>CM074856.1:78610000-79860000 GCA_037501455.1 Lantana camara
AGAAACACGTATACACATCGAGACGGGGGCTCATGACTCCTACCCGCTCCTTCGATGGGGTTACCACCGGCTCAAGATAACTGGCATGTACCAAACCTCCTGGAAACAAGCAAGTAATCTCAAATGAAGACTATGCACAGGGCATGATCCTGACGGCCCAATACCGTGCCAGGCTCCCTTACCCATAGCCTCCGGGCCCAATCCACGAAGCATACATAAGTATCAGGAATGCACTTACCATATCTTTCAACGGCTTAGCTCGCAAGAGTACAGATATCACGTTTTATCACTTTCAAGAGTTACCACTTCTCAAGATCAAGGCATACGTAGGCCCAAAATTATACACGTATCAAATAAAACCTTCAAGAGTGCAAATATCAGAAGTATACGTACATATATAACCTTAATACATAGCTATTCAGGCTGGAAACAATCATATAGGGGTATTAGGGTATAACTAAAACACACCTAACCTCACCTTTGACAAAAGAGTTCCAAAGAACGACACCGGGCACGGAAATGAGACTAACCCTCCGTTTCGAACTCTCCTGGGATCACCTCTGAACAAACAAAGAGCAAAACATGACAAAGACTCGATCATGAACCACTTAGACGCACGGCAGTGAAAAATGAATGCAATGGAATGCAAGAATTGAACTGCACTTGAGCAAGGGTTTCATTTAGGCATGCCGGGCTACGAGGAAGCAAATCACGGAGCATATTTTCTCCTCATATCATAGCACCATAATCTGAACAGTTCATAATTACATAATTTAACATGTTAGGAACAAGTTCGGTATGGAAAAATCACGAAAGAAACGGAAGAGAAGCTCAAACGAGGCTTCGGTTGCAATTCTAGTAAAAGCTGGCAGTTTTCTGAAAATGACCAGGCTATTGGAAAATCAGAATATCTTAAAATTTAGAAGTCCAAATTCAGTTTAGTTTTTTGGAAATGAAACTAGACACACACACCTTTCTGACCATATATGGCTCAATTTTTTATTTAAAGCGGATCAAAACAGTTTATTGTTTAAAGTTGGCTGAACGCAGAATTTCGGCAGACTGGCGACACCATTTTGTATTGGGCATATCTCACTCTCCAGAAGGAATTTTGACAAGCCGTAAAAAGGAGAGTGTCCTAGACTCAACGAAGTTTCAGTGGTTACAAATTCAGGCAATTCTAAGATGTTTTGCTTGGGTAACAGATGCGAGAAAGTCACTACAGAAACTATGAAACAGGGCAGAACAGGGGATTCACTTGTGGTTTCGGTTCTTACTTGTTCCAGGCCTCAAAACTTGAATATCCGGTCCATAAATCATACATAAAGCATCTATAATTTCATGTAAGGTAACATGCTGCAAATAAATTTGAGTTTATGCAAAGAACTATGCAGTTTATACACTTAAAATTCACACAAAGTTCATCAACTTTCAGCAAATGCTCAAGAATCTCCAATTTCTCCTAACTTCCTACACATAGCTGCACGTATAACTCCATGGCCACAACTTAGAAGCTGAACCTTACTGAAATGGAAGGATAAAGATGATGAGGGATCTATTTCTTACCTTCCTTGACTGAAAACCGAAGATGGAAAGAGATGGAGGATTGCTTCTTCACTTGTCCGAATCTCTTCAACACTTTGCAAGAAAGAGAGAGATGGCTGTACGTGGGGAAAGAAAAGGAAGAAAGTAGATGTGTATGGCTGCTGCTCCTTGCCTTTCACGTGAGGGGAAATAGGGAAGCAAGGAGGTGATGATGCTCTTGAAGTTAGGAGTTGCTGCCACATGCTTTAACGTAAGGAATAATTGGAAGCAAGGAGGTGATGAGGCTGAAAAGAAATGACTGCTCTCTCTTGGTTAAACGTGAGGGAAAAAGGAAGCAAGGTGGTGACAAGGTGTTGAATTTAAGAGCTGCTATCCTTTGTTTGAACGTGAGGGGAAAAATGAAAGCAAAGAGGTCATAAGGTGCTGAATTTAGGAGGAAAGAGAAAGAAGCTAGTAGGTGACAATTCTAGGTTCAATTCCAAGAGAAACCGGTTCATGTGGTCCGGTTTTAGGGTGTCGGGGTAGCAAACGGTCTCCGATAATTATGAAACTAATGTCATTCATCTAAAAACGTCAAAACGAATCTAATGGCTCAGACGAATCTCACAAAGCTCATCCCGAACTTAGGTTAATTCAATGAAATTTGAAAGCGATCTATTGACGTTGTTATCCCGAACTAGCTTGCTAAGGTTACCTTCATTCTATCGGATTCTTCGTTTGAACTTCCCGCGACCCTAACACTTGTTAACCTAAACCTTTAGATGAACGGGGCGTCACAAGCACAACGAAACTGTAGCACCCGGAACGCTAGGCGCCACATCCCCCGTACTATAGTCTCAATCCACATATGAAATGGGTAATCCATACATGAACCGACACTATAGCGAACGGGAGACAAAAAAAAAAAAAAAAACAACACAAGGCTAGGCGGGACTAACCCTAAACCAAACAATCAATTCAGAGTAGATAAAAGCGGAAGCAATATTTCATTCAATACTTATAGGTACCATATCTACATATCTACTAAAAGGTACCAACATTTACATTATCAATATAATATCATCTTCAAATAGGTAACAAGGCATGCTACAAAAATATATAAAATACCAATACATGAACAAAAGATGAGGTGAAGTGTGCTAGACCCAAATTAAAGACACACTAGACTCTAATTCCCGGCTAGCACGCACCTGCAAAAGCTGAAAAGTTGAGGTGTCAGTCCAACACGAACTGAGCGAGGGGTTATAAATAAATATAAGCGCACATACAGGCAAGTTATTATCTCGGGTAATAAATTTGGAAAAATAGCAATACAATTTAGTAAAATACGAGATTCTATCGCCCGAGGTTACAACTAATTTAATTTAACAATTTGTTCAATTTAATACAATCAATTGTGGCCCGGCGAGTGGGGTAATTCTCCAACCTTACTCCGACTGTGTACAATCAATCAATCAATTATTAGGTTATTAGGTGATCAAGCAATTTATTACGGTGCACAATTAGCAGTTTCAATAACACCTTCTTCCTCCGAGTGATGGTGGGATTGCAAGGCCCCACCATCCAATCAATCTGGGCAGAGGGTACATGAATCCCTAAGCCCGGAACTCCTTCCTCCCCTAATCTCCTAGGGGGTTCGGGGGTCATCCCAATTTGGTGAGGATAGTTCTCGAGTTACCCGTCAGCCCATGCTTTCCCGGTTGGCTCGAGTCACTACCCTCGGGCCCACAGTGCAATATAATACTCGCCAAAATAATCAATCAATCAATCAATTCCTTCAATAGTTCGGTAAATCATTTGAAAACCAATCTCATTTGAAAACTATAGATATATAGATAGGTTTTGGCTTAAAATTTCACATAGGGTTATACGGGTCCTATGTATCTAGAATTAAACCTCACTTGAACGACCCAAAACAAACAATGAAACAGCTCACGGGGCCTGCTCCTCGCCACCAGGAAGCTGGTCTGTGCAAGAAAGACAAATGTCCATGAGACAAGACTCAAAATGCACCAAATAGGACGAACGGTAAAAATGCAACGAGATGACGAGTATGATGGAATGTACCATGAAAATATCTTGTTTTGACAAGTATCCAATCATATAATAACCCGTAATGATCAATTAAGGCATTAAAAATGGGTGCGGAAAATGCAATTTTATGCAGTAGGTTTTGAACACATTCTGGAGCCTGGGAACGACCGTTCCAGTTTTGAACTGGGGCTGGGAAGGGCCGTTCCCAGCTCCCCGAACCAAATCCCGAGCTTCTATAATAGTTTGGAAAATTTGGGGCTGGGAAAGGCCGTTCCGGCCACAGGCCAAAACTGGGAAGGGCCGTTCCCAATCTCGTGGGACAGCTGGCACGGGATGGGAACGGCATTCTGGGGACGGGAAGGGTCGTTCCTAATATGCAGATGCAGCAGAAAATGCAGAGCTGAAGCAGAGCAGCAACGAGACAACAACAACAACAAGCAAAATGAACCATAATCAAGCTCAAATGCACATATCTCATGCAATAAACATACTAGCATACATATAGATCAACAACAACTCATAAAACACATAATTCCACAATAGATCATCAAGAAATCATCAAATGAAACCCATATCATCAATCATGCTCCAAGTCTATAATCAACAAGTTAAATGCATATAACTTAAGCTCAAAGTTCACAAATAAGTAATCAACAACAATTACACTATTAAACCAAGTCATTGCAAAGCCCTATCTATCACATAATCTCAAGAAATCATCAATTCTCCAAAAATACCTCAAATGAAAGAAATGAAGGATGGGATGAAGAGAAGATGTTGATGATGCTTCAATGTCCACAAATCCCACAAAATGATGCTAGAATGATGAAATCTCCCACTTCTCTTGGTAGGGTTTTGTCTCGGTTGAAAAGGAAGCAAGAGCAATATGTATGAAATGTTTTGTATGAAATGGGAAGGCATGGTACGTGATATGTTGCTGTGAAGGAGAAGAAATGGCCTAATTTGCTATTAAGTCCTTCCATTTATTAAGTCATGCAATTCGGTTCAATTCCATAACAATTGATCAATTAGGTCCAATGCAATTAAGTCCCCAAAATCATGAAAATGAGCAAGTAAGGCCATAAAAGAATTAAATCACATACGAGAAATTAATTCGCATTGCAATCACGTTCAATTTATGCAATAGTTATAATATGATATGAATTTCAATAAAAATACTAGGAATTTAATTTTATACAATTATGTCATGCCATGAAAAGTTAAGGAAATGATCAAATAATAATTAAAATCTAACTCTCAAACTCACACGTGTCGATCATACCTGAAATTCCGAAAGCTGGGGCATTACAATCCTCCCTCCTTAAAAGAATCTGGTCCCCAGATTCACTGATCGGAAGGGAACAACTCTGGATGGAACCGTCTCATTTTGTCTGCGGTCTCCCACGTGGCTTCTTCGGTCTTGTCACTTCTCCAAAGAACCTTAACCATGGGAATCTTCCGGTTTTTTAATTCCTGAAACTTCTTATCCAATATCTTAACCGGTTGTTGAACAAAGGTTAGATTCGATTCCAATTCAACTTCTTCAACGGGAATGATCTCGGTTTCATCGGGATAGTATTTCTTCGGCTGAGAGATGTGAAATACATTATGAATCACCGCGAGGCTCGGTGGTAGGTCCGATCTGTAAGCAACTTCTCCAACTCTTTCCAAAATTTCATAGGGACGTAAGTAACGAGGCTTAAGCTTACCTCCTTTCCCAATCCGAGCAAATCCTTTACGTGGAGACGCCTTAAGGAATACCCGATCTCCAACTTCAAACTCGAGATCCCTTCTACGACGATCAGCGTAGATTTTCTGTCTGTCCTGAGCTGATTTCATCCGTTGTTGTATTAATTGGACTTTCTCAACCATAGCTTCAACGACCTTAGAAGGTTTTTCCAATTTCTCACCTTTCTTAACACCTTCCTGCTTAGTCCATTTCCACTCTTCCAGGTCAAAGAACAACTGAGAACGACACTTCCAACCATAAAGTAGCTCATACGGTGCCATTCCAATCGAAGCCTGAAAACTGTTGTTGTAAGCAAACTCAATCAGAGGTAGTTGATCGTGCCAAGAAGACTGAAAATCCAAAGAACAAGCTCGAAGTAAATCCTCAAGGTATCTTATTAATCTCTCGGACCGACCATCCGTCTGAGGATGAAATGTTGTACTAAACTGGAGCTTCGTACCCAAAACCTCTTGCAATTCACGCCACAACTTAGAAGTGAACCGTGGATCTCTGTCTGAAACTATACTAACCGGAATCCCATGAAGTCTAACAATCTCCCGGTTATAAAGCTCGGCCAGCTTGCGAATCTTATACGACATCCGAACCGGCAGAAAATGTGCAGACTTCGTCAAACGGTCCACAATCACCCAGATTCCATCGAATCCACCTTTCACCTTCAGTAATCCGGACACGAAATCCATCGTCACCTGTTCCCACTTCCACTCAGGAATAGGTAACGGATGAAGAAGACCTCCCAGTTTCTGATGCTCGGCTTTCACTTTCTGACAAGTGAGACAATGCTTCACAAACTCGGCCACATCTCTCTTCAATCCACGCCACCAATAATATTACCTTAAATCCTTATACATCTTGTTTCCTCAGGGGTGGATAGAATAAGCCGATCTGTGAGCTTCCTCGAGCAATACCCGTTTCAACTCTTCGGGTACAACCACTCGGTTCTTGAAACAAAGAAGACCGGTTTCATCGAACCCGAATGGACACTCCGGATCAGCTCTTGCCTTAGCTACCAATTTCTGAACTTCCACATCCATATTCTAAGCCTCAAACAACCTGTACTTCAAATTCGGCTGAACCGAAATATTAGAAACTCGAGCATTAATGACAATTGGCTCAATTCCACTACTTTCACCCACTTCCAAACTCGATACATTAGCCTTCCTACTAAGTGCATCGGCGACCACGTTGGCTTTGCCGGGATGGTATTTGATCGTGCAATCATAATCTTCCAACCTTTCCATCGAACACCGCTGCCTCATATTCAAATCCTTCAGAGTGAATAAATACTGGAGGCTTTTGTGGTCGGTGAAAATCTCGAAAGACACCCCATACAAATAGTGTCTCCACTTTCCAAGTGCAAAGACTACGGCAGCGAGCTCAAGATCATGTGTCGGATAATTCTTTTCATGCTCTTTCAACTTCCAGGATGCATAAGCAATGCCTTACCCTTTTGAGTCAACACACATCCCAAGCCTTCCTTAGCAGCATCCGTATAAACAGCATATCCTTCAGAACCTTCCGGAAGGGCTACCACTAGAGCAGAAACTAATTTTTCCTTCAAGAAAGTGAAACTCCTCTCACAATCTTCATCCCAATCGAATTTCACGTTCTTCTTCATCAACCGGGTTAAAGGAGCTGTTAACTTGGAGAAATCCTTAACAAACCTCCGGTAATAGCCTGCCAATCCCAAGAAGCTTCTGATCTCTGAGGCATTCTTAGGTTTCTCCCACTTCAAAACCGACTCAATCTTCGAAGGATCGACTTCCAAACCATTGCCCGAAATCACGTGACCCAAGAATGACACCCTGTCAATCCAAAACTCACACTTACTGAATTTGGCAAATAACTGATGCTCCTTCAAAGTCCTCAATACCAACTGACAGTGCCTCGCATGCTCCTCGGCGGACTTAGAGAAAACCAGAATATCATCAATAAAGAAAACCACAAACTTATCCAGAAAAGGCCTGAAGATCCTGTGCATCATATCCATAAAAGCTGTTGGGGCATTAGTTAAACCAAACGGCATCACTACGAACTCATAATGCCCGTACCGAGTATTAAATCCCGTCTTAGAAATATCCTCAGCTCGGATTCACAGCTGGTAGTACCCTTGTCTCAAATCCAATTTCGAATAGACTTTAGATCCCTGAAGTATGTCAAACAACTCCTCGATATGTGGAAGAGGATACTTGTTCTTGATCGTCATCCGGTTCGACTCCCTATAGTCTATACACATCCTCAAAGTCCCGTCCTTCTTCTTTGCGAACAAAACTGGTGCACCCCAGGGAGAAGAATTCGGTCTAATGTACCCAATCTCCA
This sequence comes from Lantana camara, assembly GCA_037501455.1. Classification (NCBI taxonomy): domain Eukaryota; kingdom Viridiplantae; phylum Streptophyta; class Magnoliopsida; order Lamiales; family Verbenaceae; genus Lantana; species Lantana camara. The sequence goes on from CM074856.1 coordinate 78,617,646, forward strand.
ACAACGCATCAAGTTGAGTCTTCAACTCTTTCAACTCGGCCGGAGCCATACAATACGGAGTCTTGGAGTACGGCTCTACATTAGGGTACAAGTCGATCACAAACTCAATTTCCCGTTCTGGAGGTAACGAATCCAATTGGTCAGGAAAGACCTCGAGAAACTCCTTCACTACTTCCGTTTCTTCCAGCTTACTTTGATCCTTGGGTTTGTTGAGAATATAAGCAATGTAACCCGGGGCTCCCTCTCGAACCAACCTATGAGCTTCCGAGAAAGAAAGTAGAGGCACAATCTTGGAAATCCAACCCACTACCAAATCTGAACCCAACTGAACCTTCTTCGCCCTGTAATCAACTGTGGCAGAATGTCTGTACAACGAATCCATGCCCAAGATGGAACCGTAGCAAGTCATCGACAGCTCAATGAAGTTTGACAAGAAAACTCAACCCTCGATGCTCACCGGAACCTCTCTAAACACCCGATCAGATTCTAAACTACCACCAAACGGAGTACTAACCACATAACATGCAGAAGAGCGAATAACAGGCAAAGGCAAAGAAACAGATATAGCACTCGAAAGAAAGGAGTGAGTAGCTCCCGGATCAAACAAGGTGTGAATATTCGTGCCATGTATGCAAATGGTACCTTCAACTACCGCGGCTGGATCAATATCAGTATCTTGCTGCTCTACGTCCAAAGCATAAGCACGAGCCCTGATCAGTGCTCTCTGTGCTCCCGGTGGTGGCATCCTGTGGTCTGGACATCCATCTACCATATGCTCTTCGCTCCCAAAAAGTAGACATAAACCCAGACGCCTCCTGCAGTTATCATAGATATGCGTCCTCTGACCACAAAAGGTATAAGTAGGCCTCTCGGGTGGTGGTGGAAAAGCTGGAGCAACTGGAGCTCTAATCACTAGTTCTGCTGATCGAGGCTTCTTCCCTGGGCCCTTCGGAGCTGGTGGTCGAGAAGAATAAACCATCGGCCTCTTGCCTGAAGCAGAACCCGAACCTGAACACTTATACCCCGATCCGGAACCTCTGAAACCCGATCCGGACCCTGAGCCCGAACCTGAACCTGAATGATAGGTAGACCGCCTCACATTCACCGAATTCTCAACCAACAATGCCTTCTTGGTGGCCTTCACCCACGTGCTAATGTTGACCGCCTCAATCGCCGTCTGGATATCCGGTCTAAGGCCCTGAACAAACTGCATCGCCATATGGAAATCGTCACTCACCATGTTATGAGCATAGTGGGACAATCTCTCAAACTCGGCGATATACTTTGAAACTGACCTGCTTCCTTGTTTCAATTCTGTGAATTCCCTCAATCTTCGAGTGCGAGAAGATGGAGGAATAAACTTATTCTTGAACTCCCTGACGAAAACTTCCCAATTCACTTCCTCACCTGCAGCATCTAACACAATCCGGGCACTCTCCCACCATGAATATGCCTCGCCCTGAATCAAAGAAATAGTACTTCGGGCCTTCTCCTGGGACTTACACGGGATAAGCTCCCATATCCTCTCAATTTCCTTCAGCCACTGCTCAGCCTGAATATCATTCCCTTTATAAAACTTGGGAGGATGATGGTTCTGGAACTCCCTGAAAGCTAATGAAATTTGGCCTCCCAGCTATGGTGGTGGAACTGGTGGTGGTGGAGGAACATGATCCCAGACTCTCTGATCAATAAGACCCACCACTGCATTCATGAAGTCCTGTGGCTGAGCCTGAGGAGGTGGAGGAGGAGGTAGTGATCTCTCACGACGATGATGACGACGATGTCGGTGTCTAGGAGAACGATCACGATGATGTCTATCGCGAGCCATCCTGAAATCAAGGCACTATTATGCATGTTCAATTAGTAGGTGCAAATGTGTGCAAATAATTCACAAATTGCACATAAGTTATAAAATTCAAACAATTCACCAAATTCAAGTAAGTTCAAATAAGTCAAGTAGGTTCAAATATATCAAATAACGATGCAAGACTCTCAAATTGACAATTAGTTCCTATGCCGTGTGACCTAGACTCAGAAGACACGACACTAGAGACCCGGTTTTGCAACTAGGCTCTGATACCACCGTAGGATGTAGCACCCAGAACGCTAGGCGCCACATCCCCCGCACTATAGTCTCAATCCACATATGAAATGGGTAATCCATACATGAACCGACACTATAGCGAACGGGAGACAAAAAAAAAAAAAAAACAATACAAGGCTAGGCGGGACTAACCCCAAACCAAACAATCAATTCAGAGTAGATAAAAGCTGAAGCAATATTTCATTCAATACTTATAGGTACCATATTTACATATCTACTAATAGGTACCAACATTTACATTATCAATACAATATCATCTCCAAATAGGTAGCAAGGTATGCTACAAAAATATATAAAATACCAATACATTAACAAAAGATGAGGTGAAGTGTGCTAGACCCAAATTAAAGACACACTAGACTCTAATTCCCGCCTAGCATGCACCTGCAAAAGCTGAAAAGATGAGGTGTCAGTCCAACACGAACTGAGCGAGGGGTTATAAATAAATATAAGCACACATACAGGCAAGTTATAATCTCGGGTAATAAATTTGGAAAAATAACAATACAATTTAGTAAAATACGAGATTTTATCGCCCGAGGTCACAACTAATTCAATTTAACAATTTGTTTAATTCAATACAATCAATTGTGGCCCGACGAGTGGGGCAATTCTCCAACCTTACTCCGACTGTGTACAATCAATCAATCACTTATTAGTTGATTAGGTGATCAAGCAATTTATTACGGTGCACAATTAGCAGTTTCAATAACACCTTCTTCCTCCGGGTGATGGTGGGATTGTAAGGCCCCACCATCCAATCAATCTGGGCAGAGGGTACATGAATCCCTAAGCCCAGAACTCCTTCCTCCCCTAATCTCCTAGGGGGTTCAGGGGTCATCCCAATTTGGTGAGGATAGTTCTCGAGTTACCCGTTAGCCCATGCTTTCCCGGTTGGCTCGAGTCACTGCCCTCGGGCCCACAGTGCAATACAATACTCGCCAAAGTAATCAATCAATCAATCAATTCCTTCAATAGTTCGGTAAATCATTTGAAAACCAATCTCATTTGAAAACTATAGATATATAGATAGGTTTTGGCTTAAAACTTCACATAGGGTTATACGGGTCCTATGTATCTAGAATTGAACCTCACTTGAACGACCCAAAACAAACAAGGAAATAGCTCAAGGGACCTGCTCGTCGTCACCAGGAAGCTGGTCTGTGCAAGAAAGACAAATGTCCGTGACACAAGACTCAAAATGCACCAAATAGGACGAACGGCGAAAATGCAACGAGATGATGAGTATGATGGAATGTACCATGAAAATATCTTGTTTTGACAAGTATTCAGTCATATAATAACCCGTAATGATCAATTAAGGCATTAAAAATGGGTGCGGAAAATGCAATTTTATGCAGTAGGTTTTGAACACATTCTGGAGCCTGGGAACGGCCATTCCAGTTTTGAACTGGGGCTGGGAAGGGTCGTTCCCAGCTCCCAGAACCAAATCCCGCTCTTCTGTAATAGTTTGGAAAATTTGGGGCTGGGAACGGCCGTTCCGGCCACAGGCCAAAACTGGGAAGATCCGTTCCCAGTCTCGCGGGACAGCTGGGACGGGATGGGAACGGCCGTTCCCAGAATGAACTGGGACGGGAAGGGCCGTTCCCAATATGCAGATGCAGCAGAAAATGCAGAACAGAAGCAGAGCAGCAACGAGACAACAACAACAAGCAAGCAAAATGAACCATAATCAAGCTCAAATGCACATATCTCATGCAATAAACATACTAGCATACATATAGATCAACAACAACTCATAAAACACATAATTCCACAATAGATCATCAAGAAATCATCAAATGAAACCCATATCATCAATCATGCTCCAAGTCTATAATCAACAAGTTAAATGCATATAACTTAAGCTCAAAGTTCACAAATAAGTAAGCAACAACAATTACACAATTAAACCAAGTCATTGCAAAGCCCTATCTATCACATAATCTCAAGAAATCATCAATTCTCCAAAAATACCTCAAATGAAAGAAATGAAGGATGAGATGAAGAGAAGATGTTGATGATGCTTCAATGTCCACAAATCCCACAAGATGATGCTAGAATGATGAAATCTCCCACTTCTCTTGGTAGGGTTTTGTCTCGGTTGAAAAGGAAGCAAGAGCAATATGTATGAAATGTTTTGTATGAAATGGGAAGGCATGGTACGTGATATGCTACTATGAAGGAGAAGAAATGGCCTAATTTGCTATTAAGTCCTTCCATTTATTAAGTCATGCAAATAGGTTCAATTCCATAACAATTGATCAATTAGGTCCAATGCAATTAAGTCCCCAAAATCATGAAAATGAGCAAGTAAGGTAATAAAAGAATTAAATAGTTATAATATGCAATAGTTATAATATGATATGAATTTCAATAAAAATACTAAGAATATAATTTCGTAAAATTATGTCATGCCATGAAAAGTTAAGGAAATGATCAAATAATAATTAAAATCTAACTCTCAAACTCACACGTGTCGAACATACCTGAAATGCCGAAAGCTGGGGCGTTACAGAAACCAAATAGAAATGCATGGATAAAGATAAGGCCAGAAGAGTAAATAATTGATGCGAAGTATGATACACATGCTATGAATGTTTTGGAACCTGTCACCAATGTGGTAAGTTGTTAGCTCGGTAGCTTTTCCTCGTTCCTCCAATCACGAGGTTACTTTGACTTGGTGATTATTCCTTGCCTTTTCCATGGTCTTCGAGATTTCCATAAATCGTTGTAAATCAACTTATATCTTCGACTATCTGAGATTACAATTTCTTGATCCCTAATTCTTCCACGTCCACAGAGTCAGCATTCAAACTTCTCCTCGAATTTCGACCCCTACTTCTAGTCGTCACCTCGATCAAGAATCCCGTGCTTATCCTTTGTGAGTTTAATTCACCTCCAATTGCTTATACTTGAGCGCATAATTTCCTTGCAAAGAGTCTTTGCCTTTCTTTACCGTTTCCATTTGTTGCTCCATGTATCCCAAGTCAACCTCACAACATGCCAATTCAGCTTGGATTTGGAGAATGAACTCTAATCCCGTTCTCAATATCGCCACCTTCCCTAAATTTGTATTTACACAGTTACTTGCCTCTCTCTATTCCCTTCCAGACTCGTTTCCCATCATTAATCGAAATCCAGAGCACCCAAATCCAACTCTGCCCGGTCTTAACTTCAACAACTCGATTTCTAATCACTAGGCTTAGTTAGAAATCCTTCTTTGTCGACCCTTGGTTCATAACTCCTACCGAACCCATTTTACCTTGACTTCTCTTACTTATTGATACCTCTTCAATGATCTGAATCTGGGACCAAAACACCTTCAAGGTTTGTTCACTTCATTCCTTAGGTGGAAAGATCCCGTTGAATCCAATTAAAGGTACCTTAGGTAAGAGAGCCATGTATATCGATCCTCTAAGTTATAACCATCTCACGATCAATCCTTATTTCACCAAGTGTCCTTCTACCACCGTATCTCTAAATTCGAACCTCCTATTCCGAATCCTACCCTTGAGCTCTAGCTCCATCTAGAAAGCCTCACATCTCAAATTCTCTACATTCTTCCCGGGTGTATCCTTCCTATCTTCCATGTCTCAGAAAAAGCTTGCAATCGATCGTCTTTGTCGTAGAACCTGGTCGTGGTTTGATATTATCTTCATAACCTGGCCGTGGTTTGACTTCGAGAGTATGTGCATGCGATTAGTACATGCTCATGACACATTTTCAACACTAAAGGCAAATTAATGCAGCAGATAGTCCAACAAAATTCAAAAGGAAAGACAAATTTCATGTTCAAGATCGATGCAATGCACACACTGTCATATAGTTCCTAAGCCGTACGACCTAGACTGACTCAAACACGACTCGAGAACACCGGTTTTGCAACCGGGCTCTGATACCACTTAAGGATGTAGCACCCCGCACGTGAGGCACCACATCCCCCGCACTATGGCTCAACACAAGTAACGAAATGGTAAATCCGCCCCCGTATCAAACCATAGTGAACGGGAGACAAATAGAAAAACCTTCCTAAGCTAGGCAGAACTTAGACCCTACAAGTATAACTAATCAACCAGACATAATGCAACAGAGAACTAAATCCAAACACATGCATTGGCCACGGGCCTACAGAAATTAAATACTCGTACCACAGGCAGACTTGGGCTCCTCATGCCTCTTTTAATTCATAACGAACCCGATAAGGCAATTCAATAACAATTACATAAGATTCAAGTTCATAATATTATAGAATCGCATCATGCATAATTTAAATACATGTACGAGTGGAGACTCTCCTAACTTAACTTGACCCACTCAAAGACTCCATACAACTCCGCCTAGCTCGAAACTCCAAAGCCAAACCTGCGCACTAAAAGGTTGGAGAGGGAGAGGGTCAGTCTCTAGAAGACTGAGTGAGGTTTTATTTAAAATTTGTTCCCAAAAAGGGCAAGAAAAAGGCTAAGCAATGCTCGAACTTTACAACTAATCATATTGACTTTATTAAGTCTGTAATTCATACAAAGCATAAAGGCTCGACGAGTGAGCGTGCATCATCTCCAACCAAACTCCGACTGTGTACGACAAATATCTTTACTACATTAAATAGGTGATCATGCAATATATCATAATACACTCAGATCATATATCATAACATAAAACATATTCGTTTGGGCAATCCGTGTCCCGGCCTTCCCGCACGGTGCATATCAATCATAACATAATCATAATCATAAAAGAAGTTCCAACCTTCTTCCTCCGGGTGGTGGACAGGTTAGCAAGACCCGACCACCTCATACATAGGCCAATGGGGTTTCATGACTCCCCCAAGGGCACTCAGCTCCCATTCCCTGCTAAACCTCCTAGCGAGGGCTGGTATCGTCGTAACATAGTGGAACTAGCACATGGGATCACCGTGGGCCCATGCCTCCCCGGATAGCCACATGTACTAAGTCCCTGGGCCCGCGAACATATCATACATGCATAATCTCGCCAAAACATTTGATTCATAAGAAGTATAATATATTTCATAATTCATTTGAAAAGGGTTTACTCGATCAATATTTACTCGATAACTCTACTTTAAAAGTAACATATATATATATATATATATATATAAGGTTTTTGGCCAAAGCTAGTCACATAAGGTTGTAGTGTTTAATACGTAACTAAAACGAAAAAACCCTCACCTGAAACATGACGATACAAGGATACGAGTTACCGAGTGCCCGAAAGATCAAGATTTCCCCACCCTGGAGATAAACTGAACAAAAGACAACGTAACGTGTTCGTGAGACTCAAGACTCTAAATGAACCATATACGACGCACGGCAAAGTATGAATATGATATGAATGCGTAAAAGATAATATTATGTCATGAAAATGTTCATGTGCACTATTAAGGAATTTAAGACATAAAATAAGCCACTCGTTCATTCATTTCATTCAAATTCATAAATTCATAACTCATATCAATTTAATCTAAGAATTCAAATATAATCAAAGCACGTAATAAATCACAACATGTAACATTCATGTTTACAATTAGAAATTAGCAAGTAAACATATTCAAATAATAATTGGTAATTTAAATACGTGAATTAGAATTCAATTAAATTCTAAAATTGAAATAAATCAAATAATACTTAAAATATGTAATAAATACATATATATACTCACACGTACACACATATCTATATATATATATATATATACATGCAATTTAAATTACAAAACTATGCATGAAATTACCATATATCTATTTAACCATGCATGTATTACTTCCTGCATAATTATATATACAAAATATATATATATATATATATATATATATATATATATATATTACATACATAATCTATGTATTATATATATTATGCATGCACCCACACAATACACCCTGTTCACGCACACACCCATGCATGCACGACACACACACCCCCCATATATATATATATATATAGCAACACCCATGCATGCAACTCTACCCTTAACAACAGCCATGACTACGCATAACTCACGCACACCCCAGCATCCTTGAGGAACGGCAGCAGCATAAATTAAACCACCAGGCGTACACACATAACAGCACAAAGACTGAGATAGGAACAGAAGAAAGGAAGGAAAAAGAAGAAGGAAGAAGAAGCAGCAGAAAGGAATAAAAAAGAACAGAATAGCAGAGCAGCAGCTACCCGTCCGGGTAGCCATTCCTTCCCCAAACTCCCCGTCCGGGTAGGGGGTACAGAAAGTTTCTGTAACAGAAGTACCCGGCTGGGTACTCTTCAAGAACAAACTCTCCCCGGCCGGGGAGAGTGTTACAGCAGCCCAGACAGTAACAACAACAATGACGAAAACAGGGGAGGAGAAAGGGGAGTTTAAACCAGGCCAAAACAAGCTCAAACTTTGCAACCAAATCAAGCCAACATATTAAGGTAAGAAGAGGCTAAAATTACTCAACAAACAAGCCTAGAACAACCTCAAAAATGCAGCAAAACTGAAAAGAAAAAGGCAGCAGTTTCATGCGCAGAAAACAGAGTAAAACTGGAAAAAGAACAGAGCAATCCCAACCATGATCAATCAACCAATACAAGCATACTCAGTCATAAATGAAGTAAAAGAATCATATATACTCATCAAAACAAGTCATAGATCAAAGGAATTCAAGGAATAAACAAAACACCCCAAAAACCTAACTATTCATTCACATGCTCTAAACCTCATGAAATCTGAGTCAAAATTCGAGATGAATAGATCAAAATGACCAGAGCAGAATGTCTAACATAATCCTAACTCATCTTGTTGATTGGATGACAGTTGATAGAGATTTGAGCTCCAAAATCTCAAAGATTGCACATTTATGGGAAAACTGGAAGAGAAGGGTTTGTGGCTGAATTTCTTACTGATGTGAGGGTTAGTTTGAGATGGGGTGGTTAAGGGATTGTAAAGGGTTGAACTAGGGTTAAAATGACACCAACCATAGTTAATTTGGTTATGTTTTGAACAAGTTATGGCCATTTTGGTGAAATGTGGTTATTTTGATGCCGTCTCGTTTTTCGGTTGGATTTCGGAGGTTCAAATGATTTTGGAAAATTATATGGCTAAGTTTATTAAACTTGAATCTTTGATACGATTTCAACGAAGTTGACGGAACTCAAATCCGAGTTCCCGAGCTCAAGATATCACGTACGGAACCAAGGGTGCGCTAATTGCTCGTTAGCCCCCGATTTGGTTCCACGACTCAAATTAAATTCGTTAACAAATCAAACGAGTTCGAAAACATAAACCGAGTACATAGGCATGTTCATAACACATATATGTACGACATACTACATTTCCATGATATTTCGATATCATTTCATGTAAGAACGAAGCACAATTAAACAATCACGCACATATTCATACAATTTATGCATAATAAAATTAAACTAAATAAATTAAATTTTATTTTAAACATAAATCAAGGTCAACGGATTTATTTGAATAAATTAATACGAATGATTAAGACATAATTAATTACTAAACACTTAATTAACATTTAATTCCCTTAATTAACGAAATAAAATATTAAGTAAAATAAAATAAAATGAAATAATAACAATTTATAATAAAATTAAATATTTAAAACACTTATAACCAATTAATCACATAATTAAATGATTTAATTGTGCAATTTATAAACAAATACGAAACATTAGTTTAAATGAAAAATCGGGGCGTTACATGGACAGGTTTACAGCTGGTGATCTAGTGCTCAGATCAAGTTGGAAGCTTCTGGGGAGGAGATTACATGGGATGCCTTCGAGCGGGAATTCAAGAATAAATATATCCCTAAAGCTACCAGAAGCCGACGTTTAAGGGAGTTTATAGACCTCAAACAAGGAGGAATGTCCGTGACTGATTATATCAACGAATTTGAGAGAGAGGCTTAATTGCCACTTTTTGAAAGTTTAGGGACCTATTTGAATAATAGGCAACCCTGAATAGTTTTAGCGATATCTTGAGCTCCGGACCTCGAAACCGAAATCCGTAAACGGAGTTAAACTTGTTTCGATGATACCTATCCTTTAAACTTGATCTTATACCTTTTCGATATCATTTGAACCTTTGACGATGAACCTTTCTATAGCCTCGACCTTTATAACTTGTTTGAACCATTTTTCTTAAACGAACCGGACCTGGATAGACCCGAATCCTACCCTAATACCACTAAATATCACTAATTCCTTCTTCATGCTTCCATTTCCATCGATCATTGCAGCCAAGAGAGGAAGAGAAAGAAACCTTAAGGAAACCTCCATTTTTGATCATCCACACCTTGAGCTCAAGTTTAACTTCCATCCGATCTTTTTCCAAGGTAAGTTAGGATTTGTAATCTCCATCTTTTTCTCTATATTTTCATCTAAGTGAAGCATGATAGAAGTTGGAGAATTATGTGTTTTGAGTATGAGCTTGACTTGAGGGTTTGATCTTGATCATTGGATTTCCATGGTTTAAAGTGAGAGTTGATGCATGGAAATTGTTGCTTGAAGATTCCTTATCATTTCTATATGCTTGAATATTGTGTTGATTGATTATAGCACGATTTGCCATTAATGGAGCTTGAAGCTTCCATGGATGAAAGCTTGGGATTTGGTTGATTTTTGCCAACTTTGAACATGAATTTCTATGTTTTAGCTTGAGTTACATGTTAAACATGAATTATATGGATTGAAATCATGTCTAAGTGGTATATAAGAGCTTCCTTGTTGCTGCCCTGCTTTTGCAAAGCTTTTCCCTCGCGAAACAGAGCTTCTGCTCTGTTTTTCTTGGCAAGACGACGAGCTGACACGGCCGTGTCAGCTTTGAACTGAAAATGGACACGGCCGTGTTGGCTGTTCGACTTGTGAAAAAATATTTTCAGAAAATCGGACACGGCCGTGTCCAAATGCTTTGAAAACTCAACACGGCCGTGTCAAGCCCTCGACTTGGAAATTTTCATTTTTAAACCTCGGACCCGTGTCCAATTCCTTTGAAAATGTAACACGGTCGTCTCATTTGAATTGGCAGCTTTAGGGAACCTCTTTTCTTGCTTGTATTGTGGTTATTACTCGTATTTATGAATTGTATGCAATGTGATTGTATTAAACCTTGAAGTATGATTGATATATGACCTCAAGAATTAAATAAATGCATAAATGAAAGGTTATGAAAATCATGAACGAGAATGAATACGAGTTTATCGTATATCGAATGAAATTTGATTGATTATGTGCCTAATTGCCTTCTATGACTTTCATGTTCAAATTATTACATTTTATACACCTCATCACATTCCATTGCATAGCCGAGCGTCAAATGTGGTCATATTGAGTCTCACACTACCTTTGTCACACAGATCTTGATCCAGTAGGAGACGAGGTCGGGCAGTGAGATCTTTGTTGGGTTCTTTTGTCTACCAGGTGGGTTTTTCTTCTATTAGTTAAAGATATGACCCTAAAACACCTAATGTGCAAGATTTTGGCCAAAGATATATATCTATATCAAGTTTCACAATGAATCAATGTTTTCAACGTTAAGCCTTTAATTTGACTATCCTACCAAAAGTTTTGGCGAGAAATGAATGTTCACAATGAATGGGGGCCCGGGACTTAGTGTATGTGGTGAACCGGGGAAGCTTGGGCTGACAGGGATCTATATATACTAGTTCCATCAATTACGGTAACCTAGACTTCACTACGAGATTAGTGAAAGAAGGGGAACCGATATTTTGGGGATTCATATACCCCTCTAGCACCAATGAATGAGGGTTCGGGCCTTGCAAAACCGTTCCCTATCCGGAGGAAGAAGGAGTATATGAATGATCGAATGAATGTGCACGAAAGAATGAAATGCATGAACGAATGAATGAATGAATGCTAAATGGATTACACGAGGTGTTGGTTGGAGATAATGCACACCCCTCTCGCCGGGCCATAAATGACCTAATGAACGAAATGAATGGTTATAATCCTATTCGTTGTTTTTTATTTCCCACCTGGGAAAAATACTTCTAAACCATCGAATCAGGATTATAGCTTGCATGTATGTGGTTAAATATCGCTATACTATGATATTAAGCCAGTTTTATACCCACCAGTCTGTCTAAGACTGAACCCGGAGTTGTTTCAGTTATTTTACAATAAGGGAATGCTAGGCGGGATACAAGTCGGAGAAGTCTTGCATAGTATCTAGCATTTCTGGTCTTTACACTCATTTGTTTACATCTTATGATATTTTGGATAGTGTATATGAATGGAGCATACATGTTTGGTATGAGACTTACTGATCTTAATTGAACATAAATGTTGGTACCTAGAGCATATAGCTCGATATATGGTATATGAATTACTGCTTCCGCTATTCTGTTGCTTTGTTTATTGTTGTGTTGGTGTTTTAAGTGATAGGTTAGTCCCGCCTGGCTTAGCGAGTGTGTATGTCCCCGTTTGCTATGATTTGGCACGTGTATGGAAATCCATTTCATATACGGGTCGGGTCATGGTGGGGGGGATGTGACGTCTCGCGCTCGGGCGTTACATCCTTGAGTGGTATCAGAGCCCAGGGTTACAAAACCAGGGTTCTAGTGTCGTGTTGAGTCAGTTAGGTCGTTCGGCTTTAAGAATTATTTGCTAAGGTGAAGTTATTGCATTTTTATGTGATAGTGTGCTTTGATTCGTAATTTTTGTAATTGATTGAATTCATTGCATTGTCACACATGGACTAAATCTGGCATGCATGTTAGTGCTTGATTGGATAGGATGCCTCCTAGAAGACATCGGGAAAGGTCTCCGGGACGTCATCATAGAGATCGTTCTCCTAATCCTCCACAGCCGCCTATAAATATGGAACACTTTATGGAAGCGGTGTATAATTATGTTGAACATAGAAGGGCTCAGGACCCTCTAATACAACCACCGGCTGAGCAACAAGCACCCCCTCCTAATAACCCGAGAGATCACCACAGGTTATTTTTGAGTTATAACCCTCCAAGGTTTTCAGGTTCTGTTGATGATGCAATATCGGAAGGACGGCTAATAAGGATTGAGAGGATTTTCAATGTCAGGCAATTTACATCTCAAGAGAAGGCTCAGTGTGCTATCTTTCAACTGGACGGAGAAGCGTATGATTGGTGGGAACGCACACGGGAGAAGCTCGAAGTGGAAGGAGAGGTGGTGAATTGGGAAGTTTTTGTAAGGGAGTTCAGAGAGGCTTTTCTGCCTGAGGTGGTTCGGGAGAGAAAGGAACAAGAATTTATGGATCTAAAGCAGGGAACTCGGACGGTGGCTCAGTATCTCTCTCTTTTCAATAGGCTTGGTAAATATGCACCCCACATCACAAGGGATGAAAAGAGAAAGGCGAAGAAGTTTATAGCTGGACTGAGACAGGATCTTCGAAATGGGCACGCAGGGCATACTTTTGAATCTTTTGTTGATACTGTACAAAGAGCCTTGACACAGGAAGAAGAATATAAGAAAAGGGATCCCATACCTCGCATGCAAATGGGGCAAGGATCCGGATTTGGAAAAGGGAAAAGGTCTATGGTATCCCCCTCTCAGCCATTTCAGGGGCAGAACAAGAAATTTCGAGCTGCGGGAACTGCACCACCAAAGCCACAAGTACCTCTAGCTATTTCTGATCCTCGACATGATAGGCCACCATGTTTATATTGTGGAGGCCCTACTCACACCTACAACACTTACAGAAGGAGATTGGGACAATGTCTAATATGCAGGAAGGCAACACATATGGCTAACACTTGCCCAGACAAGACTCCAGGCTATCAACCGGGAGCTCAGAGGCCAATGATCCCAGCTCGTGCGTATGCCCTTGCGGATGAAGAGCAAGATGTGGAAGTTAATCCCAATGCTATGGTGGAAGGTACGATATGCATCCATGACACAAGCATACATGCATTGTTTGACCCTGGAGCTACTCATTCTTTTATTTCTTGCAAATTGGTTGATACTTTGTGTTTGCCTGTTATGTGTTTAAATCCTTGTTATGTGGTGAGTTCGTCGTTGGGTGGAAGTCTTGAGACAGATCAGGTGGTCAGAGATTGTGTGATTGGGTTTGAAGGCAGAGAATATCAGGCAAATTTGGTGGTAATGCCGATGAACAGATATGGGGTTATTCTGGGAATGGATTGGTTGTTTCGGTCCCATGGCACGGTCGACTATTTTACCAAGAAGGTTAAGTTGGGAGAAGAAGTGACAGTGGGGAAAGAATCGAAGATTGCTCCACTTTTGTCGTTCACTGAAGCTCATAAATTGATAAGGAACGGAGCTACGGGATATATCGCCTATATTTTGAATAAACCAAAAGATCAGGCGAAACTTGAAGAGACAGAAGTGGTGAAGGAATATCTTGAGGTGTTTCCAGAAGTTTTAGGTTCTTTACCTCCGGATCGAGAGATTGAATTTGTAATAGATTTATATCTGGGGATCTGAACCTTATTCTAAGACTCCTTACCGGATGGCACCGACAGAGTTACAGGAGTTAAAAGTTCAGTTGGAAGATCTTCTCAAGAATGGATATATTCGACCGAGTTCATCACCATGGGGCGCACCAGTTCTATTTGTTAAGAAAAAGGATGGAACTTTAAGGATGTGTATTGACTACCGGGAGCTGAATCGGATGAGTGTGAAGAATAAATATCCGTTGCCTCATATAGAAGATTTGTTTGATATGCTACAAGGGTCAAGAGAGTATTCTAAGCTCGATTTAAGGCAGGGATATTATCAGTTAAAGATTAAGGAGGAAGATATTCCTAAGACAGGATTTAGTACCCGTTATGGATATTATGAATTCGTGGTGATGCCATTTGGGTTAACTAATGCTCCGGCAGCTTTTATAGATATGATGCATCGAATTTTCCGCCCCTACCTCGATAAGTTTGTTGTAATCTTCATTGATGATATTTTGGTATATTCGAGATCGGAAGAGGATCATGCTCGTCATCTTAGATTGGTGTTGGAAACTTTAAGAGATAACCAGGTTTATGCCAAGTTCAGCAAATGTGAGTTCTGGATTGATCGGGTGAGCTTCTTGGGGCATATTATTTCGAGTAAAGGATTGGAAGTAGATCCTTCGAAAGTAGAGGCAGTTTCTCAGTGGCAGAGTCCTAAGAATGTCTCCGAGATTCGAAGTTTCTTGGGTTTAGCCGGTTATTATCGAAGATTTGTTAAGGACTTCTCTAAGATTGCAGCTCCATTGACCCGATTAACCAAGAAAGAAGTTCAGTTTAAGTGGGATGAGAAGTGTGAAGTTAGTTTTCAGCTTTTGAAAGATAAGTTAACTTCTGCACCGATATTAGGCCTTTCGGATGGTATTGAAGGATTTGTTGTGTATACAGATGCTTCCCATGAAGGTTTGGGTTGTGTTTTAATGCAGAACGGGAGAGTAATTGCTTATGCCTCTAGGAAATTGAAAGAGCATGAGAAAAATTATCCCACTAACGACCTTGAACTTGCAGCGGTGATTTTTGCCTTAGGGAAGTGGAGACATTATCTGTATGGAACTTCCTTTGAGATTTTTACGGATCACAAGAGCCTTCAGTATTTGTTCTCTCAAAAGGATTTGAATAGAAGGCAACGACGGTGGATGGAAACTCTGGAGGATTATGATTGTGTGATTAAGTATCACCCAGGCAAGGCTAACGTGGTCGTGGATGCATTGAGCATGAAAGCTAGTGTATCTAATTTAAAGTTAAATATTGGACAACCAATGGAGTTGGTCAAGATAAAGGCTCGTATTGGTAACATCTCAGTACGGCCAGGGCTAAGGCAATAGATAATTGAGGCACAACGGACAGATAATGAGATTCAGAAGTTGATAGAAAAGGCTCGGTTGGACCCCGAATGTCCATTTGGATTTGATGACATGGGAATTTTTCGATTCAAGAATAGAGTGGTAGTTCCAACAGAGTTGAGAAGAGTTATTTTGGATGAAGCTCATAAAACCGCTTATTCAGTGCATCCTGGTGGAAACAAGATGTATCGGGATTTGAAACAGTATTATTGGTGGAACGGGCTGAAGAGAGATGTGGTGAATTATGTGAAGCAGTGTCTGACCTGTCAGTTAGTGAAAGCTGAGCATCAGAAGCCGTCAGGATTATTACAGCCACTACCTATTCCAGAATGGAAATGGGAACAGATAGCAAAGGATTTTGTTTCGGGTTTACCCAGAGTGAAGGGTGGATTCGATGGAATTTGGGTAATTATGGACAGATTGACCAAGTCAGCACATTTTCTTGTAATTCGGATGTTGGATAAGATAAATAAGTTGGCTAAGAAATATTGCGATGAGATTGTTCGTTTACATGGAGTGCCGGTTAGTATTGTTTCAGATCGAGATCCGAGATTCACTTCCAAGTTCTGGCAAGAATTACAAAAGTGTCTGGGGACCAAGCTTCAGTTCAGTATAGCTTTTCATCCACAGACTGACGGACAATCTGAGAGATTAATCAGATATCTTGAGGATATGTTAAGGGCGTGTGCGTTGGATTTCTCGAGTTCGTGGAATGAATAATTGCCCTTGATTGAGTTTGCTTACAATAACAGTTATCAAGCTTCTATAGAAATGGCACCGTATGAGTTTCTTTATGGAGGAAAGTGCCGATCCCCGTTGTTTTTCGATTTGGAAGAGTGGAAGTGGAACAAACAGGAAGGTGTGAAACGAGGAGAGAAGAAAGAAAAACCTTCCAAAGCTATTCAGGATGCCATCGAAAAGGTTCAGATTATTCAGCAACGGATGAAAGCAGCTCAAGATCGACAGAAAAGCTATGCAGATAAGCGAAGAAAAGATCTTGAATTCGAAGTTGGGGATAAAGTGTTCCTGAAAGCTTCACCGCGGAAAGGATTCACCAGAATTGGAAAGGGAGGAAAACTGAGTCCAAGGTATTTGGGGCCTTATGAGATTCTGGAGAGAATTGGAGATACAGCCTACAGATTGGATTTACCTCCAAGTTTAACGGGTATTCATAATGTCTTCCATGTATCACAACTTCGGAAGTACCACCCCGATGATTCAGTGGTCATACCGGTTGAAGAGGTTGAGCTTGAACCGAATCTTACTTTTGTTCAGAAACCCATTAAGATTCTGGATCGAAAATTTCAAGAACTTTGGAACAGACGTTTTTCTTTGGTGAAAGTATTGTGGCGAAGTGATAATACGGAGGAATCCACGTGGGAAACGGAAGAAAAAATGAAGAAGTTCTATCCCGACTTGTTTCCGAGCGAGCAATGAATCCGAGGATGGATTCTCTTTAAGGGGGAGAGGTTGTAACGCCCCGCGTTTTCACACGTGCAGGTAAGTGTTACGTGCGCATTTACATTCAATTGTATGACTTTATATTTTGATTAATTGGTTAAATTCGTTTATAATTTGCATTATTTGTTTAAATTTCGCATGAATTCCAATGTGAGATTTGAATATATGAACGGAATTGTGAGAATGTGAATTTCATGAATTTGGTGATCATTAAATGAAATTACGTGTTTCGTGTGAACCGAGGGTTCAATTGGAATTTATTTGAATGTTTTGGACTCAATCGAAAATTGTGTTTGGGCTTAATTGCCACTTTATGAAAGTTTAGGGACCTATTTGAATAATAGGCAACCCTGAACGGTTTTCGCGATATCTTGAGCTCCGGACCTCGAAACCGAGATCCGTAAACCGCGTTGAACTTGTTTCGACGAGACCTATCCTTTAAACTTGATCTTATACCTTTTCAATATCATTTGAACCATTGACGACGAACCTTTCCATAGCCTCGACCTTTATAACTTGTTTGAACTATTTTTCTTAAACGAACCGGACCTGCATCGACCCGAATCCTACCCTAATACCACTAAATATCACTAATTCCTTCTTCATGCTTCCATTTCCATCGATCATTGCAGCCAAGAGAGGAAGAGAAAGAAACCTCAAGGAAACCTCCATTTTTGATCATCCAAACCTTGAGCTCAAGTTTAACTTCCATCCGATCTTTTTCCAAGGTAAGTTAGGATTTGTAATCTCCATCTTTTTCTCTATATTTTCATCTAAGTGAAGCATGATAGAAGTTGGAGAATTATGTGTTTTGAGTATGAGCTTGATTTGAGGGTTTGATCTTGATCATTGGATTTCCATGGTTTAAAGTGAGAGTTGATGCATGGAAATTGTTGCTTGAAGATTCCTTATCATTTCTATATGCTTGAATTTTGTGTTGATTGATTATAGCATGATTTGCCATTAATGGAGCTTGAAGCTTCCATGGATGAAAGCTTGGGATTTGGTTGATTTTTGGCAACTTTGAACATGAATTTCTATGTTTTAGCTTGAGTTACATGTTAAACATGAATTATATGGATTGAAATCATGTCTAAGTGGTATATAAGAGCTTCCTTGTTGCTGCCCTGCTTTTGCAAAGCTTTTCCCTCACGAAATAGAGCTTCTGCTCTGTTTTTCTTGGCAAGACGACGAGCTGACACGGTCGTGTCAGCTTTGAACTTAAAATGGACACGGCCGTGTTGGCTGTTCGACTTGTGAAAAAATATTTTCAGAAAATCGGACACGGCCGTGTCCAAATGCTTTGAAAACTCAACATGGCCGTGTCAAGCCCTCGACTTGGAAATTTTCATTTTTAAACCTCGGACACGACCGTGTCCAATTCCTTTGAAAATGTAACACGGCCGTGTCATTTGAATTGGCAGCTTTAGGGAACCTCTTTTCTTGCTTGTATTGTGGTTATTACTCGTATTTATGAATTATATGCAATGTGATCGTATTAAACCTTGAAGTATGATTGATATATGACTTCAAGAATTATATTAATGCATGAATGAAAGGTTATGAAAATCATGAACGAGAATGAATACGAGTTTATCGTATATTGAATGAAATTTGATTAATTATGTGCCTAATTGCCTTCTATGACTTTCATGATCAAATTATTACATTTTATGCACCTCATAACATTCCATTGCATAGCCGAGCATCAAATGTGGTCATATTGAGTCTCACACTACCTTTGCTACACAAATCTTGATCCAGTAGGAGACGAGGTCGGGCAATGAGATGTTTGTTGGGTTCTTTTGTCTGCCAGGTGGGTTTTTCTTCTATTAGTTAAAGATATGACCCGAAAACACCTAATGTGCAAGATTTTGGCCAAAGATATATATCTTTGTCAAGTTTCACAATGAATCAATGTTTTCAACGTTAAGCCTTTAATTTGACTATCCTACCAAAAGTTTTGGCGAGAAATGAATGTTCACAATGAATGGGGGCCCGGGACTTAGTGTATGTGGTGAACCGGGGAAGCATGGGCTGACGGGGATCTATATATACTAGTTCCATCAATTACGGTAACCTAGACTTCACTAGGAGATTAGTGAAAGAAGGGGAACCGAGCTTTTGGGGATTCATGTACCCCTCTAGCACCAATGAATGAGGGTTCGGGCCTTGCAAACCCGTTCCCTACCCGGAGGAAGAAGGAGTATATGAATGATCGAATGAATGTGCACGAAAGAATGAAATGCATGAACGAATGAATGCTAAATGGATTACACGAGGTGTTGGTTGGAGATAATGCACACCCTCTAGCCGGGCCACAAATGACCTAATGAACGAAATGAATTGTTATAATCCTATTTGTTGTTTTTTATTTCCCACTTGGGAAAAATGCTTCTAAAACCTCGAATCAGGATTATAGCTTGCATGTATGTGGTTAAATATCGGTATACTATGATATTAAGCCTGTTTTATACCCACCAGTCTGTCTAAGACTGAACCCATAGTTGTTTCAGTTATTTTGCAGGAAGGGAATGCTAGGCGGGATACAAGTCGGAGAAGTCTTGCATAGTGTCTAGCATTTCTGGTTTTTACACTCATTTGTTTACATCTTATGATATTTTGGATAGTGTATATGAATGGAGCGTACATGTTTGGTGTGAGACTTACTGATCTTAATTGAACATAAATGTTGGTACCTAGAGCATATAGCTCGATATATGGAATATGAATTACTGCTTCCGCTATTCTATTGCTTTGTTTATTATTGCGTTGGGGTTTTAAGTTATAGGTTAGTCCCGCCTGGCTTAGAGACTGTGTATGTCCCCGTTCGCTATGATTTGGCACGTGTATGGAAATCCATTTCATATATTGGTCGGGTCATGGTGCGGGGGATGTGACGTCTCGCGCTCGGGCGTTACATGAAAGATGCTCTGGAAGCTGCTAATATGAGCACATGGGCGAAGGTGACAGATAAAGCGCTCAGGGTCGAGGATAGAGTGGTTTTAAGGAGGAAAAGCTCTCATGCAGTACAGGGTTCGAGCTCGGGAAGTTCTTATAAATTTGGGAAGAGGCCGGCTTTCCAAGCTTTTCCACAAACCAAGTTTCAGAATAAACAGTTCCAACCCGCGGGACCGAACCAAGCAAAGCAACCTTTGGCTCTTCCGGCTCCACTTAAGGTTCAATGCACGTATTGCAAGGGTCCTCATCACGTGGATAACTGCTTCAGACTACATAAGAAATGTTTCTTCTGCGGGGTACCGGATCACATGGTAAGCACATGCCCGAAGAAGAAGGATAATCAGAAGCCCACAATCCAGGCTAGGGCTTATGCTTTAGGTGGCGAGGAAGAAGAAGCTATGGAGATCGACCCAAACGCCGTGATCGAAGGTATCGTTAGCATTCATGACACTACATTGCATGCATTGTTTGATCCCGGGGCTACTCATTCTTTTATTTCCCTAGATATAGCTGCTTCTATGTGCTTGCGTGTCTCCCTCTGTGCTTATGATTACGTGGTTAGTTCTCCCCTCGGGAGTAGTATGGTAACTTGCAGGTTGTTTCGAGGGTGTCCTGTGAGCTTTGAAGGTCGGGTTTTCTTGCCGAGTTGACTGAGATGCCTATGCAGAAGTATGATGTCATCCTTGGAATGGATTAGTTGTATGAGCATGGGGCTAAGATGGATTTCGGGAGAAGAAGGTTTGCTTTGGTTCAGTGGTGTTTAAGGGCTCTAAGGTCTACTCTAAGTTAGATTTGAGTCAGGGTTACTATCAGCTGCGTATTAGGGAGGAGGATATTCCGAAGACTGGGTTTAATATGCGATATGGGCACTTCAAATTTGTTGTGATGCCTTTCAGATTAACTAACGCTCCACCCGTGTTCATGGATATGATGCACCGAGTGTTCAAACGATTTCTTGACATGTTCGTGGTAATCTTTATAGATGAGATTCTGGTGTACTCAAAGTCGGCTAAAGAGCATGCAGAACATCTTCGGATTGTCTTGGAAACCTTAAGAGAACATAAGCTATATGCTAAGTTCAGTAAATGCGAGTTTTGGATCGACAGGTTATATTTCTAGGCCTTATAATCTCGGGTAATGGAATTGACGTGGATCCATCTAAGGTTGAATCCGTGCTTCGTTGGGAGAGGCCGAGAAACGCTTCAATGATCAGAAGTTTCCTTAGGTTAGCAGGATATTACCGCCGGTTTGTGAAAGATTTCTCTAAGATTGCGGCTCCGTTTACCCGTTTAACTAAGAAGGAAGTGAAGTTCAAGTGGGATGGTAAGTGTGAAGCAACTTTTCAGACTTTGAAGGTGAAGTTGACCTCGGAGCCGGTTCTTACCCTACCCTCGGGCACCGAGGGTTATGCAGTTTATACGGATGCTTCGAAAGAGGGTCTCGGTTGTGTTTTGATGCAGTATGGTAGAGTGGTAGCTTATGCTTCGAGGAAATTGAAGGAGCATGAGAAGAATTACCCTACCCATGACTTGGAATTGGCTGAGGTTGTGTTCGCTTTGATGAAGTGGCGATACTATCTCTATGGTATGACTTTTGAGGTATTTACATGTAACGCCCCGACGAGGGCATCCCACGCCTATCCCGCGCTACGGGCCTAGCTTGTATATAGAATTGCTATCCATATACCCGTCGAGACCGAAGCAAGCGGTGACAAACGGACAACCTAGTTAGGCGGTACTAGACTTACAAAGCGAGTAAACAAACATAAGTATGCGGAAGCTTAAATCAAAACATTACACGTGCATAGGTTCATTCATTCAATAGTTAAGTGACCATCACGGTCCAGCACAAAATGCCCAAGGTACGGATTGTAAAATCAACCTAGTGACCAACACGGTCCAAACTATCATAACAAACATCATACATACTAAATCCATAAATCGCGAAACATAACATAAACCATAAGTGTCAAAGTATGCCACAAGCATAACGTGTACAAACTAGACTACTAGAATAAGACTCTCAACAAGGACCCCGCCTAGCTTGACTCCAAAACGCGACCTGCGGACACGAAAGGTAAAGGAGGTCAGCTCAAAAGGAACCGGTGAGGAGAAGTTTACACAAATAAATAGTATAAGGGGTTCCATGCATGCTCAAAACAAAGGTGTTCATGATCCAATTTATTTTCAAAACGAATGCAACTTATATAAAACGAATCATGAAATAAAGCACCGGCTCGACGAGTACGAGCAGTCCATCCTTACTTCCCAAACCAAATGAAATCAAACCAATCCATCCTTGCACCGTTGATGTCGAGGGTGTACAGTCCCCAAGCATCGTAAAAGAACCATGGAGAAGTGGGTCCATGAAACCGACCTTCTCCCAAGCTTACCTTAACCCCGAACCCTCCTCGGAGTCTTAGCAAACTTGTCCAAAAATGGGTACTGCGTAAGGGTTTAACCGTCCGCCCTTGCGTTCCCGGTCTTACCACTTACTCCGCCCCGAGCGCTATCAAAAGATCCAACCAAGCAAGCGTCCTTGCAAGGTATAACATAACCTCGCTACACAACTCACACGTGCATAATATTCAAATGAAAGTTTCGGAAGCATTTTGGGTACTTATCCCATATACCAATTCAAGTTCTACTTGTAAACCGTTTTCCATAAGCAAATATCCATAACACGAGCAAAGGTCACAAAACTCGGCTTATAAAGCCTAAATATACGTGTTGAAAACGGGAGTTTAAATCATCAAATATGATAGGCCATATGTGTCCACAGTTTTGAAAACATCTTATATATATATATAACTCCTCACCTTCACCAAGAACTTCGAAGGCCAACCACGAGCAACAAGCTACTCGACCGGAGACTTACCACCTAACAAGACAAACGTACTAACAAGGGTAAGACTCGACTCAACACCAAATAAGACGATGCAAGGCTTAAAAGAATGCAAATATGTCCATGATGTGCAATGAATGTCCAAGGATGGCATAACTTAGCAATTATAATCAAATGAAGTCATACGAGTTATATAACAAGCTTTCAAGCCATAAGACATGCAAATTTCAACATGTGAATCATACTTAGCATATTCTTACACATAATCGAGGTATGCAAGACATTAAAGTGCACATAAACATGATTCCAAGTCATATATATCACATTAGGGGTGTAAGAAGTGCAAAGGGAGTGAAAACGAAGCAAAACGAACGAAATCACAAAAACTCAAATTTTGGGCCCGAGAGCACCCAAACGGGCGTTTGGTGTACAAGAAGGAAATGTAAACGGGCGTTTGGCCCTGAAAATTCATGACAGTAGGTTTTCACACGGGGGTTTGGTGTTTCACACGGGCGTTTGACTTGCTACTGTTGCAAATACGAATTACGAACATATGCTTGTAAATGGTGAATTTTCAGGTCTAAACACTCTTAAATCATGCCTCAAAGTTCATACAACTTGAATAAACAAAATTAAACATCATAATAAATGTCAAATGCATCTAGGAACAAGTATTCATAAAGAAATCCAGCAATTAACACATATGAACATCATCTTCTTCAAGTATTCAAGCTCCAAGCTCATCAATGGTGAAATCTTCAATCATGCAAGAAATTCAAAGGAAATTATCACATTCTTCATGAAATTTCTCAAGGAACAAGAATCTAACACGAAATCAAGCAAAAACATACAAGAACATGAACATGTAAGAATTTTCCAAAAAGCTTCAAAGGTCAACAATGGTGGATTTCACAGAAGAGCATAAAAGCAAGTAATTCTCATACCAAAATGTTCCCAACATCAAAATAAACACATTTCCAACAAGAAATTCAAATTCAATCCAACACATAAGAACCCTAGTTCAAATTCAAGTTCAAAAGCTTCAAGAACATAAACCCATCAAAAGCACATAAACTTTACCTTAAGAGCTGGAAATCGAAGAGAAAGTCGAGTTCTTCAACCTTGAATCTCTAGCTTCAATCTCTAATCTTGTCTCTTGAAAATGGTTGAAGGTGATCTTGAGAGAATATGAATGGTTTGAGAGAAAATGTGAGGGAGAGAGGGTTTGAATCTTGCAAAATAACGTAATATGAGTTTTAGTTGTTAAAATCTGATTTGGTTATTTGGGTCAGCTAATTGGATCGCGAACCGGGTCAATTGGAGCGGGTTATAAGTGAAATTGGGTCTGAAATTGGGTTAAATTCGAAATTGGGTCACAAGTCTTCTTAAATGGTTGACTTTCATAAATGGCCATAACTTCTTTGTCCGAACTCCAAATCGAGCGATTCAAGAACCCACGAACTCGTAATTAAATTATCTACTCAATTCCATTAAGTTCTATCCAGTTCCAGGCTTAGAAAATAAATTTACCATTTAGTCCCTAAATTATGCTTTAATGTCCAAATAAGCACATAGTTTCGATTAATCGCGAAGCATGCTATCAAAGCTCAATAAGAACAATACGAGCACATAATTAACACGTCAAATGATCATGTATTTCATACAAATCATATATTTCACATAAACACAAAACGGTTATCATTTAAGGTATAATCTCACATAATTCATGCAATAAAAAGGTAAATCGTTCACTCTCGTAACAACACTTACTTTGATCGAGAAACGGGCCACCACATTATAGATCACCAGAGCCTCAAGTATCTCTTTTCTCAGAAGGATTTGAATGTAAGACAAAGGCGTTGGATGGAGTTACTAGAGGATTATGATGGTAAAATCCAATACCATCTGGGTAAAGCTAACGTGGTAGGAAATGCCTTAAATAGAAAGGCGGGTGTGGCTAATCTGGAAGAAGGTTCTTCGAGTATGGATTTGGCTGGCTAATCATACAGTTATACCAGATTTGAGACAACAGTTGCTAGAAGCTCAAGCCTCGGATGCAGAGATTCAGAAGTTGATAGCTCGTTCTCGAAAGGATCCAAATTCTAAGTTTAGTTTGGATGATTCAGGTTTGTTAAGGTTCGAAGCAAGGATTTGTGTCCAAAAAAAGCTCAAGAGATTGATATTGGAAGAAGCACATCGCTCAGGGTACTCGATTCATCCGGGAGGTACTAAGATGTGTCGGGACCTTAAAGAGAAATTCTGGTAGAATGGCATGAAAAGGGACGTCGCGAACTTCATGAAGCGATGTCTAACGTGTCAAAGAGTGAAGGTTGAACACCAAAAACTGGGAGGAACTCTCCAACCGCTTCCTATTCCAGAGTGGAAGCGGGAGCAAGTGACGATGGACTTTATGTCCGGCTTGCCCAGAGTCAAAGGAGGGTTCAATGGAATATGGGTTATTGTTGACAGATTAACTAAATCAACTCATTTCCTCAAAGTACGAATGTCCGATAAGGTGCCAAAGCTAGCAGAGTTGTATGTCCATGAGATTGTAAGATTACATGGAGTTCCGGCTAGTATAGTTTCAGATCGGGATCCACGGTTTACTTCAATCTTTTGGCAGAATCTTTAGAATTGTTTGGGCACCAAGCTAAAGTTTAGCACTACTTCACATCCTCGGACAGACGGTCAATCAGAAAGGTTAATTCAGTATCTTAAGAATATGCTTAGAGCGTGTGTTCTGGATTTTCAGGGTAAATGGGACGAGCATTTGGCCTTGGTTGAATTTGCTTATACCAATAGTTATCAGGGTTCGATTAAGATGGCTCCATATGAAGCTTTGTATGGGAGGAAATGCAGGCCTCCTCTGTTTTGGGATATCGAAGATTGGAGATGGACCGAGGATAATAAACTTGAGAGGGCAGAACCTAAGGAAAAGATTGCTGCCACTATTGAGAAGGTCCATAAGATTCAACAGAGAATGAAGGCCATTCAGGCTCATCAGAAGAGCTACGCCGATAAGACAAGAAGGTCTTTAGAGTTTGAAGTTGGAGATAGAGTCTTTCTAAAAGCATCTCCGAGAAAGGGCTTCGTTCGAATAGGTAAAGGTGAAAAGCTTAGTCCATGGTACCTTGGGCCGTTTGAGATTTTCGAGAGAATCAGAGAAACGGCATATAGATTGGATCTATAGTCAAGTTTAACCGGGATACACAACGTGTTTCACGTTTTTCAACTTCGTAAGTATTATCCCGACAAGTCTACCATCCTTCCCGTTGAAAAGATTCAGTTAGAGCCGGATTTGACAATAGAGAAACATCCGGTGGCAATTCAAGACCGAAAAATGCAAGAGCTTAGAAATCGACAGATCCCTTTAGTCAGAGTACTTTGGAGAGATTAGAAATCCGAGGAATCAACGTAGGAAACCGAGAAAAAAATGAAGAGGTTATATCCTGAGTTGTTTGAGGCTTCAGTTCGGACTTGAGGACAAGTCTTTTTTTTTTTTTTTTGGGGGGGGGGGAGATTGTGATACCCCGATCTTTTGGTAGTACAGGTATGACATATGTGCACGTTTAAATTCCTTAATTATGTAATTAGATGTTTAATTAATGTTAATTATCTTTTATTTAATTACTTGAATTTATACTTTAAATGTTTATACTTCTTTCTTTGGTAATTTATTTGTTTGAGTTTGTAATTGAATTTTTTGTGCCATTTGGTTATGCATGATCTTTCCATGTTATAAACTAGTGAATATGCTCGTATTATGATATTGGTTTAATTGTTGAGCTTTTGGAGTTTATTTCATTTGGAACCTAAAGGAGGCTAGAACGTTTTTAGCGCACATTAGGTTCCGCTTTGTGTAACTTGAGCTCGGGAATTCAGATTTGAATTATGTCACTTCCGTTGCACTCGTTTCGACGATTTGGGTTCAATGGGCTAACACTTGTATAATTCTAAAGCCTTTTGATACTCCGAAACTCGACCGAAAACTAACCTCGCGACCTTATGACTACCTTTCACTAAATTGCACTTTAGTCCTTCATCTTTTAACCTTTTTGAGTGAATCTTGGCCCCCACATCCTTGCCTCTCCATTCTTGGTTCATACACGGAAAAAAGGGAGGAAGTGCAGCAACTTTGGAGAACAAAGCTTTTACCTCATCACTATTCATCTAAGGAGAAATTTGAGCTCATTTCTCCATTTTCCTCCATCATCTTCAAGAGGTAAGACTATATTTGATATGTACATGCATATGTGATCATTTTGAACCATTAATTTCATGCTTTAAGCCAAGGTTGATGAATATATGGAGTTGGAATTGATTAGTGAGGGTTTGATGATCTCTTGCAATCCATGGAGTTATGCTTTGATTTGAAGATGTGTATATAATCTCTTATACTTCTAATATGATTATATGAACCTCCTTTTTTATTATGGTTGAGTATGGTGGGTGTTATCATTATTGAAATTTAAATTCTTGAATGAGAGAACTTGAAATATATGTTGATTCTTGAATCTTTTCCTTGGGTGGATGATTATACGTTGAATATGAAGTGTTTTGCTACGTCTTCCTTGAATTTCATGGCTTAAACTTGCTGCTTGGAGTTGCTGCATTATGCCCTGCTTTGCTTCCCCTGTTTCACGCATGAAGACTGTTATTGCTGCTATTTTTTTTCGAAGAAGAAAGGCCAACACGGTCGCGTTGGATTTGAACGTGAGTTGGACACGACCGTGTTGGAAGTTTGACTTGGGCAGAATATTTTTGTAAAATCGGACACGGCCATGTCCTAAATGAACTGAAACTCAACACGGCCGTGTCCAATGTTAGAGTTGGGCTCCTAAATTTAATTTAAAATGGACACGACCATGTCCATTTTGAACTAAAACTTGACATGGCCCTGTCATATCAATGCAGCGGAGATGATCGTCCGTTATGTGTTTGCGATGCTTTTCGTTATGCTTTCTTGCTTCTTTTCTGACTTTTATACAATGGTAACTTGTTGCATTATATGATATATGCATCATATTGGAGTTCTGCCTCCGTTTGATATGAATTGTCTGATTATGAATTTGTTTAGTCTATATGATACGTTTATGCATTCTATTTGCATCCTTGAGCATTGCCGAGTGTCTATTTGGTTCATATTCGAGTCTAAGTCTCGGGTCTTGCCTTTTGTGTTTCAGAGCCTCTTCCGGATGTGTAAGAGCTCGAAGCTTAGGTATTGGGTCACCCGTTTGATCCCACTTTTGCTCCTTTTTTATTAAGGTGATGTTTAGGAACTTTATATTAGCTATTGACCTATGGCCCTTTTATGTGGTGATTTCTCACTCGCATGCAAATATATTTTATATAATTATATACGAGTGCTTAAGATATGTTTATAATTTTGTGGAAACGTTTGAGTTTTAGGGAACCGGTATAAGTATGAGCGTATATAAGCTTAAGATTTTGAATCCTTTTGTACGTTTATGTTTTGAGCAAGTTGTGCCCTAAAATATGGGAATTTGGTTCGTATGGTATGTTGGGCCCCGGGAACTATGGGTAAAGAATGCACGGGACGGCAAGGGCCATCGGGTTTGGCCTGTGCGTGGTTCCCTTTGAGATATTCACGTGCGACTTATGGAGGTTGAGAAGGCATGGTATCTTGAGATGGTTCCCTTTGAGATATTCACGTACGACTTATGGAGGTTGAGAAGGCGTGGTATCTTGAGCCCTCGGTTGCTAACCGGGGAAGGCATATCGTGGGTTTGCTACCCCGTATGTTTTTGGTAATGTAGGTGACTAGGGTTTGATTCCCGAATCACCATGGCTGTGAGGATGGATTATGTTATGATTTCAGTTTTATGTTATAGGAGTTAAGGGAAGTCCGTTCTCGCCGGACGTATGTTTATGCTTTGTATAAATGGTTATGAATCGAGTAGGATTTCTTTATGTATATTATATTATCTTTTCGAAAATGATTTTGTATGCAAAACCCTAACCTCGGTTCATGACTATCCTTTTGATTTATGCTCTGCTTATATATATAAGTGTGTGGGCATGCGTTTAGCCCCTTACTCAGTCGAGTTGTAGACTGACCCTCTTTTTTCCCCCTTTTAGGTCAGCTCGAACTAGGCGGGGAAGTGCGTCGTGTTTGTCGTACTTAATTCCTTAGGTCGAGTTTCCATACCATATTTACAGCTTTTGAATACTTTATCTCTAATCTGATTATGTATATCGTGGAAATTTGAATACTTGTAATTAATTTTGGGCCTCGTGGCCATGGTATATATGTGATGGTATGCTTTAGCTAAGCTCATTTGGATCCTGTTTGTTGCTTCCGCTTTTACTTTACTTTCCTTGCAGCTCTGTAGTTTGTTAGCCCCGCTTAGCCTAGTGTGTGCGTGTAGGTTCCCGTTCACTTAGACTTGGGCTCATGTATGGAAGTCCATTTCATATGTGGGCTTGGGTTTAGGTGCGGGGAATGTGGTGGCCCACCGTTCCGAGCGCTACACTTGTACTCTTGGCAGTTCCTCTTCCAAAGCCCTTTCTTGCCACAATGATGGCAAACGTCCTCCGTCTGATCTTTTTTCTTCTTGGGCTTTCTCTTTTTAACCCCTCCATCGGGCTTAAGAGATCCTTTCTTCTTGGGAACTTTCTTCCCTTTGCCATTAGAAGACCCAGAAGAGGAAGTAACCATCATTACTTTACGATCCTTCTTTGTCGTGTCTTCAGCAGTCACAAGTTGACTAATCAACTCAGCTACAGTAGCATGAGGATGATTCATGTTGAAGTTTAACACGAAAGGATTGAATGATGGTGGAAGCGATGCGAGCAACAAATCCACAGCGAGTTCTTCACTCAGTGGCATTTCCATGGACGTCAGTTTCTCGTTCAAAGCAAGAAACTTGAGACCGTGCTCATGGACACTTGTACCTTCTTTCATTCTGAGATGAAAGAGCTCCTTAGAGGTGTTGTACGTTAGAACACGTTCTTTGGGGCAGTACAATTGCTCGAGATAGTCATAAATCTCCCAAGCGTTTTCCATAGACTCATGTTGCCTTTGCATATCTGGAGACATGTTGGCCAACATGAGGCAACGGGCTTGAAGATTATCTTCAGACCATTTCGCAATCGTCTCTCTTTCGGCCCGAGTCGGAGCCTCGCCTTCAGTGACAGGCTCTCCCTCGAAGAGAACATATCTTCTCTTTTTAGAATCTAACACTATCTTTAGATTCTGAAGCTAATCAGAGTAATTGGGCCCCGCCAACTTGTTTGATTCGAGGATAGATACCAAAAGGTTCTTGGTGTCCATTTCAATTGTAGAGAATCACAGAACTATAACCTAAATGAAAAACAGAGAAATCATGAGCATGCTGAATAATAATGATTACATATTATCAAGGTCTTTAGAAATATGTTCTCCCACTGTTTTTAGAAAGTCTAGAAACCCCAACGACTTTAGAAGAAACTTATTTTCCCAATGGGTACTAGGATTCCAAGCATTCTTAGTTTTGGACCCACGACTCGTGAGACATCCAAAGGTCTAAGAATTTTAGGTGGGTACGAATTACCGATTCCATCCCCATGGAATTCCTAGTAATATTTTTGCATCACTAATCTTTCAATCATGGACCCAAGACTCGTGAGACATCCATATCTACTTTAATATTGAGCAGGACCCATCAATCATAAGATCTCAACCAAACTTAGTCCGGAACGACCCATGACTCGTGAGACATCGTCCATTCTAAAATGGTCAAGAAATATTAATTATTAAAATAATTAATCAGGAAACTAAAAGTTAATAAGCTACACTAATTATCCCACGACTCGTGAGACAACAATTAGTTTCACTTATTAAGTCCTAAATCCTATTGATGGAATGCTAGGAATTTTATTACCGTGATAAAAACACCTATTTATTCGAATTTCGCTCAATATTTAAATGGGATTTTTGAATGACCTCACCAACATATAATGTTGTCCAAATTTTAATTGTCTTGTTTAATGCAATTTCACATAAAGTGCATCACAGTAGCAATTAGCAGATAACATGGCCTAGCAAGATACTAATTATGCGATGTCCATGGGTATCCTATCTTATATGTGATTTTGGGAGCCACTCCAAAATCACTAGTTCTAACATTCATGCCACATAAGACAATTCATATCACATAGCGGTACAGAATTTAATGGAAAAAATGCCCTATCTATTACATTTAATAGAAAACCTCCTAAACATTTTAAGGGGTCTTCTTATGGCCACTGTTCTTTAAGTGCTACTTGTAGATCCTTCTTATTCCATGGGTGTAAATTCTACTCTCTTTACATAAAGTAATATGGCTAAATTTTTATACTGACCATAGACAAGTACTGTGACGCCCCGTTTCTCGACCAAGGTAAGTTTTGTTACGAGAGCGAATAATTTACCTTTTATGCATGAGTTATGTGAATTATGCCTTAATTGGGTAACCGTTTTGTGCTTATATGAAATATATGATTTGAATGACTATTTGATATGGTAATTACATGTTCATGTTGTTCCTATTGAGCTTTGATAGCATACTTCGCGATTAATCGAAACAATGTGCTTATTTGGACATTACAGTAAAATTCAGGGGCTAAATGGTAAATTTATTTTCTGAGCCTGGAACTGGTTAGAATTTAAGAAATTGAGTAGATAATTCTATTACGAGTTCTTGGGTTCTTGAATCGCTCAATTTGGAGTTCGGATGAAGAAGTTATGGCCATTTTATGAAAAGTCAACCCTTTTAAGCCTAAATGTTGACCTGCGACCCATTCCTGACCGAATTTGAGATCGAATTTCACTTAAATCCGACCCGTATGACCCAGTCTATGACCCTATTCAGCTGACCCAATTTTACCAAATTCAGATTATAACACCAAGACTCAAAGTTACGTTATTTCATAAGATTCAAACCCTCTCTCTCCCTCACCTTTCTCTCAAGACCATTCATATTCACTCAAGAACACCCAAGACCTTCAAGCCATCTTCAAGAGCCAAGATTTAAGATTGAAACTAGAGATTCAAGGTTGAAGAACACGATATCCTCTTCGATTCTCAACTCTCTAGGTAAGATTATGTGCTCTTTTCATGGGTTTGTGTTCTTGAAACTTTAAGCTTGAATGTGAATCTAGGGTTCATGTTAGATGGATTAAATCCGAATTTCATGAAGGAAATATGTTTATCTTGATGCTAAGAATGATTTGATGTAAGAATTTCTCATTTTCATGCTTGTTTGAAGAAACCACCATTGTTGACCTTTGAAGCTTTTATAAGAACTTATGCATGTTCATGTTCTAGCTTGTTTTAGCTTGATTTTATGATGGATTATTGTTCCTTATGTATTTTTATGAAGAATGTGATAGATATCTTTGAGTTTCTTGCATGATTGAGGATTTCACCATTTTTGAACTTGAAGCTTGAATAACTTGAAGAAGATGATGTTCTTGTATGAGTTTATTGAATATCTTGATGACTAATTGCTCCTAGATGCCCATGACATGATAATTGATGCCTAATTTCATTTATTAATGTTATATGTATTTTGGAACATGATTTTGGAGTGTTTAGAGCTTAACTTTCACCAAGTTTGAGCATGTGCTCATATTCTCGATTTGCATCAGCAGCATGCCAAACAGGGGTTTAGAATTTGAACTAAAACCCCAAACCCTCGTGTGAGATGCCACTGTCACGATTTTTAAGCCCAACCACCTGTTTACAAAATACACTCTAAGGCCAAACGGCCGTTTCATGCATCTCGGGTCCAATTTTTGAGTTTTCGTGATCTTGATCGTTTTGCTTCATTTTCACTTCATTTGCACTTCTTACACCCCTAGCATGATATACATGCATGCCTCGATTATGTGTAAGATTGTGCTAAGTATGATTCACATGTTGGTATTTGCTTATCTTATGACTTGAAAGCTTGTTATATGACTTATATGATGTTGTTTGATCATCAATGTTGAGCTTATGCTAATCTTTAGACATTCATTTGCATACCATGAGCATGTTTACTCTTTCTTGAAGTCGGATGTCGTCTTAATTGGTTTCGAGTCGTGTCTTACCTTGTTGGTACGTTTGTCTTATTTAGGTGGTGAGTCTTCGGACGAGTCGACTTAGTTGCTCGTGGTGGTTCTCCAGTTGGTTCATGGTAAAGGTGAGGAGTTATATGTATATGAAATGCTTTCAAAACTATGGACACTATAGCCTATCATGTTTTATGATTTTAAACTCCCGTTTTGAAAATGGTATATGTAGGCTTTTGATTTGGGAAGTAAGGTTGGAGTGTTCGTACTCGCCGAGCCGATGCTTTGGTTCATAGTCCGTTTTATAAAACTTGCATTTGCTTCGAAAACAATTGGATCAAGAACATCTTTACTTGAGCATGCATTAAACCTCTTATATCATTTATGTATTGTAAACTTCTCCTCACCAGTTCCTTTTGAGCTGATCTCCTCTACCTTTCGTGTCCGCAGGTTACGTTTTGGGGTCAAGCTAGGTGGGGTCTTTCTTGAGAGTCTTGTCTAGTCGTCTAGTTTGTACTCGTTATGCCTGTAGTATACTTTATGGCTTATGTTTGTGCTTTCGGATTTATTTATGGAATAATATATATGGAATAGATGATGTTACCTTATTAGATGGACCGTGATGGCCTCTAGGATGATTTACATTCCGTACTTTGGGCATTTTGTGTTGGACCATGATGGTCACTTAATTGTTGAATGAATGAACTTATGCAAGTGTTATGTTTTGATTTAAACTTCCGCATACTTGTGTTTGTTTACTCGCTTTGTGAGTCTAGTACCGCCTAGCTAGGTTGTCCATTTATCACCGCTTGCTTCGTTCCCAGCGGGTATATGGATAGTGATTCAATATACAAACTAGGTTCGTATGCGGGATAGGATGCCCTCATCGGGGCATTACAAGTACACGAGGCATACCCCGGTCCAAAAACAATAATAAGGAAAGCCACATAATAAATACATAACAGTACGCACATAAGTAGGGCTCCAACCCTAATTGAAAACGCTCAACTATGGGGCTCCGACCCTAATTGAAATCATCCATGTGCAGAATTTAAAACACACATAAGACTAACCCATGATCACCTAAACTAGCATGATTCCGCTCGAATTTAAATTTACCAATTAAATTTAAAATTCCCTTGACTTCAAGTTACAACTAACTTAAGTAATTTGAATATAGTTCATTACTCAAGAATTTATTCAAAATCGAATCACCGGATCTAGACAAAACAATAATTAATTCAAAATTAAATTTTTGTCTAAATTCTCATTCAAAGTGATATTTATTATTTTCTCAAAAAAAAAATTGAACTTGACTTTAATTCATAAAATCCCAAATTTTATAATTATTTCAAATAAACAATTTTATAAAATTAAAATCAAAATTTTAAAATAAAATCAGATTTTACAAAACAGGATTTTACGAAAATTGGAAAACACGAAAATAAGGGGCCGTCCCGGGACAGCCCGTGCGAGGCACATGGGACAACATGCAAGTACGCGCGAGCAGCCCGTCCCGTGTACACATCCCGCGCGGGACGCCTAGGCAAGGCAACGGCAGGCGCCGCGCAGCAGCGCGCTAGCCCGTGCACATGGCCGCGCGCCACTCACGGGCGATGCCGGAAAGGAGGGGCGGGAACCACGCAGCAGTGCCTAGGCGCGCCTAGGCAAGTCAGAGCATCTGCCGCGTGGCGGGGTCGATTATGCGGGGCTACGATGTGCAGCACCATGCACGTACTAGGTGCGCGCATCCCATACGCGACGCGTGCGGGCGAGCCCATTCCGATCCCTTTTCAGTTTCGTAATTTCAAAAAATTCAAAACTTCCAATTCTGAATTAAAACAGTTCAAAATAAATCAGATCTAAACAGCTTAAAACCAGATTTATTCGGGAAACAATTTTCATAAAATTTTCAAGAAACGGTTTTGATCCGGTAACTTCTTATTTCAAACAAAAACCATGAATACACAACATATACTCAAATTCAAGAATTTTCAGTCAAAATTCCAAAAGCAATAAAGATACAATACATACTTTGCAAGGTGGCTCTGATACCACTTGTTGGAAAACACGAAAGAGTTGAGCAGTGAAAGTTTAAAAATTTCCACAAGTTTAATCGTTATCTTGCAATTTTCGTACTGTAACGTTGGTGTTTAGAAACTTACAAAGTTAGAAGCTTTCTAGTGATGTCGTAACCGCCTAACGAACACCCTTCCAGCGAAATCCCTCGAACGGCCTTCGAATTGGACTCTAAAGTAGATGCCCTCCAAAGCGTATCCATACCAGACCTGGAACATGATCAAACGAGTGAGAATGCTAGTTCTATAGATTGTATTAAGGTAGGATTTACTTTGAAAACTTTTCTTTTGGATTTTCTAAAAAACTTAACACTTCGTGAGTGTTGGTCTAAAAAATCAGAGAAGCACCACCCCTAGTATAAATACTAGGTTGGTTCGAACCCTATTAGGGTTTCCTAAACCAATGAGCTTTGTTTTCTTGCTCACTAATTAACTAATTTAATTATTTAATTTAATTGGAATAATAAGGTCTTAACTTATTCTCCAAGTCTAGCAAGAGAAGACTTCTCTCTCCTACAATAGGAAGTTGGACTTTTCAACTTTCCTAAAGTTAAAAGTCAATATTCAATAAATAAATTAATTCCCAATTAATTATTTATTGGGTTAAGTTTATTTGAGAATAGTCTCAACAATTAATTCAAAATTAATTAAAAGACTAAAATTGATTAATTACAATTTAATTCTAGAAAAGAATTCACGTGTAATATAATTACACGAATGGAATCACGTACATGCCACGTGTGCATGACACGTGGCAACCACGCAGGCTACATGTGACACATGGCAATCACGTGTGCTTGACACGTGACAATGCCCACGTGCTCCAATCTCCATTTTCGATCAACAATTTTATCCTTCGTTAATCATATTAACATCCTACCATAACCCTCGTGTTCTGGCATTTGTGTGTGACCCTTTAGGTTCATTATTCGATTAGCAGTGATAGTAATTAATTAATTCCCTAATTAATTAATCACTTCACAGATCACACTACCGTAATCTAGCAATGGGTGTGTGACCCCTAGCTGAATAACGAAATGAATCGAAGAACCTTTCAGTCAATGACAATCAGTGAAATACGATCCTCCTACAACTCCATCGCTCAATCATGAACTGAGGCATGGGAATATTCTCAGAGCCCAAATATTCTTGATCTTTAAAGTTAAGTTCGTTTCATATCCATTTCGAACTCAATCCCAAAAAACCCCATTTTCTAGATGTCTTGATCTTTTATCCACCTTGGCCAAGGATTTAATGTAACACCCCGGAGCGGAGGACGTCACATCCCCCGCAACAGACCCAACACGTGAAACGAAATGGGGACTCCGCCCACGCACCAAGTCATGGTGAACGGGTGACAAATAAAAAAAATCCAACCTAAGCTAGGCGGTCTAGACCCTGCTCAGAGCGCGCAACAAAAACTAATAACGAATGCGGAAGCACCAGAATACCAAATACAGACATAAGTTTCCGAGACATAAACAAGTTATATCAAAGTTTAGCGAGGCAAGTTATACAAATCCTTAAAAATCGAATTTAAAGACGTAAATTATACATACTTTAAAATCTATCAAAAGGCATAAGGAAAGCAAAATACGATGCATGTGACTTAAGTTATCCTCAACCTCGACTCAAAGACAACTGCCTAGCTCCAACACCTCAAAACGGGCACCTGCAAGCTCAAATCAAAGAGGGAAAAAGAGAGAAATAACGAGGGTCAGTCCTAGAGACTGGTGAGAGGGCCAACACACGCACCAATACATATACATAAGAGCAAAGCATATACAAAGCTAAAAGGGTTCATGAACCGGGCGCGATTTTTGCATTCTAAAACATTTAACCAGTGGTAATATGTATAAAGAAAGAAGTTTGGGGCCGAAGGCCAAATTCAGTCAAGTTTTAGAGTTTAGAAATCAGTCCCCGTTTCACAACCATAAATGAAACATAACGTACCGAAAGCTTAAATTCCATCCCACTTACTCCATAAGCAAAGGCAAACCGAAAACAAAACGAATCATAAATCAATCCCACCGCAAAACCGTTTGGGGAAGAGAGGTGCCCCTCTCAACCCCCACACTTAAAACTTATTGAGTCGGGGGATCCCGCCCACTCCTTCGACGGGCCATGACACATGCACCCGCCGGCATAAGAGAACCCGCTTTCCCCTTGACCTCCCGAGGTTGAGCCAAGCCTCCCGTTGGTGGAGTCGTGTTGATGAGAGAGCCCGGCGACCCCATGGTCGACCAGGGATCACATACCACTTCTCTGGGGCCCAAACTTACACTTACACTTACACTTATCAAACTTACACTTATCACGCTTACCACACGAAGCTTATACACAAGTCTTGTCATGCTTACACACACATATTTATCAAAGCTTGTCAAAGTAAACAAAAATAGAGCTTATATACTTATAAAAGCGTTTTCAAAACCTCATGACAAATGGGATAAATCCCACAAAATACTTATCAAACACATATCTATATATATACCTATATATATAAGTCCCATACGGGCTCGCAATACAAATAAGGTTTTAGGTCATCATAACTAAAAGAAAAGAAAACCTCACCTTGTCGACCAAACCGAACAAAATGGACGGAAAGCAAACAAAAGAACCTCCTCCTCGACAACGAAATGAACCTAAGAGCAAAACTAAGAACAAGAGACAAACTTAGAATCAAAATGAACCATATTGACGCTCGGCAAATGCATATGAATGCAAGTGATGCGTAAGAAACTTAACATGTTAACATATAATGCATACAAGTTCATATTAAACCATAAGTCTCATAAATCATGTCAAACGAATTCATAAGTTTCACATAGCAAATATATCATATTATACAACATGTTACCAACATATTCATATCATGCAAGGAGCAAGAATTGATCATGCAAGGCATAAAAACGAAATATGAAGTCACACACGCACGTTAGAGGAGCATATCGCACATATGAAGCTATAATTCGAAAACGAGCATATAAATCAAGTCATAAATTCATAATACACAAGTTAACACATAATACAGTAAGCTAACAATGCATATAGGTCACAAACGGGACGAGAGAAGGCAAGGAAAAGCAACGAAACGACAAAAGAAACTCCCCCAGGGCGCTACCGTCTCACATGACACGCCCATGTCCAAAATACAAAGGAAACGGACACGGCCGTGTCCGAATTAAATAAAATCAGATGCCCAAGGTCTAACCATTGACATGGCCGTGTCAAGAATCAACAAAAACTAGACACGGCCGTGTCCAGTTCAAATTTTCAAAAATCAGTTTTGGCGTAGCAACGGTTTCTAGGGGCAAAAACAGGGCATTTTCGTGCAGCATCTTGGGGAGATTTTCTTAGCCATAAAGTACACATAACAAGCATGAAATTAACATCAAAGCATCACCAATTCATGCACCAAAACTCAGCAACAAGCAGCTCCAAAACAGCCGTACAAAATCGGTGCAAATAAGGTAGAAAACAAGGCAGGTCATTCTCTCCAAGTTTGAGGCTAAAACAGGGGATAAAAGCTTGGAATGTAATGCCCCGACTTTTTGGCCGTACAGGTATGACGTATGTGTTTACTAATTTGCGCGATTTAATTACTTAATTGCTTTAAATTTCATTATTTATTTCATTCTTTCCATACTTGAATCTATTTCTTATTTTATTTGACTTTTATTTGAATTTCCAACGTATTTGCTTATACCCATATGATTATACCTTGTTTGATTCCGATTCGATTTCCGTTTTTCGTGATAGCTTGGTATAAATGAATTATGTGTATTATGATCTTACCTATGTGTTCGTTGCATGATTTTGTTCTTGGGTGCATGATTTTTGAATTTAATTAGATTCTTGGAACCAAATCGGGGGGCTAACGGGCAATTAGCGCACCCTTGGTACCGTATGTGATATCTTGAGCTCGGGAACTCGGACTCGAGTTCCGTCACCTCCATTGAATCCGTATCGACAATTCGGAGACAATGGGACAAGCCTCATGCCTTTTTAAGATCATTTAGATTCTCAAATTTCAACCGAAACGAGCACCTCGTGCTTAAAAACGACAAACCATTGACTTTTCTCCAAGTTACGGCCCTAAATGACGTCCCTAGACCCTAAGCCTAAGACCTAAGCCACTTTTATCTCTCTCTCTCTCTCTCTCTCTCTCTCTCTCTCTCTCTTTCAGCCCCAAACCGAAATCCCACCCTCTCACACACCCAAATTTAGCCAAAGAAAAGAAAAGAAGAAGAAAAGAGAAGAAGAAAGAGGAATAGTGCAACCATTGGAGAAATTGAGCTCATCTCCCTATCTTTCCTCACTTTTTCTTGAAGGTAAGCTTATTTTTGAGTAGTATAGCTCTCGGTAATCCCTTTATGTTGAATTTTGCATGGTTTCATCCATTTATGAGTTATATTGGAAGAACATGAGGAATAGTGGCCCTTTTTGCATTTTGAGGATCAACTTTGATTTCCTTTGATTTTCTTTGAGTTGAATGAGTAATATTTGACCCTTTGTCATGGAGTTAGATGGATATGAACTTGTATTGCATGATTGTTGGAGATTCTTGGTCTTGCCATTGATGGAGCTTGGAGTTATAATTTGGATGTTAATTCCTTGATGCTTTACTTGGAGTTCTTGTTGTTTAATGTGATATAGCTTGAATATACGAGTTATGACCTGATTTCACATGCTTTTGGGTTGAGATTTGTGAGTTGGTTTTGGGCCTTTTAGCTTCCATTTCGGTTTTTTGCCTTGTTTTTGTGTTTTTTGGCCGCAGACTTAAATCCATGGGGGTGAATTTTTCCCTTTGGAAAAATCCGCTAGGGTGGATTTAGGTCAGTCAGTTTCTGGAAATCCATGGGGGTGGATTTTTCCCTTTGGAAAAATCCATGGGGGTGGATTTTGTCCTGCGTTTTTTTCGTCATTCCGGTTCCGTTTTTCTTCTTTTTCTCCACTTGTTTGATCTTCCTCCACCTCTTTTATGACTTCTATGCTATGTTAATATGTATTATTATGTGTTATGATTAATGTATCAAGTTTATGGCTTGTTTTGTTATGATTTATGAATGAATGAACTTGGTACTTCCACTTATTGAATGCAATGAATGATTTTGAACGTTTATGTGACTTTATTGTGTTAATTGTGCATAAGAATACTTCCATGACTTGAGAACATTTTCTTATGCATCTCATATCATCCACATTGCATTGTCGTGCGTCGTATATGGTCATTTTGAGTCTCACACTACCTCTTTTGCACAGATTCGGGTTTAGTTGGAAACGAGGGCGTCGTTTGAGGCTCTACTCTTATCCTTTTGCTGCTTCAAGGTGGGTTTCTCTTCTAATAGCTAAAATGACCCTATATAAACCCAATGTGCAAAGTTTTACACCAAATGTATAATATATGTATATAGAGTCTTTTCTCGAGTAAATGATTTCAAACTTAAGCCTTTCTTTTATGAATCCTACCTTATGTTTTGGCGAGACGTGATTGTTAATAATGCATGGGCCCGGGACCTAGCACATGTGGCTATCCGGGGAGGCAAGGGCCGACGGTGATCCCATGTGCTAGTCCCAACCATTTAACAAAGACCTGAACTCGCTAGGTGATTAACGTGGAATGGTAGCTGAGCGCCCTTGGGGGATTCATGTACCCCCCGGGATCAATGTATGAGGGGGTCGGGCCTTGCAAACCCGTCCACCACCGGAGGAAGAAGGTGTTTATGTATGATTATGAATCGTATGAATGTGCACATAAGATTATTATGCATGAAAATAAATGAATTATGAATATGATTACACGAGGTGATGGTTGGAGATAATGC
Source organism: Lantana camara (assembly GCA_037501455.1). Lineage (NCBI taxonomy): Eukaryota > Viridiplantae > Streptophyta > Magnoliopsida > Lamiales > Verbenaceae > Lantana > Lantana camara. The sequence continues at coordinate 78,658,778 of CM074856.1, forward strand.
ACGCCCACTCACCGGGCCATGAAACCCTCTAATTATTTATGAATGAATATGATAGTCGTGATTCCATTGATGTTTTTTTTGTTTTGCCCGTTTGGGAAATTCTTATCAAACTTCGAATGGAATTAGGGCTTGCATGTATATGTTTAAATTCCGTTGTATTATATACTATGCCCCTTTTTTTTATACCCACCAGTCTCTTTTAGACTGAACCCGGTTTGTTTTCAGTTGTTTTGTGCAGGTTTGGAGGTGCTAGGCGGGAATACGAGTCGTCTAGGTCTTGCATTAGTGTCTAGCATTTCCTTTTACACTCATCTCTACTTGTTCTTATTACTCTTGTATTATGTTTATGTATGGAGCGTATATTATGTTATTTTGTGCCGTGATGGCTTTTGTACAGGTTGTAAGTGTTGGTACCTATATGTAAATACGATATGTATTGCTATGTGTTGGTACCTATAAGTACTTATGTTGAATTGCTTCCGCTATTGTTATGGTCACTCTGATTCAATTATGTTTTGGTTATGCTTGGTTTTGAGGGTTAGCTGCCGCCTAGCTTAGCGTGTGTGTTGTGTCCCCGTTCGCCGTGATTTAGCACGTGTATGGATTTCCCATTTCATATACGGGTCGGGTCTCGGTGCGGGGGATGTGGTGCCTCACGCTCGGGCACTACATGGAAACACTTAGCTAACATGTAGAACTAAATTACTTCATGTCCATGCAATTTCATACGAAATGGAGCTCAAGAAATCACCAAACCAATCCAAAAATCATGACAGCAGTTCGGTTAAAAGGGAAGCAGATTTGCAGCAGTTTTTAAGGTCCAAGAACTCAAGTTTGCAACCAAAATGAAGCATGAAATCAGGGAAAAATCGATCATATTCATAGAGCAACATGTGTAAGACATAACCATGTATTAATACACAAAATTGGATGCCAGAATTCAATCATTTGATCTCAAAACGTGACAGCAATTCGTATGTGGATGAGCAGTTTATATTTTCAGTTTTCATGCCCAAAAGCTCAAAGTGTCAATGAAGTTATCAAAGAGAAAACAACCCTAACACATCTAAGATGAAGTATAAATTAAGAATGGAAGCAAAGACATTCATATAATCACCAAAGAAGCATCAATTCAGTCCCAAACTCAAGCTAAGGCAAAGAAGCAAGAAGTGGCCTCTAACCCTTCCTATTCACGCCATCTCCCAAACTCATATCAAATCTAAGTTAAAGCATGAAATTCATGGATCAAATTCATCATATAATCATGGAGAATTCGAAAATCTACTTACCTTCAAGAGTTCATGAAGTATGGAAGAGATCAAGCTTCAAAATCACAAGCCATGGAGGAGGGTTTCTTCTTTCTCTTCTTATTCTCCATTGCAGCAGCTTTTACTCTCTCTTGGGGGTGTGAGGATCAAAATATGGCTGATAAGGGAGAGAGAGAGGTGAGTCAAGGTCATATAAACCAAGGTTAAGGCTTAGGTAAGGTTAAATTGGGCTCACAAGTACAAGACTAGTCAAAGATGGTTGCTTTAGCACAAGCTTCTCATTCCGGGCGAAAAACGGGGTCCAAAAGGGCTTAGAAAAACACCAAACCTGGTTCAAAGTTTCCTTTCTTCATTGTGAATCCAACGCTTCTTCCGGAATTCGAATCCGAATTCCCGAGCTCAAGTTATGGCCTCCGGAACACGAGGTGCGCTAAAGCTAGTTAGGCCCTCATGTCCCTCGTCAAATACTTAAGGTTTAAAACCTCAACAAACGAACCCAAAAACTTAAAACGAGCATGCAAACACATTCATAACAAAATTTCACAAAAATCGGAATTGAATTCCGGCACATAACGAGCAAATTACGAGCATGCAAACTTAAACATTTAAAATTCAAAGTTCATATATAAACAATTAATTTCATAGAAATTCAAATAATCAAATAAACATTAGAATAACACTCAATTACACAATTAAATAATTTAAATGTGCATATAACCCTCTCGTAACGGCGTACCTGGAAACCCGAGTGATCGGGATGTTACATTTAATGTTTAATGGACTACGAACAACTCAATCAGTAAGAGATCATTCTTGTTCCTAACAAGTGTAGGTCCTTTATCGATTCTAATAATTCTACATATGCCACTTGTGTAATCCCAACATAGGGCGTGGTTCAGGTGTCTATATAGCGACAGCCTTTTGAGCCTATATCAAAGATTGCAGAGTTAGCTCATATGAGACATTACAAAATCTCAAGTCTAAGGATTAATGAATCATGTCATTGACCTGTGAGATATTTCCTAATCTGGAAGTTTTAGGAAATTTCCTTTCCCATTTAGGAATGTTCTCACGCGGGACATCTCAGTGATGAAGTTCTTGTAACAATCACCCTTATATATTATGAACGCATCAACATATGCACTTATCACTCCATGAAACTGATTGATCCTTCAAAAGGACATAATCACATAAGCAAGTCTCAGCAGAGTCAAGGTCGACACTCCCACTGTCTGTCGGACTCATTAACTCGAAGAAGTTTCTAATCCTCGCCTATGGAGTTAAGAACTTGTTTCATGTGCCGTTCCCATAACGACAAAGTTCTTAACGGCCTCGTCGGATTAAGGGAGTTCAATACATGCAAAACATAATCAACCCAAACAGATATAAATAAGCACTTAAAGAAGTGATTGCCTATGAACAAAATCATCTTGTTTATTATTCAAAGACTGTTTGTGATTTTACAAGGAAATAGTAAAGCAAACTTCTGCTTTAAGGGCACTATTCCTAACACTTGCCTATTACTTATTTACATTCCTGTTATGGGTTTAGTTCCCCTTTCGGGGGAAGTCTTGAGACCAATCAAGTTGTCAGAGGTTTCTTGGTGAAGTTGGATTGTAAAGAGTATTCTGCGGACTTCATTGTGATGCCAATGAGAAAGTATGGAGTTATTTTAGGAATAGACTAGTTATTCAACCACCGGGCTATAGTCGACTGTTTTACTAAGAAAGTGAAGTTTGGAAAAGAAGTGATTGTTGGTATCGGTTCGAAGACTGTACCACTCTTGTCCTTCACCGAGGCTTACAAGTTGATAAGAGATGGAGCCACGGTATCGCTTATCTTCTCAATAAGCCGAAAGATCAAGCAAAGTTTGAGGACACTGCAGCTGTGAAAGATACCCAGATGTTTTTTCAGAGAATTTGGGTTCCTTACCACCGGACCGAGAGATTGAGTTCGTGATAAATCTGTACCCAAGAGCAGAGCCCTATTCTAAGACTCCCTACAGTATGGCTCCAGCCAAGCTGAAGGAGTTAAAGATTCAGCTCGAGGAACTTCTCAAGACTAGGTATATTTGACCGAGCTCTTCACCGTGGGGTAAATCGGTTCTCTTTGTCAAGAAGAAAGATGGAACTCTGAGGGTGTGTGTTGACTACCGAGAGTTGAATTGGATGACCGTGGAAAACAAATACCCTTTACCCCATATTAAGGATTTGTTTCATATGTTACAAGGTTTGGGGTTGTATTCGAAATTGGATTTGAGACAAGGGTATTATCAGCTGAAAATCCGGGAAGAGGATATTCAAAAGACAGGATTCAATACCCGGTATGGGCATTATAAGTTTGTAGTGAGCCCTTTGGATTAACGAATGCTCCTATAGCTTTCATGGATATGATGCATCGGATTTTTCATCCCTACCTCGACCATTTTGTTGTGATCTTCATTGATGATATATTGGTTTATTTGAGAACTCCGGAAGATCATGCTCGACATCTCCGAGTGGTGTTGGATGCTTTGAGAAAGCATTGGTTGTACGCAAACTTCAGTAAGTGTGAGTTCTGCATCAACAAGATGACTTTTCTACGCCGCATTGTCTCGAGCAAGGGTCTTGAAGTGGATCCTTTAAAGATTGAGACGATTTTACAGTGGCAAAGTCTGAAGAATGCTTCAAAGGTAAGAAGTTTGTTGGGTCTGGCAGGTTATTATCAAAGATTCGTACAGGACTTTTCAAAGATTGATGTCCCTTTGACCCGATTGACTGAGAAAGAGGCTAAATTTGAGTGAGACGATACGTGTGAGGCGAGCTTTCAACTCTTGAAGGAAAAGTTGACTACTGCACCAGTGTTAGCACTTCTCGAGGGCACTGAAGGATATACAGTGTATACGGACGCCTCGAATGAGGGTTTGGGATGCGTTTTAATGCTGAATTGAAAGGCGATTGCCTAAGCCTCTAGGAAGTTGAAGGAGCACGAACAGAACTACCCCACTCACGATCTTGAACTGGCAGCGTAGTCTTTGCTTTGGGAAAGTGGAGACATTACCTCTACAGAGTTTCTTTTAAGATCTTTTCCGACCATAAGAATCTCCACTATTTGTTCTCTCAGAAGGATTTGAACAAGAGACAACAACGTTGGATGGAACTTCTTGAGGATTATGACTACAATTAGATACCATCCCGGCAAAGCCAATGTGGTCGCGGATGCACTTAGTAGGAATGCTAGCGTGTCTAATGTGGAAATAGAACTGATCAAGCTCAAAGCCAGTATCTCTAATATTTCGATACTACCAGATCTTCAGCAACAGATATTTGAGGCTCAGAGAAATGATCCCGAGGTTCAGAGGTTAGCTGATAAAGCTAGGGCTGATTTGGAATGTCCGTTTGGGTTTGATGATTTAGGAATTCTAAGATTCCAGACCAGAGTTTTCGTACCCAAGGAGTTGAGATAGGTAATTCTTGAAGAGGCTCACTGATCAGCTTATACGATACATGCCGGAGGGAACAAGATGTATAAGGATCTTGTAACATCCCGATTGTTCGGACTTTCAGGTATACTACTATGTGCGCGATTTAATTAATTACTTACGTGAATATTTGATCTTTATTAAATTCTTATGTGGAAATTTGATAATTATTTGATTTAAGAATGAATTCGTTTTGAACGTTTAAACCCTCTACGCTTGAAATTTTTCCCTATTCGTGTCCGATTTCAATTCTGTTTCTTGCGAATTTTTGATATGCGTGAATTACTTGAGTTATGAACTTAACTATATGTTCATTTTATATTTTGTAATTTGTTTGGTTTGTCTTTTCATTTTAATTTTGGAGACGGAACTTAAAGGAGGCTAAAGAGCATTTAGCGCGCCTTGGGTTCCGGGAAGCACAAATTGAGCTCGGGAATTCGGATTCGAATTCCGTCACCTCCATTGAACTCGTATCTATGATTCGGGTTCAATAAACATAGCCTCATATTTTTCTAAGCTCATTTAGACCTCCGAAATTTAACCGAAACAAGCCTCGTATGCCATTTTAGACCTTTGCCCACTCTTTTATTCATAACTTTTGATATATTTGACCAAATTAAATAAACCTTGGCCCCACATACTCCTAACATACTCCTCTATCAGCCATAAGCCCCTAATTTCGTTCCAACCTTGGAGAGAAGAGAGAAATAGCTGCTCAAAACCGAGACCAAGAAGGAAGCAAAAATAGACTATTCACCTTCCAACCTTTTGAGCTCAAATCCTCATCAAATCCTTCCATTTTCGAAAGATAAGCTTGGAATTTGTTTCTCCATCTTCTCTTCTTTGTTTAGATACCTTATTTGCTCAATTTGGTGGTGATTTGATCAAGATATGAATATTTCTATGAATAGTAAGGGTTTTGCCAATTTTGAAATTATAGCTTGATCTCTTGGTGTTTTGTTGGAGTTTTTGCATCCTAATTGATCTTATGAATTATAATATAAGTGTGTGGTCTGATTTTGCATGAGAATCTAGGAATCTTTAGGTTTCAATTTGGGTTTTTGGAGTTTTTGGCATAAACTTGAAGATATGTATATCTCTTGCATTCCTTCACTTAAATCTTGATGTTTAGCTTGGATTTTGACATAGATTGAGTGAATATATGACATATTATGATCCTAATATGATCTATCTTGAGTTTGCACGAATTTGGATGAGTTTTGGAGAGTTCTGGGGCTGAAAATTCGAGTTTTTTTTGGCTTCCGACTCAAATCCACGGGGGTGGATTTTCCCTTTGAAAAAAATCCGCCGGGGTGGATTTGAGTCAGAAACTCCTGGAAAATCCATGGGGGTGAATTTTCCCTTTGAAAAAAATCCACCGGGGTGGATTTAGGTCAGTGGCTCCTTTTGCCCCAAACTTTGATTTTCTTGTTTTGTTTCGCTTTCTTTTCGCTTTCCCAACCCTAATTTGATCCCCATGCTTCTTATAACATGTTATATTGTGTGTTAAGATTTATGTTATGAATTTATAGTTCGTTTTACATCCTCGTTTATGATATGTGAGTTCATATGCAATGTGTGACCTTATATGACCTAAACATGAATTCATGTCATTTCATTTGCATCATTTACACGCATGTGCATTTGCCGAGCGTTTATGTGGTACATTTTGAGTCTAAGATTATCCCTTGTTATTTGTTTTGTGTAGTTGACCCTCCCGTTGACGACGAGGTTGTCCCTTAGGCGTCTGGTTCGCTTTCTTTTGTCACCGCTACGTGTTCGGAAGGTGAGGTTTTATTCTTTTAGATATTATGACCTAAAACCCTAAATGTTTTTAATCCCGCATGCGATTTATGTATACTATATGTTAAATATATGTATGGTATGTACTTTGAGGACTTGTTCTCTTTGTTATAATTTTTTGAAAACGATTTGTATAAGTATATAAACTATTTTACATTTGTTTTGAAATCCTTTCGTTAAGTGTGAGTGTGTAAGCGAGCTTTGAACTTTGAAAGAGAAGTTTACGAAAATTATGAATTTTGAATTATGATTTGGGCCCGGAGAGTGGCATGGTATCTCGGGACGGCCGAGGGGTCGCCGGGCTCTTCCATCAACACTTTCCTTTGAGAGTCTCGCCTAACCTTAGGAGGTTGAGGAAGGGCGTTTCTCTTGAGCCGGTGGATTCAACCACCAAAGGTTTCAAGGAAGTAATTAACCTTGTTTCGTGTGAATTTGACCGATAGTTAGGGTCGTCAACCCTTCTATCACCCGAAGAAGGATGGTTTATGAATTTTGCTTTGATTATGTCTTTGTTTGTGGGAGTTGGAGGTATAACTCGTACTCGCCGAGTTGTGTGAATTCGTATGATTTATGAAACGGGAATGGATTCTTAAATACTTAAAATTTGTGATTTTGGCCTATGGCCCTTACTTCTTTTCATTATATATAGTTATTATCACGGGAAATGATTTAGTTTGCAAAAACCATCCCCGGTTCATGGATCCTTTTATGATTTTGATTAAATGCTTTGCTCTATATGTATTATGAGTGTGTGTGTAGCCCCCTCACTAGTCATTAGGACTAACCCTCGTGGTTTTCCCTTTTTTTTTTCCTATCTTTGAGTTGCAGGTACCGTGGGAGTCGAGCTAGGCGGCAAGTTGTCTTCTAGTCTTACTTGTTTCATAGCTCGAGTCATCTTTATTACATTCGTAGTGGTTTATGTCTTATGTTTATGAAATTTATTTTCCGAATACTTTGATACTTGAAATATTTTGGCCCGGGAAGGGCATTGTAAATTTGTAGTTGGAAATATTATGCTCTTATGACTATGTGATATGTATATATGTGATCTTGGGGAATTTTGTATGAATTGCTTTTATCGCTTCCGCTATACCATGAACTGTTTTGTGCTCTGACTGAGGGTTATGCCGCCTAGCTAGAGAGTGAGTTTTGTTTGTCTCCCGTTCGCTATTGTTCGATGCGTGTATGGATTCTCCATTCCACTACACGTGTCGGGCTCTAGTGCGGGGGATGTGGTGCCCTACGCTCGGGGTGCTACATCCTTAGGTGGTATCAGAGCTCTCGGTTGCAAAACCGGAGCTCTAGATTCGTGTCGGGTCTGTCTAGGTCGTTCGGCTTAGGGTTATGTGATTATTTGAATTCATCTTTACAATTATGTGAGTTAATTGTTTAAATTTTAATTAATTGCTTCCATGAACATATATTGAACCCCATGCATCAATATTTTCTTGATTTGTGAATTTTCAGGATGCCTCCACGAAGGAGAAATGATAGGGAACAAACCCCGGATCTTAATCAACCTCCTCCACAAAGCACCACCACCTCCTCCATTGAATGCAGAAAATATTGTTCAGGCTCTCTTAAACCAGTTGCAACAGAATCAAAGGAATAATCCTTATGGGGAGGCTCAAGAGGGTCAAGTTACCCCGGCTTTTAGGGAATTTCGGAACAACAACCCTCCGAAGTGGTACGGCGGTGATGATATTAAAGCAGAGGAATGGTTGTCAGAAATTTCGGGGATTTGGGAAATATGCCCTGCACCATCTCATGAGAAGGCAGTTTGCACGGCTCGTTTTGTTCAGGGTCCCGGCTCTAATTGGTTGAAGGCTATGAGAGCTCGGTTAGAAAGAATGGGTGAAGAGTTTAACTGGGAAAGCTTCATAAGAGAATTTCGCCACAAGTATATCCCACCAAGTGCCCGTGAAAGAAGACTCCAGGAATTCACGGAGTTAAAACAAGGGAATCGTTCTGTTGAAGATTATATTTTGGAATTTGAAAGACTCGCCCCGTATGCCCCTCACATCACTAACGATGATACTCAGAAAGCCCGGAATTTTATTCATGGGCTGAGGTATGACGTTCAGAATGCTCTAAAGGCCGCTACTGTGGACACTTGGGAGAAGGCTACAAGGAAGGCGCTGAAAGTAGAAGCTCATAATTTGAGGATGAAACCTCCAGCTTACTCTTCGGGGCAAGGTTCGAGCACCGGATCAAATTTGGGTAAGAGGCCTATCTCTCAACGTGGGCCTCCGGTCTTCAAGCCCAAAGTTTCTAATCTTTTTAATAAGAAGCCCCGACCCCAAGGACAAGTTGTGGTACCCGCTCTACCGGCCCCAATTGAGTGTTCTTATTGCGGGGGTCCCAATCATACCCAGGAGACATGCTGAAAGAAATTGGGAAGGTGCTATGGTTGTGGGGAGCCCGATCACATGATCAACGCTTGTCCTAAGAAGAAGGATCCTCAACCCTTGAATACTAGGCCTCCGAGAGCTCCTGTCCAAGCCAGAGCCTATGCACTTGAAGGTGAAGAAGAGGATGCCGAGGTGGATGCAAATGCCATCGTTGAAGGTACTATTAGCATTCATGGCATTCCATTACATGCATTATTTGATCCGGGAGCAACGCATTCTTTTATTGCTTCCCGGTGTGTTCCTGCACTTTCTTTGCCTGTTGCTTGCTTTGATGATTCCTTTGTTGTGAGTTCCCCACTCGGGGGCAGTTTGGCAGCGGACCGTGTGTTTCGTGGGTGCCCGGTTGTTGTTGAAGATCAAGAGTATCCGGCAGATTTGATTGAGATGCCTATCAAGAGATATGGGGTAATTTTAGGGATGGACTAGTTGTTTCGACACCGAGCCATGATGGATTGCTTCGCTAAGAAGGTGACATTGGGTTCTACGGTATTTGCGAGTCATAGATTGAAGGCCTGCCCGTTTATATCCTTTATGGAAGCAAGTAAATTATTCCGGGACGGTGCAACGGGCTACGTGGCCTACCTTTTGAATAAACCGAAAGATCAGGCCAAGCTCGAGGAGACGGAGATCGTGAAGGAGTTCCCCGATGTTTTTTCAGAGAATTTGGGGTCTTTGCCTCCGGATCGGGACGTCGAATTTGTAATAGATCTCTATCCCGGAGTGGAACCTTATGCGAAATCTCCCTACAGGATGGCTCCAGCGGAGTTGAAGGAGCTGAAGGCGCAACTTGATGAGCTCTTAGAGTGTGGTTACATTCGCCCGAGCACTTCTCCGTGGGGTGCTCCTGTCCTGTTTGTAATGAAGAAAGACGGGACATTGCGGATGTGTATTGACTACCGTGAGCTGAACCGGTTAACGGTTAAAAATAAGTACCCACTTCCTCACATTGAAGAGTTGTTTGATCTTCTTCAAGATTCGTGTGTTTATTCTAAGTTGGATTTAAGACAAGGGTACTATCAGTTGCGTATCCGGGAGGAAGACATACCGAAGACGGGTTTCAACACTCGTTATGGGCATTTCGAGTTCGTGGTCATGCCTTTTGGTCTTACTAATGCCCCAGCCGCGTTCATGGATATGATGCACCGAATATTCCGACCCTACCTCGATAAATTCATGGTCATCTTTATAGATGATATTCTGGTGTATTCGAGGTCCGTTGAAGATCATGCGTGGCATTTGAGAATGGTATTGTCAACAATTCGAGAACATAGATTGTTCGCCAAGTTCAGTAAGTGTGAGTTCTGGATTGAACGGGTTTCATTTTTGGGTCACTTTATCTCAGGGAATGGTATTGAAGTGGATCCGGCAAAGATAGAAACGGTTATGTTATGGAAATAGCCGAAGAATGCCTCTGAAGTGAGAAGTTTTCTAGGGTTAGTGGGGTATTATAGGCGCTTTGTGAAAGACTTCTCGAAGATTGCTTCCCCGTTGACTCGGTTAACAAAGAAAGAGGTTAAGTTCGAGTGGGATGAGGCGTGTGAGAAGAGTTTTCAAACTCTTAAGGAGAGATTGACTTCTGCACCGGTTTTAACCCTACCCGAGGGTTCTGAAGGTTACTCGGTTTATACCGATGCATCGAAGGATGGGCTCGGTTGTGTCTTGATGCAAAATGGTAAAGTAGTAGCATACGCCTCGAGGAAGTTAAAAGATCACGAGAAAAATTATCCCACTCATGATTTGGAATTAGCTGCGGTTGTTTTTGCTTTGATGAAATGGCGTCATTATCTCTATGGGGTTACTTTTGAAGTTTTTACCGACCACCAAAGCCTTAAGTATTTGTTTACACAGAAGGATTTAAATGTAAGGCAAAGACGTTTGGTTGAGCTACTTGAGGACTATGATTGTAGAATTCAATACCATCCGGGTAAGGCTAATGTGGTTGCGGATGCTTTGAGCAGAAAGGTTAGTATCTCGAGTTTGGGAGTAGGTTCAAGTAAACAGAGTTCAGTATCCTTGGTTTCAGAGGCCCGTTTGGCAAATATATCAATACAACCGGATTTGAGGCAAGGATTGATTGAAGCTCAATCTAATGATTTGGAAATTCAAAGATTAGTGGCTAAGGCAAGGATTGATCCAGAGACCAAATTCGGGTTTGATGATTCGGGATTATTCCGGTTTAAGGCTCGGGTGTGTGTTCCAGATGAACTTAAGCAGTTGGTGTTGGATGAGGCGCATAAGTCGGCTTATACGGTACATCCCGGTACTACTAAGATGTATAGAGATTTAAGAAGTCTGTATTGGTGGAACGACATGAAAAGAGATGTGGCCAATTATGTAAGAAGGTGTCAAACATGCCAAGTGGTGAAAGCTGAACATCAGAAACCGGGGGGAACTCTCCAACCACTTCCAATTCCTGAATGGAAGTGGGAGCAAGTGACGATGGACTTCGTGTCCGGCTTGCCAAGGACCAAAGGAGGTTTCGATGGAATTTGGGTCATAATTGATCGGTTTTCGAAGTCGGCTCACTTTCTCAAGGTCCGAATGTCCGATAAAGTGCCTAAGTTGGCCAAGTTGTACCGGAAAGAAATTGTGAGATTACATGGTGCACCTGTCAGTATTGTTTCAGATAGGGATCCACGGTTTACAGCGAGTTTCTGGCAGGAATTACAGAAGTGTATGGGAACGAAACTTCAGTTTAGTACTGCATCTCACCCACAAACGGATGGACAATCCGAGAGGTTAATTAAATATCTTGAGGACATGCTTCGTGCTTGTACCTTAGATTATCAAGACTCGTGGGATGAGCATTTGGACTTGGTTGAGTTCGCCTACAATAACAGTTTTCAGACATCGATTGGTATGGCTCCGTATGAGGCATTATATGGAAGGAAATGTCGATCACCTTTATTTTGGGATATTGATGAATGGAGATGGACAAAGGATGGTAAGCTCCACAGAGCGAAGAAACCAAAGGAAATCCAAGATACCATCGAGAAAGTGAAAGTGATTCGACAAAGGCTAAAAGCGGCTCAGGACCGACAGAAAAGTTATGCGGACAAAAGAAGACGACCCTTGGCGTTTGAAGCGGGAGATAAGGTTTTTCTAAAAGCATCTCCCAGAAAAGGGTTTGCTCGGATTGGTAAAGGCGGGAAGCTTAACCCGCGCTACTTAGGCCCCTTTGTAATTCTTGAACGAGTTGGGGAAGTAGCCTACCGACTTGATCTACCACCGAGTTTGACCGGGATACACAATGTTTTCCATGTCTCTCAACTCCGGAAACACTGTCCCGATGAGTCTTCTATAATTCCAATCAAAGAGGTGCAACTAGAGCCAGATTTGACAATCAAGAAGTACCCGGTTAAAGTTTTGGACCGGAAGATGCAAGAATTGAGAAACCGGCAAATCCCCTTGATAAAAGTCTTGTGGCGTGATCAGAAATCCGAAGAAGCCACTTGGGAAACCGAGGAGAAAATGAGACAGTTGTACCTGGAACTTTTGAAGACCTCGCTTCGGACCTGAGGACAGGTCCTTTTGAAGGAGGGAGGTTTGTAACATCCCGATTGTTCGGACTTTCAGGTATACTACTATGTGCGCGATTTAATTAATTACTTACGTGAATATTTGATCTTTATTAAATTCTTATGTGGAAATTTGATAATTATTTGATTTAAGAATGAATTCGTTTTGAACGTTTAAACCCTCTACGATTGAAATTTTGCCCTATTCGTGTCCGATTTCAATTCTGTTTCTTGCGAATTTTTGATATGCGTGAATTACTTGAGTTATGAACATGACTATATGTTCATTTTATATTTTGTAATTTGTTTGGTTTGTCTTTTCATTTTAATTTTGGAGACGGAACTTAAAGGAGGCTAATGAGCATTTAGCGCGCCTTGGGTTCCGGGAAGCACAAATTGAGCTCGGGAATTCGGATTCGAATTCCGTCACCTCCATTGAACTCGTATCCATGATTCGGGTTCAATAAACATAGCCTCATATTTTTCTAAGCTCATTTAGACCTCCGAAATTTAACCGAAACAAGCCTCGTGTGCCATTTTAGACCTTTGCCCACTCTTTTATTCATAACTTTTGATATATTTGACCAAATTAAATAAACCTTGGCCCCACATACTCCTAACATACTCCTCTATCAGCCATAAGCCCCTCATTTCGTTCCAACCTTGGAGAGAAGAGAGAAATAGCTGCTCAAAACCGAGACCAAGAAGGAAGCAAAAATAGACTATTCACCTTCCAACCTTTTAAGCTCAAATCCTCATCAAATCCTTCCATTTTCGAAAGGTAAGCTTGGAATTTGTTTCTCCATCTTCTCTTCTTTGTTTAGATACCTTATTTGCTCAATTTGGTGGTGATTTGATCAAGATATGAATATTTCTATGAATAGTAAGGGTTTTGCCAATTTTGAAATTATAGCTTGATCTCTTGGTGTTTTGTTGGAGTTTTTGCATCCTAATTGATCTTATGACATTATAATATAAGTGTGTGGTCTGATTTTGCATGAGAATCTAGGAATCTTTAGGTTTCAATTTGGGTTTTTGGAGTTTTTGGCATAAACTTGAAGATATGTATATCTCTTGCATTCCTTCACTTAAATCTTGATGTTTAGCTTGGATTTTGACATGGATCGAGTGAATATATGACATATTATGATCCTAATATGATCTATCTTGAGTTTGCACGAATTTGGATGAGTTTTGGAGAGTTTTGGGGCTGAAAATTCGAGTTTTTTTGGCTTCCGACTCAAATCCACGGGGATGGATTTTCCCTTTGAAAAAAATCCACCGGGGTGGATTTGAGTCAGAAACTCCTGCAAAATCCATGGGGGTGGATTTTCCCTTTGAAAAAAATCCACCGGGGCGGATTTAGGTCAGTGGCTCCTTTTGCCCCAAACTTTGATTTTCTTGTTTTGTTTCGCTTTCTTTTCGCTTTCCCAACCCTAATTTGATCCCCATGCTTCTTATAACATGTTATATTGTGTGTTAAGATTTATGTTATGAATTTATAGTTCGTTTTACATCCTCGTTTATGATATGTGAGTTCATATGCAATGTGTGACCTTATATGACCTAAACATGAATTCATCTCATTTCATTTGCATCATTTACACGCATGTGCATTTGCCGAGCGTTTATGTGATACATTTTGAGTCTAAGATTATCCCTTGTTATTTGTTTTGTGTAGTTGACCCTCCCGTTGACGACGAGGTTGTCCCTTAGGCGTCCGGTTCGCTTTCTTTTGTCACCGCTACGTGTTCGGAAGGTGAGGTTTTATTCTTTTAGATATTATGACCTAAAACCCTAAATGTTTTTAATCCCGCATGCGATTTATGTATACTATATGTTAAATATATGTATGGTATGTACTTTGAGGACTTGTTCTCTTTGTTATAAGTTTTTGAAAATGATTTGTATAAGTATATAAACTATTTTACATTTGTTTTGAAATCCTTTCGTTAAGTGTGAGTGTGTAAGCGAGCTTTGAACTTTGAAAGAGAAATTTACGAAAATTATGAATTTTGAATTATGATTTGGGCCCGGAGAATGGCATGGTATCTCGGGACGGCCGAGGGGTCGCCGGGCTCTTCCATCAACACTTTCCTTTGAGAGTCTCGCCTAACCTTAGGAGGTTGAGGAAGGGCGTTTCTCTTGAGCCGGTGGATTCAACCACCGAAGGTTTCAAGGAAGTAATTAACCTTGTTTCGTGTGAATTTGACAGATAGTTAGGGCCGTCAACCCTTCTATCACCCGAAGAAGGATGGTTTATGAATTTTGCTTTGATTATGTCTTTTTTTGTGGGAGTTGGAGGTATAACTCGTACTCGCCGAGTTGTGTGAATTCTTATGATTTATGAAACGGGAATGGATTCTTAAATATTAAAATTTGTGATTTTGGCCTATGGCCCTTACTTCTTTTCATTATATATAGTTATTATCACGGGAAATGATTTAGTTTGCAAAAACCATCCCCGGTTCATGGATCCTTTTATGATTTTGATTAAATGCTTTGCTCTATATGTATTATGAGCGTGTGTGTAGCCCCCTCACTAGTCATTAGGACTAACCCTCGTGGTTTTCCCTTTTTTTTTTTTCCTATCTTTGAGTTGCAGGTACCGTGGGAGTCGAGCTAGGCGGCAAGTTGTCTTCTAGTCTTACTTGTTTCATAGCTCGAGTCATCTTTATTACATTCGTAGTGGTTTATGTCTTATGTTTATGAAATTTATTTTCCGAATACTTTGATACTTGAAATATTTTGGCCCGGGAAGGGCATTGTAAATTTGTAGTTGGAAATATTATGCTCTTATGACTATGTGATATGTATATATGTGATCTTGGGGAATTTTGTATGAATTGCTTTTATCGCTTCCGCTATACCATGAACTGTTTTGTGCTCTGACTTAGGGTTATGCCGCCTAGCTAGAGAGTGAGTTTTGTTTGCCTCCCGTTCGCTATTGTTCGATGCGTGTATGGATTCTCCATTCCACTACACGTGTCGGGCTCTAGTGCGGGGGATGTGGTGCCCTACGCTCGGGGTGCTACAGATCTTAAGCAATATTATTGCTAACATGTATGACGTATGTGTTTACATAATTACGTAATTTAAATATTTAATTATGTTAATATACATTTATTATATATGTTATTTGATTATTATTTGAATTATATGAATACTTGTTATGAATTATTTGAATTTGAACAAATGAACTTATATGCTCTTGATTATGCACCGTTTGTATCCGAATTGATTTTCGATTTTGTCCAATTTTGGTATGCATGAGATTTATGTGTGATGATCATGTTTTAATACTCGTTAATTATTTCGAACTTGTTTGAGTTGGTTTAGACTTTATTTTGAGTTTTGGAACCAAATCGAGGATAAAGAGCGCATTTAGCGCACCTTTGGTTCCGGATGTTGTAACATGAGCTCGGGAATTTGGATTTGAATTCTGTCACCTCCGTCGGACTCGTATCAAAGATTTGGGTTCAATGGAATAAGCCTTATATTTTTCTAAGCCCGTTTGAACCTCGAAAAACCAATCGGAACAAGTTTCATTCGCAGATTTGCCACACTTAGCCAAATTAAACATAACTCTCTCTACCCAACTCAACCCACTATCTGATCTGTAGCACCCACAAGTAGGGCCACATCCCCCGCACCATAATCCAAACCCGAATACGAAATGGAATGTCCGTACCCGAATCCGAATCATAGCGAACGGGAGACCAAACACACACCCTAGGCTAGGCGGAGCTAAGCAAACTAAACCAGAGCACGCGGAAGCGGATAAATAGAACATCAACCAAAGAACAACACATATACTTATAGATACCATCACATATATATATATGTGTCCATATTATTTACATATAGGTACCCCCACTGAATTCTGTACCAACCCCATCACGTCTCCAGCAACATATAAGTATC
Source organism: Lantana camara (assembly GCA_037501455.1). Lineage (NCBI taxonomy): Eukaryota > Viridiplantae > Streptophyta > Magnoliopsida > Lamiales > Verbenaceae > Lantana > Lantana camara. The sequence continues at coordinate 78,675,162 of CM074856.1, forward strand.
CAAAATAGACATATACAAAATGATAGAATGAGCAGGTGAGCAAATACTACTAGCAAAACCTAGACCGACAAGTGCAAACAGGACACACTTCTCCGCCTAGCTCAAGCCTCGAAAGAACCTGCAACTAAAAGGATAAATGAGGGGTCAGTCAACTGACTGAGTGAGGGGGCTAACGCACACCCACACCCTAAATAAATATAAAGCAAAGCACTTAGCAAAAGATGGACGTATGAACCGGAATAGGTTTTTCAAACCAAACTTTTCCAAGACAACAACTATTATACCATAATGAAATCTTTTCATAACTCTATTCCAATTCATACTTCCCAAATCATAACATAACATAGCATATGCTCGGCGAGAACGAGCTTCCAACCGGTACTCCTCATAACATAAAACATAAATCAGAATAAACATCCTCTCCTCCCTTGATGGTAGAGCCACGCGTTGACTCTATCCATCCATAACATAACAAACCCCCGAGAGGTAGATAACCTACAACGGGTCCTCCCCGGTAAACCGAAGGCATTGGAATATCACGCCTTCCCTAGCTCCCGGGGTCGCACATGATATTCCGGGTGGAGGCTATGCACAGGTTTAACCTCGACGGCCCAATGCCGTCCCGAGGGCTCCTTACCCATATCTCCTTGAGCTCACAAACACATAACGTATCATATAACCAATCTTTCATGGTTCCACTCGCTAACAACAGAATTTAAACCTTTTCCAAACGGCTTACATATACCTTCCTATTATTTTCCGAAATCAAAGTTGGTTCACAAACTCATAACATATAATACATAACGCTTATTTACATATACATATAATTTATCCACATGCGGGGCTTGAAAACGACATGTAAAGGTATTAGGTCAATTTAGCTATACAAACACCTAAACCTCACCTTGTGCGTAGAAAGTAAAGGGAGTGATCACCCTAAGCCTCGGGCTCGACTCCGGTCGCACCGTCTGAAAAGAAATACAAGAGCCCACGACTTAGACCCTATATGAACCAATTATGATGCTCGGCATATGCTTGACTCATGCTCGGATGTGAAATAAATGCGGAATGAACCATATAATTCACAAAACATAATATATAACAATTAACATGCAAAAGAAAAGCATTTAAAGTCATAAAATTGCATAATTAAAATAAGGAGAAGTAGTGGCAGCTTCCAGGTCTCAAAGGGAAAAATCCACCCCCATGGATTTTTCCAAAGGGGAAAAATCCACCCCCATGGATTTTTCCAAAGCTACTGCCTCAAATCCACCCCCGCGGATTTTTCCAAAGGGAAAAATCCACCCCCGCGGATTTGACCCAGTAGAACGGTTTTGGCCATGGGAACGGCCGTTCCCGTTCCCAGTACAAACTGGGAACGGTCGTTCCCACTCTCGGTATGAACAGTAAATGGCCTGGGAACGGTCGTTCCTAGTTTGAAACTGGGCGGGAACGGCCGTTCCGGCCTGGTTCGAAATCTGGAACAGAGGTTTTATTACAGAAACAGGGGAAGCTCGTTTGGTGCCCAAAAATGGCCAAAATTCAACCCTTAAAAATGCCACAACTTCTCAAAATGCACAAACAATTCAAATAAAACATGCTTGACATAGAGTACTCATAAAACTCAAGCAAATCAAGATTTAATGCCCTTAATCCATGAATAAAAGAAATCAAGTTTGAACACATAATCACCATAAATGCTCAACTAACCCATGCTTTCATGGAATAAATGCAACAAATACCATATGTATAACTCATATATAGAGATGGAATTCAAATATAACAAGTATAGAACTCATACTCCAAATTTAAGCTAAACCCTTACTATTCACAACATAATCCAAAGAAACCATCCAAGGCTCCAAAAGAAGAACTTAAACCATAGAATTAACGAGCATGCCGAGGGGTTTCCGAAACTTACTTAAGCTCAAAGATTGGTCAAGAAATGAAGAAGTTATGGTGGATTGAAGCTTGATCAAAAATGGAGGTTTTGCTTCTCTTTCTCTCTTGGCCAAAATGCTGCTGTTGAACGTGAAAAGGAAAGAAAGAGCCAAGGATTCACTCTTAAGGCTTAACCGGGTTCGGTTCACGGGTCGGTTCAAGTTTCCGGTTCGGTTTTAACAGGTTAAGGGTTCACTAAGTCCCAAAACACCAAAATCCCATAATCAAATAATTCAAATAGTTCAAATAAATTCATATAATTCTTATACAATTAATTTAAACGCACATAATATTAAATCACATAATTTACCTGTACCGACTGTGAGTCGGGGTGTTACAATCTCCCCCCCTTCAGAAAACCTGGTCCCCAGGTTCACCGTCTGACCTGAGAACAAATCTGGATACAACTGTCTCATCTTTTCCTCAGATTCCCAAGTAGATTCTTCTGATTTCTGATCCCTCCATAAAACACGGACCAAGGGAATCTGTTTATTTCTCAACACTTGTATCTTTCGGTCTTGAACCTCAATCGGGTACCTTACTATTGTCAAATCTGGTTCAAGTTGCACTTCTTCGATAGGGAGAATGGTCGTTTCTTCGGGATAAAACTTTCTGAGCTGCGAAACATGAAAGACATTGTGTATCCCGGTCAAATTTGGTGGTAAATCCAATCTATAGGCCACTTCTCCAATCTTTTCAAGAATTTCAAAAGGTCCAAGGTATCTCGGGTTAAGCTTCCCACCTCGACCTATTCGTGAGAAACCCTTTCTAGGAGATGCTTTCAAGAAAACTCGGTCTCCTATTTCAAACTCAAGGGGTCTTCTTCTCTTATCCGCATAGCTCTTCTGACGATCCTGAGCTGCTTTCATTCTCTGTTGAATAAGTTTAACTTTAGCGGTAGTTTTATCCAACCTCTCCCGAGGTGTGGCTCTCTCGAGCTTATCCTCTTCAGTCCACCGCCAATCGTCAAGATCCCAAAAGAGAGGCGATCTGCACTTCCTTCCATAAGGTGCCTCGTACGGGGTCATACCAATAGAAGCCTGAAAACTGTTGTTATAAGCAAACTCGACCAGTGCTAGATGTTTATCCCATTTGTCCTTGAAATCCAAAGCACACGCCCTTAGTAAGTCCTCCAAATACTTAATCAACCTCTCTGATTGTCCGTCCGTCTGAGGATGAAAAGCGGTGCTAAAATTGAGCTTGGTACCTAACCGTTTCTGTAGATCCTGCCAGAACTTAGCTGTAAATCTCGGATCACGATCTGAAACAATACTAGTAGGTACCCCATGTAATCTCACAACTTCATTACAATAAAGCTCAGCCAACTTCGGAGTTTTATAGGACATCTTAACCTTAAGGAAGTGAGCTGACTTGGTTAGACGATCAACTATCACCCAAATTCCGTCAAATCCTCCTCTCGACCTTGGTAAACCGGACACGAAATCCATAGCTACTTGCTCCCATTTCCATTCAGGTATTGGAAGTGGTTGGAGAACTCCTCCCGGTTTTTGGTGTTCGGCCTTGACAACTTGGCACGTGAGACATCGCCTTACAAAGTTAGCAATATCTCTCTTCATACCATTCCACCAAAAGAACTCTTTCAAATCTCGATACATTTTAGTACCACCGGGATGAATGGAATATCCGGAACGGTGTCCTTCCTCCAGTACTAGTTTCTTGAGCTCTTCCGGAACACAAACTCTTGTTTTGAACCTGAATACCCCGGAATCATCAAACCCAAACTTTGACTCTGGATCTATCTTAGAACGAAGTACCAATTTCTGAATCTCTGCGTCCGTAGTCTGAGCCTCAATTATCCTCTGTTTCAAATCAGGCTGAACCGAAATATTAGCTAATCGAGCCACTGAAACCACAATTGCCGAACTCTGCCCTAAAACCTCTATATTCAACCCCGAAACACTCGCTTTTCTGCTCAAAGCATCAGCCACTACATTGGCCTTACCCGGATGATACTGAATCGTGCAGTCATAATCTTCTAAAAATTCCATCCAACGCCTCTGTCTATTATTAAGATCCTTCTGAGTAAAAAGATATTTCAGACTCTTATGATCCGTAAAAATCTCAAATGTCGTCCCGTAGAGGTAATGGCGCCACTTCAACAAAGCAAAAACAACCGCTGCTAGTTCAAGATCGTGAGTGGGGTAGTTTTTCTCGTGATCCTTCAACTTCCTAGAAGCGTAGGCTACTACCCGGCCATCTTGCATTAACACACATCCGAGGCCTTCCTTTGAAGCATCTGTATAAACCGAATAGCCTTCGGATCCCTCAGGTAGAGTAAGAATCGGTGCCGAAGTTAACCTGTCCTTCAAAGCCTGAAAACTCCTCTCGCACGCCTCATCCCACACATACTTTACTTCCTTCTTGGTTAATCGGGTCAATGGGCACGCGATCTTGGAGAAATCCTTCACGAATCTCCTATAATCTAACCCAAGGAAACTTCTCACTTCGGAAACATTCTTCGGTCTTTCCCACTGAGCCACGGTTTCAATCTTGGAGGGGTCGACCTCAATTCCTTTACCCGAAATGATATGGCCAAGGAAGGTGACTCGATCAATCCAGAACTCACATTTACTGAACTTAGCATACAGCTTATGCTTCCTTAAAGTTTCCAAGACAAGTCTTAAGTGATAAGCATGTTCTTCTGCAGTTCTCGAATATACCAGGATATCATCTATAAAGATAACCACAAACTTGTCGAGATACGGTCTGAATACTCGATGCATCATATCCATAAACACGGCTGGAGCATTAGTTAACCCAAACGGCATCACCACGAACTCGAAGTGTCCATACCGGGTATTGAATGCCGTTTTAGAGATATCTTCCTCCCGAATACGGAGTTGGTAATAACCTTGTCTCAAGTCCAACTTGGAATAAACTTGGGATCCTTGTAAAATATCAAACAATTCCTCTATCCGAGGTAGTGGGTATTTATTCTTCACTGTCATCCGGTTTAGTTCACGGTAGTCTATGCACATCCTTAGAGATCCATCCTTCTTTTTCACAAATAAAACAGGAGCACCCCACGGCGAAATACTCGGACGAATATAACCACAAGCTAACAACTCATCAAGCTGATTTTTCAATTCTTTCAACTCAGCCGGAGGCATTCGGTACGGGGTTTTAGAAAACGGTTCTGCTCCAGGGTAAAGATCAATCACAAATTCAATATCCCTATCGGGTGGTAAAGAACCCAAATTCTCGGGAAATACATCAAAGAAATCTCTTACAACTTCAGTTTCTTCAAGTTTAGTCTGGTCCTTTGGTTTGTTAAGAAGATAAGCCACGAATCCGGTTGCACCTTCCCGGAGGAGTTTATTAGCTTCCATAAAAGACACGAATGGGCTTGATTTCCATCTTTCCCCCGTAAACACCACAGTATCCAAGGAGATCTTCTTAGCATAACAATCCAACTGAGCCCGATGTCGAAAGAGAAAATCCATACCAAAGATAACCCCATACTTCTTCATTGGCATAATAATCAAGTCTGCTGGGAATACCTTACCTTCAAAACTCACAGGACACTCTCTGAACACCCTGTCAACCTCCAAAGAACCTCCTAACGGGGTACTCACCACATACACATGCGCAGATAATTCATCATGCAAAGGCAAAGAAGCAACAAGATCCCGGGAAATAAATGAATGAGTAGCTCCGGGATCGAATAATGCATGAAATGGTATGCCATGAATGTTTATAGTACCTTCAATCACGGCGTTCGGATCCACATCAGCTGCTTCCTCTTCCCCTTCAAGAGCATACACACGAGCTGGAACCGCAGGTCTCTTCTTTGGACAAGTATCCACCTTGTGCTCAGAGGATCCACACACGTAGCACTTGCCTAAAAGTCTCCAACAACGCTCAACCGGATGCTTTCCCTGACAAAATGAACAAAGAGGTGGAATCTGAGTAGGGGTCGGTAAGGCGGGAACTGCAGGAGGTGCCACGGGACCGGTAAATCTGGGCTTTTTGTTCCCGAAACCCTGGGGACGAAAAGCCGGTGGAACAGAAGCTCTCGGAGCATAAGAAACGGGTCTTTTACCCGATCCGGAGCCGGATCCCGAATTCTGAGACGAAGAGTAAGATGGAGGCTTCAACCTTATATTTTGGGCTTCAACTTGCAACGCTCTCTTTGTAACCTTAGACCAAGTGCTCACATTGGCGGCTTTGAGTGACTCTTGAATATCCCGACGAAGTCCATGAAGAAATTTTCGGGCTTTGTGATCATCATGATCAGTAATGTGAGTAGCATAAGGAGCGAGTCTCTCAAATTCCAAAATATATTCCTCCACCGTCCTAGTACCTTGCCTCAAATCCATAAACTCTTGCAACCGACGTTCTTGAGCACTATGTGGTACATACTTTTCATAAAACTCTTGTACAAAAGTTTCCCAATTGAATTCTATACCATTCCTTTCCAACTTGGACCGAACACTCCTAAGCCAAACCGCCGCTTGGCCTTGAATAATACGTCCCGTACAAACCGCTTTATCTTGGGAGCTCCCCGGACATATTTCCCAAATTCCTCGTATCTCGGATAGCCATTCCTCCGCTTTGATATCATCTCCCCCATACCACTTTGGAGGATTGTTACTACGGAAATCCTTATATATACCGGAAATATCCTGGCCTTCACCCGGGTTTTGATTCCTTTGATTTTGTTGAAGTTGATTAAGGAGGGCTTGAACAATGTTCTCCGCATTCATAGGAGGTGGCGGAGGTACATTTTGTGGAGCCGGTTCATTAAGATCGGGAGTACGTTCGCGGTTATTATGTCTTCTTGGAGGCATCCTGAAATTCACAATTCAAGCAATATGGATGCATGTAACTTAGTGTATGAATATGTATACAACTAAGAAAATAATTAAATAGTCAAGTAATCACATATTCAAATTATGTATTCACACATGCACATAATCAAAAGTCACATTGTCCTAAGCCGCACGACCTAAACAGACCCACACGACACTAGAGCCCGGTTTTGCAACCGCGCTCTGATACCACTTCAGGATGTAGCACCCACAAGTAGGGCCACATCCCCCGCACCATAATCCAAACCCGAATACGAAATGGAATGTCCGTACCCGAATCCGAATCATAGCGAACGGGAGACCAAACACACACCCTAGGCTAGGCGGAGCTAAGCAAACTAAACCAGAGCACGCGGAAGCGGATAAATAGAACATCAACCAAAGAACAACACATATACTTATAGATACCATCACATATATATATATGTGTCCATATTATTTACATATAGGTACCCCCACTGAATTCTGTACCAACCCCATCACGTCTCCAGCAACATATAAGTATCCAAAATAGACATATACAAAATGATAGAATGAGCAGGTGAGCAAATACTACTAGCAAAACCTAGACCGACAAGTGCAAACAGGACACACTTCTCCGCCTAGCTCAAGCCTCGAAAGAACCTGCAACTAAAAGGATAAATGAGGGGTCAGTCAACTGACTGAGTGAGGGGGCTAACGCACACCCACACCCTAAATAAATATAAAGCAAAGCACTTAGCAAAAGATGGACGTATGAACCGGAATAGGTTTTTCAAACCAAACTTTTCCAAGACAACAACTATTATACCATAATGAAATCTTTTCATAACTCTATTCCAATTCATACTTCCCAAATCATAACATAACATAGCATATGCTCGGCGAGAACGAGCTTCCAACCGGTACTCCTCATAACATAAAACATAAATCAGAATAAACATCCTCTCCTCCCTTGATGGTAGAGCCACGCGTTGACTCTATCCATCCATAACATAACAAACCCCCGAGAGGTAGCTAACCTACAACGGGTCCTCCCCGGTAAACCGAAGGCATTGGAATATCACGCCTTCCCTAGCTCCCGGGGTCGCACATGATATTCCGGGTGGAGGCTATGCACAGGTTTAACCTCGACGGCCCAATGCCGTCCCGAGGGCTCCTTACCCATAGCTCCTTGAGCTCACAAACACATAACGTATCATATAACCAATCTTTCATGGTTCCACTCGCTAACAACAGAATTTAAACCTTTTCCAAACGGCTTACATATACCTTCCTATTATTTTCCGAAATCAAAGTTGGTTCACAAACTCATAACATATAATACATAACGCTTATTTACATATACATATAATTTATCCACATGCGGGGCTTGAAAACGACATGTAAAGGTATTAGGTCAATTTAGCTATACAAACACCTAAACCTCACCTTGTGCGTAGAAAGTAAAGGGAGTGATCACCCTAAGCCTCGGGCTCGACTCCGGTCGCACCGTCTGAAAAGAAATACAAGAGCCCACGACTTAGACCCTATATGAACCAATTATGACGCTCGGCATATGCTTGACTCATGCTCGGATGTGAAATAAATGCGGAATGAACCATATAATTCACAAAACATAATATATAACAATTAACATGCAAAAGAAAAGCATTTAAAGTCATAAAATTGCATAATTAAAATAAGGAGAAGTAGTGGCAGCTTCCAGGTCTCAAAGGGAAAAATCCACCCCCATGGATTTTTCCAAAGGGGAAAAATCCACCCCCATGGATTTTTCCAAAGCTACTGCCTCAAATCCACCCCCGCGGATTTTTCCAAAGGGAAAAATCCACCCCCGCGGATTTGACCCAGTAGAACGGTTTTGGCCATGGGAACGGCCGTTCCCGTTCCAAGTACAAACTGGGAACGGTCGTTCCCACTCTCGGTATGAACAGTAAATGGCCTGGGAACGGTCGTTCCCAGTTTGAAACTGGGCGGGAACGGCCGTTCCGGCCTGGTTCGAAATCTGGAACAGAGGTTTTATTACAGAAACAGGGGAAGCTCGTTTGGTGCCCAAAAATGGCCAAAATTCAACCCTTAAAAATGCCACAACTTCTCAAAATGCACAAACAATTCAAATAAAACATGCTTGACATAGAGTACTCATAAAACTCAAGCAAATCAAGATTTAATGCCCTTAATCCATGAATAAAAGAAATCAAGTTTGAACACATAATCACCATAAATGCTCAACTAACCCATGCTTTCATGGAATAAATGCAACAAATACCATATGTATAACTCATATATAGAGATGGAATTCAAATATAACAAGTATAGAACTCATACTCCAAATTTAAGCTAAACCCTTACTATTCACAACATAATCCAAAGAAACCATCCAAGGCTCCAAAAGAAGAACTTAAACCATAGAATTAACGAGCATGCCGAGGGGTTTCCGAAACTTACTTAAGCTCAAAGATTGGTCAAGAAATGAAGAAGTTATGGTGGATTGAAGCTTGATCAAAAATGGAGGTTTTGCTTCTCTTTCTCTCTTGGCCAAAATGCTGCTGTTGAACGTGAAAAGGAAAGAAAGAGCCAAGGATTCACTCTTAAGGCTTAACCGGGTTTGGTTCACGGGTCGGTTCAAGTTTCCGGTTCGGTTTTAACAGGTTAAGGGTTCACTAAGTCCCAAAACACCAAAATCCCATAATCAAATAATTCAAATAGTTCAAATAAATTCATATAATTCTTATACAATTAATTTAAACGCACATAATATTAAATCACATAATTTACTTGTACCGACGGTGAGTCGGGGTGTTACATGATCATCCCCCTCCCATCTCATTCCATACCCCAAAAAGAAGAGAAAATTTCAGCCCAAGTCAAGAGACAAACCCTTCTCCCGTCACTATTCACCCCACTACCTATTTGAGCTCATAACTTGTTCAAACCTCAACCAATCGAAGAGGTAAGCATGTATTTGTAATTAGCACTTCCTTGTGGTCATTTGAAGCTATGGATTGCTCATTTTCATGGAGATGTGATCATATTATAGAGATATGAGTGAATAGTTGTGTTTTGTATGAATTCTTGATCATATTGATATCTTAGAGTTTTTGGTTGGTTTAAAGCATGTATATTGATCAATTAGTATCTTTATTGCATTTATGAACTTATATTTGAAGGTTGTTGGGTATTGAATGTTATGCTATTATTTGAGGTTGAAAATCTTGTTGGAGAAGATGGATTGTTTGATCAACCTTTGCCTCCTTTTTCTTGTTCGTCAGCTTGGAGATGATTGTGTGATGATATTACCTTGCTTTTGTGGTCATTTTGAGCTTGGAGTTGTTGCCTAAGAGTTACCATGTTGCTGCCCCTGTTTTCTTGAAGCTTTTCCCATGAAACAGAGCTTCTGCTCTGTTTTTCATTTCGAGCATGAAGACTCGATGCGACCGTGTCATGATTACACTAAAAATGGACACGGCCGTGTTGATCGTTCGACACATGAAGAATTATTTTTCAAAATTCAGACACGGCCGTGTCCAAAACTTTTGAAAACCTAACACGATCGTGTTACTTAAGTCGGCAGCTTCGACGTGTTCTTTCGGTTCTTCTCGTTGTGTTTTCCCGCTTCATTCATGATTATATGCAACGTGAACTAGATGATGAACTACATGTTATGATTGTTATATGTGATTGTGAATTGAATTGTTATTGTTCATGAAAGCCTTGAACGTAAACGAACGATTTTGAACGTTTATATATCCGTAATGTGTTAATTGTGCATAAGAACATTCTCATGACATGATTAGATCTTTTATGCATTTCATATCATGATCAATGCATCGCCGTGCGTCGTATTTTGTCATTTTGAGTCTCACTTCACCTATTTTTGCACAGAGTTTGGTTCGAACGGAGACGAGGCCGATCAGTGAGGCTCTTGCACCATTTCTTTTGCTTCTAAGGTAGGTTTCTCTTCTAATAGTTAAACGACCCGATATATATACCCAATGTGTAAAGCTTTAAGCCAAATTATGATATGTATATATCGAGTCCTTTGAAGAGTCAATGATTTTGAACGTCAAACCTTTCCTTTATTGAATACCCTACCTATTGTTTTGGCGAGACATGATTGATTGCACCGAATGGGGGCCCTGGGACTTAGTGTACTGGCTAACCGGGGAAGCATGGGCTGACGGTGAACCCATATAATAGTTCTACCAAAACTACGGCGATAGCGGCCCTCGCTAGGACGTTTAGCGAGGAATGGGAACCGGGATTTTGGGGATTCATGTACCCCACTAGCCATAGTGATTGAGGTGGCCGAGTCTTGCAAGCCCGTCCAACGCCCGGAGGGAAAAGGTGTTTACTTGAATGATTATGAACGATCGAATGATTGTGATTGATCGATTGACTATGCACAAAAGATAATGTATGAGAACTTAATGACACTTTATTCATTACACGAGGAGATGATTGGAGACTTAGCCCTCTCGCAGGGCTCACGAATAACTTATCGAATGAATATGATTGTTATAATCCTGTTTGATGATTTTCTTGTTTTACCCTCTTGGGGAAATGTTTTAAAACCTCTTATGGGATTATAACTTGCATGAACGTGTTTCAATTCTGCAATATTTATATATATTATGTCCCGCTTTTATACCCACAAGTCCCCTTTGGACTGAACCCGTTTGGTTTTTAGTTTGTTCAGGTTTTGGGATTTGCTAGGCGGGAATCCGAGTCTTTGGGCCTTGTATTCGAGTCTAGTACTTCTTTTGGTTCACTTACACGCATATCTCATATTTTGTATATTGATGTTGTTGTTGACTATGGATTTCTGGAGCGTACTTGATAGACTGAGCCGTGATGGCATTTGGATGTTGTACTTATTTTTGGAGCTTGAAAGCTCATGGTATATAATGATCAGGTTTAGCTTCCGCTATTTTATCGTATTGCTCTGTTTTATTCCATTTTGGGTGTTGTTGGTTTAAGGGTTAGCCCCGCCTAGCATAACGAGTGTGTTGTGTCCCTGTTCGCATTGATTTGGCACGTGTGTGGACTTTCCATTTCACATACGGGTCAGGTCACAGTGCGGGGGATGTGGCGTCTTGCACGCGAGCGCTACAAAAACTAGGCATTCTCCCATATTCCACCAATTTGGCCTTCTAACGTTTGTGTTTTCCTAGCAGATCAAACCTAGAACCCACTCGGATCAAGCTATTATTCATCATTTTGAGCGTCTATCTCACATGTGCTACTCCCACCTTATAAATTGTGAATGATTATGTACTAATATCGGATCATGCGTCGTCATATTTAATCCTTATAGTGATTTTATTATCATATATATAGATGATATTTTGGTATTTTTCAAAAATACTAAAACTCATTTTGACATCTTGATATATTCAATAAAACTATTATTCAAAATGGTTTAATTATATCTAAACTAAAAATGTTATTTTTTCAAACAAAAATTAGATATTTTATCATAATATTAAAAAGAGAAATTTTTTTCATATTAATAGAAGTATGGAAGGCTGGTCTCAATCTTAAATAATTCAGTCTCCTTTATTTCTTCTTATTGTGTAGTTTAATATATTGCGTTGATTGTCTCCTTTATTTCTTCTTATTGTGTAGTTTAATATATTGTGTTGATTGTCACCAAATATGGCTTGCTAAATTTCTTTATAATATCATGGCTCTAGAATCAAAGTTCCTGGCTCGGATGCCATTGTGCATAGTAATGGGATCTTTTCTTTAAAGTGGAAATTAAAATTTTAAAATATAAATAAATTGATGGGATCAAATTCAAAAATTCTATATTGCACATGGGAATTTTATAGAATTAAAATAATTAGAAATTTTAGCTGTTAACTAGTTATGGAGGCAAGTCCTAAATAAACGCAAGGGGACATGACAAACATGATTATTAGATTTTGATAAGTAAATATATCAAAATTCCAATAGAAATTTGACAAACCTGAATTGAAATAGTCTTCAAATACACAGGAACACCGAGGAAACTTTGTTTCAAAATTAATGGAATACATGATTGATACAAGAAGTTATTGAAAACGAGAAAGTGAACAATGGAAACATGACAAATACTTTACCGTCGGAAAAAAATATATCAAAAACGCGAATCAGAGGTAATTGGTATCATTTTTGCAATTTTTCCTTTTTGAATCGTCAAAATAGACTATAAGAGTTTAAGGGGTGCAACACCGTCATTTTCTCTAGCAAATCACTAATCTTTATTAGGACTAACTGAGTTCGTGCGTGTTCAAGTCTAAGTAGACGAGAACAGATTCAGGACTGTGGATTTGATAAATACCCAATTCATATTGAACGTAAACGTTAAGATAGAGAAAAATATATTCCTGGAACTGTGTTGTAGCACCTCCCCTAGTACTACAACCCCCGCACCGCAATACTCCCCAAGTGGAGGTTAGACCTACCACTCAGGAAATACTACGGCGAACGGTTTAAATGGTAATTGAATAGAGCACAAGGCATAGCACAGCGGAAGATCTAAGAATTTAAAACTTCGCAAATAGATGGGGATGGTGATACACATGAAGAGTAAAACTTATTATTTTTATTAAAATGGTTCATATATGAGGTGATAACATGCGGAGATAAAACGTAAGGGCAGCTTATTTATAATATATACAAGCTCTGGACTAAATGCCCTTGAGTTAGCCCGAATCTAATATGCACAACACCCTACTGCTCCAAGATACCACTAGGTGTCGTTCCACTGCTCCCTGAAATCATGCATTTGAAACGGGCGAGGGTTCGTCAAAGTGACTAAGTGAAGGGTACTGCTCGATACTGCTGCGCGCCGGGCCCATCACACGAATCAAGAAATAATATTTTGCTTGCATACCCGGAATCAATGTTTTGATAACGTGGACCTAATATATATAGCGTCCTAGTAAAACACTGATTCCGGCATGAAGGTAATTTCCCTTTAAAAGGGATACTGTAACATGAACATGAAAGTATTTTCCCTTAAAGGGGATATTGTAATACGGTAATACGTATATAAGGTAGTAATTCATAAATAGTAGGTAGGCTTGGAGATAGTTTTGATATAGATACGTATATACAGGCATCATTTCAGTTGAAAATAGTTTAACCCTCACCTAGTGTTGAAAGTCAAGTGGAATTGTGGGGATTCGACTCTTCGAATCTACCGTCGCCTGAAAGTAATAACTACTATTGACTTAGAACTAGGTTCTTATTATTCTAATCAAATAACCACATATAATATTCTAGTCAAATAATCACATAAGGTATATGTTATGTAATACGTTAAAGAATTCCCGGTAAAACCTAATTTTAACCTTTTAGGGAATTTAATTAATTAATTAGGTTTCATAAATTCTTTAATCCACTTAAATATTTATTTCTCACATTGATGAGACACAAAACCGCGCTCGGATCAGAACCGTCCACGTGTCGCCATCTATTGGCTTGAGGTTTAGACGCTCGCATCAACGAGCTCGCGTCTCCGCACAGCCCTCCCATTTGACGACTAGTCCAGGTCCACGAGCCTCGGTTCATTATTCAAGCTGAGGATTCAGTCTAGAGAACCCTGCGCTCGGCACATGGTCCCCTCACGGGCTATCCCCCAGGAAAGCACCCCCAGTGGGCCCCCTTCCTGACGCTCGTGATTTTGACGCTCAATGGTCATCTTCAGTGAGAGACCCATTTGTACACTCCTCGAGCGTCACCATAGCTCGGACCTGAACCCACGCTCTCTGCGAAGGGTCAGAATCCTAGCAAAGGGGGCCTTGAGCCTTCCTTTCATGCGACCCTCGCCAACAACCTCTGACACAAAGGTGGTGCGCACCCTACACCTGACATGCCGCTTCCTTCTCAGAAACGTCACTCTCATACCATCACAGGCTACCACGTGTTAGGGCAACACAGGTTTGGGACCACTCGGTCGATTTACCCATTTACCCCCACCCCTAACATATAAATAGGAGAGAACACATGCTCTCTCCCCCAAGTCATCTTCTTCCACAAGAAACCCTGCACTTTCTCTGGGCCATTCTACTGCATTTTTCCGGCATCTTCATCTTCCTCAAGCTCCTCGCATTTCATCATTTTTTGTTGCATTCCCATTGCATAAACTGGTGTTATCCTAGCTGGAAGAACCCACGCTCATCGGAAACCCAGATCCTGAGGCTCAAACGCCTGTGATGGTCTTCCCCTCATAAACAAAATATCAAAGTGTTGGTGGCATCTTAGAAATCCTTATCCTGCACCATCATTTTTGGCGCCGTCTGTGGGAAACCATCATCCTCTTCACCTTCGTTAGATTCTTCTTAAGCTAGTTGAAAAGTAACACCGGCGTCGTTCAATATGGTAACAACAACAAGGTCAGGCGCGGTGGACAAGAGGGGGGTTCTTCCTCCCGTTAATGCGGAAAACGTCGGAAACCCTACCCCCGCCGGAGGTACGCTCCCACCAATCGCTGGAGACACAGAGGCAGCTGCTGCAACACAACCTCCCGGGGGGAACGAGGCTGGGGCTGGTTCCATTCCTCCTCCGCCTACCTCCCGGCCCAATGCTCCAACCTCCCATCCCGGCATGTATCCCATGGCCCTGCATCTACAGGGATACGCTTATTTGCAGCCTGGGATGGTGCCCGGGATGATGCCTATGGTCCAGCCCTACCAGGTAGGAACACTAAATCTCCAATTGTCGCTGCCTAGGGAGATACAAGGGGTAGAAATGCCCCGGATTACTACGCACAATGTGAGGTTCAGGCGGTCCAGAACGCCTGGGAACACTTCACTGCGGCTTATTTCCCTTTACAAGCTGGCGCTCGAATGGCCCCATCCCTTGGAGGACTCCCGGCGCACCCACTGACGATGGCGCAAAATGCGTTGAGGGCCCAGCAACCTCCCCCGCCACCAATCCAGGAAAATGAGGTCCCTCCGAGGGCCCAACAAGAGCAGCAGCCCGGCGGAAATGAGAGGGTCAGGGATAATGAAGAAGTTCAATCAAGGGCCACGGAAAGAGCAAGCCGCAGGAACGTCGGTGACCCTCAACTTGCGGCGGTGCAAGATCAGATTAGGGGGCTCCAGAACGTGGTAGAGCAGCTCTCTCAAGCGCGGTCTCAAGTCTCCCGCGATGGGGGCGAGAGGTCCAGGGCCAGAGACGCTCGCAGACCACGTAGCCCCATTTCTCGCCGTCGAAGGGAAGCCAGCCCCAAAGATCTCGAAGACAGGGATTACCGAATCGTGACGGGCGATTCTCCCCTCATTGAGGAAGTTTTGATGACCCATGCAGGGAAGGGCAAAATCCCTACGTCCGTCAACAGGTATGATGGGACCACAGATCCAGCCGAACATCTGGATCACTTTGTGCACCTGATGCATTTATACGATCACCCAATCAACTACTGGGCCAAGGTGTTTGTCACTTCCCTCGTGGGAATGGCCCAGGATTGGCACAAGAAGGTTCCTCCGCGCTCAATCTGAGGATACCATGACCTGACTGACGCCTTCATAAGCCACTTCAACTCCTTGAAGGCACCAGCCCCAGCTGCGACGGCTCTCTACAACTTAGTCCAGGGGCCGAGCGAGACCCTCAGGTCCTTCATGGGAAGGTTCAACAAGGAAATCTTATTGGTGGAAAAGCCCTCGATGGATTTCTTGAGGCACGTTCTCTTTGGAGCCATCAATATGAAGCACTACGTCAGTAAAGAGTTCGTGGAGGAGGTGGCCGAGAAGAAACCTCGCTCATTGATGGAGATTAGGGAAATAGCGGACTCTTTCTTCACCCTTGAGGATATGTATATTGCGAGGGACCAGAAAATGGCGAACGCCCCTCACCCCATCAAAGTCCCCTAGGACAGAGGGGATTCTATCAGGGGTCACCGTCGCAGCCCTATTCCCGCTCGTCGGAATTCCTCTCCCCCACGAAAGTTTGAGCGCATTCCCCTTAACCGCCCAATTGCAGAGGTATATTCCATGGCGGATAAGAGACTCTTCAAAAGGCCGCCAAAATTAAGAGAAACTGAGGCCCAAAAGCGCTCGGGAAAGTACTGCGCTTTCCACAAGCAGAAAGCGCATGACACCAATGAATGTCGTCAGCTTGAGGGTGAGATTCAGAGGCTAATCGCTGGGGGCACCTCAAGGAGTTCATAAAAGCGTTGGAGAGATATGATGAACATTGTGCTGAGCGAGCACGTGCCCAACGTAGAAGCCGTTCTCGCTCGCGGAGTCCACGTCACCATCACCCCGAGCCAAATGACCGTCGTAAAGGGAAAGCCTCAGACATGGAAAATCAGCCCTTCGCGGTCATCCACATGATTGCTGGAGGACCCTCGGGGGGCGATTCTAACGCTTCCCGGCATCGCTACGTTCGGAGTTACGATCAAAGATCTTCTCAGCCTAGACCAGTGCTTTCCATCGATAGCTCATCACGCTCGGAAAAGGATGAGAGCGTAGGTTTCACAGAGAAAGATTTAGAGCATATTGTAACACCCCATGGGGTCGGTGAAACCTCTGACTGCCCCATGGTGGTTAGCTTAGACGTTCATAACCACATTGTAAAGAGGGTCTTAATTGATAGTGGAAGCTCCGTGAATGTTTTGCCTTACTCCACGTTTCAGAAAATGAACATCACAAACATCCCGCTCGAACCCCTCAGAACAGCCCTCGTCGGTTTTGGGGGTTCCGAGATCGTTCCTCGCGGACAAATTCGCTTGGCCACCTCTATCGGTCGCGCCCCACAATGAAAAACTTTAAATGTTCTCTATGTAGTGGTCGAAGTGAACCTACCATACAACATCATCATTGGGCGCCCAGCCCTCGTCGACTTCAAAGCTGTAATTTCCACCTATCATCAGAAAGTCAAGTTTCCCACCCCCGAGGG
This sequence comes from Lantana camara, assembly GCA_037501455.1. Lineage (NCBI taxonomy): Eukaryota > Viridiplantae > Streptophyta > Magnoliopsida > Lamiales > Verbenaceae > Lantana > Lantana camara. Next base: position 78,692,804 of record CM074856.1, read on the forward strand.
TACCGGAGAAGTACTGTGTAATGTTAAGGAGGCTTGGGAGTGCTACATACTGTCCTTTCGAAGCCACAAGCCCAAGCAACCTACCCAAGCAGGCTCCACCAAAAAGTCTGTTGACTTCCCCAAATTAGATGAAGATGGCCCCGAGCGCAAGAGGGCCAAACTCTACAAGAAGAAGAATAAAAAGAAGGCCGCCGGCAAACCCGAAGATGCGGGGAATTCACCCCTCGGAGCGGTTGGGGATTTCTCCTCGGAAAACGAGGATCATATACCCTCGGGAGATACCAGCGAGAAAATTACAGGCAAGAAACGAGCGCTCGAACAGCCGAGGCCTGAAGTGCGGGTAGAACCTACGGAGAGCTTTCTGACCATCGAGTTGGAGCCTGGGAATCCTGATAAGACTACGCAAATAGGTTCCGGCCTCGACGGTCCCTCTCAGATTATGATGATTGAATTCTTGTGAGAAAATAATGATGTCTTCGCTTGGAAAGCTTCCGACCTCACTGGCATAGATCCGAGCGTTATTGTCCACAGGTTGAACGTAGATCCGGCCTTCAAACCTATAAAACAAAAGAAGAGAGATGTTCATGGGTTCCGGAAGTAGGTCATAGAAGAAGTCAATAAACTGCTTGACGCTCAGTACATAGAAGAAATTCTATATCCCGAATGGCTTTGCAATGTGGTGCTCGTTCCGAAGAGCGCCAACAAGTGGCGTATGTGCAATGACTTCACGGACCTCAACAAGGTATGTCCTAAGGATCCGTACCCACTACCTAGAATTGATCAGTTGGTGGATTCGACCGCTGGGTGTGAAGTTATGAGCATGATGGACGCTTTCCAAGGATATTATCAGATATTTATGGCACTTGAGGATCGTCCCAAAACTGCGTTCGTAGTCCTTATGGGAGTTTATTGCTTCAAGGTTATGCCCTTTGGGCTCAAAAATGCAGGAGCGACATTCTAACGCCTTGTCAACAGAATATTCGAATGTGAAATTGGAAAATCCATGGAAGTATATGTGGACGACATGATCGTCAAAAGCCAACGCCAGTATTCTCATCTGGAAGACCTCAAACGAGCGTTCAACATCCTGTGTCGTTACGGTATGAAACTGAATCCTTCCAAATGTATATTTGGCGTGCAGGGTGGCAAATTCTTGGGATATATGGTCAGCCAACGGGGCATAGAGGCAAACCCAGAGAAGATTAAAGCAATCCTGGACATACCCTCCCCTCGCAATCTGAGAGAGGTCCAGGTGCTTGTGGGTAAGATCATTTCATTAAACAGGTTCATCTCCCGCTCAGCGGATAGGAATCTACCCTTCTTTAAAATTTTGCGTAGCGCTCGCAATTTTACCTGGAGTGAGGACTGTGAGAAAGCCTTACGGGACATGAAGCAGTACCTTTCGAGCGCGCCTTTGTTAACCAAACCTAATCCGGGGGAGAACCTGTTTATGTATCTATCAGTTTCCTCAGAAGCGACGAGCGCTGTCCTCGTAGCGATTCGTGAGCGTAAGCATATGCCGGTGTACTATTTAAGCAAAACGCTACAGGGAGCGGAGAAAAGATACATGGAAATAGAGAAGTTTGCTTTTGCGCTCGTTAATGCCTCTCGGAGGCTAAGGCCTTATTTTCAAGCACATTCCTTCGTGGTGCTTACAGATCAGCCCCTCAAACAGGTGCTTACAAAACCGGACATCTCAGGGAGATTAATTAAATGGTCAATTGAACTTAGTCAATTCGACATCACCTTCGAGCCTCGCACGACGATACAGGCTCAGGCCGTGGCCGACCTATTGGTGGAACGTTTCAACTTAGATACCGTGCCCTCGGCAGAAGATGGTCTATGGCTTCTGCACACAGATGGCTCCTCGACCTCACAAGGGGGAGGAGCCGGGGTGACCCTCAGGGAACCTCTCGGAGCTGAAATTGACTACGCAATCAAGCTGGCGTTCCAAGTCACCAACAACGAAGCTGAGTATGAGGCCCTCATCCAGGGGCTCAGGATTGCACTCCAAAATGGCACCACTCGGGTCACTGCATATGTTGATTCGCAGTTGATCGCGAGTCAAATTGACGGTTCTTATGAGGCCCGAGAAGCCACCATGGTGCAGTATCTGGCGAGCGCTAAGGAGGTGATAGCCAAGTTCAGGGAATTCCACCTTTTACAGGTCCTAAGGGCGGTAAACGAACGTGCTGACACTCTCTCAAAGTTCGCATCCGCCCTGGATGGTTTTAGCGAGCGCGCTGTTACATTTCTTAGAACGGAGGAGCCGCTGATAAGTAGAGGCAAACCTTCGAAGGAGGTGAATACGATTGACCCCTCTGAGCCTTGTTGGCTCGACGAAATTATCAGATTCCTCCAGGATGGAACTAGCCCGAGGGACAAAGTTGAGGCTTGGAAAATTAGAAATAAGGCCCCTCGCTTTTCTTTGGACGACGAGGGCCGGTTGTTCAAATGGTCCTTCCAGGGCCCTCCGTTGAGATGTTTGAGACCCTCGCAAGCCAGGGAAGTACTAGAGCATGTGCACAGTGGAAGTTGCCGGAACCATTCGGGCGGTCGTATCTTGGCAAAGAAAGTCTTAAGAAGTGGGTTCTACTGGCCCTCAGTGTTGCAGGATGCCATTAGCTACTCCAAGAAATGCCCTAAGTTCCAGTTTCATTCTAACACCCCTCAGTTACCGGCGGCTCAAATGATTCCTATTGTTGTTTCATGGTCTTTTGATCAGTGGGGCATTGATATTGTGGGACCCCTCCCAATGGTGTCGGACAAAAGAAATTCGTAATACTCGCTGTGGATTACTTCACTAAGTGGGCCGAAGCTGAAGCAGTTGCGAAAATAACGTTCAAGGTTGTGAGGGACTTCATTTGGAAGAACATCATTTGCAGATACGGCATCCCAAGGGTAATCATCTCAGATAATGGATCCCAATTCATTGTCGCTGACACACGGGATTGGTGCTACAAACTTGGAATCGAGCAGCACTTTACTTCTGTGGGCCACCCTCAAGCCAATGGTCAAGCGGAGGTGACCAATCGAACCATACTCCAGCATCTGAAGACGATACTCGAGAGTAAGAAGGGAGAATGGGCTGAAGAACTTCAAGGAGCCCTGTGGGCGTACCGTACTACCCCACGAGCGGCAATAGGGGAAACCCCTTACTCCCTCGTTTATGGCTCCAAGGCTATGATACCTGCGGAAATTGCTCAAAATCCGCACGCGTTGCCTATTTCGAGCCTGCTGTCAACGAGGCCAATCGAGCGTTTGAATTGGATTTGTTAGACGAAAGGAGGAATACTGCTTGGGCTCGTATCCACAAATACAAAGCGACCGTAGCCCGCCAGTACAACAAACGTGTTAAAGAGAGGACTTTCCAGCTAGGGGACTTGGTCCTAAAAAAAGTTGAAGTCTCCAAACATGTGGGTAAGTTAGACCCCAATTGGGAAGGCCCCTTCAAAGTCATTCAGGCACGAGCAAACAACACCTACCTACTGGAGACTTTGCAAGGCGAGCGTCTCCCTAGACCATGGAATGCATGTAACCTTAGAAGGTTCTACGTGTAAACGTCAGTTTTTTTGTAATTGTCCGTGCGCGGCATGGGGTACTTTCTTTTGACAGAAAGCATATTGTATTCATTTTGAAAATTGCAAGTATAACAGTAAGTATTTGATTCTTTGATTATGTCATTTATTTGCTTTCCTATTGATTAATGATTCGGGCAACAGAAGGCCTACTCCATGTCGAGCATCCTCCACGTCGAACGGCCTACGTAATACCCCAATCGTTTCGAAGCAACACTATCTGGGTGTTGAGAACCCTCCACACAGAATAGTTTGATGATTCGTAAGTGTATAAAGTCCTAAGAACGAGCGTGTCAAATGGCGGGATGCTAAACGCTTAATTTTCGCCAACTGGGTGCTCGCCGCTCCAGTTCGTGCTCGTAAACCCCCGATGACCCTCAACTTCTTGAGTAAGAGCACACTCGTAAAATAGTGGATCCTAGACCAATCCTTTCATGGGTCCCTCGAAATGACGCTAACCCCATAATTACGCTCGCTTTGATCCCATACTTAGCAAATCCTACTGTTGATTTCTAAAGTATGTATAACTCACTCGAGCGTTCGAGATGAAGGTGCACATTATTGGGCCAATACTTAGGCAAATCCTCAGAGGTTTCCTAAGTTCGAATTCGAGCTTCATTACGAATACGGCCAGGGAACCCCCATGGAAAACACCCTCGCGCCCGTACTTGCATCCCTCAAATCACTAGACGCTACCAAATCCTAAACTGATAGCACATTGTGATGGACGCCAGGGCACCCTCAAAGAAAACGCCCTCGTGTGCGCGCACGCCCATCGCAAATGCTGAAGCAAGAGAGACCAATATAAAAACGTCGAGCGCAATGAACCAACAGCGATCACCATTTAAAAATAAGAGAAAGCGCGCAAACATTCAAGCAGTAAAACAAGAGTTCAAATATATGGGAGGAAGCATAAAGGAATCCAAAACATTCAGAAAAATAGTTGGCGGATTAAGTACAGACATTAATTGTTCATGAGTAGGAAAAGGAAATTAAACTGGCAAAGATAGGAACTCAACAACCAAGGGATTATCACTGAGCTTGAGAGTCAGGCTCTGGAGGGGCGGTCGCAAGAGGAACTGGGGCCAGTATGTTGGCATCAGAAGTTTGGGCCTCGCCAGGTTCCTCGATATCCACTGCATCCATGACGGTGCCCTCATCCTCTATTCGGATGGGCTCGGGGCCTAGAGAATTGGCAGCTATGAACTCCCGTTGGAGCATTTGCACCAAATCTTGGTACTCCGGCTCTGCCAAACTTTTAGTGGGATCCTCGTCTTGGACCATAGGCTCGCAGTTTTCATCCAGGTCCATGCGCAAGCGCTCGTCGGTTCGAGCACTGTCAGGAGCCAAGCCAAGTTTTACCATTTGCCTGATCGCTTTACGGAAAAAGCGCCGAGCGTTATCAAAGCACTGGATGTTGGCTGCAAACACAAAAGCTTTGGAACGCACGAACTTCATTACTGCGTCCCAAGAGACCTTCGCCGCCAGTCCTTCCACCTTCCCCTGCAGATCAGCGAGAGCCTTCTTAGTATCTTCATTTTGGCGAGTGCTCTCTGCCAGCTGTGTGCTCAACTCCCTATTCTGGACCCTCAGCTGGTCGCGCTCTACCTTCAACTCCCTATGACGCTCGTCAAGGGTAAGATAGGCTGCGTCCGCCTTCTGCAGATTCTCCCTCAGCCTGTCTTTCTCAAGGTTAGCTGAAGTCAGTTGAGCGCTGACATTATTGTAATCCTCTTGCAATTGGCCGGGGTTGGAGACTCGCAGCAATTTTTTGCACTTGGCCTTATGCTCGGAATAGGCCTGCGCTCGCCCCTGCAGGTTCTTCAACCTGGGGATCACCTCCTGGAAAGTCAGAAACAAAGGTTAGCGTTAAAATTGGAGTACTGGAAGTTGGAATTCCCCATAGAATATTGAAGACTCACCATTAGAAGGGCGTGACAAGCGTCATCAGCAACGCGAGCGGCGTCATGCTCGTTCAGCTTATCGTGATCGCCGGAAAATTGGAGTTTTCCGACAATGTCTGAAACGAGGTTTACGGAGTAGGCATTCTTCTTCAGAAGTACCGGACCCTCGGTCCTCTGACGCTTGTAGCGAGTGTTGCCCTTGCAGCCCATCTTCCAGAAATCCTCATCCTCTGATGAGGAAGTGTCGATGCCCTCGCCCCTGTGCCCCACTACCACTTCTTTTCCCTTGCCAGAAATTGGAATGGAGTCTGGCAGCCTCTTCCTCTTCCCTTAATGGTCAGCCCGGATGGTTTCGTGGATACGGACCAGTTCCCCCGAGCGATTGCGGGAGCCGCTCGAACTCAGTGAAATTGGACCCTCGGGGGCCACCGGCGGAGGAGTAGCCCCGCGGGCGCCATCAACCGTCAAATCCTCAATAGGGGCCCTATGAGCTTCGTTCTTCACACCTCCGCGAGCGCCGTTATGGCCTCGACCGGCTCCTCGTCTAGTTCCCCTCCCCCTTGGAGCGTTGGGAGGGCGGATTTGCTGTTGTCGCGGGGGCTGAGGGTTAGCGTTGGTTCCTTGAGCGCCTAGCATACGAGAAAGAGCCTCTGCATTCATACCTAGGGATAATATTCGGACACCTACAAGTAAGAAGAAACGAGCGTCAAAGGTTGGTTGTTTGGATCACAGATACAAGAGTATAACAATCACACCAAGTTAGAAGACTATTCTAAAAGTTAGAGCAGTTAGTTCCTAGAGTCTAACCATCGAGGGCCATGATGTCAGCAGGGGGGTTGGTTATCATATCTGGGGGGCAAGACAAGCCATAACGAAACAGCACTCCCTCATCTTTCATCAAGACCTCAGCCTTGATCCACTTCTTCTCACTCCTCATTACGAGGGCTAACCCCTTTGCCCAATCCTCGAAAGCCTTATTCCTTACCCTCTCCCTAATCAAGGGCCCCTCGCCATGTATCAACCACTGGCGGTGAACCCCAAAAATCCCCCCTGCAGCCCCCATGAAAAAATACTTCTCTTTCCAATGCTCGCCATAGGAAGTAGACGGAGAGTCTATCATCTTAAAGCCCGATTTGGCCTGGGCATAATAGAATCCATCTGTAGGGGATGAGCGTGTTAAGCGGGCCACCTGTATTAAGCTATCAAAATTGGCGATCGAGGGTTCGTGGCCTAGGGCTTTCATCATAATTACAAAAGTGTTGATTAGAGCTATGCCGTTCGGTAGAATTTGTGAAGGGCAAAGCCCCAGGTGGTGATAGATGGTGGCAACGGCGGGCGATATGGGAAACCTCAGGCCCCCGGTCAGAACCGCGTCCCAGTAGACCATCATCATCCCAAGCGGCGGTTGGTTGGCCCTCTCTCCTTCCTCGGGGTGTCGCATAGGGAATACTGCTTCATCCCAGTACACCTTTGCCCTCAGCTCCTCCAAATCATCGGGCGTCAGGATGCTCTCAATCTCATCCGGAGATCTATCGGTTTGGTGACGGTTGTCTTGCCTCACTCGAGTTGCAGGCTCCTTTCCCTTCCTTTGACGCCCTCTGGAAGGTTCAGCCTCAAATTGATGCCCGGATGGCCCTGCACCACCCTCGGGAGCCATTACGGCCACTGTGATCCTGTGATCTTGGGGTCTCACAGCGCTGTTAAACACAGGGAATACTCTCTCTCCTTGTCTCTGTATTTCCATCACATTGTTCATCTCTTCAAAAAGGTCATTTACCCCTCCAGGAGCACGCTCATTCATCCCTTGAACGGCGGCGTCGACCTCTTCATCCCTGGCAACAACCGGAGCCTGGGCCACTGGAATCGCCATGGGAATCCCCTCACCTGGGGATGCCCTAGCCATGGGAACAGCTGTAGGTACATTACCATGAGGTGAGGAGCTCCCCACTGACATCTCATCTATTTCCCTTACATAGGCATCTGCATTATGGTCTGCCATATCTGGGTTCTGGTTGTTGGAAATGAAGCTTTTCGCAAAATACTCAGTGGAGAAGAAAGATTCTGGGATGGATTCAACGGTAGAAAGGATTCCACACTTAGAAAGATCACTCGCGCACGACCTAAATCTAAAGTTAGTAAGGAAAATAAGGGTTTACGGATTTTTACCTAGAGTTTGGAGAACAGAAACTCGCCGGAATCGGTAAGAGTTGCAGAAATTTGTTGCTGCGTATATGCTTGAAGAAGACTGAATGTGTGAAAAAGGTCCCAATATTCGGTAAATCCCTATTTATAGGGGAGAATTTACATTGATTAGGGCTGAAAATTCAAAACGCAATCATTTCCCGCCTAGGAAATCCCCCCACTTTTGGTAACCGCCTCACGTCTCCCAGAACACATGTGCCCACGCTCCCACTCAGCATTTAATGCGGACAGGGCTTCATTAAATGCGGTGTCAGGACGTGCCCGTTACGGAAGCCAAGAGGTCACTTCTCTTGAAAGAAGCTTGACCCTCGGATATTCAAAGATTCAAGGCTCGCCTTCCTTAAAATTCTACAGTACGCTCAGGCGATACTACAGAATTTGGGGGGCAAAATGATGAGACACAAAACCGCGCTCGGATCAGAACCGTTCACGTGTCGCCATCTATTGGCTTGAGGTTTAGACGCTCGCACCAACGAGCTCGCGTCTCCGCACAGCCCTCCCATTTGATGACTAGTCCAGGTCCACGAGCCTCGGTTCATTATTCAAGCTGAGGATTCAGGCTGGAGAACCCTGCGCTCGGCACATGGTTCCCTCACGGGCTATCCCCCAGGAAAGGGCCCCTTTCCTGACGCTCGTGATTTTGACGCTCAATGGTCATCTTCAGTGAGAGACCCATTTGTACACTCCTCGAGCGTCACCATCGCTCGGACCTAAACCCACGCTCTCTGCGAAGGGTCGGAATCCTAGCAAAGGGGGCCTTGAGCCTTCCTTTCATGCGACCCTCGCCAACAACCTCTGACACAAAGGTGGTGCGCACCCTACACCTGACATGCCGCTTCCTTCTCAGAAACGTCACTCTCATACCATCATAGGCTGCCACGTGTTAGGGCAACACAGGTTTGGGACCACTCGGTCAATTTACCCATTTACCCCCACCCCTAACATATAAATAGGAGAGAACACATGCTCTCTCCCCCAAGTCATCTTCTTCCACAAGAAACCCTGCACTTTCTCTGGGCCATTCTACTGCATTTTTCCGCATCTTCATCTTCCTCAAGCTCCTCGCATTTCATCATTTTTTGTTGCATTCCCATTGCATAAACTGGTGTTATCCTAGCTGGAAGAACCCACGCTCATCGGAAACCCAGATCCTGAGGCTCAAACGCCTGTGATGGTCTTCCCCTCATAAACAAAATATCAAAGTGTTGGTGGCATATTAGAAATCCTTATCCTGCACCATCACACATTATCATCCTAATTGGAATATTAGAAATAGAATTTAGGGTTTAATTCAACAATGTAGGTTGGTTTTTGAAATTATTTTACAACTTACCGATTTTTTGAATAGTTTGGATAAAATCCTTCTTTAAAAAATTCCAAAACCCATTTTATAATTATTTTTAATTAATTTTCGAAATTAATTGTATATGTGTTGACTAAAAAGTCAAAATTACTATTGAAAACATTTACTATTCAATTTCTTATGAATTAAACACTTTATAACATAAAATCGAACACACACATACACACACTATCACACGTACACCCTAATTTGTTCAAGAACATTATGAATGTGTTCTTAAGCTCATGAATATGTTCATACTAGTCCATGATCTTATTTAATAAATTCTAAATTCATAACACATAATTAAACTTAAAATGTAGCACTTTATGTAACTTTAATCATAAAATTAATTCTAAATAAATTAATCTAGGCATGAATTTATTCAAACAAGATCATAAATATTTAAAAACATACTCATAGTATATCATATCATAATTTATGCATTTAATTAAATAAAATTCCATAATGTAGGCACATTGTACTTAAAACTAACAATTAGACATATATTTCATAAAATAAAATTCCTAGAGCATAATTTAATTAAATCTAAGCATGCTGCTAATATTATTATATTAAAAACATAATATAAAGCATGAAATAATAAAACAAAATTGCACCTTAATGAGAGAGAGCGGTTTGGCCGTGTATATAGAGAGAGAGAGAGAGAGTGATGATTTTGTATGTTCTCTTAAGTGAAGTTGGGAGGCTATTTATAGTTGTGATTTAGGGGCTTAGTTTGAAATTTCCTAAAGTTTAGGGTATGATTCATGATGATGAGTAAGCTAGGGATATAATTATGGGGGTTTAGGTGTTATGCTAGGTGTATATGTGATGTAAGAGCTTATGTATACATATTTTCATCATAAATACATCATAATAAAATAAATCTAAATTAAGGTAAAAATAAAAACGGGGTAATTTACATTCAGATACCCTCTGTTATACGAAATTATCACTAAAAACCCTGTCAAAAAAAAATACCATAAAAAACCTTATATATTTAAAAATGTGTACAAAAAACCCTGCAACGAGAACGTGCGTTACACGCGAGTTGACTGCAAGTATGATTGAGTTTTTTTATCACTTTTTCACCTGAAATGACTATTTTGCCCATGTATTAATTTAATAGAAAAACAAAAAAAAAAAAAAAAAAAAAAAAAAAAAAAAAAAAGAAAGAAAAGGAAAAATGGGGGAAGACTTCGTCTTCTTCCCCCCCTGTATGGAGGTCCTCTTCCCCCTGTACAAGCATCACCATCATCGCCGGCGCACCATCACCAACGGCCAAACCACAACCATCAACCATCGTCTCTCTATTTTGCCCATGTATTAATTTAAATTAAAAAAAAAAAGAAAGAAAACGAAAGAAGGGGGAAGACTTCGTCTTCTTCCCCCCTGTACAACCATCACCATTATCCCGGCGCCCCTCACCACCTGGAGAGAAGAGAGCCGCGGCGGGGAGAAGAGAGCTGTTGCCGCTTGGAGATGGAGAGAAGAGAGCCGCGGCGGTGGCGGAGATCGAGAGGGGGGGGGGGGGGGGGATGGCGGAGATCTAGAGGTGGAAGGGAGATCTTCGGCGATCTGTGAGGCAGTGGAGGTGGAGAGAAAGTAGGTGCGACGTTCGACGGCGGAGATCGAGAGGCGGCAGTGGTGTTCGCGGCGGGAGGTGGGGACGCGGCGGCGAAGGTCTGAGAAAGACGATGTATATGTATATACAGATATATGTGTGTGCATATATATATATATTAATCATTAATATAGTGTATAATATATACATATTTTAATTTTCATGATAATTTATTAATTTATTAATATTTTTAGTAAATATGATATTATAATTTAAAAATGTAATTTGCATATTATAAAATTTTAATTTGAATTTTTTTATATTTTTTTTGAAAGATTAACTATAAATATATTTTAAATATTTTTTATAAATTCATTATATATATTAAATTAGTTATTATAATTAATATATAATATATATATATATATTATATATTTATAACACTATTTAATAGATATAATAATATAATTTAAATTTTATAAATTTATTGTATAATATAAATATATATGGATATATATATTAAATAATATGTAAGTGTATGTGTACTGTACATATATTTTATTAATATGCATAATATGTATTATGTATATTATATATATATATATATATATATATATATATATATATATATATATATATATATATATATATATATATATATGCAATAAATTTGTTAATATATTGATATAATGTGCAAGGGTATAATGGACTTTTCAACCTTTTTCGTTGACCAAATGGGAGTAGGGGGCGGTGAGTTTATTTAATAAAACACATGGTTTTTTGGATCATTTTTTTTTTCATAGGGTTTTTTGTTATGATTTCGAATAACACAGGGTTTTTTGGGTTGTTAGCTCAATAAAAATGTAGTATACTCTCTAGATTTTAGTTTGAACTGAGAAAGACTGTAAATGAAAGAGCATCGAAAGAGCTTTCTAATGGTTATAAACACTTATCATTTAAACGTCTACATTTAAAGTAGTAAGCATTCGGGATTTTTGAAAAATACGATAAAATACATAAACGAAGCTAGAACATGAATTGATTTCCAAGAAAGTGTCCATGATTCTTGAAATAATTTAAGGATCATTTTGACTGTAATATTGGATACCAAATGTTGTACGGTTTGAAAATTAGTTTTTACGGTGGAAATAGTACTTTGGGAAAAATAGGGAAAAATTTATAAATCGAGCTAGGATTTGAACTAGAGTTTGTAAAAGATCTTAAAATTCGTAAAATAATCCAAGGGTCGTAATGGTTATAATATTATATAGGAAAAAAGTTGAAATTCAGAAATTTCTAAATTAGGGCAAAACTAGGGTTTTTCGGGCGGTTTTGATTTCTACGGAAGCTATGTTAAGAATTAGGGTTTAGGAATCATACCAAAATTCATAAAATTTCGCAAGGATTCTATCGAACCCAATATTGGATAGGTAAAAGTGTCTCGAAAATTTTCTACAATTAAGGGTCAATAGTAACTAGGGACCTAAATGGAATTATCGACAAACAATTTTCAAAACGTATTTCGGGAAGATGAAAGCTATAATATGAATTTGGAAAATATGGAAACCAACTTTCTAAGATTTCTTAAGGTTTAGGTAAAGGTTTAGGGTTCGATGAATGAATAGTGATATGGTTCTCTCAAGAAGGCACAAATTATAAATCAGAACATAAATGCACATAATTCACACAAAAATGAAATATGTAATGGACTAAGGCTATAAACGCTTCCCTCTTAACTCTTTACTTACCCGTGCTATCCTGATCTCAAAAATCCGGACTGTTACATGTGTTTTGTCAAAACTCCACAAAAAGAGTCAACAGTATTTGTATATATACAAGAGAATCTACGGCAAGTGCCTACACTACAGTAAGTGCATTACAAATACCCCAATAAATAGATATTAGGACTAATAAATTGAAAACAAAAAAAAGTGTCAATCGAGAAGGCTTCCCCTGTCATCAAAGTTATACCCCTGTCATCAAAGTTATATGTATCGACCTCTCTTTATTCCTATTTTCCAGCGTTCGCCAAATAAGATTTCATATGCTATTGAACTATAGTTTACAGAATATGTATCCATAACATAAATAATTATCCCATTACATATATACCAGTGTTGTAAAAAGCTTTTAACGTGTTGTTTCACAAGAATATTACATCGTAGATCTATCCGGGTATAAATTTAACTGCCAAACACAATAAAAGGAAAACTTGTTTTGTTTGATTTAAAAAAGCACCAATAAGATGCTCAAACTGTAGCACCCCGTGACGGGAGGCACCACATCCCCCGCACTGTGAGTTCGGTCCACATATGAAATGGCTAATCCATACATAAACTAAACTCACAGCGAACGGAAGACAATAAAAAGACAGTCCTAGCTAGGCGGAATCTAACCCTGAAACAATCAACAATGACAATTGTGCGGAAGTAAGGCAATTATCTATTCAATGTCAATAAAATGACTGCAAGTTCAAGAAGAGTAAATACGGGTTCTACTAATTCAATGAACTTGTCCTAACCTGTCCCGATTCAATTCAATACAATAACATAAAACGGGTTCAACTAAAGCCCTAGAACCTGTCCCGAGTTCAATTCAATTCAGTAATTAAGATACAATATGCAGTGAGTGTAAGTGATGAGACTGGAACAAGACTCGAAAGGAAGGACAAGACACAACTCTGACTCCCGCCTAGCACACCACCTGCAAAACTCAAAAGTGAGGTGTCAGTCTCCACAAGACTGAGCGAGGAGCATAATAATATATAAGCGCAGATAACATGCAAGTCATAACCTCGGGTAAGGTTTTATAACAGAACAAAACAGGTTCAATAATACTTAGAACTCGCCCGAGATTACAACTATCAGATTAGACACTTCAATCAATTTCAATCAATCAATCAGTGGCCCGGCGAGTGAGGGCAATCTCCAACCTTACTCCGACAGTGTACAATCATTCAGTTATTAAGTGATTAGGTGATCAAACAATCTATTTACAGTGCACAATTAGCAGTTTCAATCCAACCTTCTTCCTCCGGGTGATGGTGGATTGCAAGGCCCCGCCATCCAATCAATCTGGGCAGAGGGTGCATGATTCCCTAAGCCCGGAACTCCTTCCCCGCCCTAATCTCCTAAGGGGTTTAGGGGTCATCCCAATTTGGTGAGGATAGCTCCCGAGTTACCCGTCAGCCCATGCTTTCCCGGTTGGCTCGAGTCACTACCCTCGGGCCCACAGTGCAATACAATACTCGCCAAATCAATCAATCAATCAATACAGTACAATTCAATAGATCAGTGGAAAAATCAATAGAGTTTAGAAAACTATAGATATATAGATACCTTTTGGCCGAAAGTTCACGTAAGGGTTGTAATGGTTCTATGTATCTAGAAATTAAACCTCACGTGGAACCAAGAGACAAGAACAAGAACACGAACACTACAGTTGCTTATTCACTCCCGAAGTCTCCACCCTGGAGAAGAACTGACAAGAAAGGAAACAATGTGTACTCGTGAGAGGAGACTCAATAATGATACCAATTACGACGCACGACATTAATATGAAATGGCAAGAAAGTCATGGAACGATACATAAGATAATAAGCTAAGTCATGATCATGCTCTTATATGCAATTAAGGGCAATTAAATCAATTAGCACTTACATTCAATAAACGAATTCAATTGCATGAAATTATGTAAGTAAAACGATGTAATAATATTTAGACATGCAAAGGAAATCACGAAATAACAATACACGAACAAAACACAAAGAAGCACTAGAACAGTAACGGGAACGGCCTCGCTAGCTCTGGGAACGGCCGTGCTCAGCAGTCCCGCCCATGGGAACTGCCGTTCCGGTTCCTGTTCCCAGCTCCCCGAACTTCTCCCCGCGGCTCTGTAAAGAATAGGCTGGTGTGACTCCTGGGAAGGGCCGTTCCCATTTCCAGTTCAACATGGGAACGGCCGTTCCCACCTGGTTCGTCTAAGAAAAAGCAGAAACAGCAACAATGGCGCCTGGAGCACCAAATCAACCACCAACACACCCCAAACCACTCCAAAACACACGAAAATAATACCACGGACCAAGTAAGACACGTAAATCACATATATACACGTTAGAACTCGTAAAACGGCCTACTTTACACAAAACTCATACCCCGGCTACTATTCATCATCTTCCCAAATCATCACATAGGCATAAATCCGGGGCACGAAAGCTATAACAAATTAAAGCACGTAACGAATAGGGCACGAATCATACCTTAAGTCGTTGATCGGACGGTTGGATCATGAAAACCCAAATCTTGAGGTGTTGGAGCCAAAGTGGGGAATTTCTCCTTTCTTCCTTGTGTTGCTGCTGATCGATCAAGAGTGAGGAGAGAGAGAAGGCTGGCCCTTTTTCTCAAGGGCTGGTCAAACGGGTCGGTAGAAACGGGTAGGGTCAAGTGGTAACCGGTCTAACTGGATTGGGTTTTAAAACTGTTGGGCAATCAAATAGCTTTAGAAAATAAAAGGTTAAGTAATTGAATCCGAATAACCGAAACGAACTCAATAGTAAGGTTAGAATTCGAATCCGAATTCCAGGGCTCAAAGTAGCCGCAAAGGCCTCAAAACACCCTAACTAAAATTAGGTTCCTAACTTGCAATTATTGAACAATTGAGTTCAAGTACAATTTAAATAAAATTCTAAAGCGAACATAATTAATTAAATTTACACATTGAAACGTTTAACATGCGACGTCACATAATTACTAAATTAAACTCTCTCGTGACGTCGTACCTGACTTGTCGGGAAAACGGGGCGTTACACAAACACTTGGATAAAAGAAGCAAACTTCGGTTCTTTAAAGATAACAAATAAATCGAATAATGGTGGTCTAGCTGCTACTTAGTTCTTGATATATGCATCAGCCATCATTATTGTGGCTTAAGACATTCACCAGGCATCAGTCCTTTGTACCTTATGAAATCTTTACAGTAGTCATAGACCAAATAGTTTTTCCTGACCCAGTTCAATTTGTCACGCTTAACACTGCTCAGTTGGTTGAATGCAGGAGAGTTCCACCAGTTTCCTGCTCTAGCTGCTCCACATTGTCGGAGACTCACCGGTCCATCATACGTGCATGCATTTGCCCTGAAATGGCGCAATTTGGCAACGAAGGGTGATTTTGTCCAATCAATTTTTTCATCCCCGCATCTTGTTGCCCAGCTATCAGCATTCCAAATGCTGGAATGCACTCTCATTGACTGCTGGTTAGGATACGGTATCCCCTCACTTATGTAGTTCCTGTAAACTCGTATCGGGATGTTGTCGACGTACCACCTGAAAACAATACGTATCGACCGTATCACATAATGTTGAAACCGAATAAAATGTGGCTAAAACACAAACAAAATTTTCAGTTAACGGCCGAATTGGTTTGTGACTATAATATTTATGGGCATGTGAAGTGATGATTCTAGTGAGTTTATAGCCAAAATTACAGATTAGATTGTTCATTGCAAAATTTCATAACATAATTAGCTGCAATCGGCACTAGGAAATGATTATATTTAGTTAAAGACAATGCGATTTTGCCCGACTTGTAAACATATTATTCTTTTAATAACCAAAGGGACAGTTCAATCACAATTATATTATTTACTTTCGTGGTCTTATGTTCACTAATTTTCAGTATTGCACCAGTAGCACTATTAGTAGACTTACACAACTTGATGAGGATTCCAGTGAATGGTGTAGTTGTGGTAATCGGTAGTTGGGTCGAACCACGGGTAAAACTGCTGTTCTCTTCCTCCTGCCTCTTCAGTGAAAATGTTTGTATGAATAATATATGGTTCTCCCGATACGTTTCCCAGAAACTCAAAGTCGATCTCATCATGCTTTTTGCCAGTGGAAGATAGCTGGCGTGGACCAAAAGATTGATCAAATGTCACAAAATAATTAGATACATTATAGAGAGAGGGGAAATGAGAAAATAATTAGATACATTATAGAGAGAGGGGAAATGAGGTATATCAGAATATTAGGCAAAATACATATATTATACTTGAAATCATAAATCAATTTTTCTTTATTCTTTGAAAATTAACGATACAGTCCCTTACATTTGTAAATAAATATGTAAAATTTTCAAATATATCTCTGTGTTTATCCTTGTAAAAATCATAAGTAGGAATATATTTTCAGAATTTAGACATTTATTATGTATATTCAGCAAGTATACTATAATATTTCAAACACGTTGAGAAATTAAAACTTATAATTTCTTGAATCTCAAGAGTGGTTCTAATGTCAAGATTGGTAAATAAAACTTCCCGTATATTATAGATTGGAAATAGTTTTAGTTACATGTTAATTTAAATCAGTTACTCCAACTGCTTGCACTTACATAATATGCTGTTACTGTTCCGGCAGAGTTGTCAGGTACTAGCTTGATTTGCATTTCAATGCTTCCAAATAGAAATGAGTTCTTCGATTGCATTCCAGAGCCTGGACGACAAATCCTCGAACGAGTGAATTCGATTAAATTTTACATTGAAAGGAGAACTTGCATTTATAAATGTGCAACAAATGTAACAATTGATACATTCTACCAATGTCAATTTAATATCAGGAAAACACCTCATGTCTAACGCAGCATGGAGAACTTTGAATCTGTATGGTAGTAATATACGCTGAAAGTACAATTGAGATTAATTTGTTCCACTATAATTGATCCGAAAAAAGTTATTCAGATAATTTGTAGCTAATCTCACCCAAACACTAGCTTTCGAGGTCAGATTTGCCCAAACATTATATAGTTGCAAGTAGGATTTAACATTTTAATGGATGATACAGTATTAGAGTTAATATTTACGTTTCTCCTTCTCTGAGTCGCATTTTAAATCATAAGCTTCAAAATTTTGGACGATGTCCAAATCCTGATATAGATCATTTTTCTTGTGAAACACTCATGTCTGCCTCAAGCAATTTGCAATGCAGAACAGTCATTAAAATACAGTTCAACAAAACACGCGCCGCGTCATTAAGATCAAATCAAGTGTTTTTGTTTGTGGGCTATAGATTAAAAAGCTTACCAAGAATTCATGCCAAAAGTGGAAAAATAACCTGATTTTTTTCAACTTCTTTAAATTTTTTTTATGTTTTTATGCAAAACATCAAGTACCTGAGATTTGATCGAGGACGAGCGTAGCATCGTCTCCATTTCCATTTAACCCAGCAGTTTCAGCAGCCCAATGGAAATACATGTCCTCAGAAAAGTTGCCTTCGACCAAACTTGAATATTGGAACAGTACCGTCAATGAGATGCATAATGCCTTCAGCAGTAATCGCTTGTGCAAGGCGGCCATTTTTCCAAATGCTAATGCTTTGCAAATGGAAGCGAATTTCTCTATTCCTACAACATTGTTGAGTAATATGTGGTTTAATATATATAATGTTGAGACTTGAGAGTTTATCCCTCATTACCGCTTCAAACCCTATGATTTGAAATATTTCAAAGTGAAATTTTATAATTATATTAAATTAACAATCCAAAACCTACAACCGTGATTATTGGTTTTGAATATTAATTTAATGCTAATTTAATATAATTAAAGAGTTCGCTTTGAAATATTTTAAATCACAAGATTTAAAATACTAAATGTTAATTAAGTATAGTCCGTGGGATGATTGAGAAAAAACTCGTAATGTTGTGGGCTTAACATTCCTGGACGGGCGTGCTTAGTTAATAATTGCCACCATGACAGCTAAAACAAGAATATTGCTGTTCAACATGCATAAGATGATGTGAATTATATATTTGGGATACAGATACCACCTGCCAGCTCCATATATTTCAGAATATAAGTTAGGTGCAAAGTAATCATGAATTCGAAGTCGTAAGATATACGATATATCCATCACAAGAGGAAAATAATAAAAAATGAAAACAGGAATTCATAGGCGGTATGAATTTAACTTCCCGAAAATCTAAATTAATGAAGTTTGAACGTGGGGTACTGATTTTGCTTGGACAAATTCATTGACTTTTGCTTGCCGAATTTGGACTGGGGAAGTTATATATATTAGTGACTACCAACTAGAGCACACTTGGTGTCAAAAAAAAAAAAAAAAAAAACTAGAGCACACTTGCCTAATAAAAAGTTACATAAAAAAATAGGGTTTTTTACGTCTACACCTCTTGTGAGATTGAATAATTACAACTCGTACCCCATTAAATGAAAATATTATAAAATCCACCCTTCTAAGTTCGCAAAATTACAACTTAATCCATTCCGGTAGGGTTCCGACGAAATAAATTTTGGATTGACTATATTACCCTTTTTTAGGGTTTGCTATGTTTCTCATTCCCTTGGATGCCCTTGGTAATTTTTAAATCTTGAAAGGGGTGTTTTGGTAATTATTACAAACTTAAAAGTATTATTTAGTAATTCTCTAAAAAAATATTTGACCTGAATATATGTCTTTTCTTTTTAAAAAATTACGATATTTATGTAGTAAAATTTGTCTATGTACCTATGAACATCTAAAATACTGTAAATAAAATAATCTTGTGTACTAATAACATTTTGAAATGAAATAAATAACAATTACCAAGAACATAAATTTCTGGAAAATCACCAAAAGTTTAAATGTCAAGCCATTCAAAGTATTACACCAAAACCAAGTTGGACAAAATGCCCACAACGTTCATCACCAACTAGAAATATTCTTCTCATAACAAAGCAAGTTTACGTGATAGACAATATAAGCTTGTGCTAATTTTGGATTGAAGAAAGCTCATGAGTGCTTATTCTTTGTCTCTGACTTCTTTCTGTCCCATTCATGTGACTTGTAGGTCGTCTTCTTCTTCCATTCTCTACTCTTTCAACTGATGCAATTTCAGATTGACATGCGACCTGCGATTTGAGCATGCAAACAACAAGATAATTGAATAAACAAACAAGCTTGAAAGAATATACAAAACTACACATATTCTCAAAAATTACTACCTGTTCTTGATATTCATTTGAACCACTACTTGTACAAGATCTTTTATTATGCCCGAGTTGCCCCACAAATTCCACATTTCACTTTACTTCTTCTTCTAGATGGGATAGCTCTTGGCACTTCTCCTTGTTCTCTTCGACGGTGTTTTTTGGGTCTAACAGGGAGACGTTTAATCTGTGGTGGCACGAGTGTTTTGGGGTGTATATTGTCCATCTCAGGCCAGAAGTCGGGATCTGCTATTCCTTTGATTTTGTGACTATACACCCTCATATATGTTTCCTTGTAGTACTTAGGATGAACATAACTCTCAATTTCATGTCTTTTATGAGATATGGCCGTTGCTGCATGCTTGCAAGGGATGCCTGTGATATCCCAAACCCTGCAATGCACTCTTTTTTGTTCAAATCCACAATAAAGTGATGTCCACCTTCATTCACCTGAAATTCATAACTTTCCCCAACTAAAATCTCACATTTTTTAGCTTCTTCCTTCACAATATTCACTATTTTTACAACTCTTTTCTATAAAGTTTCCTCCCATCGTTTTCCTCTCTGATATCTACTCTCAATTCTATGCATAATCTTTGCCCTTAGGCCATCAACCAACCATTGTATAGGAGCAGACCTTAGGTCTCCAATCCAAGCATTAAATGATTCTGTGATGTTATTGGTGACGTGGTCATTCACAATATCCCTATTG
The DNA here is from genome assembly GCA_037501455.1 of Lantana camara. NCBI lineage: Eukaryota > Viridiplantae > Streptophyta > Magnoliopsida > Lamiales > Verbenaceae > Lantana > Lantana camara. The sequence goes on from CM074856.1 coordinate 78,713,085, forward strand.
AATGCATGTCTGGCCCACAAGGAAAAATCACCTACATCAATCAAATACTTATATGCCCGGGGTTTCATATCCTTCAACCTGTTCATAGCCGACTTAAACTCTGTTTCAGTATAGGCCATTGCTGCTGCCCAAAATAGTTTTTTCACAAGCACTCCTGGATGAAGTGACCTCATGTTAGAATAAACATGTCGACAACACTTTCTATGGACAACATTGGGGGCAACCTCTTGCATTGCAAATTCGAGTCCCTGAAAAAGTGAAAATCGTTTTAGAATTATCCTTACAACTTGATTAGGAAATAAACTAAGAAAAATTCGATAGATAATTTTACCTTCTGTCTGTCGGACATAAACATCCAAGGTTTGTCATCATCAAATCCTCCCAACATTTGTTTAAGGTAGTACAAAAAGAGCAACCAACTATCTTTGTTCTCAGTCTCAACTACTGCAAATGCAATAGGATAGAGTCCCAAATTAGGATCAATTGAAACAGCTGATAAAAGAATTCCTTTGTATTTTCCTTTAAGATGGCAGCCATCCAAACCCAAGAACGGTGCACAACCATCTAAAAACCCTCTTTTTAAACTTTCAAACCCTATAAAAACTCTTTTGAAAGCTGGCTCTCTTGGAATCCTTCCTTCTTTATCCAAATAATATTGTAACTCAACAATGCTTCCGGGATTTGTTTCTTGTACCATTACCTTATATTGAGGCATAAGCTTGTAACTTTCTCCTGGATGACCTTCTATGATATCGACAACCTTTAATTTAGCCCGATACAATTGCATGTATTCTGGTTCAACTCCATAGAGCTTTTTCAATTCTATTTTCAAATCTCTATTTTTCATATCTGGATGACTTGTAAGAATAGGGACCAATTTGGCTGCAAGCCAATTAGAACATGCTTCCTTCAAGTTGTCCACTCTTATACAAGTATGGTTTGGCACAGGCCTCTTAACCATGAATGATTCATCATCAGGCAGCAGAGAAGCATAAACCCTCCAATGGCAATTTACAGCAGCACATGTGACATGGATTCTTGTTCGTTCATTTTTTATTTTATTTATCTTGACACCCTCTCTTATGGTATATTCCTTCAATACTTTTCGAAATTCGTCAACTGTATCAAAAATAGCATGCATTTGTATCCTAAAATGTGAGTTTGGATTTTCAGGCACCACAAAGTCTTTCACATTAGACCAACCCCTTAGTGGATCATCTTCAAAATCACTATCAGATTCATTGAGTGGCCCTAATCTATCTTCTGATTCATATCCTGATAAAGAAGACTCAGTGGGCACATCTTGCAATTCACTTTCATGACCATTATTCACACCAAGTGAAGACTCTGAGTTATTCTCTTCTTCATTTTGAATATTTAATTGTTCGTCATTCTCTAAAGCACCACATTCATCATCAAAGTTAAAAAATAAGCCATACTCATCATTATTTTCCCAAGAGTTATTAGGCTGGGTGATTGTTTCACCACCTTCTGTTTGAGTTTCATTCTCACATCTAGTCATACCTGCTATAAAGATAAAATAAAAACTTTCACGGTTGGAGTTGCATTTAACCCGATTTCATAAGTCCAAAAAATAAACTGGAACTCATATGAAATTATCTTTCTACCACTAAAAAGAAAATGTTGGGTATGAACTGACAACAATTTTCTTGATTTATTATCTTAGCTCAGTCAAACGTTAAATCACATTTTCAACCAAAAAAACGAAAAGGTAAAAGAAATTTATATATAGCATATGCCAACTCTAGTAAGACCATGTTAGTTTTCATCTTCTTTCACAATTGTATTATTCTTGCTGATCCTTCAAGAATCTCTGCTTACTGAATAATTTTGAAAACGGGTTATTTCTCAATCAGATTGGATTATGTTGTTGTCAATCCCCATTTATAAAGAAGTACAATTTACATCAACAAGAGAAATAAGTTAATCCCCAAAATTTTTGGTAATAATCAAGAAAACAATTTGAAAACATGCCACAAATTCTTGAGGATTGCAATTGGGAGAAACTCAAAATAACAAGCTCTACTCGTTAAAAATTGACCAGTAAAATTTACATCAACAATTGCTTCAAAATAACAATAGATTCAAAAACACCATATCATCATCATCAGGCACATACGCAAACAATTTTGACAGTGCAATACCAAACCCTCATCACCCCTAAGTTTAAGCATGGAAGGTTGATTTACCTTAAAGGCAAATCACAATCGACAATATATCACATTCTTGGCTGCCTAAACCCACTTTAACAACATTAAATTCAAACATTACATCTCTACACTTTGCGAAATTCATCAAAGGTTGCCCAACTTCTTTGATCACACATGTACGAATAAGGAGAAAGTTATGACAATATAACTCCAAAATAAGAAAATCAAAGTAGCTATTTATCAGATACTAGCACCCCTAACAGCTGTGTTCGACATTCAAACTAGAAAAATAGCAGAAGAAATTTATGTATAATACCTTAAGAATGTAATAAGAACGTTAACTCTCTGATTTCACTTGAAATTTCCACCAAATATTTGATCGATTGTCGAGTTGTAGAGCGACTTCTTGAAGTGGCGACCGGGGTTTGAGAGTAGAGTTTTCTTCTTTTCCTTTGGTGTTCTTGAATCGTTAGAAACCTAGATAAAATTTTATGGTGTATTTAGTGGAGGCTATTATGGGAATTTCAAAAAATAATTCTTTTCCTTTTTTTAATTTTTTTTCAAATAAGGGTAATATTGTCAATCCAAAATTTATTTCGCCAGAACCCTACCGGAATGGATTAAGTTGTAATTTTGCAAACTTAGAAGGGTGGATTTTGTAATATTTTCATCTAATGGGGTACGAGTTGTAATTATTCAATCTCGGAAGGGATGCAGATGTAAAAAACCCTAAAAAATAATAGTATTTTTTATTATTACTCTTTTAACACATATAGATGGAATTCAAACCCGAAATATTATCCTGGATAATAAACTCATAAACTATTTAAATCAACTCCTGTTGACACATAAATATAATAGTATTTGTACATTAAAATTAAGTAAAGTACAAAAATAGATTTTTAATAGATATGGATATATGAATTTTCTTAGCTTTCTTATAATTGATAATAAATAAATAAAAATTGAAAAAACTATATATGTAAAAGATAAAATAAAACAGAGTACCATATTTTAAAGGGGGAGTTATTAAACAGGACCAATAATGGTCAAAAGTTATCCTAAACACCCTAGCTTGAAAAATCTATGTTTGAGGTCAACAATACACAATATATTTTTCCTAAACCCCCTAATCACCTAAAAAGACTGGGTTGCCCTTACGTTTTTCCTAGCGCCAGTCCAAATTTGCTTCCTCCAAACCTCTGCTTTACTAAGTCTCACCAGCCCCCATCGGAGTCTTTTTTTGCAAGCTTGCTTTACGCGATTGGTGCCGTTATTTTCATCTGGCGACAAAGACCAGGACAGTAAAGTATATCAAGGAAGTGTATGAGACCTTTTGCCGTTCTAGATTTGAATCTTTGATGTTGTATTCTTTCCTGTTCTATTTGCATTTCATTTCTATTTTGGTTTATATCTGCAATGTTTAGCTGGAAATGGTATTGATGCCAACTAACGCTTCAATGGTTGTTAATGGGCAGATTATCTTGTTAAGATGTTTAATTCAACATCGTCGGTGCAGAATGAGTCGAGGTTGTTCTGTTATTGTGGTGTCCCAGCCCGTGTTTTCACTTCTAAGACTTCCAGAAATCCTCATCGGAGGTTTGCTAAATGTTGCAAGGGAACTTGACGCTTGTGGGTGTGGATCGATCCAGAACCCACCCCTGAAATGAGAGTACTTTTCGCCAGCTACGACAAGAAGATCGCTGTCCGGGATGCTGAAATCAGACTTCTGAAGTTGAAGTTAAAATTTATGGCAGCTCTTCTTCTTGTCTCATGGATAGCCTTCCTAGTACGATCATTTATTTGATGATTCCCCTTGGTGTAAGATTATGGGTGATTCTTCATTTTTGGTAGTATGGTCACCTTCGGTTGTAATCCTACATTTAAACAAGCATGTAAATATTTTGCAGTGTATATTCGGTTGTTTATTTTCTGCTTTTTCGAATGGGGGAGAACCTGTGCTTGTCGAATTAAAAGATGAAAACTCGTAATTAAAAGTTGGGTTTGTCGAGTTAGGCTATGAAAAAGTTTTAATTAAAAGTTGGGTTTGTAGAGTTAGGCAATGAATATTCGAAATTAAAATCTGGGTTTGTCTAGTTATGCTATGAGAATAGTAATTAAAAGGTGAATTTGTAGAGATCGGTGAGATCTAAAAAATGGGGATTTGATGATCGACCATTACAGAAAATGGGGAAAAAATGGGAAAAAATGGGGAGCATCTTTGTTAGGAATAGTGCCCTAGAGAGCCGATTCGACGTAATCTGCTTTGGGACTTTTCTTGTATCACAGACAATCTTTGAATAATATACGATTGATTATAGGCAAACACTTCTTTATATGCCAATACGTGTTTTGTGTGTTTCCATTACGTGCGCATGTATGAGAACTCCCCTAATCCTGATGACTTTAGGACTCTACCATTTAGGTGAAATGGTTCATGAAACGAGCCCTATATCACATAAGTCATGATTAGTAAAATACTCCAAGCCGATGAGTCCTACAGACAGTGGGAGTGTCAACCTGACTCCTCTAAGGCTTGCTTGTGGGATCACGCCCTTAAGAAGGACCACCTTGTTTCATGGAGGTGCAAAGTGTATAGTTGATACGTGCGTGATACATAAGGGTGCTTACTTCAATAAGTAAGTTCACTGAGGTGCCCCGTGTGAGAAGATTCCTAAATGGGAAAGGAAGTTTCTATTTCAGGAAATGGAAACTTCCAGATTAGAAAATATCTCACGAGTCATTGATGTGATTAATTGATCCTTAGACTTGAGGTTCCATGTCACTTTATGAGTTAACTCTGTAGTCTTTGGTATAAGCTTTAAAGGGTGTCGCCTTAGACAACTGATTCAAGGCTTATGCTGGGGCTGCACAAGTGATTCATGAAAGTGAATGAGAATCAAGAAAGGACCTACACTTGCATTTGCAAGGTGATCTCTTATTGTGTAAGTCATTCATATGCCATATGGAGTCCTTGGCCAAGGCAGTAGATCAAGACATCAAGAAAAGGGTTTCTTGGATTGAGATCAAATGGATATGAAATGCACTTAGCTTTAAGACCGGATTATTAGGGTTCTGATTATTCCCTTGCCCTAGATCTTGGTTGAGAGATAGTAAGTAGGAGGATTGTATCTCACATGAATCAATGACTTAAAGGTTCTGTCGAATCCGAACATTCCAATTCAGCTAGGGGTTAAACACCTGTTGCTAGACTATGGTCGTTTAATCTGTGGACTGATTAATTAATTAGTGAATTAATTAATTAGGGTCACTGCTAATTGAATTGAGAACCTAGAGGGTCACACACAACAACTTGGTTACATGAGTTGAGGCTTTAAAATGATTAAACGAGTTAATCAAGCCAAGAGGGTTCCACACGTGTGAAACCACACGTGTGGCTCACGTGAGTGACACGTGTCATTGTGACACGTGTCACACACGTGTATAAATATATGTGTATATTTATTTATGTATTAAATAATTAATGTGATTAATTATTTAATAGACTTTGGTTTAATTTTGAATTAAAAAGAAAGTCTTATTTTGGAGAAAAATAATCTAGTTAATTAATTATGAATTAATTAATTAGATAAAATAAGTTATTTATTTTAAATAAATAAAGTATAAAATTATCCAAAAATAGTTTGGATATTTTTAGCTCTCTTGAAAGTTGATTTGAATTAGAATTCAAAGTCAAAGTCAAAATTACTTGATGATCAAGTAATAGGAGAGAGAGAGACCAAAATCCTAGCCCATTAAGGACTAGGAATTTCGTCCCTCCCCTTTCTTATATATAGGGGAGCTCATGCTCCCCTTTAGAGCTAATAGACAATTCTTGGTTCATGTGTTGAACACCATCCTTTCTCCAAGATAAACGAAACCCTAGGTTAAGCCTAAACACTAACTAGAGAACTAGCATCCTTACTAGTTAGATTGTAGCCAAGTTGGTGGACTATCTCTAGAGACTTCAAGTTAGAAGTTTTGAAGATTCGAGCTTTACCAAAAGTGGGGATTAAGCAAAACGATCAGAAGGGATGATGTAACGATTCTGAACCCGACGTGAAGCGAATGAAAAAATCGAACCAAAGAAGATGGCGAAAACCGTTCGTCCATATCCTGAAGGATGAATTTTTTCACGAGGGTTTTGTGACTGGCAGTTTTCTAATTTCGCAAAACTGGTTTCGAAGGGAGTTTCAATCCTGCTTTTCTCGTTTCATGTTTCTTTCTTTATGTTATATTGTTAAGAACATCTCTAACATGAATTGAATCTAGGTTGGTGTGGATTCCTATCCCGACAATGGATTCTGAAGTAGAAAGAGACTTTCGAGGGACGGGTTGTCAAGCCGCGAGAAGAGCGCTCTTGGGTGGCTTGAAACGCTCCAAGAAAGAATAAAAGAAAAGTAAGTTTTCTATCTTTACGAATTTGGATACACGATTGCGAGTTCAAGATCCTTTTGTTGGAAAAAATTTTTTAAATTCCGCTGCTTTCTGATTCGTGTTTTCCAACAAGTGGTATCAGAGCCACCTCGTTAATCGTGTTTCTGATTCGTCTCAATTATTCTGAATTTGGTAGAAATTCTTAGGCTTAGATGCGAATTAGGTATTCTTGAGTTCTTTTAGAAAGCCTGAATTACGAAACTGTAATTTTTCTTGAATTTCTGAAACTGTTTTCTTAAATTGTGTTTCTTGAAAACCGTTTTGATAGAAATTAATTTAAATCGTTTTTGAATTTTGGATTGTTTTGGTTTTTGAACTAAAAGTACGAATCACGAAATCGCGTTACGAAATCGCGAGCCTGACGTGCTAAGGCGTAGCACGCCAGGCCCGCGACCGCCCGCCCAGCAGTCCCGCAACCGCGCGGGACAGCCGCCCGCACGCTCCCGCAACCGCGCGGGAGCACCCGCCCGGCATCGCCCGCACCCGAGCAGCAGCAAGCTGCGCGCGTTGCGCAGGGCGTGCGCCTAGCACGCGCGCCTAGCGCGCGACGCTGCGCGGCGAGCCTGTGCTCTTTCCGGACGGTTCCGGGCACGGTTTTGGCGTTTTCGTGTTTTCGTGTTTTCGGTCCTTGAAATCCCGATTTAATTTTTCTGAAAAATTTTATTTATTAAATTTGAATTATTTTTGAAATAATTGTTTGAATTGGGATTTTTAAAATTTAAGCGATTTAAATTTTGGAAAAATTACAATCTCCATTTTCTGAAAATATTGAAAGAATAAAATTATTAATTTTCAGAAATTAATTGGAATTTTATTAGTTTAATGTTTTTCGGGTTTTATTGAAAAGGCTCTTGAACAAGAATTGCATCTAAGTCGTGTTTTAAGCTATTAGAGCTTAAAGCGAGAATTTTAATTTATTGGTTAAATTTAAATTCTTGCTAAAGCATGTTAGGTGATCATGGGTTTAGATCTATGTATGGTTTTAATTTATGCACATGGATGGTTTAAATTGGGGTTGGAGCCCTATAGTTGCGTTTTTCAATTGAGGTTGGAGCCTCACTTATGTGCGTACTGTTATGTGATTTATTATGTGGCTTTCCATATTACTGTTTTTGAGGCCGGGGTATGTCCCGTGTAATTGTCTAAGGCCAATATGAAGATTGAGCCTTATTACTTTATGTCTTTTTCTTTTTATTATAATTTGAGAGTAGAGATAGGTGGTGAGGTTTTATTTTCATTTTGGAGACAATGCACCCATGGAGTAAGATGGACCACATTCAAGTAACAAGGAGGCCATAAGTGAAGACCCCTCAAAATGTTAGGGAGGGGAATCTCAATTGTTAAATGTAATAGAGATAGGGCTCGTATTTTGTTACCGCTTTCCCTTATGTGATTTAAACTGTTTATGTGGCATGTATGTTAGAACTTGTGATTGTGGAGTGGCTCCCACATATCACGCATAAGATAGGTAGAACCCATGATCATTACATGTTAGTATCATGCTAGGACATGTTATCTGTTTATGTGCTTGTTTGAAATGCATTTAAGTTGTACTTGCATTAATCAAGACTAATTAAATTGGATAACATATATGTTGGTGAGGTCGAACCGAACAACTCTTCGGTTGATTCGAAAATTCCCATTAAATATTAAGCTCATTTCGAATAATAGGTATTTAATTCGAGATGCAAATTTTGAATTAAATTCCTAGCATTCCATCAATAGGTTTTAAGTTTAGTAAGTAAAGCTAGTTATTGTCCGCGAGTCGAGGGATAGCTAGTGGAGCTTATTAGTTCTTAGTTACCTAATTGATCATTTTAAATGATCAATATTTCGTGGTTAATTTTGGCAAGGGCGATGTCCGCGAGTCGTGGGTCGTTCGAACTAAGTTTTGATCATGATCTTATGATTGATGGGTCTAGCTTAACGCCTAAGTAAATATGGATGTCGCACGAGTCGTGGGTCCATATTGAAAGATGGGTGATGCAAAAACAATTACTAAGAGTTCTAAAGGTGTTAGAATTGGTAAGTTGTACCTACCTAGGATTTTACTTAGAATGTCCGCGAGTCGTGGGTTCGAGGTAAAATGCTTAGGATCTTAGTACCCATTGGGAAACGTGTTCCTCTTAGATCTTTGGGAATTATAGATCTTTGAAAAACAGTAAGAGCTACATTAGATTAAAGACCTTATCTTTTGTATATCGTTATAATTCAGCATGCCCACATTTTCTCTGCTTAGCATTTAGGTTGTAGTTCTGTGATTCTCTACAATATGAAATGCAAACCCATTCGTATCCATCCTTAAGTCAAATAAGTTGACTAAGTCCTGACTAACTCTAAATGGCTTCGGAACCTAAAATTCATTTTAGAATCCGACTAGAGAAAGGCATTCTCTAAAGGGCGAAGTTTTCAATTGTGAAAAGTCGACCCGGGCCAAAAGAGAAGCAATCTGAGGTGAATGGATTTTTCCAAACCACTTAAAAGCAATTGAACCACCTCATAAAAATGTTACAAGGTATAACATTATGGAATTATTCAATATTCCAAATGAGGAAACAAGTGCACACGAACAAGGTCTAAAGATCTTATTTGAAGATCTTATGGTCTCGATCATCAACTGAGAAAAGAGTTCTCAATGCACTGATTGCTTACATTGCTTCGACTATCATTCAAACCCTTTATGCTCAACTAGAATGATGCTAATGTAGCATAGTTAATCATTTAAGTTGATAATGGTTGAGAACATCCTTAAGAAGGAATAAAAGGTTGAGATGGTTAATTCTTCTTCTAAACTCCCTAAGTTAAAGGCTTGAAGGCCTAAAGAAGAAGAAACCCTTAAGAGCCCAATGGAGGGGCATGTAAGGGGTACGCCCAAAAGACACTAGAGATCAAATAGGACGTTTGCTTCTATGGTAGCAAATAAGGACTTTGAAAGGGAACTGCAAAGAGTATGAGTACTTTGAAATGTTACCTCGTTTAGTAATTCTACTAGGAATAGAATTCACTAGTCTTAAGTCAATTCTGCATAAGCCGTTTTGCAAAGACTCAAGGCACTAATGTTCTGAACATACAACGAGATAACAAAAGTAAGTGAGATGACAAAGCTTCGAATTACTTTGGAACGTTGAGATATAAAAGGATTAGCAAGTCAGACACCTTAGGATCATTCTATGAAAATGAACCTATAGTGTTGACTTCCTGTGAATCCTGTCATGAGGGAAGCATTCCTGAATCCCGTTTATAAGAAACATGGAACGTTCCAAAATTATAGTGGATTTCGATCCATGCTGATGAGTGTAAGATTCTTAATGTAAGCACTAGATACAATCGTCAGTTTAATCATTATGAATGAATGTACTTGTTAAAGTACAAATTTGAAACTTATATGAAATTCTTAGAATTTCGAAAGGAGGTTAGGAACCGAAGTAGTCATAAGTTATAGGTAAATCGATATGATCGAGATAGCCAATATCTTATCAACTAATTCCTTAGTCGTCTTAGAGATAATAGGATTATCTCTCAGTAAACTAATTCGAGAACACCTTAGTGTTTCCGAATGAGGGAATGAGACCTAATGCAACATGGTCCATTCCATAGCAAGCTTTACTGACTTATAATCATTCTAGGAATAAACTCCCAGAATATGCAGTTAGAGATTTTGAATTTAGTACCTTCCAAAATCAGTCCTTCAGTTGCACTATGCAAAGTGGCATACTAAATTCCCTAATTATTCTTATCCAAGAATTCAATGGAATCCTCTTACTTGAAGAGGATAGTGGGAGATAAGCTTGAAATGAGTTCAAGTTTATACAATGATATTGGATATCAGTTTTGCAATTCCCTTGCACAAAGGTTGTTTGTCTAAAAGGAATGTACCTTTCTTAAGGAATCGTTCCTATAGAAGAAGAAAGGCAAGCAAGCAGACCTCAAAGAAATTTGAGGAAAAATATCCATGCCACATATAGAAGAAACGAGCCCATCTGATAAAACTTAGCCAAATTTTAGAGTATGTACACGTGTGAAACCCTTCTCTTAAGATGCGTTTAGAACGCGTTCCTAGATAGCCAAGGAATTACTTGAAGAGGAGACACTGTCAGATTTGGAATCTGAGTAGTGTAAGCAAGCTTTGAAATCCAATATGGATTCCATATACTTAAACCGAGTTTTAACCTTGGTTGATCCACCTGATAGGATCAAGCTCCTAGAGCTTCGAGTAAATGGAAAGCATTACAACCTTCTTGACGGTTGAAATGCAAAAGTCCATTTGGATTATGTTTACCATATCCTCATATTCTGACTATGAGATATGATAAATGAATATGAGAACTATCTTGTTCAATATGAGATTGAAAGAGATTGAAATAAGATATTTCTATAAATCTCATATTCAGTGGGAGTATGCATAAGGTATGCAAATCCCTAAAGTCAATCTGTGGATTGATAAAGGCTTCTAGGAGTTAGGCAATTCGATTCCATAGGATAGTCAAATCGTTTGACACAGATGGAAGTCGAATAAGTCTCAAAAGTGTACATAGGAAAGTTAGTGATGTAAGAGTCAATTTTTGGTTCTTTAGAAAACGACATCCTTCTCATTAGGAATGTCAAGGACGACGTGAAAGTTACCAATTCTTGTTTAAGAAACAATTTGACATGAAAGATCTTAGTGATTATCCTATATTCTCGACATTCAGATCTATAGAAGATAGATCTAAGAGAATAAAACGATTATCACAAAATGAGTACATAACCACGGTACTAAAAGGAGTTTAGTATGGACAATGGAACATCTCTTTTGGAGAGTATGTGTCCTAAGATAACTTTGAGAAAGTTAGAATGTCCAAAATCCCTTTAAGTGAAAGGGTGCATAATGTATGAAAAGTTATGTACTAAATTAGATATGGCGCAGCACTAAGCGTAGTAGGCCGAATCTAATATGACCTCAGAGAAGGTCATTAGATCTCTGTAAAGGATGTCCTCAGAGTACTTGAGAAGAAATGAGGATATGTATGAGTTTATAGAGCCCAAAAGATCTTATCGTTGAAAGGATATTTTGATGTAATTGTTGCATCAAACATAGATGATTATGAAATCATTGAAAGGGTACAACTCCTACCAGAATGGTAATGCAATGTGTTAGAAAGGGTTCCAAGGACAGACATTGCAAAACTCGACTGTCGTAGTTGAGAACTTAGTCGTATTATATAACGCTAAGTTAAGTGTTTGGGTAAGAAACTCCATCTAACTGGTTAGATGAAGTTCCTAGCATGAAACAACTCCTTGATCATATTGTATGATAAAAAGGATGGTTGCTCAAGTAAGAGAACCAAGACCTCACCAAGAGACTGAACACGTGATTACGAATCACTTTATAAGGAAAAGGTGTTTCCTAAGAGATGTGTAAACAAGAGGGTCACATCAGCAGAGAATATAGCAGATCCACTTTGGAAACGCCCAAAGTCAATATAGCAGAGCACTTTTCGCCGGCTACGACAAGAAGATCGCTGTCCGGGATGCTGAAATCAGACTTCTGAAGTTGAAGTTAAAATTTATGGCAGCTCTTCTTCTTGTCTCATGGATAGCCTTCCTAGTACGATCATTTATTTGATGATTCCCCTTGGTGTAAGATTATGGGTGATTCTTCATTTTTGGTAGTATGGTCACCTTCGGTTGTAATCCTACATTTAAACAAGCATGTAAATATTTTGCAGTGTATATTCGGTTGTTTATTTTCTGCTTTTTCGAATGGGGGAGAACCTGTGCTTGTCGAATTAAAAGATGAAAACTCGTAATTAAAAGTTGGGTTTGTCGAGTTAGGCTATGAAAAAGTTTTAATTAAAAGCTGGGTTTGTAGAGTTAGGCAATGAATATTCGAAATTAAAATCTGGGTTTGTCTAGTTATGTTATGAGAATAGTAATTAAAAGGTGAATTTGTAGAGATCGGTGAGATCTAAAAAATGGGGATTTGATGATCGACCATTACAGAAAATGGGGAAAAAATGGGAAAAAATGGGGAGCATCTTTGTTAGGAATAGTGCCCTAGAGAGCCGATTTGACGTAATCTGCTTTGGGACTTTTCTTGTATCACAGACAATCTTTGAATAATATACGATTGATTATAGGCAAACACTTCTTTATATGCCAATACGTGTTTTGTGTGTTTCCATTACGTGCGCATGTATGAGAACTCCCCTAATCCTGATGACTTTAGGACTCTACCATTTAGGTGAAATGGTTCATGAAACGAGCCCTATATCACATAAGTCATGATTAGTAAAATACTCCAAGCCGATGAGTCCTACAGACAGTGGGAGTGTCAACCTGACTCCTCTAAGGCTTGCTTGTGGGATCACGCCCTTAAGAAGGACCACCTTGTTTCATGGAGGTGCAAAGTGTATAGTTGATACGTGCGTGATACATAAGGGTGCTTACTTCAATAAGTAAGTTCACTGAGGTGCCCCGTGTGAGAAGATTCCTAAATGGGAAAGGAAGTTTCTATTTCAGGAAATGGAAACTTCCAGATTAGGAAATATCTCACGAGTCATTGATGTGATTAATTGATCCTTAGACTTGAGGTTCCATGTCACTTTATGAGTTAACTCTGTAGTCTTTGGTATAAGCTTTAAAGGGTGTCGCCTTAGACAACTGATTCAAGGCTTATGCTGGGGCTGCACAAGTGATTCATGAAAGTGAATGAGAATCAAGAAAGGACCTACACTTGCATTTGCAAGGTGATCTCTTATTGTGTAAGTCATTCATATGCCATATGGAGTCCTTGGCCAAGGCAGTAGATCAAGACATCAAGAAAAGGGTTTCTTGGATTGAGATCAAATGGATATGAAATGCACTTAGCTTTAAGACCGGATTATTAGGGTTCTGATTATTCCCTTGCCCTAGATCTTGGTTGAGAGATAGTAAGTAGGAGGATTGTATCTCACATGAATCAATGACTTAAAGGTTCTGTCGAATCCGAACATTCCAATTCAGCTAGGGGTTAAACACCTGTTGCTAGACTATGGTCGTTTAATCTGTGGACTGATTAATTAATTAGTGAATTAATTAATTAGGGTCACTGCTAATTGAATTGAGAACCTAGAGGGTCACACACAACAACTTGGTTACATGAGTTGAGGCTTTAAAATGATTAAACGAGTTAATCAAGCCAAGAGGGTTCCACACGTGTGAAACCACACGTGTGGCTCACGTGAGTGACACGTGTCATTGTGACACGTGTCACACACGTGTATAAATATATGTGTATATTTATTTATGTATTAAATAATTAATGTGATTAATTATTTAATAGACTTTGGTTTAATTTTGAATTAAAAAGAAAGTCTTATTTTGGAGAAAAATAATCTAGTTAATTAATTATGAATTAATTAATTAGATAAAATAAGTTATTTATTTTAAATAAATAAAGTATAAAATTATCCAAAAATAGTTTGGATATTTTTAGCTCTCTTGAAAGTTGATTTGAATTAGAATTCAAAGTCAAAGTCAAAATTACTTGATGATCAAGTAATAGGAGAGAGAGAGAGACCAAAATCCTAGCCCATTAAGGACTAGGAATTTCGTCCCTCCCCTTTCTTATATATAGGGGAGCTCATGCTCCCCTTTAGAGCTAATAGACAATTCTTGGTTCATGTGTTGAACACCATCCTTTCTCCAAGATAAACGAAACCCTAGGTTAAGCCTAAACACTAACTAGAGAACTAGCATCCTTACTAGTTAGATTGTAGCCAAGTTGGTGGACTATCTCTAGAGACTTCAAGTTAGAAGTTTTGAAGATTCGAGCTTTATCAAAAGTGGGGATTAAGCAAAACGATCAGAAGGGATGATGTAACGATTCTGAACCCGACGTGAAGCGAATGAAAAAATCGAACCAAAGAAGATAGCGAAAACCGTTCGTCCATATCCTGAAGGATGAATTTTTTCACGAGGGTTTTGTGACTGGCAGTTTTCTACTTTCGCAAAACTGGTTTCGAAGGGAGTTTCAATCCTGCTTTTCTCGTTTCATGTTTCTTTCTTTATGTTATATTGTTAAGAACATCTCTAACATGAATTGAATCTAGGTTGGTGTGGATTCCTATCCCGACAATGGATTCTGAAGTAGAAAGAGACTTTCGAGGGACGGGTTGTCAAGCCGCGAGAAGAGCGCTCTTGGGTGGCTTGAAACGCTTCAAGAAATAATAAAAGAAAAGTAAGTTTTCTATCTTTACGAATTTGGATACACGATTGCGAGTTCAAGATCCTTTTGTTGGAAAAAATTTTTTAAATTCCGCTGCTTTCTGATTCGTGTTTTCCAACAATCTTTGCACGGATCGGTGAGATGTAAATCATTCATAGATGATCGACTATTACAGATCTGTAGAAGTGGGGATTTGATGCCTGGCAGCCCACTGTCACCTTTAAAAGCAGTAAGTTCACCCCCTTATTGGTTTAGCTGTCACCAATTGTGTATAGATGCTCCCATGTTTATTTTCTTACCCATCTGAATTTGTTGCAGATGGAAAAAAGGGAGCATCTATACACAGATCGGTGAGAGCTAAACAAATACATAGATGATTTAGCATAAGAGATCTGAAGAAGTAGGGAGTTGGTGGTGAATATAAAGGAGACCATCTGTAATCACATTGTTAGGAATAGTGCCCTAGAAAGCCGATTAGTCATAATCCGTTTTGGGACTTTCCTGGTATCACAGACAATCTTTGAATGAAATAACGAATTTAGGCAACACTTCTTTATATGCTCTTGTTTGGTATGCGTTTGCTTTAGCTGTGCATGTATGAGAACTCCCCTAATCCTGATGACTTTAGGACTCTACCATTTAGGTGAAATGGTTCATGAAACGAGCCCTATATCACATAAGTCATGATTAGTAAAATACTCCAAGCCGATGAGTCCTACAGACAGTGGGAGTGTCAACCTGACTCCTCTAAGGCTTGCTTGTGGGATCACGCCCTTAAGAAGGACCACCATGTTTCATGGAGGTGCAAAGTGTATAGTTGATACGTGCGTGATACATGAGGGTGCTTACTTTAATAAGTAAGTTCACTGAGGTGCCCCGTGTGAGAAGATTCCTAAATGGGAAAGGAAGTTTATATTTCAGGAAATGGAAACTTCCAGATTAGGAAATATCTCACGAGTCATTGATGTGATTAAGTGATCCTTAGACTTGAGGTTCCTTGTCACTTTATGAGTTAACTCTATAGTCTTAGGTATAAGCTTTAAAGGGTGTCGCCTTAGACAACTGATTCAAGGGTTATGCTGGGGCTGCACAAGTGATTCATGAAAGTGAATGAGAATCAAGAAAGGACCTACACTTGCATTTGCAAGGTGATCTCTTATTGTGTAAGTCATTCATATGCCATATGGAGTCCTTGGCCAAGGCAGTAGATCAAGACATCAAGAAAAGGGTTTCTTGGATTGAGATCAAATGGATATGAAATGCACTTAGCTTTAAGACCGGATTATTAGGGTTCTGATTATTCCCTTGCCCTAGATCTTGGTTGAGAGATAGTAAGTAGGAGGATTGTATCTCACATGAATCAATGACTTAAAGGTTCTGTCGAATCCGAACATTCCAATTCAGCTAGGGGTTAAACACCTGTTGCTAGACTATGGTCGTTTAATCTGTGGACTGATTAATTAATTAGTGACATAATTAATTAGGGTCACTGCTAATTGAATTGAGAACCTAGAGGGTCACACACAACAACTTGGTTACATGAGCTGAGGCTTTAAAATGATTAAACGAGTTAATCGAGCCTAGAGGGTTCCACACGTGTGAAACCACACGTGTGGGTCACGTGACTGGACACGTGTCATTGTGACACGTGTGCCACACGTGATTGTTTAATAATATATTAAATAATTAATTTATTAATTATTTAATAGACTTTGGTTTAATTTTGAATTAAAAGGAAAGTCTTATTTTGGAGAAAAAAAATAATCTAGTTAATTAATTATGAATTAATTAATTAGATAAAATAAGTTATTTATTTTAAATAAATAAAGTATAAAATTATCCAAAAAATTGTTTGGATATTTTTAGCTCTCTTGAAAGTTGATTTGAATTAGAATTCAAAGTCAAAGTCAAAATTACTTGATGATCAAGTAATAGGAGAGAGAGAGACCAAAAATCCTAGCCCATAAAGGACTAGGAATTTCGGCACTCCCCTCTCTATAAATAGGAGAGCTCGAGCTCCTTATGGAGCTAATTGACAATTCTTGGTTCATGTGTTGAATACCTTCCTTTCTCCAAGATAAACAAAGCCCTAGGTTAAGCCTAAACACTAACTAGAGAACTAGCATCCTTACTAGTTAGATTGTGATCAAGTTGGTGGACTTTCTCTTGAGACTTCAAGTTAGAAGTTTGAAGATTCGAGTTTTACCAAGGAGAGGGGATCATGCCGCGAGAAGAGCGTTCTTGGGTGGCTTGAAACGCTTCAAGAAAGAACAAAAGAAAAGTAAGTTTTCTATCTTTACGAATTTGGATACACGATTGCAAGTTTAAGATCCTTTTGTTGGGAAAATTTTTTAAATTCCGCTGCTTCCTGATTCGTGTTTTCCAACAAGTGGTATCAGAGCCACCTCGTTAATCGTGTTTCTGATTCGTCTCAATTAAACTGAATTTTGAGAAATTCTTGAATCTGAGTTACAGTTAGGTATTCTTGAATTTGTATCGTAATCTGAGCTTTTGAATCTGAGAGGTTTCCTGATAAATTGAGAAAATCGTTTTCTGAAAAAAAAAAAAAAAAGGGGTTTTATTTTAGATTTATTAAAATCGCGATTTTGATTCCCGAATCGAGACGAAAATTTTTCTGAAAATTTTGTACGGAAAACGGTGCGGGACGACGAGGACCAAGCGAGTTTGTCGCTCGTCGTCGCCGCACGCGGACGGGTCCGGAACAGCCTGTGCGGGATCGCCCGCACACCCATGTGTGGGACTGCCCGCACCGTCCGCCCAGCCCTGTGCGGGATCGCCTGCACACCCCTGTGCGGGACTGCCCGCACGCGTCCGGAACAGCCTGTGCGGGATCGCCCGCACACCCCTGTGCGGGACTACCCGCACGCGTCCGGAAAAGCCTGTGCGGGATCGCCCGCACATCAATGTGCGGGACTGCCCGCACGCATCCGGAACAGCCTGTGCGGGATCGCCCGCACACTCCTGTGCGGGACTGCCCGCACGCGTCCGCCCAGCCCTCCCGCACACCCTGTGCGGGACTGCCCGCACGCGTCTGCGCGGGGCTGTGCGGGATCGCCCGCACGCCCCTGTGCGGGACTGCCGGCACACGCCCGCACACCCCTGTGACGCGATGCGACTTTTCGTGTTTTTGGCCCAAATTTTATTTTAAAAATATTTTAAAAATATTTTTTTCTAAAAAAATTTTAATTTTGAAATAAAATTATAATTTGGGAATTTCGGGAATCAAAGTCAATTTTAATTTTTCGGGAAAAATATAATTATTATTTTTTGAAATAATGATTTTTATAAAATTGTTAATTTTTGAATTAACTTGAATTTTATCAGATTCTAGCTTTTGATTTTGAAATTATTCTTGAACAAGGAACTGTTTTTCAGATTACTTTGAGTTAGTCGAACTTAAAGTTAAAGGAATTTTAAATTTATTGGTAAATTTAAATTCTTGCAATTTATGCATGTTAGGTGATCATGGGTTTAGACTTATGTATGGTTTTAATTTATGCACATGAATGGTTTAAATTGGGGTTGGAGCCCTATAGTTGCGTTTTTCAATTGAGGTTGGAGCCTCACTTATGTGCGTACTGTTATGTGATTTATTATGTGGCTTTCCATATTACTGTTTTTGAGGCCGGGGTATGCCCCGTGTAATTGTCTAAGGCCAATATGAAGATTGAGTCTTATTACTTTATGTCTTTTTCTTTTTATTGTAATTTGAGAGTAGAGATAGGTGGTGAGGTTTTATTTTCATTTTGGAGACAATGCACCCATGGAGTAAGATGGACCACATTCAAGTAACATGGAGGCCATAAGTGAAGACCCCTCAAAATGTTAGGGAGGGGAATCTCAATTGTTAAATGTAATAGAGATAGGACTCGTATTTTGTTACCGCTTTCCCTTATGTGATTTAAACTGTTTATGTGGCATGTATGTTAGAACTTGTGATTGTGGAGTGGCTCCCACATATCACGCATAAGATAGGTAGAACCCATGATCATTACATGTTAGTATCAGGCTAGGACATGTTATCTGTTTATGTGCTTGTTTGGAATGCATTTAAGTGTACTTGCATTAATCAAGACTAATAAAATTGGATAACATATATGTTGGTGAGGTCGAACCGGACAACTCTCCAGTTGATTCGAAAATTCCCATTAAATATTAAGCTAATTTCGAACAAATAGGTGTTTAATTCGAGATGCAAATTTTGAATTAAATTCCTAGCATTC
This sequence comes from Lantana camara, assembly GCA_037501455.1. NCBI lineage: Eukaryota > Viridiplantae > Streptophyta > Magnoliopsida > Lamiales > Verbenaceae > Lantana > Lantana camara. The sequence goes on from CM074856.1 coordinate 78,732,125, forward strand.
CATCAATAGGTTTTAAGTTTTGTAAGTAAAGCTAGTTATTGTCTGCGAGTCGTGGGATAGCTAGTGGAGCTTATTAGTTCTTAGTTACCTAATTAATCATTTTAAATGATCAATATTTCGTGGTCAATTTTAGCAAGGGCGATGTCCGCGAGTCGTGGGTCGTTCGAACTAAGTTTTGGTCATGATCTTATGATTGATGGGTCTAGCTTAACTCCTAAGTAAATATGGATGTCGCACGAGTCGTGGGTCCATATTGAAAGAAAGGTGATGCAAAAACAATTACTAAGAGTTCTAAAGGTGTTAGAATTGGTAAGTTGTACCTACCTAGGGTTCTTACTTAGAATGTCCGCGAGTCGTGGGTTCGAGGTAAAATGCCTAGGATCTTAGTACCCATTGGGAAACGTGTTCCTCTTAGATCTTTCGGAATTCTAGATCTTTGAAAAACGGTGGGAGCTACATTAGATTAAAGACCTTATCTTTTGTATATCGTTATAATTCAGCATGCTCACCTAGTTCTCTGCTTAGCATTTAGGTTGTAGTTTTGTGATTCTCTACAATATGAAATGCAAACCCATTCGTATCCATCCTTAAGTCAAAAGAGTTGACTAAGTCCTAACTAACTCTAAATTGGCTTTGGATCCTAAAATTCGTTTTAGATTTCGAATAGAGAAAGGTGTTCTCTAAAGGGCGAAGTTTTCAATTATGAAAATTCGACCCGGGCCAAAAGAGAAGCAATCTGAGGTGAATGAATTTCTCCAAACCACTTAAGAGCAATTGAACCACCTCATAAAAATGTTACAAGGTATAACATTGTGGAATCATTCAATATTCCAAATGAGGAAACAAGTGCACATGAACAAGGTCTAAAGATCTTATTTGAAGATCTTGTGGTCTCGATCATTAACTGAGAAAAGAGTTCTCAATGCACTGATTGCTTACATTGCTTCCACCATCATTCAAACCCTTTATGCTCAACTAGAATGATGCTAATGTAGCATAGTTAATCATTTAGTTGATAATGGTTGAGAGCATCCTTAAGAAGGAATAAAAGGTTGAGATGGTTAATTCTTCTTCTAAACTCCCTGAGTTAAAGGCTTGAACGCCTAAAGAAGAAGAAACCCTTAAGAGCCCAATAGAGGGGCATGTAAGGGGTACGCCCAAAAGACACTGGAGATCAAATAGGACGTTTGCTTCTATGGTAGCAAATAAGGACTTTGAAAGGGAACTGCATAGAGTATGAGTACTCTGAAATGTTACCTCGTTTAGTAATTCTACTAGGAATAGAATTCACTAGTCTTGAGTCAATTCTGCATAATCCGTTGTGCAAAGACTCAAGGCACTAATGTTCTGAACATACAACGAGATAACAAAAGTAAGTGAGATGACAAAGCTTTGAATTACTTTGAAACGTTGAGATATAAAAGGATTAGCAAGTCAGACACCTTAGGATCATTCTATGAAAATGAACCTATAGAGTTGACTTCCTGTGAATCCTATCTCAAAGGGAAAACGTTCCCGGAACATTGTTTAGGTGAAACATGGAACGTTCCAAAATTATAGTGGATTTCGATCCATGCTGATGAGTGTAAGATGCTTAATGTAAGCACTAGATACAATCGTCAGTTTAATCATTATGATTGAATGTACTTGTTAAAGTACAAATTCGAAACTTATATGAAATTCTTGGAATTTCAAAAAGGAGGTTAGGAACCGAAGTAGTCATAAGTTATAGGTAAATCGATATGATCGAGATAGCCAATATCTTAGTAACTAATTCCTTAGTCATCTTAGAGATAATAGGATTATCTCTCAGTAAACTAATTCGAGAACACCTTAGTGTTTCCGAATAAGGGAATGAAACCTTATAGGATATGGTCCATTCCATAGCAAGCTTTACTGACTTATAATCATTCTGGGAATAAACTCCCATAATATGCAGTTAGAGATTTTGAATTTTGCACCTTCCAAAATCAGTCCTTTAGATGCACTATGCAATGTGGCACACTAAATTCCCTAATTATTCTTGTCTAAGAATTTAGTGGAATCCTCTTAAGTAAAGAGGATAGTGGGAGATAGGCTTGAAATGAGTTCAAGTTTATACAAACAATATTGGATATCATTTCTGCGATTCCCTTAGACAAAGGTTGTTTGTCTCAAGGAATGTATCTTTCTTAAGGAATCGTTCCTATAGAAGAAGAAAGACAAGCAAGCAGACCTCAAAGAAATTTGAGAATAAATATCCACACCACATATAGAAGAAACGAGCCCATCTGATAAAACTTAGCCAAATTTTTGAGCATGTACACGTGTGAAACCCTTCTCTTAAGACGTGTTTAGAACGCGTTCCTAGATAGCCAAGGAATTACTTGAAGAGGAGACACTGTCAGATTTGGAATCTGAGTAGTGTAAGCAAGCCTTGAAATCCAATATGGATTCCATATACTCGAACCAAGTTTTGACCTTGGTTGATCCACCTGATAGGATCAAGCTCGTGTAGCTTCGAGTGAATGAAAGCATTACAACCTTCTTGACGGTTGAAATGCAAAAGTCCATTTGGATTATGTTTACCACATCCTCATATTCTGACTATGAGATATGATAAATGAATATGAGAACTATCTTGTTCAATATGAGATTGAAAGAGACTGAAATAAGGTATTTCTGTAAATCTCATATTCAGTGGGAGTATGCATAAGGTATGCGAATCGCTAAAGTCAATCTGTGGATTGATAAAGGCTTCTAGGAGTTAGACAATTCGATTCCAGAGGATAGTCAAATCGTTTGACACAGATGGAAGTCGAATAAGTCTCAAAAGAGTACATATGATAGTTAGTGATGTAAGAGTCAATTTTGGTTCTTTAGAAAAACGACATCCTTCTCATTAGGAATGTCAAGGATGACGTGAAAGTTACCAATTCTTGTTTAAGAAACAATTTGACATGAAAGATCTTAGTGATTATCCTATATTCTCGACATTCAGATCTATAGAAGATAGATCTAAGAGAATAAAAGGATTATCACAAAACGAGTACATAACCATAATACTAAAAGGAGTTTAGTATGGATAATGGAACATCTCTTTTGAAGAGTATATGTCCTAAGATAACTTTAAGAAAGTTAGAATGTCCAAAATCCCTTTAAGTGAAAGGGTGCATAATGTATGAAAAGTTATGTACTAAATTAGATATGGCGCAACACTAAGCGTAGTAGGCCGAATCTAATATGACCTCAGAGAAGGTCATTAGATCTCTGTAAAGGATGTCCTCAGAGTACTTGAGAAGAAATGAGGATATGTATTAATTTACAGAGCCCAAAAGATCTTGTTGTTAGAAGGATATTTGATGTAACCGTTCATCAAACATAGATGATTATGAAATCATTGAAAGGATACGACTTCTACCAGAATGGTAATACAATGTGTTGGAAAGGGGTTCCAAGGACGGACATTGCAAAACTCGACTATCGTAGTTGAGAACTTAGTCGTATTATATAACGCTAAGTTAAGTGGTTGGGTAAGAAACTCCATCTAACTGGTTAGATGAAGTTCCTAGCATGAAACAACTCCTTTATCATATTGTATGATAAAATGGATGGTTGCTCAAGTTAGAGAACCAAGACCTCACCAAGAGACTGAACACGTGATTACGAATCACTTTATAAGGAAAAGGTGTTTCCTAAGAGATGTGTAAACAAGAGGGTCACATCAGCAGAGAATATAGCAGATCCACTTTGGAAACGCCCAAAGTCAATAGGCTCTCAAAGTGCATCTTGAGAAGATGGGACTTAGAGTACCTAAATGGCTTTTACGGGCAAGTGGGAGATTATTAGGAATAGTGCCCTAGAAAGCCGATTAGTCATAATCCGTTTTGGGACTTTCCTGGTATCACAGACAATCTTTGAATGAAATAACGAATTTAGGCAACACTTCTTTATATGCTCTTGTTTGGTATGCGTTTGCTTTAGCTGTGCATGTATGAGAACTCCCCTAATCCTGATGACATTAGGACTCTACCATTTAGGTGAAATGGTTCATGAAACGAGCCCTATATCACATAAGTCATGATTAGTAAAATACTCCAAGCCGATGAGTCCTACAGACAGTGGGAGTGTCAACCTGACTCCTCTAAGGCTTGCTTGTGGGATCACGCCCTTAAGAAGGACCACCTTGTTTCATGGAGGTGCAAAGTGTATAGTTGATACGTGCGTGATACATGAGGGTGCTTACTTTAATAAGTAAGTTCACTGAGGTGCCCCGTGTGAGAAGATTCCTAAATGGGAAAGGAAGTTTATATTTCAGGAAATGGAAACTTCCAGATTAGGAAATATCTCATGAGTCATTGATGTGATTAAGTGATCCTTAGACTTGAGGTTCCTTGTCACTTTTTGAGTTAACTCTGTAGTCTTAGGTATAAGCTTTAAAGGGTGTCGCCTTAGACAACTGATTCAAGGCTTATGCTGGGGTTGCACAAGTGATTCATGAAAGTGAATGAGAATCAAGAAAGGACCTACACTTGCATTTGCAAGGTGATCTCTTATTGTGTAAGTCATTCATATGCCATATGGAGTCCTTGGCCAAGGCAGTAGATCAAGACATCAAGAAAAGGGTTTCTTGGATTGAGATCAAATGGATATGAAATGCACTTAGCTTTAAGACCGGATTATTAGGGTTCTGATTATTCCCTTGCCCTAGATCTTGGTTGAGAGATAGTAAGTAGGAGGATTGTATCTCACATGAATCAATGACTTAAAGGTTCTGTCGAATCCGAACATTCCAATCAGCTAGGGGTTAAACACCTGTTGCTAGACTATGGTCGTTTAATCTGTGGACTGATTAATTAATTAGTGAATTAATTAATTAGGGTCACTGCTAATTGAATTGAGAACCTAGAGGGTCACACACAACAACTTGGTTACATGAGTTGAGGCTTTAAAATGATTAAACGAGTTAATCGAGCCTAGAGGGTTCCACACGTGTGAAACCACACGTGTGGGTCACGTGACTGGACACGTGTCATTGTGACACGTGTGCCACACGTGATTGTTTAATAATATATTAAATAATTAATTTGTTAATTATTTAATAGACTTTGGTTTAATTTTGAATTAAAAGGAAAGTCTTATTTTGGAGAAAAAAAATAATCTAGTTAATTAATTATGAATTAATTAATTAGATAAAATAAGTTATTTATTTTAAATAAATAAAGTATAAAATTATCCAAAAAAATAGTTTCGATATTTTTAGCTCTCTTGAAAGTTGATTTGAATTAGAATTCAAAGTCAAAGTCAAAATTACTTGATGATCAAGTAATAGGAGAGAGAGAGACCAAAAATCCTAGCCCATAAAGGACTAGGAATTTCGGCACTCCCCTCTCTATAAATAGGAGAGCTCGAGCTCCTTATGGAGCTAATTGACAATTCTTGGTTCATGTGTTGAACACCTTCCTTTCTCCAAGATAAACAAAGCCCTAGGTTAAGCCTAAACACTAACTAGAGAACTAGCATCCTTACTAGTTAGATTGTGATCAAGTTGGTGGACTTTCTCTTGAGACTTCAAGTTAGAAGTTTGAAGATTCGAGCTTTATCAAGGAGAGGGGATCATGCCGCGAGAAGAGCGTTCTTGGGTGGCTTGAAACGCTTCAAGAAAGAACAAAAAAAAAGTAAGTTTTCTATCCTTACGAATTTGGATACACTATTGCGAGTTCAAGATCCTTTTGTTGGGAAAATTTTTTAAATTCCGCTGCTTCCTGATTCGTGTTTTCCAACAATTTGGATGGGGACTTTGTCAAGTGAAACTGGAATAATGCGTAATTAGATGGGTGAAGTGTCAAGTGAAACTGTAATAATGCATAATTGGATGGGGACTTTGTCCAGTGAAACTGGAATAATGTGTAATTGGATGGGGACTTTGTCCAGTGAAACTGGAATAATACGTAATTGGATGGGAACTTTGTCAAGTGAAACTGTAATAATGCGTAATTGGATGGGGACTTTGTCAAGTGAAACTGGAATAATGCGTAATTAGATGGGTGAAGTGTCAAGTGAAACTGTAATAATGCGTAATTGGATGGGGACTTTGTCCCGTGAAACTGGAATAATGCGTAATTGGATGGGAACTTTGTCAAGTGAAACTGTAATAATGCGTAATTGGATGGGGACTTTGTCCAGTGAAACTGGAATAATGCGTAATTGGATGGGAACTTTGTCAAGTGAAACTGTAATAATGCGTAACTGGATGGGGACTTTGTCAAGTGAAACTGGAATAATGCATAATTAGATGGGTGAAGTGCCAAGTGAAGCTGTAATAATGCGTAATTGGATGGGGACTTTGTCAAGTGAAACGGTAATAATGTTAGGAATAGTGCCCTAGAAAGCCGATTAGTCATAATCCGTTTTGGGACTTTCCTAGTATCACAGACAATCTTTGAATAATATACGATTGATTAATATCATAGGCAAACACTTCTTTATATGCTCTTGTTTGGTATGTGTTTACTTTAGCTGTGCATGTTTGAGAACTCCCCTAATCCTGATGACTTTAGGACTCTACCATTTAGGTGAAATGGTTCATGAAACGAGCCCTATATCACATAAGTCATGATTAGTAAAATACTCCAAGCCGATGAGTCCTACCGACAGTGGGAGTGTCAACCTGACTCCTCTAAGGCTTGCTTGTGGGATCACGCCCTTAAGAAGGACCACCTTGTTTCATGGAGGTGCAAAGTGTATAGTTGATACGTGCGTGATACATAAGGGTGCTTACTTCAATAAGTAAGTTCACTGAGGTGCCCCGTGTGAGAAGATTCCTAAATGGGAAAGGAAGTTTCTATTACAGGAAATGGAAACTTCCAGATTAGGAAATATCTCACGAGTCATTGATGTGATTAAGTGATCCTTAGACTTGAGGTTCCTTGTCACTTTATGAGTTAACTCTGTAGTCTTAGGTATAAGCTTTAAAGGGTGTCGCCTTAGACAACTGATTCAAGGCTTATGCTGGGGTTGCACAAGTGATTCATGAAAGTGAATGAGAATCAAGAAAGGACCTACACTTGCATTTGCAAGGTGATCTCTTATTGTGTAAGTCATTCATATGCCATATGGAGTCCTTGGCCAAGGCAGTAGATCAAGACATCAAGAAAAGGGTTTCTTGGATTGAGATCAAATGGATATGAAATGCACTTAGCTTTAAGACCGGATTATTAGGGTTCTGATTATTCCCTTGCCCTAGATCTTGGTTGAGAGATAGTAAGTAGGAGGATTGTATCTCACATGAATCAATGACTTAAAGGTTCTGTCGAATCCGAACATTCCAATCAGCTAGGGGTTAAACACCTGTTGCTAGACTATGGTCGTTTAATCTATGGACTGATTAATTAATTAGTGAATTAATTAATTAGGGTCACTGCTAATTGAATTGAGAACCTAGAGGGTCACACACAACAACTTGGTTACATGAGTTGAGGCTTTAAAATGATTAAACGAGTTAATCGAGCCTAGAGGGTTCCACACGTGTGAAACCACACGTGTGGGTCACGTGACTGGACACGTGTCATTGTGACACGTGTGCCACACGTGATTGTTTAATAATATATTAAATAATTAATTTGTTAATTATTTAATAGACTTTGGTTTAATTTTGAATTAAAAGGAAAGTCTTATTTTGGAGAAAAAAAATAATCTAGTTAATTAATTATGAATTAATTAATTAGATAAAATAAGTTATTTATTTTAAATAAATAAAGTATAAAATTATCCAAAAAAATAGTTTCGATATTTTTAGCTCTCTTGAAAGTTGATTTGAATTAGAATTCAAAGTCAAAGTCAATATTACTTGATGATCAAGTAATAGGAGAGAGAGAGACCAAAAATCCTAGCCCATAAAGGACAAGGAATTTCGGCACTCCCCTCTCTATAAATAGGAGAGCTCGAGCTCCTTATGGAGCTAATTGACAATTCTTGGTTCATGTGTTGAACACCTTCCTTTCTCCAAGATAAACAAAGCCCTAGGTTAAGCCTAAACACTAACTAGAGAACTAGCATCCTTACTAGTTAGATTGTGATCAAGTTGGTGGACTTTCTCTTGAGACTTCAAGTTAGAAGTTTGAAGATTCGAGCTTTATCAAGGAGAGGGGATCATGCCGCGAGAAGAGCGTTCTTGGGTGGCTTGAAACGCTTCAAGAAAGAACAAAAAAAAAGTAAGTTTTCTATCCTTACGAATTTGGATACACGATTGCGAGTTCAAGATCCTTTTGTTGGGAAAATTTTTTAAATTCCGCTGCTTCCTGATTCGTGTTTTCCAACAATTTGGATGGGGACTTTGTCAAGTGAAACTGGAATAATGCGTAATTAGATAGGTGAAGTGTCAAGTGAAACTGTAATAATGCATAATTGGATGGGGACTTTGTCCAGTGAAACTGGAATAATGTGTAATTGGATGGGGACTTTGTCCAGTGAAACTGGAATAATACGTAATTGGATGGGAACTTTGTCAAGTGAAACTGTAATAATGCGTAATTGGATGGGGACTTTGTCAAGTGAAACTGGAATAATGCGTAATTAGATTGGTGAAGTGTCAAGTGAAACTGTAATAATGGGTAATTGGATGGGGACTTTGTCCCGTGAAACTAGAATAATGCGTAATTGGATGGGGACTTTATCCAGTGAAACTGGAATAATGCGTAATTGGATGGGAACTTTGTCAAGTGAAACTGTAATAATGCGTAACTGGATGGGGACTTTGTCAAGTGAAACTGGAATAATGCATAATTAGATGGGTGAAGTGTCAAGTGAAGCTGTAATAATGCATAATTGGATGGGGACTTTGTCAAGTGAAACGGTAATAATGTTAGGAATAGTGCCCTAGAAAGCCGATTAGTCATAATCCGTTTTGGGACTTTCCTAGTATCACAGACAATCTTTGAATAATATACGATTGATTAATATCATAGGCAAACACTTCTTTATATGCTCTTGTTTGGTATGTGTTTACTTTAGCTGTGCATGTATGAGAACTCCCCTAATCCTGATGACTTTAGGACTCTACCATTTAGGTGAAATGGTTCATGAAACGAGCCCTATATCACATAAGTCATGATTAGTAAAATACTCCAAGCCGATGAGTCCTACCGACAGTGGGAGTGTCAACCTGACTCCTCTAAGGCTTGCTTGTGGGATCACGCCCTTAAGAAGGACCACCTTGTTTCATGGAGGTGCAAAGTGTATAGTTGATACGTGCGTGATACATAAGGGTGCTTACTTCAATAAGTAAGTTCACTGAGGTGCCCCGTGTGAGAAGATTCCTAAATGGGAAAGGAAGTTTCTATTTCAGGAAATGGAAACTTCCAGATTAGGAAATATCTCACGAGTCATTGATGTGATTAATTGATCCTTAGACTTGAGGTTCCATGTCACATTATGAGTTAACTCTGTAGTCTTTGGTATAAGCTTTAAAGGGTGTCGCCTTAGACAACTGATTCAAGGCTTATGCTGGGGCTGCACAAGTGACTCATGAAAGTGAATGAGAATCAAGAAAGGACCTACACTTGCATATGCAAGGTGATCTCTTACTGTGTAAGTCATTCATATACCATATGGAGTCCTTGGCCAAGGCAGTAGATCAAGACATCAAGAAAAGGGTTTCTTGGATTGAGATCAAATGGATATGAAATGCACTTAGCTTTAAGACCAGATTATTAGGGTTCTAATTATTCCCTTACCCTAGATCGTGGTTGAGAGATAGTAAGTAGGAGGATTGTATCTCACATGAATCAATGACTTAAAGGTTCTGTCGAATCCGAACATTCCAATCAGCTAGGGGTTAAACACCTGTTGCTAGACTATGGTCGTTTAATCTGTGGACTGATTAATTAATTAGTGAATTAATTAATTAGGGTCACTGCTAATTGAATTGAGAACCTAGAGGGTCACACACAACAACTTGGTTACATGAGTTGAGGCTTTAAAATGATTAAACGAGTTAATCGAGCCTAGAGGGTTCCACACGTGTGAAACCACACGTGTGGGTCACGTGACTGGACACGTGTCATTGTGACACGTGTGCCACACGTGATTGTTTAATAATATATTAAATAATTAATTGGTTAATTATTTAATAGACTTTGGTTTAATTTTGAATTAAAAGGAAAGTCTTATTTTGGAGAAAAAAAATAATCTAATTAATTAATTATGAATTAATTAATTAGATAAAATAAGTTATTTATTTTAAATAAATAAAGTATAAAATTATCCAAAAAAATAGTTTCGATATTTTTAGCTCTCTTGAAAGTTGATTTGAATTAGAATTCAAAGTCAAAGTCAAAATTACTTGATGATCAAGTAATAGGAGAGAGAGAGACCAAAAATCCTAGCCCATAAAGGACTAGGAATTTCGGCACTCCCCTCTCTATAAATAGGAGAGCTCGAGCTCCTTATGGAGCTAATTGACAATTCTTGGTTCATGTGTTGAACACCTTCCTTTCTCCAAGATAAACAAAGCCCTAGGTTAAGCCTAAACACTAACTAGAGAACTAGCATCCTTACTAGTTAGATTGTGATCAAGTTGGTGGACTTTCTCTTGAGACTTCAAGTTAGAAGTTTGAAGATTCGAGCTTTATCAAGGAGAGGGGATCATGCCGCGAGAAGAGCGTTCTTGGGTGGCTTGAAACGCTTCAAGAAAGAACAAAAAAAAAGTAAGTTTTCTATCCTTACGAATTTGGATACACGATTGCGAGTTCAAGATCCTTTTGTTGGGAAAATTTTTTAAATTCCGCTGCTTCCTGATTCGTGTTTTCCAACAATTTGGATGGGGACTTTGTCAAGTGAAACTGGAATAATGCGTAATTAGATGGGTGAAGTGTCAAGTGAAACTGTAATAATGCATAATTGGATGGGGACTTTGTCCAGTGAAACTGGAATAATGTGTAATTGGATGGGGACTTTGTCCAGTGAAACTGGAATAATACGTAATTGGATGGGAACTTTGTCAAGTGAAACTGTAATAATGCGTAATTGGATGGGGACTTTGTCAAGTGAAACTGGAATAATGCATAATTAGATTGGTGAAGTGTCAAGTGAAACTGTAATAATGCGTAATTGGATGGGGACTTTGTCCCGTGAAACTGGAATAATGCGTAATTGGATGGGAACTTTGTCAAGTGAAACTGTAATAATACGTAATTGGATGGGGACTTTGTCCAGTGAAAATGGAATAATGCGTAATTGGATGGGAACTTTGTCAAGTGAAACTGTAATAATGCGTAACCGGATGGGGACTTTGTCAAGTGAAACTGGAATAATGCATAATTAGATGGGTGAAGTGCCAAGTGAAGCTGTAATAATGCGTAATTGGATGGGGACTTTGTCAAGTGAAACGGTAATAATGTTAGGAATAGTGCCCTAGAAAGCCGATTAGTCATAATCCGTTTTGGGACTTTCCTAGTATCACAGACAATCTTTGAATAATATACGATTGATTAATATCATAGGCAAACACTTCTTTATATGCTCTTGTTTGGTATGTGTTTACTTTAGCTGTGCATGTATGAGAACTCCCCTAATCCTGATGACTTTAGGACTCTACCATTTAGGTGAAATGGTTCATGAAACGAGCCCTATATCACATAAGTCATGATTAGTAAAATACTCCAAGCCGATGAGTCCTACCGACAGTGGGAGTGTCAACCTGACTCCTCTAAGGCTTGCTTGTGGGATCACGCCCTTAAGAAGGACCACCTTGTTTCATGGAGGTGCAAAGTGTATAGTTGATACGTGCGTGATACATAAGGGTGCTTACTTCAATAAGTAAGTTCACTGAGGTGCCCCGTGTGAGAAGATTCCTAAATGGGAAAGGAAGTTTCTATTTCAGGAAATGGAAACTTCCAGATTAGGAAATATCTTACGAGTCATTGATGTGATTAATTGATCCTTAGACTTGAGGTTCCATGTCACATTATGAGTTAACTCTGTAGTCTTTGGTATAAGCTTTAAAGGGTGTCGCCTTAGACAACTGATTCAAGGCTTATGCTGGGGCTGCACAAGTGACTCATGAAAGTGAATGAGAATCAAGAAAGGACCTACACTTGCATATGCAAGGTGATTTCTTACTGTGTAAGTCATTCATATACCATATGGAGTCCTTGGCCAAGGCAGTAGATCAAGACATCAAGAAAAGGGTTTCTTGGATTGAGATCAAATGGATATGAAATGCACTTAGCTTTAAGACCAGATTATTAGGGTTCTAATTATTCCCTTACCCTAGATCGTGGTTGAGAGATAGTAAGTAGGAGGATTGTATCTCACATGAATCAATGACTTAAAGGTTCTGTCGAATCCGAACATTCCAATTCAGCTAGGGGTTAAACACCTGTTGCTAGACTATGGTTGTTTAATCTGTGGACTGATTAATTAATTAGTGAATTAATTAATTAGGGTCACTGCTAATTGAATTGAGAACCTAGAGGGTCACACACAACAACTTGGTTACATGAGTTGAGGCTTTAAAATGATTAAACGAGTTAATCAAGCCTAGAGGGTTCCACACGTGTGAAACCACACGTGTGGGTCACGTGACTGGACACGTGTTATTGTGACACGTGTGCCACACGTGATTGATTAATAATATATTAAATAATTAATTTGTTAATTATTTAATAGACTTTGGTTTAATTTTGAATTAAAAAGAAAGTCTTATTTTGGAGAAAATAATCTAGTTAATTAATTAAGAATTAATTAATTGGATAAAAATAAGTTATTTATTTTATAATAAATAAAGTATAAAATTATCCAGAAATAGTTTGGATATTTTTAGCTCTCTTGAAAGTTGATTTGAATTAGAATTCAAAGTCAAAGTCAAAATTACTTGATGATCAAGTAAAAGAGAGAGAGACCAAAAATCCTAGCCCATTAAGGACTAGGAATTTCGTCCCTCCCCTTTCTTATATATAGGGGAGCTCATGCTCCCCTTTAGAGCTAATCGAATTCTTTTGGTTCATGTGTTGAACACCATCCTTTCTCCAAGATAAACGAAACCCTAGGTTAAGCCTAAACACTAACTAGAGAACTAGCATCCTTACTAGTTAGATTGTGATCAAGTTAGTGGACTTTCTCTAGAGACTTCAAGTTAGAAGTTTGAAGGTTCGAGCTTTACCAAGGAGAGGGGATCAAGCCGCGAGAAGAGCGTTCTTGGGTGGCTTGAAACGCTTCAAGAAAGAATAAAAGAAAAGTAAGTTTTCTATCTTTACGAATTTGGTTACACGATTGCGAGTTCAAGGTCCTTTTGTTGGGAAAATTTTTTTAAATTCCGCTGCTTTCTGATTCGTGTTTTCCAACAAGTGGTATCAGAGCCACCTCGTTAATCGTGTTTCTGATTCGTCTCAATTATTCTGAATTTGGTAGAAATTCTTAGGCTTAGATGCGAATTAGGTATTCATGAGTTCTTTTAGAAAGCCTGAAATACGAAACTGTAATTTTTCCTGAATTTCTGAAACTGTTTTCTTACATTGTGATTTTGAAAACCGTTTTGATTGAAATATGTTTAAATCGAATTTTTTTTTTTTTAATTTTGGATTGAACCGGGTTTTGGAGAAACCCAAAATACGAAACGGAACACGAAAAAGCAACGAGCCTAGGCGTGCTAGCACGTCGCACGCCCAGGCCCGTCGCCGCCGCCCAGCTCCTCCCGCAACTGCGCGGGAGCCGTAGCGCGCCCGCCCAGCCCGTCCCGCAACAGCGCGGGACGCCTGCCCAGCCCGCCTAGCCGTGGCGGGCGCTGCTGCGCGACGGCGCCTCGCGCGGATAGGCCCTTTTCGGGCTCGCTTTCGTGTTTCATGTTTTTCGTGTTTTCGGTCCTTAAAATCCCGATTTAATTTTATTTTAATTTTATCTTTTAAAATCAGTTTTGCTAAAATAAAATTATTTTAAAATTTTGATTAAATTGGGATTTTTGAGAAATTAAAGCGATTTGGATTTTGGGAAAATTATGAATTTTATTTTCTGAAAATAATGAAAGAATAAAATTATTAATTTTGGAAATTAATTGGAATTTTATTGGTTTATTGTTTTTCGGGTTTTATTGAAATGGCTCTTGAACAAGAATTGCATCTAAGTCGTGTTTTAAGTCATTAGGACTTGAAACGAGAATTTTAATTTATTGGCTAAATTTAAATTCTCGCAAAAGCATATTAGGTGATCATGGGTTTAGATCTATGTATGGTTTTAATTTATGCACATGGATGGTTTAAATTGGGGTTGGAGCCCTATAGTTGCGTTTTTCAATTGAGGTTGGAGCCTCACTTATGTGCGTACTGTTATGTGATTTATTATATGGCTTTCCATATTACTGTTTTTGAGGCCGGGGTATGCCCCGTGTAATTGTCTAAGGCCAATATGAAGATTTAGCCTTATTACTTTATGTCTTTTTCTTTTTATTGTAATTTGAGAGTAGAGATAGGTGGTGAGGTTTTATTTTCATTTTGGAGACAATGCACCCATGGAGTAAGATGGACCACATTCAAGTAACAAGGAGGCCATAAGTGAAGACCCCTCAAAATGTTAGGGAGGGGAATCTCAATTGTTAAATGTAATAGAGATAGGGCTCGTATTTTGTTACCGCTTTCCCTTATGTGATTTAAACTGTTTATGTGGCATGTATGTTAGAACTTGTGATTGTGGAGTGGCTCCCACATATCACGCATAAGATAGGTAGAACCCATGATCATTACATGTTAGTATCATGCTAGGACATGTTATCTGTTTATGTGCTTGTTTGAAATGCATTTAAGTGTACTTGCATTAATCAAGACTAATAAAATTGGATAACATATATGTTGGTGAGGTCGAACCGAACAACTCTTCGGTTGATTCGAAAATTCCCATTAAATATTAAGCTCATTTCGAATAATAGGTATTTAATTCGAGATGCAAATTTTGAATTAAATTCCTAGCATTCCATCAATAGGTTTTAAGTTTAGTAAGTAAAGCTAGTTATTATCCGCGAGTCGTGGGATAGCTAGTGGAGCTTATTAGTTCTTAGTTACCTAATTGATCATTTTAAATGATCAATATTTCGTGGTTAATTTTCGCAAGGGCGATGTCCGCGAGTCGTGGGTCGTTCGAACTAAGTTTTGATCATGATCTTATGATTGATGGGTCTAGCTTAAATGCCTAAGTAAATATGGATGTCGCACGAGTCGTGGGTCCATATTGAAAGATAGGTGATGCAAAAACAATTACTAAGAGTTCTAAAGGTGTTAGAATTGGTAAGTTGTACCTACCTAGGATTTTGCTTAGAATGTCCGCGAGTCGTGGGTTCGAGGTAAAATGCTTAGGATCTTAGTACCCATTGGGGAACGTGTTCCTCTTAGATCTTTGGGAATTATAGATCTTTGAAAAACAGTGGGAGCTACATTAGATTAAAGACCTTATCTTTTGTATATCATTATAATTCAGCATGCCCACATTTTCTCTGCTTAGCATTTAGGTTGTAGTTCTGTGATTCTCTACAATATGAAATGCAAACCCATTCGTATCCATCCTTAAGTCAAATAAGTTGACCAAGTCCTGACTAACTCTAAATGGCTTCGGATCCTAAAATTCATTTTAGAATCAGACTAGAGAAAGGCGTTCTCTAAAGGGCGAAGTTTTCAATTGTGAAAAGTCGACCCGGGCCAAAAGAGAAGCAATCTGAGGTGAATGGATTTTTCCAAACCGCTTAAAAGCAATTAAACCACCTCATAAAAATGTTACAAGGTATAACATAATGGAATTATTCAATATTCCAAATGAGGAAACAAGTGCACGCGAACAAGGTCTAAAGATCTTATTTGAAGATCTTATGGTCTCGATCATCAACTGAGAAAAGAGTTCTCAATGCACTGATTGCTTACATTGATTCGACTATCATTCAAACCCTTTATGCTCAACTAGAATGATGCTAATGTAGCATAGTTAATCATTTAAGTTGATAATGGTTGAGAGCATCCTTAAGAAGGAATAAAAGGTTGAGATGGTTAATTCTTCTTCTAAAACTCCCTAAGTTAAAGGCTTGAAGGCCTAAAGAAGAAGAAACCCTTAAGAGCCCAATGGAGGGGCATGTAAGGGGTACGCCCAAAAGATACTAGAGATCAAATAGGACGTTTGCTTCTATGGTAGCAAATAAGGACTTTGAAAGGGAACTGCAAAGAGTATGAGTACTTTGAAATGTTACCTCGTTTAGTAATTCTACTAGGAATAGAAGTCACTAGTCTTAAGTCAATTCTGCATAAGCCGTTGTGCAAAGACTCAAGGCACTAATGTTCTGAACATACAACGAGATAACAAAAGTAAGTGAGATGACAAAGCTTCGAATTACTTTGGAACGTTGAGATATAAAAGGATTAGCAAGTCAGACACCTTAGGATCATTCTATGAAAATGAACCTATAGTGTTGACTTCCTGTGAATCCTGTTATGAGGGAAGCATTCCTGAATCCCGTTTATAAGAAACATGGAACGTTCCAAAATTATAGTGGATTTCGATCCATGCTGATGAGTGTAAGATGCTTAATGTAAGCACTAGATACAATCGTCAGTTTAATCATTATGAATGAATGTACTTGTTAAAGTACAAATTCGAAACTTATATGAAATTCTTAGAATTTCGAAAGGAGGTTAGGAACCGAAGTAGTCATAAGTTATAGGTAAATCGATATGATCGAGATAGCCAATATCTTAGCAACTAATTCCTTACTCATCTTAGAGCTAATAGGATTATCTCTCAGTAAACTAATTCGAGAACACCTTAGTGTTTCCGAATGAGGGAATGAAACCTTATAGGATATGGTCCATTCCATAGCAAGCTTTACTGACTTATAATCATTCTAGGAATAAACTCCTAGAATATGCAGTTAGTGATTTTGAATTTAGTACCTTCCAAAATCAGTCCTTCAGTTGCACTATGCAAAGTGGCATACTAAATTCCCTAATTATTCTTATCCAAGAATTCAATGGAATCCTCTTACTTGAAGAGGATAGTGGGAGATAAGCTTGAAATGAGTTCAAGTTTATACAATGATATTGGATATCAGTTTTGCGATTCCCTTGCACAAAGGTTATTTGTCCCAAAGGAATGTACCTTTCTTAAGGAATTGTTCCAATAGAAGAAGAAAGGCAAGCAAGCAAACCTCAAAGAAATTTGAGGAAAAATATCCATGCCACATATAGAAGAAACGAGCCCATCTGATAAAACTTAGCCAAATTTTAGAGTATGTACACGTGTGAAACCCTTCTCTTAAGATGCGTTTAGAACGCTTTCCTAGATAGCCAAGGAATTACTTGAAGAGGAGACACTGTCAGATTTGGAATCTGAGTAGTGTAAGCAAGCCTTGAAATCCAATATGGATTCCATATACTTAAACCGAGTTTTGACCTTGGTTGATCCACCTGATAGGATCAAGCTCCTAGAGCTTCGAGTAAATGGAAAGCATTACAACCTTCTTGACGGTTGAAATGCAAAAGTCCATTTGGGTTGTGTTTACCATATCCTCATATTCTGACTATGAGATATGATAAATGAATATGAGAACTATCTTGTTCAATATGAGATTGAAAGAGACTGAAATAAGGTATTTCTATAAATCTCATATTCAGTGGGAGTATGCATAAGGTATGCAAATCCCTAAAGTCAATCTGTGGATTGATAAAGGCTTCTAGGATTAGACAATTCGATTCCATAGGATAGTCAAATCGTTTGACACAGATGGAAGTCGAATAAGTCTCAAAGTGTACATAAGAAAGTTAGTGATGTAAGAGTCAAATTTTGGTTCTTTAGAAAACGACATCCTTCTCATTAGGAATGTCAAGGACGACGTGAAAGTTACCAATTCTTGTTTAAGAAACAATTTGACATGAAAGATCTTAGTGATTATCCTATATTCTCGACATTCAGATCTATAGAAGATAGATCTAAGAGAATAAAAGGATTATCACAAAATGAGTACATAACCACGGTACTAAAAGGAGTTTAGTATGGACAATGGAACATCTCTTTTGAAGAGTATGTGTCCTAAGATAACTTTGAGAAAGTTAGAATGTCCAAAATCCCTTTAAGTGAAAGGGTGCATAATGTATGAAAAGTTATGTACTAAATTAGATATGACGCAACACTAAGCATAGTAGGCCGAATCTAATATGACCTCAGAGAAGGTCATTAGATCTCTGTAAAGGATGTCCTCAGAGTACTTGAGAAGAAATGAGGATATGTATTAGTTTACAGAGCCCAAAAGATCTTATTGTTAGAAGGATATTTGATGTAACCGTTCATCAAACATAGATGATTAAGAAATCATTGAAAGGATACAACTTCTACCAGAATGGTAATGCAATGTGTTAGAAAGGGGTTCCAAGGACGGACATTGCAAAACTCAACTATCGTAGTTGAGAACTTAGTCGTATTATATAATACTAAGTTAAGTGTTTGGGTAAGAAACTCCATCTAACCAGTTAGATGAAGTTCCTAGCATGAAACAACTCCTTTATCATATTGTATGATAAAATGGATGGTTACTCAAGTAAGAGAACCAAGACCTCACCAAGAGACTGAACACGTGATTACGAATCACTTTATAAGGAAAAGGTGTTTCCTAAGAGATGTGTAAACAAGAGGGTCACATCAGCAGAGAATATAGCAGATCCACTTTGGAAACGCCCAAAGTCAATAGGCTCTCAAAGTGCATCTTGAGAAGATGGGACTTAGAATACCTAAATGGCTTTTACGGGCAAGTGGGAGATTGTTAGGAATCCCTAGAAAGCCGATTAGTCATAATCCGTTTTGGGACTTTCCTAGTATCACAGACAATCTTTGAATAATATACGATTGATTAATATCATAGGCAAACACTTCTTTATATGCTCTTGTTTGGTATGTGTTTACTTTAGTTGTGCATGTATGAGAACTCCCCTAATCCTGATGACTTTAGGACTCTACCATTTAGGTGAAATGGTTCATGAAACGAGCCCTATATCACATAAGTCATGATTAGTAAAATACTCCAAGCCGATGAGTCCTACCGACAGTGGGAGTGTCAACCTGACTCCTCTAAGGCTTGCTTGTGGGATCACGCCCTTAAGAAGGACCACCTTGTTTCATGGAGGTGCAAAGTGTATAGTTGATACGTGCGTGATACATAAGGGTGCGTACTTCAATAAGTAAGTTCACTGAGGTGCCCCGTGTGAGAAGATTCCTAAATGGGAAAGGAAGTTTCTATTACAGGAAATGGAAACTTCCAGATTAGGAAATATCTCACGAGTCATTGATGTGATTAAGTGATCCTTAGACTTGAGGTTCCATGTCACATTATGAGTTAACTCTGTAGTCTTTGGTATAAGCTTTAAAGGGTGTCGCCTTAGACAACTGATTCAAGGCTTATGCTGGGGCTGCACAAGTGACTCATGAAAGTGAATGAGAATCAAGAAAGGGCCTACACTTGCATATGCAAGGTGATCTCTTACTGTGTAAGTCATTCATATACCATATGGAGTCCTTGGCCAAGGCAGTAGATCAAGACATCAAGAAAAGGGTTTCTTGGATTGAGATCAAATGGATATGAAATGCACTTAGCTTTAAGACCAGATTATTAGGGTTCTAATTATTCCCTTACCCTAGATCATGGTTGAGAGATAGTAAGTAGGAGGATTGTATCTCACATGAATCAATGACTTAAAGGTTCTGTCGAATCCGAACATTCCAATTCAGCTAGGGGTTAAACACCTGTTGCTAGACTATGGTTGTTCAATCTGTGGACTGATTAATTAATTAGTGAATTAATTAATTAGGGTCACTGCTAATTGAATTGAGAACCTAGAGGGTCACACACAACAACTTGGTTACATGAGTTGAGGCTTTAAAATGATTAAACGAGTTAATCAAGCCTAGAGGGTTCCACACGTGTGAAACCACACGTGTGGGTCACGTGACTGGACACGTGTCATTGTGACACATGTGCCACACGTGATTGTTTAATAATATATTAAATAATTAATTTGTTAATTATTTAATAGACTTTGGTTTAATTTTGAATTAAAAAGAAAGTCTTATTTTGGAGAAAATAATCTAGTTAATTAATTACGAATTAATTAATTGGATAAAAATAAGTTATTTATTTTATAATAAATAAAGTATAAAATTATCCAAAAATAGTTTGGATATTTTTAGCTCTCTTGAAAGTTGATTTGAATTAGAATTCAAAGTCAAAGTCAAAATTACTTGATGATCAAGTAAAAGAGAGAGAGACCAAAAATCATAGCCCATTAAGGACTAGGAATTTCGTCCCTCCCCTTTCTTATATATAGGGGAGCTCATGCTCCCCTTTAGAGCTAATCGAATTCTTTTGGTTCATGTGTTTAACACCATCCTTTCTCCAAGATAAACGAAACCCTAGGTTAAGCCTAAACACTAACTAGAGAACTAGCATCCTTACTAGTTAGATTGTGATCAAGTTGGTGGACTTTCTCTAGAGACTTCAAGTTAGAAGTTTGAAGGTTCGAGCTTTACCAAGGAGAGGGGATCAAGCCGCGAGAAGAGCGTTCTTGGGTGGCTTGAAACGCTTCAAGAAAGAATAAAAGAAAAGTAAGTTTTCTATCTTTACGAATTTGGTTACACGATTGCGAGTTCAAGGTCCTTTTGTTGGGAAAATTTTTTTAAATTCCGCTGCTTTCTGATTCGTGTTTTCCAACAAATAATGCGTAATTGGATGGGGACTTTGTCAAGTGAAACGGTAATAATGCGTAATTGGATGGGGACTTTGTCAAGTGAAACTGGAATAATGCGTAATTGGATGGGTGAAGTGTCAAGTGAAACTGTAATAATGCGTAATTGGATGTTGGACTTGTCAAGTGAAATTGTAATAATGCGTAATTGGATGGGGACTTTGTCAAGTGAAACGGTAATAATGCGTAATTGGATGGGGACTTTGTCAAGTGAAACTGGAATAATGCGTAATTAGATGGGTGAAGTGTCAAGTGAAGCTGTAAAAATGCGTAATTGGATGGGGACTTTGTCAAGTGAAACGGTAATAATGCGTAATTGGATGGGGACTTTGTCAAGTGAAACTGTAATAATGCGTAATTGGATGGGGACATTGTCAAGTGAAACTTGAATAATGCGTAATTTGATGGGTGAAGTGTTAAGTGAAACTGTAATAATGCCTAATTGGATGTTGGACTTGTCAAGTGAAACTGTAATAATGCGTAATTGGATGGGGACTTTGTCAAGTGAAACGATAATAATGCGTAATTGGATGGGGACTTTGTCAAGTGAATGGGGACTTTGTCAAGTGAAACTGGAATAATGCGTAATTAGATGGGTGAAGTGTCAAGTTAAACTGTAATAATGCGTAATTGTATGTTGGACTTGTCAAGTGAAACTGTAATAATGCGTAATTGGATGGGGACTTTGTCAAGTGCAACGGTAATAATGCGTAATTGGATGGGGACTTTGTCAAGTGAAACTGTAATAATGTGGGGACTTTGTCAAGTGAAACGGTAATAATGCGTAATTGGATGGGGACTTTGTCAAGTGAAACTGTAATAATGCGTAATTGGATGGGGACATTGTCAAGTGAAACTTGAATAATGCGTAATTTGATGGGTGAAGTGTTAAGTGAAACTGTAATAATGCGTAATTGGATGTTGGACTTGTCAAGTGAAACTGTAATAATGCGTAATTGGATGGGGACTTTGTCAAGTGAAACGATAATAATGCGTAATTGGATGGGGACTTTGTCAAGTGAAACTGGAATAATGCGTAATTAGATGGGTGAAGTGTCAAGTTAAACTGTAATAATGCGTAATTGTATGTTGGACTTGTCAAGTGAAACTGTAATAATGCGTAATTGGATGGGGACTTTGTCAAGTGCAACGGTAATAATGCGTAATTGGATGGGGACTTTGTCAAGTGAAACTGTAATAATGTATAATTGGATGGGGACTTTGTCAAGTGAAACTGGAATAATGCTTAATTAGATGGGTGAAGTGTCAAGTGAAACTGTAATAATGCATAATTGGATGGGGACTTTGCCCAATGAAACTGGAATAATGCGTAATTGGATGGGGACTTTGTCCAGTGAAACTGTAATAATGCGTAATTGGATGGGGATTTTGTCAAGTGAAACTGGAATAATGCGTAATTAGATGGGTGAAGTGTCAAGTGAAGCTATAATAATGCGTAATTGGATGGGGAATTTGTCAAGTGAAACGGTAATAATACGTAATTGGATGGGGACTTTGTCAAGTGAAACGGTAATAATGCGTAATTGGATGGGGAATTTGTCAAGTGAAACGATAACAATGTTTTTAACCACAATCTTGTTCATAACTGTATTGTTGTAATGATATGATCATCATTCAATCAATCTTGTAAATGTTGCAATGTTTTAATCACAATCTTGTTCATAACTGTATTGTTGTAATGATGTGATCATCATTTAGTCAATCTTGTAAATGTTGCAATGTTTTAATCACAATCTTTTTAATTGAACAGAGTCCCCATCCAATTACGCATTATTACCGTTTCACTTGACAAAGTCCCTATCCAATTACGCATTATTCCAGTTTCACTGGACAAAGTCCCCATCCAATTACGCATTATTCCAGTTTCACTGGACAAAGTCCCCATCCAATTTCACTTGACAAAGTCCCTATCCAATTACGCAATATTCCAGTTTCACTGGACAAAGTCCCCATCCAATTACACAATATTCCAGTTTCACTGGACAAAGTCCCCATCCAATTACGTAATATTCGAGTTTCACTGGACAAAGTCCCCATCCAATTACGCATTATTCCAGTTTCACTTGACAAAGTCCCCATCCAATTACGCATTGTTCCAGTTTCACTTGATAAAGTCCCCATCCAATTACGCAATATTCCAGTTTCACTGGACAAAGTCCCCATCCAATTACGCATTATTCCAGTTTCACTTGACAAAGTCCCCATCCAATTACGCATTGTTCCAATTACGCATTATTACAGTTTCACTTGACAAAGTCCCCATCCAATTACGCATTTTTAATGTTTAATTGGACACACCCAACTTTCAATTACGCAATTTTTACCTTTTACTTGACAAACCCAACTTTTACTTACCAAATTACAAAGAAACTTTATACATACAAAATTATAAAAAAAAATAGTATTTCTTTCATACAAGCTGTTGAAGACCAAATTTTAGAAGCAAGTGGGCAATGTGAACACGGTAATCAGCAATAGGGACCTCTTTTGCAAACTGGTTGTACTCCGCGGTGTCCTTTGCAAGCGACTCCACGAAGAGGCAAATAAACGCCCCACAGTCCAAGCTTCCTGGTTCTTGAGTACGGCTGCATGTGGCTTCTTGGTGCCTTTCAGATGCAGCAACTGTGGTCATGCCCTTGTATTCCCAGTATGCTTTCATGAAACAACCCCATACCTTCTCCGCGTGGCGTGTTCTAGGCGAGCTCATGGAGTTGTACGCCAAGAACTTATTCTCCACTGTGTTGTACACTACCAAATGCCAATGATTGGTAGTGTTCAATGGGAATATAACATACCGGCATTGGTCAAGGACACCGCTGTTGAGCCCTTCTAGCTGCAGCACCACATACTTCATCACTTTGGGCTCTTCAAGAAATTTACCCATCTTTTTCGCTGAGAGATAGTGGGTTTTCGTGTATCCCTTAGCCAAATCTATTATATGTTGTGTGAGAAATGAAGAAACGCAATAGATTTTGTGGGAATGTACTCACTATCCATCAGTATATGAAAATAGGCCTCGAAAACCCTTTGATTCATTGACTGACCCCATATCAGTCTCAGAATATCACTCACCAACTCCCGCGTTTCATCGCCACACACATATACCACCTTATCACTGGAAATAAAATAAAAGACAAGCACACATTGATACAGATTTGATTTTGAAATTAATAATTGCGCATAAAAAATAACTTACTTGAACGTGCTAGCGTAGTCATCAATGATCCCATCGATCACCTCAAGGGCTTCATCGTTCAAAGATGCACGCCCTTCAAAATCCTTTCTACCTACAAAGGACTTCAAATCATGAGCAACAGAATAAACTGGGGCATCAACATCATCATCATCAGCCTCCTCAACAACATGAACTGCTTCATGAGGGAACTCAGCGGCACCTCGCTCAACCTCATCAGCAGCAGCCCCCTCAACTTCATCCTCAGATTTCCCCCATTGACTCTTCAAATCACACATGACATCAGAAACAATAATGGTTACAGAATCACGCCTCGCAAGCTCTTGCACATCTTCAACCTTCTCCCCTACATCATTCTCATCCTCTACAACATTCTCCTCACCCTCATCCTGCTCCTCAGTTTCATCCTTCCCCTCAGCAACATCCCCTTCAGCCCCTTGTACAACAGAGTTCTCAGTAGCTGCCTTCCTTCTTTTGTTAGACTTTGCACGCTTATTAGATTTTTTCCTCTTACCGTCTTTCTTCTCCTCGTCGAAGTCATCATCATCATCATCATCATCAACCTCATTTTGAAAGGCAGACTCTGGTAGATCCTCTACACAATCAAGCAACTTAAGCTCCTTTTTATTAGCAGGTTTTATTTGATATAGCTGCAAGCAAACGATTAAATTATATAAAATAAGCGTATAGCCCATCATAATTCATGTATACATAACGTTTTTAATCATAATGTTTACTTACGTCGGAGAAGGTCAGCTTGCTGAAACGGTTTTCAATTTCCTTCTTTTGTGCAGGCAAATTACTCTTCCCCCACTTCAAAAACCGTGGGAAGGCCTGCACCAACACGGCATGCCCACAGGAGGGAAAATGCTCAATGAACCAAGCCTGGATTTAAAACAGACTAGGGGGATCAAAAAGACAAACCCAACCGCGTAGATATAAAAACCAAGATAACAATATATATATTCTTACCATCAGCCCCATGGTACAACCGTCAAGAAACTATTTGGAATCAACTTTGAACTTCTCAATTGACAAAACCAAAAAATTATAAACAGCAGCACCCCAAGCGAATCAGTCGATATACGTTAAGTCATCTACATTGCATATCAGACCAATTGGCAGCTTAAGGCTGCTGCGTGGAAAAAGCAATGTAGAAAAAACAAACAATATGAACATTCTTGCAAAATCATCGACGCCTTCGGCATCACTCCTACGAGCCAAGCCCTGTAACCTGGCCAATATGTTAGCACGTGTCACCCTACCGTTTTTGTTGTCAAAATACAGTTGCCGGAATCGTGATTTCACTCTAACATAAGGATCAACAGGGTTACCCTCACATTGTAGCCTCAAGACAATTGAGAGCTCTGTGTCAGTAAACGGTACACTGACTTGCCCAAAGTTGAATGTCCGTAGATCCACGTTATAACGTTCCAGCAGCGCCCCAACGCGTTTGTTTATACCTTGAACTCTATGCATTTGAAGGAATGACCCAAAAGGAGTCGCCAATATCCTCTACCTTTGGGCATCAGTTAGCACACCAATTTCGGCCATTTTTTCAGTAAAATATTTTGGCGAGCAACGGCATTGTATTTCGTCGCGCCGCGTAGTTTTACTGCTGGACCTATTTGAGATTTGCTTCAATCTAGCCATCGGAACTAATTGAGAACGAAAACTGCCCAATTAAGTTCAAGCCCTAAACGCGGAATTGGAATCTCTAAATGCCGAATTAATACCCTCAAATCCGGAATTAAAAACTTAAATTGCAGTATCAGGGTTGTTACAATTACCGGATGTGGGGGCGGAAGTATGGACGCCGGAGTGCTCGTCTGCGGCGGTAGATATCAGGTTCTCAAAGATGAAGTTTCGGGTTTCACTGGCATTCAAGGAGGGCAAAACGGTCTTTTCACACGTTTTTTTTGGGGGGGGGGGGGGGGTTTACAAAAAATATGTTGTGTATTGGGGGATGTAAAATTGGTTATTTTCAAACTGGGATGTTTGGGATAAGTCATTACCCTTATCAGAGATGAAACATTAATTATCCGTATTTTAAATTTGGAACAAAGACAGCAGAACGGAAAATTCTTGCATGCACCAGGTGTGGGTTCCGGTGCATGCACCCACCCATTTAAATAATGTAAAAAAATAAAAATATATATATATATAAAATTCAAAAATAAGAAAAATATAATTTTTTTGCAATATTTAAATGGGGTGTATATGTATTAGGATTCACAGCCCGTGCATACAAGAATTTCCCTAGCAGAACAGCGAGAAACACTGGTGTAGCCAAACTTTTTCTGATTTTTATATACTAAAAGTCTAATACGTGTAATCTTTCAACAATAAAAACTAAAACGATTGTACCTATATCCATATTTTGATATCTTGTGACTTGTGACACCTATATATTTAGATTTTTTAGCTTTTTACTGGTGTGAAAATGAGAATCATTCTTTCAAAAATATACCATTAACACTTTTCTATACAGTATTTTTTATCACCCCCTATAACATATCTAATTAGTACTCTAAACCCTATGATTTGAAATATTTCAAAACGAACCCTGCGAATTACGATTGTATTAAATTAATACTCAAAACCCTATGGTCATGACAACAACCTCGGCTGTAGGCTTTGGAATGCTAATTTAATACAATCATACGTTCACTTTAAGATATTTCAAATCATAAAATTCGAAATACTAATTAGGTATATCATAAAAATTTTATTGCAATAAACTCCTTTTCTATAATTTCTAGGGTTTTCCTTGAATATTACCCATTAGTTGAAAAAATTCTTCTTCACTCCCCACTTTTAAAAAAGTTCCCCTTCACTCCCAGATGAAAATCAAAAGTTCTGTTTACTCCCCATTTTACACAGATCTGGGAAAAATATACCATATCTGGTGATTTAGTTACATGATTCTTGAATGTTTATACGACATTTCAAAAAAATAGGGAGTAAAAGAAACTTTTGATTTTCATTTGGGGAGTGAAAAAGAACATTTTTTAAAAATAGAGAGTAAAGAGAAATTTGAGTTTCCATTTAAAGATTTTTTGAGAATTACCCGTTTCTATAATTATATGCCGCAACGGAGCGTGATTTGTGGGAAGGGCAACGGAGCGTGATTTGTGGGAAGGGAAAGAAATTTTAAAAAAGTATAAAGTAAACTGGGAGCGAAATTATAGATATAAAAGATTTTGTACATAAAAAACAAAATTTAAAAAAAATGCTCAAACACTTTTCTTCCTAACGCGGCTTCACGCAATGATTGACGAGTGGTGCCTTTCGTCCCTTTTATATGCAAACATATCATAATTTCTAAACAAAAGGTTC
This sequence comes from Lantana camara, assembly GCA_037501455.1. Taxonomy (NCBI): domain Eukaryota; kingdom Viridiplantae; phylum Streptophyta; class Magnoliopsida; order Lamiales; family Verbenaceae; genus Lantana; species Lantana camara. The sequence continues at coordinate 78,759,413 of CM074856.1, forward strand.
AATTGCAAGTTGCAACCCTAAAATTCTCTCGCTGAATGAGTTTTTAAAAAATCAAAAGTTCTCATTGAATTATTTTTGGGAAACTTGGGTAAAATAAGATGGGTCCGCCACTGAGCGGGAAAAAAGAGAGTGTAATTATGATGATGACAGATATGAAATAATATTTTGGTAATTCCAAGACCTGAGTGCCTACATCCCAGCCGCATGAATCGTATAAATTATAATAATGGTGAACAATAGACCCAGAAGTTGCTTTATAAAGTATATATTTTACTATTAACTTACTCTTCTTAAAACCTCTTTTTACTCCATCTTACTTTATTGTAATTTCAAAGCCTTAAAAGCTCAGAACTATTCCAATCATTTGACTGGATCTAGACCAGTTATGCCAAAACCGGACCCGGATCCGGATTCAGCTGCCCGTTCATTTATGGAAACGAATCCACCAAATCCACACTCCAACATTAGGCACCCGTTTTTGGACCCAAATCGACAAAGTCATACATGTACACACTAAATCGGTTTATTTAATTTATGTATACTATAATTTAGAACTATAGTTTTTTTATTTATTTATCTATCAGAATTTCTCTCCACTCAATTGAGTGAAGGACTAATCTCTCAAGGTAGCTGAAGGCGCTTATTACGGGTACCTCCCTCAATGTAGTTTTTTTACATCCACAAGATTCAAATTCGAGACCTTACTTAAGTGAACTCAAAGCCCTATCCACTTGAGTCAACTACCCGTTGATATAGTTTTTAAACATATAGTAGTTAACTATTACAAACTAAATTACTTTTTTATAACATAAATAAATTAATTGTGTCTCAACATACGATATTGATGGGGTCTGATCTGAGTTGTCAAACTCCAACACTTTAAAATTTATATTGTGGGAAAACAGGGGCTGAGAGCTTAGGCGAAGGTCGCCGGTGACGGTGGGTTCAACTTGCTAGGAACAAACACAACAAGGTCAAAAGCCCAATCTGGGGGAATGGGGGTGATACCCAATTTGGCTCTCCGACGCTCAAGTCAGACTCAAATATTGAGTGAAGAAGATGAAGCAAAAACAGAGCTCAGATATGGAAGCTCGCTTACAGAGTATGATGATTTCTGGGTATTTATAGTTGAGGGTCAAGACCCTTTTGGTAATTGCCAACGTGTGGTCCTGCATTGATGTTGCCCTAGACACGTGGAGTAATGAGGAATCTCTGAAAGGGATGTAACAGCCCAAAGGCCCGCCCTTCGATATTGTCCGCTTTGGCCAAGTGTAGACCCCAAGCGCCTCACTGTTTTACGTTTTGAGCCACTGGTATAACCCAGTGCACCCAAAAGGCCTCTACTCAGGGGAGAGGGATCCACTACTTATCAAGCATCTTCAAACCACTCTCCACTCTGCATGTTCATTTCTTTAAACTTAGGGACTGAATTGTATAACTTTCCAAGGATTTAATTGACCATATTTCAAAACTATATATCCTCAATTGCATGACTTGATCTCTTGGAGGATTAATTGGCAAATTAAGCCTTTCACATATTTCAAAATCATGAATCACGATATATCATTTTCTCCAAGCTTCCTTCTTCATTTTGATCTCAAAAATCCATCGGTTTGCTTCCTTTCTTTTCACCGAACCATAGCTCCAAGCAAGGAAAGAGATTTCACTCAATTTTCATCAAGTTTTTCAAGAAATATTTCAAGCTTTGAAGTTTAATCATCATCATCATCTATCTTCTCCATTTCTTTAGCTCAAGGTGGGTTTATGCATGGATTGATGATTTTTGGTCATATATGAAATAGCTAGGGTTTGAGAATCATAACTTGAATGGATTATTTGTGGTGTGATATGTGAGAACATGATTATATCATGATTAGAAGCATGAATTAATGAAAGATTGGAGCTTGTATGATGAAACTTTGCATGAACATGGAGTTATGATTCTTGGAGATATTTCATGATTTATGGGTTTAAATGATATATTATCATGTTTTGGGTACATATGCATGTAGATTACCAGAAATCCTTGGCTTTATTGATCGAACTTGGGACTTTGTTGCTTGGGTTGTTGTTGCCGTAGCCTTCCCCTGTTTTGCTCTGTTTTTCAAATTTGCAGAAATAGGGAACGACCTTTCCCGCCTTAAGGCATTATGGGAACGGTCGTTCCCACGCTTCTGAGTCAGGATAGGCCAGCGAGCCTGGGAACGGCCGTTCCCACTTTGGCCTGTGTGCCGGAAGGGCCGTTCCCAGCAAAGACGCATTTCTAAATCAAAAGCGCTGGCGCGTTTTCGGAAGGGCATGGGAACGGCCCTTCCCATTTTCAAAGGGAAGCCGGAACGACCGTTCCCATAACGTCTGGCAGAGCAAAAGCTACTGCATAAAATTTCATTTTTGGGGTTTTGATCCAATGCATTCTTTGATCCCAAATTGCTATTATATGATAGACTACATGTCAAAACAAGATAATTTCATGCTACATTGTTCATTGCTCGTCATCTCGTTGCATTTTCGCCGTTCGTCCTATTTGGTCCATTTTGAGCCATGTCTTACGTATACACGTCCTGTTTGCACAGGTCACGAGGTCGTGGACGAGGAGTAGGCTCCCTAGAGCATATCCTTGTTTTATTTTATAGCAAAGGTGAGGTTTTGTTCTAGGTACTTAGAACCTTACAACCCTTATGTGACATTTTCGGCCAAAATCTATTATATCTATAACCGTTTTCAAACTATAAACATTTTCAAGCAAGAAAGCCACGATTGTTCATGATTTCAAGCATGTTTTGGCGAGTTCATGATTGCACTTGGGCCTGAGGTAGTTCTTGAGCCAACCGGGAAAGCAAGGGCTGACGGGTAACTCTTGAGCCATCCTCACCTCATTGGGATCACCCCCGAAGCCACTAGGAGATTGGTGGTGGAAGGAGTTCCGTGCTGGGAGTCATGTTCCCGACGTACACCATGTCGTGGATAGTTGGGCCTTGCAAACCCACTATCACCGGAGGAAGAAGGAGACTGGGGACGGATCCGGGACCACGGATTGTCCTCGGGTTATTGCATGTTTCAAGCATGATTATGTCTAATTGAGCACTAAATGAAATGCTTGATCACGTATTGAATTATTCAAGCAAGCACGTATTGTTCACGTTAGCGTAAAGGTTGGAGAATAGCCCTCACTCGCCAGGCCACATAATTCATGAAATTGACAAGATAAAATGTTAAATTAGATAGTTGTAATCTCGGGCAAAGAATAAGCTATTCTTGAACTTTATATTTATTTTCTTTCCAAGTCTTCACCCGGGATTATAACCTGCATGTGCCGTGTGTTATATATATATTGCCCCTCACTCAGTCTTCGGTAGACTGATACTATACTTTTCAGGTACTTTTGGTCGTGGTCGTGCTAGGCGGGAGTTGAGTCAGGTCTTGCATTCTACCGACTCTAGCATTGGTCTTCCATGTATAGAACTTTTGATATATTATGTTATGGTCATTATTACTACATTTTGGATACTTGAACATGTATATTATATAAGAGATGATAATGTATTGATAGTTAATGTTGGTACCTACTATGTATATACTTTGGTAAATATGGTACCTATATGCATTAATTGAAATGCTTCCGTTTTTAATTTCATGTCGTGGTGGTGTATGTTGGGGAGTGTCCCGCCTAACTCGTTTCTTTTCTTGATTGTCACCCGTTCGCTATATGTTCGGTTTATGTACAGATTGTCCATTTCGTATGTGGATCGGGCTATAATGCGGGGGATGTAGTGCCTTGGGTGTAGCACCCCTATACGTAGAGATACCACACCCCCGCACGATAGGCCGATCCACATACGAAATGGATAATCCGTACATGAACTAACCTATAGCGAACGGGTGACAAGTAAAAGAAACAGGCTAGCTAGGCGGGACTATACCCCAAAGCAATACCATAACCAAGACATAAAATTTAAAAGTGGAAGCATAGTATCATTAATACATATAGGTACCATATTTGCATCGAAAGTATAAATACTAATAGATACCAACACTTATCAATACATTACAGCTCCTATATATATCATACATGCAAAAGTCTCCAAATGTTAACAAAACCCGTAACATACTAACTCTGGATATGACAAATGCAATATCATGGTAATGTATGAAGTAGACCCAGCTGGACGACAAGACACGACTCTGACTCCCGCCTAGCACCCGACCGCGACAGCCTGAAAGGTGGGGCGTCAGTCTATGCAAGACTGAGTGAGGGGCATAAACATATAATAACACAATTAACATGCAAGTTATAACCTCGGGTAAGGTTTTATAATTAAGAGTAATATAAGTTCATAATAACATAGAACTCGCCCGAGATTACAACTACCAATATTAAATACTTTAATCAATTTCATGCGTTCAATACGTGCAATACGTGGCCCGGCGAGTGAGGGAAATTCTCCAACCTTACTCCGACAGTGTACAATACATGCTTGCTTTATTATTCAATAGGTGATCATGCAATTCAGCTATCGTGCAGTCGTGCATGTGAATTCAAGCAAGACAATTAGTAAGTGCAATCATGACAATAACCCGAGGACAATTCGTGGTGCCGGACCCGTCCCCAGTCTCCTTCTTCCTCCGGTGATGGTGGGATTGCAAGGCCCCACTGTGACGCCCCGAGTTGTCACACGCGCAGGTAAGTGTTACGTGCGCATTTATATTTAATTATATGATTTTATATTTTAATTTGTTACTTGAATTTTTTTATAATTTGATTATTTGTTTAAAAATTTCTTATGATCGTTTATTTGAACTATGAATATGTGATCGGATTTGTGAAAATGTGAATTTCGTGAATATGGTGCTAACTGAATGAAATTACGTGTTCCGTGTAATCCGTGGACTTAATTGTAAGATATTTGAATGTTTTGGACTCAATTGGAAATTGAGTTTGGGTTTAATTGCCACTTTTTGAAAGTTTAGGGACCTATTTGTATAATAGGCAACCTTGAACGGTTCTCGCGATATCTTGAGCTCCGGACCTCGAAATCGAGATCCGTAACCGGCGTTGAACTTGTTTCGATGTTACCTATCCCTTGAACTTGACCTTGTATCTTTTCGGTATCATTTGAACCTTCGACAACGAACCGTTTCGTAACTTGTTTCGACGTTACCTATCCCTTGAACTTGACCTTGTATCTTTTCGGTATCATTTGAACCTTCGACAACGAACCGTTTCGTAACCTCGACTTTATAATTTGTTTGAACCTTTTCTTAAACGAACCGGACTTGGACCAACCCGTATCCTACCCATTTCTCTACTAGATATCAGCATTCCTATCCTTTTCCTCCCATTTTGATCGATCAAAATCAGCCAAGGCAAGAGCAAGGAAGAGAAGCCAAAGAAACCCTCCATTTTTGATCCTCCAAGCTTTGAGCTCAAGCTTAACCAATCCTCCATCTTCTTCCAAGGTAATTGGTGATTTATAACCTCCATCTTCCCCTTTATATTTTCATCTATTTGAGTCATGATAGAAATTGAGGATTCATGTGTGTGGATATATGAGATTGAATTGAGGGTTTGGGTTGGATCATTGGTTTGTTGGTTTAAAGTGAAACTTGATGCTTGCTAAATGATTCTTGTAAGCTTTATATCATTTTTTACATGTTTAAATTTAAGGTTGGATGAGTAGGGCATGATATGCCATTGGAGGAGCTTGAAGCTCCATGTGTGTTGATCATGGATTTTGATGATGTTTTGGCCAATTTCAAGCGTGTATTCTTGTATTTTTACTTGAGTTGCATGTTGTATATGAATAATATGGATTAAAATCATGTCTAAGTGTTGTTGGAGAGCTTCTTGATGGCTGCCCTGTTTTCCTTAAAGCTTTTCCCCGCGTAACAGAGCTGTTGCTCTGTTATCTCTTTCAAAATGATGAGCTGACACGGCCGTGTCAGCTTTGAACTGAAAATGGACACGGCAGTGTTGGGCTCTCGACTTTGTTTTTTTTTTCAGATTTTAACCTCGGACACGGCCGCGTCCAAATCCTTTGAAAACTCAACACGGCCGTGTCAAGCCCTCGACTTTGAATTTTCTGATTTTTAAACCTCGGACACGGCGGTGTCCATTTCCCTTTGAAACTCAACACGGCCGTGTCATTTGAATTGGCAGCCTTGAGAAATCTCTTTTCTTGTTTGAATTGCATGCGTGGCTCGTATTTGTGGATTATATTGAACGTGACTCTAATTTAACTATGTTATGATTGTTATATTAATGCAAGAATGCAAGTATGAAGGGTATGATCGGTTATATCTTTTAAGACATTAATAGTGCACATGAACATGTCCATTATATTTGATTTATGCGTTCATAACATAACCATGGCATTGCCGAGCGTCTTATTTGGTCCTTTGAGTCTCACTTCACCTGTTTTGCACAGATTTTGATTCCTTTGGAGACGAGGCCGGTCAGTGAGGCTCGTGTGTTCTTCTTTTGCAGTTCGAGGTGGGTTTTTCTTCTACCTAGCTATATGACCCAATAAATCCCTTAACGTGAAAAGTTTTCAACCAAAATGTATATATATATATATAGAGTCATTTTCAAGGAGTAAATGTTTGCAACGTAAAGCCCTTATTTTATAAATCCTACCAAATGTTTTGGCGAGAAAGAAAGAATGAATGTTATGCACGAATGGGGCCCAGGAACTTAGTGTGAGTGGCTATCCGGGGAGGCATTGGCCAACGGTGATCCCTCACATTAGTTCCACCAATTAACGGCGTAACCGGACCTCGTTAGGAGTTAGCGAGGAATGGACGCTGAGCGCCATCTGGGGAGTCATGTTCCCCTTTTGGTCAATGAATGGGTGGTCGGGTCTTGCAAACCCGCCACCAAACCGGAGAAAGAAGGCGTGAATGTTAATGAATGTGCACACAAGATTGAAATGCATGAACAGAATGAATGAAAGAATGTTTAAATGATTTACACGAGGAGTTGGTTGGAGATAATGCACGCCCACTCGCCGGGCTAATAATGACCTAATGTTAATGATTCGTTATAATCCCTTTTGATGATTGTTATTTACCCACTTTGGGAAATTCTTTAAAACCTCACTTGGGATTATAGCTTTCTTGTGATTGTTTAATTATCGTCATATATACTATCTATGCCCTGTTTTATACCCACCAGTCCCTTTTGGACTGAACCCGTTTGGTTTTCAGTTATTTTGTGCAGGTGTTGAGGGAGCTAGGCGGGAATACGAGTCCTAGGTCTTGCATTCGCCTCTAGCTTTTATATTTTGTTGTTACACTCGCATACTCGCACTTTTAATTATTGTATGTAAATGTTGTTTTGGGCCGTGATGGCATGTATATGTTGATTATGATTTGGAGCGTAATGGTATTGAGTTTTATCTCCCGTGGATTTAAATGTTGGTACATAGAGCATAGAGCTCAATATATGATATAACTGTTGGTACCTAGAGCATATAGCTCAATCTACGATATATGAGTTATTGCTTCCGCATTTTATGTTATGCTGCTACTCTGACTGTTGTGGTTATTGGGGTTTAAGTGATAGGCTAGTCCAGCCTGGCTTAGTGTGTGTGTGTGTCCCCGTTCGCTATGATTCAGCACGTGTATGGAAATCCATTTCATATACGGGCCGGGTCATGGTGCGGGGGATGTGGTACCTCGCGCTCGGGTGCTACATCCTTAAGTGGTATCAGAGCTTAGGGTTGCAAAACCCGGGCTCTCGTGTCGTGTGAGTCTGTCTAGGTCGTTCGGCTTAGGAACTACTTGACTATGTGTTGCATATACATCTCTTTGGTGCTTGATTGATTCAAATTGTGGATTTTGGTTGAATTAATTGCATTATCATGCATGAGCTAAGGCTAACACGTATTTCAGTATTTGTTAACAGGATGCCTCCACGTAGACACCGTGATCGATCTCCAGGACGATGTCATCATCGAAATCGTACCCCTACACCTCCACCTCCACAGCCACCACCGGCCGAGGCCTTTGTTAATTCAGTTATCAACATTATAGACTCTGGGCTTCGAGATTATGTACCACCTGCACCTCCGGCACCACCTGCACCTGCGGTACCACAAGAGACACCTATTTCAGTTATACTCAGGGAGTTTCAGAACCAAAGACCTCCCAAGTTTTTCAAGGGAAATGATGCGCAGGCGGAAATGTGGTTGAAGGAAGTCGAGAGGATATGGGAACTCATTCCATGTGAGTCCCGAGAGAAGGCTCGATGCACCCTTACTTTAATACAAGGGGAAGCCTACTCTTGGTGGGAAAGCACAAGGATAGTATTGGAAGCAGCCGAAGAAGAGATTAACTGGGAAGTATTTACACGGGAATTCAAGAATAAGTTCATCCCTCCATCCTCCCGTACTCGAAGATTGAGGGAATTCACTGAATTGAAGCAGGGATCTAGATCTGTGGCCGAGTACATTTCGGATTATGAGAGATTGTCCCGTTATGCACCTAACATAGCAGGTGATGATTTTCACAAGGCTATGCAATTTATTCAGGGACTTCGACCAGACATTCAGGCAGCTCTTGAGGCGGTTAACACGAGTACCTGGGCGAAGGCTACTTCGAAAGCTTTAAAGGTTGAAGATTCTGTCAATGCTAGAAGGCCAGCTTATCGCCAGGGACAAGGGTCAGGATCCGACTGGGGATTCAATAAAGGGAAGAGGCCGATGACTTTATCAACTCCACCACCAAAAGGACCATTCAAGAAGCCGAGAATTGGAGGCCCAAGTGCACCTGTTCCACGACCACCTCAGGTTCCACCGGCTCTTAAGGGATCTCGCAATGATCAGCCTCCGTGTACTTATTGTGGATGGCCAACCCATTCTTACAACAATTGCCGAAAGAGGTTGAGGTTGTGCTTGATATGTGGAAAGGGGGATCATATGGCTTTCTCATGCCCGGACAAGACTCCCGGATATCAAGCTGGGGCTCCGAGACCCATGGGTCAGGCACGAGCTTATGCCCTTGAGGGTGAGGAGCAGAAAGTTGAAGCTGATCCAAATGCTGTGGTGGAAGGTACCGTTTGCATTCATAACACGAGCATTCACGCATTATTCGATCCGGGTGCCACTCATTCTTTTATATCTTCTGATTTATGTGCCCCTCTGTGCTTATCTGTTACTTGTTCAAATTCTTGTTATTTCGTGAGTTCGCCTCTTGGAGGTAGTTTGCAGACAGATCGGGTTGTGAGGGGTTGTTCGGTGTTGAGAGAAGGGAAAGATTATCCGGCAGATTTCATAGTGATGTCTATGAAGAAGTATGGGGTAATCTTCGGGATGGATTGGTTGTATCGGCACCGGGCCGAAGTGGATTGTTTTAAGAAAAAGATAAAATTGGGTGCTGAGTCGATTGGAGAAGTTGGGTTGAAGAATATACCTCTTTTGTCGTTTATAGAAGCTCGTAAGTTGGTGAAGGATGGAGCCACGGGATTTATAGCCTATCTCCTTAATAAACCCAAGGATCAATCAAGTTTTGAGGAGACGACTGTGGTAAAGGAATATCCCGATGTATTTCCAGAGAATTTGGGTTCTCTACTACCGGATCGGGAGATTGAATTTGTTGTTGATTTATATCCAGGATTAGAACCGTATTCCAAGACCCCTTATAGAATGGCTCCGGCACAGTTGAAAGATGTAACGCCCCGGTTTCCGAAGGAACAGGTAAGCACGCCACGTGTGCGTTTTGAGCGTAGGTTTATTTTATTTCTTTAATTTATAATATATTCTTACGTGGCATTCATATTTTATAAAATTCATGAAACATTGTTTATATAAATCATTTGATTTCATAACATTGAAAATATAATTTCATGACACAAAAAATATTTCTTGCATGAAATTAATATCGAGAGTGGTTTAAATTACCAAATTATCCCTAGTTAAATATTTTCTAAAATTTTAGGGACTTAATTGCATAAACCCTTAGGGACTTGATCGAGCATATTTTAAATTGTTGCATACCTAATTGGATGACTTCAAAAGACAAAGGATTAAATGGCAATTTCTACAATTTCACAAAAATCAAGGGATGAATCATGTAATAATCTCTTCCATGAGCTTCCATGAGCTCATTTCATCCAAAATTTGCCAAACATATTCATCTCTCTCTCGGTATTTCAAGAAGAGAAAAGGAAGAGGGATTTTCATTTCAATCATCAAGATTTCAAGAAGTGTTCCAAGAAATTGGGAGTCATCATCATCATCATCATCATACTTCCTCATTTCTTAGCTTTCAAGGTTGGTTGCATGGAAAAGGATGATTCTTGATTGTGTTTGACATGCTAGGGTTTGGGTGAGATATGCTAGATGATTGAATTAGAATTGGAAGCATGATTATTTGAGGATAGCATGAATTATGGCATGATTCTTTCATGGATTTATTGGAAAAATTGAACTTGATTGATTAAGTTGGCCATGAACATGATACCTCGAAACTTTGATGATATTGCATGTTTTATAGGTTTAAATGTTATATTATCATTTATTGAAGTTGTATGCATCATATTACCAGAAATTATTGCATTTGGGGTTCAAAAATGGATTTTTGTTGCTTTGTTGCTTCCTTCCCGAGAGCATGCTCTGTTTTTGCTCTGTTTTCCAGTTGCAGAAGCTGGGAACGACCGTTCCCAGCCCCAAGGCAATGCGGGAATGGGCGTTCCCATTCCTTTTCAAAATTCAGGCGACCGAGCATGGGAACGGCCGTTCCAATTTTGGCCTTGCGCCGGAAGGGCCGTTCCCAGCTCAAAGGCGCATTTTTAAAAAGGGGAAAACGTTGCCGCGTTTTCTGGGCAACGGGAACGACCGTTCCCATTTTACAAAGGGACCCGGAATGGCCGTTCCCACCTGTTATGCAAAACAAAAGTTTCTGCATAAATTTACAAAAATAGCCCCTCGACCCAACGACTTCTTTGACCCCGAATTGCTATAATATGTGTTAATATGATGTGAAACGAAATGTTATGATACCACATTGCATTTTCATGGTCGTCTCGACACATTTCCGCCGTTCGTCATATTTTGGTCATGTTAGGTCATGTCTCACGAATGTACATCGTATTTGCACAGGTCACGAGGGCGTGGACGGGGAGCAAGCTCCTTAGAACATTACTTTATTATATTTTGCAAGAAAAGGTGAGGTTTTAGGCTATGTTATAGAACCCTACCACCCTTACGTGCTATTTTCGGCCAAAACCTATTATAATTATAAACGTTTTCAAACTTATAAACATTTCCAAGCAAGAAAGTATTGATTATCATGATTTCAAGCATGTTTGGCGAGTACATGATTACACGTGGGCCCGAGGGTAATTCTTGAGCCAACCGAGAAAGCAAGGGCTGACGGGTAACTCCTGAATTATCCTCACATTGTTGGGACCACCCCCGAAGCCACTAGGAGATTAGTGGTGGAAGGAGTTCCGTGTCTAGAGGGTCATGTCCTCTACACACACCATGTCGTGGATAGTCGAGCCTTGCAAACTCGCTATCACCCGGAGGAAGAAGGAGACTGGGGATTAATCCGGCATGTCGGGTTATCCTCGGGTTATTGCATGATTTCAAGCATGAAATTGTTTACGTGAGCACTAAGTAAATTGCATGATCACGTATTTACCAAGCAAGCAAGCATGTTCATGTATTGTTCACGATTGGGAGTTCGGTTGGAGATTACCCTTGCTCGCCGGGGCCACATGTTCATGACATTGACAAGCATGATTAATTAAACGGGTTAAAATGATTGGTTGTAATCTCGGGCTAAGACTAAGTTCTTGAATTATATAATATATCTATTTTATTCTAAAGTCTTCACCCGAGGCTACACCTTGCATGTGATGTGTGTATATATAATTACTGCCCCTCACTCAGTCTTCGGTAGACTGATACTTCACTTTTCAGGTACCCTTTGAGCGTGGTCGTGCTAGGCGGGCGTTGTTCGAGTCTTTTGCATCTTCACGAGTCTAGCACCTTTCATGTATAGTACTTTGAGACATTTCATGTTATGATAGTTAGTGTCACGTTTTGAATACTTAATGATGTATCTTATTTAGATATGATAAATGTATTGATAGTTAATGGGTACCTATATGTATCTATGTAATAAATATGGTACCTATATATATGACTGACTTTATTGCTTCCGCTTTTCTAATCATGTTTGATTTGAGTAATTATGTTGGGGAGAGTGTCCCGCCTAGCGCGTCATTTTTATTGTCACCCGTTCGCTGTGGTCTTGGTTTATGTATGAACTGTCCATTTCATACGTGGATCGAGACTATAGTGCGGGGGATGTGGCGCCTTGGGGTTTAGGGTGCTACATCTACAGGTGGTATCAGAGCCCGGTTGCAAAACCGAGGTTCTCGAGTCGTGTCAAGTCAGTCTAGGTCGCACGGCATAGGATTATGTGGTATTTGGGAGTCTACATTTGGTTGACTTACCTGAATTACTTATTTCCTTGCATTAATTGAGCTACGTGATCTTTCTTGAACATGTGCTACTTGATATTATGGAAATTATATGCACACATTTGCATTTATTGATCAAGCCACGCATGTTTAGTGATCTAATTTCAGGATGGAGCACGACAGACGTTCCAGTGACCGATCCTCGAGGCATAGGCATCATCACCGCCGACATCATCACCGCGAGAGATCACCACCTCCTCCACCTGCTCAGGCACAGCCCCAGGATTTTATGAATGCAGTAGTGGGGCTAATTGATCAGAGGTTACAGGAACGGGTACCTCCACCACCACCACCAGCGCAGGTAGCACCTCCGGAGAATCCCATTTCTGCTATCTTGCGAGAGTTTCAGAATCAGCGTCCCCCGAAGTTCTATAAGGGAGACGACATACAGGCAGAGATGTGGTTAAAGGAGATTGAGAGGATATGGCAGCTTATCCCTTGTGACAGTCAGGAGAAGGCCCGCTGTACACTTACTCTTATTCAGGGCGAGGCCTATTCTTGGTGGGAAAGCACACAGATTGTTCTGGAGGCAGCCGGGACCGAGATTACTTGGGAGGTCTTCGTACGGGAGTTCAGAAACAAGTATATTCCTCCAGCTTCCCGTACCCGCAGGTTGAGGGAGTTTACAGAATTAAAGCAGGGAGGCAGGTCCGTGGGCCAGTATATCGCCGAGTTCGAGAGGCTTTCTCGCTATGCACCTAACATAGCGAACGATGACTTTCACAAGGCGATGCAGTTCGTTCAGGGGTTGAGGCCGGACATCCAGGATGCACTGAAAGCGGCTAATACCAGTACCTGGGCAAAAGCTACTGCAAAGGCCCTGAAGGTTGAGGATTCTGATATAGCTAGGAGAGCTACTCAGCGAGCAGGACAGGCTTCGGGCTCGAGAGCAGGTCAGGGATCGAGCTCAGGAAAAAGGCCGATGGTTTACTCTGCACCTCCAGCACAGAGGGACTCTGGGAAGAAGTTTAAGACTACAGGATCGTCACAGAAGGGTGCAGGGCCGTTACTGAGAGGTCCGAGAGCTCCAGCACCACCCCAGCCACCTCAGAGACCGGGATGTAGGTGGTGTGGACATCCTACGCACACCTATGATAACTGCAGACGCCGGTTGGGCTTATGTTTGATTTGTGGGAGTAACGAGCACTTGGTTGACGGCTGTCCGGATCGGCAGGATCCACCACCTGCAGGACCGAGGCCACTTGTGAGGGCTCGAGCGTATGCACTCGCTGGAGAGGAGCAGGATGCTGAGATTGACCCCGCCGCAGTAGTTGAAGGTATTATTTGCATTCATGGCACGAACATCCATACATTATTTGATCCAGGAGCTACACACTCCTTTCTTGCGCACTCTATTGCTATTACTTTGCCTTTGCCTGCTATGTGTACTTCTGTGCGCTATCTAGTTAGTACTCCTTTCGGTAGTAGGCGAGAGACGGATCAGGTTTACAGGGATGTTCCAGTGGTAATTGAAGGCCAGGAATTTCTGACAGACTTTATTGTGATGCCAATGGAGAGATACGGGGCTATATTGGGGATGAAATGGTTATACAGGCATTGTGCTACGTGGATTGTCGGGCTAAACAGGTTCAGCTGGGTTCAGAGATTGTTACGGGCTGTACTTCGAAGACCGTACCCCTACTTTCATTTTCAGAGGCTCAGAGATTAGTCAGAGAAGGGGCTACAGGGTTCATTGCCTACGTTCTGAACAAGCCAAAAGATCAGGTGAAGTTAGAGGACATCGAGGTAGTAAAGGAATTTCCCGAGGTATTCCCAGAAAAATTGGATTCCTTGCCTCCTGAACGAGAGATTGAATTTGTGATCGATCTTTTCCCGAATGCTGAGCCGTATTCAAAGACTCCTTACCGGATGGCTCCAGCTGAATTAAAAGAGTTAAAAGTACAATTGGAAGCATTGTTGGAAGTTGGGTACATTCGGCCAAGTTCTTCGCCGTGGGGTGCCCCGGTGTTGTTTGTTAAGAAAAAGGACGGGACTCTAAGAATGTGCATCGATTACAGGGAGTTGAACAGGATGACTATCAAGAAGAAGTATCCCCTCCCACATATCGAGGAGTTATTCGATATACTTCAGGGTTCCAAAGTGTATTCAAAATTGGATTTAAGACAGGGATACTATCAGCTTCGGATCCGAGCAGAGGACATTCCTAAGACAGGATTCAATACTCGGTACGGGCATTACGAGTTCGTGGTTATGCCTTTTGGATTAACCAACGCCCCTGCAGCTTTCATGGATATGATGCACCGGATATTCAGGCCTTTCCTCGACAAGTTCGTGGTGATTTTTATTGATGATATCCTGGTTTTCTCAAAATCAGCCGAGGAGCACGCGAGACATCTCAGGCTCGTTCTTCAGACTCTGAAAGAGCATCAGTTGTTTGCTAAGTTTAGTAAGTGTGAATTTTGGATCGATCGGGTTTCTTTCTTGGGACATGTAATTTCAGGGAAAGGGTTGGAAGTCGATCCCTCGAAAATCGAGGTCGTGCTTAAGTGGGAGAAACCGAAGAATGCCTCGGAGATAAGAAGTTTCTTGGGATTGGCCGGTTATTACAGGAGGTTCGTTCAGGATTTCTCCAAGATTGCTGCACCGTTAACCCGGTTGACAAAGAAGGATGTTAAATTTGTCTGGGACGAGAAGTGTGATCAAAGCTTTAATTTTCTGAAAGAAAAGTTAGTCTCAGCTCCGGTGTTAACGCTTCCCGAGGGTTCAGAAGAGTATGCAGTATATACAGATGCTTCTAAGGAAGGCTTAGGTTGTGTTTTGACTCAGAAAGGAAAAGTGATCGCTTATGCTTCTCGGAAGCTAAAGGAATATGAAAGGAACTATCCAACACACGACCTAGAGCTTGCAGCCGTGATCTTTGCTCTCGGGAAATGGAGACATTATCTTTACGGGACTTCCTTTGAGATTTTCACCGACCATAAGAGCCTCCAGTATTTATTCACACAGAAGGATTTGAATATGAGGCAACGGCGTTGGATGGAAAAGTTAGAAGACTACGATTGTACAATTAAATACCATCCCGGGAAAGCCAATGTGGTCGCTGATGCACTTAGCAGGAAGGCGAGTGTATCGAGTCTGGAAATAAAGGAAAGTGAGGAAGTTGTCCCGATTGTGTTAAGGGCTCGGGTTTCTAATATCACAATTCAGCCGGAATTAAAGTATCAGTTATTTGAGGCTCAGAATAACGATCCAGAAGTGCAGAAGCTTGTAAGTAAAGCTAAAGATGACCCGGAGAGTCCGTTTGGGTTTGATGAGACCGGGTTGCTTCGGTTTAAAAACAGAGTAGTAGTACCTGAAGAATTAAGACGGGTTCTACTTGAAGAAGCTCACAAGTTAGCTTACTCGATCCACCCAGGAGGAAATAAAATGTATAAGGATTTGAAACAATATTATTGGTGGAACGGGATGAAAAGAGACGTGGCAGAGTACGTGAAACATTGCTTGACTTGTCAGAAAGTGAAAGCTGAGCACCAGAAACCCGCGGGACTTTTACAACCGTTACCTATTCCCGAGTGGAAGTGGGAACAAGTAACGATGGACTTTGTTTCCGGATTACCGAAGGTTAAAGGCGGGTTTGATGGAATTTGGGTGATCGTGGATAGATTTACGAAGTCTGCTCACTTTCTACCGGTCCGGATGTCCTATAAGATCCCGAAGTTGGCTGAAATCTATAACAGAGAGATTATTCGACTTCATGGTATTCCGGTGAGCATAGTTTCAGACCGAGACCCGAGGTTTACTTCTAAGTCGTGGCAAGAGTTGCAGGCCATTTTGGGAACGAAACTTAAGTTCAGTACAACATTTCACCCTCAAACAGACGGTCAAACTGAAAGGTTAATCAGGTATTTGGAAGATCTTCTTCGGGCTTGCGCGATGGATTTCCAGAACTCGTGGTCAGAACAGCTTCCCTTGATCGAGTTCGCTTATAACAACAGCTTTCAGGCTTCGATCGGGATGGCTCCTTACGAATTACTTTATGGAAGAAAGTGCCGATCTCCGTTGTTTTTCGACTTGGAAGAATGGAAATGGTCGAAACAGGAAGGGGTAAAGAGAGGTGAAAGATTCGAAAGGCCTTCCAAAGTTGTTCAGGCTATGATTGAAAAGGTTCAAGTGATCCAACAACGGATGAAAGCCGCGCAAGATAGGCAAAAGAGCTATGCAGATAAGCGCCGAAGAAATATAGAATTTGAAGTTGGTGACCGGGTATTCTTGAAGGTGTCACCAAGGAAAGGTTTCACCCGGATCGGGAAAGGAGGAAAACTTAACCCTCGCTACTTAGGTCCTTTCGATATTCTCGAAAGAATAGGCGAGGTAGCCTATCAACTGGACCTACCACCGAGTCTTACGGGGATTCACAACGTGTTTCACGTTTCGCAATTAAGGAAATATTACCCCGATGAGACTACGATTCTCCCCGTGGAAGAAGTTGAACTGGAACCGAATTTAACATTTGTTCAGAGGCCGGTTAAGATCATGGATCGGAAATTTCAGGAATTAAGAAACCGGAGGATTCCCATGGTTGAGGTGTTGTGGAGAAGTGACAAAACCGAAGAAGCTACCTGGGAAACAGAGGATAAAATGAAACGGTTCCACCCGGAGTTGTTCGAGCAAGACTAAAGAATCTGGGGACCAGATTCTTCTAAGGGGGGGAGAGTTGTAACGCCCCGATTTCCAGAGGAACAGGTAAGCACGCCACGTGTGCGTTTTGAGCGTAGGTTTATTTTATTTCTTTAATTTATAATATATTCTTACGTGGCATTCATATTTTATAAAATTCATGAAACATTGTTTATATAAATCATTTGATTTCATAACATTGAAAATATAATTTCATGACACGAAAAATATTTCTTGCATGAAATTAATATCGAGAGTGGTTTAAATTACCAAATTGTCCCTAGTTAAATATTTTCTAAAATTTTAGGGACTTAATTGCATAAACCCTTAGGGACTTGATCGAGCATATTTTAAATTGTTGCATACCTAATTGGATGACTTCAAAAGACAAAGGATTAAATGGCAATTTCTACAATTTCACAAAAATCAAGGGATGAATCATGTAATAATCTCTTCCATGAGCTTCCATGAGCTCATTTCATCCAAAATTTGCCAAACATATTCATCTCTCTCTCGGTATTTCAAGAAGAGAAAAGGAAGAGGGATTTTCATTTCAATCATCAAGATTTCAAGAAGTGTTCCAAGAAATTGGGAGTCATCATCATCATCATCATCATACTTCCTCATTTCTTAGCTTTCAAGGTTGGTTGCATGGAAAATGATGATTCTTGATTGTGTTTGACATGCTAGGGTTTGGGTGAGATATGCTAGATGATTGAATTAGAATTGGAAGCATGATTATTTGAGGATAGCATGAATTATGGCATGATTCTTTCATGGATTTATTGGAAAAATTGAACTTGATTGATTAAGTTGGCCATGAACATGATACCTTGAAACTTTGATGATATTGCATGTTTTATAGGTTTAAATGTTATATTATCATTTATTGAAGTTGTATGCATCATATTACTAGAAATTATTGCATTTGGGGTTCAAAAATGGATTTTTGTTGCTTTGTTGCTTCCTTCCCGAGAGCGTGCTCTGTTTTTGCTCTGTTTTCCAGTTGCAGAAGCTGGGAACGACCGTTCCCAGCCCCAAGGCATTACGGGAACGGGCGTTCCCATTCCTTTTCAAAATTCAGGCGACCGAGCATGGGAACGGCCGTTCCCATTTTGGCCTTGCGCCGGAAGGGCCGTTCCCAGCTCAAAGGCGCGTTTTTAAAAAGGGGAAAACGTTACCGCGTTTTCTGGGCAACGGGAACGACCGTTCCCATTTTACAAAGGGACCCGGAACGGCCGTTCCCACCTGTTATGCAGAACAAAAGTTTCTGCATAAATTTACGAAAATAGCCCCTCGACCCAACGACTTCTTTGACCCCGAATTGCTATAATATGTGTTAATATGATGTGAAACGAAATGTTATGATATCACATTCCATTTTCATGGTCGTCTCGACACATTTCCGCCGTTCGTCATATTTTGGTCATGTTAGGTCATGTCTCACGAATGTACATCGTATTTGCACAGGTCACGAGGGCGTGGACGGGGAGCAAGCTCCTTAGAACATTGCTTTATTATATTTTGCAAGAAAAGGTGAGGTTTTAGGCTATGTTATAGAACCCTACCACCCTTACGTGCTATTTTCGGCCAAAACCTATTATAATTATAAACGTTTTCAAACTTATAAACATTTCCAAGCAAGAAAGTATTGATTATCATGATTTCAAGCATGTTTGGCGAGTACATGATTGCACGTGGGCCCGAGGGTAATTCTTGAGCCAACCGGGAAAGCAAGGGCTGACGGGTAACTCCTGAATTATCCTCACATTGTTGGGATCACCCCCGAAGCCACTAGGAGATTAGTGGTGGAAGGAGTTCCGTGTCTAGAGGGTCATGTCCTCTACACACACTATGTCGTGGATAGTCGAGCCTTGCAAACTCGCTATCACCCGGAGGAAGAAGGAGACTGGGGATTAATCTGGCATGTCGGGTTATCCTCGGGTTATTGCATGATTTCAAGCATGAAATTGTTTACGTGAGCACTAAGTAAATTGCATGATCACGTATTTACCAAGCAAGCAAGCATGTTCATGTATTGTTCACGATTAGGAGTTCGGTTGGAGATTACCCTTGCTCGCCGGGGCCACATGTTCATGACATTAACAAGCATGATTAATTAAACGTGTTAAAATGATTGGTTGTAATCTCGGGCTAAGACTAAGTTCTTGAATTATATAATATATCTATTTTATTCTAAAGTCTTCACCCGAGGCTACACCTTGCATGTGATGTGTGTATATATAATTACTGCCCCTCACTCAGTCTTCGGTAGACTGATACTTCACTTTTCAGGTACCCTTTGAGCGTGGTCGTGCTAGGCGGGCGTTGTTCGAGTCTTTTGCATCTTCACGAGTCTAGCACCTTTCATGTATAGTACTTTGAGACATTTCATGTTATGATAGTTAGTGTCACGTTTTGAATACTTAATGATGTATCTTATTTAGATATGATAAATGTATTGATAGTTAATGGGTACCTATATGTATCTATGTAATAAATATGGTACCTATATATATGACTGACTTTATTGCTTCCGCTTTTCTAATCATGTTTGATTTGAGTAATTATGTTGGGGAGAGTGTCCCGCCTAGCGCGTCATTTTTATTGTCACCCGTTCGCTGTGGTCTTGGTTTATGTATGAACTGTCCATTTCATACGTGGATCGAGACTATAGTGCGGGGGATGTGGCGCCTTGGGGTTTAGGGTGCTACAAAAGAATTGAAGGTTCAGTTGGAGGAATTACTCAAGATTGGTTATATTCGACCGAGTTCATCTCCGTGGGGTGCTCCGGTTCTCTTTGTTAAGAAGAAAGATGGATCATTGAGAATGTGTATAGATTACCGGAAGCTTAATCGGATGACTATCAAGAATAAGTACCCGTTGCCGCACATCGAGGATTTATTTGATATGCTGCAAGGCTCGGGAATCTATTCGAAATTGGATTTAAGGCAAGGTTACTACCAACTGAAAATCCGGGAAGAGGATATACCCAAGACAGGATTCAATACCCGGTATGGACATTACGAGTTCGTAGTGATGCCTTTTGGATTGACGAATGCCCCTGCAGCATTTATGGATATGATGCATCGGATTTTTCGGCCGTACTTGGATAAATTTGTAGTGATCTTCATTGATGATATTCTCGTGTATTCTAAGACTCCGGAGGATCATGCTAGGCATCTCAATTTGGTATTGGAGACGTTGAGACAGCACCGGTTATACGCCAAATTTAGTAAGTGTGAGTTTTGGATCGATCGGGTTGCTTTTCTAGGCCATATTATCTCGAGTAAAGGTTTAGAAGTTGATCCTTCAAAGATCGAGACAGTTACTCAATGGCAGAGTCCGAAGAATGCTTCCGAGGTAAGAAGTTTCTTAGGATTGGCAGGTTATTATCGACGGTTTGTGAAGGATTTTTCAAAGATAGCCGGTCCTTTAACTCGATTAACGAAGAAGAAAGCTAAATTTGAGTGGGATGAGGCATGTGAAGCGAGTTTTCAACTCTTGAAGGAAAAATTAACCACTGCACCGGTATTAGTACTTCCCGAGGGCACTGAAGGATACATGGTTTATACGGACGCCTCGAAAGAAGGGTTGGGATGTGTTTTGATGCAAAAGGGTAAGGTGATAGCTTATGCCTCGAGGAAATTAAAGGATCATAAGCAGAATTATCCCACTCACGATCTTGAGCTTGCGGTAGTTATTTTCGCTTTGGGAAAGTGGAGACACTATCTTTACGGAGTGTCTTTTGAGATCTTTTCCGACCACAAGAGTCTTCAGTATGTGTTCTCTCAAAAGGAATTGAACAGGAGACAGAGGAGATGGATGGAGATGCTAGCGGATTATGAGTGTACGATTCGTTACCATCCCGGAAAAGCTAATGTGGCCGCGGATGCACTTAGCAGGAAGACTAGTGTGTCTAGTGTGAAAGTGGAAGTTGGAGAAGAATCTGAGTCTTTTGAACTGAGAGTTAGTATTCAGAATGTCACGGTTCAACCGGATCTTCAACAGAGGTTGTTGGAAGCGCAAAGCATGGACTCCGAGGTTCAGAAATTAGTGCTGAAAGCTAGAAATGATTCAGAGAGTCCGTTCGGATTTGATGACACCGGGCTTCTAAGGTTTAAGAACAGAGTTGTGGTTCCGGAAGAATTGAAACGGTTGATATTGGAAGAAGCTCATCGATCAGGGTATTCGATACATCCCGGAGGAAATAAGATGTATAAGGATTTAAAGAAATTTTATTGGTGGAATGGACTTAAGCGGGATGTGATCAATTTCGTAAGGCATTGTTTAACTTGCCAAGTTGTGAAAGCAGAACATCAGAAACCATCGGGGTTACTTCAGCCGTTACCTATCCCGGAATGGAAATGGTAGCAAGTGGCAATGGATTTTGTTACGGGTCTTCCTAGAGTGAAAGGTGGTTTGGATGGAATTTGGGTAATAGTAGATCGATTGACGAAGTCAGCGCATTTTCTTGCTATTCGGATGTCGGATAAGGTGAATAAATTGGCTAAGAAGTATGTTGATGAAATTATTCGACTTCATGGGGTACCGGTCAGCATTGTATCAGATCGGGATCCGAGGTTTACTTCTAGGTTTTGGCAAGAATTGCAAAGGAATCTGGGAACAAGGTTTCAATTCAGCATAACATTCCATCCTCAGACGGACGGGCAATCTGAGAGATTAATCAAATATTTGGAGGATATGTTGAGAGCATGTGCATTGGATTATTCGAGTTCGTGGAACGAGCAATTGCCTTTAATTGAGTTCGCCTACAATAACAGTTTTCAGGCATCGATAGAAATGGCTCCCTATGAGGCTCTCTACGGACGGAAATGTAGATCGCCATTGTTCTTTGATTTGGAAGAGTGGAATTGGACGAAGCAAGAAGGTGTGAGACGAGGGGAGAATAAAGAAAAACCCTCTAAGGCCGTGCAGGAAGCAATCATTAAGATTCAAATAATCAGACAACGAATGAAAGCAGCACAGGATCGACAGAAAAGCTATTCAGATAAACGACGGAAGGATCTTGAGTTTGCAGTTGGGGATAGAGTGTTTTTGAAAGCTTCGCCGCGAAAAGGGTTCACTCGAATTGGAAAGGGAGGAAAGCTAAACCCTCGATATTTGGGACCATATGAGATTCTAGAGAGAATTGGAGACACAGCCTACTGTTTGGATCTACCCCCGAGTTTGACAGGAATTCATAATGTATTCCATGTTTCTCAACTTCAGAAATATTATCCGGATGAATCCGAGATCTTAACTGTTGAAGAAGTGGAACTTGAGCCTAACCTTACCTTCGTTCAGAAACCGGTTAGAATTTTGGATCGGAAATTTCAAGAATTAAGAAACCGGCAAATCCCAGTAGTTAAAGTCTTATGGAGAAGTGATAAGTCGGAAGAGGCTACGTGGGAGACGGAGGAGAAGATGAAAAGATTTCATCCCGAATTGTTTCCAGCCGATAAATGAATCCGAGGACGGATTCTTTTAAGGGGGAGAGGTTCTGACGCCCCGAGTTGTCACACGCGTAGGTAAGTGTTACGTGCGCATTTATATTTAATTATATGATTTTATATTTTAATTTGTTACTTGAATTTGTTTATAATTTGATTATTTCTTTAAAAATTTCTTATGATCGTTTATTTGAACTATGAATATGTGATCGGATTTGTGAAAATGTGAATTTCGTGAATATGGTGCTAATTGAATGAAATTACGTGTTCCGTGTAATCCGTGGACTTAATTGTAAGATATTTGAATGTTTTGGACTCAATTGGAAATTGAGTTTGGGTTTAATTGCCACTTTTTGAAAGTTTAGGGACCTATTTGTATAATAGGCAACCCTGAACGGTTCTCGCAATATCTTGAGCTCCGGACCTCGAAATCGAGATCCGTAACCGGCGTTGAACTTGTTTCGACGTTACCTATCCCTTGAACTTTACCTTGTATCTTTTCGGTATCATTTGAACCTTCGATAACGAACCGTTTTGTAACCTCGACTTTATAATTTGTTTGAACCTTTTCTTAAACGAACCGGACTTGGACCAACCCGTATCCTACCCATTTCTCTACTAGATATCAGCATTCCTATCCTTTTCCTCCCATTTTGATCGATCAAAATCAGCCAAGGCAAGAGCAAGGAAGAGAAGCCAAAGAAACCCTCCATTTTTGATCCTCCAAGCTTTGAGCTCAAGCTTAACCAATCCTCCATCTTCTCCCAAGGTAATTGGTGATTTATAACCTCCATCTTCCCCTCTATATTTTCATCTATTTGAGTCATGATAGAAGTTGAGGATTCATGTGTGTGGATATATGAGATTGAATTGAGGGTTTGGGTTGGATCATTGGTTTGTTGGTTTAAAGTGAAACTTGATGCTTGCTAAATGATTCTTGTAAGCTTTATATCATTTTTTACATGTTTAAATTTAAGGTTGGATGAGTAGGGCATGATATGCCATTGGAGGAGCTTGAAGCTCCATGTGTGTTGATCATGGATTTTGATGATGTTTTGGCCAATTTCAAGCGTGTATTCTTGTATTTTTACTTGAGTTGCATGTTGTATATGAATAATATGGATTAAAATCATGTCTAAGTGTTGTTGGAGAGCTTCTTGATGGCTGCCCTGTTTTCCTTAAAGCTTTTCCCCGCGTAACAGAGCTGTTGCTCTGTTATCTCTTTCAAAACGATGAGCTGACACGGCCGTGTCAGCTTTGAACTGAAAATGGACATGGCAGTGTTGGGCTCTCGACTTTGGTTTTTTTTTTTTCAGATTTTAACCTCGGACACGGCCGTATCCAAATCCTTTGAAAACTCAACACGGCCGTGTCAAGCCCTCGACTTTGAATTTTCTGATTTTTAAACCTCGGACACGGCCGTGTCCATTTCCCTTTGGAACTCAACACGGCCGTGTCATTTGAATTGGCAGCCTTGAGAAATCTCTTTTCTTGTTTGAATTGCATGCGTGGCTCGTATTTGTGGATTATATTGAACGTGACTCTAATTTAACTATATTATGATTGTTATATTAATGCAAGAATGCAAGTATGAAGGGTATGATCGGTTATATGTTTTAAGACATTAATAGTGCACATGAACATGTCCATTATATTTGATTTATGCGTTCATAACATAACCATGGCATTGCCGAGCGTCTTATTTGGTCCTTTGAGTCTCACTTCACCTGTTTTGCACAGATTTTGATTCCTTTGGAGACGAGGCCGGTCAGTGAGGCTCGTGTGTTCTTCTTTTGCAGTTCGAGGTGGGTTTTTCTTCTACCTAGCTATATGACCCAATAAATCCCTTAACCTGAAAAGTTTTCAACCAAAATGTATATATATATATATAGAGTCATTTTCAAGGAGTAAATTTTTGCAACGTAAAGCCCTTATTTTATAAATCCTACCAAATGTTTTGGCGAGAAAGAAAGAATGAATGTTATGCACGAATGGGGCCCAGGAACTTAGTGTGAGTGGCTATCCGGGGAGGCATGGGCCAACGGTGATCCCTCACATTAGTTCCACCAATTAACGGCGTAACCGGACCTCGTTAGGAGTTAGCGAGGAATGGACGCTGAGCGCTATCTGGGGAGTCATGTTCCCCTTTTGGTCAATGAATGGGTGGTCGGGTCTTGCAAACCCGCCACCAAACCGGAGGAAGAAGGCGTGAATGTTAATGAATGTGCACACAAGATTGAAATGCATGAACAGAATGAATGAAAGAATGTTTAAATGATTTACACGAGGAGTTGGTTGGAGATAATGCACGCCCACTCGCCGGGCTAATAATGACCTAATGTTAATGATTCGTTATAATCCCTTTTGATGATTGTTATTTACCCACTTTGGGAAATTCTTTAAAACCTCACTTGGGATTATAGCTTGCATGTGATTGTTTAATTATCGTCATATATACTATCTATGCCCTGTTTTATACCCACCAGTCCCTTTTGGACTGAACCCGTTTGGTTTTCAGTTATTTTGTGCAGGTGTTGAGGGAGCTAGGCGGGAATACGAGTCCTAGGTCTTGCATTCGCCTCTAGCTTTTATATTTTGTTGTTACACTCGCATACTCGCACTTTTAATTATTGTATGTAAATGTTGTTTTGGGCCGTGATGGCATGTATATGTTGATTATGATTTGGAGCGTAATGGTATTGAGTTTTATCTCCCGTGGATTTAAATGTTGGTA
This sequence comes from Lantana camara, assembly GCA_037501455.1. NCBI lineage: Eukaryota > Viridiplantae > Streptophyta > Magnoliopsida > Lamiales > Verbenaceae > Lantana > Lantana camara. The sequence goes on from CM074856.1 coordinate 78,784,725, forward strand.
CATAGAGCATAGAGCTCAATATATGATATAACTGTTGGTACCTAGAGCATATAGCTCAATCTACGATATATGAGTTATTGCTTCCGTATTTTTTGTTATGCTGCTACTCTGACTGTTGTGGTTATTGGGGTTTAAGTGATAGGCTAGTCCCGCCTGGCTTAGTGTGTGTGTGTGTCCCCGTTCGCTATGATTCAGCACGTGTATGGAAATCCATTTCATATACGGGCCGGGTCATGGTGCGGGGGATGTGGTACCTCGCGCTCGGGTGCTACATCCTTAAGTGGTATCAGAGCTTAGGGTTGCAAAACCCGGGCTCTCGTGTCGTGTGAGTCTGTCTAGGTCGTTCGGCTTAGGAACTACTTGACTATGTGTTGCATATACATCTCTTTGGTGCTTGATTGATTCAAATTGTGGATTTTGGTTGAATTAATTGCATTATCATGCATGAGCTAAGGCTAGCACGTATTTCAGTATTTGTTAACAGGATGCCTCCACGTAGACACCGTGATCGATCTCCAGGACGATGTCATCATCGAAATCGTACCCCTACACCTCCACCTCCACAGCCACCACCGGCCGAGGCCTTTGTTAATTCAGTTATCAACATTATAGACTCTGGGCTTCGAGATTATGTACCACCTGCACCTCCGGCACCACCTGCACCTGCGGTACCACAAGAGACACCTATTTCAGTTATACTCAGGGAGTTTCAGAACCAAAGACCTCCCAAGTTTTTCAAGGGAAATGATGCGCAGGCGGAAATGTGGTTGAAGGAAGTCGAGAGGATATGGGAACTCATTCCATGTGAGTCCCGAGAGAAGGCTCGATGCACCCTTACTTTAATACAAGGGGAAGCCTACTTTTGGTGGGAAAACACAAGGATAGTATTGGAAGCAGCCGGAGAAGAGATTAACTGGGAAGTATTTACACGGGAATTCAAGAATAAGTTCATCCCTCCATCCTCCCGTACTCGAACATTGAGGGAATTCACTGAATCGAAGCAGGGATCTAGATCTGTGGCCGAGTACATTTCGGATTATGAGAGATTGTCCCATTATGCACCTAACATAGCAGGTGATGATTTTCACAAGGCTATGCAATTTATTCAGGGACTTCGACCAGACATTCAGGCAGCTCTTGAGGCGGTTAACACGAGTACCTGGGCGAAGGCTACTTCGAAAGCTTTAAAGGTTGAAGATTCTGTCAATGCTAGAAGGCCAGCTTATCGCCAGGGACAAGGGTCAGGATCCGACTGGGGATTCAATAAAGGGAAGAGGCCGATGACTTTATCAACTCCACCACCAAAAGGACCATTCAAGAAGCCGAGAATTGGAGGCCCAAGTGCACCTGTTCCACGACCACCTCAGGTTCCACCGGCTCCTAAGGGATCTCGCAATGATCAGCCTCCGTGTACTTATTGTGGATGGCCAACCCATTCTTACAACAATTGCCGAAAGAGGTTGAGGTTGTGCTTGATATGTGGAAAAGGGGATCATATGGCTTTCTCATGCCCGGACAAGACTCCCGGATATCAAGCTGGGGCTCCGAGACCCATGGTTCAGGCACGAGCTTATGCCCTTGAGGGTGAGGAGCAGAAAGTTGAAGCTGATCCAAATGCTGTGGTGGAAGGTACCGTTTGCATTCATAACACGAGCATTCACGCATTATTCGATCCGGGTGCCACTCATTCTTTTATATCTTCTGATTTATGTGCCCCTCTGTGCTTATCTGTTACTTGTTCAAATTCTTGTTATTTCGTGAGTTCGCCTCTTGGAGGTAGTTTGCTGATGGGTGCCGAATCCACCAAACAATAATCCTAAACTACTAAACACAATAAATTGTGTATAGTGGCAAAGGGTCGATCCCACGGAGATTGGTTGGTCTCGTGAATCTCCTAATAGCCAAGCAAACAACAACAAAAATAAAAGAGGGGGGGAGGTTAACGCAATTAAAACAAACTAACTTAAAGCACAAAATCAGATTACTCAAATAACTACGGCTGAAAATGAAGATAGTTGTGAAGGTTGATTATGAGAGAAATATCCTAGCTAAGTTGTTACTTCATTCCATACCTGTATCTAATCCTTGATGCAAAAATCGAATCTGATCAAATGATAGATTAACTTACAATAGACAAGAAGCTCATCTATATCATCCTTTCTTATTTTTAACTTAATCAAGAGAAGCTCATCAATTAAATTCTTACCACATAGCAGTCCCGCGAACAAGTATCTAGGATTTAACTATATGGTAGCATTGAGCACCAAAAGGACATTAATCATGATCCAAAATCTCAAGAAGCTTGGATTTATGAAATCATATTACGCATGCCTCACCATATTGTTGAGTAAACATGGTGGTAAACTCTCAATGATGTGTGGTTCTTATATACCTTTACAAGACTATTACGTATCAAGTATCAGTATAACCTCATCAAGTTATTATCTAGGCATCGATTGATCAGAAAGATGATTCGAAAACAACTTATTCAAATACGTTCAAAGCATGCATAAATACCATGAACTAGATTCGCATTCATTCATTTAGATCTCATAGATATTGGCAAGAAATAAGGATACAACCTAACTAAGATAAATATGTTCAGCCACGGATCATATTTACAGAATATATAGAGCTAATAAACTGCTGAGGAACTGAATTTAAACCAACTAAATTAAGCTACAAAAGATGTACTAAAGTATTCTATGATCTAAGCATGAAATTCAACTAAAAAGAGGAAAGGAAAAGGGATTTCTTGCTCTTGGCCGAAACAGGGGATCAGCCCCTGTTCTTGCTCTGCTCCAGCAGCTGCTGCTGCTACGTTCCTTCCCCTCCAGCCCCCCAAAGCTGAATTATCTCCTTCTTTCTCCTCCTCTCTACTTAAGATAATGATCAAGGGGGACAAATTAGCTTTTACAAGTCCCAATAAACATGATTAGGACTCTTGAAAATTCCAAAAATGCAGGATCAATTCTTGCATGTTAGCCATGTAGCAGGTTGTTGCATGTGTGCCACCTGTCCCAACAAGAGGATTCAGCCGCACTTGTTGACCGTGGTCTGCTGTACGCGCATTAGCCTTAGGGATGATCATGCGTTGGGGTCATGGCTCAGGCATTTTCAACACTTAGCATCTTTTTCTTCATGATTCTGCCCAAATCCTTCATTTCTCAACATGTTTCTGCAAAAGTCAAATAAAAGCAAATTAAGTAGAAATCTAATCCAATTCAGGGGGAAATTAAAGAGATTTTCATGTAATTTATGCATACTATCAAATCCCCCCACACTTAGACTTTTGCTTGTCCCTAAGCAACAACTTCTAACCCTAACAAACTGCAAGATGATCCTCAACAAACCACATCAGCCCCACACTTTGTTAATGAGAAAATTTGAACACTAAAATAAATTTCATAACAAGTCTCCACAGCTTTCAAGATGGAAAAGAACAAATCTTAAGTGTTTAACTTGCTAGAGAATGTCAAGGAATTTAGAATTCATTTAAGCATGCACATTTACCATGTAGCAATTACATCATATGATCAAAGGGTGCTCATTCTGGACTGTCTAAATTCCAACAAAACAAAAGATAAAGTGAGGGTTCCAACATAACACTTATACCAAAATTCAAAGCATTGTCTATTTCGGGTGTCATAATACCACTTTGGTAATATATGACTATCCCTAGACTGCACTTAGTGCATCACTCATGGTCACCCATTTTTTTAATTTATGATTTGTATTTAGCCTTAGGTAACCAGCGGAGTGAAACGAGCGGATTGCATCAAGCAAATGGCTGTGACAGCCTTATTCAGAGAGCAATGGCTTAAAAAGCCTTATTCAGAAACTAATGGCATTACAGCCTTATTCATAACATAATCCCTCAATTAACATTAGCATTAGCATTCAGCGTCAATAACATTCTTTAGACAGTCCAAAAATTACACTCGTTTTCACACATGAAGGTCCAATTTAAGCATGCAATTTTTTTAGTTTTCAACCATTAATCTAAATTCAAAAACATTCTCTATCAGAGCGAAAGAACTTATAAATTTGATCAATTCCAAGAATCAGACATGGAAATTCATGTTATTTCAACTTATTTTTCATGTTCAAAAGCTCTCAAATCAAAACATGTTGCACATGGTCAGGTTCAAACTAACACAACTGCACAAAAACACCCCAAAAGGAACTAAGGACCTGAGCAAAAAGAGCTAGAAAGACTAACAACTAGGCTATCAAATTAGGCAGAAATAAAATAGGACCAATCAAACAAACATGCAAAACAGTCATCTTTACATGATTTTTATCCTCTACTAATCCAACCAAAATATTCATAAACTCCCAGAATATCTCCCCCACACTTATTCCACATTGTCCTCAATATATAATAAAAGAAAAGGTAAGAGCATGAGGACTTCCCTGAATGCATTTATTGAAACTGTCAGGGATTCATGAGGCTAATGTATGATCATCCTTTGCAGTCTGGGTCCTGGAGCCCTGTTTCTGCCATAATCTGAAAATTACACAAAAAGGCGGTCCTTAGCCAAGAAACACAGAGAAACACGAACTAAATAACAGCAAATAAAAAAGGATTGGGTTGCCTCCCAACAAGCGCCCTTATTTAACGTCCTAGGCTAGACGATGTGTTACATAACATGTCTTCAATTAAAATCCTTCACATCTTTCATTGGAAAACCTGAATAAAATCCTTTCAAATAATGCATGTTCAATAATAACAGGTCTTCCTCATCAGAATGGTTGAAATCCCCTACATTATAAAGCAACATGTGAGTACATAGATAAGCTCTCTTCCATTTAGAATTCAACTTATTAGGAAATAGAGTAAACAAGGGTCGACAAAACAACCACTTAGCTTCAAGAGAGCAGAATTTCCTAAAAAGTGAATGAGAGTGAGAACTAAAAACATCTTTATCATCACAGTCCAACTCAAAAGATGCACCACATGGAAGGGGACTAACAAAATCCATGTCATTTAAAGAAAACAACTCACTAGGAGACTTTATGGAATCAAACATAGCAAATTTAACAACATTTCCATTAAATTCCATTGTGAGTGTGTGATCAAACTCATTGATTTTTGTTTTAGATATATCAAGAAAAGGCTTTCCTAGCAAAACATCAAATGAGTTATCAACAACAAAGAAGTCCACGGGGAAAATCATGCCATCAATTTCAATCAAAATATTTTCCAATATGCCCTTAGGATAAACAATTGTTCCATCATCAAGTTTAATGATCATACCTGTTTTTCTCATGGAATTAATATGCAAGTGTGAGAAAATAGACAAAGGCATCAGATTAATAGAGGAACTACCATCACATAAAGCTCTATCAATTCCAATAGTTCCTATTTTACATGGAAGAGCAAATAAACCTTTAACATTACTCACTTGAGGTATCTTTTCTTGAAGGATATCAGAGAAATTCTTTCCTACACTTACCTTCCCATAACAAGGCATGTTTTCTTTAGTTGCACACAATTCTTCAAGAGAATTCATATATTGAGGCATACATTTAATTACATCAAGTAATGGGACATTTACCTCAACATCGTAAAGTGCCTTTAGGAACATTGATTCATCATTTTGGAACTCTGATTCATCTTTTTGAAACTCAACATACCTCTGTACAGTTGGCTTTGGGCTGATCAAAGGTTGAAAATTTACAGCAGGTCTGGATTCCTCGTCTGACCTTAAGCTATGGTCATGCCTTATGCTCATATCTGTTGTACAGTCCTGCTCTGTTTCAATACCAGAAATTTGTACTGCTGTATTATGCTCTGTTCCAGCCCCTGTTTTCTGTACTACTTTTTCATTTCTTGATTGGTCATCATAACTCGTCCATTTTTCTGCAAGTAGCTCAAGTTTTGATTCTTTATCTTCCAATCTTCTCACCGAGGAAGCTAATTCTCCAATTTGATTTTCCAACTTCTTTTGAAACTGCTGCATGTTATTACGGGTCTCTTGTTGGAATTGCCACATTTGTTTCATGCTTGTCCGAGTTTCCTGTTGAAATTGTTGTGCATTAATCATAAAGGCTTTAAACATATCCTCAAGAGACGTACCTGAATTGGAAGATGATGGATATTGTTGTGGAGGCTGAATTGCACTTGATGTGCGATTAAAATGATAATCATTCCGTGCGGGCTGAAGTTCCTCATCAAGTAATGGACACTTATCAGTTTTGTGAGGTCCCGTACACACTCCACATTGCTCGGTTATAGGCTGCAAATGAGAAAAAGGATCACCAAGGAGCAAAGGACATACATTGGCTGGGTGGCTTCCCATACAAATACCACAAATATCACTTTGAGAGCTTAAATCCATTGATGACAGCATGTTGATTCTTTCAACTGACTTCTCTGCACAAAAAGAAACACTTAGCTATCAAAAGAAAAACAAAACCGATTAGAACCAATCCCCGGCAACGGCGCCAAAATTTGATGGGTGCCGAATCCACCAAACAATAATCCTAAACTACTAAACACAATAAATTGTGTATAGTGGCAAAGGGTCGATCCCACGGAGATTGGTTGGTCTCGTGAATCTCCTAATAGCCAAGCAAACAACAACAAAAATAAAAGAGGGGGGGAGGTTAACGCAATTAAAACAAACTAACTTAAAGCACAAAATCAGATTACTCAAATAACTACGGCTGAAAATGAAGATAGTTGTGAAGGTTGATTATGAGAGAAATATCCTAGCTAAGTTGTTACTTCATTCCATACCTGTATCTAATCCTTGATGCAAAAATCGAATCTGATCAAATGATAGATTAACTTACAATAGACAAGAAGCTCATCTATATCATCCTTTCTTATTTTTAACTTAATCAAGAGAAGCTCATCAATTAAATTCTTACCACATAGCAGTCCCGCGAACAAGTATCTAGGATTTAACTATATGGTAGCATTGAGCACCAAAAGGACATTAATCATGATCCAAAATCTCAAGAAGCTTGGATTTATGAAATCATATTACGCATGCCTCACCATATTGTTGAGTAAACATGGTGGTAAACTCTCAATGATGTGTGGTTCTTATATACCTTTACAAGACTATTACGTATCAAGTATCAGTATAACCTCATCAAGTTATTATCTAGGCATCGATTGATCAGAAAGATGATTCGAAAACAACTTATTCAAATACGTTCAAAGCATGCATAAATACCATGAACTAGATTCGCATTCATTCATTTAGATCTCATAGATATTGGCAAGAAATAAGGATACAACCTAACTAAGATAAATATGTTCAGCCACGGATCATATTTACAGAATATATAGAGCTAATAAACTGCTGAGGAACTGAATTTAAACCAACTAAATTAAGCTACAAAAGATGTACTAAAGTATTCTATGATCTAAGCATGAAATTCAACTAAAAAGAGGAAAGGAAAAGGGATTTCTTGCTCTTGGCCGAAACAGGGGATCAGCCCCTGTTCTTGCTCTGCTCCAGCAGCTGCTGCTGCTACGTTCCTTCCCCTCCAGCCCCCCAAAGCTGAATTATCTCCTTCTTTCTCCTCCTCTCTACTTAAGATAATGATCAAGGGGGACAAATTAGCTTTTACAAGTCCCAATAAACATGATTAGGACTCTTGAAAATTCCAAAAATGCAGGATCAATTCTTGCATGTTAGCCATGTAGCAGGTTGTTGCATGTGTGCCACCTGTCCCAACAAGAGGATTCAGCCGCACTTGTTGACCGTGGTCTGCTGTACGCGCATTAGCCTTAGGGATGATCATGCGTTGGGGTCATGGCTCAGGCATTTTCAACACTTAGCATCTTTTTCTTCATGATTCTGCCCAAATCCTTCATTTCTCAACATGTTTCTGCAAAAGTCAAATAAAAGCAAATTAAGTAGAAATCTAATCCAATTCAGGGGGAAATTAAAGAGATTTTCATGTAATTTATGCATACTATCATTTGCAGACAGATCGGGTTGTGAGGGGTTGTTCGGTGTTGATAGAAGGGAAAGATTATCCGGCAGATTTCATAGTGATGTCTATGAAGAAGTATGGGGTAATCTTCGGGATGGATTGGTTGTATCAGCACCGGGCCGAAGTGGATTGTTTTAAGAAAAAGATAAAATTGGGTGATGAGTCGATTGGAGAAGTTGGGTTGAAGAATATACCTCTTTTGTCGTTTATAGAAGCTCGTAAGTTGGTGAAGGATGGAGCCACGGGATTTATAGCCTATCTCCTTAATAAACCCAAGGATCAATCAAGTTTTGAGGAGACGGCTGTGGTAAAGGAATATCCAGATGTATTTCCAGAGAATTTGGGTTCTCTACCACCGGATCGGGAGATTGAATTTGTTGTTGATTTATATCCAGGATCAGAACCGTATTCCAAGACCCCTTATAGAATGGGTCCGGCGCAGTTGAAAGAATTGAAGGTTCAGTTGGAGGAATTACTCAAGATTGGTTATATTCGACCGAGTTCATCTCCGTGGGGTGCTCCGGTTCTCTTTGTTAAGAAGAAAGATGGATCGTTGAGAATGTGTATAGATTACCGGAAGCTTAATCGGATGACTATCAAGAATAAGTACCCGTTGCCCCACATCGAGGATTTATTTGATATGCTGCAAGGCTCGGGAATCTATTCGAAATTGGATTTAAGGCAAGGTTACTACCAACTGAAAATCCGGGAAGAGGATATACCCAAGACAGGATTCAATACCCGCTATGGACATTACGAGTTCGTAGTGATGCCTTTTGGATTGACGAATGCCCCTGCAGCATTTATGGATATGATGCATCGGATTTTTCGGCCGTACTTGGATAAATTTGTAGTGATCTTCATTGATGATATTCTCGTGTATTCTAAGACTCTGGAGGATCACGCTAGGCATCTCAATTTGGTATTGGAGACGTTGAGAGAGCACCGGTTATACGCCAAATTTAGTAAGTGTGAGTTTTGGATCGATCGGGTTGCTTTTCTAGGCCATATTATCTCGAGTAAAGGTTTAGAAGTTGATCCTTCAAAGATCGAGACAGTTACTCAATGGCCGAGTCCGAAGAATGCTTCCGAGGTAAGAAGTTTCTTAGGATTGGCAGGTTATTATCGACGGTTTGTGAAGGATTTTTCAAAGATAGCCGGTCCTTTAACTCGATTAACGAAGAAGGAAGCTAAATTTGAGTGGGATGAGGCATGTGAAGCGAGTTTTCAACTCTTGAAGGAAAAATTAACCACTGCACCGGTATTAGCACTTCCCGAGGGCACTGAAGGATACATGGTTTATACGGACGCCTCGAAAGAAGGGTTGGGATGTGTTTTGATGCAAAAGGGTAAGGTGATAGCTTATGCCTCGAGGAAATTAAAGGATCATGAGCAGAATTATCCCACTCACGATCTTGAGCTTGCGGCAGTGATTTTCGCTTTGGGAAAGTGGAGACACTATCTTTACGGAGTGTCTTTTGAGATCTTTTCCGACCACAAGAGTCTTCAGTATGTGTTCTCTCAAAAGGAATTGAACAGGAGACAGAGGAGATGGATGGAGATGTTAGCGGATTATGAGTGTACGATTCGTTACCATCCCGGAAAAGCTAATGTGGTCGCGGATGCACTTAGCAGGAAGACTAGTGTGTCTAGTGTGAAAGTGGAAGTTGGAGAAGAATCTGAGCCTTTTGAACTGAGAGCTAGTATTCAGAATGTCACGGTTCAACCGGATCTTCAACAGAGGTTGTTGGAAGCGCAAAGCGTGGACTCCGAGGTTCAGAAATTAGTGCTGAAAGCTAGAAATGATTCAGAGAGTCCGTTCGGATTTGATGACACCGGGCTTCTAAGGTTTAAGAACAGAGTTGTGGTTCCGGAAGAATTGAAACGGTTGATATTGGAAGAAGCTCATCGATCAGGGTATTCGATACATCCCGGAGGAAATAAGATGTATAAGGATTTAAAGAAATTTTATTGGTGGAATGGACTTAAGCGGGATGTGATCAATTTCGTAAGGCATTGTTTAACTTGCCAAGTTGTGAAAGCAGAACATCAGAAACCATCGGGGTTACTTCAGCCGTTACCTATCCCGGAATGGAAATGACAGCAAGTGGCAATGAATTTTGTTACGGGTCTTCCTAGAGTGAAAGGTGGTTTGGATGGAATTTGGGTAATAGTAGATCGATTGACGAAGTCAGCGCATTTTCTTGCTATTCGGATGTCGGATAAGGTGAATAAATTGGCTAAGAAGTATGTTGATGAAATTGTTCGACTTCATGGGGTACCGGTCAGCATTGTATCAGATCGGGATCCGAGGTTTACTTCTAGGTTTTGGCAAGAATTGTAAAGGAATCTGGGAACAAGGCTTTAATTCAGCACAACATTCCATCCTCAGACGGACGGGCAATCTGAGAGATTAATCAAATATTTGGAGGATATGTTGAGAGCATGTGCATTGGATTATTCGAGTTCGTGGAACGAGCAATTGCCTTTAATTGAGTTCACCTACAATAACAGTTTTCAGGTATCGATAGAAATGGCTCCCTATGAGGCTCGCTACGGACGGAAATGTAGATCGCCATTGTTCTTTGATTTGGAAGAGTGGAATTGGACGAAGCAAGATGGTGTGAGACGAGGGGAGAATAAAGAAAAACCCTCTAAGGCCGTGCAGGAAGCAATCGATAAGATTCAAATAATCAGACAACGAATGAAAGCAGCACAGGATCGACAGAAAAGCTATTCAGATAAACGACGGAAGGATCTTGAGTTTGCAGTTGGGGATAGAGTGTTTCTGAAAGCTTCGCCGCGAAAAGGGTTCACCCGAATTGGAAATGGAGGAAAGCTAAACCCCCGATATTTGGGACCATATGAGATTCTAGAGAGAATTGGAGACACAGCCTACTGTTTGGATCTACCCCCGAGTTTGACAGGAATTCATAATGTATTCCATGTTTCTCAACTTCGGAAATATTATCCGGATGAATCCGAGATCTTAACTGTTGAAGAAGTGGAACTTGAGCCTAACCTTACCTTCGTTCAGAAACCGGTTAGAATTTTGGATCGGAAATTTCAAGAATTAAGAAACCGGCAAATCCCAGTAGTTAAAGTCTTATGGAGAAGTGATAAGTCGGAAGAGGCTACGTGGGAGACGGAGGAGAAGATGAAAAGATTTCATCCCGAATTGTTTCCAGCCGATAAATGAATCCGAGGACGGATTCTTTTAAGGGGGAGAGGTTCTGACGCCCCGAGTTGTCACACGCGTAGGTAAGTGTTACGTGCGCATTTATATTTAATTATATGATTTTATATTTTAATTTGTTACTTGAATTTGTTTATAATTTGATTATTTCTTTAAAAATTTCTTATGATCGTTTATTTGAACTATGAATATGTGATCGGATTTGTGAAAATGTGAATTTCGTGAATATGGTGTTAATTGAATGAAATTACGTGTTCCGTGTAATCCTTGGACTTAATTGTAAGATATTTGAATGTTTTGGACTCAATTGGAAATTGAGTTTGGGCTTAATTGCCACTTTTTGAAAGTTTAGGGACCTATTTGTATAATAGGCAACCCTGAACGGTTCTCGCGATATCTTGAGCTCCGGACCTCGAAATCGAGATCCGTAACCGGCGTTGAACTTGTTTCGACATTACCTATCCCTTGAACTTGACCTTGTATCTTTTCGGTATCATTTGAACCTTCGACAACGAACCGTTTCGTAACCTCGACTTTATAATTTGTTTGAACCTTTTCTTAAACGAACCGGACTTGGACCACCCGTATCCTACCCATTTCTCTACTAGATATCAGCATTCCTATCCTTTTCCTCCCATTTTGATCGATCAAAATCAGCCAAGGCAAGAGCAAGGAAGAGAAGCCAAAGAAACCCTCCATTTTTGATCCTCCAAGCTTTGAGCTCAAGCTTAACCAATCCTCCATCTTCTTCCAAGGTAATTGGTGATTTATAACCTCCATCTTCGCCTCTATATTTTCATCTATTTGAGTCATGATAGAAGTTGAGGATTCATGTGTGTGGATATATGAGATTGAATTGAGGGTTTGGGTTGGATCATTGGTTTGTTGGTTTAAAGTGAAACTTGATGCTTGCTAAATGATTCTTGTAAGCTTTATATCATTTTTTACATGTTTAAATTTAAGGTTGGATGAGTAGGGCATGATATGCCATTGGAGGAGCTTGAAGCTCCATGTGTGTTGATCATGGATTTTGATGATGTTTTGGCCAATTTCAAGCGTGTATTCTTATATTTTTACTTGAGTTGCATGTTGTATATGAATAATATGGATTAAAATCATGTTTAAGTGTTGTTGGAGAGCTTCTTGATGGCTGCCCTGTTTTCCTTAAAGCTTTTCCCCACGTAACAGAGTTGTTGCTCTGTTATCTCTTTCAAAACGATGAGCTGACACGGTCGTGTCAGCTTTGAACTGAAAATGGACACGACAGTGTTGGGCTCTCGACTTTGTTTTTTTTTTCAGATTTTAACCTCGGACACGGCCGCATCCAAATCCTTTGAAAACTCAACACGGCCGTGTCAAGCCCTCGACTTTGAATTTTCTGATTTTTAAACCTCGGACACGGCCGTGTCCATTTCCCTTTGGAACTCAACACGGCCGTGTCATTTGAATTGGCAGCCTTGAGAAATCTCTTTTCTTGTTTGAATTGCATGCGTGGCTCGTATTTGTGGATTATATTGAACGTGACTCTAATTTAACTATGTTATGATTGTTATATTAATGCAAGAATGCAAGTATGAAGGGTATGATCGGTTATATGTTTTAAGACATTAATAGTGCACAGGAACATGTCCGTTATATTTGATTTATGCGTTCATAACATAACCATGGCATTGCCGAGCGTCTTATTTGGTCCTTTGAGTCTCACTTCACCTGTTTTGCACAGATTTTGATTCCTTTGGAGACGAGGCCGGTCAGTGAGCCTCGTGTGTTCTTCTTTTGCAGTTCGAGGTGGGTTTTTCTTCTACCTAGCTATATGACCCAATAAATCCCTTAACGTGAAAAGTTTTCAACCAAAATGTATATATATATATATATATAGAGTCATTTTCAAGGAGTAAATGTTTGCAACGTAAAGCCCTTATTTTATAAATCCTACCAAATGTTTTGGCGAGAAAGAAAGAATGAATGTTATGCACGAATGGGGCCCAGGAACTTAGTGTGAGTGGCTATCCGGGGAGGCATTGGCCAACGGTGATCCCTCACATTAGTTCCACCAATTAACGGCGTAACCGGACCTCGTTAGGAGTTAGCGAGGAATGGACGCTGAGCGCCATCTGGGGAGTCATGTTCCCCTTTTGGTCAATGAATGGGTGGTTGGGTCTTGCAAACCCGCCACCAAACCGGAGGAAGAAGGCGTGAATGTTAATGAATGTGCACACAAGATTGAAATGCATGAACAAAATGAATGAAAGAATGTTTAAATGATTTACACGAGGAGTTGGTTGGAGATAATGCACGCCCACTCGCCGGGCTAATAATGACCTAATGTTAATGATTCGTTATAATCCCTTTTGATGATTGTTATTTACCCACTTTGGGAAATTCTTTAAAACCTCACTTGGGATTATAGCTTGCATGTGATTGTTTAATTATCGTCATATATACTATCTATGCCCTGTTTTATACCCACCAGTCCCTTTTGGACTGAACCCGTTTGGTTTTCAGTTATTTTGTGCAGGTGTTGAGGGAGCTAGGCGGGAATACGAGTCCTAGGTCTTGCATTCGCCTCTAGCTTTTATATTTTGTTGTTACACTCGCATACTCGCACTTTTAATTATTGTATGTAAATGTTGTTTTGGGCCGTGATGGCATGTATATGTTGATTATGATTTGGAGCGTAATGGTATTGAGTTTTATCTCCCGTGGATTTAAATGTTGGTACATAGAGCATAGAGCTTAATATATGATATAACTGTTGGTACCTAGAGCATATAGCTCAATCCACGATATATGAGTTATTGCTTCCGCATTTTATGTTATGCTGCTACTCTGACTGTTGTGGTTATTGGGGTTTAAGTGATAGGCTAGTCCCGCCTGGCTTAGTGTGTGTGTGTGTCCCCGTTCTCTATGATTCAGCACGTGTATGGAAATCCATTTCATATTCGGGCCGGGTCATGGTGCGGGGGATGTGGTACCTCGCGCTCGGGTGCTACACCCACCATCCAGTCTCATTGAGCAGAGGGTACATGAATCCCTAAACCTGGAACTCCATCCTCCACTAATCTCCTAGGGGATTCAAGGGTCATCCCAATGTGGTGAGGATAACATTCGAGTTACCCGTCAGCCCATGCTTTCCCGGTTGGCTCAATCACTATCCTCGGGCCCAACGTGACATGCTTTACTCGCCAAAACACGATCAATCAATAAACCACGATACATGACTTGCTTTTCATGAACATGGCTTGCTTGCAATTGTTTTCGAGTTTAGAAATCACTGTAAATAGATATATATACCTTTTGGCTTGAAATTCCACATAATGGTCATACGGGTTCTATATAACTAGCAATTAAACCTCACCTTTATCGACAAAAGACGAGTAGGATACGGTCTACAGGGCTTGCTCCTCGTCCCGGTGAAGCTGGTCTGTGCAAGATAGACGTGTACACGTGAGACATGACTCAAAATGGACCAAATATGACGAACGGCGAAAATGCAACGAGATGACAAGCAATACATAATGTAGCATTCAAACATCATGTTTTAACATGTAATCAATCATATTATAGCAATTTGGGATCAAAGAAGCCATTGGGTAAAAATCCCAAAATCACATTTTTGTATAGAATGTTTTGTTCTGTCAGCGAGGTGGGAACGGCCGTTCCGGCCCTCAATGTAAACGGGGAAGGGCCGTTCCCATGGCCCCGAGAAACGTGCCTACGCTTTTATTTTTAAAAGAGCGACTTATGTTGGGAACGGCCCTTCCGGCTCGCAGGCCAAAATGGGAACGGCCGTTCCCATGTGCGCACCGTCTTTGAATTCAAAGGAGTGGGAACGGCCGTTCCCAGAATGAACTGGGGACGGGAAGGGCCGTTCCCGCTCCTCTGCAAATGCAGAAACAGAGCAGAACAGGGGAGGCTCTCGGGACAAAAACAACCACTTCAAAACATCATCCAATTCACTTTAAAATGCAAGAATTCAGGAATTAATCATACATACATGTTCAATATACAATAAAATGTAATTAAAACACTTAAATCACCCAAGAACACCAAGAATTTCCACTTACAAGTTCACACACCCAACCATCACATAAGCTCAATTCTTCAAGAATTCATGTCTCAATCCAAGTTATAATCATATATTCATGCATCCACTAACCTATAATTCATATATCTCATAAATCACAAACCCTAGCTTCCACACATAATCATCAAGAAACCATATCCATGCATCAAACCCACCTTAAATGAAAATAATGAAGGAAGAAGATGAAGAGGGATGATTGAGCTCTAAAACTCAAATTTTCTTGAATAATCTTGATTCAATTTGATGAAATCTTTCCTTTCTTTCTTGGAGCTTGAGGTTCGGTGGAGAAAGGGAAGCAAATTGGATGAAATGATCAAAAATGCATTAAGCTTGGAAGCTTGAAGAATATATTACGTGATTCATCATTTTGGAAATGTGTGATATGTATAAATTGTAATTTAGTCCCTCAAAGATTCAAATCATGCAATTAAGGATGAAAGACTTTGAAGATTGATCAATTAAATCCTTGGGGAAAGTCATGCAATTTGGTCCGTCAATTTAAAAGAATGAGCTTTTAAGGACTAGTTGACAATTAAATCATATTTGGCAATTAATGCATTAAGCTTGGAAGCTTGAAGAATATATTACGTGATTCATCATTTTGGAAATGTGTGATATGTATAAATTACAATTTAGTCCCTCAAAGAATCAAATCATGTAATTAAGGATGAAAGACTTTGAAGATTGATCAATTAAATCCTTGGGGAAAGTCATGCAATTTGGTCCGTCAATTTAAAAGAATGAGCATTTAAGGACAAGTTGACAATTAAATCATATTCGGCAATTAATGCATTAAGCTTGGAAGCTTGAAGAATATATTACGTGATTCATCATTTTGGAAATGTGTGATATGTATAAACTTTCCCCAAGGGTTTAATTGATCAATCTTCAAAGTTTTTCATCCTTAATTGCATGATTTGAATCTTTGAGGGACTAAATTGCAATTTATACATATCACACATTACCAAAATGATGAATCACGTAATATATTCTTCAAGCTTCCAAGCTTAATGCATTTTTGATCATTTCATCCAATTTGTTTCCCTTTCTCCACTGAACCTCAAGCTCCAAGAAGGAAAGGAAAGATTTCATCAAATTGAATTAAGATTATTCAAGAAAATTCAAGTTTTAGAGCTCAATCATCCCTCTTCATCTTCTTCCTTCATTATTTTCATTTAAGGTGGGTTTGATGCATGGATATGGTTTCTTGATGGAAGCTTGAAGAATATATTACGTGATTCATCATTTTGGAAATGTGTGATATGTATAAATTGCAATTTAGTCCCTCAAAGATTCAAATCATGCAATTAAGGATGAAAAACTTTGAAGATTGATCAATTAAATCCTTGGGGAAAGTCATGTAATTTGGTCCCTCAATTTAAAAGAATGACCTTTTAAGGACAATTTGACAATTAAATCATATTCGGCTTGAAGAATATATTACGTGATTCATCATTTTGGAAATGTGTGATATGTATAAATTACAATTTAGTCCCTCAAAGATTCAAATCATGCAATTAAGGATGAAAGACTTTGAAGATTGATCAATTAAATCCTTTGGGAAAGTTATGCAATTTGGTCCCTCAATTTAAAAGAATGAGCATTTAAGGACAAGTTGACAATTAAATCATATTCGGCATGAAGAATATATTACGTGATTCATCATTTTGGAAATGTGTGATATGTATAAATTGCAATTTAGTCCCTCAAAGATTCAAATCATCCAATTAAGGATGAAAGACTTTGAAGATTGATCAATTAAATCCTTGGGGAAAGTCATGCAATTTGGTCCCTCGATTTAAAAGAATGAGCATTTAAGGACAATTTGACAATTAAATCATATTCGGCTTGAAGAATATATTACGTGATTCATCATTTTGGAAATTTGTGATATGTATAAATTACAATTTAGTCCCTCAAAGATTCAAATCATGTAATTAAGGATGAAAGACTTTGAAGATTGATCAATTAAATCCTTGGGGAAAGTTATGCAATTTGGTCCCTCAATTTAAAAGAATGAGCATTTAAGGACAAGTTGACAATTAAATCATATTCGGCATGAAGAATATATTACGTGATTCATCATTTTGGAAATGTGTGATATGTATAAATTGCAATTTAGTCCCTCAAAGATTCAAATCATCCAATTAAGGGTGAAAGACTTTGAAGATTGATCAATTAAATCCTTGGGGAAAGTCATGCAATTTGGTCCCTCAATTTAAAAGAATGAGCATTTAAGGAGAAGTTGACAATTAAATCATATTCGGCAATTATTTCACTCAATAAATATTTTCAAGTCATGAATAAATTCTCAATTTAATATGAATTCATAAAATTTCATTAAAGTATTATGAAATATAATTTATAAAATTATTTTAAACATAAGATATTAATAAATGAAAATCGGGGCGTTACAATTCCCCCCCCCCCCCCCCCCCTAAAAGGACCTGGTCCCCAGGTCCACTGTCAAGTTTCAAGTGATGCACAAGCTATAAGAGAACCCCATCTCTTAAACAAGGAATGAAAGAACCCCGTCTTTCAACAAGAAATGAGAAAACCCCGTTTCTGAGTAAGAAAGGAGAGAGCCGCGTCTCTCAACAAGAGAGGAGAGAACCTCGTCTCTCAATATGCATAAAAGTAATTTAAGGAACCAGATTGTAGACACAATTTCATAAATGTCACATAGACAAGTAGAACCATATTAATTACATAATATCATCCATAAATAATTAATTTGCAACTAACGAGAAATTAAATATAATAACAATAAGATTCATGATGCACATGATATGCATGGTTAAGTGTACCGTTCACCGTTGGTTGTGTCATGCATATAATTGGTACCTTCTTCTTCCCTGACCAGATTTACATTTGCAATTTGAACCCCCCTCTCAAGAATACCTTCCCGGGCCCGAACAAGCCGTCTTTCATCCCTGGTAGATTTCCCTCATCGCTTGGAGCATGTATCTATTTGATGCTCATCGCTCCCACAGTATAGGCATAATCCTAACCGTCTTCTACAACCCTCGTAAGTATGGTTGTCAAGTCCACAATAGTTGCATCGAAGCTTCCCAGAAGATGTGGTAGAAGCTGGGGTACGTGAAGCGCCTGAACTCGATCCAAGTGATTGTTCCTTTTTCTTTCGAGATCTTTCTTGAAGTGTCGGGGCATGATAAGGGATAGGTCGCTTTCCTTTGTTAAAGTTTTGTCCTAATTTTGAACCTGAAGCCTGCTCGAATCGAGGATTAGACCTTCTTGCCTCCAATGAGGTGGTGTCTCGAACTTTCTCTTGGAAGTCACTTGGAGTTAGTTCCCACACTCTTTTAACTTTCTTAAATTGTGGCTCGGCTGGAACGTTATTTCCTTCAAAGACCTTTGAGGGTTGTTGGTTCCGGAACTCCCGAAAGGCTATCGAAATTTGGCCCGGCTGTGGTGATGAAGCTAATGGCGCGGAAGAAACATACTCTCTTATCTTTTGATCAATCAAACAAACCAAGGAATCGAAAAACCCCTGAGGTTGAACCGAAGGGGGTAAATCAGGGGAAGCCTTAGACACTCGTTCATGATGAGGGCGACTGTGACGCCCCGTTTTCTCGAAGGGCGTCCTGACGATATTAACAAGTAAGTCTCTATACTTATGTATGTTTAATTTAAGAGTTCTTGAATTATGTGATTTAATGTAAATTAAATTAGTATGTGTTCATTCGAATTATTCTATGATTAATTGCCAACTTGATTAATTACGCGCATATTTAACCCTAACTGTCTAATTTGATTTAATTCAAATTCATTCCATGAAATAATTGTCAAGTTGATTTTAAATCCATCATGTTGCTTAACTTGTTTAATTTCGGTTTACTTGAATTCCTTGAGATTAATTGTCAATCATGTGTTTACGAAGTGTCGTTAAATTGTACGAAAGGTTTTAAAATTAAATTGAATTAAACTCTAATTGGTAAATCTATCTCTTTCATTTTAATTTGTAAAATTAATTCGGAGTTTGATTGTTTATTCGTAACTTTACCAAATTTATTTACGATTTTTGTACGCGATATGTCACTTTGCTACGTGATAAGGATACCCGGTTGTATATAGCTTGTGCACAAGACACATTTCTCCCAATCTCTTTTCTCTCTCTCTCTCTCCTCTCCCACTCTCTCTCCCGAGGTCACTATGCGCGGCTTCGGTTACGAGCCCATAACTCGATCGTTTCTCGACGGAATTCAACAAACGAATAGTCCATTTCGATTATCTCGGCGAGACGTACGGAAGAGTACCAATTTCACAGCCTAACGATGAACGGTGGCGGAGTTATGGCCGGATTTCAGTAGCAGCGGCGGAGCTGTCAGACCACCGCCACTTCGCCGGCGTTTCGCGGCAGTTTCCGGCCCTCCTCTTGAGACACGCGCCACATGACCAGAAAGAGGACTTCCCGGCACAGTGGGTGACGTCGACATCACGGCCATCGGAGCAGAGACGGCGTCGCACGCGCCGCCCAAAGCTCGCGGCGACGGCGGCCGTTACTGTAGCGGCGGGTTTCGCCGCCTTCCGGCGGGGTTTTTCGACGGGGCTTGATGATTCCCAAGGTTTTTAGACCTCCTGAGTCCATTTCTGGCATCAATTTCACCAGATCTTGGCCGTAGGTTGTGGTTCCGGCGACGTGGGCGGCGGAAGAAACTTCGGCGGCCAACGGGGGCCTTTTCCGGCCATCTTTTGGCCTCGGGCTCTTCACGAAAGTTGTTCGGAACGACGAGAACTAGTGGCCAGTGATCAGGTGACTCCAGATTCGGTGGTTTGGCGGCTGATCGCGGTGGCAAAGTGGCGGTGCAACGGCGGCACTAGCTCCGAGGATTTTTCCGGCGAGCTACCTTAGGGCTTTCGAAGAGCTCGTCATGGGTAAGACAATGGCTTTTACGGATCACATTTTGGTTCACCGGTTTGGAAGTAATTTGAGTTTGAAAATTTAGGGTTTTCGTGTTCTTAGATTTCAGATCTAGGACAATCGGCTTGGAATTTTCAGAAATTGATCAAGGATTCGGAACGGGCACGAAGACTTCATTCAGGACTGATTTTTCGGGATTTTTCCGGCGACCTTCGGTGGCGGCCGGCGGCGGTCCGGCCAAATTCCGGCAGCTACAATGGTGGCGTTCCGACGGCGTTTGGTTAGATGTTCGTCTCGTTGTGGTGAGTTCAACGCCACTTTCCGTTCGTTAATCGGACACTCGATCTATTTATTACGAATTATTTTACGTAATTGTGATTATTTGAATTAATTGTTTTAAGTGCAAATAAATTGGTTATTGTTGGTTTGTTGATCGAGATGTATTCCAATCGTATATGAAAACATGTATTGAATGGATTGTGATATGCATGAATGTTTTAATTTACAATTTAAATCCCGATGTGATGAATTTATACTATGTGTTTAGATATGAAGGGGTGTTAGTGTAATATCTAGAAACTAGTCTTTTATGTGACTAAATGAACTTGAATGATATTTTAGAAGAACGAACATGTTGTGATTTCTCTATATGGATTTGAGACATTCTCAATGTTATGTTTGTTGTAAATTGTGTTTCCAATATTAAATTGATATACATGACAAATGCTTGAGCAACTTGAGACTTTATGCATGATAGGAGTTAGAATTGCAATATCTTGATTTACTCTTACTACTTGAAAATAGTATATTATGAATTACAATAAATTGATAATTGTCATGTTTGTAAGTAATTAATTCCTAGTTGAATAATTGTATAAACACTTTTATAAATAATTCTAAACTAAGGGGATGTATCCGTAATAATTCTAAACTTTTATAAATGACTTAGGGGATGTAAGTGTAATATTTATGAAACTATGAATGTGACTTGAGCTTGTGTACCAAACATGTTGTGAAGTTGTAAAGTATGATCTTAAGCGAATTAAATGTACTCTTTATTTGTATCAAGCATGCTATCTACGTACAACAACTTTGTATGTTTATATGATCAAGTTGCTCTTACTTATGCACTTTACAACTCGTCATGAACTTGATGCTTAATTCTAATATTATAATTGAACCCTGTGATATTGGATGATTTAATATGCATTTTGTGAATACATTGACTTCCTAAATTGATCTTGCATCTTTGGATATGGAATTGCGTGATGGTTGCTTGTAAATACGATCTTTGTTGACCATTGATATGCCTTGAATGACCACGACACCTTATCCAAGCACAACATGAACACTTATGCATAACCACGATCATGTTGAGCAACGTCGTGCGTCTTGTTTGGTTCATATAGAGTCTAAGTCTGGGCTTCTGTATGTCTTGTCACAGAGTTTGGTGGTGCCGGTGGGCCCGAGGTTTAGAGTGTTTGGCCCTTCACACTCTCAGACTCTACTTTCACGAGGTGAGGTTTAGGATTTTGTATAGTTATTGACCTATGGCCTTTACATGTTGATTTCTATCCTTGCATGCGAGTATACCTTACTATAGATATGTATGTGTTGAATATGATATTTTTATGATCTTATGCTTGCACTTCTCCGTTGGGCGGGCTATCCCTGCAGCGTGGGAATGTAAGTGTGTGAGTCCTGCGTGGGCGGGCTATCCCTGCAGCGTAGGAATATATATAAAAACCCATTTTTGAAGCATATGTAAGCTATTTTGTAAAATTCAGTTGTGTTATGTTTCGGTAGCGAGATTGCCATGAAAGATTGGCGTATGTTCTGTTCTGTTCTGTTCTGTTGTGGATCCAAGGAGCTATGGGATAGATGGCCCTGGGACGGTATAGGACCGTCAGGGATAGGTCTATGTGTAGTTCCATTTGAGATATCTTCACGCGACCCGTGCTGTAGGGAAGGTGTGGTATCTTGAGCCTTCGGCTAAGGCCGGGGAGGACTCTTGTGGGTTCGCTACCCCTTGAGGGTATGTCTGTTCTGGATGGTTTTGGGACTGTACATCTCCTCCATCATTGGTGTGACGGTTGGATTGATTTTGTATTTTGATATGTTATGAGGAGTAAAGGTGGGAAGCTCGTACTCGCCGAGCAGTTGATTATGTTATGTTATGGAATTATGAATCGGGATAGAGTCTTTCTGGAAAATGGTTTCTAAACTTATATCTATATCTTATTCGGGTTCTTTCAAAACGTTTTGGTATGTAACACCTATCCCCGGTTCATGAGTCCATCCTTTTTATTCTGTGCTATGCTCCTTATATATATATATTGTGGGTGTGCGTTAGCCCCCTCACTCGGTCAAGTTGACTGACCCCTCATTTACACTTTTAGTTGCAGGATTGTTGGCGTTTGCTAGGCGGAAGTGAGTCCTTTAAGTTGCACTTCGTCGGTCTAGTCTTTCTATTTGCATTTGTCTTTTCATACACTTTACTTATGCTTTGACTTGTAGACTTGAGATTATACTTTACTATTCGGTAGCCCTGCGTGGCACTCTCATTCGGCCCTTGTGACACTTGATGATTATTACTTTATGTTGATATTCGGGACTAGGGACTTATGCTAGTTGAACCCGTCACCTGCTTTGCATGTTTTGTTTTAAATGCTTCCGCTATCTATTGATGTTGGTTTTAATTGCTTCCGCACTCTGAGTTTTGGTCAAGTTAGGTCCGCCTAGCCTAGTGTGTGAGTTGGTCTCCCGTTCGCTCTGATTCGGATTCGGGCATGGACTTTCATTTCATGCTTCGGGTCTGGGTCATAGTGCGGGGGATGTGGTATCCTCCGTTTGGGGTGTTACAGCGACCCTGAGACATCCTGTAATCAAGACACTAGATATGCATGTTGAATTAATATGCCAATGCAGGTAGCATACTTAGAAATAATAAAATTCACATATTGGAACAATTAAGCTCAATCGGGAAAGCACATATAAATAAAGAAATTGAAAATTTTAAAATTGCATATGATGCACGTGCTTATGGATGCATTGAACCTATCACCGGAGTAATGGAAAACTTTATCTTGGCATGTAATTCCTTGTTTGTTGAAATATAAGCGTATCTTGAACTGTTGGTTATTTCTTATTTTTTTCCATGGTCTTCCAATTTTCAGAATTTCTAATATCAACTTAGACATTCCCAAGGCTTGAAATTACAATTGCTGGAACCCGAAGTCCGCTACGCTCATGAAATTAGTGTCTTGCCTGTTCTTTAATAATCACTCCCCGATTGTTGCCCGAGTCTTCTTCATGGTCGTCACTTTGATTACCACTTTCTTTGGTTTACTCTTTAGAAGTTCGAATAAATAAATGAACTCCCTTTCCCATTGTTTATACTTGATCGCCCGTCATCCACCTAGCAATTCCTTACCTTTCTTTATCGTTCTCATTAGTTGCTTCATGTCCTTTAATGTAATTCACAACACGACAATTCAGCTTGGATCTAGAAAATGTCCCAACTAGATAAAACCTTTAACATGATAGACTTCCAAACTCCCCTTTGTTAATCGGAATCCCAACCATACTCTCGCTCATATTTTTCCTTGCTTCATTTCCACGGGAGTTAAACTTTATTACCTTTTCCATAGCTACTTCCTTGACTAGAATTTCTTGCATCAACTTGTGTAATTGCATGATTTCCCCAAACCAGAACCTTTGAATTTAAATTCTGCTCCACTTATGGAATTAATTTCCTAATCTCCCTCGAAATCATCTTCAATTATTACCCCGATTCATCAAGTTACAACTGTGACTGAAATCCTCTAAATCTAATCTTTATGAATTGAATAGATTGTAGAACTTGTCTTCTTACTTGCCTACCCCTTGAACATATAATTTCCTTTCCTTCGTTCTTCATCCTTTACAGTTTCCGTTTGCTATTCCACATCTTCTGCTTCGCTCTTTAAACATGACACTTCAAATTGAATCTGAAAAAAGAGCTCAATCCACCCTATTATAGAATCCCTAGCATCATAACCTTCCATGAATAGATCAATACATTATCAGCTCCTATATATATCATACATGCAAAAGTTTCCAAATGTTAACAAAACCCGTAACATACTAACTCTGGATATGACAAACGCAATATCATGGTAATGTATAAAGTGCTAGACCCAGCTGGACGACAAGACACGACTCTGACTCCCGCCTAGCACCCGACCGCGACAACCTGAAAGGTGGGGCGTCAGTCCATGCAAGACTGAGTGAGGGGTATAAATATATAATAGCACAATTAACATGCAAGTTATAACCTCGGGTAAGGTTTTATAATTAAGAGTAATATAGGTTCATAATAACATAGAACTCGCCCGAGATTACAACTACCAATATTAAATACTTTAATCAATTTCATGCGTTCAATACGTGCAATACGTGGCCCGGTGAGTGAGGGCAATTCTCCTACCTTACTCCGACAGTGTACAATACATGCTTGCTTTATTATTCAATAGGTGATCATGCAATTCAGCTATCGTGCAGTTGTGCATGTGAATTAAGGCAAGACAATTAGTAAGTGAAATCATGACAATAACCCGATGACAATCCGTGGTGCCGGACCCGTCCCCAGTCTCCTTCTTCCTCCGGTGATGGTGGGATTGCAAGGCCCCACCATCCAGTCTCATTGAGCAGAGGGTACATGAATCCCTAAGCTCGGAACTCCTTCCTCCACTAATCTCCTAGCGGATTCAGGGGTCATCCCAATGTGGTGAGGATAGCATTCGAGTTACCCGTCAGCCCATGATTTCCCGGTTGGCTCAATCACTATCTTCGGGCCCAACGTGATATGCTTTACTCGCCAAAACACGATCAATCAATAAATCACGATACATGAATTGCTTTTCATGAACATGGCTTGCTTGCAATTGTTTACGAGTTTAGAAATCACTATAAATAGATATATATACCTTTTGGCTTGAAATTCCACATAATGGTTATACGGGTTCTATATAACTAGCAATTAAACCTCACCTTTACCGACAAAAGATGAGTAGGATACGGTCTACGAGGCTTGCTCCTCGTCCCGGTGAAGCTGGTCTGTGCAAGATAGACGTGTACACGTGAGACATGACCCAAAATGGACCAAATATGACGAACGGCGAAAATGCAACGAGATGACGAGCAATACATAATGTAGCATTCAAACATCATGTTTTAGTATGTAATCAATCATATTATAGAAATTTGGGATCAAAGAAGCCATTGGGTAAAAATCCCAAAATCACATTTTTGTACAGAATGTTTTGTTCTGTCAGCGAGGTAGGAACGGCCGTTCCGGCCCTCAATGTAAACGGGGAAGGGCCGTTCCCATGGCCCCGAGCAACGCCCCTACGCTTTTATTTTTAAAAGAGCGACTTATGCTGGGAACGGCCCTTCCGGCTCGCAGGCCAAAATGGGAACGACCGTTCCCATGAGCGCGCCGTCTTTGAATTCAAAGGAGTGGGAACGGCCGTTCCCAGAATGAACTGGGGACCGGAAGGGCCATTCCCGCTCCTCTGCAAATGCAGAAACAGAGCAGAACAGGGGAGGCTCTCGGGACAAAAACAACCACTTCAAAACATCATCCAATTCACTTTAAAATGCAAGAATTCTGGAATTAATCATACATACATGTTCAATATACAATAAAATGTAATTGAAACACTTAAATCACCCAAGAACACCAAGAATTTCCACTGCCAAGTTCACACACCCAATCATCACATAAGCTCAATTCTTCAAGAATTTATGTCTCAATCCAAGTTATAATCATATATTCATGCATCCACTAACCTATAATTCATATATCTCATAAATCACAAACCCTAGCTTCCACACATAATCATCAAGAAACCATATCCATGCATCAAACCCACCTTAAATGAAAATAATGAAGGAAGAAGATGAAGAGGGATGATTGAGCTCTAAAACTCAAATTTTCTTGAATAATCTTGATTCAATTTGATGAAATCTTTCCTTTCTTTCTTGGAGCTTGAGGTTCGGTGGAGAAAGGGAAGCAAATTGGATGAAATGATAAAAAATGCATTAAGCTTGGAAGCTTGAAGAATATATTACGTGATTCATCATTTTGGAAATGTGTGATATGTATAAATTGTAATTTAGTCCCTCAAAGATTCAAATCATGCAATTAAGGATGAAAGACTTTGAAGATTGATCAATTAAATCCTTGGGGAAAGTCATGCAATTTGGTCCCTCAATTTAAAAGAATGAGCTTTTAAGGACTAGTTGACAATTAAATCATATTCGGTAATTATTTCACGCAATAAATATTTTCAAGTCATGAATAAATTCTCAATTTAATATGAATTCATAAAATTTCTTGAAAGTGTTATAAAATATAATTTATAAAATTATTTTAAACATAAGATATTAATAAATGAAAATCGGGGCGTTACATTGGGGGTTAGGGTGCTACATCTACAGGTGGTATCAGAGCCCGGTTGCAAAACCGAGGTTCTCGAGTCGTGTCAAGTGAGTCTAGGTCGCACGGCATAGGATTACTTGTTACTTGAGAGTCTGCATTTAAATGAATTACATGATTTACTTGAATTCTTGAATTATTTGAGCCATTTGATCTTCTTTAAATGTGTGTGTAGGCATCAAAAAATTGACGATTAATAATTAATTATGGCCCAAATAAAATGGCTATTAATTATTAATTTCAATTATAAGTCCATATCAAATTTGGGCTCTTATTATAATTTGATTCAAAATAATAAATATAATTTGTTATTGTTTTGGATTAATAAAACGGGGTTTTCAAATCTAAGCTCTAGCCCAAGTCCAAGCCCATAAAATCAAAAGGGCCAATATTCGCCTATAAATAAGGCACCCGGGCTCACAAATCAGGGTTCAAAAAAATCAAATCAAAGACCCCAAGCACAAACATAAGCGAAAAGGACAAACAAGCAACGAGAAGATTCAAAGGACAAAATTCTCAAGTCATCAAGCACTAAGGAATCGAAGGAATTCAAGCATTCAAGCTCTTAAGTTCGAGCCTTGCCATTCCGCCGTCGATTCAACCAAACTCTACACTCAATCCGGGAATAAGCATCAAGCCCTGGGATAAATCCACTCCGAAGAATCAGAGGAATTTCAGAGATCAGATCACTTTTCAATATTAAATCAATAATATTATCTTTATTTTGATATTTTCTTGTTTTGTAATCATTTATTGCAGATCAACGAAAATTTGTGTAAACAAATTTTGGCACGCCCGGTGGGACAATCTCTACCTCTCATCTCTTCACCGTACGGAAAATCTCAAATCCATCATCATAAACATTTCCATGGCGTCTAAAAAGGATCAACTCGCATCAAACAAGATGAACGCGGGTGAAATCGTTGCCAACATTGCTCAATCCTCTACCGGGGGCAAACACAACGATTCAACCTCATCTGAATCGGATAACTCCAATCCTGCTACCCTGAAAGGAACTCATTCCACCGCCATTTCCAAATTGCCTGCGATGACTATCGCTGCAATGAACGTGGATGAACAGCTCGCTCAGATGGCTCAAGCAATTGCAGATCTACAAAAGGTCATAGGAGAAAAAGATCTTCAAATTGCACAACTAATGAGTAGGGATGAGAACCCCGGTTTCAAAGAATCTGGACATAACCATGCTTCTCCACTAAAACATGTTACCAAAGAAACACAAGATGATGGAATGCCCTACAAGCAGAACTCTGTTAGAAATTTCACTCCTTCTGCAACCTCCGCTGCAACACTATCCATTCAACAACTTCAGGATATGATTGCAAACACAATCAAAGCTCAAATTGGAGGATCTACTCAAAAATCATCTTCATACTCAAAGGTGTATACCAAGCGGATCGACTCACTGAAGATGCCACTTGGATACCAACCACCTAACTTCCAGCAGTTCGATGGAAAAGGTAACCCAAAACAGCACGTTGCACATTTCATTGAAACATGCAATAATGTAGGGACCTATGGTGATCTTCTAGTCAAACAATTCGTGAGATCACTATGAGGAAATGCCTTCGACTGGTATGTTGATCTAGAGCCGCAATCCATCGATAGTTGGAATCAAATGGAAAGTGAATTTCTGAACCGCTTCTATAGCACACACCGCACTGTAAGTATGATCGAACTTACAAATGCAAGTCAACAAAAAGATTAGTCGGTCGTCGACTACATCAACCGTTGGCGAATACTAAGCTTAAATTGCAAAGATAAGTTGTCAAAAACGTCAGCAATAGAGATATGCACACAAGGAATGCATTGGGGACTTCAATACATTCTTCAAGGAATCAAACCTCGAACATTTGAGGATCTTGCTACTCGTGCCCACGATATGGAACTAAGTATTGCAAATCACCGACCTTCATTTTCACTCAGAGATGAAGGAAGAGAAAGAAAAGATTATTGGAGAAACGAGAAGTTTGTCAAAGCCTTAACCGAAGATTCTATGACCATTTCGATTGCCACAAGAGTGCCTCTAAATGTTGAGAAGAGCAAGAACTTTGGAGTTCCACACAATTCAAATGGCGGTCATCGACCTACGCTAAGAGAAAGACAAGAAAAGGAATGCCCTTTTGCTGACTCTAATGTCTCTCATATTTTCGATGAACTCGTTGAAAGAAGGTTGATCAAATTGCCCGAGTCAAAACGCCCAGAAGAAAGCGGCAAGGTGGATGATCCCAAATACTGCAAGTATCACCAAATTGTCGGTCATCCTATTGAGAAGTGCTTCGTGGTCAAGGAGAAGATAGTGTTGTTGGCCAATGAAGGAAGAATAATTCTCGATGATGATGATAGCGATGATGAAGAGGAAGATGTTGCAGAGGTGAATCATGCTAGCCTTACCGCAGACAAGAACATCTTACACAATTCTCAAAGCAAGAAGGTGATCTTTCCTCCATCTACACGCTCGGGGGCATCGACAACGCTTCAGTTTGGGAGTCTAGACCCAACTTTGGTTAAGACACTACTTGCTAATAGAGGAACCAAACAAGAAGCAACTCCTTGCAATAAAATTGTTGATGACGATAGATGGATTCTTGTGACTCGTCGAAAAAGTCCAAAGCAGTAGGTTGGCCAAGTTCATCCACCTATGTCGAAGGAAAAGCCGAAGCAAACCAGGATCCATAGACGAAATCCATCAAAAGCTTCAAAGGAATTCCGACCATATCAGAAGGAATCAAAAGATATTTGCAAATCAAATCATGCAACTCTCGGAGATTTCTTTCCACCTACGTTTCTTGGAGAGGCCAATATGTTCCCAAATAACACCAGCAAATCGATGGACAAAGCTAAGTTCCGCATTAGCCTCTGAAAGTCAAATTCCAACAAAAGTTATCCAAAATGAAGAAGTCTGCTCCTTAATGCACGAGCCTAAACTGCATATTACTCCTTGTTCGCATGAGTATAAACTGTGATAAAAAAAAAAAAAAAAAAAAAATGCAAACTTTGAACTACGCTATGACTTGATCCTCTTTTCAGGGGTACGTAGGCAACTTGAATACTAAATTTTTAAGTTCAGTCATATCTTCAAACAAACCTAAATTATTCGTGGGTTTCAACAAGTTCTAGAAATTCCAACTCTGGGGGTATACACTGCAATCATTCAGAATCAATAATCCGACGAATGGTGAACAAGTGCACCAAAAAAAAAAAAAAAAAAGAGGCACAAAGAGATACGAAAGAAAATTTTATTCCATAAATTGGTGTTCTTTTACATCAACATGATAAAAGAAATACAAAAAACATGACAAAGCTACTATATTTTGTCTAAACTCTTCATATGGTGTCTTAATTTCTTTCAATGCCCAAGTCTCAGCTTGTCAGAGTTTCCATCGGATTTTATATGGTAGAACAGTGGAGGCGAAGGTCAAATCGAAACTCCAATAATGTCGGATCGTGGAAGAAAACAAAGCTCCCTGTATATGTCGATGCAATGGAACAAATGTCCGTGAGAAGGTTCCATAAGCGGTGAGATTGATAGTAGAGTGATGATTCCAGCAAAAAGAATCAGAGTCTGAAGTCATGCCGAAGCATGGATTAGTTGACAACTTTTGTGGTTGCCTCAATTGATTATTCTAAAAGATACATGGACCTCCCGGAGAATCAGGTTCTGGGATGATGGATGCTCATGACCAGTTCTTGAACAAGTTTCCTAAAAAATTTCAAATTTCCTGAGAATCTTTGGATTTCCAGAAAAGGCGTGGAGGTATGATGGTTATGCATCTTCATATTTGCTCAAAATATTCAGATTTCTTGAAAATCGTGGAGGAAGAGATTGCGTTTGGTCATGAAGTTCATTGGCTCTCCAAATGCTATTATCCGTCATTTTTTTTATTCCATCATTAATATGCTACTTGCAAAAGGAATAAAAGAAAAAAAAAAAAAAAAACAAAGAATGTGTTCTGATTTATCCCTTCACATTCAAAAGTTGAAGTTTCTTTAAATTAATTAGTTCATCAATTCCCTGCACTTAAAGTGCTGCAAAATTGTAAATTTGAGAAGTCAAATATCCATGAGCACTGGAGGATCGAGTAGTGACAACCTGAGCGGCATTTCGTCTCCTCCAACAACGTCGTAGTCTAATCTACAGCTTCACTGGTCAGATTAAAAGTGAAAATACAAGATCAGTCAATTCCTTCGTGAAAGACGATGGCGCCCAGTTCCAGAAAAATGTCCTGCTGATAAGTTTTCTTCATCGTGACGAGATTTAACTCCAGAAAAACGCTGACGAGGCCTTCGCAATGTTCTGTCTCGATCGGAGTTCCGGTAGCGGGGTTGCGACGGCTGCGAAGTGTCGTTTTTCCAGTATGGTTCCGATAGCGGGGTTGCGGCGGCGACAAATCGCTCCTTCTCCTGGATAGTTCGAGCGGCAGTTTCCCAAGCATTGATTTTAACCTGCGGTCATGGCCTGGAGCGAGATTGAAAGTGGATATGCTAAAACCACCTCTGTTTGCCCCATAATTGCAAAAATTTAAAGTTTGGGGGCAATCTTATATAAAAAGGAATGTGGTAATATAACGCACAAAATCAGAAATTGCAAGCTTGACGCATGGAGTTTTTCTGCTAATTTACGGATCGGGTATTGAAGGAGATTGTTGTGATTTGCTGCGTGATCTCAGGCTCTGATATTGAGCAACATTGGAAATCAATCTTTGCCAAATATACTTTGGCATAAAAATTGGAGAAATTGAAGCTTTTTGCAAAAAAACCCAAGCAATCCACTCTTTGGTATTTGAGGTACGTGACTCACCAAATTGGAAAGCAATTGCTTCCAAATTGGGCTTGGTGAAATTTGCCACGGATTGATTGCTCAGAGAAGGAAATGTGATCAGATGGACTTTTATTGCTATGATTTGGTCAATATGCTAATATAAAGGGAGTGAGGCTTAATTAATGAAATTATTGGCACCAGAATATCAAAATTCTCATTCGTGAATCTCCAAGGACATTCTTTGAGATGGAAAGAACGTGGCTAAGGCTATGGAATTGAACCATGTTTCGAATTGGATTAAAGAAAGAAAGAAATTGATCATGATTTGCCAAATCTTGCCAAATTTCTTATGCAAATAAAGTCTAATTTTACAAGATGGGGGCCACGCGATTCATAGCCAAAGGATTAAGGAAAAGGAATTGACACCCCTTTGCTGCATAAGGCCATTGAAGAGTTGTTCAACTCATTGGGGTGGGCCCATACAGATTTCCAAGAAATATGAAGAGCAAAGAGAGATTGCTGCTATATTGTCCCATTATGCTGCCTTGTGGGCCCACTAATAAAAAAAAAAAGGAATAATGTCGTTGTATTGAATTGGGCAGCTGAAATTGGGGTTGCTCTAAGTAGGCCTAATTGATGATCTAATGGTTGCCAAAGATCAAGTAAATAATTTGATCAAAAATAAAAAAAATTCTAGTACTTCAATGTCCGGCTTCCGCAAATTCTCAGCATGTTCTTCACCGAACCTTGAAGTGGGGGCATCTGTTGGCATCAAAAAATTGACGATTAATAATTAATTATGGCCCAAATAAAATGGCTATTAATTATTAATTTCAATTATAAATCCATATCAAATTTGGGCTCTTATTATAATTTGATTCAAAATAATAAATATAATTTGTTATTGTTTTGGATTAATAAAACGGGGTTTTCAAATCTAAGCTCAAGCCCAAGTCCAAGCCCAAAGTTAAGCCCATAAAATCAAAAGGGCCAATATTCGCCTATAAATAAGGCACCCGGGCTCACAAATCAGGGTTCAGAAAAATCAAATCAAGGACCCCAAGCACAAACATAAGCGAGAAGGACAAACAAGCAACGATAAGATTCAAAGGACAAAATTCTCAAGTCATCAAGCACTAAGGAATCGAAGGAATTTAAGCATTCAAGCTCTCAAGTTCGCGCCTTGTCAGTCCGCCGTCGATTCAACCAAACTCTACACTCAATCAGGGAATAAGCATCAAGCCCTCGGATCCACTCCAAAGAATCAGAGGAATTTCAGAGATCGGAACACTTTTCAATATTAAATCAATAGTATTATCTTTGTTTCGATATTTTCTTGTTTTGTAATCATTTATTGCAGATCAACGAAAATTTGTGTAAACAGTGTGCTTTATTGATCTTATGGAATTATATGCACACATTTGCATTTATTAATCAAACCACGCATGTGTAGTGATTTGATTTCAGGATGGATTGTGATAGACATCACCGTGACCGATCCCCTCGGCATCATCATCTCCGCCATCATCGCCGTGAGAGATCACCTTTTCCTCCACCTGCTCAGGCACAACCCCAAGACTTCATGAACGCAGTAGTAGGGCTGATTGATCAGAGGCTTCAGGAAAGGGTTCCTGCAGCACCACCTGCACCCGTAGCACCACAGGAGAACCCTATTTCAGCTATATTGCTCGAGTTTCAGAATCAGCGGCCCCCGAAGTTCTATAAGGGCGATGACATTCAGGCTGAGATGTGGTTGAAAGAGGTTGAGAGAATTTGGCAGCTCATTCCTTGTGACACTCAGGAGAAAGCCCGTTGCACTCTTACTCTGATCCAGGGCGAGGCTTACTCCTGGTGGGAGAGCACTCAGATAGTTTTGGAGGCTGCCGGGACGGCTATCACGTGGGAGGTCCTTATACGGGAGTTCAGAAACAAGTTCATTCCTCCAGCTTCCCGTACCCACAGACTGAGAGAGTTTACAGAGCTGAAACAAGGAGGGAGCTCTGTTGGTCAGTACATCGCTGAGTTTGAGAGATTTTCTCGTTATGCACCCAACATAGGGAATGATGACTTTCATAAGGCGATGCAGTTCGTACAGGGACTCAGGCCAGACATCCAGGATGCCTTGAAAGCGGCTAACACGAGCACCTGGGCCAAAGCTACCACTAAAGCTTTGAAGGTCGAGGAGTCAGACAATGCTAGGAGGCCTATTCCCCGCACTGGACAGGATTCAGGCTCGAGGTCAGGACAGGGGTCGAGTTCAGGAAAGAGGCCTATGGTTTATTCGGCACCTCCAGCACCGAAGGACTCCGAGAAGAAATTTAAAGCTACAGGACCACCTTAGAAGGCTCCACGAGCTCCAGCACCACCACAGCCACCTTAGAGACCGGGTTGCAGATTTTGTGGGCTTCCTACACATACATATGGTAACTGCAGGAGACGGTTGGGCTTATGTTTGATCTGTGGGAGTGACGAGCACCGGGCTGATGGTTGTCCGGATCGCCAGGATCCGCCACCTGCAGGCCAGAGGCCACTTGTGAGAGCTCGGGCTTACGCGCTAGCTGGAGAGGAGCAGGATGCTGAGATCGACCCGATTGCAGTAGTTAAAGGTACTATATGCATCCATGGCACGAACATTCATACATTATTTGATCCAGGAGCTACACATTCCTTTCTTGCGCATTCTGTTGCTATTACTCTGTCTTTGCCTGCTATCTGCTCTTCTGTGCGCTATGTAGTTAGTTCTCCTTTCGGTAGTAGACGAGAGACGGATCCTTCTCAGAGGCTCAGAAATTGGTTAAAGACGGGGCTACCGGATTCATTGTAACACCCCATATGTAGGATGCCACATCCCCCGCACTAAGACCCAGACCCGATCACGAAATGGAAAGCCCATGCCTGAATCCGAATCATAGCGAACGGGAGACCAACTCACACACTAGGCTAGGCGGATCTAATTCGACAAACTCAGAGCGCGAAAACAAATAAATCCAACAACATCAGATAGCGGAAGCATTTAAAATAAAACATGCAAAGCAGGTAACGGGTTCAACTATCCCTAGAAGCCTGTCCCAAAATGTCCATAGTAATAATTGATATGATCCAGAATTAAACAGTCATACATAACTTGTCCACAACCGAATGTAATGCAAGACAACCTTAAACGAAGACAATAGACTCGACATGACAATTGAACACAAAGACTAACTCATTCCGCCTAGCTCGAACTCCAAAGCAAAGCCTGCAAACTAAAAGATAAAATGAGGGGGGTTCAGTCAACTGACTGAGTGAGGGGGCTAACGCACACCCACAATATATATATAGAGCACAACACTTATCAAAAGGGGTGGATTCCTGAATCGGGGATAGGTGTTGCATACCAGAACATTTCAAAATAACCCAAAATAGATATAGATATAAGTTCAGAAAATTTTCAGAAAGGCTCTATCCCGATTCATAATTCCCAGACATAACAGAACATATGCTCGGCGAGTACGAGCTTCCAACCTCAACTCTTCATAAACAGAAATAACAAACCAACCTCAACTCTGGGTGATGATAGGGTTGTGCGACCCTAACCATCAAGACAGGCGAGGGGAGTGCTAATGCTACTTCAACCCTCAGGGCTCCATTTCCCAACCAAACCTCCAGGTGGGTCCCGGTATGTAACGCCCCAATTTTTGGAAGTTCAGGTAAGCACGCCACGTGCGGGTAGTCGGGAGTTGGGAGTTTAATTAATTACTTTAACCATGTATTTATAACCTTCATGCCTTATGTGAATTATATACTTTTATGCATTTATATGAAATTGGCATAAATGTGAGTTATTTGAAATAAGTGATTATGTGTTTCAATGATTTTATTTGATTATTTTCTGAATTCTTGGACTAAATTGCATTCATTTAAATACATGAGCGACTAACATGCAAATTGTGGTGATTCATCATACTTAGTGGAGGATTTAATATATCTTGTATATACATATTGTTCCATACATTACATTCTTCATATTTCATCAAATTTCTACACACACACACACACAAGAAACTGATCAAAACACCAAGGAGAAGGAGGAAATTTCATCTCATTTTCAAGCTAAACTCTTGGAGAAATTGGTAGGATAGAAGCATCATCATCACTATCTCTTCATTTCATCTCAATTCTTGCTTGAATTTAAGGTATATCATGAACTTGTATGAATTCCTTGATTGACATAGAAGTAGGGTTCATGAATTATGTGATGAATTCTTACATGATTGAAGTTGAGAGCATGATCTTGATTATAGGGAGTAAGGATTGCATAAAAATCTTGGAATTATTGAGGGTTGGAAGCGTGTTCATGCATGAGGGTTTCAAGTTGATTTTACCACTTTGATGTTTATTTCTTGGGTTGAATTGATTAATACATGAAGTATGATGCATATATGAGGTGTTGCAACATTTGTTATGGTTGAATTTGGAATATATTGGTTTGGGGTTGGTTTTGCATGGAAACCCCTGTTTTCTCCCCTGTTTTTTCTGTTACGCACAGTTGACACGGGCGTGTCAACTTTGCTTTGTGCTGGGTGACACGGGGGTGCATGATGGTTGGTTTGGTTTTTCTGTACCTTGACACGGGGGTGTCACGGTTTGCCTTGTATTGGTGACACGGGCGTGTCACCTTCTTTTTCACGCATATTGTCTGCTGTACCCAGACACGGGGGTGTCACGACTTAGTGTATTTTGGTGACACGGGCGTGTCACCCTCTGTTTTTCACGCATTTTGTTTTGCATGCTACTGTACGTGCATGGGTTATATATTGGTTACGTATTAATTGATTTTATGGTTTAATTTCTAATAGTGCACTTGAACATAATCTTGTCTTTTACATATTCATATCATGATCATTGCATTTTGCTGTTCGTCCTATTTGGTGCATTTTGAGTCGTGTTTCACGGACAGTTATCTTTCTTACACAGACCAGCTTCCTGGTGGCGAGGAGCAGGCTCCGTGACCTTATTCCTTGGTTGTTTTGGGTCTTTCAGGTGAGATTTAAATTCTAGATATATAGAACCCTTACAACCCTTATGTGATTTTCGGCCAAAACGTATCTATATATCTATAGTTTTCGAACCTTATGATTTTCAAATGATTTCACGAAAATGGATTGATTGATTGAGTGATTGACGGATTGTCTTTGGCGAGTAACTATTGTTTACGTTGGGCCCGAGGGTAGTGTATTGAGCCAACCGGGAAAGTAAGGGCTGACGGGTAACTCTTGCACTATCCTCATCATTGTGGGATCACCTCTGAATCCACCAGGAGGTTTGGTGGAGGAAGAAATCCCGTACGTGGGAGTCATGTTCCCGACGTACACCATGATTGGATGGTTAGGTCTTGCAAACCCGCCATCACCGGAGGAAGAAGGATTTATTGATTGAAATTGCTAATTGTGCACTGAACTGTTTGTGTGATCACCTAATTCATTAATTAAATTGAAATGTTGTACACTGTCGGAGAAAGGTTGGAGATTTGCCCTCACTCGCCGGGCCACTGATTCCTTGAATTGATTGTTAACTGTAAATTGAATTGTTATAATCTCGGGCGGGAATTTCTTGTTATTTAAACTTATTTTGTTTTCTTTCTAAAATCTTACGCGAGGTTATAAATTGCATGGTAATTGCGCATATACTTATTTATACCCCTCGCTTAGTCCGTATTGGATTGACACCTCACTTTTCAGTTTATGCAGGATTCGTGCTAGGCGGGAATTAGAGTCTAGTTTGTCTTTAATTTGGGTCTAGCACATTCCACCTCATATTTTGTTCATCTATTAATACTTGATACGTTTTGTAGCATGTTTTGGCATGTTTCAGGGAAATGATAATGTATTGATATGGAAATGTTGGAGTGATATCGTATTGTATGGAATGTTGGTATCTAATAATAAATATGTAAATATGGTACCTATAAGTATTGAATGTTATTGCTTCCGCTTTTATTGATACAATTGTTTAGTGGTATTAATTGAGGGTACCCGCCTAGCTGTTGTTTTTAATTGTCTCCCGTTCACTATAGTTTCGGTTCATGTATGAATTTCCCATTTCATATGTGGATTGAGGCTATAGTGCGGGGGATGTGGCCCCTAGCGTTCCGGGTGCTACATCCTAAGGTGGTATCAGATCCTGCAAAATCGCGGTTCTAGTGTCGTGTCTGGTGAGTCTAAGTCGTACGGCATAGGATTATTTGATTAATTGAGAGTCTTGCATTTTATTTGAAGCTATTTGATTTTACTTGAATTATATGATTCATGTGTCTTATGAATTTGATTACATTTATTCATACTTGTTAATCAAACATGCATGTACAGTGGTTTTATTTCAGGATGCCTCGTGGAAGGCCCTGTACAAAGCATTCTCCCGGTCGTCGACATCACCATCGGGACCGAACTCCACCTCCACCCCCTCAAGCACAACCTCAGGACTTTTTAAACTCTATGGTTCAGTTAATTGATCAGAGATTGCGAGATTATGTGCCTCCTGCACCACCAGCTCCTCCTCCCGCGCCACCGGCCCCAATTTCAGCTATTTTCAGGGAATTTCAAAATCAACATCCACCCAGATTCTTTAAAGGGAACGATATGATAGCTGAATAGTAGCTCAAAGAAATTGAGCGAATTTGGGAGCTTATCCCTTGCGAGACTCGAGAGAAGGCTAGGTGTACCCTTACTTTGATCCAAGGAGAAGCTTATTCTTGGTGGGAAAGCACCAAGATTGTTCTAGATGCCGCTGAAGAAGAAGTTACATGGGAGGTTTTCATTAGGGAATTCAAGAACAAGTTCATTCCTCCTTCATTCCGCACAAGAAGGCTTAGGGAATTCACGGAACTCAAGCAAGGGAATAGATCGGTTGCCGAATATATAGCCGAGTTCGAGAGATTGTCTAAATATGCACCCAATATCGCTGGTGATGATTTCCATAAGGCTATGCAATTCGTGCAGGGCTTAAGGCCGGACATCCAAGCTGCAATAGAAGCTGTTAATACTAGTACTTGGAAGAAGGCTACCCAAAAGGCTTTGAAAGTGGAAGATTCGGTAAATGCTCGGAGATCTACTTATAGATCGAGTCAGGGTTCCGGCTCGGGATCGAGGTCGAATTATAATCCCGGGAAGAGGCCAGTCACTTATGATGTCCCCCTACCGCAGTCTAAGGGGCCGATGAAGAAATTCAAGCCTCAAGTGCCACAAGTGCCGGTTCAGAAAGCTCCCCGGGTTGCTCCTGCTGCACCACCTTCTACCGGGAAGCCGGGATGTACTTATTGTGGATGGCCTACCCATGCCTATGAGAATTACCGACGTCACCTGAATCTTTGTCTGATTTGTGGGAAGGCCGATCATAAAGTGGATACGTGTCCGGATCGCCGGGATCAGCCTGTCGGGGGTCAGAGGCCGATGATTAGAGCCCGAGCCTATGCTTTGGAAAGAGGGGAAGCGGATCCTGATATAGATCCTGCAGCCGTGGTGGAAGGTACTATTTGCATCCATGGCACGAACATACATACTTTATTTGATCCGGGAGCTACCCACTTCTTTATTTCCCATGCCATTTCCGTGAATTTGACTTTATATGTTACTTTATCTTCTGCTTATTATCATGTTAGTACTCCTTTCGGTGGTAGTATAGAAACTAATCGGGTTTTTCGAGAGGTGCCGGTAAGAATTGAAGGTCGGGTTTTCTCAACGGATTTCATTGAATCGTCTATGTCTCGGTATGGATCTATCTTAGGTATGGACTGGTTATATAAGCACTGTTACACCGTTGATTGCCGAGCCAAGAGAGTTAGTTTGGGTTCAGAAGTTGTAACGGGTCGAAGTTCTAGAACGGTACCTTTATTATCTTTTGCAGAAGCTTAGAAATTGGTTCGTAACGGGGCTACGGGATTCATAGCTTATGTACTTAATCGACCCAAGGATCAGATAAAATTGGAAGAAATGGAAGTTGTTAAGGGATTTCCCAAGGTGTTTCCGGAAAAACTGGATTCGTTGCCACCGGAGAGAGAAATCGAATTTTTGATCGACTTGTATCCGAATGCTGCGCCGTATTCTAAAACTCCATATCGGATGGCTCCGGTAGAGTTGAAGGATTATGAAAAGAACTACCCAACATATGATCTTGAGCTTGCCGCAGTGGTTTTCGCACTCGGGAAATGGAGGCATTACTTGTATGGAGTGTCATTTGAGATTTTTACTGATCATAAGAGTCTCCAATATCTTTTCACACAAAAGGAGCTCAATATGAGACAACGGAGATGGATGGAACGACTAGAAGATTATGATTGTGTTATCAAGTATCATCCCGGGAAAGCTAATGTGGTAGCCGGTGCTCTAAGCAGGAGAGTGGATGTTTCGAACTTGAAAGTTGGTGACAGTAATGGAGTTGAACCTATTGTGATTAAAGCTCGAGTTTATAATATCTCTATTTATCCTGACTTGAAGTATAGAATGTTTGAGGCTCAAGGAAAGGATCCGGAAGTTCAAAGATTAGTCTCTAAGGCTAGAGAGGACCCGGAGAGTCCATTTGGGTTCGATGAAATTGGTCTTCTTCGTTTCAAGAACTGAGTAATAGTACCCGATGATTTGAAAAGGGTATTGCTCGAGGAAGCTCACAAGTCGGCTTATTCGATCCATCCTGGAGGGAATAAGATGTACAAGGATCTCAAGTAGTATTATTGGTGGCGTGGATTAAAGAAAGGCGTGGCCGAGTTTGTGAAGTGCTGTTTAACGTGTCAGAAAGTAAAGGCTGAACATCAAAAGCCGGGAGGTCTCTTACAGCCGTTGCCTATCCCCGAGTGGAAGTGGGAACAGGTAACAATGGATTTTATATTCGGATTACCCAGAGTGAAAGGTGGTTACGACGGTATTTGGGTGTTAGTGGATCGTCTGACAAAATCTGCTCATTTTCTGCCGGTCCGAATGTCTTTCAAGATTAGAAAGTTGGCCGAGATTTATGATAGGGAGATTGTTCGCCTCCATGGGATTCCGGTGAGTGTTGTTTCGGATAGAGATCCCCGCTTTACTTCTAAGTTGTGGCGAGAATTACAAGGAATTTTGGGAACGAAGCTTCAGTTTAGTACGGCTTTTCATCCTCAAACCGATGGCCAATCTGAAAGAGTAATACGGTATTTGGAAGATTTGCTCCGTTCATGTGCCTTGGATTTTCAAAATTCGTCGTGTGATCAACTTCCATTGATTGAATTTGCATATAACAATAATTACCAATCCTCCATCGGCATGGCTCCTTATGAGTTACTCTATGGCTGAAAGTGCAGGTACCCGTTATTCTTTGATTTAGAGAATGGAAATGGACGAAACAAGAAGGGGTAAAGAAAGGAAGGAAACTTGAGAAATCTTCTAAGGCTATGGAAGTCATGATTGATAAAGTTCAACAGATTCAACAACGGATGAAAGCTGCACAAGATAGACACAAAAGGTATGCCGATATTCGTCGAAGGGATCTTCGATTTGAGGTGGGGGACCGGGTTTTCTTGAAGGTATCCCCACGTAAAGGGTTTTCTCGAATTGGTAAGGGAGGAAAGTTAAATCCCTGTTACTTAGGTCCGTTTGTAATTCTTGAGAGAATTGGGGAAGTAGCTTACAGATTGGATCTACCGCCGAATCTTACCGGAATTCATAATGTGTTTTACGTGTCTCAACTCAGGAAGTATTATCCGGATGAAACAGAAATTCTCCCCGTTGAAGAAGTGGAGTTGGAACCGAATCTTTCATTTGTTCAGAAACCGGTTAAGGTGTTAGACAGAAAGTATCAAGAATTGAGGAATCGGAGTATCCCTATGGTCAAGGTATTGTGGCGAAGTGATAAAACCGAAGAGATGACTTGGGAACCGGAAGAGAAGATACAAAGGTTCCACCCAGAGTTATTTAACTCCGATCAGTGAATCTGGGGACCAGTTTCTTGTAGGGGGGGGGGGGGAGAGTTGTAACGCCCCAATTTCCGGAAGTTCAGGTAAGCACGCCACGTGCGGGTCGTCGGGAGTTGGGAGTTTAATTAATTACTTTAACCATGTATTTATAACCTTCATGCCTTATGTGAATTATATATTTTTATGCATTTATATGAAATTGGCATAAATGTAAATTATTTGAAATAAGTGATTATGTGTTTAAATGATTTTATTTGATTATTTTCTGAATTCTTGGACTAAATTGCATTCATTTAAATACATGAGGGACTAACATGCAAATTGTGGTGATTCATCATACTTAGTGGAGGATTTAATATATCTTGTATATACATATTGTTCCATACATTACATTCTTCATATTTCATCAAATTTCTACACACACACACACAAGAAACCGATCAAAACACCAAGGAGAAGGAGGAAATTTCATCTCATTTTCAAGCTAAACTCTTGGAGAAATTGGGAGGATAGAAGCATCATCATCACTATCTCTTCATTTCATCTCAATTCTTGCTTGAATTTAAGGTATATCATGAACTTGTATGAATTCCTTGATTGACATAGAAGTAGGGTTCATGAATTATGTGATGAATTCTTACATGATTGAAGTTGAGAGCATGATCTTGATTATAGGGAGTAAGGATTGCATAAAAATCTTGGAATTATTGAGGGTTGGAAGCGTGTTCATGCATGAGGGTTTCAAGTTGATTTTACCACTTTGATGTTTATTTCTTGGGTTGAATTGATTAATACATGAAGTATGATGCATATATGAGGTGTTGCAACATTTGTTATGGTTGAATTTGGAATATATTGGTTTGGGGTTGGTTTTGCATGGAAACCCCTGTTTTCTCCCCTGTTTTTTCTGTTACGCACAGTTGACACGGGCGTGTCAACTTTGCTTTGTGCTGGGTGACACGGGGGTGCATGATGGTTGGTTTGGTTTTTCTGTACCTTGACACGGGGGT
This sequence comes from Lantana camara, assembly GCA_037501455.1. Classification (NCBI taxonomy): domain Eukaryota; kingdom Viridiplantae; phylum Streptophyta; class Magnoliopsida; order Lamiales; family Verbenaceae; genus Lantana; species Lantana camara. Next base: position 78,827,036 of record CM074856.1, read on the forward strand.
GTCACGGTTTGCCTTGTATTGGTGACACGGGCGTGTCACCTTCTTTTTCACGCATATTGTCCGCTGTACCCAGACACGGGGGTGTCACGGCTTAGTGTATTTTGGTGACACGGGCGTGTCACCCTCTGTTTTTCACGCATTTTGTTTTGCATGCTACTGTACGTGCATGGGTTATATATTGGTTACGTATTAATTGATTTTATGGTTTAATTTCTAATAGTGCACTTGAACATAATCTTGTCTTTTACATATTCATATCATGATCATTGCATTTTGCCGTTCGTCCTATTTGGTGCATTTTGAGTCGTGTTTCACGGACAGTTGTCTTTCTTACACAGACCAGCTTCCTGGTGGCGAGGAGCAGGCTCCGTGACCTTATTCCTTGGTTGTTTTGGGTCTTTCAGGTGAGATTTAAATTCTAGATATATAGAACCATTACAACCCTTATGTGATTTTCGGCCAAAACGTATCTATATATCTATAGTTTTCGAACCTTATGATTTTCAAATGATTTCACGAAAATGGATTGATTGATTGAGTGATTGACGGATTGTCTTTGGCGAGTAACTATTGTTTACGTTGGGCCCGAGGGTAGTGTATTGAGCCAACCGGGAAAGTAAGGGCTGACGGGTAACTCTTGCGCTATCCTCATCATTGTGGGATCACCTCTGAATCCACCAGGAGGTTTGGTGGAGGAAGAAATCCCCGTACGTGGGAGTCATGTTCCCGACGTACACCATGATTGGATGGTTGGGTCTTGCAGACCCGCCATCACCCGGAGGAAGAAGGATTTATTGGTTGAAATTGCTAATTGTGCACTGAACTGTTTGTGTGATCACCTAATTCATTAATTAAATTGAAATGTTGTACACTGTCGGAGAAAGGTTGGAGATTTGCCCTCACTCGCCGGGCCACTGATTCCTTGAATTGATTGTTAACTGTAAATTGAATTGTTATAATCTCGGGCGGGAATTTCTTGTTATTTAAACTTATTTTGTTTTCTTTCTAAAATCTTACCCGAGGTTATAAATTGCATGGTAATTGCGCATATACTTATTTATACCCCTCGGTTAGTCCGTGTTGGACTGACACCTCACTTTTCAGTTTATGCAGGATTCGTGCTAGGCGGGAATTAGAGTCTAGTTTGTCTTTAATTTGGGTTTAGCACATTCCACCTCATATTTTGTTCATCTATTAATACTTGATACGTATTGTAGCATGTTTCAGGGAAATGATAATGTATTGATATGGAAATGTTGGAGTGATATGGTATTGTATGGAATGTTGGTATCTAATAATAAATATGTAAATATGGTACCTATAAGTATTGAATGTTAATGCTTCCGCTTTTATTGATACAATTGTTTAGTGGTATTAATTGAGGGTACCCGCCTAGCTGTTGTTTTTAATTGTCTCCCGTTCGCTATAGTTTCGGTTCATGTATGAATTGCCCGTTTCATATGCGGATTGAGGCTATAGTGTGGGGGATGTGGCGCCTAGCGTTCCGGGTGCTACACGGTACATCCTCTTCATACAGATGGAGACTACGCAATGGATAAATACCCAGACGGCCCAATACCGTCCCGGGGGACCCATTACCCGTAATTCCTGGGCCCCAGAACAGAACAGAACAAAACATACGCCAATCTTTCATGGCAATGTCGCTACAGAATCATAACACAACTGAATTTTTCAAAATAGCTTACATATGCCTCAAAAACTGGTTTTTATAAATATTCCCACTCTGCAGGGATATAGCCTGAAGGCACTGTTAGGAATAGTGCCCTAGAAAGCCGATTCGACGTAATCTGCTTTGGGACTTTTCTTGTATCACAGACAATCTTTGAATAATATACGATTGATTATAGGCAAACACTTCTTTATATGCCAATACGTGTTTTCTGTGTTTCCATTACGTGCGCATGTATGAGAACTCCCCTAATCCTGATGACTTTAGGACTCTACCATTTAGGTGAAATGGTTCATGAAACGAGCCCTATATCACATAAGTCATGATTAGTAAAATACTCCAAGCCGATGAGTCCTACAGACAGTGGGAGTGTCAACCTGACTCCTCTAAGGCTTGCTTGTGGGATCACGCCCTTAAGAAGGACCACCTTGTTTCATGGAGGTGCAAAGTGTATAGTTGATACGTGCGTGATACATGAGGGTGCTTACTTTAATAAGTAAGTTCACTGAGGTGCCCCGTCTGAGAACATTCCTAAATGGGAAAGGAAGTTTCTATTTCAGGAAATGGAAACTTCCAGATTAGAAAATATCTCACGAGTCATTGATGTGATTAATTGATCCTTAGACTTGAGGTTCCTTCTCACTTTATGAGTTAACTCTGTAGTCTTAGGTATAAGCTTTAAAGGGTGTCGCCTTAGACAACTGATTCAAGGCTTATGCTGGGGCTGCACAAGTGATTCATGAAAGTGAATGAGAATCAAGATAGGACCTACACTTACATTTGCAAGGTGATCTCTTATTGTGTAAGTCATTCATATGCCATATGGAGTCCTTGGCCAAGGCAGTAGATCAAGACATCAAGAAAAGGGTTTCTTGGATTGAGATCAAATGGATATGAAATGCACTTAGCTTTAAGACCGGATTATTAGGGTTCTGATTATTCCCTTGCCCTAGATCTTGGTTGAGAGATAGTAAGTAGGAGGATTGTATCTCACATGAATCAATGACTTAAAGGTTCTGTCGAATCCGAACATTCCAATTCAGCTAGGGGTTAAACACCTGTTGCTAGACTATGGTCGTTTAATCTGTGGACTGATTAATTAATTAGTGAATTAATTAATTAGGGTCACTGCTAATTGAATTGAGAACCTAGAGGGTCACACACAACAACTTGGTTACATGAGTTAAGGCTTAAAAATGATTAAACGAGTTAATCGGGCCAAGAGGGTTCCACACGTGTGAAATCACACGTGTGGCTCACGTGATTGGACACGTGTCATTGCGACACGTGTGCCACACGTGATTATGTGATGATTAAATAATTAATTTGTTAATTATTTAATAGACTTTGGTTTAATTTTGAATTAAAAAGAAAGTCTAATTTTGGAGAAAATAATCTAGTTAATTAATTATGAATTAATTAATTAGATAAAAATAAGTTATTTATTTTATAATAAATAAAGTATAAAATTATCCAAAAATAGTTTGGATATTTTTAGCTCTCTTAAAAGTTGACTTGAATTAGAATTCAAAGTCAAAGTTGGAAAATACTTGATGATCAAGTAATAGGAGAGAGAGGAACCAAATCCTTGTCCAACAAGGATTTGGATCGGCTGGACAAGGATTTGGATCGGCACTCCCCTCTTATATATAGGGGAGCTCGAGCTCCCCTTTAGAGCTAATAGAGAATTCTTTTGGTTCATGTGTTGAACACCATCCTTTCTCCAAGATAAAAGAAACCCTAGGTTAAGCCTAAACACTAACTAGAGAACTAGCATCCTTACTAGTTAGATTGTAGCCAAGTTGGTGGACTATCTCTAGAGAGCTTCAAGTTAGAAGTTTTGAAGATTCGAGCTTTACCAAAAAGTGGGGATCAAGCAAAACGATCAGAAGGGATGATGTAACGATTCTGAACCCGACGTGAAGCGAATGAAAAAATCGAACCAAAGAAGATGGCGAAAACCGTTCGTCCATATCCTGAAGGATGAATTTTTTCACGAGGGTTTTGTGACTGGCAGTTTTCTACTTTCGTAAAACTGGTTTTCGAAGGGAGTTTCAATCCTGCTTTTCTCGTTTCATGTTTCTTTCTTTATGTTATATTGTTAAGAACATCTCTAACATGAATTGAATCTAGGTTGGTGTGGATTGCTATCCCGACAATGGATTCTGAAGTAGAAAGAGACTTTCGAGGGACGGGTTGTCAAGCCGCGAGAAGAGCGTTCTTGGGTGGCTTGAAACCCTTCAAGAAAGAATAAAAGAAAAGTAAGTTTTCTATCTCTACGAATTTGGTTACACGATTGCGAGTCCAAGATCCTTTTGTTGGAAAAAATTTTAAATTCCGCTGCTTTCTGATTCGTGTTTTCCAACAAGTGGTATCAGAGCCACCTCATTAATCGTGTTTCTGATTCGTCTCAATTATTCTGAATTTGGTAGAAATTCTTAGGCTTGATGCGATTGAGTATTTGTAATTGCTTTAGGAAGCCTGAATTACGAAACTGTATTTTTTCCTAAAAGTTTCTGATAATTGGTTTTTGCAAAATTTAATTTTTGAAAACTATTTTAGATTTGAAACTGTATAAACTGTTTTTTGATTTCTTGGATTGGTTTTGCTTTTGAACGAAAACACGAAACGAAAATACGGAATACGACGAACACGCGAAACCCCGCACGCGAAGGAGTCGCGCGCGCGGGCTTCGCCTAGCACCGCCCGCCCGCACACGCCCAGAAGGGACGCGCCCAGCAGGCGCGCAAGCATGTGCGCGCACTCGCGCGGCCTTGGCCGCGCGCTGTGCGCCTGTCGCGCGCGTGCACACGCGCTTGCAACTGGCGTGACCCTTTTCGCGTACGGGCCCCGTTTTCGTGATCCGACTTTTTTCGTGTTTCGTGCAATCCAATCCCAATTTTTATTTTAACTTTAAAAATTTTATTTTTGAATATTTATTTTTAATTTTTGAATAAAACTTAAAATTGGGATTTTTGAGAAATTGAAACGGTTTATATTTTGGGAAAATACAACCTTTGGTAAAATTATTAATTTTCAGAAATTAATTGGAATTTTATTTGTTTTGGTAATTTGGGATTTATTGAAAACTTTTATAAATAAGACTCGCATCAAGTCGTGTTTTAAGTCATTAGGACTTGAAACGAGAATTTTAATTTATTGGCTAAATTTAAATTCTCGCTAAAGCATGTTAGGTGATCATGGGTTTAGATCTATGTATGGTTTTAATTTATGCACATGGATGGTTTAAATTGGGGTTGGAGCCCTATAGTTGCGTTTTTCAATTGAGGTTGGAGCCTCACTTATGTGCGTACTGTTATGTGATTTATTATGTGGCTTTCCATATTACTGTTTTTGAGGCCGGGGTATGCCCCGTGTAATTGTCTAAGGCCAATATGAAGATTGAGCCTTATTACTTTATGTCTTTTTCTTTTTATTGTAATTTGAGAGTAGAGATAGGTGGTGAGGTTTTATTTTCATTTTGGAGACAATGCACCCATGGAGTAAGATGGACCACATTCAAGTAACAAGGAGGCCATGAGTGAAGACCCCTCAAAATGTTAGGGAGGGGAATCTCAATTGTTAAATGTAATAGAGATAGGGCTCGTATTTTGTTACCGCTTTCCCTTATGTGATTTAAACTGTTTATGTGGCATGTATGTTAGAACTTGTGATTGTGGAGTGGCTCCCACATATCACGCATAAGATAGGTAGAACCCATGATCATTACATGTTAGTATCATGCTAGGACATGTTATCTGTTTATGTGCTTGTTTGAAATGAATTTAAGTGTACTTGCATTAATCAAGACTAATTAAATTGGATAACATATATGTTGGTGAGGTCGAACCGGCAACTCTCCGGTTAATTCGAAAATTCCCATTAAATATTAAGCCAATTTCGAATAAATAGGTGTTTAATTCGAGATGCAAATTTTGAATTAAATTCCTAGCATTCCATCAATAGGTTTTAAGTTTAGTAAGTGAAGCTAGTTATTGTCCGCGAGTCGTGGGATAGCTAGTGGAGCTTATTAGTTCTTAGTTACCTAATTGATCATTTTTTAAATGATCGATATTTCATGGTCAATTTTAGCAAGGGCGATGTCCGCGAGTCGTGGGTCGTTCGAACTAAGTTTCGATCATGATCTTATGATTGATGGGTCTGGCTTAACGCCTAAGTAAATATGGATGTCGCACGAGTCGTGGGTCCATATTGAAAGATAGGTGATGCAAAAATAATTACTAAGAGTTCTAAAGGTGTTAGAATTGGTAAGTTGTACCTACCTAGGGTTCTTACTTAGAATGTCCGCGAGTCGTGGGTTCGAGGTAAAATGCCTGGGATCTTAGTACCCATTGGGAAACGTGTTCCTCTTAGATCTTTGGGAATTATAGATCTTTGAAAAACAGTGGGAGCTACATTAGATTAAAGACCTTATCTTATGTATATCGTTATTATTCAGCATGCCCACATTTTCTCTGCTTAGCATTTAGGTTGTAGTTCTGTGATTCTCTACAATATGAAATGCAAACCCATTTGTATCCATCCTTAAGTCAAAAGAGTTGACTAAGTCCTAACTAACTCTGATTGGCTTCGGACCCTAAAATTCGTTTTAGATTTCGAATAGAGAAAGGCGTTCTCCAAAGGGCGAAGTTTTTCAATTGTGAAAATTCGACCCGGGCCAAAAGAGAAGCAACCTGAGGTGATGGGATTTTTCCCAAACCACTTAAGAGCAATTGAACCACCTCATAAAATGTTACAATGTATAACATTATGGAATTATTCAATATTTCAAATGAGGAAACAAGTGCACACGAACAAGGTCTAAAGATCTTATTTGAAGATCTTATGGTCTCGATCATCAACTGAGAAAAGAGTTCTCAATGCACTGATTGCTTACATTGTTTCCACCATCATTCAAACCCTTTATGCTCAACTAGAATGATGCTAATGTAGCATAGTTAATCATTTAAGTTGATAATGGTTGAGAGCATCCTTAAGAAGGAACAAAAGGTTGTGATGGTTAATTCTTCTTCTAAACTCACTAAGTTAAAGGCTTGAAGGCCTAAAGAAGAAGAAACCCTTAAGAGCCCAATGGAGGGGCATGTAAGGGGTGCGCCCAAAAGACACTAGAGATCAAATAGGACGTTTTCCTCTATGGTAGCAAATAAGGACTTTGAAAGGGAACTGCATAGAGTATGAGTACTCTGAAATGTTACCTCGTTTAGTAATTCTACTAGGAATAGAATTCACTAGTCTTGAGTCAATTCTGCATAATCCGTTGTGCAAAGACTCAAGGCACGAATGTTCTGAACATATAACGAGATAACAAAAGTAAGTGAGATGACAAAGCTTCGAATTACTTTGGAACGTTGAGATATAAAAGGATTAGCAAGTCAGACACCTTAGGATCATTCTATGAAAATGAACCTATAGTGTTGACTTCCTGTGAATCCTGTCATGAGGGAAGCGTTCCTGAATCCCGTTTATAAGAAACATGGAACGTTCCAAAATTATAGTGGATTTCGATCCATGCTGATGAGTGTAAAGATGCTTAATGTAAGCACTAGATACAATCGTCAGTTTAATCATTATGAATGAATGTACTTGTTGAAGTACAAATTCGAAACTTATATGAAATTCTTAGTATTTCAAAAGGGAGGTTAGGAACCGAAGTAGTCATAAGTTATAGGTAAATCGATATGATCGAAATAACCAATATCTTAGCAACTAAATCCTTAGTCATCTTAGAGATAATAGGATTATCTCTCAGTAAACTAGTTCGAGAACACCTTAGTGTTTCCGAATGAGAGAATGAAACCTTATAGGATATGGTCCATTCCATAGCAAGCTTTACTGACTAATAATCATTCTGGGAATAAACTCCCAGAATATGCAGTTAGAGATTTTGAATTTTGCACCTTCTAAAAATCAGTCCTTTTGATGCACTATGCAATGTGGCACACTAAATTCCCTAATTATTCTTGTCCAAGAATTTAGTGGAATCCTCTTAAGTAAAGAGGATAGTGGGAGATAGGCTTGAAATGAGTTCAAGTTTATACAAACAATATTGGATATCATTTATGCGATTCCCTTAGACAAAGGTTGTTTGTCTCAAGGAATGTATCTTTCTTAAGGAATCGTTCCTATAGAAGAAGAAAGACAAGCAAGCAGATCTCAAAGAAATTTGAGAATAAATATCCACGCCACATATAGAAGAAACGAGCCCATCTGATAAAACTTAGCCAAATTTTGGAGCATGTACACGTCTGAAACCCTTCTCTTAAGATTCGTTTAGAACGCGTTCCTAGATAGCCAAGGAATTTCTTGAAGAGGAGACACTGTCAGATTTGGAATCTGAGTAGTGTAAGCAAGCCTTGAAGTCCAATATGGATTCCATATACTCAAACCAAGTTTTGACCTTGGTTGATCCACCTGATAGGATCAAGCTCCTAGAGCTTCGAGTAAATGGAAAGCATTACAACCTTCTTTGACGGTTGAAATGCAAAAGTCCATTTGGATTGTGTTTACCATATCCTCATATTCTGACTATGAGATATGATAAATGAATATGAGAACTATCTTGTTCAATATGAGATTGAAAGAGACTGAAATAAGGTATTTCTATAAATCTCATATTCAGTGGGAGTATGCATAAGGTATGCAAATCCCTAAAGTAAATTTGTGGATTGATAAAGGCTTCTAGGATTAGACAATTCGATTCCATAGGATAGTCAAATCGTTTGACACAGATGGAAGTCGAATAAGTCTCAAAAGTGTACATAGGAAAGTTAGTGATGTGAGAGTCAATTTTTGGTTCTTCAGAAAACGACATCCTTCTCATTAGGAATGTCAAGGATGACGTGAAAGTTACCAATTCTTGTTTAAGAAACAATTTGACATGAAAGATCTTAGTGATTATCCTATATTCTCGACATTCAGATCTATAGAAGATAGATCTAAGAGAATAAAATGATTATCACAAAATGAGTACATAACCACGGTACTAAAAGGAGTTTAGTATGGACAATGGAACATCTCTTTTGAAGAGTATGTGTCCTAAGATAACTTTGAGAAAGTTAGAATGTCCAAAATCCCTTTAAGTGAAAGGGTGCATAATGTATGAAAAGTTATGTACTAAATTAGATATGGCGCAACACTAAGCGTAGTAGGCCGAATCTAATATGACCTCAGAGAAGGTCATTAGATCTCTGTAAAGGATGTCCTCAGAGTACTTGAGAAGAAATGAGGATATGTATTAGTTTACAGAGCCCAAAAGATCTTATCGTTGAAAGGATATTTTGATGTAATTGTTTCATCAAACATAGATGATTATGAAATCATTGAAAGGATACAACTTCTACCAGAATGGTAATGCAATGTGTTGGAAAGGGGTTCCAAGGACGGACATTGCAGAACACGACTATCGTAGTTGAGAACTTAGTCGTATTATATAACGCTAAGTTAAGTGTTTGGGTAAGAAACTCCATCTAACTGGTTAGATGAAGTTCCTAGCATGAAACAACTCCTTTATCATATTGTATGATAAAATGGATGGTTGCTCAAGTAAGAGAACCAAGACCTCACCAAGAGACTGAACACGTGATTACGAATCACTTTATAAGGAAAAGGTGTTTCCTAAGAGATGTGTAAACAAGAGGGTCACATCAACAGAGAATATAGCAGATCCACTTTGGAAACGCCCAAAGTCAATAGGCTCTCAAAGTGCATCTTGAGAAGATGGGACTTAGAGCACCTAAATGGCTTTTACGGGCAAGTGGGAGATTGTTAGGAATAGTGCCCTAGAAAGCCGATTCGACGTAATCTGCTTTGGGACTTTTCTTGTATCACAGACAATCTTTGAATAATATACGATTGATTATAGGCAAACACTTCTTTATATGCCAATACGTGTTTTCTGTGTTTCCATTACGTGCGCATGTATGAGAACTCCCCTAATCCTGATGACTTTAGGACTCTACCATTTAGGTGAAATGGTTCATGAAACGAGCCCTATATCACATAAGTCATGATTAGTAAAATACTCCAAGCCGATGAGTCCTACAGACAGTGGGAGTGTCAACCTGACTCCTCTAAGGCTTGCTTGTGGGATCACGCCCTTAAGAAGGACCACCTTGTTTCATGGAGGTGCAAAGTGTATAGTTGATACGTGCGTGATACATGAGGGTGCTTACTTTAATAAGTAAGTTCACTGAGGTGCCCCGTCTGAGAACATTCCTAAATGGGAAAGGAAGTTTCTATTTCAGGAAATGGAAACTTCCAGATTAGAAAATATCTCACGAGTCATTGATGTGATTAATTGATCCTTAGACTTGAGGTTCCTTCTCACTTTATGAGTTAACTCTGTAGTCTTAGGTATAAGCTTTAAAGGGTGTCGCCTTAGACAACTGATTCAAGGCTTATGCTGGGGCTGCACAAGTGATTCATGAAAGTGAATGAGAATCAAGATAGGACCTACACTTACATTTGCAAGGTGATCTCTTATTGTGTAAGTCATTCATATGCCATATGGAGTCCTTGGCCAAGGCAGTAGATCAAGACATCAAGAAAAGGGTTTCTTGGATTGAGATCAAATGGATATGAAATGCACTTAGCTTTAAGACCGGATTATTAGGGTTCTGATTATTCCCTTGCCCTAGATCTTGGTTGAGAGATAGTAAGTAGGAGGATTGTATCTCACATGAATCAATGACTTAAAGGTTCTGTCGAATCCGAACATTCCAATTCAGCTAGGGGTTAAACACCTGTTGCTAGACTATGGTCGTTTAATCTGTGGACTGATTAATTAATTAGTGAATTAATTAATTAGGGTCACTGCTAATTGAATTGAGAACCTAGAGGGTCACACACAACAACTTGGTTACATGAGTTAAGGCTTAAAAATGATTAAACGAGTTAATCGGGCCAAGAGGGTTCCACACGTGTGAAATCACACGTGTGGCTCACGTGATTGGACACGTGTCATTGCGACACGTGTGCCACACGTGATTATGTGATGATTAAATAATTAATTTGTTAATTATTTAATAGACTTTGGTTTAATTTTGAATTAAAAAGAAAGTCTAATTTTGGAGAAAATAATCTAGTTAATTAATTATGAATTAATTAATTAGATAAAAATAAGTTATTTATTTTATAATAAATAAAGTATAAAATTATCCAAAAATAGTTTGGATATTTTTAGCTCTCTTAAAAGTTGACTTGAATTAGAATTCAAAGTCAAAGTTGGAAAATACTTGATGATCAAGTAATAGGAGAGAGAGGAACCAAATCCTTGTCCAACAAGGATTTGGATCGGCTGGACAAGGATTTGGATCGGCACTCCCCTCTTATATATAGGGGAGCTCGAGCTCCCCTTTAGAGCTAATAGAGAATTCTTTTGGTTCATGTGTTGAACACCATCCTTTCTCCAAGATAAAAGAAACCCTAGGTTAAGCCTAAACACTAACTAGAGAACTAGCATCCTTACTAGTTAGATTGTAGCCAAGTTGGTGGACTATCTCTAGAGAGCTTCAAGTTAGAAGTTTTGAAGATTCGAGCTTTACCAAAAAGTGGGGATCAAGCAAAACGATCAGAAGGGATGATGTAACGATTCTGAACCCGACGTGAAGCGAATGAAAAAATCGAACCAAAGAAGATGGCAAAAACCGTTCGTCCATATCCTGAAGGATGAATTTTTTCACGAGGGTTTTGTGACTGGCAGTTTTCTACTTTCGTAAAACTGGTTTTCGAAGGGAGTTTCAATCCTGCTTTTCTCGTTTCATGTTTCTTTCTTTATGTTATATTGTTAAGAACATCTCTAACATGAATTGAATCTAGGTTGGTGTGGATTGCTATCCCGACAATGGATTCTGAAGTAGAAAGAGACTTTCGAGGGACGGGTTGTCAAGCCGCGAGAAGAGCGTTCTTGGGTGGCTTGAAATGCTTCAAGAAAGAATAAAAGAAAAGTAAGTTTTCTATCTCTACGAATTTGGTTACACGATTGCGAGTCCAAGATCCTTTTGTTGGAAAAAATTTTAAATTCCGCTGCTTTCTGATTCGTGTTTTCCAACAGGCACCCGCCCACGTAGGATACACACACGCACATTCCCACGCTGCAGGGATATAGCCCGAAGGCACCCGCCCACGCAGGACACACACAAGTATATTCCCACGCTGTAGGGATATAGCCCGAAGGCACCCGCCCACGCCGGAGGCACGCATAAGGTCATAAACATATCATAGCCAACATATACATATCTATACTAAGGTATACTCGCATACAAGGGTAGAAATCAGCATATAAAGTCCATAGGTCGCATAATTATACAAAATCCTAAACCTCACCTGAGAAGCGACAAGATACGAGAACTGACAAGGCGGGTGCATACTCGCCCAGATTGTCTCCGCCCTGGAGATCACTGTACAGAAAAGGAAACACAGTGTACTCATGAGACAAGACTCAAGTATGAACCACGGAGACGCACAACGATGATTATGAGATGACATGGAATAACATGACATGTTCGCAGAAATTATAAGAATGAAATAAAAGTGTTCAGGTGCACACTTAATGTCCCACACGAACAAACATACAATTTAACTGGTCTAAGTCAAACAATAATTAATTATCATTCAAGACAAACTTAATCAACCTAAATTTTACTTAGATCGAAGCATACACTCCCCATTAAAAATTTTAAGTCATAAACACAATTAGGCCACATAATTTGAGAATCCCAAGCTTAAATCCCACTTAAAACAATTGCAACCATATAAGTCACTTTAGTTATTGAATTCCAGAATATACTTGCGCTATGGTTAAAATTTCTCAATTTAATTGAATATCAATAATTTCAAACACCAAATTTAATGAGTACTCAATTTCTATACGAAGTTAGCATGCACGTAATGATTCATAATACCACAAGGCATAATATCATTAACAAATTTGTTATCGGGACAAACAGCCATCAAGTTCCCATTACCAAGTTGGAATATACAGATTAGAGTTCATAATTGAAATTACAGAAATTCAGGGGTAACCATATATGTACATATACTTACATATTTCGACAAAAATGTTGTCTAATAACTCAAATGGTGCTGGAACGCAGTCATTAAACTCACTCAACAATTAATCTAACTACCGCCATATCATAAATTCTTGCTTAATAAATTTGAATCTCGTACTCTATAATTCCATCGATTCTAATGCAAAAGATCGAATATTAAAGAATCTGTTCTGAAATTGAAAAAAATGAAGAACCCAAATACTTTAAACACATGTATCAATTATACAATTTATATATAACACCAAACATATATTCTCATTCATGTATTACTGCACTAACCTTATAGCACAGTACACAAATTGATTCTTAAATCCAAATTTGGTAAATCTCAATTCCAGTAACAGGACAATTAACGCAATTTCCTTTCAACATCCTAATGCTACATATATTTTACAATACCATTCATTTCGATTCAATACAACACACAACTCCAACTTAAATACCCGATTTCCATTTCAACATGAAACAATTGCTTATTATACATTAACAGATTCATATGCTTACACTTACAACTTTGTAACCTAAAACACAAAGTTTTATACAGAATCTGAAAGGGGAAGAAATAGTCGGTCGTTTACCAAAGTAGGGACAAAAGGGACCGTTGCTTGTTGGAGCTTTCAGGCCGTTTCTGTGACGCCCTGACTTTTCAGACGTAAAGGTATGACGTATGTGTTTACAAATTGCGCAAAATAGTTGTCTTTACGTGTTTTATATTTAATTTTATTATAAATTATTATTATTTTATTTTATTATAATTTATTTTAATACAATATTATTTTAAAATGATTTGTATTTTAGATATATATATATATATATATATATATATATATATATATTTATAATTCATTAATTGTTGATTAATGTTAATTAAGTATTATGTTAATTAATCATGTTTAATCATACTAATTAATTTATTCAAATTGAATCGTTGACTAGGTTATATATGTTTGAATTTGATTTCATTTATTTGGTTAATTCATGAATTTGTTGAAAAGGTGCATCGTTCTTATATGAAATGATATCGAAATATCGTGCAATTGTAATATGACGTAAATATGTGTGTTATGAACATGCTTATATTCTCGGTTTATGTTTTGGAATTCATTTGACATGTTAACGAATTAAATTTGAATCGTGGAACCAAGTCGGGGGCTAACGAGCACTTAGCGCACCCTTGGTTCCGAATTTAATATCTTGAGCTAGGAAACTCGGATTCTAGTTTCGTCAACTTCGATGAACTCGCAATGAAAATTCGAGTTTAGTAAATTTAGCCACATATTTTTCCCGAATCATTTCAACCCCCGAAATCCAACCGAAAAACCTGCACGGCGCCAAAACTGCCACATTTCACCAAAATAGTCATATCTCTTACCATACTTGACCAAATTAACCATGGTTTGAACCTATGGTACCCCAACTCAACCATCTAGCTGATCATTATCCTCCCCAACCGAAATAGTCTCTCTTACTTAGAGAAATTCAGCCCTCTTTCCTCTGTTTCCAGAAATCCCGTAGCTCAAGCAAACCTCTTGAGATTCAAGCTCAAATCTCTTCCAAACCTCCATTAATCCACAAGGTAAGCTTGGTTATGTTATGTACATCCATCATGAGTCATTTTAATTCATTCATCCCTAAATTTGAGCATGATTTCGTGAGCTTTTGGGGCAGAAATGGATATATATAGAATTAGGTTTGAAATTGGTTGATCTCTTTCCATACTTGAGCTTTTTGGATGATTCCAAGCTTGAAAATGATTGTCTTGATCTCTTCTTGGTATTTATGATCATGTTCTAGCTGGTAGTTGAAGCTTTCATGAGCTATCATTAATGAGATGTTGAAGGTTGTTGTGTTGCTCTGTTTTCGGCCAAGCTACCTGCGTCAGTTTTATGGCTGCGTTTGAGAGGTGTTTGAGGCTTGTTTGTGCTGAGTTTTATTGTCTATTTCATGTCCATACTTTCCTGATCTTGTTGGGAGAAAATTGGATGTGGTTCTGCTCTGTTTCGCTGGGCTGCTGCGTCATTTTTGTTGCTGTCACGCAGGTCGCGCCCGTGACCTTAATTGCCTGTAATTTGTGTCGCGGCCGCGACTGAACAGTCCGCCGCTCTCGTATTCTAAAATTGGAGAAAAATGCTGGAAATTAAGGGTAATGGCCGCTACCATTTCATGAAGAAAATGGGTCGCGGCCGCGACCCCTGTTTTTCTGAAATTTCAGTTCGAACTGTGCTGTATGTTTAAACTGTAACTTTGATCCTTTCTTTACTTGCATGCATGGAGTTGGATATTGATTTATATATATGTATATGCATGGAAATTCATGCATAAATCATGATTTAGGTGTTAGAATGCATGCATGAATTAATTGTAGTTTTTCATTTTATTTATACATGCATGCATAAGTTGTAAAGTTTCATTTTTTCATGCATGCATAATATCCATGCATACGTACATATATATGTATATATATATATATATCTCTATATAAATATTAATATTAAGTTAAATAATGATATATATATATATATATATTAATTATGGTTTAATTTGTTTAAATTTTAGAATTTAATTGTTATTTATTTCATTTTTTATTTAATTTCCTAAATTTAATTGAATGTATTTACTTGTTTATTTTCTAATTGTAAATGTGATTGAATGTATTTAATTATCGAATTCCTAATTTTATATTTGATTTACTTTATGCTAAGATTTAATTGAAATTCTTAAATTAAGTTGATTGAAAATGTGAATTATGATTTGAACGAACGTGAATGAATGATGGAATGACTTGATTATATGAATTAAATTTCTTAATCGTGTACATGATCTTTTATGCATTCATATCATGATCATTTCATTGCCGAGCGTCTTAATTGGTCATTTTGAGTCTCACTTTACCTTTCTTGCACAGATTTTGATCCCGTGGGAGACGAGGCCAATCCTTGAGGCTTTCGTATCTTCTTTTGTCGGTACAAGGTGGGTTTTTCTACTATTTAGATAAAAAGACCCAATATATCCTTATGTGCAAAGTTTTATCCAAGTTAGAATTATCTATTTATATAACGAGTCACTTTTGAGTAAATGATTTCAAACGTACAATCCCTTTTTCTTTTAATATCCTACCGATTGTTTTGGCGAGTATTGATTGATTGATTTCACTGATTGGGGCCCGGGGTTCTTGGTGTGAGTGGCTATCCGAGGAAGCATGGGCTGACGGTGATCCCTCACACTAGTTCCCACTATTGAACGGCGGTACCGGACCTCGTCAGGAGATTGGCGGGGAAAGGGAGCTGAGTGCCATCTGGGGAGTCATGTAACCCCTTTTGGCCAATGATTGGGTGGCCGGGTCTTGCAAGCCCGCCCACCAACCCGGAGGAAGAAGGCGTATATGACCGATTGAATAGAATCGATTGATTGAGCATAAAAGAATGATATGCATGAAAGACTTAATGAATGAATGATTGTTGAATCACACGTGGTGTTGGTTGGAGTTGATGCACGCCCACTCGCCGGGCCACTAATGACCTATTGTAAAATTGATCATTATAATCCCTTCCGATGATTCCTCTATTTTTCCTACTTGGGAACCGTTTCTAAAACCTCGCTTGGGATTATAATCTGCATGTGATTGTTAAATTCAGTTATATATTATATTTATGCCAATGTTTTATACCCATCAGTCCCTTTTGGACTGAACCCGTTTGGTTTTCAGCTGTTTGGTGCAGGTGTCGAGAGAGCTAGGCGGGAATACGAGTCCTGGGTCTTGCATTTGTCTCTAGCTCTGTATTTTGGACTTACACTTGCATCTCACACTTTTGATTATTGTATATGGATATTATTGGAGCGTACACATGTTTTGGGCCGTGATGGCTTGCATTGATGTATATGAATTATCTTTTGGAGCTTGGATGCTCATGGTATATATATGATATGCTTTGTTCGTTTATTGCTTCCGCTTTAATGTGAAATTCTGATTTTATGGTTCAAGGGTTAGTCCCGCCTAGCATAGAGTGTGTGTTTGTCCCCGTTTGCCGTGATTTAGCTCGGGTATGGATCGTTCATTTCATATTCGGGTCGGGTCTCGGTGCGGGGGATGTGACACCTTACGCTTGGGTGTTACAGTTTCCGTTGCTACTTCCTTAACTGAGATTAGGGAGAAATGATGGTGCAACAGTGGAGGAGGGACTGGAATTGATGACTGCAAGGATGACCAGCGATTATCGGAGATAGTTGTAGTCAGAATCAGCGAGGATGGTAGCAAATCTGCGATGATGGCGATAACATCTGAATGTGGTTGTTGGGGACAAAAGCTCTGGCGGTCTTGTGGTGAACAGAAGGTCAGGCGCTGAAGGAGACGATTGTCAGGATTGGGGGACCATGGCTGAATCCGGCCAATGGCGGCGTTGCCGGGTTCCTTTTTTGGCGGAAAGACTGGAGGCGACAGTGGCTCTAGGTTGTCGCTGCTGGAGTGGTGGCGGCCTTAGGTTCTATCCCTTTACCTCTGGAATGAAAGAGAAAAGATTGAGGTGGCGGTGAAGGGCTGAGATGGAGGAGAAGCAGAGAGATGTACCGGCTGACCGGTTGGAGCTATGAGCAGGCGGTGGTTGTTGCTGCGCCGCTGCTAGGACTTGGCGGTGGTGGTGAAATGGTGTGATCAGGTGGAGGGCTCACCCCTGTTCAGATCTGAGCGAGGGTGGAAGGAATCAGCGTGTCGCCGAAAAGGAGGTGTTGTGGCGGCAAAGAGTGGCGCATGAGGCGCCAGATCTGGAGTGGTGGTGGAGTGAGGATTTCGGCCGTGGGATGGTGGCGGTTGTGGCTGATATTCAGTGGACCGATGGTGGTGAAATGGCGATGGAGGTGGTGGTGATGGTCTCCTGTAATGGAGGCCGATGGTGGAGACGACACGGCGGCGGTGGCGGGTGGTGCGAGTTCAGCTGTCCTTTCAAGATCTGGGCAAGAGATAGAGATGGTTGAAGGTGGTGGTGGAAAGGCGGAGAGGAGGCTGAAGGTGGAGATGACATGGCAGTGGTGGTGTGATGGGGAAGAAGCTGTGGCGCCGCTGCTCCTCCAGGAGGTAGAAGGAGAATGAGAGGGAAGGAGAAAAATGGAGACGGCTAGGGTTTCTCGGGGTATTAGTAGACCTCTCCTTCCGAAATTACATAAAAGCCCCTCCAAAGTTTAAGTCAAGCGATTAAGTCCCCATATTTAAGTATGATTTGCCTCAAGCCCAATTAGACATTTAGATAATTATAAAAGCACCCACAAAATTAAAAACAAGGTCTAATTAAGCCCAAATTTGAAATTAATAAATTAGGAAGAGAGTCCCAAACGATTAGGCAAAGTTCAATTAAGTCCTATCTTTAAAATACAAAATTCAATTAAGTCCCTCAAAGAATTCAAGTCATGCAAATGAGTCCCAAAGTTCAAGTAAGGTTCAAATAGATCCAATTAAAGATTTTGTAATTATAAAAGCATCCCCAAGGTTTTAAAGTAGTATACAATTAAGTCCAATTTGATTTCTCATAATTAGAAAACGATCCCCAAATTTTATTAATTTCAAATTAGCCCACATAATTTAAATTGAAGAGCAATTAGGCCCTAAACACATATTTCAATTAAGTCCACATATTTTCATACGATTGCAATTGAGTCAATTAATTAATTAAGACATGAATAAAGCAATTCAAATACGTGTAAAGTTGAATACCTAATGTTATAATCGTACGAAAATGACATCGTATCTTACTCCGAAAATGCGGGGTATTGCACCCTTCCCCCCTTAAGAGAACCTGGTCCCCAGGTTCCACTGTTGAGCTGGAAAAGCTTCGAGTTGTAGTCTCTTAACCCTTCTCGTGGACTTGCATACAATATAACCTTTGTTGTGAAGCTTACTCTCATTGTCTTTACTGAACCTTTCTCACGATGTCTCGTTGTTAGTGAGATCTATCCAAGTACTGGACCGTCGATTATATCGAGTTGTTCGACCATTCCCATAAGACGAATAGTTGTCACTGCACTTAACTTCGATGGCGTCACAAACACGTCACTTGTAGACCGTAACCAGGACAACGTGTAATGCAACCTCAACAAACAAGACAGAGTATCCCATCTCTCGGCACAAGAGGTGAGAGAACCCCGTCTCTCGAGCACAGATTTGAGAGAACCCCGTCTTTCAAGCACAGAATTGAGAGAGCCCCGTCTCTCGGCCTAGTCGGGCAGATTCCAACATCTCCCAACATTCTAGTTTGAGAAAATCCAGCATTTCTCAAAGCCCTAAATTCAGGAGAATCCAGCATCTCCCGAATACCTAAGTACAAGAGACTCCAGCATCTGTCGTGCACGAAACTTAGAAAGAATCCAACATCTTTCTATCACATAAATAGAGAGAATCCTACATCTCTCCAACACGTAAAAGAGGGAACCTAAGGTCTCTCTTGCACATAAATCCACTGAGCAGTTATACATACATACACATATCAGAGTAGCACTTGACGAAAACTATGCGATGCATGTTTGGTGTACCTTATACAACTGATATCGGTGTCCCTTAAGCATAGATTCGACACCCATGCCTCACTCAAGGGGGATATCACGATGGAATCCCTGTAACAAAGTCACAATATACGTGTATGCGTATGACAGGTCAGTGAATAGTTAAGAGAATTCTAAATCACATGGGCATGAATAGTCCACTTAAGTAAAGAACTCATTCATTTCAGCAACGGTTCAAAACAAGTAGAAATTTCAAGTTACAAGTATGAGATCAGGTATCCAAGTTATCACAATTAAAACAACAATAGTCTTCACACACATCAAGCGAAATAGGATATGGGCACTTAAGCGATACATGTATGCAAATGCCATGAATGCTAATACCTCAATGTTCGGGTTCATCTTGATCTCCAATTTGAAGTCGTTGATCTCGCACTCGCTGTTTGTTAGCTCTCGATCGATCACAATCGGAAACCTTGTGCTCCTTTGACCCGCAAGCATAGCACCTCTTCAATCGATCCCGACACGCGTCGTAAGCATGGTTGGTTCCTCCACAATGGTTACACGGTTGGATTTCTTTCTTCAGCTTTGGAGGGTTCCTGTTCTTATACTTCTTTCCACTAATCTTCTTGGTTCGAGTTTCCTGTTGATAGGATCTTCCTCTCACGTATAAATTTGAGCATAAACCCAGCTCAGGTCTAGGCTCCGACACATCTTTTTCCTTACTTTTTGTCAACCACCTATTTTCAACTTGTAATGCTTTCTTCGTGGCTTTATCCCATGTGCTTGTATCCTCAGCAATTAAGGCTTCCTTGAACTCATCCCGAAGACCTTCCATAAAATATCTAGCCTTGATCCGATCCTTACCCGTAATGTGAGGCACATACACGCCCCACCTCTCGAATTCTCCTATGTAGTCCACAACGGTTCTTTCTCCTTATTTTAAAGTGAGAAATTCTTCAACTCTTTGGTCGTGCAAAATGACCCGTGCAAACCTCTTTCAGAATTCTCGAACAAACACATCCTACGTCAACTCTTCGCCCGTTGTCTCTAACTGTTGGGCAACTGTTTTCCACCATTGCCTTGCTTGACCTTGTAGAAGATACGTAGCAAGGCGAGCCATATCTCGAGAGTTGCATGGCCATATCTCAAAAAGATCCTCTATTTCGGAAAGCCACTCGTCGGCCCTTATATCATTCCCTTCTCGAAATTGGAGAGGATTAAATGTTCTAAATTCTCGGTACATCATCGCCAT
Source organism: Lantana camara (assembly GCA_037501455.1). Taxonomy (NCBI): domain Eukaryota; kingdom Viridiplantae; phylum Streptophyta; class Magnoliopsida; order Lamiales; family Verbenaceae; genus Lantana; species Lantana camara. The sequence goes on from CM074856.1 coordinate 78,847,539, forward strand.
CAAATTCATTTATGGTACTTCAGTCAAAGAATGTCCTCGGTCGTTCAGATTTGGATGAGAAGGTTGATCGTGGTATTATTGACGTGGTGGCATCCTGAAAATCTCAACAACTTCAATATCGAAATATGCATGTCGATTAATGTACACCCCAACACGTAGAGATGCCACACCCCCGCACTACAGGTCGATCCACACACGAAATGGGTGGTCCGTACATGAATCAAGCCACAACGAACGGGTGACAATACATAACACGAGAAGCAAGGTGGGACTAATTGTAATCATACATCAAGTAATTCATACTCGGATTTTTACATATCAATACATTATCATCTCCTAATTTACGTAACATGTAACCCGGACAATAATTCCTTGGAAATGATAACAGATAAATAATTACACCTCGCGGGGCTCGAATGCAAGAACTTGACTCAGCCTGGTTCCCGCCTAGCGTTGTACCTACAAGAACACTGCATGTATATCAATTTCATGAATAACTCCATCACTATAACACGATACATGGCTTGCCTGTAACACGATAGGGTTTGTTCCTCCTGTGGTTGGACGGAAAACCACCAGCTCTAAGACTAGCCCAGCGCCCTCGCTAAGGAGAACCTGGCCAGGAGAACACAGGTACACGATAAGCCTTTGTTCTTCTTGTGGTTGGACGGACAACCACCAGCCTAAAGACCAGTCCAGCGCCCTCACCAAGGAGGACCTGGCCAAGAGAACACACGTACACGATAGGGTATTGTTCTTCCTGTGGTTGGACGGACAACCACCAGCCCGAAGACCAACCCAGCACCCTCACTAAGGAGGACCTGGCCAGGAAAACACAGGTACATGACAATGGGAAGGTAGCGAGCCTTCACCATCCACGATAACACGATACACATTCATGCTACGCACGTATAGGATTTATGAATCCCACGTGCAGGATTCCTTCCGCCACCAGTTTCCTGATGGATTCAGGGGGTCATCCCGTTCATACATGCTACGCACGTCAGGATTTATGAATCCTACGTGCGGGATTCCTTCCTCCACCAGTTTCCTGATGAATTCAGGGGTCATCCCGCTTATGGCATTAATCACATTTCACGCATTGCTTTGCATGAACATGATAGCAATCAAACTACACGCATTGCTTTGCATGAGCCTGATTTGCTTGCTATCAGTTGAACGAATCGATCTTGTACGCGCATTGCTTTGCACGATCAATACCTGCTGGCTACACACTTAAACACTTGAAAACGATTAGTGATTGACAGGTATTCCTACACCTCTTTGATCTAACCTTCGTAAACAACAAATCGTGCAAAGGATAATGTAGCATGATATAATCATATTATAGCATGATATTGAGCATATAATAGGATATTAGGGTTATTTAGATGATTAAAGAAAGAATTGGAAATGCTAAGTTTATGCAGAATGTTTCTGCACCTCCAGAGCCTTGGGAACGGCCGTTCCGGGGTTTAGTGTAAAGTGGGAAGGGCCGTTCCCACTGGCCGTTCCCGCTGGCCGTTCCCATCTTTTAGACAAGGTGGGAACGGTCGTTCCCATCCTCGCCGCCTGGCACTTTGTCCAAACAATGGGAACGACCGTTCCCCATTTACAAAGGGAACGGGAATGGCCGTTCCCGTTACGCAGAAGATACAGAAGCTTCCAAATACTCAAGTTTTGATTTAGCAAGTTCATGATTTCTTGAAAATAGAATGTATACATGTTCAACAAGCAATAATACTCCATTTAAACCCATAAGTTATGGGAATTTGTAACATCCCGTTCGTCCTATAAATAAGGTACGTCACTTTTAAACCTTCTTATGTGTGTAATTATGTGATTTTGTGCTTTGCACGGCCCCATTTTGAACTCTTTAAGAGTTCAGGGACTTGTTTGTAATTTTCTCTTTTTAGGGGTTTTTCGGTCATTCCTCGTTCGATCGAGATTTCGATCTTTTTGACCCCCTTCTTTGCGTTTGGGGCAGCGAAACGAGTCCATAGACTCTGAGTTTGCCCAATTCTGACTTCGTTAACCCCTTCTTCTGTCCGTTTTTGAGTACGAGGACCCGAGATTTATACCCCGGATCCTCGTAATTCGTGCCAAACGGATCAGCAGCTCTCTCTCTCTTCTCCCGCTGCTTCTCTCTCCTCTCTCACGATACACTCACACACACTTGAGGTGTGTTTTCACACACACGTCCAAACTTGGCCGTTTCTCGACGGATTTCGACGAAACACTAGTCCATTTCGACGAGCTCGACGACGCGGTCACAACCGTACCAAGAACTCGACCAACCGACGAGCGGTGGCGGAGTTTTCGGCTGATTTCAGACGCGGCGGAAGAGGGGTGGCGGAGCCGCCACTTCGCCGCCCATTTGCGGCGGCTTCCGGCCACCCTCCGGCGACACGCGCCACCAACCCGGGTAAAGGACCTCCCGGCGTAATTTTCTGGACAGACGGCACCGCCATCGGGGCGGCGAGGAGGCCGCACGCGCCGCCTGAAGCTCGCGACGGCGGCGGCGGTTACTGTAGCGGCGTGTTTCGCCGCTTTCCGGCGACTTTTTTCGACGGGGCTTGGTGGTTTCCGGATGTTTTCGACCTCCTGAATCCATTTCCGGCATCAGATTGGGACGAATCGCGGCGTAGGTGGCGGTTCCGGCGAGTGGCGCACCGGCGGACGTTTGGCGGCGGATTTGGCCCTCTTCCGGTGGGCTTTTGGTGGTGGTTCCTTCACGGAAGTTGCTCAGAATATCGAAACGTAGCGGATGGCGTTGGCCCCAACCCGAGAACCGGCCGGCGGCGGCGAACCGGTGGCGGACCGGTCTGGACCGGCGGTCCGATTTTTCCGGCGACTTTTCCGGCGGTTGGCTTGGGGGCTTTTGTAGGGCTCGTTACGGGCTTTCCAACGGTATGTCCGGATTTTATTTTCGTTTAGCGGTTTGCGTTTAATTTCAGTTTTCGTGTTAGGATTTAAGTTCGGTTTTTCGTTAACGAAGTCCCGTGTGTTTGGAATTTTCTGAAATTGGTTGAGGGTTTTTGTCGAGCAGGCCGAGGCGTACGTTTCTGTCCTTCCGGGGAATTTTCCGACCACCGGAGGTGGTGGTCCGGCGGCGGCACGTGGCGGTCCGATTGGTTCCGGGGGCGGCATTCCGACGCCCTTTGGGCAGCAAGTTCCTCTCGTCGTGGTGAGTCCAACGCCACTTTCCGTTCGTCAATCGGATGTCCGGTTGATTTTATATGAATTTTCGAAGTTATTGTATTTATTTTCGTTAATTGTTTTAATTGTAAATTCGGCTTTGTATGAACTCTGAAATGGAAATTGTGAATTGTGTGATATATGAAAGCTTGAATTACTGATTTATTTGTGCTCCAATGTGTATGAAAACTTGTATGAATTATAATTTGAAATATTTGGATAATTTGATTTGTAAATTGAACCCCCGACTTGTTGATTTTGCTACTTGGTTACTCTAGAGGGGGTGTTTGTGTAATTTTTGAGTAAAGTAGGAATTTGTTTAAATTGAATTAATAGACCTTAGTAATGAAATCTTAAATGTAACGTATGAATTTAATGAACTTAGTTTGATTAGAATTTGACTTATATGAAATATGAAACAAGCTATTATGATTTATTTGATTTGTGAGCTACGTGAATTTGTATGAAATGCGATATGAATTGTCTGAACTTTGTTAATTGAATTTGTTAGGTATTAAAGGAATTGATATGAAATGATATGAAGTGCTTTTGTCTTTAATTTCGTTATTTGCATTAATTATGCGCATGAACCTGCCTTAATGTTTTGTTTTGCATATAATTTATGTGAACTCTGCTTATGTGATTTCATTTCTTAAGTGCTTGAGCATGTGCCGTGCGTCTTTGTATAGTTGTCTGAGTCTGAGTCTGAGTTCTGTGCTGTATTTGGTGTGTTCAGTTGGTACAGGTGCACCCGGGGTGGTGACAGGTGAGTCGTGCAGGTTCCGGGGTGGACCTTCTGCTTTGTGTTCGGCTATGTTTGGTGCCAGGTGAGGTTAGGATATAGTTATACCCTATTGAAACGTGCTCGTTTTCGAATGCATGCGGTTTATAAGCCTTATGTATATGTAGATATGTGCGAAGTACGTATTTTGCTGGTTTTGTCATATGATTTGATTGGAAAAGTACGAAACGCTATGTATGAGCCTATGTATGCTTTGTCTCAGTTCTATTAGGATTTCGAGATCAGTCTGCGTGATATGTACGTGTGATATGATAAGCACGATATGCATGAGATACGTCTGTCTGTCTGTGTGTGGCAAGATAAGCCTCCGATATATGTCTGTTTATATGTGTGATGGGCCCCGGAGATTGTGGGTAAGGGAGACCCGGGACGACCATTGGGGTCGCCGGTTACGACCCCTGTGCACTTCTCCACCAACGGGAGACTTAGTTCTCCTATGCCGACGGAGCGCATTTTGGCTGGCCGTCGAAGGAACCGGGCGGGATCCTCCGGTTCACATGTTTCGTTCTGTGGTGGGTTGAGAGGGGCACCTCTCTTCCCTAATGGTGTGCAGGTGGGATTGATTTATGAGTTTTGCTTCGATTTGAGTAAGTGTGTTCTGTCTGTCCGTCTGTTATAAGTTCGTGAAACGGGGGTAGATTCGTAAATTAAGATAAAAATTGATATACTTTTAAGCTAATAAGATATGTTCCGATATGTGTGTTAAGTCTGCATGAATCTGAACTTATGTTTAAGAACGTTTGAGTTAAGATTTGTTTGTTTGGTTTTAAACCCCTATAAGTATACTATCACGGGAAACCATTTTGGCGTGCAAAAACTAACCCCGAGTTCACGAATGTCGCTTCTTCTATGTGCTGTGCTCTATATATATGTATAGTGTGCGTGTGTTAGCCCCTCGCTCAGTCCTTGGACTGACCCCTCCCCTTTTATGTTTTAGTTCGCAGGCTTTGCTTTGGAGGTCGTTGGAGTTCGTGCTAGGCGGCTGTGTGTCGGGTCTGTCGAGTCTGTGTCCGTCTGCTTATGTTTGTTAAGTTCTGGCTCTGGTTTATGATTTGTAAATGATATTTAAGATATGTTTGTGCAGGGTTGTATTTATAATTTGAAATTTTGGAATTCGGGACAGGTTAGGACAGGTGATCGGACTAGTTGAACCCGTGTATTTGATTCTGATGTAGGTGCTGCGTTGTATGCTTGTTGTGTAAAAGTTTTTGTAAGTTGACATTTCGTGCTACTTCCGCTGTCATGTTTTACATATTTTCTTTTGTACAGGGTTAGATACCGCCTAGCTAGTGCGTGTGTTTTGTTTGTCACCCGTTCGCTGTGACTTGGTGCGTGTGCGGACCTTCCATTTCGTATACGTGTCGGGCCATAGTGCGGGGGTGTGATGCCTCACCGCTTGGGGTGTTACATCTTGAGTGGTATCAGAGCTACCAGGTTCAAAACCGGTGCTCTGGAGTCGTGTCGTGTCGGTTTAGGTCGTACGGCATAGGAATAACTGTGCATTGCATTCGTTTAATGTGAAATATTGACTTCTTTGTATGAATTTGTCTGAGATTATGTGATTGTGTGCACACTATGATTACGGTTTTTATAAAATTATCATTGTTATGCCTTAAATTTTTGTAAATTATGTGTTGCATCTGCATTTAGTAGGTGCTCTTAATTGTTTTCATTACTTGACATATCCACTCACTAACTTCCATGCATAAATATTTATTCAAGTTGTGAATTATAGGGGGACTACTTGGTGCCAAAATTATAATTGATCATGACAACGCCTCCCACTTCTATAAATTTATGAAAGAGGATTTGAGATTTCCATCTTTTGACTACTTGGAGCAAACAATCCCTACAAGAAATCAATCAGGGCTTGATGCTAATATAATGGAAACAGGTATTCTGCATTCATAGCACGTGCATCATGTATTGGATTAAATTATAATTATTCTGATCTTTTTGTCCTACGTGCTTGATTGCTTTTCTTGCTGATTAATGAGTGTATGCCATTCACATCCCTAACCCCACATGCATTAGAATCGTGATTGTATTTTAGGTGGTCATCTATTTGATTCACCAAGTGCTGTCTTAGTTGAAGCCTCATTGGAATTCGAGCAGGGGCTGACCAGATGGTGAATGATCGAGCTAGCACAGCTAGGATATTGGGTGGATAAAAGAAGATACTCGAATACGAGAGAGATATTAGATCTTTTGATTATCGAGGTGCCTTTGGGATTTGTACCTAACTATTTGGAGGTGCTCGGGAGTAACACGTTTTACAAGGACACCAGGATTTTTAACTCTGGATGGCGTGAAGTAGCAACGAAGAAATCGAAGTATTTGTACCATTCAGACTCATTCAAGGGAAGAGTCAGACTATTTTAAAGACATCAACAAGAGTAGTTACACTGTACCAAGGAGAAATGGAAAACTTTAAAATAAGGAATTTCGTGGTAATGTTTTTGAAAGCCAACTTCACCAAATTATGAGGACGGGAGCATCAGTTATAATGAAGGTAGCAAAGTGGGACTGATTAAGGATTCTCCTTTGATCTCTTTTCGCACGTTATAAGAAACCTTACCGATGATGGAGGCAGCAAATTCTATTTCTCGCGAATTTTATCGGGACTTCGGGAAACCCTACGGATCACTTGGCTCCGAAAACTAATTGAAACGGTTCGAGACCCTTTTGAACCAGAAGATACGAGGAAAAAGAGGAAAGTTGTGCAAGCTGTGGAATTTTGTGCCGTGGTCATTGAAGAGCAACTTCACCAAATATTGAGGATATGAATATCAGTCACGACGATGATGTACTAAGCAAGATTGTGTAAAGGTTCTTCATTTATCCCTCCACAATTGCCTTGAGAGATTTTACCGTGAAAGAATGGTGATTTCCAATTACCGAGGATTCTATTGGGATTTCAAGAGATTACACGGATCACTATACTCCGAGAATCAAGTGAGACGATCCAAGATCAGTTGAGTACCCGAGAATCTAAAGGAATACCAAAGAATGCAAAATAGGAAGTTGGAACTACGGCCAGTTAAGGATTTGATTATCCTTTCAAGTTAAAGAAATTGTCAACCACGACTTCATTGCCACGGTGAACGGTACATTAAACATTCATGGCAATTGCACACATGCATCGCATAAGTAATTATATTTTATTTTGTTTGACGTGTGTGACAACGTGTGTAATAACGTGACTAATTGATTTAATTTCGTAATTTAAAGTTTTCTGTTGTTGTGAACTCTTGCCAAGTTGATTGGATTGCATGCTTGTGTAAATTATTTGTGCCTCTATGTTTAATGTTCTTGATTGCTCATTACCCCTTTCATGCATATACATATATTGTAATCTTATTTTACAGAGATTCCATCGCGATATCCCCCTTGAGTTGAGCATGGATGACGAGTCTATACTCCAGGGACACCGATATCAGTTGTGATAAGGTACACTAACCATGCATCACCTGTTTTGCGTCTAGTGTTTGCTTCAATGTGTGTTAGTTTGATTGCTGAGTAAGTGGACTTGTGTGCTAGAGAGTTGTTGAGATCTCTCTCTATTTATGTGTTAGGGAGATGTGGGATTCTCCCTATTTGTATGATAGAAAGATGTTGGATTCTTTCTGAGTTTTGTGCACAAGAGATGCTGGATTCTCTTGTTCTTAGGTATTCAAGGGTTGCTGGATTCCCTTGGATTTAGGGTTTGGGAAATGCCGGATTTTCTCAAACTAGATTGTCTGAGAGATGTGGAATTTATCAGACTTAGGTTGAGAGACGGGGTTCTCTCGACGCTGTGTTTGAGAGACGGGGTTCTCTCAATTCTGTGCCTGAGAAACGGGGTTTTCTCTTTTGTGTGCCGAGAGACGGGGTGCTCTCACTTGCGTGTTGAGAGATGGGATTCTCTCTTGTTTGTGGCCGTTGCGTTGTGGGTGGCCTGACAACAGCCAATAAGCGATGAGGATGTGACGGGGCGAGCTTGGAATGCAGTGACCTAGGGGTGATTGAATGAAGTGTTCAGACAGACCTCTGTGGCTACCAAACCCTGAAGGAAGATGACGCTATCAAAGGGGTAAACTTCACAGCCAGGGCTACGACTATACAATTTTTGAGAGATTGATTGAAGTAGTCTAGATCGAAGCTCTTCGACTCAGCAGTGGGACCTGAGGACAGGTCCTTTTGAAGGAGGGAAGTTTGTAACATCCCGTTCGTCCTATAAATAAGGTACGTCACTTTTAAACCTTCTTATGTGTGTAATTATGTGATTTTGTGCTTTGCACGGCCCCATTTTGAACTCTTTAAGAGTTCAGGGACTTGTTTGTAATTTTCTCTTTTTAGGGGTTTTTCGGTCATTCCTCGTTCGATCGAGATTTCGATCTTTTTGACCCCCTTCTTTGCGTTTGGGGCAGCGAAACGAGTCCATAGACTCTGAGTTTGCCCAATTCTGACTTCGTTAACCCCTTCTTCTGTCCGTTTTTGAGTACGAGGACCCGAGATTTATACCCCGGATCCTCGTAATTCGTGCCAAACGGATCAGCAGCTCTCTCTCTCTTCTCCCGCTGCTTCTCTCTCCTCTCTCACGATACACTCACACACACTTGAGGTGTGTTTTCACACACACGTCCAAACTTGGCCGTTTCTCGACGAATTTCGACGAACCACTAGTCCATTTCGACGAGCTCGACGACGCGGTCACAACCGTACCAAGAACTCGACCAACCGACGAGCGGTGGCGGAGTTTTCGGCCGATTTCAGACGCGGCGGAAGAGGGGTGGCGGAGCCGCCACTTCGCCGCCCATTTGCGGCGGCTTCCGGCCACCCTCCGGCGACACGCGCCACCAACCCGGGTAAAGGACCTCCCGGCGTAATTTTCTGGACAGACGGCACCGCCATCGGGGCGGCGAGGAGGCCGCACGCGCCGCCTGAAGCTCGCGACGGCGGCGGCGGTTACTGTAGCGGCGTGTTTCGCCGCTTTCCGGCGACTTTTTTCGACGGGGCTTGGTGGTTTCCGGATGTTTTCGACCTCCTGAATCCATTTCCGGCATCAGATTGGGACGAATCGCGGCGTAGGTGGCGGTTCCGGCGAGTGGCGCACCGGCGGACGTTTGGCGGCGGATTTGGCCCTCTTCCGGTGGGCTTTTGGTGGTGGTTCCTTCACGGAAGTTGCTCAGAATATCGAAACGTAGCGGATGGCGTTGGCCCCAACCCGAGAACCGGCCGGCGGCGGCGAACCGGTGGCGGACCGGTCTGGACCGGCGGTCCGATTTTTCCGGCGACTTTTCCGGCGGTTGGCTTGGGGGCTTTTGTAGGGCTCGTTACGGGCTTTCCAACGGTATGTCCGGATTTTATTTTCGTTTAGCGGTTTGCGTTTAATTTCAGTTTTCGTGTTAGGATTTAAGTTCGGTTTTTCGTTAACGAAGTCCCGTGTGTTTGGAATTTTCTGAAATTGGTTGAGGGTTTTTGTCGAGCAGGCCGAGGCGTACGTTTCTGTCCTTCCGGGGAATTTTCCGACCACCGGAGGTGGTGGTCCGGCGGCGGCACGTGGCGGTCCGATTGGTTCCGGGGGCGGCATTCCGACGCCCTTTGGGCAGCAAGTTCCTCTCGTCGTGGTGAGTCCAACGCCACTTTCCGTTCGTCAATCGGATGTCCGGTTGATTTTATATGAATTTTCGAAGTTATTGTATTTATTTTCGTTAATTGTTTTAATTGTAAATTCGGCTTTGTATGAACTCTGAAATGGAAATTGTGAATTGTGTGATATATGAAAGCTTGAATTACTGATTTATTTGTGCTCCAATGTGTATGAAAACTTGTATGAATTATAATTTGAAATATTTGGATAATTTGATTTGTAAATTGAACCCCCGACTTGTTGATTTTGCTACTTGGTTACTCTAGAGGGGGTGTTTGTGTAATTTTTGAGTAAAGTAGGAATTTGTTTAAATTGAATTAATAGACCTTAGTAATGAAATCTTAAATGTAACGTATGAATTTAATGAACTTAGTTTGATTAGAATTTGACTTATATGAAATATGAAACAAGCTATTATGATTTATTTGATTTGTGAGCTACGTGAATTTGTATGAAATGCGATATGAATTGTCTGAACTTTGTTAATTGAATTTGTTAGGTATTAAAGGAATTGATATGAAATGATATGAAGTGCTTTTGTCTTTAATTTCGTTATTTGCATTAATTATGCGCATGAACCTGCCTTAATGTTTTGTTTTGCATATAATTTATGTGAACTCTGCTTATGTGATTTCATTTCTTAAGTGCTTGAGCATGTGCCGTGCGTCTTTGTATAGTTGTCTGAGTCTGAGTCTGAGTTCTGTGCTGTATTTGGTGTGTTCAGTTGGTACAGGTGCACCCGGGGTGGTGACAGGTGAGTCGTGCAGGTTCCGGGGTGGACCTTCTACTTTGTGTTCGGCTATGTTTGGTGCCAGGTGAGGTTAGGATATAGTTATACCCTATTGAAACGTGCTCGTTTTCGAATGCATGCGGTTTATAAGCCTTATGTATATGTAGATATGTGCGAAGTACGTATTTTGCTGGTTTTGTCATATGATTTGATTGGAAAAGTACGAAACGCTATGTATGAGCCTATGTATGCTTTGTCTCAGTTCTATTAGGATTTCGAGATCAGTCTGCGTGATATGTACGTGTGATATGATAAGCACGATATGCATGAGATACGTCTGTCTGTCTGTGTGTGGCAAGATAAGCCTCCGATATATGTCTGTTTATATGTGTGATGGGCCCCGGAGATTGTGGGTAAGGGAGACCCGGGACGACCATTGGGGTCGCCGGTTACGACCCCTGTGCACTTCTCCACCAACGGGAGACTTAGTTCTCCTATGCCGACGGAGCGCATTTTGGCTGGCCGTCGAAGGAACCGGGCGGGATCCTCCGGTTCACATGTTTCGTTCTGTGGTGGGTTGAGAGGGGCACCTCTCTTCCCCAATGGTGTGCAGGTGGGATTGATTTATGAGTTTTGCTTCGATTTGAGTAAGTGTGTTCTGTCTGTCCGTCTGTTATAAGTTCGTGAAACGGGGGTAGATTCGTAAATTAAGATAAAAATTGATATACTTTTAAGCTAATAAGATATGTTCCGATATGTGTGTTAAGTCTGCATGAATCTGAACTTATGTTTAAGAACGTTTGAGTTAAGATTTGTTTGTTTGGTTTTAAACCCCTATAAGTATACTATCACGGGAAACCATTTTGGCGTGCAAAAACTAACCCCGAGTTCACGAATGTCGCTTCTTCTATGTGCTGTGCTCTATATATATGTATAGTGTGCGTGTGTTAGCCCCTCGCTCAGTCCTTGGACTGACCCCTCCCCTTTTATGTTTTAGTTCGCAGGCTTTGCTTTGGAGGTCGTTGGAGTTCGTGCTAGGCGGCTGTGTGTCGGGTCTGTCGAGTCTGTGTCCGTCTGCTTATGTTTGTTAAGTTCTGGCTCTGGTTTATGATTTGTAAATGATATTTAAGATATGTTTGTGCAGGGTTGTATTTATAATTTGAAATTTTGGAATTCGGGACAGGTTAGGACAGGTGATCGGACTAGTTGAACCCGTGTATTTGATTCTGATGTAGGTGCTGCGTTGTATGCTTGTTGTGTAAAAGTTTTTGTAAGTTGACATTTCGTGCTACTTCCGCTGTCATGTTTTACATATTTTCTTTTGTACAGGGTTAGATACCGCCTAGCTAGTGCGTGTGTTTTGTTTGTCACCCGTTCGCTGTGACTTGGTGCGTGTGCGGACCTTCCATTTCGTATACGTGTCGGGCCATAGTGCGGGGGTGTGATGCCTCACCGGTTGGGGTGTTACAGAAATCATCAAGAAATCAAGATTCAAGTTCATGCTTATAATCATATATAATCATAAATTCTTTAAGAATTCTTGCATAAATTCAAGTTAAAAGCTTGGGATCATGCTTCTACAATTAAAATACAAGTTATTCAATCAAAACCATAACCCTAGATTCATCTATTGATAGAAAGAATTCACATATATGTACAAGTATACCTTAAACAAGAAAGAAGAAGGATGGAGATGGTGATTGAGCTTCAAAGTTCATAATTCCTTCAACAAAATAGCTTGAGAGGATGAAATTCTTCTCCTCTTTTTGGAGAGTTTTGGTTCGGTTATGGACGAAGCAAAATTGGAGATGATTGTTGATGAATGAGAAATGATGATTGTGGAAGAGATGCAAAAAACGATATATTAGGGGAAATATGTAATATTTGCAATTCAATCCTTAAGAATATAAGTTCATGCAATTGAGTATGTCAAGTTGAGAAAATGATCAATTAAGTCCAAAAGGTTTGCATGCGATTTAGTCCCTAAATTAAAATGAATGAGCATTTAAGGACAATTAAGCAATTAATACAATTTGAACACTTAATTCATGTAACGCATTAATCCAATTCATGCCGTAACATTCAAATTGATACATATTTCACATAGTCACATTGGAATATAATTTAAACAATTTGTCACGAATTATAGGAATTTAATAAACAAAAGAACTCCAATAATTCTAGCTCTTGGAAAATTCATACATGTCGTGCGTACCTGGAAGGCCGGAAATTGGGGCGTTACAATTCTCCCCCCCCTTCAAAAGAATCCATCCTCGGATTCGCTCGCGGGCATGTAATGTCATAAATAAATGCAATGCACGAATTAGCAAATAATCCCTAAACTGCATGACCTAAACTCGACATGACACTAGAACCCCGGTATTGCAACCAGGCTCTGATACCACTTAAGATGTAGCACCCCAACACGTAGAGATGCCACACCCCCGCACTACAGGTCGATCCACACACGAAATGGGTGGTCCGTACATGAATCAACCCGCAGCGAACGGGTGACAATACATAACACGAGAAGCAAGGTGGGTCTAATTGTAATCATACATCAAGTAATTCATACTCGGATTTTTACATATCAATACATTCTCATCTCCTAATTTACGTAACATGTAACCCGGACAATAATTCCTTGGAAATGATAACAGATAAATAATTACACCTCGCGGGGCTCGAATGCAAGAACTTGACTCAGCCTGGTTCCTGCCTAGGGTTGTACCTATAAGAACACTACATGTATATCAATTTCATGAATAACTCCATCACTATAACACGATACATGGCTTTCCTGTAACACGATAAGGTTTGTTCCTCCTGTGGTTGGACGGACAACCACCAGCTCTAAGACTAGCCCAGCGCCCTCGCTAAGGAGAACCTGGCCAGGAGAACACAGGTACACGATAAGGCTTTGTTCTTCTTTTGGTTGGACGGACAACCACCAGCCTAAAGACCAATCCAGCGCCCTCACTAAGGAGGACCTGGCCAAGAGAACACACGTACACGATAGGGTATTGTTCTTCCTGTGGTTGGACGGACAACCACCAGCCCGAAAACCAGCCCAGCACCCTCACTAAGAAGGACCTGGCCAGGAGAACACAGGTACATGACAATGGGAAGGTAGCGAGCCTTCACCATCCACGATAACACGATACACATTCATGCTACGCACGTATAGGATTTATGAATCCCTCGTTCAAGATTCCTTACGCCACCAATTTCCTGATGGATTCAGGGGTCATCCTGTTCGTACATGCTACGCACGTCAGGATTTATGAATCCTACGTGCGGGATTCCTTCCTCCACCAGTTTCCTGATGAATTCAGGGGTCATCCCGGTTATGGCATTAATCACATTTCAAGCATTGCTTTGCATGAACATGATAGCAATCAAACTACACACATTGCTTTGCATGAGCCTGGTTTGCTTGCTATCAGTTGAACGAATCGATCTTGTACGCGCATTGCTTTGCACTATCAATACCTGCTGGCTACACACTTAAACACTTGAAAACGATTAGTGATAGATAGGTATTCCTACACCTCTTTGATCTAACCTTCGTAAACGACAAATCGTGCAAAGGATAATGTAGCATGATATAATCATATTATGGCATGATATTGAGCATATAATAGCATATTAGGGTTATTTAGATGATTAAAGAAAGAATTGGAAATGCTAAGTTTATGCAGAATGTTTCTGCACCTCCAGAGCCTTGGGAACGGCAGTTCCGGGGTTTAGTGTAAAGTGGGAAGGGCCGTTCCCGCTGGTCAGGCTCCCCGAAGATGGGAACGGCCGTTCCCATCTGTTAGACAAGGTGAGAACGGTCGTTCCCGTCGTCGCCGCCTGGCACTTTGTCCAAACAATGGGAACGGCCGTTCCCCATTTACAAAGGGAACCGGAATGGCCGTTCCCGTTACACAGAAGATACAGAACAGAGCAGAAAGGAACAAACACAAAGCTTCCAAATACTCAAGTTTTGATTTAGCAAGTTCATGATTTCTTGAAAATAGAATGTATACATGTTCAACAAGTAATAATACTCCATTTAAACCCATAAGTTATGGGAAATCATCAAGAAATCAAGATTCAAGTTCATGCTCATAATCATATATAATCTTAAATTCTTTAAGAATTCTTGCATAAATTCAAGTTAAAAGCTTGGGATCATACTTCTACAATAAAAATACAAGTTATTCAATGAAAACCATAACTCTAGATTCATCTATTGATAGCAAGAATTCACATATATGTACAAGTATACCTTAAACAAGAAAGAAGAAGGATGGAGATGGTGATTGAGCTTCAAAGTTCATAATTCCTTCAACAAAATAGCTTGAGAGAATGAAATTCTTCTCCTCTTTTTGGAGAGTTTTGGTTCGGTTATGGAGGAAGCAAAATTGGAGATGATTGTTGATGAATGAAAAATGATGATTGTGGAAGAGATGCAAATAACGATATATTAGGGGAAATATGTAATATTTGCAATTCAATCCTTAAGAATATAAGTTCATGCAATTAAGTATGTCAAGTTGAGAAAATGATCAATTAAGTCCAAAAGGTTTGCATGCGATTTAGTCCCTAAATTAAAATGAATGAGCATTTAAGGACAATTAAGCAATTAATACAATTTGAACACTTAATTCATGTAACGCATTAATCCAATTCATGCTGTAACATTCAAATTGATACATATTTCACATAGCCACATTGGAATATAATTTAAACAATTTGTCACGAATTATAGGAATTTAATAAACAAAAGAACTCCAATAATTCTAGCTCTTGGAAAATTCATACATGTCGTGCGTACTTGGAAGGCCGAAAATTGGGGCGTTACAATTCTCCCCCCCTTCAAAAGAATCCGTCCTCGGATTCACTCGCGGGCATGTAATGTCATAAATAAATGCAATGCACGAATTAGCCAATAATCCCTAAACTGCATGACCTAAACTCGACTTGACACTAGAACCCCGGTTTTGCAACCGGGCTCTAATACCACTTAAGATGTAGCACCCCAACACGTAGAGATGCCACACCCCCGCACTACAGGTCGATCCACACACGAAATGGGTGGTCCGTACATGAATCAACCCGCAGCGAACGGGTGACAATATATAACACGAGAAGCAAGGTGGGACTAATTGTAATCATACATCAAGTAATTCATACTCGGATTTTTACATATCAATACTGTAACACCCCTTACACGTGGAGGTGCCACACCCCCGCACTATAGGTCAATCCACATACGAAATGGGCGATCCGTACATGAACCAACCTATAGCGAACGGGTGACAATGCAATACACGACCGGCTAGGCGGGATAAACCTATACATGTAACAATATAAAGCGGAAGCATAAGAGTATTATATCATCATATCAATACATTATCATCTTCCAAGTAACATTCACATATATGTACTTAGAACTATTAGCATGATATTCTGAACTGTTAATACATGAGAAGAAAAGCTATGCTAGACTCAGCTGGATAGAAAGACACGACCCGACTCCCGCCTAGCACGCCACGAACAAAACCTGAAAGGTGGAGGCGTCAGTCTGTGAAGACTGAGTGAGGGGCAATATATATATAAACACAAGTAGCGTGCGAGTTACAATCTCGGGTAAGGTTTTGTAACGAAGTAATAACATCAACAATATAAGTGCAAGACTATCAAGAACTCGCCCGAGATTACAACTATCAGGTTTAACACGATTATCATGGTTATTATAACAATCAGTGGCCCTGGCGAGGGGCGTGCACGATCTCCAACCAACCTTGACAGTGAACAAGGGTTGCACTTTCATTTAATTAAGTTATCATGCAAGTCATTAAAGTGCACACGATCAATAACACGAAATCCTCCTTTCTCCAATGGTGGTGGGTTTGCAAGGCCCGAACCACCCACGATATCACGTTGCACGTCGGGAACATGACTCCCACGTACGGGACTCCTTCCTCCACCAAACCTCCTGGTAGATTCAGGGGGCATCCCCACGGTTTGAGAGAGGTGTGTAAGTTACCCGTCAGCCCTATGCTTTCCCGGTTGGCTCACACACTCACCTTCGGGCCCATAACACGATACACGATATACGATAATTCGCCAAACACGATCATGGTAACACGATAACACGATACCTGGCTTGCTTGTCATGAACACGATTAGTTTCAAGAAACACGACTTGTAACACGATACACGGATGGTTATTAAATCCCTTGTTTCTTGGAAAACGATTATAAAGATCTATGTATATATAATTTGGCCGAAATCCACATAAAAGTTATATGGTTCTAGATAATCAATAACTAAGCCTCACCTTTACCGACAAAATGCAAGTCAAGACACGGCTTACTGCCCCTGCTCCACGTCACGAGAAGATAATCTTGAAATGAAAGAAATGGAGAAAATGAATGAAGATGATGATCAAGCTTCAATTCTTGAAATATTTCTTGGAAATTCTTGATACAAAGGATGAAATCTCTTCCCTTTTCCTTCTTGAACAAACCGAGAGTGAGGAGCAAATGTGTTGGGTGAATTTTGGATGAAAAATGAGAGCAAGGAAGCTTGGAGATGCATATTACGTGATTCATCATCCTTGATTTATGTGAAATGATCAATTTACCAATTAATCCTCCAAGAAACTAAGTTATGCAATTGAGGCTATCTAGTTTTGAAATATGATCAATCCAGTCCTTAAAACTATGCAATTTGGTCCTTAAACTTAAAAGAATGAATATATAGGGACAATTTTGTAATTAAATCATACTCGGAGAATATTTTACCTAATACTATTTTCATGTCATGAAATAAATTCTCAAGTAATATGACGGGGTAAAATTTCATGAAAGTTTGATAAATATAATCTATATAATTATAATAAACATAAAATGTAATTAGTGAAATTCGGGACGTTACAAATACATTATCATCTCCTAATTTACGTAACATGTAACCCGGACAATAATTCCTTGGAAATGATAACAGATAAATAATTACACCTTGCATGGCTCGAATGCAAGAACTTGACTCAGCCTGGTTCCCACCTAGGGTTGTACCTGTAAGAACACTGCATGTATATCAATTTCATGAATAACTCCATCACTATAACACGATACATGGCTTGCCTGTAACACGATAGGGTTTGTTCCTCCTGCGGTTGGACAGACAACCACCAGCTCTAAGACTAGCCCAACGCCCTCGCTAAGGAGAACCTGGCCAGGAGAACACAGGTACACGATAAGGCTTTGTTCTTCTTGTGGTTGGACGGACAACCACCAGCCTAAAGACCAGTCCAGCGCCCTCACTAAGGAGGACCTGGCCAAGAGAACACACGTACACGATAGGGTATTGTTCTTCCTGTGGTTGGACGGACAACCACCAGCCCGAAGACCAGCCCAGCACCCTCACTAAGCAGGACCTGGCCAGGAGAACACAGGTACATGACAATGGGAAGGTAGCGAGCCTTCACCATCCACGATAACACGATACACATTCATGCTACGCACGTATAGGATTTATGAATCCCACGTGCAGGATTCCTTCCGCCACCAGTTTCCTGAAGGATTCAGGGGTCATCCCGTTCATACATGCTACGCTCGTCAGGATTTATGAATCCTACGTGCGGGATTCCTTCCTCCACCAGTTTCCTGATGAATTCAGGGGTCATCCCGGTTATGGCATTAATCACATTTCACGCATTGCTTTGCATGAACATGATAGCAATCAAACTACACGCATTGCTTTGCATGAGCCTGATTTGCTTGCTATCAGTTGAACGAATCGATCTTGTACGCGTATTGCTTTGTACGATCAATACCTGCTGGCTACACACTTAAACACTTGAAAACGATTAGTGAAAGACAGGTATTCCTACACCTCTTTGATCTAACCTTCGTAAACGACAAATCGTGCAAAGGATAATGTAGCATGATATAATCATATTATGGCATGATATTGAGCATATAATAGCATATTAGGGTTATTTAGATGATTAAAGAAAGAATTGGAAATGCTAATTTATGCAGAATGTTTCTGCACCTCGAGAGCATTGGGAACGGTTGTTCCGGGGTTTAGTGTAAAGCGGGAAGGGCCGTTCCCGCTGTTCGGGCTCCCCGAAGATGGGAACGGTCGTTCCCCTCTGTTAGATAAGGTGGGAACGGTCGTTCCCGTCCTCGCCGCCTGTCACTTTGTCCAAACAATGGGAACGGCCGTTCCCCATTTACAAAGGGAATGGGAATGGCCGTTCCCGTTACGCAGAAGATACAGAACAGAGCCGAAAATAGGGGATGGCCACGGAACAAACACAAAGCTTCCAAATACTCAAGTTTTGATTTAGCAAGTTCATGATTTCTTGAAAATAGAAAGTATACATGTTCAACAAGCAATAATACTCCATTTAAACCCATAAGTTGTGGGAAATCATCAAGAAATCAAGATTCAAGTTCTTGCTCATAATCATATATAATCTTAAATTCTTTAAGAATTCTTGCATAAATTCAAGTTAAAAGCTTGGGATCATGCTTCTACAATTAAAATACAAGTTATTCAATCAAAACCATAACCCTAGATTCATCTATTGATAGCAAGAATTCACATATATGTACAAGTATACCTTAAACAAGAAAGAAGAAGGATGGAGATGGTGATTGAGCTTCAAAGTTCATAATTCCTTCAATAAAATAGCTTGAGAGGATGAAATTCTTCTCCTCTTTTTGGAGAGTTTTGGTTCGGTTATGGAGGAAGCAAAATTGGAGATGATTGTTGATGAATGAAAAATGATGATTGTAGAAGAGATGCAGATAACGATATATTAGGGGAAATATGTAATATTTGCAATTCAATCCTTAAGAATATAAGTTCATGCAATTGAGTATGTCAAGTTGAGAAAATGATCAATTAAGTCCAAAAGGTTTGCATGCGATTTAGTCCCTAAATTAAAATGAATGAGCATTTAAGGACAATTAAGCAATTAATACAATTTGAACACTTAATTCATGTAAAGCATTAATCCAATTCATGCCGTAACATTCAAATTGATACATATTTCACATAGTCACATTGGAATATAATTTAAACAATTTGTCACGAATTATAGGAATTTAATAAACAAAAGAACTCCAATAATTCTAGCTCTTAGAAAATTCATACATGTCGTGCGTACCTGGAAGGCCGGAAATTGGGGCGTTACAATTAGTAAATGCTCATGCCACGTAATAAATCAATCAAGTGTCACCAAGAAATGCAATGCATCACGTAGTATAAATTCAGCAGAGTTATGAAAATTCAAATGCTTAGTTCTTCAAATCATATGCGGATGCGCACATAACCAAATTGTCCTACGCCATTCGTCCTAGACAGACACAACACGACACTAGAGCTCGGTTTTGCAACCTAGAGCTCTGATACCACTTAAGGATGTAACACCCCAAATGGAGGATGCCACATCCCCCGCACTAAGACCCAGATCCGATCACGAAATGGAAAGTCCATACCCGAATCCGAATCATAGCGAAAGGGAGACCAACTCACACACTAGGCTAGGCGGTTCTAATTCGACAAACTCAGAGCGCAGAAGCAAATAAATCCAACAACATCAGATAGCGGAAGCATTTAAAACAAAACACGCAAAGCAGGTAAGGGTTCAACTATCCCTAGAAGCCTGTCCCGAAATGTCCATATTAATAATTGATATGATATAGAATTAAACAGTCATACATAACTTGTCCACAACCGAATGTAATGCAAGACAACCTTAAATGAAGACAATAGACTCGACATGACAACTGAACACAAAGACTAACTCATGCCGCCTAGCTCGAACTCCAAAGCAAAGCCTGCAAACTAAAAGATAAAATGAGGGGGGGTCAGTCAACTGACTGAGTAAGGGGGCTAACGCACACCCATAATATATATATACAGCACAACACTTATCAAAAGGGGTGGATTCCTGAACCGGGGATAGGTGTTGTATACCAGAACATTTCAAAACAACCCAAAATAGATATAGATATAAGTTCAGAAAATATTTTCAGAAAGTCTCTATCCCGATTCATAATTCCCAGACATAACAGAACATATTCTCGGCGAGTACGAGCTTCCAACCTCAACTCCTCATAAACAGAAATAATATACCAACCTCAACTCCGGGTGATGATAGGGTTGCGCGACCCTAACCATCACGACAGGCGAGGGGAATGCTTATGCTACTTCAACCCTCAAGACTCCGTTTCCCAACCAAACCTCCTGGTGGGTCCCGGTACATCCTCTTCATTCAGATGGAGACTACGCAATGGATAAATACCCTGACGGCCCAATACTATCCCGGGGGACCCATTACCCGTAGCTCCTGGGCCCCAGAACAAAACAGAACAGAACAGAACATACGCCAATCTTTCATGGCAATCTCTCTACAGAATCATAACACAACTGAATTTTTCAAAATAGCTTACATATGCCTCAAAAACTGGTTTTTATAAATATTCCCACGCTGCAGGGATATAGCCCGAAGGCACCCGCCCACGTAGGACACACACACGCACATTCCCACGCTGCAGGGATATAGCCCGAAGGCACCCGCCCACGCAGGACACACACACGTACATTCCCACGCTACATGGATATAGCCCGAAGGCACCCGCCCACGCCGGAGGCACGCATAAGGTCATAAACATATCATATCCAACACATACATATCTACAGTAAGGTATACTCGCATGCAAGGGTAGAAATCAGCATATAAAGGCCATAGGTCGCATAACTATACAAAATCCTAAACCTCACCTGAGAAGCGACAAGATATGTGAACTGACAAGACGGGTGCGTACTCGCCCAGATTGTCTCCGCCCTGGAGATCACTGTACAGAATAGGAAACATAGTGTACTCGTGAGAAAAGACTCATATATGAACCACAGAGACGCACGGCGATGGTTATGAGATGACATGGAATAATATGACATGTTCGCAGAAATTATAAGAATGACATGAAAGTGTTCATGTGCACACTTAATGTCCCACACGAACAAACATACAATTTAACTGGCCTAAGTCAAACAATAATTAATTATCATTCAAGACAAACTTAATCAACCTAAATTTTACTTAGATCGAAGCATACATTCCCCATTAAATCTTTTAAGTCATAAACACAATTAGGCCACATAATTTGAGAATCCCAAGCTTAAATCCCACTTAAAACAATTGCAACCATATAAGTCACTTTAGTTATTGAATTTCAGAATATACTTGCGCTATGGTTAAAATTTCTCAATTCAATTGAATATCAATAATTTCAAACACCAAATTTAATGAGTACTCAATTTCCATAAGAAGTTAGCATGCACGTACTGATTCATAATACCACAAGGCATAATTTCATTAACAAATTTGTTATCGGGACTAACAGCCATCAAGTTCCCATTACCAAGTTGGAATATACAGATTAGAGTTCATAATTGAAACTACAGATGCATCCAAGCAGGGCCTGGGATGCGTTCTTATGCAACACGGGAAGGTGATTGTCTATGCCTCTCGTAAGTTAAAGGTTCATGAACAAAACTACCCCACTCACGACCTCGAGTTGGCTGCTATTATTTTCGCATTGTTAAAGTGGCGACACTATCTCTATGGTGTCACTCTTATGGTTTTCTCTTATCATAAATGTAACAGCCCTACTCAGGGCCAAGTCAAGAAAGGTAAGTAAAGGGGTAACTCAGGAAGCGTTTATAGCCTCGATCCTTGTTAATTCTCTCATGTATTGCATTTTATGTGACTTATGTGCTTTAATATGCTATCGTTTAATAAAAAGTTCGTGAATTTAATTCTTTCTTCTATTTAGCTTGCATCCCGAAACTCTTTCCATAAAATCCTAGAATTCTAATATTCATTCCCTTCTAGCACCTAAAACCCCTTCATATACTTCAAAACCCATTCCTACAGTTTTAGGTTGGAAATTATGAAAATACCCCTATAGCTCAAAAATATTCCTACGTTTCCCGAAACACTTTCACTACCCAATATTGTAACCAAAAGAATCCTCACATTATTTCAAGTATCGTGATACCCTCTGTGAACCATAATTCCCATTCTAACTCTAGTAGTATCAAAAACCGGCGAAAACCCTAGCTTATGATTCAATCATCAATAAATCCCTACTCATCTACTTTTTGATATTCAAAATTATAACCAAAACGATCCTTAAATTATTTTATGAATTTTCATGCATTTACCAAACACTTGATCTCACCATAGCATATTTTATAAATATTTTCCTTTCTAAAAATCATCATTTTATTTTGAACAAATTAGCTTTTATTCAATAGTCGAAATTATACTTGAAACGATCCTTGAATTTTCCTCTACATTATAATGATTTTTCCAAACTTTAAACTTTATCATAGCTTCGTTTATATAATTTTCCTATAATTTTCATAATCTTTAATATTCATAATTTACAAACGAAAGCTCTAAATATTCCACATTTATAATCAAAACAAAGCTCATTTTTCACTCATTCTTTCATCAATTCACTACTTCAAGTTTTTACCTCTCGACTCTTGAATAAATTTTATATTATTTTACATTTATTTTTATTCAAAATGACATCATCCATGACCACATGATCTTCTAGAAGGATTAATTAAATGAGCATAATTTCTCCACATTTCCTAAGTTATTACCAAGCATTTGTTCATAATATAATTTAACCACATCTCCTAATTAATCGCCAAGCATTTGTATGAATTAGGAGACATCCACATCTCCCTTAAACTCTTAGAAATTGCTCTAAAACCCCTCATGACTACCTATAAATACCCCCCTCAAGCCTCATTTATACCTCACAAATCAACACACAAAATCACTCCCTCTCTCCCTAGCTCACGCCCCAACCCTCTCTCTCTCTCTACAAGGTATGTTTTCTTCTATTATTTCATGATTTATATTATGTTCTTAGTATAATAATAATAGTAGCATGTCTAGGATTAATTAAATTATGCTTTAGGAATTTTATTTTATGAAATATGTGCATAATTGTTAGTTTAAATACAATGTGTGTACATTATGGAATTTTATTTAATTAAATGCATGAATTATGATATGATATAATGTGAATATGTATTTAAATAATTATGATGTTGTTTGATTAAATTCATGCCTGGAGTAAATTATTTAGAATTATTTTTCATAGAAAGTTCATATATTTTGCTATATTATGCTTCAATCTTATGTTATGAATATGAATATGATAGAACATGTTACACACCGTCTTTGAATATTCAACTAAGCTCAAGAACATGTTCTTAATGTTCTTGGATGTGTGTGTGTGCATGTGTGTGCCGTGACTAGTGTGTGTGTGTGTGTGTGAATTTGATTTTGTGTTATAAAGTGTTTAATTCATATGAAATTGAATAGTAAATGTTTTCAATAGTAATTTTGACTTTTTGGTCGACCAAAATTAAATTAATTTCGAAATTAATAATAAATTAATCATAAAAATTAGTTTTGGAATTTTAAAGAAAGATTTTTCCCCGAATTTTCCAAAAAATCGGTAAACTATGTAATATTTTCAAAGATAACCTACATTGTCAAATTTAACCATAAATCTTATTTCAAATCTTATAATTATAATTATCATATGGTATATATATATATATATATATATATATATATATATATATATATATATATTTGATTAGCTAAAGATCCCATAAACCCTAAATTATTAATCAAATTCCCTTAAACGGGTAAATTTAGGGTTTACTGGGAAATCTTTAACATATTACATGATGAGTACCTTATGGTGCGTATGATTGATTAATTTGAATATTAGAACCTAGTTCTAAGCCAGTAGTAGTTATTACTTTCAGGCGAGGATATAATTGAACAGTGGAATCCCAAGGATTTTATCTAGACCATCAAGACACTCGGTGAGGGTTAAAATGTTTTCAACTGGAATCATGCTATACATATGTATCTATATAAAAACTATTTTCAAGCCTACCTATCATTTTGATTTACTACCCTATATACATATTATTGTACTACAATGTCCCTCTTAAGGGATAAATACTTTCATGCCGGAATCAACGTTTTACTAGGACATTATATATTTCAAGTCCATTTTATCAAAACATTAATTCCGGGTTATGCAAGCAAAGTATTGTTCTTGGTTCATGTTATGGGCCCCGGCTGTATCCGTAGCGAGCAATTACCCGGAAGGTATCGGGCCGAGGGTATTGTTGGTGCTACGGACTGCCACCACCTCTTGGTAGTGGTTTAACTGGAGGTTAGTTACTCCACGCCAAGGGATGAGGGAGAGTGTAACGCCCCGATTTTTCCATTCAATCATTATGTGATATTATATGTATTTTATAATTTTCATAACATTATATGCATTATGTTTATATAGATTTACATGAATTAGCGTTAACATGAAATTATGTGAATTATTTATTAATGTGATTAAATGTTCTTATATGTTCTTAATTGATCATTTCCTTGAACTATGGGATTAATTGCATAAGAGGGCTTGGTCTTTGATTATTTAACTTCTCTAACTTGTACTTGATTGCTTAACTAATAAAATGGGAGGATTTATGTGTAATTAATTAGGATGACTCATAAAGTGGGAAGCATTAATATCTTCATTTATATTATATTCTAATTCATACTACACAAGACATATTCATACATACATCTTGCTCTCCAAATCTCTCTCTCGATCAGCCATGGAAGAAGAAAGGAAAAATTGGGAATCATCATCTTGAAGCTAAAATTTTCCAAGAGAATTGTATATTTGAAGCTCAATCACCATCTCCTTCCTTCTTCTTTCTTGTTTGAGGTATACTTGGGCTTATATGTGATTTCTTGCTATCAATAGATGAAGCTAGGGTTATGGTTTTGATTGAATAACTTGTGTTTTAATTGTTAGAAGCATGATCCTAAGCTTTTAACTCGAATTTATGCAAGAATTCTTGAAGTTGTGAAGTAGAAATTCATGAACTTGGGTGAGCTTGTTCTTGATGATTCTTGGGAATTAAAGCATCGAATAAGTGTTTAGGTTAGTTTTTGTTGTACCTTAATTATATAAGTATGTTTCTTACATGATTTAATGCATTTGGTGGAAGTTTTGGTGAGATTTGGAATGTGTTTATGCTTCCCCTGTTTTCCCGACGCCCCTCCCCTGTTCCAAATGCTCTAGTTTTTCTATTGTAGTAAGTATTTGAAGTTTAGAACACTCTCCTTTTTACGGCTCGTCAATATCTATTTTTGTTTGTGAGTTATGGCCGTTTTAATTTGGTGCCGCCAAACTGTCGCGAATCTGCGTTAACCCAATTTAAAATCGAATTGTGGCTAGTTGAGTTGGAGTTTTTGAAAACTGTTTTATGGGGATAATCTTGATATATTATAGAGGTTCTCTGCAAAAATTGGTGTCAATCCGAATTGATTTGAACCCCGAGAAAAATAGCAACATTCCCTGCTGTCCCCTGTTTTCATATTTCGGTTTTGGCTTGATCAGAGAGACTAAATGGTTGAAGTTTTTAAAACTGTTTTACGGGGGTATTTCTGGATATGTTATAAGTATTTCCACCGATTTTTAGATCGTTTCGACTTCGTTTGATAAGGGAACGACGATCATTTTTCACTACTAGCGCTGCAGGAAATTGTCTGCTTTGGGTCATATTCAAACGAAATCTGGTATTTGCTCAGGATGAACTAGGATGTGAGCCTTACATTGTTGTAATGATATGTTTGTCTAGTTTTCTAGGAATTTTGCGGTTCGTTAAAATTCATTCCGATGAAAGAGTTATGCTCATTTGATTACAACATGCGCATCTTGAAAATTTTCTGCATTAATGTCACATTTTGTTCCAATCATTTCTTTGACCCCTAATTGCTATTATATGATAGAATACATGCTAGAACAAGATATTTTCATGGCACATTCCATCATACTCGTCATCTCGTTGCATTTTCGCCGTTCGTCCTAATTGGTACATTTTGAGTCGTGTCTCACTGTTAGTTGTCTTTCTTGCACAGACCAGCTTCCTGGTGACGAGTAGCAGGCCCCGTGAGCTGTTTCTTTTGTTTGTTTTGGGTCGTCAGGTGAGGTTTAATTACTAGATATATAGAACCCTTACAACCCTACGTGATGTTTTCAGCCAAAATGTATATATATATATGTATATATATCTTTCCCAAAATCTCTACCGATTGCAAATGATTTCATGATCTATTGAATAATCGTGTTATCGTGATTGATCGTGTTTTGGCGAGTAAGCATATCGTGTTCACATGGGCCCGAGGGTAGTGTATTGAGCCAACCGGGGAAGCAAGGGCTGACGGGTAACTCTTGCACTATCCTCACCAATTTTGGGATCACCTCTGAATCCACCAGGAGGTTTGGTGGAGGAAGAAATCCCGTGCGTGGGAGTCATGTTCCCGACGTACACCGTTCATGGATGGTTGGGCCTTGCAATCCCACCATCACCGGAGGAAAAAGGTGTTATTGAAAATGCTAAGTGTGCACTAATGATTGTATGATAATTATTGAAATAAAACCTAAAGATGGTATTGTTCACTAATTGGAGCAAGGTTGGAGATTGCCCTCACTCGCCGGGCCACTGAGTGAATTGAATTGAATTGATAACATTTATATTGGTTGAATGGATTAGTTGTAATCTCGGGCGAGATCTATTCTAATATTGAACTTAT
Organism: Lantana camara; assembly: GCA_037501455.1. Taxonomy (NCBI): domain Eukaryota; kingdom Viridiplantae; phylum Streptophyta; class Magnoliopsida; order Lamiales; family Verbenaceae; genus Lantana; species Lantana camara. The sequence goes on from CM074856.1 coordinate 78,874,627, forward strand.
ATTGTTTCCTTTATTAAAAACCTTACCCGAGATTAGAACTTGCATGTTAATTGCGCTAATATTTATTCATACCCCTCGCTCAGTCCGTGTTGGACTGACACCTCAACCTTTCAGTGTTTTGCAGGTTCGTGCTAGGCGGGAGTCAGAGTCCTGTTCTGTTTTCAGTCGAGTCTAGCACTACACGTTCATGCATTGTATCTATTACTTTTGGACATGTTATGTAGTTTGGGAGATGATAATGTTTTAATATATGGAGTTAGAAGATAGTATAACTTGAATACTTGGAAATTAATATTGAAAATTATTATGCTTCCGCTTAATTCCATCGCACGTTTAAGTTCTTCCCGCCTAGCTAGCTTGGTTTTTTTTCTTTGTCACCCGTTCGCTATAGTTTGGTTCATGTACGGATTACCCATTTCGTATGTGGACTAAGCTATAGTGCGGGGGTGTGGCATCCATACGTGAAGGGTGCTACAGAGAGATAGCTGCCTCCCGAATCTAGTTCATGGTCTCTAGGGTTGGCTCCTCTATTGACACCAAAGAGTAGTGGAGTTATTATCATATTAGTTTTATTGAAGTATCGGTGGCTTGATCAACGCCGTTACTATTTTGTCATGATTTAAGGAGTTACGGATGGAGAGGCCTGGCTTGCGGGCATTAAAGTTCTTGTTACAAACGGTTCATATTTCTACAAATATTCCAAGTTACCCCTATCCCTATTTGTACAAATACTATGAACCGTTCCTTATTTGCTATATCCTATTGCCAATATTTTGATCAAGATCTTCTTGATTATATAAATATATATATATATACTTATACCTATAATTTATTACACCCCCTTCACTTAGTCACTTTGACTAACCCTCTCGCCTGGTTTCAAATGCATGATTTCAGGAATCCACGGAGCGACGCCTTAGAGGTATCTTGAAGCTTTAAGGTGTCATATCTTAGTCAATCAGGATTATATTAAGAGTGCATGTACATGTTTCAATAAGCATTCTCGTGGTGGCCTTAGACTTATCACTATAATTACTTATCCAACTTAATAATATGTGTTTCGTTATGTATTGTCCCCTTTTATTGCTCAAGTTTATTTTCCGTTGCGTTTAAATTTCATACTCTGGTATTGTGTAGTCTTGTCCGTTCGCCGGAGTATTTCTCGAGTGGTAGGTCTCACATCCACTCGGGAAGTACAACGGTGCGGGGTTGTAGTGTTAAGGGGCGCTACAATAAAAGTCTTGAATATCTATTTACTCAAAAGGAGCTTAATATGAGACAAAGAAGGTGGATGGAGTTCCACAAAGACTATGATTGTACCATTCGCTACCATCCAGGTAAGGCAAATGCGGTTGCCGATTCTTTGAGTCGGAAGGTTAGTACGGCTCATGTGGAAGTTGGAGAAGGGAGTTCAGGATCTGAGGTTCTTATTTCAAGACCGAGAGTTGCCAACATCTCGATTCAGCCTGATTTAGCTCAAAGAATTCGAGATGCTAAACAAATCGATGAATGGATTCAGAAACACGTTCAGAGAGCAATAGATAATCCTGAATCCAAGTTTGGATTCGATGATATGGGGATTTTTCGGTACAAAACTCGTATTTACGTGCCTAAAGGGCTACAACGCCTGGTTCTAGAAGAGGCACACAAGTCTGCATACACCGTACACCCGGGAGGCAACTAGATGTATCGAGACTTAAAAAGGGTGTATTGGTGGCCTAGAATGAAGAGAAATGTCGCGGATTTGGTAAGAAAGTGTCGAACGTGTCAACAAGTGAAAGCTGAACATCAAAAACCGGCGGGACTTCTACAACCATTGGCTATTCCTACTTGGAAATGGGAGCAGGTGACAATGGATTTTGTATCCAGTTTACCGAAGATAAAAGGTGGCTATGATGGTATTTGGGTTGTGATAGACCGTTTGACGAAGTCTGCTCACTTTCTTCCGATCCGAATGTCCGATAAATTTAGTAAGTTGGCCGAACAATATAATCACGAGATCATTTGGTTGCATGGAATTCCGTCCAGTATAGTCTCCGATAGAGACCCTAGAGTCACTTCGAAGTTGTGGAAGGATCTTCAAAGCTATTTGGGGATAAAATTGAATTTTAGCACCGCCTCGCATCCTCAAACAGACGGTAAATCCGAAAGGTTGATTAAATATCTTGAAGATATGCTGCGAGCTTGTGCTTTGGATTTCCATAATAGTTGGAACCAACAGATTCCCCGGATCGAATTTGCTTATAACAACAACTATCAAGCATCGATCGGGATGGCTCCATACGAGGCGCTGTATGGAAGGAAATGTAGATCCCCCTTGTTTGGGATCTTGAGGACTGGCGTTGGACAAAAGACGGAGTTAAAAGAGGGTTGCCACCAAAATTCATTCAAGAAGCCATTGAGAAGGTTCAGATCATACAACATCACATGAAGGCAGCTCAAGACCGTCAGAAGAGCTATGCCGACCGACGAAGAAGAAAATTCAAATTTGAGGTTGGGGACTGTGTATTCTTGGAGGCTTCCCCACGAAAAGGATTGCTCGAATCGGCAAGGGAGGAAAGTTGAACCCTCGTTACATAGGTCCTTTTGAGATCTTGGAGAGAGTTGGTGAAACAACGTACCGGTTGGACCTACCGCCAAATCTTACTGGAATACATAACATCTTTCATATCTCTCAACTTCGGAAGTACTATCCCGACGACTCAGCAATCCTCCCCGTTGGAAAAGCGCAACTTGAATCAGATTTGACTTTTGTTCAGAAACCTGTGAGAATATTGGATAGAAAATTCAAAAAATTTAGAAACCGATGGATTCCCTTGGTGAAGGTCTTGTGGAGAAGTGACAAATCAGAAGAAGCCACTTGGGAAACTGAGGACAAGATGAGAAAGTTTCATCCAGAGTTATTCCCGCCAGAGCAAGGAATCTGGGGACCAGATTCTTTTAAGGGGGGGAGGTTGTAACGCCCCACATTTTCGTAAATTAGGTATATTTTACGTGAGAGTTTAATTTGTGTTTTCGCCACTTACAATCCGTATCCCTAATTATTTAACGAAACTTAATTTGGTGGATTATGCGCTAAGGTGAAAATGTTTGTATAATTCAGAAAAATAAATAAATAAATGAAGAATAATTGCGCTTAAATGATTTTATCCACAAAATTGGAGGTAAAAATTGCTTCAATGTTAATTTAGAAGGGTTTAAATGCAAATTAAATGGAAATATTGTTGATTCCTTTTCATTGCAATACACGTGCCTCTATGAATTGTTTTAGATAATTCCCCCAACATTCCTTGCATTTTGATCAGACAAAAGGAGAAGGAATGTAACGCCCGTATCTTCGATTCAGGTACGCATGTGACACGTGTGAGTTTGAGCGTTAGAAATCGTACGCATGCTTTGGGAATTATGTGTTTATTTGAATTTATATGAATTAATTGCCTATTTGACTCAATTTAATTTCCTTTCATGTTATATCATATCCAACATATGCATAATTCATACATGCATTTCATAACATATTATATATATATATATATATATATATATATATATATATATATATATATGTATATCTCTACACTTAAACTAAAGTTTATGTGATTAATATTTATTTTCCCACTTTCATTCACTTCATGCAATTTAGTCATTAAAAATGTAATATATATATATATTCATGCATAACACCTATATATATTAATACACTCACATGCATTATATATGCATATATTAATAAGCACTAAGAGGAAATATATACATATTTTATACCTAGTGTTTTACTTTATGACTTTTACATATATGATATATATCTATACATATAATCACTCTTATACATTATATACATATATCATATATGCAAGAACACACACTCACCTCCATTCTTATCGCACACACTTTGATAATCAAGCAAGAAGGAGAAGGAAGAAGAACTAATCATCAAGAATCATAAGCATCATCTTCATCATTTCTTAATTTCATTTCTTTCATTCCAAGGTTGGTATGGTATATTTGGGATTGATTATGAGTTGATGGTCTAGGGCTTCTTGACTTAGATGTTTGTTCTTGATTTAAGTTTGAATATGTGATCATATAGGTGTGTATCTATGAATTATGGCATGAATACTTGAAGCTATTGGTTCATTAGGTTCATGACTTTTATAGGGTTTGTTTGATTGATTTAAGTGCTCAAATGATGGATATATGTGTTGTAATTGAAGTATTAGATGTATATTGGTGTTATATGATAGTTTGGAGTTGAACTCTTTCCTTGGTTTGGTGTGATAGTGGTTTGGGAGCCAATTTCGTGCTTGCCCTATTTTTCCCGTAACATTTACGGCTGCTGGAGTTGTGGTCGCGGCCGCGACCGTTTCGTGACCATTTTTGGTCACGGCCGCGACCAACAACCCGGGAACCCTCTGTTCTTCCTTCCCGACCGCGACTGTTTTTTAGTACAATTTTTTCGTGACCTGATTTTTAAACCATTGGAAACCTCTTGAAGTCTATAACAACCTCCAATTGGAATCACCTCAATATCATTTCTAGATTGTGAGATATGATCAATTCTTTTTGGTGTCACCATTTTTTCGGAAATCTGCGTTAACCCAACTTCGGACATACGCCATTTTCACCTCACTTTGAACTAGAATTCGAGCCTTATATTCTTGGAAATATCTATTTGTCTACTTTCATATCCAATAAACAAAACTCCATTCTAACTTCTAGAACTCAAGATATTCCCAATTTTCCACAGCCTGTGAGTTTCCAAAAATTGCCAAACTTCGCCAAAACACCTCCTCTTACATTTCTTTCACTCCCTTGGCTCCCATATGTAGCTATTTGAAGTATTATTTGTGAATGAGCATTCTCATGACTTATAATTATCATCATCCCATATCATAAGCATACCGTTCATCGATTATTTGGTTCATTCGTCTAGAGTCTTATGTACACTCGTGTTTCTTGCACAGAGCTCGATCCGGTTGAGGAGCAGGGTCCTTAGGCTTCTCATTTCTTCACTCTTTTGGTTAAGGTGAGGTTTTCTTTACGTATCTAAAGCCCATAATATCCTTATGTGACTATTTCGGCCAAAACTTATATTATACTTATAGATTTCCCAAAATGTCAAAGTGATTTATAAAAGAACCCTGTTTCTTTTAATAAAAACCTACCTACCATATTGTTTTCGCGAGATATTGCAATGTATTGTTTGGGCCCTAGGGGAAACGTGGGATTTCCGACCGGAACGGCATTGGGCCGTCGGAGAGAACCTCTACACGTAGTACCCATTGGGAATACCTTCGCGCGACCTAGGAGACGGGAATGCGGGGTATTCCTGAGCTGGTGGTTCCCATACCATCGAAGGACCGGGTAGGAGTCATGAGCCCCCGTCTCACATTATATTTAGGTGGATTGGGCCCTGCAAACCCAACCGCTGATCCATGGAAGAAGGAGGGATATTAAGTTATCAATTGACTTTCAGCTTTTGCAGGTCTCGCTAGGCGGGGAAATAGAGTCTGTCAAGTCTTTATTTCGTAGCCTAGCTTGAGCATTTTTTGGTTGTTGCATAATTACATACTTACACTTTAATTATGTATATATGCTTCCGCTTAATGTTAATGTATCGTTAGTTGATTTTGGTTTAAGGGTTAGCACGCTTAGCTAGGTTATTTATTTTCTTTGGCACCCATTCGCCATGTGTTTGATTTATGTATGAAAATTCATTTTGTGCATGGATTGGATAAGTGGTGCGGGGGATGTGACGCCTTTCGATGCGGGTGTTACAAGGAAAATTCCATTTCTCATTCTCATTCTTGGCCATCTCTCGCAACACACATAAACCATTACAGACTACCTACCTAACTATCATATACTTCTCGTCCCTCCATCATTTACACCAAGAACAACACCTTTGCTACTTCTTCTTCTCCCTCTCGTGTTCCAGTCACGTGAGCCAACCACCATCATAAGACGTCCTCCTTCTTGATTGTCTCCTTGCTCTTGCTCACTCCAACTTAGCTGACTCGCCTCTTGTCCTTTGAATTTCAGCAGCTAACAGGTATAAATTCACTTTCATTCTATTTTACAATTAAAATCTTATATGGTGTGTTAGGAAAGCTGAAAATTAGGGATTTGTTATAAATGGTATAGTTGACCTTCTGTAATTAGTTTAGGTCGTGTACAGTATTTATGTTGTAATCCTAGCATAATGTAATTACAGAATACATTCAATAAAGAATAATTCCTCCAAGATCATGTCTTTCTTCAAGCTTGACATGGTATCAGAGCGGGCGAAGATCCATTAAACGGATCCGACCCTTGCTCATCACGTACCGTTACCTCTCTCAGCAATGGCCGATCTCAGCGGCACACCTATCTCCGGCAGTACCACCAAGGAATCGCAGCAGCCCGTCGATTCCTTGGCCACCCAACTAGCAAGCATCATTGAAACCAAATCCCAAACCCTACAGCAGGCACAACCAGAAATAAATCAGTTCCAAATACCCTAATCCATAAACATAAACATCAAACTCAACCAATTCAATTTTTCCCTATGGTCTCGATTAATGAAGATGGCAATCGGGGGAAGGGAAAAACTCAGCCACATCACCGGAGTACCTACACCTCTGGCGATTGATCAACCAACTTACCACAGGTGGGAGCAAACCGATTTAATTGTGTGTTCATGGATTCTCGAAAACATGGAAGCAGAGCTTGTCACCTACTATGCCGAGTACCCGTCTGCCAAAGCCTTATGGGATGGACTAATGGTAACTTATGGATCCGGTGGGGTTAGTTTTTCGATCTTTGACCTTACCGTCCGAGAAAATAGCATAAAACAGGGCACGAACACAATTGAACAATTGTACAGCAATTTGCAGCGTATCTGGAGAAAAACTAAAGTTAGGCAACCCAACCCCATGGCCTGCGAAAGTGATATTGGAGTCTTCAACCTCCTCAGATCCGAGACCCGTTTGTTTCAATTTCTCACCGGGGTAAACTATCGCTACGACTCAAAACGGAGGGATCTCTTGAAAGAGGATCCCATACCAACAGTGGAGAAGGTGTACACCACCATCCGGCGAGAATCAGCAAGGCGAGAAAACTTGACGGGGATACGGAGTTCATCACCGGCGGGAGGGTCTGGAGTTGGAATAGGATTAGCGGTTCAACGCAGAAGCCAAATCGGCGATGAACAGTCGCGTTCAGGATAGGGCCAACCGTGGAAGGGTCCAGCGCCGCCGCGGCGGAAAAGTGCTGGCGACCGCGGACCAGAGAAGTGCTCAAAGTGCGATAGGCCGAGACACAAGAAGAAGACCTGTTACGAGGTAATCGGGTTCCGCGATGGCTGTCGTAGCCAGCGACGTGAGGTTACCACGCCGGGCTACGGTGCAGCGAGGGTTGTCGTGGCAATGACGGAAAGTCCGCCGAAGGTGGAGACCACCACGGGAACAGCGGCGCAGATGGTGAGGGTCAGAAATGGAGAAGAAAGAGCAGATGCGGCGCACGTAGGAAATGGGGGAGATTTCTCCAATTTAGGTATTGGGGATATGGGAGCCAAATTCCCTAATTGCCCCCCACTTATATTCCTCATATTTTTAATACTTCTGATGCAAAATTAGACTTGGATATTTGTCAACCACATGTGCATGGAATTATTAGAAATAATGATGTAGGCACTTCTCTTCACACGTGTACCGAGACTAAAAGGAAGAATGGTCAGTGGCTTTTTGACTGTGGGGCCACCGACACGATGATATATGACCCTACGGATTTTATTCAGAGCTCTCTTGTTCCTATTATAGCAATACAGAGTGCAACGGGCAAACTTTCCTCAGTTGATGGGGCCGAAACCATAGCCTTGTCCCCCACTGTGAAATTAAATAATTACCTTTATATACCAGATTTGTCATGCAAATTACTGTCTATTAGCCATGTTACGAAAGAGCTTAATTCCATGGTTCTGATGTTCCCTATCTGCTGTTTGTTACAGGATATTCAGTCGGGGAGAGTGATTGGGCGTGGTACTGAGAGTGGGGGCCTGTACTACGTTGATGAGGTGGCTCAACAAGGAACTGCAGCGCTGGCTCACGGAACTGTGGACCATCAAAGATGGCTATGACATCGAAGATTAGGACACCCATCAGCAGGGTATCTTCGGTTATTATTTCCTCAGTTTTTTAAAGACAGTTTAGAATTTTTTTGCGAGACGTGTTTGCTCTCTAAAAGTCATAGACAACCTTTTTTTTTCGTCAAATTCTTGAGCTCAGAGTGTTTTTTCTATTGTTCATTCTGATGTGTGGGGGCCTGCCCCGAACTGCGGTGGCAATGTGAATGGACATAATTTTCAGTATTTTTTGTTGTTTGTTGATGACTTTTCCCGAATGACCTGGGTATATTTACTTAAGCATAAATCTGATGTGCCATCCAAAATTGTTGAATTCTTTAATATGGTCCGCACTCAATTTCGATCCCATATCCAAGTCCTTAGAACAGATAATGGGGGGGAGTTTGTCAACACAACTTTGAAATAATTTTTTCGGGAAAATGGGCTTATCCATCAGAGTTCGTGTCCAAACACACCACAACAGAATGGAGTCGCTGAACGAAAAAACCGTCAAATTCTTGAAATGACTAGGTCTATGAAGATTGAGTCTCGCTGTCCTAAGAATTTTTGGCCCGAAGCTATTGCCACATCCGTGTACCTCATTAATCGACTTCACAGTCAAGCTCTTAAACTAGAAACTCCTCTTAAGTGTTTTAGTACTCATGTTAGTGTTCCTTCCACCCTCACTCTCCAGCCACGAGTTTTTGGGAGTTCGGTTTTTGTTCACATTCCTAGAGCCAACCGGACCAAGCTTGATCCCTGTTCACTAAAATGTGTCTTGGTGGGTTATGGGGTGCACCAAAAGGGGTATCGGTGCTATCATCCTGTTACTCGGAGGATATATACCACCATGGATTGCACTTTCCTAGAAACCGAGTATTTCTTCCACCAAACCAGTTCTCAGGGGCAGAAACAGCAACCAGAGTCACTAGTTTGGATGTCATCTTGGCCAGACACAATTCCAACAGAGCCCGTAGGCGGAACCACCAAGCCCGCCTCTCACAGTACACTGCCTCCCACTCCAATCACTCCGACTGATGTCCTTGAGGTAAGCAACAGTAATTCAGATTCCGAGAATATAAGCCAGCATGAGTCTAACAGTACAGGGAGTGAAGAAGGACAGGGGAAGTGCGAAAGACAGCCACAGAAGGAAATCAGGAGCACTGAAACAGCTGAGGAAAACAGATATGTGTTGCCGGCACGGGCTAACAGAGGCATCCCGCCTAAGAGATACGAACCAGAACATGGGAGTAGAACCTCAAGGTATCCGGTGGTTGGGATGGCACAGGGGAATTTGTCGCAACGGGCCAGAGCATACGCTGCCTCAGTTTACTCTATTGTGATTCCTAATAAAGTAGAGGAGGCACTTACAGATGTCAAATGGGTTCAGGTAATGAAGGAAGAAATGAAAGCACTTGAGAAGAACGAAACATGGAAAAAGTGCAGATTGCCAAACGGGAAGTGAGTAGTTGGATGTCGTTGGGTGTTCACTGTCAAACATAGAGCGGATGGAAGTATAGAGAGGTACAAGGCCCGGTTAGTGGCCAAATGGTACACACAGACTTATGGTGTAGACTACTCAGAGTTATTCTCTCCCGTTGCGAAGATAGATACGATCAGAGTCCTATTCTCAATCGCAGCGAATCGAGATTGGCTACCACATCAGTTCGATGTAAAGAATGCTTTTCTGCATGGGGATCTGATGGAAGAAGTGTACATGGAGCCTCCTCCAGGTTTCTCAGAAGGATATGGTGGAGGGGAAGTGTGTAGGTTGAAGAAAGCTCTGTACGAATTGAAGCAGTCGCCACGGGCTTGGTTCGGAAGATTCACGGTTGCTATGAAAGGTTATGGGTACTACCAGAGTAACTCAGACCACACCCTATTTTTGAAAAGAAGAGATAATAAAGTCACGTGCCTGATAATATATGTTGATGATATAATCATTACAGGGGACGACTCAGAGGAGATTAGTAAGCTTCGGGAGAATCTATTTAAGGAGTTTGAAATGAAGAAATTGGGAGAATTAAAGTATTTCCTAGGGATAGAAGTGCTGAGATCTAAACAGGGCATCTTCATATCCCAACGGAAATTTGTGCTCGATCTTCTCACTGAGGTTGGACTCCTGGAGTGTAAGCCAATTGAGACTCCAATGGTGGTAAACCATGGACTACAAATAGTAGATGGGGGAGAGGACGCTGACACGGGATAGTACCAACGATTCGTTGGAAAATTGATTTATCTGGCACATACTCAGCCAGATGTGGCATATGCAGTTGGGGTGCTCAGCCAGTTCATGCACCGGCCTCAGAAGGAACATATGGGTGCTGCACTGAGGGTTTGCAGATACTTAAAGGGCCATCCAGGGAGAGGGGTCCTGTATCAGAAGCATGGACACTTAGATATTGAAGCCTACGCTGATGCAAACTGGGCTGGAAATCCAGTAGACAAAAGATCGACATCTGGGTATGTCACATTAGTTGGGGGGAATTTAGTAACTTGGAGGAGTAAGAAGCAAAAAGTGGTGGCTCTCTCTAGTGCAGAGGCAGAGTTTCGGGGAATTGCAAGAGGGGTAACTGAGGTACTGTGGCTCAGGAAGCTACTTGCTGAAATTGGATTCCCGGCCAAGGGAGCCTGTGAGTTGAAATGTGATAACCGGGCAGCTATTACTATATCAGAGAGTCCAGTACAGCATGATCGCACTAAGCACGTTGAAGTGGATCGACATTTCATTAAAGTGAATTTGGAGGAAGGAGTGATCGACATCCCGTTTGTGAGGTCCGAAGACCAATTGGCGGATATCTTAACCAAGGCAGTAAACGGCAGGATTTTCAGCGAAGTTCTGGGCAAGTTGAGTATCGGGGACCCAACACTCGACTTTAGGGGGAGTGTTAGGAAAGCTTAAAATTAGGGATTTGTTATATATGGTATAGTTGACCTTCTGTAATTAGTTTAGGTCGTGTACATTATTTATGTTGTAATCCTAGCATAATGTAATTACAGAATACATTCAATAAAGAATAATTCCTCCAAGATCATGGCTTTCTTCAAGCTTAACATGGTGTTATATCTAGATGATTTTATACATGCTGAATTGAATTGGGAAAGAGAACGTGAGCTCATGCCAAATTGGTGATTGACTTGGTGTCTATATATATTATATATGTGGTGACAGATTTAAATTTGGTAGAGTGGTAAAGTTCTTTCAAAGTTACGTTAGAGCTGATAATATTCGATCATGATAGATGAATTTTATGAGCTACGAATGATATAAAGCACGCTGGAAGTTACCAAAACATGAGAATCTAAGAACCTTACAGCCTAGAATTAAGTAGCGGTTGTCTTGAATGAATCTGTCAATTGTCATAGTTAAACACATGAATCATAGCTTGTTAGAATTATGAAATCTGATACTTTTAATGCCAGACAGTCCGAAGCCGTGTGAGTTGCATGATATTAAGGTTTGAGAATGATGTATGTATGAATTAGTAGTGAATTATGGTGCTGTCATGATTTGTGCAGTGACTTTAGACGTAAATTCCAAACGCATACGACCTTATTTTTCAAAACTGTTTTAACTGGATATTCCTTCCTTTCAAAATTGTTTTAACTGGATATTCCTTACATATTCAAGTTTCTCTTCGTAAAAATTCATGTTCATCCGAGTCCGTTTGATACCTCGAAAAAATCCTGAAAGACACTGCTGTCACTTTTTTTGCCCTGTTTTCAAATCTGAAAGTTCAGACTGATCAGACAGACTAAACCTTTGAATTTTTCAAAACTGTTGTAACCGGATAATCCTAGTATATTAAGGTTTATGTCTGTCCAATTTTATGTTAATCTGAGTTCATTTGATACCCCGAGAAAAATACGGAACGCCCTGCTGTCCCCTATTTCTCGATCTGGATTAGCAGCTTGAGCAGAAGTAGTAAACCTTAGAATTTTTCAAAACTGTTTTGCAGGGGTGCTCTTATATGTGTCTGGAGTGTGCCTACAAAAATTCAGAATCTTTCGACCTCGTTTAATATGGCAAACAGACCCGTTTCTAAAAGGTGTCAGTGCGGCAGAGTTGCTGTATTGTGGTGACTTTGATAAAAAATCTGTAATTTTACAGAAACATACAGGGAGTGAGACCTATACCATTTGAAAGATCTATATGTCTAGTTTACTAGGAATCTTGCGGTTCATTAAAATACTTCATGAGCAATAAGTTATGACGATTCTCCTACAATGTGTAAGTGCTGAAAGTTTCTGCACAAACAACTTTATAAGTGATTAACATTGATTTTTGTTTACTTTGTATCTGTTATGAATTGAAGCCGGCTAATTATGATCTAATAACTCTTATTTGCTTACTTTACATGTGAATGGGAATCATGCAAGAATGTTGCATTCATATTTCATCTTTATTTCATTTAATCATTATCAAACATAAGCCGTGCGTTTCTTGTGTGGTTCATTGAGTCGTGATTCATTCTAGATTGTGTCTTTGACTCAGGTGATCCACCAGCGGAGGAGTAGGCGTACATAACTTCTCTCTTTTTTGTTTTTGTCCTTTCTACAAGTCCAAGGTGAGGTTTCTTTATCCAATCTTTCAATACAGTCAATCCCCACCGCGACGGGTGTCGAAAGTGGATATGACCTTAACCCCGAGTGATGTTGCTTTATCATCCCGCATGCGACCATATTATATATATTATACATATAGATATGTGTAAGGGTTATTGATTTTTATATCCAATTAAAATTGTTTCCATAAAGTGATAAGTGTATTTATGGGATAGTTACCCAAATGTTTTCACGCGTGAGTCAAGTGCAATGTGTTTTACTTAAAGTGTAACAAATGAAATGTTTTAGCGAGATAAATGGAATTGATGTTCTCTATGAGGACGCTGATGGGGTAAGTGTTATTGTGGGCCTGGGGATTGTGTATGAGGTGAACCGGGAAAGCAAGGGCCAACGGGAATCCAATTACATGGTCCCCACAGTGATACGGGATCCTAGAACACCACTGGAGGTAGTGGGACTATAGGGTTCTATGCCATGGCGGGTTTATCCCCTCGAAGAGGGCGTTGGGAGTCATGCACCTACGCCTTAGTGTAGTGAGATAGTGGATGGTTATAGAAACGTATACCTCTCTTCCATCATGAGTGGGCGTGAAGGTTGGATTGTTTATTATTGTTTATGGTTTAAAATGTATTTGAGCGGGGGTAAAGGTTGAGGAATGTCTCGTATCTCGCCGAGCAATTGAAATGGTTTTAGTGTGCGTGAGTTATGGTTATTGTTATTGAGGGAGCTTATACCCCTTATATTATTATCTTTCACCTCACCAGTCTTGGACTGATTCCTCCTTTGGGCGTTGACTGTAGGTACAAGTGTTGAGCTAGGCGGAGTAAACGTGAACTTATAGTCTTTCATTTTAGAGTCTAGTTCATTTCATCTATTCGACTTGTATATGCATACATTGGCATACTTTTATATACTTGGAAATATCGTTTTGGCCATGATGGTACTTGTATATATGTGTCGAGAGTATCTGATAGTGCTAGTCCTTGGTGGGACTTTGGATTACATGATGACTGTGTTGAGGATATTTTGGATACTTGTGCCCAGTGCGGCCTTTATGCTATTTGACTAGTTTATGTTGATCCTTTAATCGCTTCCGCATGTGTATCTGTTTTGCGCACTTTGAGTTTTGGTTGTTATATGTTCCGCCTAGCCAGCGAGTGAGTGTGTCCCCCGTTCGCCGTGAGTTTGGCATGTGTACGGAGTTTCCTATTTCGTATGCGGGTTGAGCCTTGGTGCGGGGGATGTGGCGTCACTTAGCTCAGGGCGCTACAACTTCGGAGGCATTCTTCGGTCTTTCCCACTGAGCCACGGTTTCTATCTTAGAGGGATCAACTTCGATTCCCTTGCCTGAAATTATGTGGCCTAGGAATGCGACTCTGTCGATCCAAAACTCACACTTGCTAAATTTAGAATAAAGCTTGTGCTCTCTAAGTGTCTCCAAGACAATCCTGAGCTGATAAGTGTGCTCGTCTGCAGACCTCGAATACGCCAAAATGTCGTCTATGAAAATCACCACAAACTTGTCGAGAAACGGTCTAAACACTCGGTGCATCATATCCATGAATACGACCGGGGCATTAGTCAACCCAAACGGCATCACCATAAACTCGAAGTGTCCATACCGGGTATTGAATGCAGTCTTAGAGATATCTTCCTCCCGGATGCGAAGTTGGTAATATCCTTGCCACAAATCTAATTTAGAGTATACTTGTGAACCTTGCAAGATATCAAATAACTCTTCGATGTGAGGTAGTGGATACTTATTCTTCACTGTCATCCAGTTCAGCTCACGGTAATCTATACACATCCTCAAAATCCTGTCCTTCTTCACAAATAAAACAGGAGCACCACATGGAGAAGTTCTCGGATGAATGTAACCGTAAGCCAAGAGCTCATCCAGCTGGGTCTTCAGCTCCTTTAACTCAGCAGGAGCCATCCAGTAAGGTGTCTTAGAGAAAGGCTCAGCTTCGGGATCGAGGTCGACCACAAACTCGACGTCCCTATCGGGTGGCAAAGAACCCAAACTCTCAGGGAAAACATCGGGAAACTCTGTCACAACCTCCGTCTCCTCATGTTTGGCCTGATCCTTTGGTTTGTTTAGAAGGTAAGCCACAAAACCTGTCGCGCTGTCTCGGAGGAGCTTACTCGCTTCCATAAAAGACATAAACGGGCTGGACTTCAACCTCTCACCCGTAAATACCACAGAGCCCAAAGAAACCTTCTCTCGTGGCAATCCATCTTAGCTCGGTGTCTGAAAAGCCAATTCATAGCGAGGATCACTCCATATCTCTTCATAGGCATTACTATCAAGTCTGTAGGAAAAACCCGGTCTTCAAAACTCACCGGACACTCCCAGAACACCCTGTCGGCTTCCAAACAACCTCCCAATGGGGAACTCACCACATACACATGCGTAGATAAATCAGCAAGTAAAGGCAGAGAGGCAACAACATCCCGGGAAATAAAAGAATACGTAGCCCCGGGATCAAACAATGCATGTAGTGATATGCCATGAATGTTTATTGTACCTTCTATCATGGCATTTGGATCGATATCAACAGCTTCCTCCTCTCCATCAAGAGCATAGACTCGAGCCTGAACAGCCGGCCTCTTGTTCGGGCAAGTATCTATCTTGTGCTCAGAAGACCCACACACATAGCACTTGCCCAAGAGCTTCCAACACTTCTCAACAGGATGGTTCCCCTGACAATAAGCACAATGGGGTGGAGCTAGAGCCGGTAAATTTGGAGGTGCAAGAGGTGCCACTGGACCGATAATACGGGGCCTTTTATTCCCGAAACCCTGGGAACGAAAAGTCGGTGGAGCAGGAGCTTGAGGAACAGAAGAAACGGGCCTCTTACCCGATCCACAACCAGATCCCGAACTGTGAGTAGAAGAGAAACATGGAGGCTTCAATCTTATCCTTTGGGCCTCAACTTGAATCGCCCTTTTTGTCACTTTGGCCCAAGTACTCACATTAGAGGCTTGGAGAGCCTCTTGAATTTCACGACGAAGCCCATGAAGAAATTGCTGGGCCTTATGAGTATCATTATCGATAATGGCATAGGGTGCTAGCCTCTCAAACTCCAATATGTACTCCTCCAATATTCGATTTCCTTGGTTCAAGTCGGCGAACTCTTGAAGGCGTCTCTCTGGTGCACTATGAGGAATATACTTCTCATGGAATTCCTGCACAAAAGTGTCCCAGTTGAACTCCATCCCGGTCCTCTCTAACTTGGAACACACACTTCTGAGCCAAATAGCCACTTGTCGTTGAATAAAAGGCCAGTGCAAACGGATTTATCTTGAGAACTCCCCGGGCATTGTTAGGAATAGTGCCCTTAAAGCAGATGTTTGCTTTACTATTTCCTAGCAAAATCACTGATAGTCTTTGAATAATAAACGAGATGATTTTGTTCATAGGCAATCACTTCTTTATGTGCTTATTTATGTCTATTTGGGTTGACTGTGTTTTACATGTATGGAACTCCCCTAATCCGATGAGGCCGTTAAGAACTTTGTCGTTATGGGAACGACACATGAAACAAGTTCTTAACTCCATGGGCGAGGATTAGAAACTTCTCCACCGACAGACAGTGGGAGTGTCGACCTTGACTCTGCTGAGACTTGCTTGTGTGATTATGTCCTTTTGAAGGATCACTCAGTTTCATCGAGTGATAACTGCGTACGTTGATGCGTTCATAATACATAAGGGTGATTGTTACACGAACTTCATCACTGATATGTCCCGCGTGAGAACATTCCTAAATGGGAAAAGAAGTTTCCTGAAACTTCCAGATTAGGAAAAATCTCACAGGTCAATGACGTGATTCATTAATCCTTAGACTTGAGATTCTGTAATGTCTCATATGAGCTAACTCTCTAATCTTTGATATAGGCTCAAACGGGTATCTCTATATAGACACCTGAACCACGGCCTATGGTGGGATTACACAAGTGGCATATGTAGAATTAGTAGAATCAACAAAGGACCTACACATGTTAAGAACAAGGATGATCTCTTACTGATTGAGTTGTTCATAGTCTATTAAACATTAAGCCAAGGTGGATAAAAGATCAAGACATCTAGAATATGGGGTTTTCTATGATTGAGATTGAAATGGATATGAAACGACTTAACTTTAAAGATCAAGAATATTTTGGCTCTGAGAATATTCCCATGCCTTAGTTCTTGATTGAGAGATGGAGTTGTAGGAGGATCGTATTTCACTGATTGTCATTGACTGAAAGGTTCTTCGATTCATTTCGTTATTCGGCTAGGGGTCACACACCCATTGCTAGATTACGGTAGTGTGATCTATGAAGTGATTAATTAATTAGGGAATTAATTAATTGTTGTCACTGCTAAACGAATAATGAACCTAAAGGGCCACACACAAATGCCAGAACACGAGGGTTATGGTAGGATGTTAATATGATTAACAGAGGATCAAAATAGTTGATCAAAATGGAGCAAAACATGTGGGCATTGCCACGTGTCACGCAAGCCAGCGTGGCTGCCATGTGTCGTGTACACGTGGCTCCTGCGAGGCTTTGTACGTATGTTTGCTTCACACGTGAATTCTTTTCTAGAATTAATTAATTAAATTATAATTAATTAATTTTAGTCTTTTAATTAATTATTGAATTAATTATTAAGACTATTCTTGTAACACCCCCACCCGTACCAGAACAAGAGGAGAGCGGCGTCTCAACCCCCGCACTGAAGTACCTCTCAAGTAATGGTGTGAGCCATCACTCAAGAAATACTCCAGCGAACGGCTGTCTAACTCAGAACTATACATGTAAACGATGTGGCTATGCAGCGGAAAATCAGAGTATTTTAAAACTTTTCAAAACATGTTCGTGATGGCATGTAACAAGCAAGAACATATTGATCATGTAAGAGAGACTCGGCATATCAGAACATGTAACATATTCACATATAAGTACCGATATAGCAAAGTTCAATGTATCGGTAACAGAGTAGCAGAAAGAGTATAACAAAGATACTCAAGTATTCAAAAACATATACAGAAGCATAAAGTGATGCAGCCATAAAACATATGCAGGACACAAAAAGGAAGTAATACTAAGTCCTGATTGAAACAAAAATGACAATCTAGAGCTTCAAGATACCTCTAGACTGCGGCTGCAAGACCTGAAACCACGAGGCAAGAAAACGGGAGAGGTATTAGTCAAAAGGACTAAGTGAGGGAATACTTTAAAGAAAGTGCTGAGTGATAAAGAACTTGAAGTAAAGTTCAGAACTGTTAATTGCAATGCTTTTAAAGAATAACTTGAAACAAGTTCAATTGATAAACTCTTTTGAATGCGATGCTGTAAAAGTATGCACGTTTTAAAACATTTTCATGAATGCTATCACACGCGCACACATATGCAGTTGATGGTTCATAGTTATTTCATAAAACGGGATAGGGTAAAGTGAACTTTTCCAGATATGAACCATCCTTTATGAAACAGAATTTTGCCCGCAACCTAGGCTCCTCCATCCTCACTCTAGAAAACATGATTTGGTAGAGCATCGGACCAGGATCAACAATAATTCCACGTATAGTAGAGTATCGGACCAAGATCAACAATAACCCCACATAAAGTAGAGCATTGGACCAAGGTCCACAACAACTTCGCACATAGTAGACTATTGGACTAAGGTCAACAACAACTCTCACCAACACATACAAACATGCACCATCCTCCACCGGTTATCACTTCGGGTAGCTAGCCCTAGGCGACCTGTAAACATGTAATGGGAACAGATTTGCTATCCGTTCCCAGATAGATTGTCCTGACTTAACAAACCTCCTGTTAAAAGTCGGTGTCAATAGTCTAAGTGTGGCGGCCGGTATTGGTGATGTCGTTGGCGCTCACCTCCCGAGCATCACCTCCACACATAACCGCCGGGCCCAAACTGTAAACTGTATGCTTGCATTTAAGATTAGCAGTGACCAGAGTATCACTCCAGTATGCTAACTATAACATGTGAAACTGTAACTGTAACATATGATGCTGTCTGTAAAACATATGATTCTGTCTGAAAACATGTGATTCTGTCTGTAAAACTGTACTTTGAAAACATATGCAGAACATATAACTGTCTTTGAACAAGAATGCAGAACTTTGGAAAATATGTGCTGTAGATAAAGGTATACTATTAAAGTATGAATGATCCTTTCAAGAGAATGTCCCGATAAAAGGGATAGTTCAAAACGAGGTTTAGCTTTGAATTTCAAAACATATGATACGATGGTATAATCGTGGTTCCAGTTGGAAAACATTTATAACTTCACCTCACCTATCAGTAACAAAGGTAGGTAGACAGATTATGCGGTGCCCTGGGGATCCCAGTGCTCAACTTTAATTCCTGTAGGTGGTGTACTAGAGTGAGCTTAAGAACTAAGACCCACTACTAACCAAGATGCATATGAAATGCATGAAACAAATGAATAAGGAACATGTAAAGAACATGTAACACAAGAGAGTAATACCATTTAAGGTATCCAAGAAAGGTAACACACAAAGGAATACGTCAAAGTGAGTTACTCTTAACGTGAGACTATGATCTTACTATAACCGAGTAAGCTTTAGTCAAATTATGAATTCTATCGCAAACCTTAAGTTATAAAACAAGTCCACGAAAGAAAACACATTTTGAAAACACATTTTAGACCCTGGATATGGAAACCCTAGGTGCAAATGTCTATAGAGAAAGCACAAGTTTTATTTCATACTTACTATTCAAAAGCACTATTCAAGAGTACTATTCCGGATTACTATTCACGATTATTATTCACAGTTACTATTCACATATCGGGTCAAAGGGTCGGGTCAAACTCTTACTATACACACGCACCCACACACACAGTACACACACACCATGCACGAACACACACACACAGAGGGCATGCACACACACACACACCCTAATTAAATTATGATCTTGATTATAACCTATAGTTTCATGTTCATGTTATAATAATCAAGAGTGATCTAGGTTAAAGGTATAACCTATAGTTAAGAGATCCAATTAAGGCATAAGATCAAGTTATGAAACACTAATCTATCTTAGGTTATAACATGTGACTCTATTAAAGTGTATAACATATGATCAAGGCACTATTCCATTAATCCATATCATATCATAAGCTCAATTCATAATTCAAGAATCATATAACAATGTGACAACATGTCACAACATATATCATATCATATCATATCATATATCATGAACCTTTAGGCATGTAACATGTAACAATTTAATTCAATATCGACATGTAACAAGTTGTGACATAATTAATTGTAAATCACTATTCCATTATCTAACATGCATGAACATAATTCAACTTCCATAATCATGCATCAATTCTCATAATATAACAACCATATCACATGATCATAGCATATACTAGAGCAATTCATAACATAGTCAAGCATATACTAAACAATTAAAACGTATAAACATCTATTGAAACACATCATGAAAACTATTTAATAAATGCATAAATTAAAATCCTATATGGCTTAGGGAAGACCCTAAGACCCAACCTAAACATAATATAAACATACCATAACATAAAAACATAAACTAACTAAACATAACATAAAAAAAAAAAAAAAACTAACCTAGCTACAAAAGGGGGGTGCCGACGGCAAAGAGGGGGAGAGGGAGAGAATAAAAGGTGTTGTCAACACAACTTTGAGCAAGGAATGAAATGCCATGAGAGGGGTATTTATAGTTGTGAAGAAGCCCCTCACCTTGCAAAGAAAGATGGCTTGAGGGTAGGAGAGCAAAACAAGAGTTCATCCACTTGCACTTTCTAGAAGCTTTAGGGATTATGAAGGTAAATATGGGACTGCTGGGGGTATTTCTGTAATTTCGTTGCCCAATACTTGAGGATAAGTGGCTGGAAGTATAACCATCCCGACGGCAAGAAAATTAGCTTCGAAACACATATTCATTCGTCGAAATCGGATTTACCGTTTGAAAGATACATTAGTTTTAGTGAATAAAAGTTTTGAGCTCGAAACTCAACACGAGTGAAAAACGACTTTCTAGAATGATTTTCAAGTCCGGATTGCTTCCAAAATTCAAGAAATAAATCGAGAAGCGTTTTGAGCCCAAAATCGACTATAAAACATTTTACCGTTAAAAAGTTGAAAACGTAGAATGAATAGTGAATTCTCACGTACGAACGTACGCTTCAAAATTTCAAGTTAGGACTTGAATCAAGAGTTGTAAAACATCTCAAAAATCTTGAAATAGCTCAAGTAGTGTAAATCCGAAGAGAACATTTTCCGAATGAAAACCTTTCGTAGAAGGAATAGTGAACTAGGGTTTTCGAAAACATTTTCAATAAAACAAAGTTCCAGAATGGATTTCCAAGCCAAGAGTGATTTCAAAAGACTCGTCTCGACTCAAGGATCGATTCGACTGTAACTTGGGTAGGAAAAGGTATCAGAATCAAAAGCTCATTTTCTGATGAATAGTAACTTTGGTCGGTAAGTTCCAAAAATACCCTTATGGCTCAAGAAAGACTTTCTGAGTTCGGGAAACAAGTTCAAACGATTGGGAAACATGTACGATGAACCTCTAGGGTTCGAGTAGCAATATGAACAAAGTAGGCTCGGGTTATGAATAGTAACATGTATTAAAGGTCAACAATTCCCCCTTAAAACATGTCAGATCATATACGAGCACAAAGTTCATGTAAGAACACAATGCATGATGATTCAAAAAGTTGGATCACGGTCTATAAACGCTTTACCAATGCCCTTAACTTACTATTTTCATCCAGGCCCTGTTTTGGGTTGTTACAATCACCCCTCCTTAAAGAGAATCTGTCCTCAGATTCTTCCGCTGTAACCGCAAACAACTCGGGGTGATGCTTCTGCATTTTCTCTTCTGTCTCCCAGGTTGCCTCTTCTGTCCCATATCCCATCCAAAGGACTTTAACCAAAGGAATCTTCCTATTCCTTAACTCTTGAAACTTCCTATCAAGAATCTTGGCGGGCTTCAAAACATAAGTCAAATCCGGTTCCAACGGTATCTCCTCTACCGGCACAACCTCTGTCTCATCCGAGAAACACTTGCGAAGCTGAGATATATGAAATATGTTGTGGATTCCTGTAAGACCTACAGGCAAATCCAATCTATAAGCAGTCGGTCCGACTGTCTCCAGTATCTCATACGGTCCAACATATCTCGGGTTTAATTTTCCACCTTTCCCAATTCGGGAAAACCCTTTCCTTGGCGATGTTTTCAGAAATACCTTTTCGCCCACTGCAAATTCCAAATCCCTTCTTCGACGATCAGCATAACTCTTCTGCCTGTCCTGGGCAGCTTTCATTCTCTGGCGAATCTGAATCTTTTCTGTCACTTCTCTTATCCATTTAGCTGAATTCACTCTGATTTGTCCTTCCTCAGTACATCTTGCTTCATCCAAATCCCAGTACAACGGGGATCTACATTTCCTTCCATACAAGGCTTCATATGGAGCAGCTTTAATAGAAGCTTGATAACTATTATTGTATGCAAACTCCACAAGAGGTAAAAACTCTTTCCAACTTTCCTGGAAGTCTAAAGCGCAAGCTCTTAGCATATCTTCCAAGTATTTGATCATCCTTTCTGATTGTCCATCTGTCTGAGGATGCGCTGCCGTACTGAAGTTCAACTTTGTTCCCATCAAAGTCTGAATTTCTTTCCATAATTGCGGCGTGAATTTCGGAACTCTGTCCGACACTATACTGTTTGGAA
Source organism: Lantana camara (assembly GCA_037501455.1). Taxonomy (NCBI): domain Eukaryota; kingdom Viridiplantae; phylum Streptophyta; class Magnoliopsida; order Lamiales; family Verbenaceae; genus Lantana; species Lantana camara. Next base: position 78,897,069 of record CM074856.1, read on the forward strand.
CTCCATGTAGTCTAACGATCTCTTGTTGGTACAGCTTTGCCAACGTGCTGACCTTATCCGTTGTCTTTACTGGCAAAAAGTGTGCTGACTTTGTCAATCGATCAATGATCACCCAGATACTGTCTTGTCCTCCTCTGACTTTGGGTAATCCAGTAACAAAATCCATCGTGATTTGCTCCCACTTCCAAGTCGGAATCGGTAATGGTTGCAATTTCCCACTCGGCTTCTGGTGCTCAGCTTTAACTTTCTGACAAGTTAAGCACTTCTTGACATAGTTGGTTATGTCTCTCTTCATTCCATTCCACCAGAATTGCGTCTTAACATCTTGATACATCTTAGTACCTCCGGGATGTATCGTGTACTTAGTCTTATGCGCTTCGTCGAGAATCTCTTTCCTCAAAACAGTTGGTACGCATACTCGACCTTTATACCTCAATATTCCATGTTCATCAACCCTGAACTTAGTCTCATCATCTTTCTCCTTAGATTCGAGATATTTCTTGATCCACTCGTCGTTCTTCTAAGCTTCCAACACTTGCTCTTTCAATGGTGATATCATCACAACGTTCACGATTCGAGCTTTAGTTATCACCTCTATTCTTTCTCTTTGATCAACCTCGGGGTTGGCAGAAATCTGTGCCAAATGAACTTTCCTGCTTAGAGCATCGGCTACAACATTCGCCTTTCCTGGATGGTACTGAATAATGCAATCGTAGTCCTCTAGAAATTCCATCCATCTCCTCTGTCGCATATTCAACTCCTTCTGAGTGAATAGATATCGCAGGCTCTTATGATCAGTAAAGATCTCAAACGTAACTCCATACAGGTAATGTCTCCACTTTCCAAGAGCAAAAATTATCGCTGCTAACTCCAAATCATGTGTCGGGTAGTTAACTTCATGCGTTTTGAGTTTCCTTGATGCATACGCAATCACTTTTCCATTCTGCATCAAAACTCCTCCTAGTCCTTCTTTCGAAGCATCGGTGTAAACAGTGTATCCTTCTTTTCCTTCTGGTAACGCTAACACGGGTGCAGTTGTTAGCATCTTTTTCAATCTTTGAAAACTTTGCTCACACTTCTCAGTCCATTCGAATTTCCCTTCTTTCTTTGTCAACTTAGTGAGAGGTGTAGCTATCTTCGAGAAATCTTTGACAAACCTTCGGTAGTAACCAGCTAATCCCAGAAAACTCCTTACTTCTGAAGGATTCTTCGGTGACTTCCAATCCATAATCGTTTCGATCTTCGAGGGATCTACTTCGATTCCAGATCCAGATATGATGTGTCCGAGAAACGTAACTCTCTCAAGCCAGAACTCACATTTACTGAACTTTGCATATAGCTTGTGATCCAGCAAAGTGCGTAACACGATTCGAAGATGCTCAGCATGTTCCTCCGGTGTTTTTGAAAATACCAATATATCGTCGATGAAGATCACTACAAACTTGTTGAGAAACGGCTTGAATATACGGTGCACCATATCCATGAATGCAGCTGGTGCATTCGTCAAACGAAACGACATTACCACAAACTCATAATGTCCGTATCGGCTGTTGAAAGCAGTCTTCGGAATATCTGCTTCCCTGATCTTCAATTGATAATACCCTTGTCTAAGATCTAATTTGGAGTAGACCTTCAATCCTTGAAGTATATCGAACAACTCTTCGATATGAGGGAGAGGATACTTATTCTTGATTGTCATCCTGTTCAGCTCCCGATAGTCAATGCATAAACGCAATGATCCATCCTTCTTCTTAAGGAAAAGCACAGGCGCTCCCCACGGCGATGTGGTCGGTCGAACATATCCAGACTCTATCAGTTCGTCCAATTGCTTCCTTAGTTCTTCCAATTCAGCTGGAACCATTCTGTAAGGTGTCTTTGAGTACGGCTCAGCTCCTGCTATCGTCTCGATCGTAAACTCCAACTCTCGGTCAGGAGGTAACGAATCCAAATGTTCAGGAAACACATCTAAGAATTCGTTTACCACTTCCACTTCTTCGATCTTAAGTTGATCTTTCGGTCTATTCAGAAGATAAGCAACAAATCCGCTAGCTCCTTTCTGACTCAACTTCTTAGCTTCCATCGAAGAAATCTGTAGCACCCCGCACGTGAGGCGCCACATCCCCCGCACTAAGGCTCAACACGAGTAACGAAATAGTAAATCCGCACCCGTATCAAACCCTAGCGAACGGGAGACAAACATAAAACCCTCCTAAGCTAGGCGGAACTAGACCCTGCAATGATAACCAATCAACAAAATATATTGCATAGCAAAGCCAAAGTTCAATCATACAAACCATAAACGGAATTTGGGCTCTTCAGGCCTCTTTTAAAACATAACAAAACCCAGTAAAAGCAATTCACTAACAATTTCATAATTATTCAAGTTCCAGAGACTATGAAATCGAATCATACATAAATCCAATACATGAATGAGTGCAAAGACTCTCCTAACCTAACTCAACCCACTTAAAGACTCCAAACACCTCCGCCTAGCTCGAAACTCCAAAGGACAAACCTGCACACTAAAAGATTGGGGAGGGAGAGGGTCAGTCTCTAGAAGACTGAGTGAGCAGGAGCGATATACATATATAGAAACATGCACATGCAAATCATAAATTCCGAACAAGGTTTTGTTTGAAATTAGTTCCCTAAAAGGGCAAGAGAATGATTAATCAATGCTCGGATTTTATGACTAATCATATTAATTCATTACATTCATAAATCATACATAAATATAAGGCTCGGCGAGTGAGCGTGCACAATCTCCAACCAAACTCCGACCGTGTACGACAAATATCAATAATATATTGATTAGGCGACCATGCAATATATCATAATACATGCGGACCATAAATCATGTCATAAATATATTCGTTTGGGCAATCCGTGTCCCGGCCTTCCCGCACGGTGCATAAACATAACATAACATAAATAATAAATCATTTTCCAACCTTCTTCCTCCGGGTGGTGGACGGGCTTGCAAGACCCGGCCACCGGATCATACATAATGGCTAGTGAGGTACATGAATCCTCAAAAGCCCGACCTGCGTTTCCTCGTCAAAACTCCTAACGAGGTCTGTATCGTCGTAAATTTGGTTGGAACTAGTATATGGGATCCCCGTCAGCCCTTGCTTCCTCGGTTAGCCACATATACTAAGTCCCTGGGCCCGTGAACATAACATATTTGCATAATCTCGCCAAAACATATCAATACATACATATGATACATACTATAAGAAATCATACCTTACCGTGTAACTCGGCATATGCTATATACGTACCTCTCCGTGTCATCCTAATCCATAGCTAGCATGAAGACACACGGTTTGGATCATAGCCTCATTACAAAACCATTTTTAAGCTTATATACGCTCATACGTATAATTCAGAAGAATTTACTCGATAACTTCATTTGAAAACCATATGTATATATATAATCATAAGGTTTTGGCCAAAGCTTTTCACATAAGGGTTGTAGGGTTTGTTACATAGCTAAAACGAAAACACCCTCACCTGAACCGTGAAGTTACAAGGATCGAGCACCAAGTGCCTGAACGATCAAAAGCTCTCCACCCTGGAGACAAACTGTACAAAAGACCACAAGACGTGTTTGTGAGACTCAAGACTCTTAATGAACCATATATGACGCACGGCAATGCACAAGCATGATATGAAGGCATAAAGATCATTTTAAGTCATGAAAATCATATAACCAATTCATTCACTTGTTCAATCATAAATCATTCAAATTCTTCAATTCATATGTCCAATCAATTTATTTCAAGAACTCAAATAGGAGCATAGAACATATTCAAGCTCTCCCAACAAGCTAATATATACCTCATATTACATAAGATAGCATATTTCCAAGGTTTGACAACAAGAAGAAATCATATGATATGGAAAATAAGTTATGCGATTCATAAACGACATATAAACACACATAAACGGCATTACGTAAAAGCATGCCTATAACACATCCAAAAGCCATGAAATTACACCATATTACTCCTAACATATAGTAAAACAAGTTCATAGTTCAACACAAAAGGAGATAAAGCCATTCAAGAGGTGAAACAAATCAAAACCCGAAAAGGAAGCAACACGGACTGCACAGGGGAAGGGACACGGGGGTGTCTCCATCCCTAGCCAAACTGAGCCACGGGCGTGGCTCAGTACAGAGCTGCCCAGAAGGTGTGACACGCCCGTGTCTCACTCTTATGAGTAAATGAGACACGGGGGTGTCACGGTACAGAACTAAAACCGTTCACAAAGTTAAACCGACAAAACTGATCCCTTACAAACTCAATCCAAAAACATACCAAATGAACTCCAAATGCTCTGAAACTTAATATACAACATATTTCACATGTTATGAACATTTTTCATTTAGAGTGCAAAGGCTAAATCACACGTTAAGATCATCGAATCCATGCAACAAAACTGGGTCGCCAAAATGGCACATATGAGCCCTAATGATTTCATCATGCCTTGATCAAGTACTTAGGGGTTGAATTTGGATCTGAAACTTTGGGGAAAGCATGCTAACATACTAAAAAACTAATATACATCATATATATGCAAAATGGTACAATTTAAAGCACATTAGAATGACCAACAAGTTACCAAACACAACAGCAATAATTCTGTCAAAGATCATGCATAAGAACAGGCCATGTACTTCGGTTTTGAGGCTTCAAATGGAACCAAATACTTAAAGCATGAATGTTAACATATAGAGCAATAAGTGTTCATCAACTCCATGCATTTTCACACGAAATGAAGGCCATATGATCAAGCTACAACACATAAATTCACACAGCAGTTCAAAAACAGGGGAAGCAGTTTGATCATCAAGTTTGGAGCTCCATATCTCATAATTTCATAAAAGGGTCAAGAGATGAAATCCTCCTAACACCATATACTATCAGTTAGGAACGAAATAAGCCAAGAAACAAGTTCATATACTCATTTACAAGCAAGGAAATCAGCTACATAAGCAAATAGGTCACAAGAGCAAAAATCCCTAAAAGCTCATACCAAACTCATCACTCAAACCCTAATCAATTCTGATCCAAATCATGATATAAGGAGATGAAATCAAGTATAATAGAGTAGAGAAGACATAAATATTCATACCTTAAAGATTTGGTGAAGAAAAAAATGGTGATTTGAGCTCAAAATCACAAAGGATGGCTTAGGGTTTTCTCTCCTTTATTCTCTTCCTCCATATCGATCAGTTGCAGCAATGAGAGGAGATGTTTGGCTCGGTTTTCAGAGCTAAAAGGGAAGAGAAAGGGCTTAACTCTAGGTAGATAAGTCATGGTTAATCTTTGGTTAGGTTTGGTTAAGTAAAAAGGGTCCCACCAAGGAGACTAGTCAACAAAAGAAGCTCTTCTTGCACGGGTTGCTCGTTACGGTTGGATTTCGGAGGTCTTAATGATTACAAAAAGGTGTGAGGCTTGTTCCATTGTCTCCGAATCGTCGATACGAAGGCAACGGAGTTGACGGAATTCGAATCCGAATTCCCGAGCTCAAGATATCACGCACGGAACCAAGGGTGCGCTAATTGCTCGTTAGCCCCCGATTTGGTTCCACAATCGAAATTAAATTCATAAACACGTCAAATGAGTCCGAAAACATAAACCGACCATATAGGCATGTTCATAACACACATATTTACGACATACTAAATTTCCATACCAATCCGATATCATTACATATATGAACGAAGCACAAATAGAACACTCATGCGCATGAACGAATTCATATTGTTATAAATAATTTACTAAAACTTAAATTCCATATTAATTAAATTAAAACCAACTAATAACATGTTGAAATTAATTAACGAAATTACCGAAATAGTTAAGGTAACACAAAACCTTAATTGAGAATTTAACACTAAATATCAAAGTAGAAATAAAATGAATTAAATTAAATATTAATAGTTTATAGTTTAAATCAAATAAAAACACTTATGAACAAGTAATCATATAATTAAATAATTGAATCGCGCAATTTATAAACAAATACGCCACATTATTTAAACTGAAAAACTGGGGCGTTACAATCTCTCCCCCTTAAAAAGAATCCGTCCTCGGATTCAAAACACGCTTGAAATCAAACAATGAGAGATTCCCCGTCTCTCACAAACAACAAGGAGAGAGCCCCGTCTCTCGAGCAGCAATGAGAGAACCCGTCTCTCGCAAGCAAAGAGAGTACCCCGTCTCTCAAACAAAATAAGAGAAGCCCCGTCTCTTAGAAATAACGAGAGCACCCCGTCTCTCAAACAAAATAAATAAAGCAAGGAAGTCTCCAATACTCCCAAGCACACACGCAAAACCCAATTCAAAATCACACAAGCCACCTCAAGGCAAGTAACAGATATCCACCACGTTAATCATCAATTACTTCACGTAATTTAACTTGATAATAAAATAAAGCACATAACAAAGAAATTAATAAATTGAATTTGCATGAATGTATGCTTCATGAATGCTATAAATACCGTTCACTGTAGTCACGAAGTTTTAAAATTGTGGGTTGTCGTTGTTCAGTGTATCATCTGTCCCGAAGGTAGATTCAGTGCTCAGTTTGTCTTTAACCTCTTCAGGATACCCCGATGAAACAATTAATGAATCCTTCAGGAATTATACTTCTTAGATTCCTTCTGCCTGGTACTGCTCTCAGTCTCCATCATTCCTCTTAATCCTCATTCAGCTAACTCTTTTTACTTATCCGAGCTTGACCTCCCGAATACCCTTAGACTATCCGTCTCGAAATTAGATCCCTAGCTACTATCCTACCCATATCGGATTTTAAAATACCCTCGAGAATAACTACCCCTGACAACCTTGACGATTCAACCCCTACCTAGAGGTATTCGTCATTAGGATCTACCTTAACACGAATCCTTTTCCATCTTCCGATCATGGTATCCATTCATTCCCTTTGACCCCTTAAGGTTATATTTGGCATGTAGCTCCACATTTCTTGAATCGAAGATAAAATGTTCTTGATGCGTTCTGAAGTTTGATGTAAATCCTCCAATGATCATCTTCTCCGATTTGGTTTCTTCCGAATTATCGTGGGACTAACCGAAGACTTGATAATATTGTCATTATTGAACCCCCTTTGTACTTTATTGGATTACTCTGGATCGCCATCATTTCATTATATGCTAACTGGATTCGACTCTCTCTCTTGTCAATTCTGACTTAGGGTTCACAAAAACTCCATTATAATTTTGTTATCCCCAGATCCATATTCTACACATAAGAATATTCTCCAAACCATTTCCTTCATTCCTAATGAGGGACTCTAACCCGACTTGAGTAACTTAACTCTCCTCTTAACAACTTAACCATTCAAGCCGTCTTGTTTATTTTTTTTTATCATCACTAATAGGACTCCCAGGTCTTCCTTAATTTGTAATTTCGTTATTCTTACTGAAATATTTCTTCGAGCACCCTTTCAATCGTCCAATTTGTTCTTCGGTCGTGCTCTCCCCCTTAAATTTCTGTTGTCCCGGGTTGAACTCCATTGATTCTTCTTTTATCGAAATTCTCGAAGAGTAAATCCCATTAGGTGAAGTTTAACTGACATAGAAATCAAGGATTTGGCCTTTCAACTCTTTCCCCAGTTCTCTTGATGTCCGAAACTCCTTTCTTAATCTTGTCCGGAACTCTAGTCTCACCTCTCCTTCTTACGTCATCCTATTATTTCTCTTCCTTATAACTCAGATGCGGCTCGGTTGAACTGATACTTGATAGTTGAGGAGAAAGGACTTCCTATCAAGTAAACACTAAAATGCATGTCGGGTAAAGATGACAATGCATGTGTCACGTTTACATCAAACAATTATACCACACATTAGCGCAACGAAACCCATTTAGAAACACACGGATAAATTAAGATCAAAAGGATAAATAATTAATGTAAAATATGATGCACGTGCTATGAATGCTTTGGAACCTGTCACCGATGTGGGAAGTTATTAGCTCGGTAGCTTTCCTTGTTCTTCCGATCCCAAGGTTACTTTGACTTGGTGATTATCCCTTGGCTTTCCCACGGTCTTCAAGTTTTCCATGAGTCTTTTTCACATCACTTGTATCTTCCACTATCCGAGATTGCAATTCCTTAATCCCTAATTCTTCCACGTCCACTGAGTTAGCATCCACACTTCTCCTCGCAATTCGACCTTTACTTCTAATTGTCACCTTAATCAAGAATCCCGTGCCTATCCCTTGTGAATTCAATTCACCTCCAATTGCTTACATTTGAGAGCATGATATCCTTGTAAGGAGTGATTGCCTTTCTTTACCATTTCCATTTGTTGCTTCATATCTCCCATTTTACTTCACAACATGACAATTCAGCTTGGATTTGGAAAAATGAATTCAAATCCTGTTCTCCATATCGCCACCTTCCCTCTATTCGTGTTTACCCAAATGCTTGCCTTCTAGAACCCGACTTCTAATCACTAGGCTTAGTTCGAAGTCCTTCTTTGTAGACCCTTGATGCATAACCTCTACCGGACCCCTGTTATCTCTACTCCTCTTAGTTTCTAGTACCTCTTCCATGATCCAAATCCGGGACCAATATATCTTCAAGGTTTTGTTCCCTTCATTCCTTAGGTTGCAAGATCCTGTTGCATCCAATTAATGCACTTCAGGTAGTGGATTCACATAAGTTGTTCTTTTGAGTCACAACCATCCCTTGATTAACCCCTATTCCTATACCACCAAATGTTCCTCTGCCATCGCATCGCCAAGGTAGAACCTCCCATTCAAAATCCTAACCGCTAATTGCAACTCAGTCTGTAAAGCCACGCGGTTAGCATTCTCCACATTCCTCCTGGGCATCCTTCCTATCTTCCATGCCTCCGAAGGAATTTGCAATAGGTTATTGTGATCATAAAATTTGGCCGTGGTTTGATATCATCTTTATAACCTGGAAACCATAACTCATTTCAAGAATAGATGCATGCGATTAGTGCATGCTCATGGCACATATTCAATACGAAAAAACAAGGACCCATATAAAATGCAACAAGTAATTCAACAAAATTTCCTGAGGAAACCAAATTCCATATTCAAGATCGATGCAATGCACACAATATCACATAGTCCCTATGCAGTTCGACTTAGACTGACTCCGACACGACTCAAGAACACCGGTTTTGTAACCGGGCTCTGATACCACTTAAGGATGTAGCACCCCGCACGTGAGGCGCCACATCCCCCGCACTAAGGCTCAACACGAGTAACGAAATAGTAAATCCGCACCCGTATCAAACCCTAGCGAACGGGAGACAAACATAAAACCCTCCTAAGCTAGGCGGAACTAGACCCTGCAATGATAACCAATCAACAAAATATATTGCATAGCAAAGCCAAAGTTCAATCATACAAACCATAAACGGAATTTGGGCTCTTCAGGCCTCTTTTAAAACATAACAAAACCCAGTAAAAGCAATTCACTAACAATTTCATAATTATTCAAGTTCCAGAGACTATGAAATCGAATCATACATAAATCCAATACATGAATGAGTGCAAAGACTCTCCTAACCTAACTCAACCCACTTAAAGACTCCAAACACCTCCGCCTAGCTCGAAACTCCAAAGGACAAACCTGCACACTAAAAGATTGGGGAGGGAGAGGGTCAGTCTCTAGAAGACTGAGTGAGCAGGAGCGATATACACATATAGAAACATGCACATGCAAATCATAAATTCCGAACAAGGTTTTGTTTGAAATTAGTTCCCTAAAAGGGCAAGAGAATGATTAATCAATGCTCGGATTTTATGACTAATCATATTAATTCATTACATTCATAAATGATACATAAATATAAGGCTCGGCGAGTGAGCGTGCACAATCTCCAACCAAACTCCGACCGTGTACGACAAATATCAATAATATATTGATTAGGCGACCATGCAATATATCATAATACATACGGACCATAAATCATATCATAAATATATTCGTTTGGGCAATCCGTGTCCCGGCCTTCCCGCACGGTGCATAAACATAACATAACATAAATCATAAATCATTTTCCAACCTTCTTCCTCCGGGTGGTGGACGGGCTTGCAAGACCCGGCCACCGGATCATACATAATGGCTAGTGAGGTACATGAATCCTCAAAAGCCCGACCTGCGTTTCCTCGTCAAAACTCCTAACGAGGTCCGTATCGTCGTAAATTTGGTTGGAACTAGTATATGGGATCCCCGTCAGCCCTTGCTTCCTCGGTTAGCCACATATACTAAGTCCCTGGGCCCGTGAACATAACATATTTGCATAATCTCGCCAAAACATATCAATACATACATATGATACATACTATAAGAAATCATACATTACCGTGTAACTCGGCATATGCTATATACGTACCTCTCCGTGTCATCCTAATCCATAGATAGCATGAAGACACACGGTTTGGAGCATAGCCTCATTACAAAACCATTTTTAAGCTTATATACGCTCATACGTATAATTCAGAAGAATTTACTCGATAACTTCATTTGAAAACCATATGTATATATATAATCATAAGGTTTTGGCCAAAGCTTTTCACATAAGGGTTGTAGGGTTTGTTACATAGCTAAAACGAAAACACCCTCACCTGAACCGTGAAGTTACAAGGATCGAGCACCAAGTGCCTGAACGATCAAAAGCTCTCCACCCTGGAGACAAACTGTACAAAAGACCACAAGACGTGTTTGTGAGACTCAAGACTCTTAATGAACCATATATGACGCACGGAAATGCACAAGCATGATATGAAGGCATAAAGATCATTTTAAGTCATGAAAATCATATAACCAATTCATTCACTTGTTCAATCATAAATCATTCAAATTCTTCAATTCATATGTCCAATCAATTTATTTCAAGAACTCAAATAGGAGCATAGAACATATTCAAGCTCTCCAAACAAGCTAATATATACCTCATATTACATAAGATAGCATATTTCCAAGGTTTGACAACAAGAAGAAATCATATGATATGGAAAATAAGTTATGCGATTCATAAACGACATATAAACACACATAAACGGCATTACGTAAAAGCATGCCTATAACACATCCAAAAGCCATGAAATTACACCATATTACTCCTAACATATAGTAAAACAAGTTCATAGTTCAACACAAAAGGAGATAAAGCCATTCAAGAGGTGAAACAAATCAAAACCCGAAAAGGAAGCAACACGGACTGCACAGGGGAAGGGACACGGGGGTGTCTCCATCCCTAGCCAAACTGAGCCACGGGCGTGGCTCAGTAAAGAGCTTCCCAGAAGGTGTGACACGCCCGTGTCTCACTCTTATGAGTAAATGAGACACTGGGGTGTCACGGTACAGAACTAAAACCGTTCACAAAGTTAAACCGGCAAAACTGATCCCTTACAAACTCAATCCAAAAACATACCAAATGAACTCCAAATGCTCTGAAACTTAATATACAACATATTTGACATGTTATGAACATTTTTCATTTAGAGTGCAAAGGCTAAATCACACGTTAAGATCATCGAATCCATGCAACAAAACTGGGTCGCCAAAATCGCACATATGAGCCCTAATGATTCCATCATGCCTTGATCAAGTACTTAGGGGTTGAATTTGGATCTGAAACTTTGGGGAAAGCATGCTAACATACTAAACAACTAATATACATCATATATATGCAAAATGGTACAATTTAAAGCACATTAGAATGACCAACAAGTTACCAAACACAACAGCAATAATTCTGTCAAAGATCATGCATAAGAACAGGCCATGTACTTCGGTTTTGAGGCTTCAAATGGAACCAAATACTTAAATCATGAATGTTAACATATAGAGCAATAAGTGTACATCAACTCCATGCATTTTCACACGAAATGAAGGCCATATGATCAAGCTACAACACATAAATTCACACAGCAGTTCAAAAACAGGGGAAGCAGTTTGATCATCAAGTTTGGAGCTCCATATCTCATAATTTCATAAAAGGGTCAAGAGATGAAATCCTCCTAACAACATATACTATCAGTTAGGAACGAAATAAGCCAAGAAACAAGTTCATATACTCATTTACAAGCAAGGAAATCAGCTACATAAGCAAATAGGTCACAAGAGCAAAAATCCCTAAAAGCTCATACCAAACTCATCACTCAAACCCTAATCAATTCTGATCCAAATCATGATATAAGGAGATGAAATCAAGTATAATAGAGTAGAGAAGACATAAATATTCATACCTTAAAGATTTGGTGAAGAAAAAAATGGTGATTTGAGCTCAAAATCACAAAGGATGGCTTAGGGTTTTCTCTCCTTTCTTCTCTTCCTCCATATCGATCAGTTGCAGCAATGAGAGGAGATGTTTGGCTCGGTTTTCAGAGAAAAAAGGGAAGAGAAAGGGCTTAACTCTAGGTAGATAAGTCATGGTTAATCTTTGGTTAGGTTTGGTTAAGTAAAAAGGGTCCCACCAAGGAGACTAGTCAACAAAAGAAGCTCTTCTTGCACGGGTTGCTCGTTACGGTTGGATTTCGGAGGTCTTAATGATTACAAAAAGGTGTGAGGCTTGTTCCATTGTCTCCGAATCGTCGATACGAAGGCAACGGAGTTGACAGAATTCGAATCCGAATTCCCGAGCTCAAGATATCACGCACGGAACCAAGGGTGCGCTAATTGCTCGTTAGCCCCCGATTTGGTTCCACAATCGAAATTAAATTCATAAACACGTCAAATGAGTCCCAAAACATAAACCGACCATATAGGCATGTTCATAACACACATATTTATGACATACTAAATTTCCACACCAATCCGATATCATTACATATATGAACGAAGCACAAATAGAAGACTCATGCGCATGAACGAATTCATATTGTTATAAATAATTTACTAAAACTTAAATTCCATATTAATTAAATTAAAACCAACTAATAACATGTTGAAATTAATTAACGAAATTACCGAAATAGTTAAGGTAACACAAAACCTTAATTGAGAATTTAACACTAAATATCAAAGTAGAAATAAAATGAATTAAATTAAATATTAATAGTTTATAGTTTAAATCAAATAAAAACACTTATGAACAAGTAATCATATAATTAAATAATTGAATCGCGCAATTTATAAACAAATACGCCACATTATTTAAACTGAAAAACTGGGGCGTTATAAAATCACTGATAACTTCTCAACTTTCCCTTCTGATATCCCACTTTCATCTTCTTCCAAGATGATCTCTTTCTTGTAACAATCCAACTTAGCTCGGTACTTAGACAACCAATCCATACCAAGTATAGCGTTTATATACTTGATCCGTAACAAGGCAAGTTCCCAAAGGAGAACTCACTTCGAATTTATATGGCAAGTATTCAAGTGGAAACCGTAAATGCGCACATAATTCAGAAGCAACAAATGAATGCGTAGCACCAGGGTCATACAAGACCTTAACTGGCGTGTTAAGAATGTGCACAATACCTTCCACAACAGACGAAGGATCAACCTCCTCCTTACCATCCAAAGCATAAGCTCTGCCTTTGACCACCGGTTTGTTCGTCGTACCCACCACTGCTTTTCCTTCATCCTGGACCCCAAATCTCCTGATCTTGTGTGGGAAACTATCCATCTGGTGCTCAGGGGAACCACACGCGAAACACTGTCCAGCTTTCTTACGACAGTTCTCTTCAGTGTGTCCCGTTCGGTGACAATATCTGCAAACAATTTCCTCTGGACCTGGCTGAGGTGCTCTCTGCTGTTGTGGCGCCCTCTGGTACTGCTGTGGCGCTTTCGGCTTCTGTGCTTGCTGTTTCGGTGGAGCGTTCTGCTGCTGACGCTGTGGTGTTACCATTGGCCTCTTTCCAGTTCCTTGGGGAAAAGATCCGGATGGTCGCTTATTCCCTTGATAAGGCTTAGGGTTAGAAGGTCCTTGACTTGCAGTAGTTATCTTGATCTCCTTGTGTACAGCTTCAACCCTTAGCGCTCTATCAACAGCATGGTTATAGGTCTCAATATCCAAAGAAGCAAGTGCCAATTGAAGTTCGGGCTTCAGTCCATCGACAAACCTTTTCGTCTTGCGACACTCATCATTTAGAATATGAGGCGCATACTCGATCAACCTCACAAACCTTGCTTCATATTCCATCACATTCATAGTTCCCTGAACCAAACTCATAAACTCAGCCTCTCGTGCATCCCGAGTCACTTGAGGCATGTACTTCTGCTGAAACTCTCTGATAAACTCATCCCAACTTCCTTCAACGTTATTCTCATTCCACATATGTTGAACGTGCTTCCACCAATTGTATGCAGCTCCTTCCATAAGAAAAGTAGCATACCGAACTCGTTCACGATCCTCTGGGTAGATCTCCACAGCCTCGAAAATCTTCTTAAGACTAGTAATCCAATTCTCAGCCTTTATGTCGTTCGGTTCTCCATAGAACTTAGGTGGATTCATCCTCAGAAATTTTTCCAGTGACCTTTCATTAGGAGGATTATCTCTCTGTGCACAAGCCCTCATAAATTGTCGTAGCACATCCCTTAATTCCGGAGTTCCTTCCCGTTCAGGGGGTGGCGTGACATCTTTTTGGGGCGGCGTGACATCTCTTCGGGGTGGCAGCGGTGGTACACGATTCCGGGGTGCTCTTCTTGGTGGCATGTTGTTACTAAATTCACAAGCATTCAGATACATATATTCGATGCATGACATATAATGATTCACAGAATCCGTAACCACGTACTCACATTTCCACGTAGTCACATATAAGCATGAGAACAATGCATTCTCATATCAACATATCAGTAAAGATTCAAGATCTCCAAACATATCATATAATCAGAAACAACTGTCAGACAACATGTAAACAGGAATAGAAGCTCGGGTAACATATCAACATATCAGAAACATGTACAATATATCCCAAAACATGATCAACATGTAAACGGGAACAGAACGTGTACTGTCATATCAACAAGAACTGTAACATGATCAGAAGTATGATCAACATATCCAACAACAAGAATATCAGCATGCTATCAATAAATGAAATGACATGATCCTATCAACGGTCCTAATGGTATCTTGAAGCAACTCTAAGACTCATGCAATGACAGTTACGGAAAGCAGTAAACAGATATCCAACATAAAGCCGAAAGTGTTATAACTGTGCAAGGTTTGGTAAAATTTACTACAGGCCACATGTTAACAGTATTAATTCAAAATGGGGAGGACCCAATACTATCGAGTTGACTCCCTTACAGGCCTTACCAATCCGTCCAACCCTGCAGAAAATAACCTAGTAGGTACCAAGTCATCTGAACCGTCATCCGTGGTGCCAAAAGTCGGGGATCATCTACCAAGGCTATACATCCCCTCATCCAAAAGTCAGTCCTGAACTGTCCCGGCTATAAGTCCGCCATCCATAGATAGTATATATGCGTCAGTACTATATACAGAAAACCTCCTATCAGTAATCAACCCTGATAACTGTGGTCCAAAGAACCCCTGGTGGTGTCATCAGAAACAGCAACGACCTCACCCTGTCCGTGTCCTGCTGGCTCATCTCCGCCATCATCATCATCATCAGATCCTCCATAGCCTCCATCAGACTACTCCTGCATAGGCTCGGGCTCCTGAGAAGCCTGACTGACATCCTGACCCTCGACCTCCTCAACTGCCTGCTCATCGGATATACAGGTGAGCTCTCACGCGGGCACGGTAGTGCTGGTGACGCTCCATAGAAGTATCGCGATCAATAGTCATCTGTATAAGATCTACCTCCAGCTCAGCAATACGAGCAGCCCTCTGATCAGCAATATGAGTCATCTCTGCAGCATGCTCACGAGCGATGTCCCTATCAATCTGGTACTGCAGTGACTGATCCTGATGGCACATAGACTCCAACCTGACCTCACGGGTCCTCTGATACTCCTGAAAGTAACCATCTCTCTCAGACTCGAGATAGTGCACAACTCTGTTAGGATAGGAATACCCAGGCCTGCCACTGTTCCTAGACCTGCGCCAGGTATAGAAACGAGTGCCTCCACGGAGAGAAACTGCCACAGTACGCGGGGCCTCAAATTGCTCAAAGAAAGCCTCATCCATCTGCAGATTAGGATACTGGTGTGGCTGAACTGCTATAGCTATACAGAAGATACCACAGATATGAAATCCAGATAACAGAACCATGCTATCCCCAAATATCCTGTCTCGAATGATCCTGGATGCAATGCGTGAACAATCCATGATGCAACATGAGAGCAATCTAGGTTAAGTCTCTTCTTACTTAACCCGATGCTCTGATACCACCTCAGGCTGCAACGCCCCCACCCGTACCAGAACAAGAGGAGAGCGGCGTCTCAACCCCCGCACTGAAGCACCTCTCAAGTAATGGTGTGAGCCATCACTCAAGAAATACTCCAGCGAACGGCTGTCTAACTCAGAACTATACTTGTAAACGATGTGGCTATGCAGCGGAAAATCAGAGTATTTTAAAACTTTTCAAAACATGTGCGTGATGGCATGTAACAAGCAAGAACATATTGATCGTGTAAGAGAGACTCGGCATATCAGAACATGTAACATATTCACATATAAGTACCGATATAGCAGAGTTCAATGTATCGGTAACAGAGTAGCAGAAAGAGTATAACAAAGATACTCAAGTATTCAGAAACATATACAGAAGCATAAAGTGATGCAGACATAAAACATATGCAGGACACAAAAAGGAAGTAATACTAAGTCCTGACTGAAACAAAAATGACAATCTAGAGCTTCAAGATACCTCTAGACTGCGGCTGCAAGACCTGAAACCACGAGGCAAGAAAACGGGAGAGGTATTAGTCAAAAGGACTAAGTGAGGGAATACTTTACAGAAAGTGCTGAGTGATAAAGAACTTGAAGTAAAGTTCAGAACTGTTAATTGCAATGCTTTTAAAGAATAACTTGAAACAAGTTCAATTGATAAAACTCTTTTGAATGCGATGCTGTAAAAGTATGCACGTTTTAAAACATTTTCATGAATGCTATCACACGCGCACACATATGCTGTTGATGGTTCATAGTTCTTTCATAAAATGGGATAGGGTAAAGTGAACTTTTCCAGATATGAACCATCCTTTAAGAAACAGAATTTTGCCCGCAACCTAGGCTCCTCCATCCTCACTCCAGAAAACATGATTTGGTAGAGCATCGGACCAGGATCAACAATAATTCCACGTATAGTAGAGTATCGGACCAAGATCAACAATAACCCCACATAAAGTAGAGCATTGGACCAAGGTCAACAACAACTCCGCACACAGTAGACTATTGGACCCAGGTCAACAACAACTCTCACCAACACATACAAACATGCACCATCCTCCACCGGTTGTCACTTCGGGTAGCTAGCCCTAGGCGACCTGTAAACATGTAATGGGAATAGATTTGCTGTCCGTTCCCAGACAGATTGTCCTGACTTAACAAACCTGCTGTTAAAAGTCGGTGTCAATAGTCTAAGTGTGGCGGCCGGTATTGGTGATGTCGTTGGCGCTCACCTCCCGAGCATCACCTCCACACATAACCGCCGGGCCCAAACTGTAAACTGTATGCTTGCATTTAAGATTAGCAGTGACCAGAGTATCACTCCAGTATGCTAACTATAACATGTGAAACTGTAACTGTAACATATGATGCTGTCTGTAAAACATATGATTCTGTCTGAAAACATGTGATTCTGTCTGTAAAACTGTACTTTGAAAACATATGCAGAACATATAACTGTCTTTGAACAAGAATGTAGAACTTTGGAAAATATGTGCTGAAGATAAAGGTATACTATTAAAGTATGAATGATCCTTTCAAGAGAATGTCCCGCTAAAAGGGGTAGTTCAAAACGAGGTTTAGCTTTGAATTTCAAAACATATGATACGATGGTATAATCGTGGTTCCAGTTGGAAAACATTTATAACTTCACCTCACCTATTAGTAACAAAGGTAGGTAGACAGATTATGCGGTGCCCTGGGGATCCCAGTGCTCAACTTTAATTCCTGTAGGTGGTGTACTAGAGTGAGCTGAAGAACTAAGACCCACTACTAACCAAGATGCATATGAAATGCATGAAACAAATGAACAAGGAACATGTAAAGAACATGTAACACAAGAGAGTAATACCATTTAAGGTATCCAAGAAAGGTAACACACAAAGGAATACGTCAAAGTGAGTTACTCTTAACGTGAGACTATGATCTTACTATAACCGAGTAAGCTTTAGTCAAATTATGAATTCTATCGCAAACCTTAAGTTATAAAACAAGTCCACGAAAGAAAACACATTTTGAAAACACATTTTAGACCCTGGATATGGAAACCCTAGGTGCAAATGTCTATAGAGAAAGCACAAGTTTTATTTCATACATACTATTCAAAAGCACTATTCAAGAGTACTATTCTAGATTACTATTCATGATTACTATTCACAGTTACTATTCACATATCGGGTCAAAGGGTCGGGTCAAACCCTTACTATACACACGCACCCACACACACAGTACACACACACACCATGCACGAACAAACACACACACACACCCTAATTAAATTATGATCTTGATTATAACCTATAGTTTCAAGTTCATGTTATAATAATCAAGAGTGATCTAGGTTAAAGGTATAACCTATAGTTAGGAGATCCAATTAAGGCATAAGATCAAGTTATGAAACACTAATCTATCTTAGGTTATAACATATGATCAAGGCACTATTCCATTAATCCATATCATATCATAAGCTCAATTCATAATTCAAGAATCATATAACAATGTGACAACGTGTCACAACATATATCATATCATATCATATCATATATCATGAACCTTTAGGCATGTAACATGTAACAATTTAATTCAATATCAACATGTAACAAGTTGTGACATAATTAATTGTAAATCACTATTCCATTATCTAACATGCATGAACATAATTCAAATTCCATAATCATGCATCAATTCTCATAATATAACAACCATATCACATGATCATAGCATATACTAGAGCAATTCATAACATATTCAAGCATACACTAAACAATTAAAACATATAAACATCTATTGAAACACATCATGAAAACTATATAATAAATGCATAAATTAAAATCCTATATGGCTTAGGGAAGACCCTAAGACCCAACCTAAACATAATATAAACATACCATAACATAAAAACATAAACTAACTAAACATAACATAAAAACAAAACAAACTAACCTAGCTACAAAAGGGGGGTACCGACGGCAAAGAGGGGGAGAGGGAGAGAAGAAAGGGTGTTGTCAACACAACTTTGAGCAAGGAATGAAATGCCATGAGAGGGGTATTTATAGTTGTGAGAAGCCCCTCACCTTGCAAAGAAAGATGGCTTAAGGGTAGGAGAGCAAAACAAGAGTTCATCCACTTGCACTTTCTAGAAGCTTTAGGGATTATGAAGGTAAAAATGGGACTGCTGGGGGTATTTCTGTAATTTTGTTGCCCAAGACTCAAGGATAAGTGGCTGGAAGTATAACCATTCCGACGGCAAGAAAATTAGCTTCGAAACGCATATTCATTCGTCGAAATCGGATTTACCGTTTGAAAGATACATTAGTTTTAGTGAATAAAAGTTTTGAGCTCGAAACTCAACACGAGTGAAAAACGACTTTCTAGAATGATTTTCAAGTCCGGATTGCTTCCAAAATTCAAGAAATAAATAGAGAAGCGTTTTGAGTCCAAAATCGACTATAAAACATTTTACCGTTAAAAAGTTGAAAACGTAGAATGAATAGTGAATTCTCACGTACGAACGTATGCTTCAAAATTTCGAGCTAGGACTTGAATCAAGAGTTGTAAAACTTCTCAAAAATCTTGAAATAGCTCAAGTAGTGTAAATCCGAAGAGAAAACATTTTCCGAATGAAAACCGTTCGTAGAAGGAATAGTGAACTAGGGTTTTCGAAAACATTTTCAATAAAACAAAGTTCCAGAATGGATTTCCAAGCCAAGAGTGATTTCAAAAGACTCGTCTCGACTCAAGGATCGATTCGACTGTAACTTGGTTAGGAAAAGGTATCAGAATCAAAAGCTCATTTTCTGATGAATAGTAACTTTGGTCGGTAAGTTCCAAAAATACCCTTATGGCTCAAGAAAGACTTTCTGAGTTCAGGAAACAAGTTCAAACGATTGGGAAACATGTGTGATGAACCTCTAGGGTTCGAGTAGCAATATGAACAAAGTAGGCTCGGGTTATGAATAGTAACCTGTATCAAAGGTCAAGAATTCGCCCTTAAAACATGTCAGATCATATACAAGCACAAAGTTCATGTAAGAACACAATGCATGATGATTAAAAAAGTTGGATCACGGTCTATAAACGCTTTACCAATGCCCTTAACTTACTGTTTTCATCCAGGTCCTGTTTTGGGCTGTTACAATTCTCAAATAAACTTAACCCAATAAATAATTAATTGGGAATTAATTGATTTATTGAATATTGACTTTTAACTTTGGGAAAATTGAAAATCCAACTTCCTATTGTAGGAGAGACAAGGTTATTCTTGCAAGACTTGGAGAACAAGTTGGGAACTTATTTTCTCTAATTAAATTAAATAATTAATTAGTTAATTAGTGAGCAAGAAAACAAAGTCCACTAGGTTTGGGAACCCTAGGGATTTTCGAACCATCCTAGTATTTATACTAGGGGTGGTGCTTCTCTTATTTTTTAGACCAACACTCACGAAGTGTTAAGTTTTTTAGAAAAATAAAAGAAAAGTTTTCAAAGCAAAACCCTAGCATTCTCACTTGCTTGATCGTGTTCTAGGACTGGTGTGGATACGCTTTGGAGGCCTTCTACTTTGGAGTTTAATTCGAAGGACCGTTCGAGGGACTTTCCGGTTGAAGGGTGTTTGTTAGTTGGTAACAACATCACAAGAAAGGTTCAATTAAAGTGAGTTTCTTGTTATTCCCAACGTTACAGTACGAAAATTGCAAGACAACGATTAAACTTGTGGACAAATTTTTAAACTTCCGCTGCTCACTCTTTCATGTTTTCCAACAGGCATATCTCCCAAATTCCTCGAATCTCAGACAACCACTCTTCCGCTTTTATATCATCTCCTCCATACCACTTTGGAGGATTGTTGTTTCGGAAGTCCTTATACACGGTTGAGATTACTTGCCCTTCAACCGGAGGTGGGTGATTCCTTTGATTTTGTTGAAGTTGATCTAGTAGAGCTTGAACAATATTCTCCGCATTCATAGTTGGTGGCGGATGTGCATTTTAGGATTTTTGGGAGCCGGTTGATTCAAATCAGGTGTTTGTTCACGAACCCTTCTTCTTGGAGGCATCCTGAAATTCACAAATTCAAATAATATGGATGCATGTAGATTAGTATATGATCATGTATACAATTAATAAGCACATTGTAACACCCCAAGCGGTGGGGCATCACACCCCCGCACTATGACCCAATACGTGTACAAAATGGAGAGTCCGCACACGCACCAAGCCATAGCGAACGGGTGACTGACAAAAAAACACACCCACTAGCTAGGCGGTACCTAACCCTGTACGAATGAAAGAATGCAAAACCATAACAGCTGAAGTAGTACTAAATGCCAATTTTCAAAAACTTAACACATCAAGCATACAACGCAGTACATACATCAGAATCAAATACACGGGTTCAACTAGTTCAGCAACCTGTCCTATCCTGTCCCGAATAATTACACAACAAAACGGGTTCAACTAATCCAAGCACCTGTCCTAACCTGTCCTGAATTCCATACATTACAGACATAACATCAATTTGTTCAGAACAACATAACACAACGAATAGATTAAATTTATAAATTAAACAACTGAAATCAATCTCAAACGAATGCAAACCTACACAAATACAAAGACTGAACTCAACCCAAACAAAACGGAAGACTCGACTCAACCGCCTAGCTCGAACAAACTCCAAAGCAAACCTGTAACTCAAACAAAAGAAGGGGGAAAAAGAAACAACGAAGAGGGGTCAGTCCTAACGACTAGCGAGGGGGCTAACACACGCACCCATACATATACATACGAGCAGAGCATATAACAAATTTAAAAGTCCATGAACCGGGGCATGGTTTTTGCAATCTAAACATTTTTCCCATGATAATAAATATATAAAAGAGTTTAAGGCCCAAAGGCCAAAATCAACCAATTTTATTAATTATGAATCCATTCCCGTTTCACGAACCAAATTCAGAATCAAAATCAAACTAACTCGGAGAGTTCACGCTTAACACACACTTGCTCAAAGCATAAACTGAAGCAAAACTCATAAACAATCCCACCGCCACACCATTGGGGAAGAGAGGTGCCCCTCTCAACCCTCCACAGAACGAAACATGTGAACCGGAGGATCCCGCCCGGTTCGTTCGACGGCCAGCCAAATTGTGCTCCGTCGGCATAGGAGAACTAAGTCTCCCGTTGGTGGAGAAGTGCACAGGGGTCGTAACCGGCAACCCCGATGGTCGTCCCGGGTCTCCCTTACCCACAACTCCGGAGCCCAAACAGATCGAAACCAACAGAAAATCGGAGACTTGCTTGAATCCGATACAAACGAAACAAAGCTTAAACTTAACACACTTACCAGACGAAACTTATCCGCAAATCATGTCCTGCTTATACTCACACACACTTACACACACTCACACTTATCGAAGCTTTTCCAAACAAACGTAAAATAGCTTATATACATATACAAAACGTTTTTTTCAAGATCTTATAGCAAACGGGACAAATCCCACAAAATACCTATCAAGCATATATTTAAATACATATATATACATAGTCGCATGCAGGCCTCAAAACACAAAGAGGGTTGTAGGTCGATATAACTAAAACAAAGAAAACCTCACCTGGCACCAAACGAAGCCAAAGACAAAGTAAACAGTTCACCTCGGAACCTGCACGACTCACTGTCACCACCCCGGGTGCACCTGATCTAACTGAACATACAAAACACAAGACTCAGACTCAAATCACAACCACAAAGACGCACGGCCATGCTCACGAATACAAATGATGCAACATATAATCCATATCTATTCACTCAAGTCATTCAGGTCATATTATAATTCATATTACATATCAAGAGATGCATAGCTTATAAAATTCATAACATTAATTACATAAAATAAATTAAAGCATTAGGAATTTAATTCTTATCAAGTATTAGGTCCCGAGACAAATAAACACAAATTGCATTCCGATTTTATTCATAAATCCATAATTGCCTAATTTATAATATACTACCAATTAACATACTTAAGTAATTCATTTAAATTAAATACGACGTATCTTTTCATAATTTAATTCTCAAGTTTCATGTACTCCCATTATCAAATTAGTTTTCAAATATTACACTAACACCCCTTAAACAAAAATTATTCTCAATTAAGTAATCATATAACGAGGCAATTAAATTCAATAAGTCACGAATCAAGCTTTCATACAACATAATATATTTTCATATATCATACAATTCACAATTTCCATTTCATAGTTCATACAAGGCCGAAATTACAATTAAAACAATTAACAATAATAAATATAATAACTTAAAAAATTCATATAAAATCAACCGGACATCCGATTGACGAACGGAAAGTGTCGTTGGACTCACACGACGAAAGGAACCCGCTGACCGAAAGTCACCTGAATGCCGCCACCGTAGCCGGCCGAACCGCCACGTGCAGCCGCCGGACCACCACCTCTGTTGGTCGGAAAATTCCCCGGAAGGACAGAAACGTGCGTCTCGGCATACTCAACAAAATCCCTCAATCAATTTCAGAAAATGCCAAACACGCCGGACTTCGTTGACAAAAAACCGAACTAAATTCCAACGACGAAACTTGAAATTAAATGCAAACCGTAAAACGAAAACGAAATCCGAACATACCGTTGGAAAGCCCGTAACGAGCCCTACGAAAGCCCCATAGCCAAAAGCCAAAAAAGTCACCGGAAAAACGGACCGTCGGTCCAGATCCGGTCCGTCACCGGTTCGCCGCCGCCGGCCGGTTCTCGAGCCGGGGCTAACGTCATCCGCTACGTTCCAATATTCTGAGCAACTTCCGTGAAGGAACCACCACCAAAACCAGCCGGAAAAAGGCCCCAAACGTCCGCGGGTGCGCCACTCACCGGTTCGGCCATTTCCGCCATGATTCGCTCAAAAAGGAGGCAGGAAATGAGTTCAGGAGGTCGAAATACGTCGAAAACCACCAAGGCTTGTCGGAAAACGCCCCCGGAAGGCGGCGGAACTTGCCGCTACAGTAGCGCCGCCGCCTGTCGCGATCTTCGGGCGGCGCGTGCGGCGCCGTCACGGCCCGGATGGCCGCGTCGCCAACGCCATACGCTGCGTCGGGGAGTCTTCTTACTGGGTCCATGGCGCGTGTCTCGAGATCGCCGCCGGAAACCGCCGCGAATGGGCGGCGAAGCGGTGGCTCCGCCACCCCCCGCCTGTGCGTGTGAAAATCGGCGAAAAGGGCCATCTCCGATTGTCGTCGGGCCATGATCTTGGTACAATTGAGACCGCGTCGTCGAGCTCGTCGGAAAGCACTATTGGTTCGTCGAAATCCGTCGAGAAACGAGCGAGTTTGAACTAGTGTGTGAAAACACACCTTCGAGTGTGTGTGTACAGTGTTGATCGCGGGAGAGAGACAGAGGAAGCTGAAGCTCAGTTATGGCACGAAAAACGATGAAGATAGATATTTAACCCGGTCCTCGTGTGAAGAAACGATCGGCAGAAAGGGCTAACGATGTCAGAATTGCGCAAACTCAGAGTCTACGGACTCGTTTCGCTGCCCTGAACGCGTTAAAGGGGTCAAAGAGGTCGAAATCTCGATCGAACGAGGAATGACCGAAAAACCCCTAAAAAGAGAAAATTGCAAACAAGCCCCTAAACTCTTAAAGAGTTCACAATAGGGTCGTGCAAAGCACGAAATCACATAATTACGCAGATAAAAGGTTTAAAAGTGACGTACCTTATTTATAGGACGAGCGGGATGTTACAAACTTCCCTCCTTCAAAAGGACCTGTCCTCAGGTCCTACTGCTGAGTCGAAGAGCTTCGATCTGGACTACCTCAATCAATCTCCCAAAATCGTATACTCATAGCCCTGGCTGTGAAGTTTACCCCTTTGATGGCATCATCTTCCTTCAGGGTTTGGTAGCCACATAGATCTGTCTGAACACTTCATTCAATCACCCCTAGGTCATGGCACTCCAAGCTCGACACCGTCGCATCCTCATCGCTTATTGGCTGAATTCAGGCCACCCACTACGCAACGGCAACACTCAAGAGAGAATCCCATCTCTCAACACGCAAAAGAGAGCACCCCGTCTCTCGGCACACAAAAGAGAAAACCCCGTTTCTCAGCACATAAGGGAGAGAACCCCGTCTCTCAGGCACAGAATTGAGAGAACCCCGTCTCTCAACCTAAGTCTAACAGATTTCGCACCTCCCATACATTCTAGTTTGAGAAAATCCAGCACTTCTCAAACCCCTAAATTCGAAAGAATCCAGCATCTTCGAATATCTAGCTCCAAGAGAATCCAGCATCTCTCGCTCACACAAATAGGGAGAATCCCGCATCTCCCTAACACATAAATAGAGTGAGATCTCAACAACTCTCTAGCACACAAGTTCACTTACTCAGCAATCAAAACATACACAATTCAGAATAACACTGGATGCAAAACATGTGATGCATGTTTAGTGTACCTTATCACAACTGATATCGGTGTCCCTAAAGTACACATACATCATCCATACCTCGACTTAAGGGGGATATCGCGATGGAATCTCTGTAAAATAAGATTACAATATATATGTATATGCATGAAGGGGTTATGAGCAATCAAGAACATCAAACATAGAGGCACAAATAATTTACACAAGCATGCAATTCAATCAGTTTGGCAAGTGTTCACAAACAACAGAAAACTTTAAGTTACGAAATTAAATCAATTAGCCACGTTATTACACACGTTGTCACACACGTCAAACAAAATAAGATATAATTACTTATGCGATGCATGTGTGCAAATGCAATGAATGTTTAATGTACCGTTCACCGTGGCTGCGAAGTCGTGGTTGACAATTTCTTTAACTTAAGGGGATAATCACAGCCTTATCTGATCGTAGTTCCAACTTCCCATTTTGCATTCTTTGATATTTCCTCGCATCCTCTGGTTCAAAAGGGTCTCGAACCATTTCAATTAGTTGTCGGAGCCAAGTGATCCGTAGGCTCTCCCGAAGTCCCGATAAAATTCGCGAGAAATAGAATTTGCTGCCTCCATCATCGGTAAGATTTCTTATAACGTTCGTGAAGGGATCAATGGAGAATCCTTAATCAATCCCACTTTGCCACCGTCATTTTAACTGATGCTCCCGTCCTCGTAATTTGGCGAGGTTGGCTTTCAAAAACATTGCCACGAAATTCCTTATTTTAAAGTTTTCCCTTTTTCCTTAGTACAGTGTAACTACTCTTGTTGATGTTTTTAAGATAGTCTGACCCTCCCTTGAATGACTCTGAATGGTACAATTGCTTCGATTTCTTCGTTGCTACCTCACGCCATCCATAGTTAAAAATCCTGGTGTCCTTGTAAAATGTGTTACTCCCGAGCACCTCCAAACAGTTAGGTACAAATCCCAAAGGCACCTCGATAATCAAAAGATCTAATATCTCCATCATAGACAAATATCTTCTTTCATCCTCCCTATACTCTGAGCTGGTTGAATCAATCGTACACTTCTGATCAACCCCTGTTCGGATTCCAATGAGGCTTCACTAAGACAATACTTGGTAGACCAGGTAGATGACCACCTAAAATACAATCACGAATCTAATGCATGTAGGGTTAGAGATGTGAATGTCATACACTCATTAATTAGCAAGGAAAGCAATCGAGCACGTAAAACAAAAAAATCAGAATAATTACAATTTAATCCAATGCATGATGCACGTGCTATGAATGCATGATACCTGTTTCCAATATATTAGCATCGAGCCCTGACTGAATTCTTGTAGAGATTTGTTTGCTCCAAGTAGTCAGAAGATGGAAGTCTCAAATCCTCTTTCATAAATTTGTAGAAGTGGGAAGTATTGTCATGATCAATTACAATTTTGGCGCCAAGGAGTCACCCTACAATTCACAATTTGAATAAATATTTATACATGGGAGTTAGTAAGTGGATATGTCAAGTAATGAAAACAATTAAGAGCACCTACTAAATGCAGATGCAACACATAATTTACAAAAATTTAAAGCATAACAATGATAATTTTATAAAAACCGTAATCATAGTGTGCACACAATCACATAAGCTCAGACAAATTCATACAGAGAAGTCAATATTTCACATTAAACGAATGCAATGCACAAGTACTCCTATGCCGTACGACCTAAACTGACACGACACGACTCCAGAGCACCGGTTTTGAACCTGGTAGCTCTGATACCACTCAAGATGTAACACCCCACGCGGTGGGGCATCACACCCCCGCACTATGACCCAACACGTGTACTAAATGGAGAGTCCGCACATGCACCAAGCCATAGCGAACGGGTGACTGACAAACAAACACACCCACTAGCTAGGCGGTACCGAACCCTGTACGAATGAAAGAATGCAAAACCATAACAGCGGAAGTAGTACTAAATGCCAATTTTCAAAAACTTAACAGATCAAGCATACAACGCAGTACATACATTAGAATCAAATACACGGGTTCAACTAGTTCAGCAACCTGTCCTATCCTGTCCCGAATAATTACACAACAAAACGGGTTCAACTAATCCAAGCACCTGTCCTAACTTGTCCCGAATTCCATACATTACAGACATAACATCAATTTGTTCAGAACAACATAACACAACGAATAGATCAAATTTATAAATTAAACAACTGAAATAAAACTCAACCGAATGCAAACCTACACAAATACAAAGACTGAACTCAACCCAAACAAAATGGAAGACTCGACTCAACCGCCTAGCTCGAACAAACTCCAAAGCAAACCTGCAACTCAAACAAAAGAAGGGAGAAAAAGAAACAACGAAGAGGGGTCAGTCCTAACGACTGGCGAGGGGCTAACACACGCACCCATACATATACATACGAGCAGAGCATATAACAAATTTAAAAGTCCATGAACCGGGGCATGGTTTTTGCAATCTAAACATTTTTCCCATGATAATAAATATATAAAAGAGTTTAAGGCCCAAAGGCCAAAATCAACCAATTTTATTAATTATGAATCCATTCCCATTTCACGAACCAAATTCAGAATCAAAATCAAACTAACTCGGAGAGTTCACGCTTAACACACACTTGCTCAAAGTATAAACAGAAGCAAAACTCATAAACAATCCCACCGCCACACCATTGGGGAAGAGAGGTGCCCCTCTCAACCCTCCACAGAACGAAACATGTGAACCGGAGGATCCCGCCCGGTTCCTTCCATGGCCAGCCAAAATACGCTCCATCGGTATAGGAGAACTAAGTCTCCCGTTGGTGGAGAAGTGCACAGGGGTCGTAACCGGCGACCCCGCTGGTCGTCCCAGGTGTCCCTTACCCACAACTCCGGGGCCCACACAGATCGAAACCAACAGAAAATCGTAGACTTGCTTGAATCCGATACAAACGAAACAAAGCTTAAACTTAACACACTTACCAGACGAAACTTATCCGCAAATCATGTCCTGCTTATACTCACACACACTTACACACACTCACACTTATCGAAGCTTTTCCAAACAAACGTAAAATAGCTTATATACATATACAAAATGTTTTTTTCAAGATCTTATATCAAACGAGATAAATCCCACAAAATATGTATCAAGCATATATTTAAATACATATATATACATAGTTGCATGCAGGGCTCAAAACACAAAGAGGGTTGTAGGTCGATATAACTAAAACAAAGAAAACCTCACCTGGCACCAAACGAAGCCAAAGACAAAGTAAACAGTTCACCCCGGAACCTGCACGACACACTGTCACCACCCCGGGTGCACCTGATCCAATTGAACATACGAAACACAAGACTCAGACTCAAATCACAACCACAAAGACGCACGGCCATGCTCACGAATACAAATGAAGCAACATATAATCCATATCTATTCACTCAAGTCATTCAGGTCATGTTATAATTCATATTACATGTCAAGAGATGCATAGCTTATAAAATTCATAACATTAATTACATAAAATAAATTAAAGCATTAGGAACTTAATTCTTATCAAATATTAGGTCCCGAGACAAATAAACACAAATTGCATTCCGATTTTATTCATAAATCCACAATTGCCTTATTTATAATATACTACCAATTAACATACTTAAGTAATTCATTTAAATTAAATACGACATATCTTTTCTTAATTTAATTCTCAAGTTTCATGTAATCCCATTATCAAATTAGTTTTCAAATATTACACTAACACCCCCTTAAACAAGAATTATTCTCAAGTAAGTAATGATATAACGAGGCAATTAAATTCAATAAGTCACGAATCAAGCTTTCATACAACATAATATATTTTCATATATCATACAATTCTCAATTTCCATTTCATAGTTCATACAAGGCCGAAATTACAATCAAAACAATTAACGAAAATAAATACAACTTCAAAAATTCATATAAAATCAACCGGACATCCAATTGACAAACGGAAAGTGGCGTTGGACTCACCACGACGAAAGGAACCCGCTGACCGAAAGTCACCAGAATACCGCCACCGTAGCCGGCCGAACAGCCACGTGCAGCCGCCGGACCACCACCTCCGGTGGACGAAAAATTCCCCGGAAGGACCGAAACGTGCGTCTCGGCCTACTCAACAAAAGCCCTCAATCAATTTCAGAAAACGCCAAACACGCCGGACTTCGTTGACAAAAAATCGAACTAAATTCCAACGACGAAACTTGAAATTAAATGCAAACCGCAAAACGAAAACGAAATCCGAACATACCGTTGGAAAGCCCGTAACGAGCCCTACGAAAGCCCCATAGCCAAAAGCCGAAAAAGTAACCGAAAAAATGGACCGCCGGTCCAGATCCGGTCCGCCACCGGTTCGCTGCCACCGGCCGGTTCTCGAGTCTGGGCCAACGTCATCCGCTACGTTCTAATATTCTGAGCAACTTCCGTGAAGGAACCACCTCCAAAACCGGCCGGAAAAAGGCCCCAAACCGCCGCCAAACGTCCGCCGTTGCGCCACTCACCGGTTCGGCCATCTCCGCCATGATTCGCTCAAAAAAGAGGCCGGAAATGAGTTCAGGGGGTCGAAATACGTTGGAAACCACCAAGGCTTGTCGGAAAACGCCGCCGGAAGGCGGCGGAACTTGCCGCTACAGTAGCGCCGCCACCTGTCGCGATCTTCGGGCGGCGCGTGCGGCGCCGTCACGGCCCGGATGGCCGCGCCGCCAACGCCATACACTGCGTCGGGGAGTCTTCTTACTGGGTCCGTGGCACGTGTCTCGAGATCACCGCCGGAAACCGCCGTGAATAGGTGGCGAAACGGTGGCGCCCGCCTGTGCGTCTGAAAATCGGCGAAAAGGGCCGCCTCCGGTTATCGTCAGGCCATGATCTTTGTATGGTTGAGACCGCGTCATCGAGCTCGTCGAAAAGCACTATTGGTTCGTCGAAATCCGTCGAGAAACGAGCGAGTTTGAACTAGTGTGTGAAAACACACCTTCGAGTGTATGTGTACAGTGTTGATCGCGGGAGAGAGACAGAGGAAGCTGAAGCTCAGTTATGGCACGAAAAACGATGAAGATAGATATTTAGCCCGGTCCTCGCGTGAAGAAACGATCGGCAGAAAGGGCTAACGACGTCAGAATTGGGCAAACTCAGAGTCTACGGACTCGTTTCGCTACCCTGAACGCGTTAAAGGGGTCAAAGAGGTCGAAATCTCGATCGAACGAGGAATGACCGAAAAACCCCTAAAAAGAGAAAATTGCAAACAAGCCCCTAAACTCTTAAAGAGTTCAAAATAGGGCCGTGCAAAGCACGAAATCACATAATTACACATATAAAAGGTTTAAAAGTGACGTACCTTATTTATAGGACGAGCGGGATGTTACACACATAGCCACACAATCAGATTGTCCTAAGCCGTACGACCTAGAAATACTCACACGACACTAGAGCCCGATTTTGCAACCGCACTCTGATACCACTTAAGGATGTAGCACCCACACTTAGGGACCAAGGCACTCACTGGGATAGGCAAGCTAAAACACAACTAGAGTATGCAGAAGGGATTAAATAAAACCAAAATAAGTAGTAGATGCATATCATAGATTCGTATAGGTTCCAACACATATACACATATCTTATTTACATATAGGTACCAACATACAAATCCTGTACAATGACCATCATGGCCTCACCAAAATACATGTATCAAGTCTCCAAGTCAAAAGATATACATGCACACAATAAGTAAAGCGTATGGAATTATACATCTAACGAGACCTAGACCGACAAGTGCAAAGGTAGACACACTTCTCCGCCTAGCTCAACTCCCAATACTTGCAACTAAAAGAATAAACGAGGGTCAGTCAACTGACTGAGTGAGGGGGCTAACGCACACCCACACCCTATATGTATATAGGAAAGCACATTTCAAAAGGTGGTCTTATGAACCGGACTAGGTTTTACAAATCAAACTTTCAAAACAAACATATATATACAGAACCATTTTTACAAACTCTATTCTGATTCATAATTCCCAAATCATAACATAACACATGCTCGGCGAGAATGAGCTTCCAACTTTTATTCCTCATATCAAACAAAACATAAATCAGAAACATAACTAACCACTCCACCAATGATGGAGGAGCCACCGGCCACCCTAACCATCTTTATCATTAACAAACCCACGCGGGGTACCTAACCCACGATGTGTCCTCCCCGGTTCTTACACCAAAGGCATCAAAATACCACGCCTTCCCTAGCTCCCGGGGTCGCACGTGATACCTTGGATGGAAACTATGCACAGGCCTAGCCCCGACGGCCCAAAACCATCCCGAGGATTCCTTACCCATAGCTCCTTGGATCCACATTCACATAACAATCACATACCAATCTTTCATGGCAAAACTCGCTAAACTGGAACATAAAAGACTTTCCAAAGTAGCTTACATACTCCTACATACTAACTTTTCCCAAATCAAACTCGTTCACAAAATCATAAAAATATCATATTCAACACTTATTTAACTATATATAGTCACATGCGCGGCTCTAAAACATCAGATAAGGCTTTAGGTCTTTAACTGTACAAAATCCTAAACCTCACCTTGTGCGCAGAAAAGAAAGGAGAGGGAGTGGTCAAGCGTATCAGGCTCGTCCCCGGCAACACCGTCTGAAAAGAAAACTCGATAACCCAAGCCTTAGACACTGTATGAACCAATCAAGACGCTCGGCAAAATGCATGACTTATGCTTGAATGTAAAACAATATGGAATCCGTCATATAATTCACATATCATAGCATATAACAATTATTTACATTTTATCATGCAATTAAAATCAAGTAATATCATCAAACATGCATAAGATTAACAATTAAAAGCATACAAAAGCATAATTATGTAAATAAGAAGCAGTAGCAGCTCCCAGGTCTCGGGAAGAATGGGAGCGACCCTTTCACTGTAGGGAACGACCGTTCACGTTTTTGCTTAAAATTTTCTGGAATATGGGAACGGCCGTTCCGACCTTAGTTCAAAATAGCAAGGACCGTTCCCAAATACCCGATTTCTCCCCGCGCGTCTGTAAAGATTTGGCCATTTTGGCCCTTGGGAACAACCCTTCCCATCCCCAGTATAAACTGGGAACGACCGTTCCCATTTTTGGGAAAACACATTAAAATGCCAGGAAGAGCCGTTCCCAGTTTAAAAATGGGACGAGAACGACCGTTCCGACCTGGTTCGAAAAGCAAAACAAAGAAGTTTCGTTACAGCAGCAGGGGAGTGCCAAAAATAGCCAAAAACCAATACGAAAGAGCTGCTACAACTTACCAAATCATGCAAACAATTCATATAAATCACGTAGGATAGGTTGGCACTGATATAACTCAAGAATAACAAGAATTAATGCTAAAGATCAATGAATGCAAATTCAAGCTCAAACACTTAAAAACATTGAATTCTCAACTAACGTTTGATCTCTTTCCATAAATACAACATATATTGTTAGGAAACGTACCCTTAAAGCAGATGTTTGCTTTACTATTTCTTAGCAAAATCACTGACAGTCTTTGAATAAAAAATGAGATGATTTTGCTCGTAGGCAATCACTTCTTTATGTGCTTATTTATGTCTGTTTGGGTTGACTGTGTTTTACACGTATGGAACTCCCATAATCCGATGAGGCTGTTAAGAACTTTGTCGTTATGGGAACGACACATGAAACAAGTTCTTAACTCCATAGGCGAGGATTAGAAACTTCTCCAAGTCGATGAGTCCGACAGACAGTGGGAGTGTCGACCTTGACTCTGCTGAGACTTGCTTGTGTGATTATGTCCTTTTGAAGGATCACTCAGTTTCATCGAGTGATAAGTGCATACGTTGATGCGTTCATAATACATAAGGGTGATTGTTACACGAACTTCATCACTGATATGTTCTGCGTGAGAACATTCCTAAATAGGAAAGGAAGTTTCCTAAAACTTCTAGATTAGGAAATATCTCACAGGACAATGACGTGATTCATTAATCCTAAGAATTGAGATTCTGCAATGTCTCATATGAGCTAACTCTCTAATCTTTGATATAGGCTCAAAAGGGTATCGCCATATAGACACCTGAACCACGGCCTATGTTGGGATTACACAAGTGACGTATGGAGAATTAGTAGAATCAACAAAGGACCTACACTTGTTAAGGACAAGGATGATCTCTTACTGATTGAGTTGTTCATAGTCTATTAAACATTAAACCCTTGGCCAAGGTGGATAAAAGATCAAGACATCTAGAAAATGGGGTTTTCTAGGATTGAGATCGAAATGGATATGAAACGAACTTAACTTTAAAGATCAAGAATATTTTGGCTCTGAGAATATTCCCATGCCTTAGTTCTTGATTGAGAGATGGAGTTGTAGGAGGATCGTATTTCACTGATTATCATTGACTGAAAGGTTCTTCGATTCATTTCATTATTCGGCTAGGGGTCACACACCCATTGCTAGATTACGGTAGTGTGATCTGTGAAGTGATTAATTAATTATTGTCACTGCTAATCGAATAATGAACCTGAAGGGTCACACACAAATGTCAGAACACGAGGGTTATGGTAGGATGTTAATATGGTTAATGAAGGATCAAAATAGTTGATCGAAATGGGCATAGCACGAGGCTGATGCCACGTGTCAAGTACACGTGGCTGCCACGTGTCATGTGCACGTGGCTTCACGCGTGTCCCATTTCTTGTGATTTATTTCACACGTGAATTCTTTTCTAGAATTAATTAATTAAATTATAATTAATTAATTTTAGTCTTTTAATTAATTATGAATTAATTGTTAAGACTATTTTCAAATAAACTTAATCCAATAAATAATTAATTGGGAATTAGTTGATTTATTGAATACTGACTTTTAACTTTAGGAAAGTTGAAAAGTCCAACTTCCTATTGTAGGAGAGAGAATGTTATTCTTGCAAGAGTTGGAGAACAGGTTGGGAACTTATTTTCTCTAATTAGATTAAATAATTATTTAGTTAATTAGTGAGCAAGAAAACAAAGTCCACTAGGTTTGGGAACCTTAGGGATTTTCGAACCATCCTAGTATTTATACTAGGGGTGGTGCTTCTCTTATTTTTTAGACCAACACTCACGAAGTGTTAAGTTTTTGAGAAAAATAAAAGAAAAGTTTTGAAAGCAAAACCTTAGCCATTAACACAAGCTATAGAACTAGCATTCTCACTTGCTTGATCGTGTTCTAGGACTGGTGTGGATATGCTTTGGAGGCCCTCTACTTTGGAGTCTAATTCGAAGGACCATTCGAGGGACTTTCCGCTTGAAGGGTGTTAGGCAGTAACAACATCACAAGAAAGCTTGAATTAAAGTGAGTTTCTTGTTATTCCCAACGTTACAGTACAAAAATTGCAAGACAACGATTAAACTTGTGGATAAAATTTTAACTTCAGCTGCTCAACGCTTTCGTGTTTTCCAATAAGTGGTATCAAAGCCGCCTTGCAACGTTTGTATTGTATCTTTACTGCTTTATGAATTTTGATGAAAATTCTTGAATTTGAGTATATGTTGTGTATTCATGGTTTTTGTTTGAAATACGAAGTTACCGGATCTAAATTGTTTCTTGAAAATTTTGCGAAAATTATTTCCTGATTAATCTGGTTTTAAACTGTTTTTAATTCAGATTGATTTGTACTGTTTTAATTCGAAAACTGAATCTAGAATTTTGGAAATAGCGAAACGGGATCGAAACGGACTGTATATTCGCGCGCGTTTACCCGCGGCCAAGCGCTTTTCATCAAAATTGATAAGGCAGTAAGATAACAAGCGCTTTTCATCAAGCGCTTTCCCGCCCCGCCTTGTCTGCAGTCCGCGCGGGCGGACCGGCCAGGCACGCCAGGGCCGCTAGGACATAAATTATCTTATGTGATGTAAATTGTCTTATGTGGTATGAATGTTAGAACTAGTGATTATGCAGTGGCTCCGATAATTGCATATAAGATAGGATACCCATGATCATCACATAATTAGTATCATGCTAGGACATGTTATCTGCTAATTGCTTCTGTGATGCACTTTATGTGAAGCTGCATTAACAAGACAATTAAAATTTGGATAACATTATATGTTGGTGAGGTCATTCGAAAATCTCATTTAAATATTGAGCAAAATTCGAATAAATAGGTGTTTTATCATGGTAATAAAATTCCTAGCATTCCACCAATAGGATTTAAGACTTAATAAGTGAAACTAATTGTTGTCTCACGAGTCGTGGGGTAATTAGTGTAGCTTATTAACTCTTAGTTTCCTGATTAATTATTTAAAAAAATTAGTATTTCTTGACCATTTTAGAATGGGCTATGTCTCACGAGTCGTGGGTAATTCCGGACTAAGTTTGGTTGAGATCTTATGATTGATGGGTCCTGCTCAACACTAAAGTAGATATGGATGTCTCACGAGTCGTGGGTCCATGATTGAAAGATTAGTGATGCAAAAATATTACTAGGAATTCCATGAGGATGGAATTCGCAATTCCTACCTACCTAAAGATTGTTAGACCTTTGGATGTCTCACGAGTCATGGGTCCAAAACAAAGAATGCTTGGGATCCTAGTACCCATTGAGAAAATAAGTTTCTTCTAAAGTCGTTGGGATTTCTAGACTCTCTAAAAACAGTGGGAGAACATATTTCTAAAGACCTTGATAATTTGTAATCGTTATTATTCAGCATGATCATGATTTCTCTGTTTTTCCATTTAGGTTATAGTTCTGTGATTCTCTACAATTGAAATGGCAACCAACAACCCTTTGGTATCCATCCTCGAATCAAGCAAGTTGACAGGGCCCAATTACTCTGATTGGCTTCGGAATATAAAGATAGTTTTAGATTCTGAAAAGAGAAGATATGTTCTCTTCGAGGGAGAGCCTATCGCTGAAGGCGAGGCTCCGACTCGGGCTGAAAGAGAGGCGATCGCGAAATGGTCTGAAGATAATCTTCAAGCCCGTTGCCTCATGTTGGCCAACATGTCTCCGGATATGCAAAAGTAACACGAGTTAATGGAAAAAGCTTAGGAGATCTATGACCATCCCAAGAAATTGCACCGTCCCAAAGAGCATGTTCTAAGGTACAACACCTCTAAGGAGCTCTTTCATCTCAGAATGAAAGAAGGTACAAGTGTCCATGGGCACGGTCTCAAATTTCTTTCTTTGAACGAGAAACTGACCTCCATGGAAATGCCACTGAGTGAAGAACTCGCTGTGGATTTGTTGTTCGCATCGCTTCCACTATCATTCAATCCTTTCATGCTAAACTTCAACATGAATCATCCTCATGCTACTGTAGCTGAGTTGATTAGTCAGCTTGTGACTACTGAAGACACGATCAAGAAGGATCACAATGTAATGATGGTCACTTCCTCTTCTAGGCCTTCTAAAGGCAAAGGGAAGAAAGTTCCTAAGAAGAAGGGTTCTCTTAAACCCGATGGAGGGGTTAAAAAGAGAAAGGCCAGGAAGAGAAAAGATCAGACAGAGGACGTTTGCCATCATTGTGGCAAGAAAGGGTATTGAAAAAGGAACTGCCAAGAGTACAAGGATACTCTAACGAAATGTGCATTTATTGTTGAAGTAAATCTATCTATTGATTCTAATTCTTGGGGTCTTGATACCGGCTATGGAGCTCATATCTGTAATGATGTACAGTTGCTAAATGAGGTCCGGTAGCTTGAAGAAGAAGAATGCATCTTGAAGGTTGGGAATGGATCAAGCGTTCAAGTTCAAGCCATCGGGACATGTAGATTAGATTTAGGTGTCTTTACTTTGGTTTTGAACAAAGTCCTTTATGTACCTTCTATTATTCGTAATATCATTTCCATTCCAATACTTGATTGTGAAGGTTATGAAACTTTTTCTAGAAATAGAAACTTTTATCTTGAGAAGAATAAAACTTATGTTTTACTTGGTACATTATCTAATGGACTTTACACAACTAAAGACACTAATATTCTGAATATACAACAATTAAACAAACGAAAAAAAAAAAAGATGACAAGATCTCGGCTTCTTTATGGCACGCATGTTTAGGCCACGTTTCCAAAGACAGGATTGCTAAGTTAACAAATTTATGATCATTCTATGATAATGAACTTAAAGAGTTAACTCATTGTGAATCATGTCTTAAAGGAAAGATGGTCAAAACTCCCTTTAATGGTAAAGTGGAACGTGCCACTAAAGTATTGGATTTAATCCATACTGATGTTTATGGACCACTTAGTGCAAGTACGAGAAACAATCATCAGTATTTCATAACCTTCATAGACGACTTTAGTCGTTTTGGTTGTGTATACTTAATGAAGTATAAATCTGAAGCCTTTGAGAAATTCTTGGAATTTCAGAAGGAGGTTGAGAACCAAATTGGTCACAAGATTAAGACACTTCAATCTTATCAAGGTGGCGAGTATCTAAGTGACGAATTCCTTAGTCATCTCAGAGATAATGGAATGAATTATCTCTCAGTGGACTCCTCCAGGAACTCCTCAATTAAATGGAGTTTCGGAGAGAAGGAACAGAACCTTACTTGATATGGTTCATTCCATGATGAGCTTCACTGAATTGCCACCTTCATTCTGGGGTTATGCCTTAGAATCAACAGTTAAGATTCTGAATCTTGTTCCCTCCAAATCTGTACCCAAAACCCCATTTGAGATGTGGTTTGGCAAAATCCCTAATTATTCTTACTTAGGAATTTGGTGTTGTCCTGCTTACGTGAAGAGGACAGTGGGAGATAAGCTTGAAGCTAGATCAAGCTTATGCAACTTCGTAGGATATCCTAAAGAGTCAATAGGATATTATTTCTACGATCCTCTTGAACAAAAGGTCTTTGTGTCAAGAAATGCTACTTTTCTTGAGGACTCGTTCCTTAAGAAAAAAAAAAGGCAAGATCGCAGAAGTCCAAGAGGATCGAGACCAAGGTCCAAAGCCAAGTCTGGAGACCATCGTCCCTCAGCCAATCACAGTGAGTGATACACGCGAAAATCCTCCTCTAGTAAGACGTTCTGAACGTATTCCTAGACAACCAGATAGATGGTATGGTTTTCTCCACCAAACATCTCAGTTGGATAATGATCCATTAACTTATGAGGAGGCACTATTGGATTCGAACTCTGAATAGTGGAAAGAAGAAATGAAATCCGAGATGGATTCCATGTACTCTAACTAAGTTTGGACCTTGGTTGATCCACCTGATGGGATCAGGCCCATAGGGTGCAAATGGATATATAACCGTAAGCTTGGAGTAGATGGAAGCGTGGCAGCCTTTAAAGCAAGATTAGTTGTTAAGGGTTTCACTCAAAGACCAGGTGTAGACTTTGATGAAACCTTCTCCCCGGTTGCAATGCAAATGTCCATTCGGGTCTTGCTTGCCATTGGTGCATATTATGACTATGAGATATGGCAAATGGATGTGGCTGCTACGTGTCATGTACATGTGGCTTCACGCGTGTCCCATTTCGTGTGATTTATTGACGTAATCGACATGATTATACTTGCTCCTTACGTGATAAAAGTTTCTATAATTGTTTTCTTGGATTGTTACCTTGTGTATATGAGAGACAGGGTTCTCTCGTTACCTGTTGAGAGGCGGGGTTCTCTCGTTACCTGTTGAGAGATGGGGTTCTCTCATTGCTTGTCTGAGAGACAGGGCTCTCTCAATGCTTGTGTAAAACAGCTAAAGCTCGATAGTGGACCTAGGGACCAGGTCCTCTTAAAAGGGGTAGAGTTGTAACGCCCCGATTTTCATTTATTACCCTCTTACGTTTCATTGTAATTTTATAAATTATATTTTATCACACTTCCCTAAAATTATATGAATTCCTATCAAATTGAGAATTTATCGCATGACTTGAAATTGTTTATTGCATGAAATAATTGCCGAGTGTGAATTAATTGTGAACTTGACCTTAAATGATCTTTCTTTAAAATTCAACGACCAAATTGCATTCTTATTTCCTTGGACTTAATTGATCAATTTTCAAGCTATTCATCCTTAATTGCATAACTTGAACCTTTGAGGGATTAAATGGTAATTTGTGGTTTTTCATCAAAATCAAGATTGGTGATTCACGTACATG
Source organism: Lantana camara (assembly GCA_037501455.1). NCBI lineage: Eukaryota > Viridiplantae > Streptophyta > Magnoliopsida > Lamiales > Verbenaceae > Lantana > Lantana camara. The sequence continues at coordinate 78,936,975 of CM074856.1, forward strand.
TCTTCTTCATGTTTCCATTTCATTTCCAACAAAGCTTTAATCCCACAATTTGCTTCTTCTCTCACCGAACCATAAACCTCAAGAAGGAGAAGAGATTTTAGTGATTTCATCCAATCTTTTCAAGGAAAATTCAAGCTTTGTAGCTCAATCATCCATCTTCATTCTCTTCCTCCATTTATTTTCATTTAAGGTGGGTGTGTGCATGAGTATGTGATTCTTGATGATTTTCATGAAAGTTAGGGGTTGTAATTTTATGAAATATATGGATTATATGTTAGTTGATGCATGAATATATGATTATACCATGATTTGAGGTATGAATTCCTGAAGAAAGTGAGTTATGGGATGATTTGGTGCATGAACTTGAAATGGAAATTCTTGATGTTCTTCAGTGATTTAAGTGTCCATATGGTGTTTTATTATATCTTAATCATGTATACATGCTCACTCCCAGAATCCTTGCATTTTAATGTGAAATTGATGAAGTTTTGAGTTGTTTGTTTTGTTGCCGAAGCTCTCCCCTGTTCTGCTCTGTTTTTGTAATTACAGAGGAACGGGAACGGCCCTTCCCGTCCCCAGTTCATTCTGGGAACGGTCGTTCCCATTCCTTTGAACCAAAATCGGCGCGCGCATGGGAATGGCCGTTCCCATTTTGGACTACGAGCCGGAAGGGCCATTCCCAGCATAAGTCGAAATTTTAATTTATGAAGCGCAGGGGCGTTTTTGAAGAGCCATCGGAACGGCCCTTCCCATAATGAACTGAAACCCGGAACAGCTGTTCCCAGGTCTGTGGCAGAACAAAACCTACTGCATAAAATTGAGATTTTGGATTTTAATTTCAATGCCTTTATTGATCCCAAATTGTTATTATATGATCAATTACATGTTAAAACAAGATGCTTTCATGCTAGATTGAGTTTTGCTCGTCATCTCGTTGTATTTTCACCGTTAGTCATATTTGATCCATTTTGAGTCAAGTCTCACGTACATATGTCTTTCTTGCACAGACCAGCTTCCCCGTGACGAGGAGCAGGGCCCGTAGGCCGTGTCTTTGTTCGTATTTTATCGGTAAAGGTGAGGTTTCATTGTAGGTACATAGAACCCGTATAACCCTTATGTGAAGTTTTGGGCCAAAAGGTATATATATTTATCTATAATCATTTCTAAACTCGTAAACAATTGCCAGCAAGTCATGTTCATGAAAAGAAATTCATGTATCGTGATTAATCGTGATAGTGTATTGGCGAGTAGCATGATAACACTTTGGGCCCGAGGGTTAGTGTATGAGCCAACCAGGAAAGCATAGGGCTGACGGGTAACTCTGCACTCCCCTTATCATTTGGGATGACCCCTGAGTTCACCAAGAGGTTTGGTGGAGAGAGGAATCCCGTACGTGGGAGTCATGTTCCCGACGTACGAGCATGGATGGATAGGGTCTTGCAAACCCACCATCACCTGGAAGGAAAGGAGTTCATGAAATTGCTACTTGTGCACTATAATAAACTGTATGATCACATGATAATTAAACAAGCATGTAGTGTCACTATTGGTGTAATGTTGGAGAATTGCCCTCACTCACCGGGCCACGTATTGAAGGGAATTGATAGAATTAATTTATTAACTTGATAGTTGTAATCACGGGCGATGAATATTTCATTTTGGAACTTATATTACTTTTTTATAAAAGCGTTAACCGAGGTTATAACTTGCATGTTACTTGTGTTTATATATATATGCCCCTCACTCAGTCTTCCATAGACTGACGCCTCCACCTTTCAGGTTTTCACCGTGGCATGCTAGGCAGGAGTCGGGTCGTGTCGTCCAGCTGAGTCTAGCACTTCATACATTTTCATGATGTTGATATTTCCGGATTTATTATGTTATTGTTATTGTTAGCATTTAGAGACTTATGTATGTATAGTATGTTGGAGATGATAAAGTATTGATATGCTAGCTAGAATAGGATGAGCTTTTGAGATGTTTGATATATGCTGATAAAATGATAATGTTATGCTTCCGCGTTTGAATTTTCGTGTGTTGGATTTAATTCATTTGGGTATAGTCTAGTCCCGCCTAGCTAGCTTGTTTCTTTTATTTGTCACCCGTTCGCTATCGGTTGGTTCATGTATGGATTATCCATTTCATATGTGGATCGACCTATAGTGCGGGGGTGTGGCATCTTTACGTAAAGGGGTGCTACATCTTAGGTGGTATCAGAGCCCGGTTCCAAAACCGAGGTTCTATTGTCGTGTCTCGTGAGTCTAGGTCGAATGGCATAGGATTATTTGATAAATTGCGAGTCTTGCATCTTATATGGAACTACTTGAATCTATTTGAATTTGATGAATTATTTGAACTATGTATTTTACAATCCATCATGCATATTTAGTGTCTTATTTACAGGATGCCTCGAGGTAGACCTCGTCGTGAGCATTCTCCAGAGCATAGGAGACACCACCATGAGCATCCCCCTCATGCTCCTCCACCTCCACCCCCTCTTGCTCAACCACAGGACTTCATGAATGCGGTTGTTGGTTTGATTGATCAGAGACTTAGGGATTATGTGCCTCCAGCACCATCTGCACCACCGGTACCACAAGAGGCACCCATTTCTGCCATACTACGGGAGTTTCACAATCAGCTTCCTCCTAAGTTTTATAAGGGCAATGATATTCATGGCTAAAGGAAGTGGAAAGAATCTGGGAGCTTATTCATTGTGATTCTCGGGAGAAAGCTCGTTCACTATCACTCTAATTTAGGGGAAGCTGTTACATGGGAGGTGTTTGTCAGAGAATTTAAGAACAAATTCATTCCACCAGCCTCTCGCACTCGTAGGTTGAAGGAGTTCACTGAACTGAAGCAAGGAGGGAAATCTGTTGCTGAGTACATCGCGGAGTATGAAAGGTTATCTCGCTATGCACCCAATATAGCAAGTGACGACTTCCATAAAGCCATGTAGTTTGTACAAGGACTCCGATCGGATATCCAGGTTGCCTTGGAAGCGGTTAACACGAGTACGTGGGCTAAAGCTATTACAAAAGCTTTGAAAGTTGAAGACTCAGTTAATGCAAGAAGAATGATTCCTCGCTTCGAAGATACCCCAGTTTCGGAATCGGGACAAGGTTCTAACGCAATGAAAAGGTCTATTACTGATTCGATCCTACCATCTCAGGAGAGACCTAAGAAGAAGAAGCCTCAAATTCCTAGATCGACTCTAGAAGATGCTTCTGCCACGACATTTCCATCACAGTCAGGGAAGCCTCTTTGTGCTTATTGTGGACGTGAAAACCATACTTTTGAGGCTTGTCGGAAGCGTTTAAACTTATGTATGCGATGTGGGAGCAATGAGCACCAAGCAAACACGTGTCCGAAGCGACGAGAAGTGTCGGTCGGGGGTGAGAGGCCACTAGTTTAGGCTCGTGCATATAATCTAGCGAGGGAGGTGCAAAATTTAGATGTTCATCCGAACATGGTAGCCGCAGGTATTAATTACATCCATGACATAATCAACGGTGAATGGTACACTTATCATGCATATCACGAGCATCACGAATTTCATTATTGCCTATAATCTCTTGCTAGTAACGATTTATTTCTTTATAGAGGATAAATTGACGTGATCGACATGATTATGCTTGCTCCTTATGTGATAAATGTTTCTATAATTGTTTTCTGGGATTGTTACCTTGTGTATGTGAGAGACGGGGTTCTCTCGTTACCTGTTGAGAGACGGGCTTCTCTCATTGCTTTCTTGAGAGACAGGGTTCTCTCGTTGCTTGTCTGAGAGACGGGTGATACGAACTCCACGTATTTGCCGTGAAACCGTATACCAACACTTAGAGTTCTTGATTTTCGATCGTCCACTTCAAGGTTAAAATTGAGGAGTGTGACCCGTTTGCTATAATGAGCAAGGAACCAACACTATCAGATTTGAAAAGTAATGCACCCCGTCGACTATAATGAGTAGGGAAATGACATCATCCGGTGGAGGGTTTGAAGCCCTAATGACGTTCATCTAAGAACTAGAGAGTTTAAGTCACTTGAATCACAATTCATTAAGAGTTGACTGAAAAAAAACAAAATACAAGGCTGGAATATAAAGATGCATGCATGGGAATTCTAGGGCACAATTCAGAATTCAAAGAGAAGCTATTCTCATCACTTTCCTAGTAGGTTAAAAAAATGGGCTTAACCTAACCTAAATGCATGGAAAATAAATAAAAAGATGGCCCAAAGTATAATTTAATAGTTCAGGGCCAAATTACAATAAACTTAACACAGTTTGGGCTTAAAATTCGATCACTAAGACATTGAAACAAGGTGGATTGGATCCAGCTGAATACTTGTCTTCTTGGGGCTCTTCTTGAGTTATTTGGATCAAAAGAGATTGAACTTCCTCTTGCATTCTTTTGGACCGCGACCGTGTGATACATCCAACATAACTTGGTTCATCTTGAGTTGTGATCATATCAACATTTGGATCAAAGTGTGGCCTTATCTTATGATTCACATCATCCTTGCCTTCTTGAAAAGGATTCGACCTCGAATCAAAATATGCATCAAAAGGAGTTAAATCAGCCACATTAAAAGTTGCACTTAAACTGTACTTACCCGGAAGATCAATTTTGTATGCATTATCATTAATCCTCTCCAACACTTTGAATGGTCCATCTCCCCTTGGATCAAGCTTGGACTTCCGTTGGTTATTGAATCTCTCATTCCTAAAATGTACCAAAACTAAATCACCTTTCTTGAAAACAACCTTCCTTCGTCCTTTGTTAGCATGGATCATAGCTTGACTGTTTCTCTTGAGGATATGAAGTCGTGCGTCTTCATGCATTTTCTTCACTCGTTCATCCTTATCTTTTCCATCTAAACTCACAAGCTCATTCATAGGCAAAGGAAGTAAATCGAGAGGGGTTGAAGGGTTAAATCCATACACAACTTCAAAAGCTGAAAAGGAAGTAGAAGAATGTATTGAACGATTATAAGCAAATTCAACAAACGGAATTTATTCAACCCAATTCTTTGAATATGTTTTAAAAACAACCCTTAAAAGAGTTCCCAAGGTTCTATTTACAACTTCCGTTTGTCCATCCGTTTGAGGATGACAAGTGGTTGAAAACAACAACTTAGTTCCCAATTTTCCCCACAAAACCCTCCAAAAATGACTTAAGAACTTCACATCTCGATCACTTACAATAGACTTTGGAATTCCATGAAGTCTTACCACTTCTTTAAAGAATAAACCTGCCATATTTGTTGCATCATCCGTTTTATTACAAGGGATAAAATGTGCTATTTTAGAGAAACGGTCAACAACAAAAAAAATTGAATCCTTCCCGTTTTGTGTTCTTGGCATTCCTAACACAAAATACATAAACAAATCTACCCAAGGATGAGTTGGAACCGGCAAAGGTGTGTAAAGACCATGAGGTTTAACTCGTGATTTTGCCTTTCTACAAGTTATGCATTTGTTACAAAATATTTCAACATCTCGTTTCATGTAAGGCCAAAAGAAGTGTTCTTTAATCATGTTCAAAGTTTTCAAAACACCAAAATGCCCCATTAAACCCCTCCCATGAGACTCACGCAAAAGTAATTGGAGTAAGGAACAATTAGGTATACACAACTTGTTTTCTCGAAAGAGATATGTGATGCCCCGTCCGATAAATCGTGCAGGTATGCGCCACGAGAGAGTTTAACTTATGCACTTATGTGATTTAATTTCCCTTTTATGTGTTTAATTCCAACTTTGATTGAAAATGTGACTTAATTGACTAAAACCCAAAATGGTGAAATATGAATTCTTGCATGACAACTTGAAAATGGAACTTGGATAAATTTAAATTAATTGTTGGAGTTGGATTTAAATAGGACTTGAACCTATTGGTGTGTTTGAGCCTAACTTGAGTTAGGTAAGTTTGGGTCATTCGGGGACCAATATGAGCTCGGGAATTCGAATTCGAATTCCGACACCACCATTGGACTTGTGTGACGCCCCGTATTCTCGAAGGGCATCCTGACGATATTAAGAAGTAAGTCTCTACACTTGAGTGTGTTTAATTTAAGAGTTCTTGAATTATGTGATTTAATGTAAAACCAATTTTATATGTGATCATTCGAATTATTCTAAGATTAATTGTCACCTTGATTAATTACGCGTATATGTAGCCCTAACCGTCTAATTTGATTTAATTCGAATTTATTCCATGAAATAATTGTCAAGTTGATTTTAAATCCATCATGTTACTTAACTTGTTTAATTTCGGTTTACTTGAATTCCTTGAGATTAATTATCACTCATGTGTTTACGAAGTGTCGTTAAATTCTACAAAAGGTTTCTAAAGTTAACTTGAATTAAACTCTAATTGGTAAATCTCTCTCTTTCATTTTAATTTATAAAATTAATTCGGAGCTTGAATGTTTAGTCGTAACTTTATCGATTTTATTTACAATTATTTGTACTCGTTATCTCACTATGCTACACAATAAGGATACCCGGTTGTATATAGCTTGTGCACAAGACACATTTCTCCCAATCTCCTCTTTTCTCTCTTGGTTTTCTCTCTCTCTCCCATTCCCGCACACAGACTACACCTAAAACACACACTAGTCGTAACTTGGCCGTTTCTCGACGGAATTCGATGAATGAGTAGTCCATTTCGAAGAGCTTGACGAGAGGATCACGATGGTACAAAGATCTTGGCCAAACGACCAGCGGTAGAGGAGATATCTGCGATTTACAGACGTAACTGCTCAAAGTTTGGAAATTCGCGACTGGATTGCGGCAGCAACTTCGACAGCCTCGTACGGCCCCCTCTGACATCAGAATATAGCGAAATTGGTATGCAAATTGAACGTCTCGATGAGATCTAAGACATGGAAGTGGTGGCGCACTAATTGGAGCAGCGGTGGCTCCACACGCGCGGCTCAAAGCTCACGCAGCTGGTGGTGGATCTGGGCAAACTTCGTCGGTCATTTTCGGTGAATCCGGCGGCGGTTTTGGGCGGATGAGATACCGATCTGAAGTTATTCTCATGGGGAATGAATTCTGGGTTGGTGGCACAACCATCGGAGTGGAGGTGGCGGCGCACGAGCTGTCTGAAGTCGCGGCGGCGGTGGCTTGTTACTATAGCTGCCAAATTCTTGACTTTCCGGCCACTTTCTCCAGCGACCAACTTGGGGGTTTCGAAGAGCACGTCATGGGTAAGTCGATGCTTTTTACGGATTTCGTTTTCGTTCACCGGATTGGAAGTAATTTGATTTTGAAGTTTTGGGGTTTTCGTATTCTTGATTCAAGATCTAGGACGATTGGCTTGGAATTTTCAAAAATTGATCAAGGATTTGGAACGACCACAAAGACTACATTCTCGGATAATTTTTCGGGATTTTTCCGGTGACTTTCGGCGGCGGCCCGGTGGCGGCCCGGAGACTTTCCGGTGGCACCGGCGGCGGCGCTCCGGCGAATTTCGGACAGCTTATCGGCTCGATTCGGTGAGTCCAATGCCGCTTTTCGTTTATTAATCGCACACTCGATTTATTTATTGTGAATTATTTTGCATAATTCAAATTATTTGAATTAATTGTTTTAAGTACAGATAAATTGTTTATTGTTGGTTTGTTGATCGAGATGTATTCCAATCATATACGAAAATATGTTTTGAATGAATTGTGATATGCATGAATATTTTGACTTACAACTTGAATCTCGGTGTGATGAATTTACGCTATTCGTTAAGTACGAAGGGGTGTTAGTGTAATATTTAAAAACTAATCTTTTATGTGACTAAATGAACTTGAATGATATTTTAGAAGAATGAACATGTTGTGATTTCTCTATATGAATTTGAGACGTTCTCAATGCTATGTTTGTTGAAAATTGTGTTTCAAATATAGAATTAAGATACATGAAGGATGCTTGAACAACTTGAGACTTGATGCATGATAGGAGTTAGAATTGTAATATCTTGATTTACTCTTACTACTCGAAAATGGTATATTATGAATTACGATAAATTGGTAATTGTCATGCTTGTAAGTAATTAATTCCTAGTTGAATAATTGTATAAACACTTTAAATGAACAATTATGCTTAGCAATCGACTAAGGGGATGTATGTATAATAATTCTAAACTTTTATAAATGACTTAGGGGATGTAAGTGTAATATTTATGAAACTATGAATGTGACTTGAGCTTGTGTACCGAAGATGTTGTGAAGTTTAAAGTATGATCTTAAGTGAATTAAATGCACTCTTTATTTGTATCAAGCATGCCATCTACCTACAACAACTTTGTACGTTTATATGATCAAGTTGCTCTTACTTATGCACTTTATAACTCGACATGAACTTGATGCTTAATTCTAATATTATAATTGAACACTGTGACATGGATGATTTAATATGCATTTTGTGAATACATTGACTTCCTAAATTGATCTTGTATCTTTGGAAATGGAATTGCATGATGGTTGCTTGTAAATATGACCTTGTTGAGCATTGATATGCCTTGAATGACCACGAAACCTTATCCAAGCACAACATGAACACTTATGCATAACCACGATCATGTTGAGCAACGCCGTGCGTCTTTTTTGGTTCATATAGAGTCTAAGTCTGGGCTTTTGTATGTCTTGTCACAGAGTTTGGTGGTGCCGGTGGGCCCGAGGTTTAGAGTGTTTGGCCCTTCACACTCTCAGTGTGACGCCCGAAGCGACGAGCCACAACATTCCCCGCACCTAGACCGGAATCCACATATGAAATGGGAGTCCATACATGAATCCAAGTCTAAGCGAACGAGGACCTACACGTACACACTAGGTTAAGCGGGACTAAGACAGCAACAGAGTGCGCAAGAAAAACAATTAAACAAATATGCGGAAGCAAATAACAGGATCGAAAAGCATACCAAATATATACGTGGCCATTCCGGACCAAAATACAAAAGGTATTCAATGTTCTCCAAAGTATAGCTTAATTCAAATACATAACAAAATATTCAAAAGATGAAAGTATGAAATGCTGACTCGACCCAAACTAGCTAGCACGACACGTCCACGTACTTTCCCGCTTAGCTCGAGCAAACCTGCAACTAAAAGAGGGGAAAGGAGAGGGGTCAGTCACAACTCAACTGAGTGAGGGGGGCTCACGCACACCTACACGCTATATAGATATAGATCAGAGCACGTATTAAATGAAAGATTATGAACCGGGGTAGGGTTTTACACACCAAATCATTTTCGGAACAAACTTACACATTTCATAATCAAAATAAGACATAATAGAATTAAAGGAAACTCCTATCCCGTTTCATAACCAACGAACCATACAAAAGCTCGGCGAGTACGAGCACTAACCCTTACTCCTCTAAAACGTAAGAAAATCAAGAAAGCCGCAAATACATAAATAATACATCCCCAACAACAACGGTGTTTCGGGAGTCAAACCCTCTCCACCTAATTGCCAATGCAGGCGGGGTAGCTATCCCACGATGTGCTTGAAGCACCACGCCTCCTCAACCTCCAAGAGTCACGCGTCAGTACTCCAAATGGAGATCGTGCACAGGCTTAACCCGACGGCCCTTGCTGTCCCGGGCGTCCTTACCCACATCTCCGGGGCCCAGTAACAACCAATTATCTCATTAAACTTACTTAACTCGCTACATAAATAAACATAACTTACGTACCTTATCGAGCATACCTTACCTTGCAACTCGGCATATGCTATACGCGTACCTCTCCGTGTCTTCCTTAACATTAAGATGTTGAGGTAGATCCTAGCTTGCTTGACAACACACGGTTTGGAGCATAGCCTCGTTGCAAAACATTTTCAAGCTTATATATGCTTATACTTATAGTTCAAAATGTTTAATCGTATGACAAGGTCATAAACATATCATATGACACATATCTAATAGATAAATATATAGTATATTCGCATGCGGTTGAGAAATCATCACATTTAGGCCATAGGTCGATTAACTAAAGGGAAGGATCCTAAACCTCACCTTGTAGCAAAAGTAGGTAGAGTCCGGGCCCAAAAAGGAGCAAACAAAGACCTAAACCTTGGGTTTAATGACGTTCGAAGGAGGATTTGAAACAAAAGAACACAACACCAGAGACTTAGACTCAATCATGAATCAATTAGACGCACGGCGATGCATACAAATGCGAGTGGGTGCAATGCATGTCATATAAATTCATATTTAGGCATGCCGGAGCAAATAATAAAATAGTACATAAGGATTCAAGAATTAAACTCATATCATATCAAATAACCTCATAATGTATCATATTATAGCATATCACAAGCATTCATGAGTTTAAAATTGTAACATCCCGCTTGTCCGATTTATAAGGTATGCCACGTTCTAACCTTTTAATGTGTTTAATTATGTGATTTTATATTTTTCGTGGCCCTATTTTGAACTCTTTTAGAGTTTAGGGGCCCCTTTGTAATTTTCTCTTTTTAGGGGTCTTTTGGTCATTTCTCGTTCGATCGAGTTTTCGACCTTTTTGACCCCTTCAACGCGTTCGGGGCAGCGAGACGAGTCCGTAGACTCTGAGTTTGCCAAATTCCGACTTCGTTAGCCCGTCCTTCCGATCGTTTTACCGTACGAGGACCCGAGATATATACCCTGGATCCTCATTTTGCGTGCCAGAATCTCAGCTCCAGACTTGGTCGTCTTCCTCCAGCGATCAGACACTATTCATGCAGTGGAGGTGTATTTTCACACACATGTCCGTTCTCGCTCGTTTCTCGACGGGATTCGACGTTTGAGTAGTGGAAATTTATCAACTCGATGAGCCCGTCACAATGGTATAAGAATCGGAGGCTAAAAATCAGCGGTGGTGGCGCTACGGCGAGAAGCAGGCGGCGTGGCTTAGAGCAACCACTTCGTCGCCCATTCGGGGCGGCTTCCGACGGCGATTTTCCGACACGCGGCCCTGACCCATGAAGAGGACTTCCCGGCGTATTTTTCTGGACAAGCGGCGCCGCCATCGGGGTGGTGAGGAGGCCGCACGTGCCGCCCAAAGCGGACGGCGGGCGGCGGTGCTACTGTAGCGGCGCGATTCCGCCGCCTCCGGCGACTTTTTCCGGTGAACTTCGACGGTTTCCAAGGTTTTTCGAGGCCCTGATTCCATTTTCGGCATCAGATTGAAGCAATTCGTGGCGGAAGTGGCTGAACCGACAAGTGGCGCAGCGGCGGGACTTCGATGGCGGTTTGGGACCTTTTTCCGGCCGGTTTTGGTGGTGGTTCCTTCACGGAAGTTGCTCAGAATAATGGAACATAGCGGATGGCGTTGGCCCCGACTCGAGAACCGGCCGGCGACGGCGAACCGGTAGCGGACCGGCTCTGGACCAGCGGTTCGATTTTTCGGCGATTTTTCCGGGGCTTGGCTATGGGGTTTTCTTAGGGCTCGTTATGGGCTTTCCAACGGTATGTCCGGATTTTATTTTTGTTTAGCGGTTTGTATTTAATTTCAGTTTTCGTATTAGGATTTTAGTTCGGTTTTTCGTCAACGAAGTCCGGTGTGTTGGTTATTTTCTGAAATTGGTTGAGGGCTTTTGTCAAGCAGGCCGAGGCGTACGTTTCTGTCCTTCCGGGGAATTTTCCGACCACCGAAGGTGGTGGTCCGACGGCTGCACGTGGCGGTCCGGCGGGTTCCGGAGGCGGCGTTCCGACGCCCTTCGTACAGCGAGTTCCTTTCGTCGTGGCGAGTCCAATGCCACTTTCCGTTCGTCAATCGGATGTCCGGTTGATTTGTTGTGATTTATTTTGTACAACTTGAATATTTGAAATTAATTGTTTTATTTGCTAATTGCTTGATTTGTCGATCGAATTGTATTTCAATGTGTACGAAATTATGTATTAAATGAATTATGGACTATATTGATGCTTTGATATACCATTTGAATTCCGATATATCGAATTGAGCTATTTGCCTATGTTGAAAGGGGGTGTATGTGTAATTTCGCTTAACATATAAATTGTATGACTTCAATTAATTAATCCTTGTCGATTGGTAAATAAATATGCTAATTATGATTTCGATTAAGAGAAATTATTACGCCTAAGCTTGAAGCTTTTAATTAGTCTAATCACTTAAATTGAATTGGAACTTATTATATGATATAAGAATTTGTTATGTAATTTATGATTTGGCAAGAATGGAATTAGTATGTCTTGGATGATTTAATTTGAAACTTTGCAATGTAGGTTTAATTGTTTAATTTAAAATAATATTATTATGCGATATATGAATTGTATGAAGCTTATATGATTAAATTAGAAACTTTTGTACGTAAGAAATAAGTTATTCGTACGAATATGAATTGGTTATTTGATATATGAATTTATATGAAATAATGTGAGCTCTGCTTATGTGATTGCATATCTTAAGTGCTTGAGCATATGCCGTGCGTCTTTATTTGGTCGTCTGAGTCTGAGTCTGAGTTCTGTCCCGTATTTGGTGTGTTCAGTTGGTGCAGGTGCACCCGGGGTGGTGACAAGTGAGTCGTGCAGGTTCCGGGGTGGACCATCTGCTTTGTGTTCGGCTGTGTTTGGTACCAGGTGAGGTTAGGATATAGTTATACCCTATTGCAACGTGCTCGTTTTCGAATGCATGCGGTTTATAAGCCTTATGTATATGTAGATATGTGCGAAGTACGTATTTTGTTGGTTTTGTCTTATGATTTGATTTGAAAATACGAAACGCTATGTATGAGCCTATGTATGTTTTGTCTCAGTTCTGTTATGATTTCGAAGTCAGTCTGCGTGATATGTACGTGTGATATGATAAGCACGATATGCATGAGTTATGTCCGTCTGTCTGTGTGTGACAAGTTAAGTTTTTGGTATGTCTGTTTATCTGTGTGATGGGCCCCGGAGATTGTGGGTAAGGGAGACCCGGGACGACCATTGGGGTCGCCGGTTACGACCCCTGTGCACTTCTCCACCAACGGGAGACTTAGTTCTCCTATGCCGACGGAGCGCATTTTTGGCTGGCCGTCGAAGGAACCGGGCGGGATCCTCCGGTTCACATGTTTCGTTTTGTGGTGGGTTGAGAGGGGCACCTCTCTTCCCCAATGGTGTGCAGGTGGGATTGTTTTATGAGTTTTGCTTTGATATGAATAAGTGTGTTCTGTCTGTCTGTCTGTCATAAGTTCGTGAAACGGGGGTAGATTCTTAAATTAAGATAAAAATGGATATACTTTTAAACTAATAAGTTATGCTCTGATATGTGTGTTAAGTCTGCATGAATCTGAACTTATGGTTTAAGAACGTTTGAGTTAAGATTTGTTTGTTTGGTTTTAAGCCCCTATAAGTATACTATCACGGGAAAATGTTTTGGCGTACAAAAAACTAACCCCGGGTTCACGAACGTCGCTTCTTCTTTGTGCTGTGCTCTATATATATGTATAGTGTGCGTGTGTCAGCCCCTTGCTCAGTCTTTGGACTGACCCCCTCCCCGTTTACATTTCTAGTGTGCAGGTTTTGGTTTGGGTTCGCGTTGGAGTTCGTGCTAGGCGGCAGTGTGTCATGTCTGTCATGTTTGTGTCTGTTCGTTTAGTTTGTTAAGCAATTTGTTTTGAAATATGTCTGTAAATTTTGTATAAGATGTGTTTCGTGCAGGTTGCATTTATGATTTAAATGTTTAGAATTCGAGACAGGTTAGGACAGGTACTTGGATTAGTCGAACCCGTTTGATTATATGTTTGATCGGGACAGGTTTCTAGGGCCAGTTGAACCCGTTTTGTTGTATTGTTATTTGGGACAGGCTAGGACAGGTTGCCTTGTTTAGTTGAACCCGTTTAGGTTGATGTTGTTTCACTTTCTGGATATATGAATTTATGATTGTTGATTTAAGTTTTTGAAAGTTGGCATTTTGTATTGCTTCCACTGTCATTTTTTGTATTCTTTCACTTGTACAGGGTTAGATACCGCCTAGCCAGTGGGTGCGTTTTTCGTTTGTCACCCGTTCACTGTGACTTAGTACGTGTACGGACTCTCCATTTCGTACACGTGTCGGGTCATAGTGCGGGGGTGTGATGCCCCACCGCTTGGGGTGTTACATCTTGAGTGGTATCAGAGCTACCAGGTTCAGAACCGGTGCTCTGGAGTCGTGTCGTGTCGGTCTAGGTCGTACGGCATAGGAATATGTGCGCAGTGCATCCGTTTGACATGAAATTTTGCTTCCTCAGTATGAATTGTACCGAGTTATGTGATTCTATGCGTACTATGACTATAATTGTGTAACACTTTATCATGTACTTGCAATTACATTTCATTGTTGCACTTATGTGACTTAAGTACTGCATTTCATTTGCACATCTAACTCTCATGCACCGACTTTAGTGTTTTACTTACAGGGCTGCTTCAGCAACAACTTAAACAACTTCTATGACATCATCGCAACTTTATGGTCAAGATTTCAAACAGCATGGTGAACGGTACACTAAGCACCATGGCACGAGCATACATGCAACGTTTACTTAATTAATTCTTGTTGTTACGTGATATAATTGCTAAGTATGCTATGTGTTAACTGTTGTGATTTCTTGATTCTGCTTTTGTGCTTGAATGAAGGGAGATTTGATTCTCTCTATTTATGTGCAAGGGGGATGTTAATTCTTCCTACTTATGTGTTAGAGAGATGCTGGATTCTCTCTATATTACGTAACAGAAAGGTGCTGGAGTCTTTCTGAGTTCTGTGCACGAGAGATGCTGGAATCTCTTGTCCTTAGGTATCCGAGGGATGCTGGATTCCCTTGGATTTAGGGTTTGAGAAATGCCGGATTTTCTCAAACTAGAATGTCTGGGAGATGTGGAATCTGTCAGATTTAGGTTGAGAGATGGGGTTCTCTCGATTCTGTGTTAGAGAGATGGGGCTCTCTCAACCGTGTGCCTGAGAGACGGGGTTCTCTCCTTTGTGTGTTGAGAAATGGGGTTTTCTCTTTTGTGTGCCGAGGGACGGGGTTCCTTCGCTTGTGTGTCGAGAGATGGGATTCTCTCTCTTGTTTGTTCCGGTTGCATTACTTTTGGCCAGACAACAGTCTGTAAGCAACTAGGATGTGACAGTATCGAGCTTCGGGTGCAGTGGCCTAGTGGTGATCGAATGAGTTGAAGTGACCAACGGTCAAGTGCTCAGTGGAACTTCAGTGACAACGGGTCACCATGAATAGAGTTGATGCATGCCAGCTAAGGGTGAAGTATCCTGCAGAAATTGCAGTTCGCATAGATCAGAGTTGCGCAGCGGAAGCTTGAAGTGGAATTCGTTTCAGCGTCGTTCAAGATCCGACCTTAGGACCTGAGGATAGGTCCTTTTGAAGGAGGGGAGTTTGTAACATCCCGCTCGTCCGATTTATAAGGTACGCCACGTTCTAACCTTTTAATGTGTTTAATTATGTGATTTTATATTTTTCGTGGCCCTATTTTGAACTCTTTTAGAGTTTAGAGGCCCCTTTGTAATTTTCTCTTTTTAGGGGTCTTTTGGTCATTTCTCGTTCGATCGAGTTTTTGACCTTTTTGACCTCTTCAACGCGTTCGGGGCAGCGAGACGAGTCCGTAGACTCTGAGTTTGCCCAATTCAGACTTCGTTAGCCCGTCCTTCCAATCGTTTTTGCATACGAGGACCCGAGATATATACCCTGGATCCTCGTTTTGCATGCCAGAATCTCAGCTCCAGACTTGGCCGTCTTCCTCCAGCGATCAGACACTATTCATGCAGTGGAGGTGTGTTTTCACACACATGTCCGTTCTCGCTCGTTTCTCGACGGAATTCGACGTTTGAGTAGTGGAAATTTATCAACTCGACGAGCCCGTCACAATGGTACAAGAATCGGAGGCTAAAAATCAGTGGTGGTGGCGCTACGGCGAGCAGCAGGCGGCGCGGCTTAGAGCCACCACTTCGCATCCCATTCGCGGCGGCTTTCGGCGGTGATTTTTCGACACGCGACCCTGACCCATGAAGAGGACTCCCCGGCGTGTTTTTCTAGACAATCGGCGCCGCCATCGGGGCGGCGAGGAGGCCGTACGCGCCGTCCAAAGCGGACGACGGGCGGCGTCGCTACTGTAGGGGCGCGATTCCGCCACCTCCGGCCACTTTTTTCGGCCAACTTCGACGGTTTCCAAGGTTTTTTGAGGCCCTAATTCCATTTCCGGCAACAGATTGAAGCAATTCGCAGCGGAAGTGGCTGAACCGGCAAGTGGCGCAGCGGCGGGACTTCGATGGCGGTTTGGGACCTTTTTCCGGCCGGTTTTGGTGGTGGTTCCTTCACGGAAGTTGCTCAGAATAATGGAACATAGCGGATGGCGTTGGCCCCGACTCGAGAACAGGCCGGCGGCGGCGAACCGGTGGCGGACCGGCTCTGGACCGGCGGTCCGATTTTCCGGCGATTTTTCCGGGGTTTGGCTACGGGGCTTTCGCAGGGCTCGTTATGGGCTTTCCAACGGTATGTCCGGATTTTATTTTCGTTTAGCTGTTTGTATTTAATTTCAGTTTTCGTATTAGGATTTTAGTTTTGTTTTTCGTCAACGAAGTCCGGTGTGTTGGTTATTTTCTGAAATTGGTTGAGGGCTTTATTCAAGCAGGCCGAGGCGTACGTTTTTGTCCTTCCGGGGAATTTTCCGACCACCGGGGGTGGTGGTCCGGCGGGAGGCGGTATTCCGACGCCCTTAATACTGCGAGTTCCTTTCGTCGTGGTGAGTCCAACGCCACTTTCCGTTCGTCAATCGGATGTCTGGTTGATTTGTTGTGATTTATTTTGTACAACTTGAATATTTAAAATTAATTGTTTTATTTGCTAATTGCTTGATTTGTCGATCGAATTGTATTTCAATGTGTACGAAATTATGTATTAAATGAATTGTGGACTATATTGATGCTTTGATATGCCATTTGAATTCCGATATATCGAATTGAGCTATTTGCCTATGTTGAAAGGGGGTGTATGTGTAATTTCGCTTAACATATAAATTGTATGACTTCAATTAATTAATCCTTGTCGATTGGTAAACAAATATGTTAATTATGATTTCGATTAAGAGAAATTATTACGCCTAAGCTTGAAGCTTTTAATTAGTCTAATCACTAAAATTGAATTGGAACTTATTATATGATATAAGAATTTGTTACGTAATTTATGATTTGGCAAGAATGGAATTAGTATGTCTTGGATGATTTAATTTGAAACTTTGCAATGTAGGTTTAATTGTTTAATTTAAAATAATCCTATTATGCGATATATGAATTGTATGAAGCTTATATGATTAAATTAGAAACTTTTGTACGTAAGAAATAAGTTATTCGTACGAATATGAATTGGTTATTTGATATATGAATTTATATGAAATAATGTAAGCTCTGCTTATCTGATTGCATATCTTAAGTGCTTGAGCATGTGCCGTGCGTCTTTATTTGGTTGTCTGAGTTTGAGTCTGAGTTCTGTCCTGTATTTGGTGTGTTCAGTTGGTGCAGGTGCACCCGGGGTGGTGACAAGTGAGTCGTGCAAGTTCCAGGGTGGACCATCTGCTTTGTGTTCGGCTGTGTTTGGTACCAGGTGAGGTTAGGATATAGTTATACCCTATTGCAACGTGCTCGTTTTCGAATGCATGCGGTTTATAAGCCTTATGTATATGTAGATATGTGCGAAGTACGTATTTTGTTGGTTTTGTCTTATGATTTGATTTGAAAATACGAAACGCTATGTATGAGCCTATGTATGCTTTGTCTCAGTTCTGTTATGATTTCGAAGTCAGTCTGCGTGATATGTACGTGTGATATGATAAGCACGATATGCATGAGTTATGTCCGTCTGTCTGTGTGTGGCAAGTTAAGTATTTGGTATGTATATTTATCTATGTGATGGTCCCCGGAGATTGTGGGTAAGGGAGACCCGGGACGACCATTGGGGTCGCCGGTTACGACCCCTGTGCACTTCTCCACCAACGGGAGACTTAGTTCTCCTATGACGACGGAGCGCAATTTGGCTGGCCGTCGAAGGAACCGGGCGGGATCCTCCGGTTCACATGTTTCGTTCTGTGGTGGGTTGAGAGGGGCACCTCTCTTCCCCAAGGGTGTGCAGGTGGGATTGTTTTATGAGTTTTGTTTTGATATGAATAAGTGTGTTCTGTCTGTCCGTCAGTCATAAGTTCGTGAAACGGGGGTAGATTCTTAAATTAAGATAAAAATGGATATACTTTTAAACTAATAAGATATGCTCTGATATGTATGTTAAGTCTGCATGAATCTGAACTTATGTTTTAAGAACGTTTGAGTTAAGATTTGTTTGTTTTGTTTTAAGTCCCCATAAGTATACTATCACGGGAAAATGTTTTGGCGTGCAAAAAACTAACCCCGGGTTCACGAACGTCGCTTCCTCTTTGTGTTGTGCTCTATATATATGTATAGTGTGCGTGTGTCAGCCCCTCGCTCAGTCTTTGTACTGACCCCTCCCCGTTTATATTTCTAGTGTGCAGGTTTTGGTTTGGGTTCGCGTTGGAGTTCGTGCTAGGCGGCAGTGTGTCATGTCTGTCATGTTTGTGTCTGTTAGTTTAGTTTGTTAAGCAATTTGTTTTGAAATATGTCTGTAAATTTTGTATAAGATGTGTTTCGTGCAGGTTGCATTTATGATTTAAATGTTTAGAATTCGGGACAGGTTAGGACAGGTACTTGGATTAGTCGAACCCGTTTGATTATATGTTTGATCGGGACAGGTTTCTAGGGCCAGTTGAACCCGTTTTGTTGTATAGTTATTCGGGACAGGCTAGGACAGGTTTCCTTGTTTAGTTGAACCCGTTTAGGTTGATGTTGTTTCACTTTCTGGATATATGAATTTATGATTGTTGATTTAAGTTTTTGAAAGTTGCCATTTTGTATTGCTTCCGCTGTCATGTTTTGCATTCTTTCACTTGTACAGGGTTAGATACCGCCTAGCCAGTGGGTGTATTTTTCGTCTGTCACCCGTTCGCTGTGACTTAGTACGTGTACGGACTCTCCATTTCGTACACGTGTCGGGTCCTAGTGCGGGGGTGTGATGCCCCACCGCTTGGGGTGTTACATCTTGAGTGGTATCAGAGCTACCAGGTTCAGAACCGGTGCTTTGGAGTCGTGTCGTGTCGGTCTAGATCGTACGGCATAGGAATATGTGCGCATTGCATCCGTTTGACATGAAATTTTGCTTCCTCAGTATGAATTGTACCGAGTTATGTGATTCTATGCGTACTATGACTATAATTGTGTAACACTTTATCATGTACTTGCAATTACATTTAATTGTTGCACTTATGTGACTTAAGTACTTCATTTCATTTGCACATCTAACTCTCATGCACCGACTTTAGTGTTTTACTTACACGGCTGCTTCAGCAACAACTTAAACAACTTCTATGACATCATCGCAACTTTATGGTCAAGATTTCAAACAGCATGGTGAACGGTACACTAAGCACCATGGCACGAGCATACATGCATCGTTTACTTAATTAATTCTTGTTGTTACGTGATATAATTGCTAAGTATGCTATGTGTTAACTGTTGTGATTTCTTGATTCTGCTTCTGTGCTTGAATGAAGGGAGATTTGATTCTCTTTATTTATGTGCTAAGGGGATGTTAATTCTTCCTACTTGTGTGTTAGAGAGATGCTGGATTCTCTCTATATTACGTGACAGAAAGGTGCTGGAGTCTTTCTGAGTTCTGTGCACGAGAGATTCTGGAATCTCTTGTCCTTAGGTATCCGAGGGATGCTGGATTCCCTTGGATTTAGGGTTTGAGAAATGCTGGATTTTCTCAAACTAGAATGTCTGGGAGATGTGGAATCTGTCAGATTTAGGTTGAGAGACGGGGTTCTCTCGATTCTGTGTTTGAGAGACGGGGCTCTCTCAACCATGTGCCTGAGAGATGGGGTTTTCCCTTTTGTGTGTTGAGAAACGGGGTTTTCTCTTTTGTGTGCCGAGGGACGGGGTTCATTCGCTTGTGTGTCGAGAGATGGGATTCTCTCTCTTGTTTGTTCCGGTTGCGTTACTTTTGGCCAGACGACAGTCTGCAAGCAACGAGGATGTGACAGTATCGAGCTTCGGGTGCAGTGGCCTAGTGGTGATCGAATGAGTTGAAGTGACCAACGGTCAAGTGCTCAGTGGAACTTCAATGACAACGGGTCACCATGAATAGAGTTGATGCATGCCAGCTAAGGGAGAAGTATCCTGCAGAAATTGCAGTTCGCCTAGATCAGAGTTGCGCAGCGGAAGCTTGAAGTGTAATTCGTTTCAGCGTCGTTCAAGATCCGACCTTAGGACCTGAGGACAGGTCCTTTTGAAGGAGGGGAGTTTGTAACATCCCGCTCGTCCGATTTATAAGGTACGCCATGTTCTAACCTTTTAATGTGTTTAATTATGTGATTTTATATTTTTCGTGGCCCTATTTTGAACTCTTTTAGAGTTTAGGGGCCCCTTTGTAATTTTCTCTTTTTAGGGGTCTTTTGGTCATTTCTCGTTCGATCGAGTTTTTGACCTTTTTGACCTCTTCAATGCGTTCGGGGCAGCGAGACGAGTCCGTAGACTCTGAGTTTGCCCAATTTTGACTTCGTTAGCCTGTCCTTCCGATCGTTTTTACGTACGAGGACCCGAGATATATACCCTGGATCCTTGTTTTGCGTGCCAGAATCTCAACTCCAGACTTGGTCGTCTTCCTCCAGCGATCAGATACTATTCACGCAGTGGAGGTGTGTTTTCACACACATGTCCGTTCTCGCTCGTTTCTCGACGGAATTCGACGTTTGAGTAGTGGAAATTTATCAACTCGACGAGCCCGTCACAATGGTACAAGAATCGGAGGCTAAAAATCAGCGGTGGTGGCGCTACGGCGAGCAGCAGGCGGCGCGGCTTAGAGCCGCCACTTCGCCGCCCATTCGCGGTGGCCTCACGCGGCAATTTTCCGACACGTGGCCCTGACCCATGAAGAGGACTCCCCGGCGTGTTTTTCTAGACAAGCGGCGCCGCCATCGGGGCGGCGAGGAGGCCGCACGCGCCGCCCAAAGCGGTCGGCGGCCGGCGGCGCTACTGTACCGGCGCGATTCCGCCGCCTCCGGCGACTTTTTTTGGCGAACTTCGACGGTTTCCAAGGTTTTTCGAGGCCCTGATTCCATTTCCGGCATCAGATTGAAGCAATTCGCGGCGGAAGTGGTTGAACCGGTAAGTGGCGCAGCGGCGGGACTTCTATGGCGGTTTGGGGCCTTTTTCCGGCCGGTTTTGGTGGTGGTTCCTTCACGGAAGTTGCTTAGAATAATGGAACATAGCGGATGGCGTTGGCCCCGACTGGAGAACTGGCCGGCGGCGGCGAACCGATGGCGGACCGGCTCTGGACCGGCGGTCCGATTTTCCGGCGATTTTTCCGGGGTTTGGCTATGAGGCTTTCGTAGGGCTCGTTATGGGCTTTCCAACGGTATGTCCGAATTTTATTTTCGTTTAGCGGTTTGTATTTAATTTCAGTTTTCGTATTAGTATTTTAGTTCGGTTTTTCGTCAACGAAGTCCGGTGTGTTGGTTATTTTCTGAAATTGGTTGAGGGCTTTTGTCAAGCAGGCCGAGGCGTACGTTTCTGTCCTTCCGGGGAATTTTCCGACCACAGGAGGTGGTGGTCCGGCGGCTGCACGTGGCGGTCCGGCTGGTTCCGGAGGCGGCATTTCGACGCCCTTCGTACAGCGAGTTCCTTTCGTCGTGGTGAGTCCAATGCCACTTTCCGTTCGTCAATCGGATGTCCGGTTGATTTATTGTGATTTATTTTGTACAGCTTGAATATTTGAAATTAATTGTTTTATTTGCTAATTGCTTGATTTGTAGATCGAATTGTATTTCAATGTGTACGAAATTATGTATTAAATGAATTATGGACTATATTGATGCTTTGATATGCCATTTGAATTCCGATATATCGAATTGAGCTATTTGCCTATGTTGAAAGGGGGTGTATGTGTAATTTCGCTTAACATATAAATTGTATGACTTCAATTAATTAATCCTTGTCGATTGGTAAACAAATATGCTAATTGTGATTTCGATTAAGAGAAATTATTACGCCTAAGCTTGAAGCTTTTAATTAATCTAATCACTAAAATTGAATTGGAACTTATTATATGACATAAGAATTTGTTATGTAATTTATGATTTGGCAAGAATGGAATTAGTATGTCTTGGATGATTTAATTTGAAACTTTGTAATGTAGGTTTAATTGTTTAATTTAAAATAATCCTATTATGCGATATATGAATTGTATGAAGCTTATATGATTAAATTAGAAACTTTTGTACGTAAGAAATAAGTTATTCGTACGAATATGAATTGGTTATTTGATATATGAATTTATATGAAATAATGTGAGCTCTGCTTATCTGATTGCATATCCTAAGTGCTTGAGCATGTGCCGTGCATCTTTATTTGGTTGTCTGAGTCTGAATCTGAGTTCTGTCCTGTATTTGGTGTGTTCAGCTGGTGCAGGTGCACCCGGGGTGGTGACAAGTGAGTCGTGCAGGTTCTGGGGTGGACCATCTGCTTTGTGTTCGGCTGTGTTTGGTACCAGGTGAGGTTAGGATATAGTTATACCCTATTGCAACGTGCTCGTTTTCGAATGCATGCGGTTTATAAGACTTATGTATATGTAGATATGTGCGAAGTACGTATTTTGTTGGTTTTGTCTTATGATTTGATTTGAAAATACGAAACGCTATGTATGAGCCTATGTATGCTTTGTCTCAGTTCTGTTATGATTTCGAAGTCAGTCTGCTTGATATGTACGTGTGATATGACAAGCACGATATGCATGAGTTATGTTCGTCTGTCTGTGTGTGACAAGTTAAATTTTTGGTATGTCTGTTTATCTGTGTGATGGGCCTCGGAGATTGTGGGTAAGGGAGACACGGGAAGAATATTGGGGTCGCCGGTTATGACCCCTGTGCACTTCTCCACCAACGGGAGACTTAGTTCTCCTATGCCGACGGAGCGCATTTTGGCTGGCCGTCGAAGGAACCGGGCGGGATCCTCCGGTTCACATGTTTCGTTCTGTGGTGGGTTGAGAGGGGCACTCTCTTCCCCAATGGTGTGCAGGTGGGATTGTTTTATGAGTTTTGTTTTGATATGAATAAGTGTGTTCTGTCTGTCTGTCTGTTATAAGATCGTGAAACGGGGGTAGATTCTTAAATTAGGATAAAAATGGATATACTTTTAAACTAATAAGATATGCTCTGATATGTGTGTTAAGTCTGCATGAATCTGAACTTATGTTTTAAGAACGTTTGAGTTAAGGTTTGTTTGTTTGGTTTTAAGCCCCTATAAGTATACTATCACGGGAAAATATTTTGGCATGCAAAAAACTAACCCCGGGTTCACGAACGTCGCTTCTTCTTTGTGCTGTGCTCTATATATATGTATAGTGTGCGTGTGTCAGCCCCTTGCTCAGTCTTTGGACTGACCCCTCCCCGTTTATATTTCTACTGTGCAGTTTTTGGTTTGGGTTCGCGTTGGAGTTCGTGCTAGGCGGCAGTGTGTCATGTCTGTCATGTTTGTGTCTATTCGTTTAGTTTGTTAAGCAATTTGTTTTGAAATATGTCTGTAAATTTTGTATAAGATGTGTTTCGTGCAGGTTGCATTTATGATTTAAATGTTTAGAATTCGGGACAGGTTAGGACAGGTACTCGGATTAGTCGAACCCGTTTGATTATATGTTTGATCGGGACAAGTTTCTAGGGCCAGTTGAACCCGTTTTGTTGTATAGTTATTCGTGACAGGCTAGGACAGGTTGCCTTGTTTAGTTGAACCCGTTTAGGTTGATGTTGTTTCACCTTCTGGATATATGAATTTATGATTGTTGATTTAAGTTTTTGAAAGTTGCCTTTTTGTATTGCTTCCGCTGTCATGTTTTGCATTCTTTCACTTGTACAGGGTTAGATACCGCCTAGCCAGTGGGTGGGTTTTTCGTCTGTCACCCGTTCGCTGTGACTTAGTAAGTGTATGGACTCTCCATTTCGTACACGTGTCGGGTCCTAGTGCGGGGGTGTGATGCCCCACCGTTTGGGGTGTTACAAAAATGCATAAAGGAGACAAACTACACAAGAAAATATTACACGCATATCACTTACGGCATATCGAATCATAACTCTATCAAATCATATTAAATGAATTCAAAGAAATCTAATACAAGCAAGTTAACACATAATAATACATGTTAGTAAAGCTTAGGGATCATATTAGGGGTGGGAGAGAAGCAAACAAGCGAAGAAAACAAGAAAACAAAGTTCGGAGCAAAAATGAGCCACTGCTCCAAAGGGGGAATCCACCCCCATGGATTTAGGGCAGACAGCTCTCTGCCTCAAATCCACCCTGGTGGATTATTTTCAAAGCAGAAATCCACCCCGGTGGATTTGGGTCAGAGGCTAAAAAAACGAGAAAAAGCTTCCAAACTCCATGAAAACCCATCCTAAACCAAATTAACAACATCAAGGCATGAAATGGTGCAAATATAAAACAAATACATGCAAGAAAAACATACTAAATCAGCTCCAAACATGCAAGTTTCAAACCGGAAACAAAGGAGAGCAAAATAGGCATGAGTTTCATCAAATTCCTCCCAAGAACTCAAAAAAGCATTAATGGAAAATCATCAAATAACCAACTACCATCAAATAGGATCAAATATTAGTAAGAAATGAGCCATAGAGATCAACATACAAGTCTTCACACTCATGAAAGGCAAAAGATGCATAAGTTCTCAAAGATCTTCAAAACCTAACTATTCATCAACCCTAGCATATTCATGAATCTCTACCATGAAAGCATGATTTAAGGAGTGCAAGATAATCATAAGAACAAGGAGATCAAGAATCCTAACTTACCTTAAAAGATTGGAGCAAGAAATGGCTAAAACTTGAGCTTAAAGGTGCAACAATGGTGGAAGAAGCTTGGGAGTTCCTCTTTCTCTTTTCTTTCTCCTCTTGGTTCAAATTTCAGCAGAAAAATGGAGAGAGATGGCTGATATTTTGGTTGAATAAGTCAAGGGAGAGATCAAGTAATGAGTGGTCTAGGCTCCAAGTGGTCTTAGGGACGTTATAGGTACGTAGAGCTGAAATCTGCATCGTTGGGGATCGAAACGGCATCAAAAAGATACAAGGCTTATTCCATTGGCTCCAAATCTTCGATTTGAGTCCAATGGAGGTGACGGAACTGAAATCCGAATTCCCTAGCTCAAGATACGAATTAAGGACTCAGGAGTGGCCAATTTGCAAAAAGGCCCAAAAATTCAAATAAAGTGTAATTGAGTCCAAACTAAAATCAATTAAGTCCAAGGTAAGTTAATACATACAAATAAGTCCTAAAATCATCTAATTCACATAGTTCACAAAGTTGACATACTCGGGATTCTAATTTATAAATCGTAAATTTCACAAATTACATATATTCACATTAGGAGCTCAATTAGGGCAAATTCTTAACAAATAATTCAAGTAGTTAATATGAGAAATAAAATGTGAGAACATACGTCATATAAAGTCATCAATTAAATAAGGAATCAACTAAGTTACGGGAAATAAACTCACACGTGACGCGTACCTGTACGTGTGAGCGAGCGGGGTGTCACAATCTTCCCCCTTTAAGAAAACCTGGTCCCCAGGTTCTACTGCTCGAGTTTCAAGCTCGAACAACTTCCATATTCACCCAAGTTCGAGGTTCATGAAGTCCCGACAAGGGTTAGCTCGGTAAGGCCTTCCAACACGAAGGGGGTTTGATCAACTCTTGAAGTCTTGATGGAGTAATTCCTTACCGCTTGATCCGGGCTAGGAGCAATTCAAACATCTCGCATGGTAGGAGGGTCTAAATTTGATTCATCACCCACCGTTTGATTTGTTCCAAACTAACTCAAGAGCTTGGCGTTACACGAGTAACGTAGTTACTGGACTTTCACCACTCGCACCTTCTAACTCGGGAAGTTCCTCCAAGATGGCCATCCTTCTATTCGTTGTTGCCTTGAAAGTCCATTGCAACCTCGGCCCTCGACTTACCACCCTCTTGTACTCTCAGAACAATTAAGCACTCAACAGGTAATAAATACACGCAAGAACAAATGGCAATAATCCAAATAGCAAAACAAGAATGCATGATGCGCGTGCCATGAATGATTTATGTACCGTTCAACGTTTTTTGGAATTTCTTGACATCTGGATGATTAGGTGAGTAACCAAAGTTGGTGTTATAAGGCTCACAGCTCGACAATCTTGATCTCAAGTTTCTTGGAAGAATCCTAACTTGATAATCAATTTCTTTCTCCAACTCTGTATGTTCTAATCACCGTATCCACTCGGTGGACTCTCCTTGTCCCACCTAACAATCCCCTTGTAGTGGTGTGGAGTTGCTGGTCGAGCCGTTTTGAAAGTTTCTCTCTACTCCTCTTTGAATTAACCCTTCCCATGCTCGGCCAAAAGGTGTAAGAGCATGTCCTAGGCGACTTTGGACCATGGCCAGATCATTCTCGAATTCCTTTAAAACCCCACGGTCTTCAAAATCTTCGTAAATATTCTTACATCAACTAGTATATCTGCATGGTCCGAGATTATGATTTCTTGAATCCAATTCTTCTATTTCCATAGAATTACTATCCTGACTTCTTCATACTAATCGACCTCCAATTATTGTTTCGAATCTTTACTTAGTTATCACCTCGATGAAAGTCCCTTGATTTTACTCTTTACGAATTCGAATTGGTTGCATGACTTGTCCTCTATTGACTTGCACTTGGGTAGACAATTATCTTCCAAAACTCTTCGTCGGCCTTTCTTTATCATTTTCATTTGTTGCTTTATATCTCCCAATTCAACTTCACAACACGGCCAAATCCACTTGGATCTGGAAACTAAACTCCAATCCATCCTGAAGATAGAACTTCTCGCATCTTGGTTTTTCCATAGACTTGGAATCACTGTAATGATCGATTCTTTTTATATTCTCCCAATCCAACTTCTTCCTTTCCCAAAATACGAGGTGTCTCAGTTCTCTCTTCTTCTTTTCTCTTGCCCGAGCTTGACTTCTGATGAATTGGTTTAATTGGAAACTCTCTCTTGATGGTCCGTAGTGGTAATTATCCCCTGACCCCATGATATTCGAACCTTCTCCTACAATCTTTGTTACTTATCCCCTTAAAGAACCTAATTACCTTGAGTCCTCTTGAAGATCATCACCTTATCATTGATCTGAATCTCGAATTAAAATATTCTAAAGACTATTCCTTTGCTCTTTTCTCGGGTTAGATGATCCCGTGGAATCCGATTAAAGTTCCTCTAGAATCGAGAGTTATTCTTTTCCTTCCTAGGAGTTTAGATTGAATACTTGTTCTCGGATCGTGGTTCAATTCTCCCTTCAACATTCCCTTGACTACTCATTCTTAAAGGATTCTTCCCTTTTTGTAGTGTCCTTAGCCTTCTTGTAATTATCTCCTCTAAATCCTTTGAATTTTCACCTTCTCCTTACCCCGGTTCTCATTACTACGAGGAAAACTTCACTTGGACATCTAGAGAGTTCATACATGCTATCACGAAGACATGGAACTTATGCATGCCGGGTTAGATTTGCTTATGCTATGCGCGACGTTATCATCCCATAAAGCAAGAAAACAACAAGTAATAACAATACATAACACACATCACAAATAAGTACAAAGGTACAATGTGGGATGGATGCTCATGCAATGGATGCAATTACCTCTCGGGTATCTCTTTGGCCTTTGCCGCCCACGTTCTTCCAACTTGTGCTTTGGCGATCCACATCCAAAGCATCGCCCCAATCTCTTCCAACAATTCTCGTAAGTATGAGAATTTCTTCTACAATGAGCGCATGGCGGTTGTTCCATAGTTGGGGATTCTTTCACTTTCTTCTTTCCCTTGGACCGCACTTGAGAGTCCTCTCGATCTCTCTTTGATCCTGACCCCGAGCTACTTCCCTATCCAATTCTCCCTACTCGACTCTTTTCTTTTAATTTCTTGGATTCAACTCGGAGGACTTCTCGAGTACTCTCAATCCAAGCTCTAGACTCGATCCCGATTTCCATTTCTTAAAGGTCTTCTCTAATTCCTTCCATAAATTCGGCCACTCTTTCGGATTCGTTCGGTCTTCTTGAATAGATGCCAGGGCATACGTTAATCTTGTGTTCAGAGGAACCACATCTAGTACACTTGCCCAACCTTTTCCAACACCTCTTGTAACTATGGTTGGGTCCTCCACAATGGTTGCATGGAATCTGGTCTTCGGGAAATGACGTGTTTGGTAAGAACATAAGATCATTTCCAATAAATCGAGCCATTTTACCCTTCATCTTGGTGGATTGATTATTGGTGCGATGATTCGGCGGTCTCGGTCTTAAAGAGCCTTCATCTCTATTTGATCCCAATTCCAACTTAGGGGCCATGATCGTTGAGATGAGTGGTTGCTTGTTATAAGATGATAACCTACGATACACAAGGGAGGCAAAGGTATAATGCATGCGGTTAGTGAGTGATTATGGCACGTAAATGGAACAACTAGCGCATGTAAAATATGCAACAACTATAATTAATAAAAAGAAAGTACATATTTTAAAACACATAATGCAAGAAAATTCACATATTTTGATGCAATGCACAAATTAGCATGTTTTTCCTACGCCGTACAACCTAGACTCGACGCAACACGACACTAGAACTCCGGTTTTGCAACTCGGAGCTCTGATACCACTTTAGGATGTGACCCCCGGAGCGACGAGCCACCACATCCCCCGCACCTAGACCCGAATCCACATATGAAATGGGAGTTCATACATGAATCCAAGTCTAAGCGAACGAGGACCTACACGCACACACTAGGCTAAGCGGGACTAAGACAGCAACAGAGCGCGCAAGAAAAACAATTAAACAAATATGCGGAAGCAAATAACAGGATCCAAAAGCATGCCAAATATATACGTGGCCATTCCGGACCAAAATACAAAAGTTAGTCAATGTTCTCCAAAGTATAGCTTAATTCAAATACATAACAAAATATTCAAAAGATGCAAGTATGAAATGCTGACTCAACCCAAACTAGCTAGCACGACACGACCACGTACTTTACCGCTTAGCTCGAGCAAACCTGCAACTAAAAGAGGGGAAAGGAAAGGGGTCAGTCACAACTCGACTGAGTGAGGGGGGCTCACGTATACCCACACGCTATATAGATATAGATCAGAGCACATATTAAATGAAGGATTATGAACCGGGGTAGGGTTTTGCACACCAAATCATTTTCGGAACAAACTTACACATTTCATAATCAAAATAAGACATACTAGAATTAAAGGAAACTCCTATCCCGTTTCATAACCAACGAACCATACAAAAGCTCGGCGAGTACGAGCACTAACCCTTACTCCTCTAAAACGTAAGAAAATCAAGAAAGCCGTAAATACATAAACAATCCATCCCCAACAACAACGGTGTTTCGGGAGTCAAACCCTCTCCACCTAATTACCAATGCACACGGGGTAGCTATCCCACGATGTGCTTGAAGCACCACGCCTCCTCAACCTCCAAGAGTCGCGCGTGAGTACTCCAAATGGAGATCGTGCACAGGCTTAACCCGACGGCCCTTGCCGTCCCAGGCGTCCTTACCCACATCTCCGGGGCCCAGTAACAACCAATTATCTCATTAAACTTACTTAACTATCTACATAAATAAACATAACTTACGTACCTTATCGAGCATACCTTACCTTGTAACTCAACATATGCTCTACGCGTACCTCTCCGTGTCTTCCTTAACATTAAGATGTTGAGGTAGATCCTAGATTGCTTGACAACACACGGTTTGGAGCATAGCCTCGTTGCAAAACATTTTCAAGCTTATATATGCTTATACTTATAGTTCAAAATGTTTAATCGTATGACAAGGTCATAAACATATCATATGACACATATCTAACAGATAAATATATAGTATATTCGCATGCGAGTGAGAAATCATCACATTTAGGCCATAGGTCGATTAACAAAAGGAAAATATCCTAAACCTCACCTTGTAGCAAAAGTAGGTAGAGTCCAGGCCCAAAAAGGAGCAAACAAAGACCTAAACCTTGGGTTCAACGACGTTCAGAAGAGGCTCTGAAACAAAAGAACACAACACCAGAGACTTAGACTCAATCATGAACCAATTAGACGCACGGCGATGTATACAAATGCGAGTGGGTGCAATGCATGTCATATAAATTCATATTTAGGCATGCCGGAGCAAATAATAAAATAATACATAAGGATTCAAGAATTAAACTCATATCATATCAAATAACCTCATAATGTATCATATTATAGCATACCACAAGCATTCATGAGTTTAAAATGCATAAAGGAGACAAACTACACAAGAAAATATTACACGCATATCACTTACGGCATATCGAATCATAACTCTATCAAATCATATTAAATGAATTCAAAGAAATCTAATACAAGCAAGTTAACACATAATAATACATGTTAGTAAAGCTTAGGGATCATATTAGGGGTGGGAGAGAAGCAAACGAGCGAAGAAAACAAGAAAACAAAGTTCGGAGCAAAAATGAGCCACTGCTCCAAAGGGGGAATCCACCCCCATGGATTTAGGGCAGACAGCTCTCTGCCTCAAATCCACCCCGGTGGATTATTTTCAAAGCAGAAATCCACCCCGGTGGATTTGGGTCAGAGGCTAAAAAAACGAGAAAAAGCTTCCAAACTCCATGAAAACCCATCCTAAACCAAAGTAACAACATCAAGGCATGAAATGGTGCAAATATACAACAAATACATGCAAGAAAAACATACTAAATCAGCTCCAAACATGCAAGTTTCAAACCGGAAACAAAGGAGAGCAAAATAGGCATGAGTTTCATCAAATTCCTCCCAAGAACTCAAAAAAGCATTAATGGAAAATCATCAAATAACCAACTACCATCAAATAGGATCAAATATTAGTAAGAAATGAGCCATAGAGATCAACATACAAGTCTTCACACTTATGAAAGGCAAAAGATGCATAAGTTCTCAAAGATCTTCAAAACCTAACTATTCATCAACCCTAGCATATTCATGAATCTCTACCATGAAAGCATGATTTAAGGAGTGCAAGATAATCATAAGAACAAGGAGATCAAGAATCCTAACTTACCTTAAAAGATTGGAGCAAGAAATGCCTAAAACTTGAGCTTAAAGGTGCAACAATGGTGGAAGAAGCTTGGGAGTTCCTCTTTCTCTTTTCTTTCTCCTCTTGGTTCAAATTTCAGCAGAAAAATGGAGAGAGATGGCTGATATTTTGGTTGAATAAGTCAAGGGAGAGATCAAGTAATGAGTGGTCTTAGGGGCGTTATAGGTACGTAGAGCCGAAATCGGCATCGTTGGGGATCGAAACGGCATCAAAAAGATACAAGGCTTATTCCATTGGCTCCAAATTTTCGATTCGAGTCCAATGGAGGTGATGGAACTTGAATCCGAGTTCCCTAACTCAAGATACGAATTAAGGACTCAGGAGAGGCCAATTTGCAAAAAGGCCCAAAAATTCAAATAAAGTGCAATTGGGTCCAAACTAAAATCAATTAAGTCCAAGGCAAGTTAATACATACAAATAAGTCCTAAAATTATCTAATTCACATAGTTCACAAAGTTGACATACTCGGGATTCTATTTTATAAATCGTAAATTTCACAAATTGCATATATTCATATTAGGAGCTCAATTAGGGCAAATTCTTAACAAATAATTCAAGTAGTTAATATGAGAAATAAAATGTGAGAACATACGTCATATAAAGTCATCAATTAAATAAGGAATCAACAAAGTTACGGGAAATAAACTCACACGTGACGCGTACCTGTACGTACGAGCTAGCGGGGTATCACACTCAGACTCTACTTTCACGAGGTGAGGTTTACGATTTTGTATAGTTATGCGACCTATGGCCTTTACATGCTGATTTCTACCCTTGCATGCGTGTATACCCTACTATAAATACGTATGTGTTGGATATGATATGTTTATGATCTTGCATGCGTCCTGCGTGGGTGGAGGTCATGAGGCTTAAAGTTCCATCGCGTAGGGATAAAATATATAAACCAGTTTTTGAAGCACATGTAAGCTATTTTGGAAAAACAGTTGTGTTGTGATTATGTAGCGAGATTTCCATGAAAGATTGGCGTATGTTATATTATGTTGTGATCCGTTGTGATCTGTTCTGTTGTGATCCGTTGTGATCTGTTCTGTTGTGGATCCGAGGAGCTATGGGTACGGAGCCCCCAGGACGGTTAGCGCCGTCGGGGATATACCTGTGCGTAGTTCCATTTGAGATATCTTCACGCGACCTGTGCTGTAGGGAAGGTGTGGTATCTTGAGCATTCGACTAAGACCGGGGAGGACTCTTGTGGGTTCGCTACCCCTTGAGGGTGAGTCTATTTCTAGACGGTTTATTATAGATGGTTAGGGCCAACGCGAGGCTCTTCCATCATTGGAGTAGAGGTTGGATTGATTTTGATTTATGTTCTGAGGAGTAAAGGTTGGAAGCTCGTACTCGCCGAGCATGTGCTCTTTCTGTTATGGAATTATGAATCGGGATAGAGTCTTTCTGGAAAATGCTTTCAAAACTTATATCTATATCTATTTGGGTTATTTCGAAATGTTTTGGTGTGCAACACCTATCCTCGGTTCATGAGTCCATCCTTTTATTCTGTGCTGTGCTCTATATATATTTATTGTGGGTGTGCGTTAGCCCCCTCACTCAGTCAGTTGACTAACACCTCATTTTATGTTTTAGTTGCAGGTTTCTTTTGGCTTGAGCTAGGCGGATGTGAGTCTTCTGGGTCACACTTGTCGATCTAGTGATACTAGGATGCATTTGTCACATACTCTATTTATGTTATTTATTCTTATTTCGCTTTTGGAGATTATGTTTTATGCTCTACTTAGACTTAAACCCGTGTGGGGTTGGTATGCTAGCATTTGGATGTAATTAGCTATTCTGCTGATACTTATGTTGGTTTATTATGTTGCGATGATTTTAGATTCGGGACTAGGTATCTATGCTAGTTGAACTCGTCACTTACTTTGTACGTTGATTTAATTGCTTCCGCTATCTAATGATAATTGTTTAAATTGCTTCCGCGCTCTGAGTGTGTCGAGTTAGATCCGCCTAGCCTAGTGTGTGAGTTGGTCTCCTGTTCGCTTGGATTCGGATTCGGGCATGGACTTTCCATTTCGTGACTGGGTCTGGGTCTTAGTGCGGGGGATGTGGCATCCTCTGTTTGGGGTGTTACAACTTGATTCGGTGATTCGGGTACCACGGAATTTACTTTATATTTTTCGGAAACCGTTTAGACCCTAAACCTTTTAATTTTGGCTTATTGGACCGAAATTCATTTATTTGAGCCCAAATCCTATTAAAGCATTTAGCCTTATATTATATCTTGGAAACCCTAACCTTGACCTAAAACTATTAGCCACCATATAAATAGCTTTATTCCTTTTCATTTCATTTCAAACCACACAAGTTAGCCTCAAAGAGAATCATAGAGAAACTTCAAGAAAAGATCAAGACTTGAACCATCTTTCATTCTAAGAGCTCATATTCTTTGATTCCTCATTCCTTAACAAGACAAGGTAAGCTTTGGATCTCTTTTGATGAGTATTTCATTTCTATTCTTAGATTGGGCATGAAATTGTTAGTGTGAACTTGAATGATGAGATCTTGCATTCCTTAAGCAAGCCTTGATGATTTGAATGCTCCTTATGTGTCTTACTTGCTGGAAATTCGTGTGTGGAAGACTAGGGATTCATATCTTCATGTTTAAGCTTGAAATTCATGAAAATGGGTGTTTGAGATTTTGGGCAAAAACCTTCTTAAACTTGAATTAATTAATGTTTTGATGCTAAGTATGATTTATATGATGATATACCTGAATTTCGTGATGTTTTATGGTAGATTTCGTGTTGATTTGATGATTTTTAGTGTTCCCCTTCTTCTTCCCGAAACTGTCCAGTTTCTGTTCCAGATCTATGGCCGGAACGGCAGTTCCCGTTTGGGCTTGAAGCCCGGAATGGCCCTTCTAGGCTAAGGTTGGTTTTTGGCGGCTGAACATGGGAATGACCGTTCCCATGTGTGCTTGGACGGGGAATGGCCATTCCCAGTCTCGTTAGGCCTTAGTGTGGGAAGGCCCGTTTCCATGCTATGTTGTGCATGGGAATGGCCGTTCCCATACGTCTGTGACCCTTTTTACTTGCTTTTTCGTGCGTATTTGATTCGTTTGAGTTGTTACTTGACTTGTATGATCCGATATGACTTGGAATGCATCTCTGAACCTTAATACTTTATTACTTGCATGATTTACTAGAATATTTGAATTGACCCTTGTGGCCAACTTGATAAGCATCATTCCATTTCGCATATCATTCATACTTTGTACGCCGTGCGTCTTACTTGGTTCATGTAGAGTCTAAGTTTGGGCTTTTGTATGTCTTGCTACAGAGTATGGTGGTGCCGGTGAGCCCGAGGTTTAGAGTGTTTGGCCCTTCACACTCTCAGACTCTACTACTACGAGGTGAGGTTTAGGATTTTGTATAGTTATGCGACCTATGGCCTTTACATGCTGATTTCTACCTTTGCATGCGAGTATACCCTACTATAGATACGTACGTGTTGAATATGATATGTTTATGATTTTGCGTGCGTCCTGCGTGGGTGGAGGTCATGAGGGTTAAAGTTCCATCGTGTAGGAATATAAATATATAAACAAGTTTTTGAGGCATATGTAAGCTATTTTGGAAAACACTTGTGTTTTAATTCTGTAGCGAGATTGCCATGAAAGATTGGCGTATGTTATGTTATGATCTGTTCTGTTGTGGATCCAAGGAGCTATGGGATAGATAGCCCTGGAACGGTATATGACCGTCAGGGATCAGTCTGTGTGTAGTTCCATTTGAGATATCCTCACGCGACCCGTGCTGTACGGAAGGTGTGGTATCTTGAGCCTTCGGCTAAGGCCGGGGAGGACTCTTGTGGGTTCGCTACCCCTTGAGGGTGAGTCTATTTTAGACGGTTTATTCTCGATGGTATGGGGACGATACATCTCCTCCATCATTGGTATAGAGGATGGATTTATTTTGATTTATGTTCTGAGGAGTAAAGGTTGAAAGCTCGTACTCGCCGAGCATGTGTTCTATTATGTTATGGAATTATGAATCGGGATAGGGTCTTTCTGGAAATGGTTTCTAAACTTATATCTATATCTTTTTTGGTTATTTTGAAATGTTTTGGTATGCAACACCTATCCCCAGTTCATAAGTCCATCCTTTTATTCTGTTCTATGCTCTTTATATATATATTGTAGGTGTGCGTTAGCCCCCTCACTCGGTCAAGTTGACTGACCCCTCATTTAAACTTTTAGTTGCAGGTTTGTTGGCTTTTGCTAGGCTGGAGTGAGTCCATTGAGTTGCACTTCGTCGGTCTAGTCTTTCTAGTTGCATTTATCTTTCATACACTTTACTTATATTTTGACTTGTAGACTTGAGATTATACTTTACTTTTCTGTAGCCCTGCGTGGCATTCGTATTTGGCCCCTTTGTGGCACTTGATGATTATTATGATATGTTGATCTGATATTCGGGACTAGGTATCTATGCTAGTTGAACCCGTCACCTGTTATGCTTGTTTGTAACATCCCGACTGAACGGACTTTTCAGGTAACCTATTATGTGCGCCATTTAATTATTTATTTAAGTGATTACGTGATATTTAATTGCTAACGTGGATTAATTGCAATTTCTTGAACTTATTTGCTTTAATATGGATTTGATTGTTTGAACGTTTAACTTTCTTGTTTGGTATTTTGCTCGTTTTGGATCCGTATTTAATTCTGATTTCTGTGAATTTTTTATATGTGTTAGTTATATGCTTTATGGAATCGATTATATGCTCGTTTTATGTTTTGGTATTTGTTTTGATTGCCTTTTTAGTTCGTTCTGGAGACGGGACCTAAAGGAGGCTAAAGAACATTTAGCGCACCTTTGGTTCCGGGTCGCGTATCTTGAGCTTGGGTATTCGGATTTGAATTCTGTCACCTCCGTTGAACTCGTTTCGACGATTCGGGTTCAATGGGACAAGCCTCACATCTTTCTAAGTTCATTAAGACCCCCGAATTTTGACTGAAACCAGCCCCTTGCGCTTAAGAACTACCTTTTGACCTAACCAAGCTTTGTGGAACCCATATGAACCTTAACTAAACCTAAACCTTGACTTATACCTTGAGTTAACCATCATCTCAGCCACTTAACCCAACAGAACCGATCCATTCTGTAACGCCCCAATTTTCGGCTTTTCAGGTATGCGAATTAATTTCCGAATATGCCTTAATTGTTATATGTCCTTAATTGGTCATTATTTTAAATTTGTGGACTAAATTGCAAATATATATTCTTGGACCTAATTGACCATTTTCCAAACTTTTTATACTTAATTGCATAACTTGATTAATCAATGGGCTTAATTGCAATTTGTGCCAATTCATCAACTCCAAGGGATGAATCACGTTAAATATTTCTCCATGCTTCCATTTCATGGCATCTTTTCATTATACACAAGAGAGGCACACCATTTTTGCTTCCACTTCCCACGATGTAACAACAAAAGAGGAAGAAGAAGAGTTCACCCCTTTCAAGCTAATATTTTGGAGGGATTGAGAGTCATGGATCATCATCATCATCATCTCAACTTCATCTTCATCTCCTAAGTTCTCCAAAGGAAGAGAGGGAAGTAATCACGATTTCTTGAATTATTAGATGAAGCTAGGGTTTATGGTTTGAGCTTGATAATTGGTGTATTGGTGCTAGAAGTATGATTACATGCTCAAGGCTTGAATTCCATGTGTAATTCTTGAAAATTAGGAGTTTATATCATGAGTTCATGTATAGGCCAAAGTTGGTGATTGGGGAG
This sequence comes from Lantana camara, assembly GCA_037501455.1. Lineage (NCBI taxonomy): Eukaryota > Viridiplantae > Streptophyta > Magnoliopsida > Lamiales > Verbenaceae > Lantana > Lantana camara. The sequence goes on from CM074856.1 coordinate 78,973,971, forward strand.
ATTGAAGCGTGAATTGTGTGTTTATATTGAGTGTTATTGTCTCTCAAGCATGTTTACATATTATCCCTCATGAATTCTAGCTTGTGTAATTGATTTATGGGTTTTGGGAGCTTGGTACGTGCTTCCCCTGTTTTGCTGCTCTGTTTCTGCAGCTTCTGTAAAATGGGAACGGCCCTTCCCATTCCCTTTGTAAATGGGGAACGACCGTTCCCATTGTTTGAATAATATATCAGGCGGCGAGGACGGGAACGACCGTTCCCACTTTGCCTCACAGGCGGGAACGGCCGTTCCCATCTTCGGGGAGACCGACAAGAGGGAACGGCCATTCCCACTTTACACTTAAACTTGGAACGGCCGTTCCCAAGGCACTGGAAGTGCAGAAAGTTTCTGTATAAAATTACATTTTTAGCCCCTCGTTCCAATGGCTTAATTGACCCCAAATTGCTATTACATGATTGATTATATGTTAAAACAACATGTTATCATGCTACATTGTGCATTGCTCGATGTCTCGTGTATGGTCATGCCGTGCGTCATTATATAGAATAATATGCTTGAATTGTAGTCTCATGCACGTACATTGTTCTATTTCTTGGCCAGTGTACTCCAGAACGGAGATCGTCATCAATAAGCGCGTTCATGTAATCTTGAACCGTCGTGTCACTTGCTAGCAAGTAAGTCACGTCATGCTAAGCCGTGCACGTACCGTGATTATCGTGTCGTTGTCAGGACCATGCAAAGCAAGTCGGGCATCGTGTTATCGTGACTATCGTGTTATCGTGTGCATGCGTTTTCCTGGCCAGGTCCTCCTTATTGAGGGCGCTGGGCTGGTCTTCGGGCTGGCTGTTGTCCGTGTAACCACAGGAATAACGCGTTCTCCTGGCCAGGTCCCCCTTAGTGAGGGCGCTGGGCCGGTCTTTGGGCTGGTGGTTGTCCGTCCAACCACAGGAAAAACAAAGCATTATCGTGTTATCGTGTTATCGTGAATGGTGAAGGCTCGCTACCTTCCCATTATCGTGTTATCGTGATTGGAGTGATGGAGGTTCGTGGAGTAATGGAGGAAAGGGGAAATTGGAGTGATGGAGTGATTAGAGATTGATGTGACTGGAATGATGGTGTTTAATGGAGTGGCGGGGTTATTCGTGAAATCAATATATATGCAATATTCGTGCAGGTACATTTTAGGCAGGAATCAAGCTGAGTCGAGCCTTGCAGTCAAACCATACGGGGCATCTATTTATTTGTCATTTCACAGCAATTATTGTTAATGTTAATTGTTAAGTATTTGGGAGAGGATAATGTATTGATATATAAAATCCAAATATGAATTACTGGATAAATGATAGATAATATCACATGCTTTAATTTATTTATTACGCATTATGGTTATTGATTACAAGTTAGTCCCGCCCTGATTTATCTTCTTGTCACCCGTTCGCTATAGGTTGGTCTATGTACGCACATTTCATATCGTATGTGGATCAACCTATGGTGCGGGGGTGTGGCACCCTTACATGTCGGGGTGCTACATCTTAAGTGGTATCAGAGCCCGGTTTCAAGAAACCGAGGTTCTAAGTGTCATGTCAAGTTTAGGTTATGCGGTTTAGGGATTATTTGCTTATTCGTACATTGCATTTACTTATAACACTACATGCTCGCAAGTAAATCCGAGGACGGATTCTTTTGAAGGGAGGGAGAATTGTAACGCCCCAATTCCCGGCTTTTCAGGTACGCGAATTAATTTCCGAATATGCCTTAATTGTTATATGTCCTTAATTGGTCATTATTTTAAATTTGTGGACTAAATTGCATATATATATTCTTGGACCTAATTGACCATTTTCCAAACTTTTTATACTTAATTGCGTAACTTGATTGATCAAGGAGCTTAATTGCAATTTGTGCCAATTCATCAACTCCAAGGGATGAATCACATTAAATATTTCTCCACGCTTCCATTTCATGGCATCTTTTCATTATACACAAGAGAGGCACACCATTTTTGCTTCCACTTCCCATGATGTAACAACAAAAGAGGAAGAAGAAGAGTTCACCCCGTTCAAGCTAATATTTTGGAGGGATTGAGGGTCATGGATCATCATCATCATCATCATCATCTCAACTTCATCTTCATCTCCTAAGTCCTCCAAAGGAAGAGAGGGAAGTAATCATGATTTCTTGAATTATTAGATGAAGCTAGGGTTTATGGTTTGAGCTTGATGATTGGTGTATTGGTGCTAGAAGTATGATTACATGCTCAAGGCTTGAATTCCATGTGTAATTCTTGAAAATTAGGAGTTTATATGATGAGTTCATGTATAGGCCAAAGTTGGTGATTGTGGAGATTGAAGCATGAATTATGTGTTTATATTCAGTGTTATTGTCTCTCAAGCATGTTTACATATTATCCCTCATGAATTCTAGCTTGTGTAATTGATTTATGGGTTTTGGGAGCTTAGTACGTGCTTCCCCTGTTTTGCTGCTCTGTTTCTGCAGCTTCTGTAAAACGGGAACGGCCCATCCCGTTCCCTTTGTAAATGGGGAACGACCGTTCCCATTGTTTGAATAATGTGTCAGGCGGTGAGGATGGGAACGACCGTTCCCACTTTGCCTCACAGGCGGGAACGGGCGTTCCCATCTTCGGGGAGCCCGACAAGCGGGAACAGCCATTCCCACTTTACACTTAAACTTGGAACGACCGTTCCCATGCCACTGGAAGTGCAGAAAGTGTCTGCATTAAATTACATTTTTAGCCCCTCGTTCCAATGGCTTATTTGACCCCAAATTGCTATTACATGATTGATTATATGTCAAAACAACATGTTATCATGCTACATTGTGTATTGCTCGATGTATCGTGTATGGTCATGCCGTGCATCATTATATGGAATAATATGCTTGAATTGTAGTCTCATGCACGTACATTGTTCTATTTCTTGGCCAGTGTACTCCAGAACAGAGATCGTGATCAATAAGCGCGTTCATATAATCTTGAACCGTCGTGCTACTTGCTAGCAAGCAAGTCAGGTCATGCCAAGCCATGCACGTACCGTGATTATCGTGTCGTTGTCAGGACCATGCAAAGCAAGTCGGGTGTCGTGTTATCGTGACTATCGTGTTATCGTGTGCATGCGTTTTCCTGGCCAAGTCCTCCTTATTGAGGGTGCTGGGCTGGTCTTCGGGCTGGCGGTTGTCCATCCAACCACAGGAATAACGCGTTCTCCTGGCCAGGTCCCCCTTAGCGAGGGCGCTGGGCCGGTCTTTGGGCTGGTGGTTGTCCGTCCAACCACAAGAAGAACAAAGCATTATCGTGTTATTGTGTTATCGTGAATGGTGAAGGCTCGCTACCTTCCCACTATCGTGTTATCGTGATTGGAGTGATGGAGGTTTGTGGAGTAATGGAGGAAATGGGAAATTGGAGTGATGGAGTGATTGGAGATTGATGTGACTGGAATGATGGTGTTTAATGGAGTGGCGGGGTTATTCGTGAAATCAATATATATGCAATATTCGTGGAGGTACATTTTAGGTAGGAATCAAGCTGAGTCGAGCCTTGCAGTCAAGCCATACTGTGCATCTATTTATTTGTCATTTCACAGCAATTATTGTTAATGTTAATTGTTAAGTATTTGAGAGAGGATAATGTATTTATATGTAAAATCCAAATATGAATTACTGGATAAATGGTAGATAATATCACATGCTTTAATTTATTTATTAGGCATTATGGTTATTGATTACAAGTTAGTCCCGCCCTGATTTATCTTCTTGTCACCCGTTCGCTATAGGTTGGTCTATGTACGGACATTTCATTTCGTATGTGGATAGACCTATGGTGCGATGGTGTGGCACTCTTACATGTCGGGGTGCTACATCTTAAGTGGTATCAGAGCCCAGTTTCAAAACCGAGGTTCTAAGTGTCATGTCAAGTTTAGGTCATGCGGCTTAGGGATTATTTGCTTATTTGTGCATTGCATTTACTTATAACACTACATGCTCGCAAGTGAATCCGAGGACGGATTCTTTTGAAGGGAGGGAGAATTGTAACGCCCCAATTTCCGGCTTTTCAGGTACGCGAATTAATTTCCGAATATGCCTTAATTGTTATATGTCCTTAATTGGTCATTATTTTAAATTTGTGGACTAAATTGCATATATATATTCTTGGACTTAATTGACCATTTTCCAAACGTTTTATACTTAATTGCATAACTTGATTAATCAAGGAGCTTAATTGCAATTTGTGCCAATTCATCAACTCCAAGGGATGAATCATATTAAATATTTCTCCATGCTTCCATTTCATGGCATCTTTTCATTATACACAAGAGAGGCACACCATTTTTGCTTCCACTTCCCATGATGTAACAAGAAAAGAGGAAGAAGAAGAGTTCACCCCTTTCAAGCTAATATTTTGGAGGGATTGAGAGTTATGGATCATCATCATCGTTATCTCAACTTCATCTTCATCTCCTAAGTTCTCCAAAGGAAGAGAGGGAAGTAATCATGATTTCTTGAATTATTAGATGAAGCTAGGGTTTATGGTTTGAGCTTGATGATTGGTGTATTGGTGCTTGAAGTATGATTACATGCTCAAGGCTTAAATTCCATGTGTAATTCTTGAAAATTAGGAGTTTATATGATGAGTTCATGTATAGGCCAAAGTTGGTGATTGTGGAGATTGAAGCATGAATTATGTGTTTATATTCAGTGTTATTGTCTCTCAAGCATGTTTACATATTATCCCTCATGAATTCTAGCTTGTGTAATTGATTTATGGGTTTTGGGAGCTTGGTATGTGCTTCCCCTGTTTTGCTGCTCTGTTTCTGCAGCTTCTGTAAAACGGGAACGGCCCTTCCCGTTCCCTTTGTAAATGGGGAACGACCGTTCCCATTGTTTGAATAATATGTCAGGCGGCGAGGACGGGAACGACCGTTCCCACTTTGCCTCACAGGCGGGAACGGCCGTTCCTATCTTCGGGGAGCCCGACAAGCGGGAACGGCCATTCCCACTTTACACTTAAACTTGGAACGGCCGTTCCCAAGCCACTGGAAGTGCAGAAAGTTTCTGTACAAAATTACATTTTTAGCCCCTCGTTCCAATGGCTTATTTGACCCCAAATTGCTATTACATGATTGATTATATGTCAAAACAACATGTTATCATGCTACATTGTGTATTGCTCGATGTCTCGTGTATGGTCATGCCGTGCGTCATTATATGGAATAATATGCTTGAATTGTAGTCTCATGCACGTACATTGTTCTATTTCTTGGCCAGTGTACTCCAGAACGGAGATCGTGATCAATAAACGCATTCATATAATCTTGAACCATCGTGTCACTTGCTAGCAAGCAAGTCAGGTCATGCCAAGCCATGCACGTACTGTGATTATCGTGTCGTTGTCAGGACCATGCAAAGCAAGTCGGGCATCGTGTTATCGTGACTATCGTGTTATCATGTGTATGCGTTTTCCTAGCCAAGTCCTCCTTATTGAGGGCGCTGGGCTGGTGTTCGGGCTGGCGGTTGTCCGTCCAACCACAGGAATAACGCGTTCTCCTGGCCAGGTCCCCCTTAGTGAGGGCGCTGGGCCGGTCTTAGGGCTGGTGGTTGTCCGTCCAACCAAAGGAAGAACAAAGCATTATCGTGTTATCGTGTTATCGTGAATGGTGAAGGCTCACTACCTTCCCATTATCGTGTTATCGTGATTGGAGTGATGGAGGTTCGTGGAGTAATGGCGGAAAGGGGAAATTGGAGTGATGGAGTGATTGGAGATTGATGTGACTGGAATGATGGTGTTTAATGGAGTGGCGGGGTTATTCGTGAAATCAATATATATGCAATATTCGTGCAGGTACATTTTAGGTAGGAATCAAGCTGAGTCGACCCTTGCAGTCAAGCCATACGGTGCATCTATTTATTTGTCATTTCACAACAATTATTGTTAATGTTAATTGTTAAGCATTTGGGAGAGGATAATGTATTTATAAGTAAAATCCAAATATGAATTACTGGATAAATGGTAGATAATATCACATGCTTTAATTTATTTACTAGGCATTATGGTTATTGATTACAAGTTAGTCCCGCCCTGATTTATCTTCTTGTCACCCGTTCGCTATAGGTTGGTCTATATACGGACATTTCATTTCGTATGTGGATCGACCTATGATGCGAGGGTGTGGCACTCTTACATGTCGACGTGCTACATCTTAAGTGGTATCAGAGCCCAGTTTCAAAACCGAGGTTCTAAGTGTCATGTCAAGTTTAGGTCATGCGGTTTAGGGATTATTTGCTTATTCGTGCATTGCATTTACTTATAACACTACATGCTCGCAAGTGAATCCGAGGATGGATTCTTTTGAAGGGAGGGAGAATTGTAACGCCCCAATTTTCGGCTTTTCAGGTACGCGAACTAATTTCCGAATATGCCTTAATTGTTATATGTCCTTAATTGGTCATTATTTTAAATTTGTGGACTAAATTGCATATATATATTCTTGGACCTAATTGACCATTTTCCAAACGTTTTATACTTAATTGCATAACTTGATTAATCAAGGAGCTTAATTGCAATTTGTGCCAATTCATCAACTCCAAGGGATGAATCACATTAAATATTTCTCCATGCTTCCATTTCATGGCATCTTTTCATTATACACAAGAGAGGCACACCATTTTTGCTTCCACTTCCCACGATGTAACAACAAAAGAGGAAGAAGAAGAGTTCACCCCTTTCAAGCTAATATTTTGGAGGGATTGAGAGTCATGGATCATCATCATCATCATCTCAACTTCATCTTCATCTCCTAAGTTCTCCAAAGGAAGAGAGGGAAGTAGTCATGATTTCTTGAATTATTAGATGAAGCTAGGGTTTATGGTTTGAGCTTGCTGATTGGTGTATTGGTGCTTGAAGTATGATTACATGCTCAAGGCTTGAATTCCATGTGTAATTCTTGAAAATTAGGAGTTTATATGATGAGTTCATGTATAGGCCAAAGTTGGTGATTGTGGAGATTGAAGCATGAATTATGTGTTTATATTGAGTGTTATTGTCTCTCAAGCATGTTTACATATTATCCCTCATGAATTCTAGCTTGTGTAATTGATTTATGGGTTTTGGGAGCTTGGTATGTGCTTCCCCTGTTTTGTTGCTCTATTTCTGCAGCTTCTGTAAAACGGGAACGGCCCTTCCCGTTCCCTTTGTAAATGGGGAACGGCCGTTGCCATTGTTTGAATAATGTGTCAGGCGGCGAGGACGGGAACGACCGTTCCCACTTTGCCTCACAGGCGGGAACGGCCGTTCCCATCTTCGGGGAGCCCGACACGGCCATTCCCACTTTACACTTAAACTTGGAACGGCCGTTCCCAAGCCACTGGAAGTGCAGAAAGTTTCTGTATAAAATTACATTTTTGGCCCCTCGTTCCAATGGCTTATTTGACCCCAAATTGCTATTACATGATTGATTATATGTCAAAACAACATGTTATCATGCTACATTGTGTATTGCTCGATGTCTCGTGTATGGTCATGCCGTGCGTCATTATATGGAATAATATGCTTGAATGGTAGTCGCATGCACGTACATTGTTCTATTTCTTGGCCAGTGTACTCCAGAACGGAGATCGTGATCAATAAACGCGTTCATATAATCTTGAACCGTCGTGTCACTTGCTAGCAAGCAAGTCAGGTCATGCCAAGCCATGCACGTACCGTGATTATCGTGTCGTTTTCAGGACCATGCAAAGCAAGTCGGGCATCGTGTTATCGTGACTATCGTGTTATCGTGTGCATGCGTTTGCCTAGCCAAGTCCTCCTTATTGAGGACGCTGGGCTGGTCTTCGGGTTGGCAGTTGTCCATCCAACCACAGGAATAACGCGTTCTCCTGGCCAGGTCCCCCTTAGTGAGGGCGCTGGGCCGGTCTTTGGGCTGGTGGTTGTCCGTCCAACCACATGAAGAACAAAGCATTATCGTGTTATCGTGAATGGTGAATGCTCGCTACCTTCCCATTATCGTGTTATCGTGATTGGAGTGATGGAGGTTCGTCGAGTAATGGAGGAAAGGGGAAATTGGAGTGATGGAGTGATTGGAGATTGATGTGACTGGAATGATGGTGTTTAATGGAGTGGCGGGGTTATTCGTGAAATCAATATATATGCAATTTTCGTGCAGGTACATTTTAGGCAGGAATCAAGCTGAGTCGAGCCTTGCAGTCAAGCCATACGGTGCATCTATTTATTTGTCATTTCACAACAATTATTGTTAATGTTAATTGTTAAGTATTTGGGAGAGGATAATGTATTGATATGTAAAATCCAAATATGAATTACTGGATAAATGATAGATAATATCACATGCTTTAATTTATTTATTAGGCATTATGGTTATTGATTACAAGTTAGTCCCGCCCTGATTTATCTTCTTGTCACCCGTTCGCTATAGGTTGGTCTATGTACGGACATTTCATTTCGTATGTGGATCGACCTATGGTGCGGGGGTGTGGCACCCTTACATGTCGGGGTGCTACACATTCCCTCTCTTCCACAAGAATCGATAAGCTCCAAGGAGAAAGGAAGAGAAGATAAAACCCCTTTGGCCATTTTCATGATTTTGAGCTCAAATCACAACCAAAACTTCTCCAATTTGAAAGGTAAGTTTATGATTGTAATCTACACTCTCTCCTCTCTCTTTTGTGTGTTCTTGAGTTGATTTCCATGGTGGCTTCATTAGTTATGCCTAGCATGTGAATAGTAGTTGTTGGAGGAAATTGTTGATTCTTGCTTCCATTCCTGTTTCCTTGATTCTTGGTGATGATATATTGTTCCTAGGACTTGATTCTTAGCATTTATTGCATATTCTTCCATGGTAGTTGGGTTATGAATGATTTGCCATTAATGAACTCTTGAGAATTTGATGATATAACTTGATACATTCCCTCCCCTTTCATGGTTTGTTTCTTGCAATTTTTTTGGAGCTGAACTTGTTGCTTCTTGTATAGCTTGAATATATGAGGAATTGATGTTAATTTCATGCTTGATTTATGTGCTTTTGATGGCTTAAGAGACTCCCCAAGGCCAAGAACCGAAATGACCTATTTTGTGCTTGAAAAACCGAAAGTTGGTGCGTTTTTTTTTTCAGTCCCGAACGCATGACACGGCCGTGTCATGTTATAACTGGAAATGGATACGGCCGTGTCAAGCTCTTGACTTTGGCTCCCAGAATTTAATAAAATCGGACACGGCCTCGTCCATTCCCTTTGAATTTTGGACATGGCTGTGTCTATCTTGGTGGCACTCGGGGAGGTTTCTTTCGCCATTTCGTTGCTTTTCGTTGGCTTCTCTTGCCTTGTTTATGATGTGTATGCGTGATTAACTTGTTATATTATGTGTTAAGCCATATGTTGTGAATTTGTGACTTGATTTACGCCCTCGTTTATGATATATATGTCCTTATGTGCATTGTATGCTCGTAAATGACCTAAATGTTGATTCCTCTCTTATCATTTGCACCATAAGCATACATATGCATGTACCGAGCATCAATGTGGTTCATATTGAGTCTAAGAGTGTTCCTTGTTGCTTGTATTGTTCAGAGGATCTTCCTGTTGAGGACGAGCTTGCTCCGTAGGTGTCCGGGTTACACTTTTGTCTCCACTACTCACGTTAACAAGGTGAGGTCTTTGTTCTTTTAATTAATCGACCTATAACCCTACTTGATTTGAAGCCTCGCATGCAATTATGTATATTATATGTTAAATAAGTGTATGATATCTATGTTGAGGGATTGACCCACTTGTTACAAGATTTTGAAAACGTTTTGTATAAGTATATAAGCTATTTTGTTTTCGTTTGAAAAACTTTAGCTTTATGCAAGTGTGTGTGAGTTAGCGAGATGTGGCTTTGAAAGATAAGCTTTGCGATACATGTGTGTGATTTTCATGATAAGTTTGGGCCCCGAAGAGTGGTATGGTAATCTCGGGACGACCGAGGGGTCGCTGAGCTCTCCCATCAACATTCTTCATTTGAGAGTCTCACCTAACCTTGGGAGGATCGAGGAAGGGTGGTTCTCTTGAGCCGGCGGAGTTAACCGTCGAAGGTTTCAAGGTCGTGATTAAACCTTATTTCGTGTGTATATGGATAGCTTGGGCCGTCAACCCTTCTATCAACCGGTGTTGGGGATAGATTATGATTTGTTTTGCTTTGTTATGTTCTTCGTGTGTGGAAGTTGGGATGTGTGGCTCGTACTCGCCGAGTTGGTTTAGTTTTGTATGATCTATGGAACGAGAGTGGATTCCTAACTACCTAAAACTTGGGATCTTGCATTTGGCCCTTTTTGCCTTTTCTTTACCCTTATGTATATCTATATCACGGGAAACCCTTTGGCTTGGAAAAACTACTCTCGGTCCACGGATCCTTTCATTTTGATTAATTGCTTTGCTCTATATGTATGTCGGGTGTGTGAGTTAACCCCCTCACTAGTCACTAGGACTAACCCTCGTTGTTGTTTTTCCTTTTTCCCTTTCTTTTGAGTTTGCAGGTTCTTTCGAGTCAAGCTAGGCGGCAAGTGTCTTTTGGGTTACTTGTGGTGTAGCTTGAGTCCTTATGCATCGTAGTGGTTTACATTTCCTTTGCTTATGTATTTCTGGATTATGTATTATGGCTACTCTTATTATTTTGGGTCGTGATGGCATTGTATAGTTTGTATATGATCTAGCATGGTAGCTTGGATACTTGACCCTCTCTTTTGATATGTATATATGTGATCTTAGGATTTATGTATGTCTTGTGAATTGCTTCCACTACTCTGATTATAATTTGCGCAGTTTTTGAGAGTCTAGGCCGCCTAGCGAGGGTGTGAGTTTTGTGTGTCTCCCGTTCGCTACGGTTTGATACGGGTGCGAACTCCCTATTTCGTTACTCATGTTAGACCTTAGTGCGGGGGACGTGACATGTAACACCCCAAGTGGTGGGGCATCACACCCCCGCACTATGACTCGACACGTGTACGAAATGGAGAGTCCGTACACGCACCAAGTCACAGCGAACGGGTGACTAACGAAAAACACACCCACTAGCTAGGTGGTACCTAACCCTGTACAGAAGAAAATAAGCGAAACATGATAGCGGGAGCAATACAAAATGGCAACTTTCAAAAACTTTCATACGTTAAACATATAGAGCAATACAGAAATCAAAATCATCTACACGGGTTCAACTAATCCGAGCACCTGTCCTAACCTGTCCCGAATTCCATTCAATCAAATCATACATGCAACTTGCTCACAACATATCTTATACAAAATTTACAAATTATAAATCAGAACAAAATACTTAACAAACTGAAACGTGCAGACACAGACTTAAAAGACACGACACATCGTCGCCTAGCACGAACTCCAATGCGAACCCAAACCAAAACCTGCACACTAAAAACATAAACGGGGAGGGGTCAGTCCAAAGACTGAGCGAGGGGCTACCCACACACACCTACATATATATAGAGCACAACACGTAGAAGAAGCAACGTTCGTGAACCCATGGTTAGTTTTTGCACGCCAAAACATTTCCCGTGATAATATAAATATAGGGAGACTTATCAAACAGACCAAACAAATCTTAAATCAAAGGTTTCTTAAGGCACAACTCAGATTCATGCAGACTTAGCACACATACCGGAACGTAACTCATTAGTATCAAAATATACCAATTTTTAGCTTAATTTAGGAATCTACCCCCGTTTCACGAACTTGAGACTGACAGACACAACTCAAAACCAAAATATAAATCATAAAACATAAGGCAAACACACATACCTTTCACCGGATGATGGAAGGGCTGTACACACCCTAACCATGCACACTAATCTGTCAGGGTATGAGTTTCATGTCACTCACACCCAAGGACTCCATCCCCCACCTTCCTCGTGGTGTGTTCCGGGTTGATCCTATAGTCGGGGCCCCAGGCATAACGCAAAAATCACACTTACACAGATCATGGAAATCAGAAGCTTAACCAGCAACAGACAGACAGACAGACGAACAGACATATCTCATGCATATCGTACTTATCATATCGCATGTACATATCACACAGACCGACTTCAAAAGCATAACAAATCGAAATCAAGCATACATAGGCTCATACATAGCGTTTTGTACTTTTCAAATCAAATCATATGACAAAACTAGCAAAATACGTACTTCGCACATATCTACATATGCATAAGGCTTATAAACCGCACGCTTTCGAAAACGAGCACATTGCAATAGGGTATAACTATATCCTAACCTCACCTGGTGCCAAACACAGACACAAAGTAGAAGGTCCACCCCGGAACCTGCACGACTCACTTGTCACCACTCCGGGTGCACCTGGACCAACTGAACACATAAACACAACACAGGGCTCAGACTCAAACTCAGACAACCACACAGAGACGCACGGCAATGCTCAAGCACTTACAAGATGCAATCACATAAGTAGAGTTCACATTATTTCATTTGAATTCATATATCAAATAACCAATTCTTATTCGTACGAATAACTTATTTCTTACGTTCAAAAGTTTCTAATTTAATCATATAAGCTTCCTACAATTAATATATCGCATAATAGGATTATTTTAAATTAAATAATTAAACCTACATTACAAAGTTTCAAATTAAATTATCCAAGACATACTAATTTCATTCTTACTAAATCATAAATTGCATAACAAATTCTTATATCATATAATAAATTCCAAATCAATTTAAGTGATTAGACTAATTAAAAGCTTCAAGCTTAGGCATAATAACTTCTCTTAATCGAAAGCATAATTAGTATATTTGTTTACCAATCGATAAGGATTAATTAATTGAAGTCATATAATTTATATGTTTAGCGAAATTACACATACACCCCCTTTCAAGATACGCAAATAGCTCAAATTTGAAATATCGGAATTCAAATGGCATATCAAAGCATCAATATATTCCATAATTCATTTAATACATAATTTCGTACACATTGAAATATAATTCGATAGACAAATCAAGCAATTAGCAATTAAAACAATTAATTTCAAATATTCAAGTTATACAAAATAAATCACAACAAATCAACCGGACATCCGATTGACGAACGGAAAGTGGTGTTGGACTCACCACGACGAGAGGAACTTGCTGCCCGAAGGGCGTCGGAATGCCGCCTCCGGAACCAGTCGAACCGCCACGTGCAGCCGCCGGACCACCACCTCCGGTGGTCGTAAAAATTCCCCGGAAGGACAGAAACGTATGCCTCGGCCTGCTTGACAAAAGCCCTCAACCAATTTCAGAAAATGCCAAGAACACCGGATTCCGTTGACGAAAAACCGAACTTAAATCCTAGTACGAAAACTGAAATTAAATCGCTAATTTGCCGTTGGAAAGCCCGTAGCGAGGCCTTCGAAAGCCCCTAGCCAATTTGCTGGAAAAGTGGCCGGAAAACTGGACCGCCGGTCCGCCACCGGTCAGCCGCCGCCGGCCGGTTCTTGGGCCGCCACCTACACGAACAACTCGATCTCGTCGAGTTAGACAACTTCTCAGAAGGAACCGTCGCCAAAAGATCACCGGAAAAGCTCCAAACCGCCGCCCAAAAACCGGTCGCTATGCCACTCGCCGGTTCAGCCATCTCCGGCCATCGTTTGCCACGCCCCTGGAACTGGAGTTGCGCCGGGATGTCTCCTTCATGGGTCTGAGGCGCGTGTCGAAAAATCGCCTCCGGAAGCCGCCGCGAATGGGCGACGAAGTGGCGGCCCTAAGCCCCGCCACCTGCTGCTCACCGTAGCTCCACCACCGCTTATTTTTAGCCTCCGATTTTTGTACCATCGTGTCAGGCTCGTCGAGTTGATAAATTTCCACTACTCAAACGTCGAATTCCGTCGAGAAACGAACGAGAACGGATATATATATGAAAACACACCGTGAGTGTGTGTGAACAGTGCTGAATCGTGGGAGAAGAGAGAGAGACTGAAGTCTGCTGCGCTTTGGCACGAAAAACGAGGATCCGGGTATATATCTCGGGTCCTCATACGTAAAAACGATCGGAAGAACGGGCTAACGAAGTCAGAATGGGGCAAACTCAGAGTCTACGGACTCGTCTCAATACCCCGAACCCGTTGAAGGGGTCGAAAAGGTCAAAAACTCGATCGAACGAGAAATGACCGAAAAACCCCTAAAAAGAGAAAATTTCAAAAGGGGCCCCTAAACTCTAAAAAAGTTCAAAATAGGGCCACGAAAAGTATAAAATCACATAATTAAACACATAAAAGGGTTGAAACGTGGCGTACCTCATATATCGGACGAGCGGGATGTTACAAACTCCCCTCCTTCAAACGGACCTGTCCTCAGGTCGTAAGGTCGGATCTTTAACGGCGCTGAAACGAATTCCACTTCAAGCATCAGCTGCGTAACTCTGATCTAGGCGAACTGCAATCTCTGCAGGATACTTCTGCCTTAGTTGGCATCAACTCCCTTCATATTGACTCGTTGTCATAGAGGTCCCACTGAGCACTTGACCGCTGGTCACTTCAAACTCGTTTGGTCCCCACTAGGCCATTGCACTCAAAGCTCGATACCGTCACGTCCTCATTGCTTGCAAACTGTCGTCTAGCCAGAAGTAACGCAACCGCAACAAACAAGAGAGAGAATCCCATCTCTCGACACACAAGCGAAGGAACCCCATCCCTCGGCACATAAAAGAGAAAACCCCGTTTCTCAACACACAAAAGAGAGAACCCCGTCTCTCAGACACATAACTGAGAGAGCCCCGTCTCTCAAACAAAGAATCGGGAGAACCCCGTCTCTCAACCTAAATCTGACAGATTTCACATCTCCCAGACATTCTAGTTTGAGAAAATCCGGCATTTCTCAAACCCCTAAATCCAAGGGAGTCCAACATCCCTCGAATACCTAAGAACAAGAGAATCTAGAATCTCTCGTGCACAGAACTATAGAAAGAATCCGACATCTTTCTATCACACAAACAGGGAGAATCCACATCTTCCTGGCACGTAAACAGAGAGAATTAAATCTCCCTTTCACTCAAGCACATAAGCAAAAGCAAAAGCAAAAGCAAAAAGCAGAAAGCTCAACAATCAACACATAGCATATTCGGCAAGTATCTCACAAAATAACAAATTAATCAAATAATTTATGCATGTATGCTCGTGCCATGAATGCATAGTGTACCGTTCACCGTAGCAACAGAGTCAAAGTTCCAATTTCCTTTGGTGGCAAATGTCCCCACTCGTAGTGATCAGAATCCTGACCTCTAATTCACAACTGCAGTGCTCCTCAAATAGCCTTGCTTGGTCAATCCTGCTTTAGCGTACCAACCTTGCTAGCCAAGTCTGATAGAGGTTCCATTGCAGCTTTCACACCTATCTGAAGGATGTTATCTACCTACTTCCATCAAACCATTTATGAGGCTACGAACATCGCTTAAAGAAGTTGACCACAGCCCGACGTTCTATCTTACATGCATTCACCTAAAAATAACAAATTGAACGAATATCTATGCATGTTGGTCAGTGACTGGGTGTGTCAAGTAAGGGAAATAATTAAGAGCACCTAATTAAATGGAACTGCAATACATAGCTGCTAGAATTTAAAAAACATCAAGTATCATATTGCATAATCATAATCATAGCATACGCGCACTCACATAAGTTCAAATAAATTCATACAAAGAAGCCAAATATCACGTCAAAACGGATGCAATGCGTACGTATTCCTATGCCGTATGACCTAGACTGACACAACACAATCTAGAGCACCGGTTCTGAACCTGGTAGCTCTGATACCACTTAAGATGTAACACCCCAAGCGGTGGGGCATCACACCCCATCACTATGACCCGACACGTATACGAAATGGAGAGTCCGCACACGCACCAAGTCACAGCGAACGGGTGACTAACGAAAAACACACCCACTAGCTAGGCGGTACCTAACCCTGTACAGAAGAAAATAAGCGAAACATGATAGCGGGAGCAATACAAAATGGCAACTTTCAAAAACTTTCATACGTTAAACATATAGAGCAATACAGAAATCAAAATCATCTACACGGGTTCAACTAATCCTACCACCTGTCCTAACCTGTCCCGAATTCCATTCAATCCAATCGTACATGCAACCTGCTCACAACATATCTTATACAAAATTTACAAATTATAAATCAGAACAAAATACTTAACAAACTGAAACGTGCAGACACAGACTCAAAAGACACGACACACCGCCGCCTAGCACGAACTGCAATGCGAACCCAAACCGAAACCTACACACTAAAAACATAAACGGGGAAGGGTCAGTCCAAAGACTGAGCGAGGGGCTACCCACACACACTTACATATATATAGAGCATAGCACGTAGAAGAAGCAACGTTCGTGAACCCGGGGTTAGTTTTTGCACGCCAAAACATTTCCCGTGATAATATACATATAGGGAGACTTATCAAATAGACCAAACAAATCTTAAATCAAAGGTTTCTTAAGGCACAACTCAGATTCATGCAGACTTAGCACACATACCGGAACGTAACTCATTAATATCAAAATATACCAATTTTTATCTTAATTTAGGAATCTACCCCCGTTTCACGAACTTGAGACTGAAAGACACAACTCAAAACCAAAATACAAATCATAAAAAATAAGGCAAACACACATACCTTTCACCGAATGATAGAAGGGCTGTACACACCCTAACCATGCACACTAATCTATCAGGGTATGAGTTTCATGGCACTCACACCCAAGGACTCCATCCCCCACTTCCTCGTGGTGGGTTCCGGGTTGATCCTATCGTCGGGGCCCCAGGCATAACGCAAAAATCACACTTACACAGATCACGAAAATCGGAAGCTTAACCAGCAACAGACAGACAGACAGACGAACAGACACATCTCATGCATATCGTACTTATCATATCGTACGTACATATCACACAGACCAACTTCAAAAGCATAACAAATCGAAATCCAGCATACATAGGCTCATACATAGCGTTTTGTACTTTTCAAATCAAATCATATGACAAAACTAGCAAAACACGTACTTTGCACATATCTACATATACATAAGGCTTATAAACCGCATGCATTCGAAAACGAGCACATTGCAATAGGGTATAACTATATCCTAACCTCACTTGGTACCAAACACAACCGAACACAAAGTAGAAGGTCCACCACGGAACCTGCACGACTCACTTGTCACCAGTCCGGGTGTACCTAGACCAACTGAACACACAAACACAACACAGGGCTCAGACTCAAACTCAGACAACCACACAGAGACGCACGACAATGCTCAAGCACTTACGAGATGCAATCACCAAAGCAGAGTTCACATTATTTCATTTAAATTCATACATCAAATAACCAATTCTTATTCGTACGAATAACTTATTTCTTACGTGCAAAAGTTTCTAATTTAAATATATAAGCTTCTTACAATTCATATATCGCATAATAGGATTATTTTAAATTAAACAATTAAACCTACATTACAAAGTTTCAAATTAAATCATCCAAGACATACTAATTCCATTCTTACTAAATCATAAATTGCATAACAAATTCTTATATCATATAATAAATTTCAATCCAAATTAAGTGATTAGACTAATTAAAAGCTTCAAGCTAAGGCGTAATAACTTCTCTTAATCGAAATCATAATTAGCATATATGTTTACCAATCGACAAGGATTAATTAATTGAAGTCATACAATTTATATGTTTAGCGAACTTACACATATACCCCCTTTGAAGATAGGCAAATAGGTCAAATTCGATATATCGAAATTGAAATGGCATATCAAAGAATCAATATATTCCATAATTCATTTAATACATAATCTCGTACACATTGAAATACAATTCGATCGACAAATCAAGCAATTAGCAATTAAAACAATTAATTTCAAATATTCAAGTTATACAAAATAAATCACAACAAATCAACCGGACATCCGATTGACGAACGGAAAGTGGCGTTGGACTCACCACGATGAGAGGAACTTGCTGCCCGAAGGGCGTCAGAATGCCACCTCCGGAACCAGTCGAACCTCCATGTGCAGCCACCGGACCACCACCTCCGGTGGTCGGAAAATTCCCTGGAAGGACAGAAACGTACGCCTCGGCCTGCTTAACAAAAGCCCACAACCAATTTCAGAAAATGCCAAGCACACCGGATTCTGTTGACGAAAAACCGAACTTAAATCCTAGTACGAAAACTGAAATTAAAGACAAACCACTGAACGAAAACAAAATCCGGACATACCGTTGGAAAGCCCGTAGCGAGGCCTTCGAAAGCCCCTAGCCAATTTGCCGGAAAAGTCACCGGAAAATCGGACCGCCGGTCCAGAGCCGGTCCGCCACCGGTCCGCCGACCGGCCGCCACCTACACGAACAACCCGATCTCGTCGAGTTAGACAACTTCTCAGAAGGAACCGTAGCCAAAAGATCACCGGAAAAGCTTCAAACCGCCGCCCAAAAACCCATCGCTGCGCCACTCGCCGGTTCAGCCATCTCCGGCCATTGTTTGCCACGCCGCTAGAACTGGAGTTGCGCCGGGATGTCTCCTTCAGGGGTCTGAGGCGCGTGTGGGAAAATCGCCACCGGAAGCCGTCGCGAATGGGCGGCGAAGTGGCGGCTCTAAGCCGCACCACCTGCTGCTCACCGTAGCTCCACCACCGCTGATTTTTAGCCTCCAATTTTTGTACCATCGTGTCGGGCTCGTCGAGTTGATAAATTTCCACTACTCAAACGTCCAATTCCGTTGAGAAACGAACGAGAACGGACATGTATGTGAAAAAACACCGTGAGTGTGTGTGAACAGTGCTGAATCGCGGGAGAAGAGAGAGACTGAAGTCTGCTGCGCTTTGGCACGAAAAACGAGGATTCGGGTATATATCTCGTGTCCTCGTACTCAAAAACGGTCGGAAAACTGACTGAAGTCTGTTTTGAATGTTTGAATGATTGAATTGCTTCTGCGCTCTGAGTTTTGTCAAGTTTTGTTGAACCCGTTCGTTCTGATTGGGATTTGGGCATGGACTTCCATTTCATGACCGGTTCTGGGTCACAGTGCAGGGGATGTGGCATCCTCCGTTTGGGGTGTTACAAGATAGCCATCTTGAACAAAATATTTATCGCAAGGTTTCAATTCACAAGATGCAAAGACTTCGGCAAAATCAGAATCACTCACATATAATTCCTTAATGTGATCAAATCACATGAATTTAGTACTAAGGGTAGAGATAAGAGTGTACCTACGTGATAGTGCATCTTCTACAACATTGTCCTTACCCTCTTTGTATTGAATCACATAAGGAAACATCTCTATGAACTCAACCCAATGAGCATGCCTCCGGTTCAAGCTCCCTTGCCCTTTCATGTGCTTCAAGGACTCATGATCCGATTAAATGATGAATTCTTTAGACCACAAGTAGTGTTGCCACGTTTCTAGGGCTCGAACCAAAGCATACAATTCCTTGTCATAGGTGGAATAGTTCAAGGCTGCTCCATTTAATTTCTCACTAAAGTAAGCAATTGGCCTCATTTCTTGCATATGCACAACACCTATACCAATACCGGAAGCATCACATTCGATTTCAAAGGTCTTAGAGAAATTTGGTAAAAGTAAAAGAGGAGCTGAACTTAGCTTTGATTTCAACGTTTGAAATACCTTTTCTTGAGCTTTCCCCCACTTGAATCCAACACTCTTCTTGATAACTTCCGTCAAAAGAGCTGCAATGGTGCTGAAATTGGGCACAAATCTCCTATAAAATCCAGCTAAGCTATGAAAGCTTCGAACTTCCGTAATGGAATTAGGTGTAGGCCACACTTTAATTGCCTTCACCTTCTCTTCGTCTACTTAAATACCACCTGCACTTACAACAAATCCAAGAAACACAATTCTATCCATGCAAAAATTACACTTTTTGAGGTTAGCATACAATTTCTCTTTTCTTAACACCTCAAGTACCATTTTCAAATGCTCAACATGTTCATGCAAGTTATGGCTGTAAATTAATATATCATCAAAATAAACGACTACAAACTTGCCAATATAAGCATGTAACACATGATTCATCAATCTCATGAATGTGCTAGGTGCATTAGTTAAGCCGAAGGGCATTACTAACCATTCATACAATCCATGCTTTGTTTTAAATGCCGTTTTCCATTCATCACCTTCTTGCATGCGTATTTGATGATATCCACTTTTCAAATCAATCTTAGAGAAAATTGTAGAACCATGTAATTCAACAATTATATCATCAAGGCGAGGTATGGGATAACGATACTTTACCGTGATCTTTGTAATGCCCCGGTTCCGGATGAACAGGTAAGCACGCCACGTGTGAGATTTTGATCGTAGGATTTATTTTATTTCTTTAATTTCAGAATACTTCTACGTGGCAATTCATATTTTTATAAAATTCACGAAACATTATTTATATGCATTACATGAATTTATATCATTGAAAATATTATTTCACGACACAAAAAAATATTTGTTGCTTAAAACCGTTACCGAGAGTGCTTCAAATTACGGAATTGTCCCTAGTTGAACATTTCTTTAAACTTTAGGGGCTTAATTGCATAAACTTTTAAGGACTTAATTGCACATATTTTAAAATATTGCATACTTGATTTCATGATTACATAAAGTGAAGGATCCAATTGCAAATATTGGTATTTCACATATTTCAAAAAGGGTTGTTACGTTATTTGCATCTCCAAGCTTCCTTGCTCTCATATCATCCAAAAATCTCCCAACCACAATTGCTTCTTGCTCTCGGTTCATTCAAGAAAGAAAAGGGAAGAGATTTTCATACTTTTCATCAAGAATTTCCAAGAAATATTGCAAGAATTGGGAGTTGATCATCATCTTCATCCATTTTCTTCACTCTTTTCATTTCAAGGTTGGCTTTGCATGAATTAATGGTTCTTGAGCATATTTGATTGAGCTAGGGTTAGAGAATTATATGCTAGATGAATTAATTGGAGTTGGAAGCATGATTATGTGATCATAGCATAAATTATGGTATGATTCCTTCATGAATTTATTGGAAATTTGAGCTTGGTTGATCAATAAGAGCATGAGCATGAAGCTTTGATTTCTTGATGATATTTCATGTTTTGAGTGTTTAAGTGTTATATTATCATCTTTTGAATATATGTGCATCATATTTCCAGAAATATTGGCTTGTGTTGATCAAGATTGGAATTTGTTGCTTGCTTTGTTGCATTCCCATAGCCATGCTCTGTTTTGCTCTGTTCTTTCCAGTTGCAGAAACTGGGAACGACCGTTCCCAGCCTCAAGGTATTGTGGGAATGGGCGTTCCCACCTTTTCAAATGAAATAGGCGGCCGAGACTGGGAACGGCCGTTCCCATTTTGGCCTGCGTGCCGGAAGGGCCGTTCCCAGCTTCAGCGTGTTTTAAAAATTGGAAAATCATTGGCGCGTTTTGGGGTTTATAGGAATGACCGTTAGCATTTACAAAGGGGATCCGGAACGGCCGTTCCCACCTGATTTGTGGAACAAAAGTTTCTGCATAAAATTACGTTTTTAGCCCCTCGATCCGACGACTTCTTTGACCACGAATTGCTGTTATATGATCCAATATGTACGGAAACAAGATGTTATCATGCCACATTGCATTTTCCTCGTCGTCTCGTTACATTTCCGCCGTTCGTCATATTTGGTCCATTTTAGGTCATGTCTCACGTATACACGTCGAGTTTGCACAGGTCACGAGGTCGTGGACGAGGAGCAAGCTCCGTAGAGCATATCCTTGTTTTATTTTGTAAGAAAGGTGAGGTTTTCTTCTAGGTATATAGAACCTTATAACCTTTATGTGTTATTTTTGGCCAAAACTTATTATATATATAGACGTTTTCAAAGTTATAAACATTACAAGCAAGCAAGCCATTATTGTCATGATTTCAAGCGAGTTTGGCGAGTACATGATTGCACGTGGGCCCGAGGGTAATTCTTGAGCCAACCGGGAAAGCAAGGGTTGACGGGTAACTCCTGAATTATCCTCACATTGTTGGGATCACCCCCGAAGCCACTAGGAGATTAGTGGCGGAAGGAGTTCCGTGTCTAGGGAGTCATGTTCCCTACACACACTATGTCTTGGATAGTTGGGCCTTGCAAACCCACTATCACCCGGAGGAAGAAGGAGACTGGGGATTAATCCGGCATGTCGGGTTATCCTCGGGTTATTGCATGATCTCAAGCATGAAATTGTCTATGTGAGCACTAAATTGAAATGCATGATCATGTATTGAATTGATAAAGCAAGCACGTATTGTCACGTTCGGTGTAAAGGTTGGAGAATAGCCCTTACTCGCCGGGGCCACATTTTCATGAAATGATTAAGTTAAATTATTAAAATGATTAGTTGTAATCTCGGGCAAAGGATAAGTTTTCTCGAACTATATATCTATTTTATTTCAAAGCCTTCACCCGAGGTTACAATTTGCATGAGACGTGTGATTTATATATCTTATTGCCCTTCACTCAGTCTTCGATAGACTGATACTTCACTTTTCAGGTACTTGAGAGCGTGGTTGTGCTAGGCGGGAGTCCGGTCAAGTCTTGCATATCACGGGTCTAGCATTGTACCGTTCATGTATATACTTTAGTTAGCTATCGTGTATGATCATTACTATCACGTTTTGGAGACTTAAGCATGTATAGAACATTGAGAGATGATAATGTATTGATAGTTAAGTTGGTGCCTATTATGTATCTATTTGGTAAATATGGTACCTATATGTATGATCGTTTTATTGCTTCCGCTTCATTATCATGTTTGGTTTGATTATGTTGGGGAGAGTGTCCCGCCTAGCCCGTTTATTTTTAATTTTCACCCGTTCTCTATAGTTTTGGTTTATGTATGAACTGTCCATTTCATACGTGGATCGAGGCTATAGTGCGGGGGATGTAGTGCTCTGGGGTTAGGGTGCTACATCTACAATCTTGTTGACAGCCCTACAATCCACGTACATTCGCCAAGTACCATCCTTTTTAGGTACCAAAAGAACCGGAACAGCACATGGACTCATGCTCTCACGTACGTACCCTTTCTCAAGTAATTCCTCGACTTGTTTTTGGTGTTCCTTAGCTTCTTGAGGGGTGCTTGTAACAGCCCGAAAACCCGCCTATCGATATTGTCCGCTTTGGTGGGCTAAGCGACACCACCCTCACGGTTTTGTTCTTCCCGTTGATATTTAAACCCGAAGGTGCCCAACCAGGAAAAGGCCTCAACAAGGGAAAGGTATCCACCCCCTTATAAAGGAGGCTTTGTTCCCCTCTCCAACCGATGTGGGACAAACACCTTAGGCTATTACAGTCCACCCCCCTAAGAGGGCCCAGCGTCCTCGCTGGCACACCGGTTCGGGCCCCGGCTCTGATACCATTTGTAACAGCCCGAAAACCCGCCTATCGATATTGTCCGCTTTGGTGGGCTAAGCGACACCACCCTCACGGTTTTGTTCTTCCCGTTGGTATTTAAACCCGAAGGTGCCCAACCAGGAAAAGGCCTCAACAAGGGAAAGGTATCCACCCCCTTATAAAGGAGGCTTTGTTCCCCTCTCCAACCGATGTGGGACAAACACCTTAGGCTATTACAGTGCTTCTATAAGCTGGTCGATTTGGAATTGCAGCCCCCGGAATTAGGTCAATTTGGTGCTCTATCCCATGAATTGGAGGCAATCCGGGTGGAATCTCCTCCGGAAACACATCTTTGAACTCCTGCAAAAGAGTGAAAGCAATACTAGGTAGGAGAGGTGTGTCGTCAGAAGATAAGAAGGTCTTATACATCATTATTATCACTAACTTTTCTTTTTTAAAAACACTCTCAATTTCTTTTTCTTTTGTGAGGAAACTCATTTTCTTCTTTTCTTTCTTTCCCTTTTCACTTTCCTTCTTTTCAACTTCTTTTTTTCCTCCCTTTTCACTTTCCTTCTTTTCAACTTCTTTTTTTCCTCCCTTCTCACATTCTTTCTTTTCAACTACTTTTTTTTCTCCTACTTTTTCACATTCACCATTACAATCATTTCGGTTAGAAGAGGCTGAAATAGACTCTTTCAATTGGCATTGTTCTTTGTACACTTGATTGCGTGGTAGAGGTGCCAAAATGATGTTTCGGCCGTCTTTGGTAAAACTATGCCTGTTTTTGTATCCATCATGCAATGTCCTCCTATCAAATTGCCACGGCCTCCTAAGCAAAATATGTCCGGCATGCATAGGTACCACATCACAAAGTACTTCATCCATGTATTTACCAATGGAAAAAGAAATGAGAACTTGTTTTGTTACCTTCAACTCACCAAGTTCATTGAGCCATTGGAGCTTGTAGGGTTTTGGATGCTTCATGTTTTTGAGTTCGAGCCTCTCTACCAACAATTTGCAAGCAACATTCACACAACTCCCTCCATCAATGATCAATTTACACACTCGTTCCCTAACATGACACCGAGTGTAAAAGATGTTCTCTCATTGCTCTTCATCCTTGTCCTCTAGGGTTTGCATGTGTAAAGCCCTAAGGATCACCAAACTTTGCCCTACAACGGCATGCTCAACATCACTCTCCTCATCCGGTTAATCATGGTCTACTTTATGGCCCTCACTTTTACTTTCAATCTCTCCATTATCCGACATGATCATTGCCTTCTTATTTGGACATTGGGACATAATATGACCTGATTCATGACACTTAAAACATTTAATATTACGAGAGCATTGAGTAGAAGTATTACCTTTCTTAAATGATCCCTTAGCCATGGGTGGATCCTCCTTAGGTTTGGGCTGTTTTTTGGGTGCTTTTGAAGTAGAAGTCCACTTAGCTTTAGAAGGGTTTTGTTCATCACATTTAGTAACCGTACGCCCCTTTTTGAGTTGCCTTTCAACTTTGATAGCTATATGAACCACTTCATCAAGTTCAACATAGTGATGAAGCTCCACTATGTTTGCACTCTCTCGGTTGAGACCACATATGAACCGAGCCATAGTTACCTCTCGGAATTCCTCCACATTTACCGCAATCTTGGCCATCTCCATTTCTTTGTGGTACTCCTCTACGGTCTTGAATCCTTGCCTCAAGCTTTGTAATTTGAGGTGTAAGTCACGGTAGTAATGAGGAGGTACAAAACGTTTCCTTAAGGCCACTTTCATATCATTCCAATTATCAATAGGATACTCACCACTTCTCCTCCTATTTAGCATCAATTGATCCCACCATACGATGGCAAATTCCGTGAAGGACACGGTTGCAAGCTTAACCTTCTTTTCCTCCGAGTAGTTATGACACTCAAACACCATTTCCACTTTTCTTTCCCATTCAATATAGGCCTCCGGATCAATTTGCCCTTTAAATGAAGGAATGGAGAGTTTAATAGAACCAAGATTGTTATCCATTGTCTCTTTTCCCCTACGTGGTTGGTGGTGCCTTGGTCGTCTACGGTCTCTTCTTGAGGATGCACTTGAGGCTGCCTCATCAAAGGAATCATCCTTAAACTCATTCCGTGAATTATGTTGTATAACGGCCCAACTTTCGGCATTTCAGGTATGAACGACACGTGTGGGTTTGAGAGTTGTAATTTAATAATTATTTGATCACTTCCTTAACTTTTCATGTCATGACATAAATTTTATAAAATTATATTCTTAGTATTTTTATTGAAATTCATATCATATTATAGTTGTTGTATAAATTGAATGTGATTGCAACATGAATTATTTTCTCGAACATGAGTTAATTTCTTCTATGCCTTAATTGCTCATTTTCATGAATTTGGGGACTCAATTACATTAATATTTCCTTAGACCTAATTGATCATTTGTTATGGAATTGAACCTCATTGCATAACTTAATAAATAGGAGGATTTAATTACAAATATCGCCATTTCTTTCCTTCAATTAGCAGCATATCACGTACCTTGCTTCTCATTTTCATACAAACACATTTCATACACTTTGTTCTTCCTCCCTTGTCAACCGAGCCAAACCCTTGTGAAGGAGTAGGGAGATTTCATCTTTCAAGCATCATTTTTGTGGAATTTGGGGACATTGAAGCATCACCAACATCATATCTTCATCTCATCTTCCATTTCTTTCATTTGAGGTAACTTTGGAGAATAGATGATTTTCTTGGAAATATGGTATAGATAGGGCTTTGTATTGAATTGGTTAAATTGTGTATTTGTTGTTGGAAACTTGTTTATGAACTTTGAGCTTAAGTTGGATGCATTTATCTTGAGTTTTATGGACTTGGAGCATGATTGATGATATGGGTTTCATATGATGGATTATTTATGATCTACCTTGGAATTATGTGTTTTATGAATTGTTATTGATTTATATGTATGCTAGTATATGTATTGCATCAAATTTATGCATTTCATCTTGAGTTTGAGCTATTTTTGTTGATAGTATTGTTGGATCGTTGTTGCTGCTGCTACTGCCCTGTTTTTTTCTGCTACGTACTGTTGACACGGGCGTGTCAACTTTTCCCTCTTCACACGGGGGTGCATGTTGGTCTGGTTTTGCTGTACCATGACACGGGGGTGTCACGGTTTGCTTTGTATTGGTGACACGGGCATGTCACCTTCTGTTTTTATGCATATTGTCCGCTGTACCCAGACACGGGGGTGACACGGCTTAGTGTATAATGGTGACACGGGCGTGTCACATTCTGTTTTCATGCATATTTTGGTTGCATGCTACTGTATGTGTTATGCTCCTATGTGAATCTTTGAATTTATTTGATTGAAAATGTGGAATTGTGAGTTCGAATGACTTGATTATATGATTGCATACTCGTTGCATTTTCGCCATTCGTCCTATTTGGTGCATTTTGAGTCGTGTCTGACGGACAATTGTCTTTCTTGCACAGACCAGCTTCCTGGTGACGAGGAGCAGGCCCCGTGAGCTGTTTCCTTGTTTGTTTTTGGTCGTTCAGGTGAGGTTTAATTCTAGATACATAGGACCCGCAAAACCCTATGTGAAGTTTAAGCCAAAACTTATCTATATATTTATAGTTTTCAAAGGAGATTGGTTTTCAAATGATTTATCCATCTATGGAAGGAATTAATTGATTGTTTGATTGATTGGGCGAGTAATGTATTGCACTGTGGGCCCGAGGGTAGTGGCTCGAGCCAACCGGGAAAACATGGGTTGACTGGTAACTCGAGAGCTACTCTCACCAAATTGGGATGACCCCTGAACCCCCTAGGAGATTAGGGGAGGAAGGAGTTCCGGACTTAGGGATTCATGTACCCTCTGCCCAGACTGATTGGATGGTGGGGCCTTGCAATCCCACCATCACCCGGAGGAAGAAGGATGGACTGAAACTGCTAATTGTGCATCGTAATGAATTGCATGATCACCTAACTATTGAACAATTGATTGATTGATTGTAACCTCGGGCGATTGCACCTTTTACTTTACTAAGTGGTGGTGTTATTTTATCTAAAATTATTACCCGAGATTATAACTTGCATGTATGTGCGCTTATATTTATTTATACCCCTCGCTCAGTCCGTGTTGGACTGACACCTCAACTTTTCAGTTGTTTTGCAGGGCGTGCTAGGCGGGAATTAGAGTCTAGAGTGTCTTCAATTCGGGTCTAGCACACTTCATCTCACATTTTGTTCATGTATTGGCACTTTATGTGTTTTGTAGCATACCTTGTGGCGTATTTTGGGAGATCATATTGTATTGATGATGTAGATGTTGGTATCTATTAGTAAATAAATAAATATGGTACCTATAAGTATTGATTGAATTATTGCTTCCGCTTTTATTACCCTGGATTGATTATGTGGTTTGGGGTTAGTCCCACCTGGCCTTGTTGTAGTTTTTTTTATTGTCTCCCGTTCGCTATAGCTTTGGTTAATGTATGAATTGACCATTTCGTATGTGGATTGGGGCTATAGTGCAGGGGATGTGGTGTCTAGCGTTCCGGGTGCTACATCCTACGGTGGTATTAGAGCCAGGTTTCGATCCTGGGACCTGTGGGTTATGGGCCCACCACGCTTCCGCTGCGCCACTCTGATCACAGAAGGTATAAGCAGGCCTCTCGGGTGGTGGTGGCAAAGCTGGAGCAACTGGAGCTCTAATCACTGGTCCCGCTGGTCGGGGCTTCTTCCCTGGGCCCTTCGGAGCTGGTGGTGGATAAGAATAAACCATCGGCCTCTTGCCTGGAGCAGAACCCGAACCTAAACCTTTATACCCTGATCCGGAACCTGAGCCCGAACCTGAACGATAAGTAGACCGCCTCGCATTCACTGAATCCTCAACCAACAATGCCTTCTTGGTAGCCTTCACCCATGTGCTCGTGTTGACCACCTCAATCGCTGCCTGAATATCCGGTCTAAGGCCCTGAACAAACTGCATCGCCTTATGGAAATCGTCACTCGCTATATTAGGAGCATAGCGGGATAATCTCTCAAACTCGGCAATATACTCTGAAACTGACTGGCTTCCTTGCTTAAGTTCTGTAAATTCCTTCAATCTTCGAGTGCGAGAAGATGGAGGAATAAACTTGTTCTTGAACTCCCTGACGAAAACTTCCCAATTCACTTCCACGCCTGCAGCATCTAAGACAATCAGGACACTCTCCCACCATGAATATGCCTCGCCCTGAATCAAAGAAATAGTACATCGGGCCTTCTCCTGGGACTCACACGGAATAAGCTCCCATATCCTCTCAATTTCCTTCAGCCACTGCTCAGCCTGAATATCATTCCCTTTATAAAACTTGGGAGGATGCTGGTTTTGGATATCATTCCCTTCCGTTTTGAATTTGAGTCATCCTTTCATCATTTTGATCCAAACGGTCTCGGATCTCATTGAATTGCAAATTCATTCATTCAAATTGTTGTTGTATAGCTTGTAATGTAAAAGCTAGGTCCATTGGAGGTTGATTTTAGGCCATATTATACCTGCAAAACAAAGGTTAGCATAAACACCTCACAAACACTCCCTTATGTGTTTACACTCTTTTGGTGTTCACTCCCCTTGTGTATCACTCAAATTATGGTTTTTTTCCCCTCTACTAGGCTCACAATCTCACGCCTTTTTCCACTCTTTACGCTCAATTCTTTGAAGAAAGTCACAAGAAGTTTCAAATTACTCAACCAAATAATCCCTTAAGATGAATCAAGGGTGCGAAAAACTGACACAAACGAACCGTTTAAATGATGCAAACAAACATATCTATGTGATTGAGTATTATCGAAACAAGGCTGCCCTCTTCTTTTTTTTTTTTTTTTTTTTTTTTTAAACGCGGCTTTTACTTCTCTTTTTTTGTATTCGTTTTTAAGCCTTTGTTGAAGATCTTCTCTCTTTTTTTTTTTTTTTTTTGATCTTTTTGCAGCCAAACTAACAAGAGAAACGAAGTTACACAAAAAATAAAGATAAGGATAAGTAACCTTGTATGGAAACCTAAGCTCTTGATACCAAATGATACGAACTCCACGTACTTCCCGTGAAACCAATACTTGGAGTTCTTGATTTTCGATCATCAATTTCAAGGTTAAAATTGAGGAGTGTGACCCGTTTGCTATAATGAGCAAGGAACCAACACTATCAGATTTGAAAAGTAATGCACCTCGTCGACTATAATGAGTCGGGAAATGACATCATCCGGTGGAGGGTTTGAAACCCAAATGACATTCTGCTAAGAACTAGAGAGTTTAACTCACTTTAATCACAATTCATTAAGAGTTGACTGAAAAAACAAAATACAAGGCTGGAATATAAAGATGCATGCATGGGAATTCTAGGCTGAAGAATTCCTCTCGTTAGAATCCTATGGAAAAGAAATGGTACAGAAGAACAGACTTGGGAAACAGAGGAAAAGATGTTGAAACATTATCCAGAATTGTTCAGGGACAGTAATAGAATCTGAGGACAGATTCTTTTAAAGGGGGGAAGATTGTACAGCCGTACTCAGGGCCGAGTCGAGAGAGGTAAGTAAAGGGTTATTCAGGAAGCGTTTATAACCTCGATCCTTATTAATTCTCCTCATGCATTGCATTTTATGTGACTTATGTGCTTTTATGTGTTATAGTTTAATTAAATGCTCGTAGATTTAATTATTTCCTCTATTTAACTTATTACTCGAAACTCTTTTCATAGAATTCTAGAAATCTAGTACTCATTCCCTTCTAGCACCTAAAACCCCTTCATATGCTTCAAAACCCATTCCTACAGTTTTAGGTTGAAAATTACAAAAATACCCCTAAAGCCCTAGAATTTTCCTACGTTCTCCGAAATACTTTACCTATCCGATATTATAATCAAAACGATCCTTGAATTATTTTATGAATTTTCTTACAATTAACAAAACTCGATTCCACCCATAGCATATTTTATAAATATTTTCCATTTCAAAAATTATCATTTTATTTTAAACAAATAGTTTTCATTCGATATTCAAAATTATACTTAAAACGATTCTTGAATTTTTCTCTAAATTATAATGATTTTTCCAAACTTTAAACTCTATCATAGTTTCGTTTATATAATTTTCTTATGATTTTCATCATCTTTAATATTCTTAATTTATAAACGAAAACTCTAAATATTCCATATTTATAATCAAAACGAAGCTTATTTTTCACTTGTTCTTTCATTAATTCACTACTTCAAGTTTTTACCTCTCGACTCTTGAATAAATTTGATATTATTTTACATTTATTTTTATTCAATATGACATCATTCATGACAACATGAGCTTCTAGAAGATTTAATTAAATGAATGTAATTTCTCCACATTTCTTATGTTATTACCAAGCATTTGTTTAAAATGTAGTTTAACCGCATCTCTTAAATAATTACCAAGCATTTGTTGAAATAATAGACAACCACATCTCCCTTAAACTTTCATAAATTTCTCAAAGACCCCTCATGACTACCTATAATTACCCCCCTCAAGCATCATTTATAACATACAAAATCAATACAAAAATCACTCCCTCTCTCCCTAAACCTCACGCCCCAACCCTCTCTCTCTCAACAAGGTATGTTTTCTTCTACTATTTCATGCTTTATATTATGTTCTTAGTATAATATTAATAGTAGCATGTCTAGGATTAATTAAATTATGCTTTAGGAATTTTATTTTATGAAATATGTGCATAATTGTTAGTTTTAAATACAATGTGTGCACATTATGCAATTTTATTTAATTATATGCATGAATTATGATATGATATAATGTGAATATGTATTTAAATGATTATGATCTTGTTTGATTAAATTCATGCCTAGAATAATTTATTTAGAATTATTTTTCATAGAGAATTCATATATTTTGCTATATTGTGCTTCAATCTTATGTTATAAATATGAATATGAATGAACATGTTACACACCCTCTTTGAATATTCAAATAAACTCAAGAACATGTTCTTAATGTTCTTGGATGTGTGCATGTGTGTGTGTGTGTGCCGTGATTAGTGTGTGTGTGTGTGTGTGTGAATTTGATTTTTTGTTATAAAGTGTTTAATTCATAAGAAATTGAATAGTAAATGTTTTCAATAGTAAATTTGACTTTTTGGTCAACATTAAATTAACTAATTTTGAAATTATTTTAAAAATAATTATAAAAAAAGTTTTGGAAATTTTAAAGAAAGATTTTTCCCGAATTTTCAAAAAATCGGTAAACTATGTAATATTTTCAAAAGGTAACCTACATTGTCAAATTAAACCTTAAATTTCATTTCAAATCTTACAATTAGAATTAGAATATAGTTAATAAATATTTGATTAGCTAAAGATCCCATAAACCCTGAATTTATTAATAAAACGGGTGAATTTAGGGTTTACCGGGAAATCTTTAACGTATTACATAATATGTACCTTCTAAAATTATTTCGTTATGATTATGTGCAATTAGTTAGTTAGAAATTAAGAACTTAGTTCTAAGCCGATAGTAGTTACTACTTTCAGGCGATCATAGGATTGAAGAGTGGAATCCTCACAATTCCACTTCAATCTCGGTACTCGGTGAGGGTTTAAATTCTTTTAACTGAAATCATGATAAAATGTCTTATTGAATTTCCTTTTAAACCTTATTATCCCTTTTGGGAAATTGTTTCATATTAAATTATAATATTATCACAAAATTCATATATTTACCCGAAAGTACTTTATACTTTCTCCCGGTAAATATTCTTGTCTTGCAAGTAAAATTATTGTTTTCCTATGGGCCCGGTGGCCTTGGTAGAAGTAGTAGTCCGGGAGGCATGGGCCAAGGTCTATTATTATACCAGCCACCAACTAGATCTTGATGATGGTCTAACCGGAGGTTGGTTATTCCACATCATGTGACGGGAAAAGGTACGTCCCTCCCACAATCTTGATCATCGTTACTAGGGTTTTCTCCCCTACGTGACACTAAGGAGTGAAGATTGGAATTCTCGTATTTATTTTATTAAGTATCGACACCTTGGTCAGTGTCGTTACTATTTTTCTCGGATTTTAAGGAGCTAAGGTTGGAGAAGCCTAGCTTGCGGGCATCAAAATTGTAGTACCCGAGCGTAAGGTACCACATCCCCCGCACCGAGACCCGACCCGTATATGAAATGGAAGTCCATACACGTGCCAAATCCATGGCGAACGGGGACACAACACACACGCTATGCTAGGCGGGACTAACCCTTAGACCATTCAAACTCAAGACAATATAATCAGAGTTATAATGAAACCCGGAAGTAAGATCAACATATATTATGTACAATGAGCCACCAAGCTCCAAAATAGATATACAAAATCATTCAAGTATTCACGGCCAGCACGGCCTACAAAATCAGAACGCTCCATACTAAGATCATATACAAAATAGAAATAAGAGTATAATGGCCCTGGCGAGGGGGCGTGCACAATCTCCAACCAACACCTTGTGTATTCATAATCAATTATTCATTCATTCATTATCATACATATATCTTTTGTGCTCATACATATCATGATCATAATCATTCATATACACCTTCTTCCTCCGAGTGGTGGACGGGCTTGCAAGACCTGGCCACCGGTTCATACATAGGCCAATGGGGGTACATGAATCCCCCAAGGGCACTCAGCTCCCATTCCTCGCTAAACCTCCTAGCGAGGGCCGGTATCACCATAGTTTGGTTGGGACTAGTACATGGGATCCCCGTCAGCCCTTGCTTCCTCGGTTAGCCACATACACTAAGTCCCGGGGCCCGTGCAATCATAATCATGTCTCGGCAAAAACATAAGGTAGGGTTTCATAAATAAAAAGGGTCATACGTTTGAAATCATTTACACGAAATGACTCGATTTTATATAATATACTAATTTGGCTTAAATCTTGCACATAAGAGATATATAGGGTTGTCGTAACTATTAGACGAAAAACCCACCTTTTACAAGCAAAAGAAAGGCACAAGCGTCTCAATGCTCGCCCTCGTCTCCGGCCAAACCCGAATTTGTGCAAAAGAAAGGTATGAGACTCAAAATGACCATATATGACGCTCGGCAATGAATTGAACATGACATGAATGCAAAAAAGATCATATTGTATCATGAAAATGACCATGTGCACTATTAAGGAATTTAAAGCACATAATCAAACCATTCGTTCATTCATTTCAATCAAATTCATAAATTCATAATTCATATCAATTAATCTAAGAATTCATTTAATAATCATAATAAGTAATATTCATGTTTACAATTAGAAATTAGCAAATAAACATATTCAAATGGTAATTGGTAATTTAAATACGATAATCAATTAATACTTTAAAATATACAATAAATATATTTATTGATTACATACACATACATACTATATTTCTTACATAACTAATATATATATATATGTATCACGTATCACACACACACATATATATATTATGCATGCAAAATAGATATATATGTAATAATAACACACAACTACATTTACATGCATGCACATGCACACAATACACACTATTCATGCACACACCAATGCATGCACAACAAACACACACAACATTCATGCATGCAACCTCATACAATGATATATATATGTATATATATACATATATATATATATATATATAACAACACCCATGCATGCAACTCTACCAAACAACAGCAGTAGTTTATAAGATTGAAAAACAAACACACACACCCGCTGAACCAAGGAAGAACAGCAGCAACAACACTCTTAGCTAAACAAACACACACACGTAGCAACATCAGGAAGTAGGAAAGCTGCAACAAGAAAGGAAAGGAAAAGAAAGAAGAAGAGAACAGGAGTAGCAGAAGAAAAGAAGAAGAAAAAGAGGCAGAAGCAATATGCAGTGGCTACCCGCCCGGTTAGCCAAGCCTTCTCCAATCTCCCCGGCCGGGTAGGGGTTACAGAAGGTTTCTGTAATAGGAGTACCCGGCCGGGTACTCTCCAAGAAGAAACTCTCCCCGGCCGGGGAGAGTGTAGCAGCAAAAACAGACAGCAACAACAACAATGCCGAAAACAGGGGAGGAGAAAGGAAGGTTCAAATCAGGCCGAAACTCACACACAACTTACAACCAAGGCAGGCTAACATATAAGGGACATAAATGACACAAATGATCAACAACCAAGCCTGAAAATAACCTCATAACACGCAGCAAAACTGGGAAGAGTGACAGCAGTTCTTACACAGAGAAACAGGGGAAAAACTGGAAAAGAACAGAGCAACCAACACATGATCAATCAACCAATTCTTCCTTAGCAATTAAGGAAAAAAGAGACAGCAATTGACATCAAAATAAGTCACCAAAGCTAGCAGCAGTACCGTACGTGCGGCAGAGCAAATTCCAGTTTGAAACTCATTCAATACATATTCATTTCATTAAAGATATCTCACCAACCTCTTAACCATCAATGAATACAAGCATACTCAGTCAAAAATGAAGGAAAAAGGATCATATATATATCACCCAAACACATCAGAGATCAAAGAAATTCAAGAAGTCAACAAAACACTCAAAAACCTAAGTATTCACTCCAATCTTAAAACCCACATGAAATCTGACTCAAATTTAGAAATGAATAGATCAAAATAACCAGAGAAGAGTGTATAACATAATCCTAACTCACCTTGTTGATTGGATAAAAGTTGATTGAGTTTTGAGCTCCTAAATCTCAAGGGTTGCACAGTTATGGGAAGAACTGGGCTGTAGAAGCTTTCGATGAATTTTCTAGTTTGTGTGATGTTTGGTTCGAGATGGGGCAGTTGAGGGCTGATAGAGGGTTGAACTAGGGTTAAAAGGCCACCAACCATAGTTAATTTGGTTAGGTTTTGAACAAGTTATGGCCAATATAGTGAAAGGTGGTCATTTTGATGCCGTTTCGTTTTTCGGTTGGATTTCGGAGGTTCAAATGATTTTAGAAAAATATATGGCTTAGTTTGTTAAACTCAAATCTTCGATAAGAGTTCAACGAAGTTGACGAAACTCGAATTCGAGTTCCTGAGCTCAAGAAATCACGTACGGTACCATGGGTGCGCTAATTGCTCATTACCCCCCGATTTGGTTCCACGAATCAAATTAAATTCGTTAACATGTCAAATGAATTCGAAACCATAAACCGAGCATATAGACATGTTCATAACACACATATTTAAGACATACTACAACTTCAAGACATTTCGATATCATTTCATATAAGAACGATACACAAATTAAATGACCATGCACAAATTCATAAAATTACACACATTATAAGTTATAACTAACATTTAAAATTCTAAAATTAAATAAATTCTAGTCAACGTATATACAATAGAAATTAATTAATTAATATGGTTAGAGCATGATTAATTAGCATAACACTTAATTAACATTAATCATTAAATTAATAATAATAAAAGAAATATATATATACTTAAAATAACGAAATATTTTAAAATAATATTAAATTAAAATAAAATAGTAACAATTTATAATAAAATTAAATATGAAACACGTAAAAACAATTAATTTGCGCAAATTGGTAAACGCATACATCGTACCTTTACGTCTGAAAAATCGGGGCGTTACAATCTCTCCCCCTTAAAAGAATCCGTCTTCGGATTCACTGCTCGCTCGGAAATAATTCGGGGTGAAATTTTCTCATCTTTTCCTCCGTCTCCCACGTAGCCTCTTCGGTTTTATCACTTCTCCAAAGAACCTTGACTAGTGGAATACGCCGATTTCGAAGTTCCTGAAATTTTCGATCCAATATCTTAATCGGCTTTTGAACGAAGGTGAGATCTAGTTCTAACTCCACTTCTTCAACCGGGAGAACCTCGGACTCGTCTCGATAATATTTTCGGAGTTGTGAAACATGAAACACGTTATGAATTCTAGTCAAACTCAGAGGTAAGTCCAATCGATAGGCCGTATCCCCAACTTTCTCTAGAATCTCATACGGTCCCATATACCTAGGGTTTAATTTTCCTCCTCGTCCAATTCTTGAGAACCCTTTTCGTGGAGATGCCTTTAAGAAAACCCTATCACCAACCTCAAACTCAAGGTTCTTTCTCCGAAGGTCGGCATAACTCTTTTGTCGATCCTGAACGGCCTTCATCCGTTGTCTAATTATCTGGACCTTGTCAATAGCCTCTTGTACAGCCTTAGAGGGTCTTTCATTCCTTTCCCCTCTTTTAACACCTTCTTGCTTGGTCCAATTCCATTCCTCCAAGTCAAAGAACAACGGAGATCGACATTTACGTCCGTAAAGAGCTTCATAAGGGGCCATTTCAATCGAGGCTTGATAGCTATTGTTGTAAGCAAACTCGATTAACGATAATTGTTCATTCCACGAGCTTTGAAAGTCCAATGCACATTCTCTCAACATGTCCTACAGATACTTAATCAACCTCTCTGATTGTCCGTCAGTCTGAGGATGGAAAGCTGTGCTGAATTGAAGCCTTGTTCCCAAACACTTCTGTAATTCTTGCCATAATCGTGAAGTAAATCTTGGATCCCGATCCGAGACAATGCTAACAGGTACACCATGAAGCCTGACAATCTCATCATTATACCTCTTAGCCAACTTACTCACTTTATCGGACATTTTGATAGCAAGGAAATGAGCTGATTTCGTTATCCTGTCCACAGTAACCCAAATTCCATCAAAACCGCCTCTCACTTTTGGTAATCCCGAAACAAAATCCATAGCTATTTGTTCCCACTTCCACTTCGGGATAGGCAATGGTTGAAGTAGCCCCGATGGCTTTTGATGTTCTGCCTTTACCACTTGGCAGGCCATACAATGTTTCACGAAGTTGATAACGTCCTGTTTCAAACTATCCAACCAATAGAATTGCTTTAAATCCTTATACATTTTGTTCCCTCCGGGATGTATCGAATACCCAGACCGATGGGCTTCATCAAGAATAATCCTTTTTAACTCCTTCGGCACAACAATTCTATTCTTGAATCTTAGAAGTCCCGTATCATCAAACCCAAACGGACACTCTGAATCACCTCGAGCTTTCTCAGCTAATTTCTGAACCTCGGGACCAATCCTCTGAGCATCAAATAATCTCTATCTGAGATCCGGTTGAACCGTAATATTCCGAATACTAGCCCTCAGCTTGAACATCTCATTCTCATCTCCAATTTCCACCTTCACATTGGACACACTAGCTTTTCTACTAAGCGCATCCGCAACTAAGTTGGCTTTGCTGGGATGGTATCGGATTGTACACTCATAATCCGCCAACAGTTCCATCCAACGCCGTTGTATCTTATTCAATTCCTTTTGTGAGAATAAGTATTGGAGACTCTTATGATCGGAAATGACCTCGAACGATATTCCATAAAGATAGTGTATTCACTTTCCCAAAGCAAAGATCATTGCCGCTAACTCCAAATCGTGAGTGGGGTAGTTCTGCTCATGCTCTTTCAATTTCCTTGAGCCATAGGCGATTACCCTTCCATTCTGCATCATCACACATCCCAAACCTTCCTTTGAGGCGTCCGTATAAACTGTATATCCTTTTGTACCTTCGGGAAGCGCTAATATAGGGGTAGTGGTCAACTTTTCATTTAAAAGTTGAAAGCTAGCCTCACATGCCTCGTCCCACTCAAACTTAACCGCTTTCTTAGTCAATCGGGTTAAAGGAGCCCAATCTTTGAAAAATCCTGTACAAATCATCGATAGTAGCCTGCCAAACCCAAGAAACTCCTCACTTCTGAAACATTTTTCGGGCTTTGCCATTGAATAACCGTCTCAATTTTAGAAGGATCTACTTCCAAACCTTTCCTTGAAATAATATGGCCCAGAAATGCTACCCGATCAATCCTGAACTCACATTTGCTAAACTTAGCGTACAACCGATGTTCTCTTAAGGTGTCCAACACAATTCTAAGATGCCTGGCATGGTCTTCTGGAGTTCTCGAATAAACCAGAATGTCATCGATGAATATTACCACAAACTTATCTAAATAGGGTCGAAAAATTCGATGCATCATATCCATAAAAGCAGCCGGAGCATTAGTCAGTCCAAAAGGCATCACTACGAACTCATAGTGCCCATACCGGGTGTTAAATCCCGTCTTCGGAATATTCTCTTCCCGGATCATCAATTGATAGTATCCTTGTCTCAAGTCTAATTTTGAATATACCCCCGAACCTTGTAACATATCAAATAAATCCTCAATATGGGGCAAAGGATACTTGTTCTTTATAGTCATGCGATTAAGCTCCCGGTAATCTATACACATTCTTAAGGTTCCATCCTTTTTCTTAACGAAGAGAACCGGAGCATGTTAGAAAATACGAATTAGAAAGCAGCGGAATTTAAAAAATTTTCCCAACAAAAGGATCTTGGACTTGCAATCATGTAACCAAATTCGTAGGGATTACAAACTTACTTTCTTAATTGTCTTTCTTGAAGCGTTTCAAGCCACCCCAGAACGCTCTTCTCACGGCTTGATCCCCTCTCCTTGGTAAAGCTCGAATCTTCAAACTTCTAACTTGAAGCTCTCTAGAGATAGTCCACCAACTTGACTGCAATCTAACTAGTAAGGATGCTAGTTCTCTAGTTAGTGTTTAGGCTTAACGTAGGGTTTCGTTTATCTTGGAGAAAGGATGGTGTTCAACACATGAACCAAAAGAATTGCCAATTAGCCCTAAGGGGAGCTCGAGCTCCCCCATTTATAATGAGGGGAGGACTGAAAATCCTAGTCCTTATGGGCTAGGGTTTTGGTCTCTCTCTCCTATTACTTGATAATCAAGTAATTTTGACTTTGACTTTGAATTCAAATTCAAATCAACTTTCAAGAGAGCTAAAATATCCAAACTATTTTTGGATAATTTTATACTTTATTTATTTAAAATAAATAACTTATTTTATCTAATTAATTAATTTATAATTAATTAACTAGATTATTTTTTCTCCAAAATAAGACTTTCTTTTTAATTCAAAATTAAACCAAAGTCTATTAAATAATTAACAAATTAATTATTTAATATATATATATATAATATAAATATTTACACGTGTGGGACACGTGTCACAAGGACACGTGTCACTCACGTGACCCACACGTGTGGTTTCACACGTGTGGTACCCTCTTGGCCCGATTAACTCGTTTAATCATTTTAAAGCCTCAACTCATGCAACCAAGTTGTTGTGTGTGATCCTCTAGGTTCTCAATTCAATTAGCAGTGACCCCAATTAATTAATTCACTAATTAATTAATCAGTCCACAGATTAAACGACCATAGTCTAGCAACAGGTGTTTAACCCCTAGCTGAATTGAAATGTTCAGATTGGACAGAACCTTTAAGTCATTGATTCATGTGAGATACAATCCTCCTACTTACTATCTCTCAACCAAGATCTAGGGTAAGGGAATAATCAGAACGCTAATAATCTGGTCTTAAAGCTAAGTGCATTTCATATCCATTTGATCTCAATCCAAGAAACCCTTTTCTTGATGTCTTGATCTACTGCCTTGGCCAAGGACTCCATATGGCATATGAATGACTTACACAATAAGAGATCACCTTGCATATGCAAGTGTAGGTCCTTTCTTGATTCTCATTGACTTTCATGAATCACTTGTGCAGCCCCAGCATAAGCCTTGAATCAGTTGTCTAAGGCGACACCCTTTAAAGCTTATACCTAAGACTACAGAGTTAACTCATAAAGTGACAAGGAACCTCAAGTCTTAAGGATCAATTAATCACATCAATGACTCGTGAGATATTTCCTAATCTGGAAGTTTCTATTTCCTGAAATAGAAACTTCCTTTCCCATTTAGGAATGTTCTCACACGGGGCACCTCAGTGAACTTACTGATTAAAGTAAGCACCCTCATGTATCACGCACGTATCAACTATACACTTTGCACCTCCATGAAACAAGGTGGTCCTTCTTAAGGGCGTGATCCCACAAGCAAGCCTTAGAGGAGTCAGGTTGACACTCCCACTGTCGGTAGGACTCATCGGCTCGGAGTATTTTACTAATCATGACTTATGTGATATAGGGCTCGTTTCATGAACCATTTCACCTAAATGGTAGAGTCCTAAAGTCATCAGGATTAGGGGAGTTCTCATACATGCACAGATAAAGTAAACGCATACCAAACAAAAGCATACAAAGAAGTGTTGCCTCAATTCGTTATTTCATTCAAAGATTGTCTGTGATTACACTAAGGAAAAGCACAAAGCGGATATACAACCGGCTTTCTAGGGAACTATTCCTAACAGAGCACTGACGAACTTGGCCGTATATATCCAACTTTGAGCAATTCCTCCAATTGAATCTTTAATTCCTTCAATTCGGCCGGTGCCATCCGATACTGAGTTTTAGAATACGGTTTGGATCCCGGATATAAGTCGATAACAAATTCAATCTCACGGTCTGGTGGTAAAGAACTCAAATTCTCCGGAAACACATCGAGAAAATCCTTAACAACCGCGGTATCCTCCAACTTGACTTGGTCTTTCAGCCTATTGAGAAGATACGCAATAAATCCCGTTGCTCCTTCTCTCATCAACTTATGAGCTTCCATGTAAGATAAGAGAGGTACCGTTCTTGATCCACTACCAATCACCAAATCATCACCCAAAATCACCCTCTTCGCAAAACAATCAACTTTGGCCCGATGCCTAGACAACCAGTCCATACCCAAAATAACTCCATACCTCTTTATACGCATAACAATTAAATCAACCGGATATTCTTTCCCTTCAATCAGAACTGAACACTCCCGAACCAACTGATCTGTCTGAAGACTCCCACCAAGTGGCGAACTCACCAAATAACAAGAAGAGAAACAGATAACAGGCAAGCAAAGAGTAGCAACTAAATCATAAGAAATAAAGGAATGCGTGGCACCCGGATCAAAGAGCGCATGAATGTTCATGTTATGTATGCATAGTGTACCTTCCACCACAGCGGTAGGATCAATCTCTGCATCTTGCTCCTCACTCTCGAGAGCATCAGCACGAGCCTGGATCATTGGCCTTCGAACTCCTTTTTGAAATCCGGGGTTCTTGTCGGGACAAGTATCCGCCATATGGTCACCTTTTCCACATATGAGGCACAAATTCAAACTTCTTCGGTAATTGTTGTAGGTATGGGTCGGTCCCCCGTAATAAGTACATCGAGGTACATCCGGGCGTGAGTTGGTAGATGCCGGTGCCATAGGTAGAGCCTTTGGTCGAGTCGGTGCGGTCTGAGAACCTTGTCCTCCAAACCGAGGCTTCTTAAAAGGACCCTTAGGTGGGGGAGCAACTGGAACCATCGGCCTCTTTCCTGAATTCGATCCGGAACCTCTTCCCATTGGAGCTCTAAAAATCGGATCCTTCTTCTTGAATTATTCTTCTTGTTCCAACGCCCTTTGCACAGTGTCCGCGAAGGAGACAAAGTTATGACCCGCCTGGCCATGTTTTAAATCTTGTCTTAATCCCGCAATAAATTTTCTT
The DNA here is from genome assembly GCA_037501455.1 of Lantana camara. Classification (NCBI taxonomy): domain Eukaryota; kingdom Viridiplantae; phylum Streptophyta; class Magnoliopsida; order Lamiales; family Verbenaceae; genus Lantana; species Lantana camara. The sequence continues at coordinate 79,015,944 of CM074856.1, forward strand.
GATTTTCTCTTCTCATTCCGGGTGACATGAGGGGCATATTTCCCAAGCCTGTTAAATATGGCAAGATATTGAGTCACCGTACGTGTGCCCTGCTTCAAGTCCATAAACTCCTGCTCCTTCCTTTCTCTTACCACCTCCGGTACAAAACATTCTCGAAATTCTCTCTTGAAGACCTCCCAAGTAACTTCCTCTCCATCCACTTCGAGTTTCTCCCTTGTTCTTTCCCACCACTCATACGCATCGCCATCTAGTTGGAATATGGAAAATTGAGCCCTCTCTTGCGTAGTAAACTGTCGGACTCCAAATATCCTCTTCAATCGAATTAACCAACCCTCCGAAACCGCATCATCAATAGAACCGGAAAACCGAGTGGGATTGTAGCTTAGAAACACCCCATGAGGATCTCTATTATTATTATGGTTTGGTGGAGGAGCCGGTTGTTCTGCTTGTTGTGGTGGGGGAGCTTGAGCCCTCCTATGCTCAACATAGATAAAAACTGCTTCCATAAAATTCCCCATATCCATTGGAGGCGCTTGTGGTTGTGGTGTAGGAGATCGATCATGATGACGGCGACGCCCTGGTAATCTCTCACGGTGTCTACGTAGAGGCATCCTGTCCAAGAATCACTGAAATGCATGCTATTTTTAGTTCATGCATGCAAGTGCAAGTAATTCAATCAAAATTCGAACTTTACAACACGTAAACAATACATATGCAACACATTGACAAGTTGTTCCTAGAGCCGAACGACTTAACTGACTCAACATGACACGAGAGCCCGGGATTTGTAACCCTAAGCTCTGATACCACATAAGGATGTAGCACCCGAGCGTAAGGTACCACATCCCCCGCACCGAGACCCGACCCGTAAATAAAATGGAAGTCCACACATGTGCCAAATCCACGGCGAACGGGGACACAACACACATGCTATGCTAGGCGGGACTAACCCTTAAACCATTCAAACTCAAGATAATATAATCAGAGTTATAATGGAACGCGGAAGCAAGATCAACATATATTATGTACAATGAGCCACCAAGCTCCAAAATAGAAATACAAAATCATTCAAGTATTCACGGCCCGCCCGGCCTACAAAATCAGAACACTCCATACTAAGATCATATACAAAATAGAAAGAAGAGTATAAGGGTATTCATGGCCCTAGCGAGGGGGCGTGCACAATCTCCAACCAACACCTTGTGTATTCATAATCAATTATTCATTCATTCATTATCATACATATATCTTTTGTGCTCATACATATCATGATCATAATCATTCATATACACCTTCTTCCTCCGGGTGGTGGAAGGGCTTCCAAGACCCGGCCACCGGTTCATACATAGGCCAATGGGTGTACATGAATCCCCCAAGGGCACTCAGCTCCCATTCCTCGCTGAACCTCCTAGCAAGGGCCGGTATCACCGTAGTTTGGTTGGGACTAGTATATGGGATCCCCGTCAGCCCTTACTTCCTCAGTTAGCCACATATACTAAGTCCCGGGGCCCGTGCAATCATAATCATGTCTCGCAAAAAACATAAGGTAGGGTTTCATAAATAAAAAGGGTCATACGTTTGAAATCATTTACACTAAATGACTCGATTTTATATAATATACTAATTTGGCTTAAATCTTGCACATAAGGGATATATAGGGTTGTCGTAACTATTAGAAGAAAAACCTACCTTTTACAAGCAAAAGAAAGGCACAAGCGTCTCAATGCTCGCCCTCGTCTCCGACCAAACCCGAATCTGTGCAAAAAAAAGGTACGAGACTCAAAATGACCATATATGACGCTCGACAACGAAGTGAGTATGACATGAATGCATAAAAGATCATATTGTATCATGAAAATGTTCATGTGCACTATTAAGGAATTTAAAGCACATAATCAAACCATTCGTTCATTCATTTCAATCAAATTCATAAATTCATAAATTCATAATTCATATCAATTAATCTAATAATTCATTTAATAATCATAACAAGTAATATTCATGTTTACAATTAGAAATTAGCAAATAAACATATTCAAATGGTAATTGGTAATTTAAATAAGTGAATAAGAATTCAATTAAATTCTAAAATTGAAATAAACAATTAATACTTTAAAATATATAATAAATATATATATTGATTACATACACATGCATACTATATTTATTACATAACTAATATATATATATGTATCACGTATCACACACACACATATATATATATTATGCATGCAAAATAGATATATATGTAATAATAACACACAACTACATTTACATGCATGCACATGCACACAATACACACTATTCATGCACACACCAATGCATGCACAGCAAACACACACAACATTCATGCATGCAACCTCTTACAATGATATATATATATATATATATATATATAACAACACCCATGCATGCAACTCTACCAAACAACAGCAGCAGTTTATAAGATTGAAAAACAAACACACACAACCGCTGAACCAAGGAAGAACAGCAGCAACAACACTCTTAGCTAAGCAAACACACACACGTAGCAACATCAGGAAGTAGGAAAGCAGCAACAAGAAAGGAAAGGAAAAGAAAGAAGAAGAGAACAGAAGTAGCAGAAGAAAAGAAGAAGAAAAAGAGGCAGAAGCAATATGCAGTGGCTACCCGCCCGGTTAGCCAAGCCTTCTCCAATCTCCCCGGCCGGGTATGGGTTACAGAAGGTTTTTGTAATAGGAGTACCCAGCCGGGTACTCTCCAAGAAGAAACTCTCCCTGGCCGGGAGAGTGTAGCAGCAAAAACAGATAGCAACAGCAACAATGCCGAAAACAGGGGAGGAGAAAGGAAGGTTCAAATAAGGCCGAAACTCACACACAACTTACAACCAAGGCATGCTAACATATAAGGGACATAAATGACACAAATTATCAACAACCAAGCCTGAAAATAACCTCATAACACGTAGCAAAACTGGGAAGAGTGACAGCAGTTCTTACACAAAGAAACAGGGGAAAAACTGGAAAAGAACAGAGCAACCAACACATGATCACCCAATTCTTCCTCAGCAATTAAGGCAAAAAGAGACAGCAATTGACATCAAAATAAGTCACCAAAGCTAGCAGCAGTACCGTACGTGCAGCAGAGCAAATTCCAGTTTGAAACTCATTCAATACATATTCATTTCATTAAACATATCTCACCAACCTCTTAACCATCAATGAATACAAGCATACTCAGTCAAAAATGAAGGAAAAACGATCATATATATATCACCCAAACACATCAGAGATCAAAGAAATTCAAGAAGTCAACAAAACACTCAAAAACCTAACTATTCACTCCAATCTTAAAACCCACATGAATCTGACTCAAATTTAGAAATGAATAGATCAAAATAACCAGAGAAGAGTGTATAACATAATCCTAACTCACCTTGTTGATTGGATGAAAGTTGATTGAGATTTGAGCTCCTAAATCTCAAGGGTTGCACAGTTACGGGAAGAACTGGGCTGTAGAAGCTTTGGATGAATTTTCTTGTTTGTGTGATGTTTGGTTCAAGATGGGGCAGTTGAGGTCTGATAGAGGGTTGAACTAGGGTTAAAAGGCCACCAACCATAGTTGATTTGGTTAGGTTTTGAACAAGTTATGGCCAATATAGTGAAAGTTGGCCATTTTGATACCGTTTCATTTTTCGGTTGGATTTCGGAGGTTCAAATGATTTCGGAAAAATATATGGCTTAGTTTATTAAACTCGAATATTTGATACAAGTTCAACGAAGTTGACGGAACTCGAATCCGAGTTACCGAGCTCAAGAAATCACATACGGAACCAAGGGTGCACTAATTGCTCGTTAGCCCCCGATTTGGTTCCACAAATCAAATTAAATTCGTTAAAATGTCAAATGAATTCGAAACCATAAACCGAGCATATAGTCATATTCATAATACACATATTTACGACATACTACAATTTCATGACATTTCGATATCATTTCATATAAGAACGATGCACAAATTAAATGACCATGCACAAATTCATAAAATTACACACATTATAAGTTATAACTAACATTTAAAATTCTAAAATTAAATAAATTCTAACCAACGTATATATAATAGAAATTAATTAATTAATATGGTTAAACCATGATTAATTAGCATAACACTTAATTAACATTAATCATTAAATTAATAATAATAAAAGAAATATATATATACTTAAAATAACGAAATATTTTAAAATAATATTAAATTAAAATAAAATATAATAAAATAAAATAGTAACAATTTATAATAAAATTAAATATGGAACACATAAAAACAATTAATTCGCGCAAATTGGTAAACACATACATCGTACCTTTACGTCTGAAAAATCGGGGCGTTACAAAAATAATTTCTTCAAAAACGGTTCATAAGTTTTCTAAAGTATAACTTATATTACCACTACTACTATTGTTTTAAACTAATATGAACCGGATATTATTGTCATATAATTATTTGTTATTATATAGTATATTTTAAACCAAAATTTTCTTAGTCAAAAGATTTCAAAAGAAAACCTTACTTATAATCATAAACCTAAAACCCCCCATCACTTAGTCATTTTAACTAACCCTCCTACTCTTTTAATTCATGATTTCAGGAATTTACGCATCGACGCCTTAGAGGTATCTTGAAGCTTTAAGGTGCCACATTTCAGTTATTTAGAGTGATCACGAGTGCATGTACATCTTTTAATAAGTACTCTCCTGTGAAGTTAGATTTATCGCTGTAATTACTTATCCAACTTAATAATATGCGTTTCGTTATATATTGACCCCTTTTTATTGCTCAAGTTTATTTTCCGTTGCGTTTAAATTTCATACTCTGCTATTGTATAATCTTGTCCGTTCGCCGGAGTATTTCTCGAGTGCTAGGTCTCACATCCACTCAGGAAGTACAACAGTGTGGGGTTGTAGTGTTAAGGGGCGCTATAGCTAAGGTGGTATCAGAGCGTCAGGTTTAGATAGAGAGAACTTAAACATTAGGTAGAGAAAGTATTTCATTGTAATCTCTTCGCTTTAATAATTTGTAAAGTATTTTTCCTATAGTAGAAATTGCTGGCTACCGTGAGCTTCTACATTCTGACAACATAGAATGGCTTGATCAGTACGAGCCTCCTAGGACCTTAGTTGTTGCTCGTAGTGGGGGACCCTAGATACTATCCCAGGCAGAGGATTAGGCAGCATAGTCAGGATCCGCATGAGGAGGCCTTTCCCGGGTATGCTTACCCGAACAGAACAGTTCATATATTAGAGACCGAGAGAGATGCCTACTTTTATGAGTACCAGAGGACTGGTGAGCACCGACTGGAGGCTGAGAGGAACAGAGAGATGGCTAGAGAGACAGCAGTGGATCGTGATCATGCTCAAGACCAGTTAGCCGCATCTCAGATTGTTATTTCGCAGTTGGCATCACGCGTAGCTGAGCTCGAGGAGGATGTGGTCAGTTTGACTTTGGATCGTGAGGCTTCTATTGTGATCCATGACCAGTACGGAGCCCAGATGAGGAGCCGCTTAGAGGATGCACTTCACCTGAATGATACTCAGGTAATGGAGCAGGTTCTGGAGATGTAGCCTGGACCCGCTCAGCCCGGAGGAGATAGCGAGGCTGCAGAGGCTGTAGTCCACTCTGATGATGAGGAGGAAGCCCAGCAGGTTGGTGAGATCGGCCAGGGTACTGACGGATTGCAGGTTATTCCCGAGGAGGAGGACAGTGTTGAGCCCAGCGAGGAGTGGAGTCCTATTAGGGTTTCGGATTCAAATAATACAGTTGACCGTGAGGCAGACAGGACTGGAGAGGATTGAGTTCAGATCGGGGGATACAGTATATAGGATAGTTATCCGGGGTATGTATATAGCAGCCAGTGGAGATACTCCCCATTTTTGCAGCAGTACATAGTAGCAGCAGCGGACAGTAGCAGCTTTGACTTACTAGGAGTGACAGTACTTGTAGGGTGTAACTCGAGGTAGATCGAGTCCACCCTCTCTTTTTGCTTTTACTTTTGTAGCTCTTAAAGCATACTAACCTTGATGCATATATATATGAAACATTTTGATCATTTTACACTGTTATTTCATGTTGCTTTGCATTCTTGCATCATGAGTCTTAGAGTTGCTTCAAGATACCAGCAGGACCGCGAGTACTAATGTTATTTCTTTCTGTACTTTATGTTTGATGATTCATGTTATTTGGTGATTATTGTTCTGTGATAACCTCTGAAACACTCTTACCCCACATGCATTATATTTCCAATGTGATTGTTATTTCAGTATTCATATTGCCTTTACGAAGAACACTACGAAACAACTCACCATCGCCACAAGACCCACCAGGACACACAGAACTTGTAGAAGCCTTAAGGCAATTTGTTCAAACCTGTACACCTGGGAATAACCCTACCAACGAGCGATCCTTAGAAAGGTTTCTCCGAATGAATCCCCCAAAATTCTTTGGAGAACCTAACGACCTGAAGGCTGAAAACTGGATAGCCAGTTTAGAAAAGATTTATCAGGCTAGGGATATATTTCCCGAGGAACGGGAACGAGTCCAGTACGCAGCCTTTCTCTTAGAAGGACCCCCTTTGAGTTGGTGGAAGCACGTCAAGCTAACCTGGATAGAAGACCAGACTGATTATAGTTGGGCGGAATCTGTAAAGGAGTTTCAGAATAAATATATTCCTCAAGTAATAAGGGATACTCGAGAGGTTGAATTCATGAATTTAACTCAGGGATATATGTCAGTGGTAGAATACGAGGCAAAGTTTCTGAGACTAATTCAGTATGCTCCACACATTCTGAATGATGAACGACGAAAGACCAAGCGATTCATTGATGGACTCAAGCCAGACCTTCGATGGGCATTAGCTTCATTGGATATTGAAACTTACAATAAGGCGGTAGATAAAGCCCTGAAAACCGAAGCAGCTCATAAGAATATTAGTTTGGCAGCTAATCGCCCTGGTCCCCCTCAAAATAAACCTTCTCAAGGAATGAAACGTCCCGCTGGACCATCTAACCAGAAATTTGGAAAGAAACCCACACCAGCCCAGCAAAAGCCTAAGTCAGTCCCGTCCAATTCACAAGAAGAGATTACTTGTAAATATTATCATAAGTCGGGGCATACTGAACAAGAATGCCGAAAGAAAGCTGGCACGTGTTTATGGTGTGGAGACCCTAATCATCAGTTTAATATATGCCCCAAAAGACCCGGATCTAAGAAAAAGGAGAAAGTTGTAGGAAAATCGTGAAAGCCACTTGTCAAAGGTAGAGCTTACGCGTTGGATGGAAATGAGGACCCAGACCCTTCGAATGTTGTCGAAGGTATGGTACACATTCTAAACACGCCAGTTAAGGTCTTATATGACCCTGGTGCTACGCATTCATTCATTGCATCAAATTTATGTGCGCATTTAAATTTTCCACTTGAATGTTCATCATATAATTTCAAAGTAAGTTCCCCTTTGGGAGCTTGTTTCATAAAGGATCGAGTATATATAAACACTGCCCTATACAAATCGGTGACCATTACTACCCAATGGACCTCATCGAACTTCCGATAACAAGATATGGAATCATTATGGGAATGGATTGGCTCTACAAATATCACGCTAAATTAGATTGTTTCAAGAAGGAAATCGTCTTAGGATAAGATGAAAGTTGGATTTCTGAAGACAAAAAATCAGTGGCAATGGTTTCTATGACAAAAGCTAAGAAGTTGGTTCAGAAGGGAGCTACAGGATTCGTTGCCTATCTCCTAAATAGACCAAAGGACCAACTCAAGGTTGAGAAGATAAAAGGAGCTCAAGTTCAGGATGAGTGGATTCAGAAATGCCTCAAGTCCAAAGAAAGGGATCTTGAGGAAAAATTTAAAACCGATGATCAAGGGATTTTAAGATACAAGGATCGGGTCTGCGTGTCTGGTATAATTCGAAAGGAAATATTGGATGAGGCACATAAAACTCGTTATTCGAAACATCCTGGAGGGACTAAGATGTATCAAGACCTTAAAATGCATTTTTGGTGGAACTGTATGAAAAGAGACAGGGACCCAAAATTCACCTCACAACTTTGGCAAAACATTCAAGAGATGATGGGTACTATGTAACACCCGGAACACTGGGCGCCACATCCCCCCGCACTATAGTCTCAATCGACATATGAAACGGGTAATCCATACATGAATCGAAACTATAGCGAACGGGGAGACAATAAAAACTCAAAAGCTAGGCGGGTACCCTCAATTAATACCAATAAACAATTCAGAGTAATAAAAGCGGAAGCAATAGCATTCAATACTTATAGGTACCATATTTACATATTTACCTACAGATACCAACAATTCATACCAATACAATATCATCTCTAACATGAATTAAAGCATACTACAAAATATATCAAGTATCTGTACATGAACAAAATATGAAGGTGCATTGCTAGACCCGAATAAAAGACAAGCTAGACTCTAATTCCCGCCTAGCACGAACCTGCAAAAACTGAAAAGTTAAGGTGTCAATCCAACACGGACTGAGCGAGGGGTATAAATAAATATATATGCGCACATACAGGCAAGTTATAATCTCGGGTAACAATTTTTTGGAAAATAACAATACAATTCAGTAAAATAAGAGATATTATCACCCGAGGTTACAGCTAATTCAATTCACCAATTTAATCAATTCAATACAATCAATTTGTGGCCCGGCGAGTGAGGGCAATTCTCCAACCTTACTCTGACTGTGTACAATCAATCAATTATTAGGTGATTAGCTGATCAAGCAATTAATTATGGTGCACACTTAGCAGTTTCAGCCCATGCTTTCCCGGTTGGCTCGAGCCACTATCCTTGGGCCCACAGTGCAATTCAATGACTCGCCAAAACAATCAATCCGTTAATCAATCAATCAAGCAATTGGTTTAGTGAAATCAGTTGAAAATCATAAAGTTCGAAAGCTATAGATATATAGGTACATTTAGACCGAAATAGTCACATAGGGGTTGTAAGGGTTCTATTTATCATGAATATAAACCTCACCTTGACAAACCAACCAAAAAGGAAGCAAGAGAGCACCCTACGGAGCGGGCTCCTTGAAACCGGGACCGTGATCTGTGTAACAAGGACAAGTGTACATGAAACTCGACTCTTATGAACCAATTAAGATGAACGTCAAAGTCATGCAATAACAATTTAAGGAATGTCAAATAAGAGCATGATTATCAATAAACCAAGTATATAACACATATAAGTCACATATCAGAGCCAAGGAAGTGAGAGGAATGCAATAAGAAGGGTTTTTGTGAAGTTTGGCTAAAACCGACAATTCTCGAAAATGACCATACTAGGGAAAAATGGGGATAACTCAAGTTATAGAAATTGGAATTGAGTTTTGTTTATTGGGAATGAAACTAGACAAGTAGACCTTTAAAATGATATATGGCTCGTTTTCCAATTCAAAGCGAGGAGAAAATGGCGAATGATTGAAGTTGGGTGAATGCAGTTTGTCAGTAACACAGCGACACCAAAAAGAATTGATCATAACTCACAAATGGGAAAATATATGGATATTATTCTAACTGTAGGTTGTTCTAGACTTCAATATCTTTCCAACGAATCAAAAATCAGGTTATTTGGAGTTCGGATGAGGGATTACCCGGCTGGGTAAAATTCAAGGGAAAAGTTCCCCGACCGGGTAAGCTATCCAGAAGCTTTTCGGCATAAAACTACCCGCCCGGGTACTGTTCCAGGGCTGGAAAAAGGGGCAAAACAGGGGTAGCTTTGGGGAAGGAAGAAAAGGGATCAAAACCCAAAGCAAACTCAACCAAAATGCTCCAAAACAATCATATAACATGCATATAACTTAAATACAACATTTAAGTAACATTTAATCCAAGGTAACATACTTAGATCATCAAGAATTCATCATTCAAAACCCATAAAATTCATATATTCCAACTTCAACATAACTTCATGTTTCATGCAAGAAATGAAGAAACAAGGACCTAAACATGCTTCTAATCATGAATAAGCATGAAAGCATCAATCAAACCTCAAACCCTACTCATATACTCAATCAAGGAATTCAAATACTCTCCAATATATACCTTGAAATGAAAGAAGAATGAGATGAGATGAAGAGAAGAAGATGATGCTCCAACTTGGTTGCTAATTCCTTGAATTATGGCTTGAATTTGATGAAATTGTCCTTCCTTCTCTTGAATGTTTAAATACCGATTTTTAGTAGGTGCGTGTGTGTGTGAAATTCTCTTGTATGAGATATATGTAATGTAATGTGAAGGAAGAGAGGCATACAAGATATATTATATCTTCCACTAAGTATAATACCAACCTAATTGCATAATAGTCCCTCAATTATTTAAATGAATGCAATCAAGTCATATCTCTAGACCAAAGATCATTTAACCCCAACCCAAGCTATGCAATTAAGTCCATAAATTTTATGAGATGATCAATTAAAGTCACATAATAAAATTAGACACATTATCAGTTAATTCACGAATTTCACATTAAAACTAATTCATATAAATATATAGAAATGTATAATGAACATAATATTATAATGAAATCATAATAAGCAAGTAAATATATAAAATTAAACCCCCCAACTCCCGAAGACCCGCACCTGGCGTGCTTACTTGAACTTCCGGAATTTGGGGCGTTACAACTCTCCCCCCCTTAGAAGAATCTGGTCCCCAGATTCATTGGTCGGATGAAAATAACTCCGGGTGAAACCTCTTCATCTTCTCTTCCGGCTCCCAAGTCATTTCTTCGGTCCTGTCACTCCGCCATTGCACTTTCACCATAGGAATATTCTGATTTCTCAACTCTTAAAATTTCCTGTCCAATATACTGATCGGCTTCTGCACAAAAGATAAATTCGGTTCCAACTCCACTTCTTCAACGGGGAGAATTTCTGTTTCATCCGGATAATACTTCCTGGGTTGAGATACATGAAAAACATTGTGAATTCCGGTAAGATTAGGAGGTAGGTCCACTCGATAAGCCACTTCTCCAATTTTCTCGATAATCTCAAACGGACCTAGATAACGGGGATTCAACTTTCCTCCCTTTCCAATTCTCGAAAACCCCTTTCGTGGAGATACCTTCAAGAAAACCCGGTCCCCCACTTCAAATTTGAGATCCCTTCGGCGAATATCGACGTAACTCTTCTGCCTATCTTGTGCAGCTTTCATCCGTTGTTGAATCTGTTGAACTTTATCAATCATAGCTCTCACAGCTTTAGAAGGTTTCTCAAGCTTTTCGCCTTTCTTGATTCCTTCCTGTTTCGACCATTTCCACTCTTCCAAATCAAAGAATAACGGTGATCGACATTTTCGCCCATATAACAATTCATACGGAGCCATACCAATCGACGCTTGAAAGCTGTTATTGTAGGCGAACTCCACCAAAGGAAGTTGATATGCCACGAAGTTTGGAAATCCAAGGCACAAGCTCGAAGTAGATCTTTCAAATACCGAATAGCCCTCTCAGACTGCCCATCAGTTTGTGGATGAAACGCGTACTGAACTGAAGCTTTGTACCCAAAATCTCTTGTAACTCTTGTCATAACTTTGAAGTAAAACGGGGATCTCGATCCGAAACAATGCTCACCGGAATACCATGAAGTCATACAATCTCCTTCTTGTAAATCTCAGCCAACTTTCGGATCTTAAAGGACATTCTGACCGGTAGAAAATGAGCAAACTTGGTCAGACAATCCACTATCACCCAAATACCATCGAATCCACCCTTCACTCTTGGCAACCCGAATATAAAATCCATCGTCACCTGCTCCCACTTCCACTCGGGAATAGGTAACGGCTGCAGAAGTCCCCCAGGCTTTTGATGCTCAACTTTGACCTTCTGACAAGTTAAGCAACACTTAACGAATTCTGCCACATCCTTCTTTAATCCACTCTACCAATAATACTACTTGAGATCCTTGTACATCTTATTCCCTCCAGGATGGATCGAATAAGCCGACTTGTGAGCTTCCTCGAGTAATACCCTTTTCAAATCATCGGGTACTATTACTCGGTTCTTGAAACGAAGAAGACCGGTTTCATCGAACCCGAATGGACTTTCCGGATCCACTCTAGCCTTAGAGACTAATCTTTGAACTACCGGATCCTTACCTTGAGCCTCAAACATTCTATACTTCAAGTCCGGATAAATGGAGATATTGGAAACTCGAGCTTTAATAACAATAGACTCAACTCCATTACTTGCACCAACTTCTAAGTTCGAAACACCCACTTTCCTACTTAGAGCGTCAGCAACTACATTAGCTTTCCCGGAATGATACTTGATAACACAATCATAATCTTCTAGTCGCTCCATCCATCTCCGTTGCCTCATACTGAGCTCCTTTTGTCTGAAAAGATATTGGAGGCTCTTATGATCGGTGAAAATCTCGAATAACACTCCATACAAATAACGCCTCCATTTCCCGAGTGCAGATATTACTGTAGCCAGCTCAAGATCATGTGTGGGGTAGTTCCTTTCGTATTCCTTCAACTTCCGAGAAGCATAAGCAATAACTTTGCCATTCTGAGTTAACACACCCCCCAATCCTTCCTTCGACGCGTCTGTATACACAACATATCTGTCTAAACCCTCTGGAAGAGTTAACACTGGAGCAGAAACCAATTTCTCCCTCAAAACATCAAAGCTCTTCTCACACTTCTCATCCCACTCATATTTTACATCCTTCTTAGTTAACCGAGTCAAGGGAGAGGCGATCTTTGAGAAATCTTGCATGAATCTTCTATAGTACCCTGCCAATCCAAAGAAACTCCTAATCTCAGATGCGTTCTTTGGCTTCTCCCACTTCAACACCGCTTCAATTTTTGAAGGATCAACCTCTAATCCATTCCCAGAAATAATATGACCCAAGAAGGACACTCGGTCGATCCAAAACTCACACTTGCTAAACTTCGCAAATAATTGATGCTCCTTCAACGTTCTTAACACCAATTTGAGATGCCTTGCATGTTCCTCGGCCGATTTAGAGAAAATCAATATATCGTCAATGAAGATCACAACGAATTTGTCAAGGAACGGCCGGAAAATCCTATGCATCATATCCATAAAAGCGGCGGGAGCATTCGTCAATCTAAAAGGCATGACCACGAATTTATAATGCCCATATCTTGTATTAAAACCCGTCTTTGGAAGATTCTCCACTCGAATTCGTAATTGGTAATACCCTTGCCTCAAATCAAGCTTCGAATATACTTTAGATCCTTGGAGTATATCAAATAACTCCTCAATGTGTGGAAGAGGATATTTATTCTTAACGGTCATCCGATTAAGCTCCCGGTAATCAATACACATTCTTACGGTATCGTCCATCTTCTTCACGAATAAAACTGGAGCACCCCACGGCGACGAGCTCGGTCTTACATACCCCACTTCCAAAAGACCATCAAGTTGCACTTTTAATTCCTTCAATTCTGCCGGTGCCATCCTATATGGAGTCTTAGAATAAGGTTCGGCATCCGGATACAAATCAATCACAAACTCTATCTCCCTCTCCGGTGGCAACGAATCCAACCTCTCAGGAAACACTTCGGGAAACTCTTTTACTATCTCGGTTTCCTCTAATTTCACTTGATCCTTTGGTTGATTAAGGATATAGGCTATGAATCCCGTAGATCCATCACGAACAAATTTCTAAGCTTCTGAAAAAAATAATAAAGGCATCGTCTTCGAACTCTGACCCGTAACAAACTCAGAACCCAAACTAACTTTCTTGGCCTAACAATCAACGGTGGCATAGTGCTTGTACAACCAATCCATATCCAGAATAGATCCATACCGAGACATAGGCAAACCAATGAAATCCGTTGAGAAAACCCGACCCTCAATGCTCACCGGCACCTCTCTAAAAACCCGGTTAGTTTCTATACTACCACCAAAAGGAGTACTAACCACATAGCATGCATCAGAATAAGTAACACACAAAGGCAGTTTAATAGAAACATCACAAGAAATGAAGGAGTGAGTAGCTCCCGAATCAAATAAAGTGTGTATGTTGATGCCATGAATGCAAATGGTACCTTTAACAACAGCAGCCGGGTCCACATCTGCATTTTGTTCCTCGCCTTCCAAGGCATAAGCACGGGCCGTAATCAACGGTCTCTATCCCCCAGGTGGCGGATTACGTCTATCCGGACAAGTATCCACCATATGATCGGTAGCCCTGTAAATTAGGCATAACCCTAGGCGCCTTCGGCAATTATCATAGTGATGTGTAGTTTGCCCACAGAAAGTACACTTGGGTTTCTCCGGTGGTGACGGCATAACCGGTAGCTGAGGAGTTTTCTGGACTGGCCCTTGTGGTTTAAACTTCTTCATAGGGCCCTTAAACAATCGAGGAGCTGTATCATAAACCATTGGTCTCTTGCCGGCATTGTATCCCGATCTGGACCCGGAACCTGAACACTGTCCCGATCTATAGGAAGATCTCCGTGCATTAACCGAGTCTTCAACCTTAAGAGCCTTTGTAGTAGCCTTCTTCCAAGTGCTTGTATTGACCGCTTCGATTGCCACTTGAATATCCGGCCTCAAACCCTGAACAAATTGCATAGCCATGTGGAAGTCGTCACTAGCAATGTTAAGAGCATATTTGGACAACCTCTCGAACTCAGCTATATATTCGGCAACCGATCTACCTCATTGGTTAAGCTCCGTGAATTCCTTGAGTCTTCTTGTGCGCGAAGAAGGAGGAATAAACTTGTTCTTAAACTCTCTCTCGAAAACCTCCCAAGTAATTTGCTCCTCGAAGGCATCAAGGATAATTTTGGTACTCTCCCACCATGAATATGCTTCCCCTGGATGAGGCTAAGAGTGCACCGAGCCTTTTCCCGAGATTCACATGGAATAAGTTCCCATACCCGTTCAACTTCTTTAAGCCATTGCTCGGCTTGAATATCATTCCCCTTTTGGAATCTCGGCGGATGTTGGTTCTGAAATTCCCTTAAAATAGCGGAGATAGGTGCCTGTTGTGGTGGTGGAGGAGCTGGCGGTGCTGGAGGCACATAATCCCTTAGCCTCTGATCCATGAGTTTCACCATGGAATTTCAGAAGTCTTGGGGTTGAGCTGGAAGAGGAGGAGGAGTCCTATCACGCCGATGATGACGTCGATGTTGAGGAGAACGATGACGGTGATGTTGGTCACGAGCCATCCTGAAATTCAAACACTGTACATGCATGTTTGATTAACAAGTGCAAATGAGTGTAATTACAACACACAATTGAATCAAACCACGTAGTCACATAATCCAAGTACTTCAAATAGAGTCATATAAGTTCAAGTGGGTTGCAAGACTCTCAAATAATCAATTAATCCTATGTCGTACGACTTAGACTGACAAGACAAGACAATAGAGCCGCGGTTTTGCAACCGGGCTCTGATACCACCTTGGGATGTAACACGGGGAACGCTGGGCGCCACATCCCCCGCACTATAGTCTCAATCCACATATGAAACGGGTAATCCATACATGAACCGAAACTATAGCGAACGGGAGACAATTAAAACTCAAAAGCTAGGCGGGTACCCTCAATTAATACCAATAAACAATTCAGAGTAATAAAAGCGGAAGCAATAGCATTCAATACTTATAGGTACCATATTTACATATTTACTTATAGATACCAACAATTCATACCAATACAATATCATCTCTAATATGAATTAAAGCATACTACAAAATATATCAAGTATCTGTACATGAACAAAATATGAAGGTGCAGTGCTAGACCCGAATAAAAGACAAGCTAGACTCTAATTCCCGCCTAGCACGAACCTGCAAAAACTGAAAAGTTGAGGTGTCAGTCCAACACGGACTGAGCGAGGGGTATAAATAAATATATATGCACACATACAGGCAAGTTATAATCTCGGGTAATAATTTTTTGGAAAATAACAATACAATTCAGTAAAATAAGAGATACTATCGCCCAAGGTTACAACTAATTCAATTCACCAATTTAATCAATTCAATACAATCAATTTGTGGCCCGGTGAGTGAGGGCAATTCTCCAACCTTACTCCGACTGTGTACAATCAATCAATTATTAGGTGATTAGGTGATCAAGCAATTAATTATGGTGCACACTTAGCAGTTTCAGTAACTCCTTCTTCCTCCGGGTGATGGTGGGATTGCAAGGCCCCACCATCCAATCAGTCTGGGCATAGGGTACATGAATCCCTAAGCCCGGAACTCCTTCCTCCCCTAATCTCCTAGGGGGTTCAGGGGTCATCCCAGTTTTGGTGAGGATAGCACTCGAGTTACCCGTCAGCCCATGCTTTCCCGGTTGGCTCGAGCCACTATCCTCGGGCCCACAGTGTAATTCAATGACTCGCCAAAACAATCAATCCGTTAATCAATCAATCAAGCAATTGGTTTTGTGAAATCAGTTGAAAATCATAAAGTTCGAAAGCTATAGATATATAGGTACATTTTGGCCGAAATAGTCACATAGGGGTTGTAAGGGTTCTATTTATCTAGAATATAAACCTAACCTTGACAAACCAACCAAAAAGGAAGCAAGAGAGCACCCTACGGAGCAGACTCCTCGAAACCGGGACCGTGATCTGTGTAACAAGGACAAGTGTACATGAAACTCGACTCTTATGAACCAATTAAGACGAACGTCAAAGTCATGCAATAACAATTTAAGGAATGTCAAATAAGAGCATGATTATCAATAAACCAAGTATATAACACATATAAGTCACATATGGGAGCCAAGGAAGTGAGAGCAATGCAATAAGAAGGGTTTTGGTGAAGTTTGGCAAAAACCGACAATTCTCGAAAATGACCATACTAGGGAAAAATGGGGATAACTCAAGTTATAGAAATTGGAATTGGGTTTTGTTTATTTGGACTGAAACTAGACAAGTAAACCTTTAAAATGATATATGGCTCGTTTTCTAATTTTGTAACGCCCCAACAAGGGCATCCCACGCCTATCCCGCGCTACGGGCCTAGCTTGTATAGAGAATTGCTATCCATATACCCGCCAAGATCGAAGCAAGCGGTGACAAACGGACATCCTAGCTAGGCGGTACTAGACTCACACCAAGAGAATTAAAACAAACACAAATACGCGGAAGCTTAAAACACACCACATGCATAAGAGTTCAAATTCAATATACCCACTTCAGACCTTCTCAAGTCAAATGAAAACAAATGCGAAAGATTAAATCATCAATTAAGTGACCAACATGGTCCAGCATGAAATGCTCAAAATACGAAAATGTAAATCATCCTAGAGACCGCAACGGTCCAACTAACAAGATAATAAATCCGATAACGTACATGCTAAATCCAAAACAACTCCAAGGTAACAATACCAAAGTAAAAGCAACAAACATAACTAGACAACTAGGCAAGACTCTCAAGAAAGACTCCCGCCTAGCATGACTCCAAAAGCAACCTGCGGACACGAAAGGTAAAGGAGATCAGTTCAAACGGAACCGGTGAGGAGAAGTATACATAATATAATAAACATAAAAAGGTTCAATGCATGCTCAAATCAAAGGTGTTCATGATCCGTTAACGTTTTTAGAAAACAATGCAGATTTTATAAAAATACGGATCATAAACCAAAGCACCGGCTCGGCGAGTACGAGCACTCCATCCTTACTTCCCAAACCAAGTGAAATCAAACCAATCCATCCTTAACACCGTTGATGTCGAGGGTGTGCACCCCCCGATCATCGCAAAAGAACCATGGAGAAGTGGGTCCATGAAACCGACCTTCCCCCCAAGCCTACCTTAACCCCGAATCCTCCTCGGAGTCTTAGCAAACTTGTCCAAAAGTGGGTACTTCATAAGGGATCAGCCGTCCGCCCTTGCGTTCCTGGCATCACCGCTTACTCCGCCCCGAGCGCTATCAAAAGAACCGACCAAGCAAGCGTCCTTGCAAGGTATAACAAAGGCTCGCTACACAACTCACACGTACATAATACTCAAATGAAAGTTCCGAAACCATTTTGGGTATCTATCCCATATACCAAAACTCAAGTTTTACTTGTAAACCGTTTTCCATAAGCAAATATCCATAATACGAGCAAAGCTCACAAAACTTGGCTTATAATGCCTACATATACAGTTCGAAAACGGGAGTTTAAAACCAATAAATATGAGAGGTCATAGGTATCCACAGTTTTGAAATCGTTTTGATATTATAACTCCTCACCTTTACCAAGAACCTCGAAGATCAAGCACGAACAAGGAAGGTTACACGTCCAGAGACTCACCACCTAACAAGACAACGTACCAACAAAGGTAAGACTTGACTCGAAACCCAACAAGACGACGCACGGCTTGGACATGAATGCAAATATGTTAATGGTGTGCAAGGAATGTTCAACGATGGTATAGATTGGCAATTATGATCATATTGCATCATATAAGTCATATATCCATTTCATAAGTCATAAGTAATAAGTGACATATGAATCATACTTAACACAATTTAATTAAACAAATAACTTAGTCAATTAAGATAACTTAAGCATGATTGAGGTATAAAGTGTTAGGAATAGTGCCCTAGAAAGCCGATTGTATATCCGCTTTGTGCTTTTCCTTATTGTAATCACAGACAATCTTTGAATGAAATAACGAATTAAGGCAACACTTCTTTATATGCTCTTGTTTGGTATGCGTTTACTTTAGCTGTGCATGTATGAGAACTCCCCTAATCCTGATGACTTTAGGACTCTACCATTTAGGTGAAATGGTTCATGAAACGAGCCCTATATCACATAAGTCATGATTAGTAAAATACTCCAAGCCGATGAGTCCTACGGACAGTGGGAGTGTCAACCTGACTCCTCTAAGGCTTGCTTGTGGGATCACGCCCTTAAGAAGGACCACCTTGTTTCATGGAGGTGCAAAGTGTATAGTTGATACGTGCATGACACATGAGGGTGCTTACTTTAAAAAGTAAGTTCACTGAGGTGCCCCGTGTGAGAACATTCCTAAATGGGAAAGGAAGTTTCTATTTCAGGAAATGGAAACTTCCAGATTAGGAAATATCTCACGAGTCATTGATGTGATTAATTGATCCTTAGACTTGAGGTTACTTGTCACTTTATGAGTTAACTCTGTAGTCTTAGGTATAAGCTTTAAAGGGTGTCGCCTTAGACAACTGATTCAAGGCTTATGCTGGGGCTGCACAAGTGATTCATGAGAGTGAATGAGAATCAAAAAAGGACCTACACTTGCATTTGCAAGGTGATCTCTTATTGTGTAAGTCATTCATATGCCATATGGAGTCCTTGGCCAAGGCAGTAGATCAAGACATCAAGAAAAGGGTTTCTTGGATTGAGATCAAATGGATATGAAATGCACTTAGCTTTAAGACCGGATTATTAGGGTTCTGATTATTCCCTTGCCCTAGATCTTGGTTGAGAGATAGTAAGTAGGAGGATTGTATCTCACATGAATCAATGACTTAAAGGTTCTGTCGAATCCGAACATTCCAATTCAGCAAGGGGTTAAACACCTGTTTGCTAGATTATGGTCGTTTAATCTGTGGACTGATTAATTAATTAGTGAATTAATTAATTGCGGTCACTGCTAATTGAATTGAGAACCTAGAGGGTCACACATAACAACTTGGTTACATGAGTTGAGGCTTTAAAATGATTAAACGAGTTAATCGAGCCCTGTAGCACCCGGAGCGCCAGGCACCACATCCCCCGCACTATGGCTCCGATCCACATATGAAATGGACTATCCATACATGAATCCAAGCTATAGCGAACGGGAGACAATAAAATGACTCAAGGCTAGGCGGGTACCCTCAATTTAAAACCGACCAACAATCAAGTCAGAGTATTAAAAAGCGAAAGCAAGGCGATTATCTAATCAATATCAATAAAATGAATACAAGTTCAATGAAAGTAAATACGGGTTCTACTAATTCAATGAACCTGTCCTAACCTGTCCCGAATCAATTCAATTCAGTAAGTAGCATACTAATCCAATAGCAAGTTCAATACAGTAATTAAAATACAATATGCAGTGAGTGTAAGTGAGGAGTCTGGAACAAGACTCGAAAGGAAAGACAAGACACAACTCTGACTCCCGCCTAGCACACCACCTGCAAAACTGAAAAGTGAGGTGTCAGTCTCCACAAGACTGAGCGAGAGGCGTAATAATATATAAGCGCAGATAACATGCAAGTCGTAACCTCGGGTAAGGTTTTATAACAGAAACAAAGTAGGTTCAAGAATACTTAGAACTCGCCCGAGATTACAACTATCAGATTAGACACTTCAATCAATTTCAATCAATCAATCAGTGGCCCGGCGAGTGAGGGCAAATCTCCAACCTTACTCCGACAGTATACAATCAATCATTCAGTTATTAAGTGATTAGGTGATCAAACAATCTATTTACAGTGCACAATTAGCAGTTTCAATCCAACCTTCTTCCTCCGGGTGATGGGGGATTGCAAGGCCCCGCCATCCAATCAATCTGGGCAGAGGGTGCATGATTCCCTAAGCCCGGAACTCCTTCCCCGCCCTAATCTCCTAGGGGGTTCAGGGGTCATCCCAATTTGGTGAGGATAGCTCCCGAGTTACCCGTCAGCCCATGCTTTCCCGGTTGGCTCGAGTCACTACCCTCGGGCCCACAGTGCAGTACAATACTCGCCCAATCAATCAATCAATCAATACAGTACAATTCAATAGATCAGTGGAAAATCAATAGAGTTTAGAAAACTATAGATATATAGATACCTTTTGGCCGAAAGTTCACGTAAGGGTTGTAATGGTTCTATGTATCTAGAAATTAAACCTCACCTGGAATACCACGAGACAAGAACAACAACAAGAGCACTACGGTTGCCTATTCGATCCAGAAGTCTCCACCCTGGAGAAGAACTGTACAATAAAGGGAACAATGTGTACCAGTGAGAGGAGACTCAATATGAACCAAATAAGACGCACGGCAATGTTCATGAAATGGTATCAATAAGTTATGCAATAATCCAATATATAATAAATTACAAAAGTCATGTAATGTTCGGGTGTACATTCAAGTTTCCAAATAACAATTAAACATATAATTAAAGCTACATGTATGATTCATGAACGTTAAGTTCGTATTTCAAATTAATTAAGCATTTGGAATAATTATGCCCACTCATATATATTCAAACAATTCTCAATTAAATCAATTAAGACAAGTAATCAACATGAAACGAGGCCCATAAAATCAATGAGTTAAGAATTCGAGTTTTCATATATCATAGATCATTTAATACATGCTTTCGTACACATTGGAATTCATATTGATCGACAAATCAAGCAATTGACGATTTATTGCAATTAAAACAATTAATTTCAATTAAATAGAAATACACAAAATAAATCATAATAAATCAACCGGGCATCCGATTGACGAACGGAAAGCGGTGATAGACTCACCACGACGAAAGGAACACAATGTCCGGAAGTCACCGGAATGCCGCTACCGGAGCCGCCGGAACAGTCACCGGCCGCCACCGGAATACCGTCTCCGGTGGTCGGAAAAAACCCCGGAAGGACAGGAACGTACGTCTCGGCCTGCTCAACAAAAACCCCCAATCAATTTCAGAAAATGCCAAACACACCGGACTTCGTTGACGAAAAACCGAACTTAAATCCTAGTACGAAAACTAAAATTAAACGTAAACCGTAAAACCAAAATGAAATCCGAGCATACCGTTGGAAAGCTTGTAACGAGCCCTACGAAAGCCCCAAGTCAAATCGCCGAAAAAATCGCCGGAACAGTAACCGGTTCAGACCCGCCGGTACACCACCGGTTCACCGCCGGTCCGCCGCCAACGGCCGGTTCTCGGAACGCCGCCGATGCCATCCACTACGTTTCGTCATTCTAAGCAACTTTTGTGAAGACTCCACCACCAAAACCGGCCGGAAAGAGGGCCGAAATCGCTGCCGAAGTTTCTGCCGCTGTTGCCTCGCCGGAATCGCCACTTGCGGTCGTTTTCGTGCTGAACGGAGGCCGGAAATGGAACGGGAAGGTCCAAAAACGTAGGGTAGGGTCAAGCTCCGCTCGCGAAACTCGCCGGAACGCCGCTGGCGAAGAGGTGGCGCTACCCGCCACTTTCAGGCCGCCGATGCGCCGCCGTCGGTCTTCGGTTGGCCACGAAACTGGTACGGTTGTGACGGGCTCGTCGAGCTGATGAATTTCCACTATTGATTCGTCGAATTCCGTCGAGAAACGAGGGAGAACGAGCATGTGTGTGTTTTCACACCTCGAGTGCGTGTGAATAGTGCTGCTGCGAGAGGAAGACGATGAAGGCTGGAGTAGCAGAAATGGCACGCAAAACGAGGATATCCGAGTATATATCTTGGGTCCTCGTATGCAAAAACGGTCGGAAGAACGGGCTAACGAAGTCAGAATGGGGCAAACTTAGAGTCTACGGACTCGTCTCGATGCCCCGGACGCAAAGGAGGGGTCAAAGAAGTCAAAATCTCTACCGAACGAGAAGTGACCGGAAAACCCCTTAAAAGAAGAAAATTACAAAAAGGGCCCTAACTCTAAAAGAGTCCAAAAGAGGGCCACACACCGCACCAATCACATAATTAAACACATAAAAAGGTTGGAAAATGACGTACCTTATTTATCGGATGAGCGGGGCGTTACAATCTTCCCTCCTTCAAAAGGACCTGTCCTCAGGTCCTACTGCTAGACCGAAAAGGTTTCAAACTGAAATGTATCGATCTGTTTCCTGAAATTGCGTAGCATCTTAGCCCTGGTTGTGAAGTTTACTCCCCTTATTTGTATCAACCCCTTCAGAGTCTGGTAGTCACAAAGATCTGCTCGAACACTTGGCCGTTAATCACTTCAAAACTCGTTCGACTGCTACTAGTCCATTGCCTCGTCACTTGTTATCCGTTGTCTGTCCAGGCGTAACGCAAACATGACAAACAAGAGAGAATCCCATCTCTCAACATACAAGTGAGGAAACCCCGTCCCTCAGCACACACAAAAGAGAGAACCCCGTCTCTCGGGCACAGAATTGAGAGAACCCCGTCTCTCAAACACAGAATTGAGAGAACCCCGTCTCCCAGCCTAAGTCTGTCAGATTCCACATCCTTCCAGACATTCTAGTTTGAGAAAATCCAGCATTTCTCAAACTCCTAAATTTAAGAGAATCCAACATCCCTCGAATACCTAAGTACAAGAGAATCCAGCATCTCTCGTGCACAGAAAACAGAAAGAATCCAGCATCTTTCTAGCACATAAACAGGGAGAATCCACATCTTCCTGGCACGTAATCAGAGAGAATCAAATCTCCCTTCCACTCAAGCACACAAGCAGAAGCAAGGTTCACCATAATCAACACACACTCCACTGGCCAGGGTATCACATAATAACAAAATTTAAATATGTAAACGATGCATGTATGCTCGTGCGATGGATGCTTAGTGTACCGTTCACCGTAGCAATGGAATTGATGTTGTGACTTTACTTCTACGATTTGGATAGTCTGAGCTCTAGCTGGCTTGATTCCCAACTTGTCTTTCCTATCTTCAGTATATGTTTGACTGAGAAAGTCAGACCCTTGGTTGATCCTATTCTCGATTCCATTCGGATCCTTACTCACAGTTATCTCCTGTAATTAACCGAGCACCAGTTTATTCCGCCTATGATCAGAACATTTGTCTTTGTACCAGGTTCATTATATTATCTTTGGCCGTACAAGAATCTTGAACTTTGACTCCTACTTCATACATTGTCACCAACTGGTTAAGTCCTTTGTTGAAGATTTGGTCATCTGGAACTAGTGGACATCCTTCTTAAAGGTGATAAATTTGACCAATTTTCCTTTCTTGAAACTAATTTAGGAATCCATCAGAAGTTCCCTGATAATATCATCATCCTCGCTGTCTAAATCACGTGCTTATAAATTCCCAAACGAACCACTCTCTTCGATGCCTTATGAAGATCTTCATGCCGGTTATATTAACTTTGAAGGTTTACTGATAAGCCGCCTTATTCTTTTCCTGTCACTATCATTGGGTCGTTCATGTCCGTCATGGCTTGCAAATTTTTTCTGCTACGAGAAGTAACTTCCTCGAGCACAACTGTGAATTTAAGTTTGTGAGTAGTCGCACTCTTCCCCTTAAGAATTTTCTATCTTAATTCCTTGAATTTATTACACCGCCTCGCGGATCACATATCCTGAATTTTATCATTTTTGCATCCTTGGTTTAAATGATTCTAGTTGTTCCACGTGCCAGGTGATCTCACTCACAACTATCTTAAAATGATAGGTAGGAATAGCCATTTACTTCTATCGTTCCATTCTCCGGTTCCACCTTCCAATTCTCGGTATCTCTTTTCCCTTTTTGATCCACGATTTGCAACTCAAATATTTCTTCTATTCTTGAGTCAAATGAGACTCGGTTAGAGTAATGTTTGAGGGGGAAGCAAAGGAGATTCCGTTATGTCGCGGTTGAAGTGATGCTTGCCGGATAAAGTGGAGAAAATTCCTACGAAGAAAACACTTAAGATGCATGTTGGGTAAAAATGCCGATGCACATATCACTCTTATAAATAATTTAAAGATGCAACATGTTGGAGCAATTATATCAATTAAAGATACATAAATAAATAAAAGAAGTTAAATAATTTAAAATAACGTATGATGCACGTGCCATGAATGCGTTGAACCTGTCACCGTAGTTGTATCTTTTAGCTTGACACTTGTTCAGGTTTCGTTGAATTGAAGCGTGTCCCGAATTTATTGATCATCTCTTGTTACCCACGGTCTTCCAATTCTTCAAAATTCTTTATCATCAACTTACACACCTCCATCACCCGAGATTGAAATTTCTGGAATCCGATTTCTTTCCATGTACCGACCTCCAAGCGTTACCCGAACCTTTACCATAAATATTTCCTTGCTCAAAGTTTTCCTTGTATCACTCGCACAACTTTATAAACCAAAATTATGCTTCTTGAACTCAGATGCTTCTACGCCCATGAAATTGAAACCTTAACTTATCTTGGAGACTTAAGCTCAAATCCTTGTCTTAGTCCTTACCAAAGTTGTTACTTTGATCAAAGCTTCCTCGGTTTATTTGTTATGAGTTCCAATAATCAAATGAACTCACCCTCCAACTGCTCACACTTGACCTTTCTTTATCGCCTTCATTTGTTAATCCATATCTTCCAAATCAACCTCACAATACGATAATTCAGCTTGGATCTGGAAGATAAACTCAATCTGCACGAATCTAGAATCTTTAATATATTAGCTCTTCCTGAACTTAGAATCATTAGATCAATCGGTTCACTTTAATTCCCATCTTATAGATACTTCACCAAGGACACTAGAGGTTGCAAACTTTTCCTCCCACAACTTGAATGTAGTTCAACTAACCGAAGATCCTCAATTTGTTTATGAATCCGAACCTTGAATCATTATTACCCTCAAAGCTTCCTTCATTCTTCCTTGAATTGAATAAGTCTTCTAAACCCGGTTGGTCCACTTCCTTTCATAATGAAATCTCATGTAGTTATCTTGTAATTCATAGATCACTTCCTACCAATTCCCCACCAAGTATCCACCAATTTCCATAAACTTGTAAGTTGCTCCCAAATTAATTCTTCCATTCCAGACTTTACACCCGGTCCATAACCCAATTAGAGGAGAAGATCCTAGCTCTTAGATTTTGTAGAAACCCCCGAGGCATTCCTTCCAACTTTTAAGCTAAAGAAAGGAGTTTGGGTATATTGTAGTTGTTTGTAGAAATTGGCCGTGGTTTGATATTATCTTCATAACCTAGAAATCACAACTCATTCCAGAATAAATGCATGGGTTTAGTATATGCTCATGCACATAATCACCACCAAAAGCATGGATTCAATGCAACATACAACCTGCAAATCAATAAATTTTTAAAAGAAGCATGTGTAACAATATTTTCCATACCAAGTAACAATAGCAAAACTTATGTTCAATGTGGTGCACACGTTGACAAATAGTTCCTAAGCCATTCGACCTATACTTGACACGACACGACACTAGAACTCCGGTTTTGCAACCTAGAGCTCTGATACCACCGTAGGATGTAGCACCCGGAGCGCCAGGCACCACATCCCCCGCACTATGGCTCCGATCCACATATGAAATGGACTATCCATACATGAATCCAAGCTATAGCGAACGGGAGACAATAAAATGACTCAAGGCTAGGCGGGTACCCTCAATTTAAAACCGACCAACAATCAAGTCAGAGTATTAAAAAGCGAAAGCAAGGCGATTATCTAATCAATATCAATAAAATGAATACAAGTTCAATGAAAGTAAATACGGGTTCTACTAATTCAATGAACCTGTCCTAACCTGTCCCGAATCAATTCAATTCAGTAAGTAGCATACTAATCCAATAGCAAGTTCAATACAGTAATTAAAATACAATATGCAGTGAGTGTAAGTGAAGAGTCTGGAACAAGACTCGAAAGGAAAGACAAGACACAACTCTGACTCCCGCCTAGCACACCACCTGCAAAACTGAAAAGTGAGGTGCCAGTCTCCACAAGACTGAGCGAGAGGCGTAATAATATATAAGTGCAGATAACATGCAAGTCGTAACCTCGGGTAAGGTTTTATAACAGAAACAAAGTAGGTTCAAGAATACTTAGAACTCGCCCGAGATTACAACTATCAGATTAGACACTTCAATCAATTTCAATCAATCAATCAGTGGCCCGGCGAGTGAGGGCAAATCTCCAACCTTACTCCGACAGTGTACAATCAATCATTCAGTTATTAAGTGATTAGGTGATCAAACAATCTATTTACAGTGCACAATTAGCAGTTTCAATCCAACCTTCTTCCTCCGGGTGATGGGGGATTGCAAGGCCCCGCCATCCAATCAATCTGGGCAGAGGGTGCATGATTCCCTAAGCCCGGAACTCCTTCCCCGCCCTAATCTCCTAGGGGGTTCAGGGGTCATCCCAATTTGGTGAGGATAGCTCCCGAGTTACCCGTCAGCCCATGCTTTCCCGGTTGGCTCGAGTCACTACCCTCGGGCCCACAGTGCAGTACAATACTCGCCCAATCAATCAATCAATCAATACAGTACAATTCAATAGATCAGTGGAAAATCAATAGAGTTTAGAAAACTATAGATATATAGATACCTTTTGGCCGAAAGTTCACGTAAGGGTTGTAATGGTTCTATGTATCTAGAAATTAAACCTCACCTGGAATACCACGAGACAAGAACAACAACAAGAGCACTACGGTTGCCTATTCGATCCAGAAGTCTCCACCCTGGAGAAGAACTGTACAATAAAGGGAACAATGTGTACCAGTGAGAGGAGACTTAATATGAACCAAATAAGACGCACGGCAATGTTCATGAAATGGTATCAATAAGTTATGCAATAATCCAATATATTATAAATTACAAAAGTCATGTAATGTTCGGGTGTACATTCAAGTTTCCAAATAACAATTAAACATATAATTAAAGCTACATGTATGATTCATGAACGTTAAGTTCGTATTTCAAATTAATTAAGCATTTGGAATAATTATGCCCACTCATATATATTCAAACAATTCTCAATTAAATCAATTAAGACAAGTAATCAACACGAAACGAGGCCCATAAAATCAATGAGTTAAGAATTCGAGTTTTCATATATCATAGATCATTTAATACATGCTTTCGTACACATTGGAATTCATATTGATCGACAAATCAAGCAATTGACGATTTATTGCAATTAAAACAATTAATTTCAATTAAATAGAAATACACAAAATAAATCATAATAAATCAACCGGGCATCCGATTGACGAACGGAAAGCGGTGATAGACTCACCACGACGAAAGGAACACAATGTCCGGAAGTCACCGGAATGCTGCTACCGGAGCCGCCGGAACAGTCACCGGCCGCCACCGGAATACCGTCTCCGGTGGTCGGAAAAAACCCCGGAAGGACAGGAACGTACGTCTCGGCCTGCTCAACAAAAACCCTTCAATTTCAGAAAATGCCAAACACACCGGACTTCGTTGACGAAAAACCGAACTTAAATCCTAGTACGAAAACTAAAATTAAACGTAAACCGTAAAACCAAAATGAAATCCGAGCATACCGTTGGAAAGCTTGTAACGAGCCCTACGAAAGCCCCAAGTTAAATCGCCGAAAAAATCGCCGGAACAGTAACCGGTTCAGACCCGCCGGTACACCACCGGTTCACCGCCGGTCCGCCGCCAATGGCCGGTTCTCGGAACGCCGCCGATGCCATCCACTACGTTTCGTCATTCTAAGCAACTTTTGTGAAGACTCCACCACCAAAACCGGCCGCTACCCGCCACTTTCAGGCCGCCGATGCGCCGCCGTCGGTCTTCGGTTGGCCACGAAACTGGTACGGTTGTGACGGGCTCGTCGAGCTGATGAATTTCCACTATTGATTCGTCGAATTCCGTCGAGAAACGAGGGAGAACGAGCATGTGTGTGTTTTCACACCTCGAGTGCGTGTGAATAGTGCTGCTGCGCGAGGAAGACGATGAAGGCTGGAGTAGCAGAAATGGCACGCAAAACGAGGATATCCGAGTATATATCTTGGGTCCTCGTATGCAAAAACGGTCGGAAGAACGGGCTAACGAAGTCAGAATGGGGCAAACTTAGAGTCTACGGACTCGTCTCGATGCCCCGGACGCAAAGGAGGGGTCAAAGAAGTCAAAATCTCTACCGAACGAGAAGTGACCGGAAAACCCCTTAAAAGAAGAAAATTACAAAAAGGGCCCTAACTCTAAAAGAGTCCAAAAGAGGGCCACACACCGCACCAATCACATAATTAAACACATAAAAAGGTTGGAAAATGATGTACCTTATTTATCGGATGAGCGGGGCGTTACAAGCCCAGAGGGTTCCACACGTGTGAAACCACACGTGTGGGTCACGTGACTGGACACGTGTCACTATGACACGTGTGCCACACGTGACTATTTAATTGGATATTAAATAATTAAGTTGTTAATTATTTAATAGACTTTGGTTTAATTTTTGAATTAAAAAGAAAGTCTAATTTTGGAGAAAATAATCTAGTTAATTAATTACGAATTAATTAATTAGATAAAAATAAGTTATTTATTTTATAATAAATAAAGTATAAACTTATCCAAAAATAGTTTGGATATTTTTAGCTCTCTTAAAAGTTGACTTGAATTAGAATTCAAAGTCAAAGTTGGAAAATACTTGATGATCAAGTAATAGGAGAGAGACAAACCAAATCCTTGCTCAACAAGGAGTTCGGCCATCCCTCCCCTTTCCTATATGTAGGGGAGCTCATGCTCCCCTTTAGAGCTAATTGACAATTCTTGGTTCATGTGTTGAACACCTTCCTTTCTCCAAGATTAAATTAAACCCTAGGTTAAGCCTAAACACTAACTAGAGAACTAGCATCCTTACTAGTTAGATTGTGATCAAGTTGGTGGACTTTCTCAAGAGACTTCAAGTTAGAAGTTTGAAGATTCGAGCTTTACCAAGGAGAGGGGATCAAGCCGCGAGAAGAGCGTTCTTGGGTGGCTTGAAACGCTTCAAGAAAGAATAAAAGAAAAGTAAGTTTTCTATCTTTACGAATTTGGTTACACGATTGCGAGTTCAAGGTCCTTTTGTTGGGAAAATTTTTTAAATTCCGCTGCTTTCTGATTCGTGTTTTCCAACAAGTGGTATCAGAGCCACCTCGTTAATCGTGTTTCTGATTCGTCTCAATTATTCTGAATTTGGTAGAAATTCTTAGGCTTAGATGCGAATTAGGTATTCATGAGTTCTTTTAGAAAGCCTGAAATACGAAACAGTAATTTTTCTTGAATTTCTGAAACTGTTTTCTTAAATTGTGTTTTTTGGAAAACCGTTTTGTTAGAAATTGATTTAAATCGAGTTTTTGAATTTGGATTGTTTTGGTTTTTGAACTAAAAATACGAAACACGAAATCGCGTTACGAAAACGCGAGCCTGGACGTGCTAAGGCGTAGCACGCCAGGCCCGCGCGACCATCCGCCCAGCAGTCCCGCAAACGCGCGGGACTGCCCGGCGCAGCCGCCCGCCAGCGCCTAGGCGCGCCCGCCAGCACCTCCCGCAACCGCGCGGGAGCCTTTCCGCCGCCCGCCTGCCTACCGCCTAGGCGCGGGGCGCGCCTTGCGCGCGAGAAGACGTGCGCGCTGCGCGCGTGTGCCGGCAGCCCTGCTGCTGGCGTGCGCGACGCACTCTCGCGCGCGATGCGTGCTCCGGCCTGGGCTGGGCGAGCGGGCGAACCCGGGGCCTTCGTTTCGCGATCTTGATTTTCGTGTTTAGTCCAATCCAATCCCGATTTAATTTTTTTTTTTTATTTTATATTTATTAAAATTGAATTATTTTTGAAATAATTGTTTAAATTGGGATTTTGAAAATTTTGAGCGATTTGAATTTTGGAAAAATTACAATCTTTATTTTCTGAAAATATTGAAAGAATAAAATTATTAATTTTCAGAAATTAATTGGAATTTTATTAGTTTATTGTTTTTCGGGTTTTATAGAAAAGGCTCTTGAACAAGAATTGCATCTAAGTCGTGTTTTAAGTCATTAGGACTTGAAACGAGAATTTTAATTTATTGGCTAAATTTAAATTCTCGCAAAAGCATGTTAGGTGATCATGGGTTTAGATCTATGTATGGTTTTAATTTATGCACATGGATGGTTTAAATTGGGGTTGGAGCCCTATAGTTGCGTTTTTCAATTGAGGTTGGAGCCTCACTTATGTGCGTACTGTTATGTGATTTATTATGTGGCTTTCCATATTACTGTTTTTTAGGCCGGGGTATGCCCCGTGTAATTGTCTAAGGCCAATATGAAGATTGAGCCTTATTACTTTATGTCTTTTTTCTTTTATTGTAATTTGAGAGTAGAGATAGGTGGTGAGGTTTTATTTTCATTTTGGAGACAATGCACCCATGGAGTAAGATGGACCACATTCAAGTAACAAGGAGGCCATAAGTGAAGACCCCTCAAAATGTTAGGGAGGGGAATCTCAATTGTTAAATGTAATAGAGATAGGGCTCGTATTTTGTTACCGCTTTCCCTTATGTGATTTAAACTGTTTATGTGGCATGTATGTTAGAACTTGTGATTGTGGAGTGGTTCCCACAAATCACGCATAAGATAGGTAGAACCCATGATCATTACATGTTAGTATCATGCTAGGACATGTTATCTGTTTATGTGCTTGTTTGAAATGCATTTAAGTGTACTTGCATCAATCAAGACTAATAAAATTGGATAACATATATGTTGGTGAGGTCGAACCGGACAACTCTCCGGTTGATTCGAAAATTCCCATTAAATAATAAGCTAATTTCGAACAAATAGGTGTTTAATTCGAGATGCAAATTTTGAATTAAATTCCTAGCATTCCATCAATAGGTTTTAAGTTTAGTAAGTGAAGCTAGTTATTGTCCGCGAGTCGTGGGATACCTAGTGGAGCTTATTAGTTCTTAGTTACCTAATTGATCATTTTAAATGGTCAATATTTCGTGGTCAATTTTAGCAAGGGCGATGTCCGCGAGTCGTGGGTCGTTCGAACTAAGTTTTGGTCATGATCTTATGATTGATGGGTCTAGCTTAACGCCTAAGTAAATATGGATGTCGCACGAGTCGTGGGTCCATATTGAAAGATAGGTGATGCAAAAACAATTGCTAAGAGTTCTAAAGGTGTTAGAATTGGTAAGTTGTACCTACCTAGGATTCTTACTTAGAATGTCCGCGAGTCGTGGGTTCGAGGTAAAATGCCTAGGATCTTAGTACCCATTGGGAAACGTGTTCCTCTTAGATCTTTGGGAATTCTAGATCTGTGAAAACCAGTGGGAGCTACATTAGATTAAAGACCTTATCTTTTGTATATCGTTATAATTCAGCATGCTCACTAGTTCTCTGTTTTACCATTTAGGTCGTAGATTCTGTGATTCTCTACGTGTTTTGAAATGGCAACCAAAAACCCTCTTGTATCGATCCTCGAGTCAAACAAGTTGACTGGTCCCAACTATTCTGATTGGCTGAGGAATCTAAAAATCATTTTAGATTCTGAGAAGAGAACTTATGTTCTCTTCGAAGGGGAGCCTAGTCCCGAAGGGGAGGCTCCCACTCGGGCCGAGCGGGACGCGATTCAGAAGTGGAAGGATGATAATCTCCAAGCCCGTTGCCTTATGTTGGCTAACATGTCTCCGGACTTGCAAAGGCAACATGAGGCCATGGAATTTGCTTGGGAGATTTACGACCACTTAGAGCAACTTTACCGCCCTCATGAACCTGTTACAAGGTATAACACATCAAAGGAATTGTTCCACTTGAGAATGAGGGAAGGTTCAAGTGTCCATGAATATGGACTCAAGTTTCTTGCCCTTACTGAGAAACTTGCTTCCATGGACATGCCACTGAAAGATGAGCTTTCAGTGGATTTGTTGCTAGCTTCGCTCCCACCATCATTCAACCCATTTGTCCTTAACTTCAACATGAATCATGCTGGTGCTACTGTAGCTGAGCTGATTAGTCAGCTTGTGACTACTGAAAGCACGATCAAGAAGGACAATAAGGTTTTGATGGTGAATGCTCCATCTTCCTCTTCTGGGCCTTCTAAAGGTAAGGGCAAGAAAGCCCAAAAGAAGAAGAAGAAACCCCTTAGGCCCACTGGTGGCATTTCGAAGGGGAAGGCCCAAAAGAAGAAGCGTGATCAGAAAGAGGATGTTTGCTTCCATTGTGGCAAAGCGGGACGTTGGAGGAGAAACTGCCCAGAGTACAAGGCTACTCTAAAGAAAGGTATCTTTCTTGTTGAAGTAAATCTTTCTAATAATTCTAGTTCTTGGGTACTTGATACCGGTTGTGGAACTCATATCTGTAATGATGTACAGATGCTAAGTGAAGTCCAACAACTCAAAGAAGGAGAATGTGTCTTGAAGATCGGTGATGGCTCAAACGTTGAAGCTCGAGCTTTAGGCACAATTAGATTAGATTTAGGTAGTTTTGAGTTAGTATTAAATAAAGTCCTTTATGTACCGAGCATTATTCGTAATATAATTTCAGTTCCAATATTAGATTGTGAAGGTTATGAAACTTATATTAAGAATGGTAAATACTTTATCAAACGGAACAACTCTTCCGTTCATATCGGTACTCTAAGTAATGGATTTTACCTAACTCAAAATATCAATATTATGAATATACAACGAGAAACAAAGCGTAAGAGAGATGACAAAGTTTCAGCTCCCTTATGGCACGCTAGATTAGGACACATTTCCAAGAACAGAATTAGCAAGATAAACACTTTAGGATCATTCTCTGAAAATGATCTCAAAGAGTTGACTTCTTGCGAATCCTGTCTCAAAGGAAAGATGTCCAAAGTTCCTTTTAAAGGAACTGTGGAACGTGCCACTAAGGTTTTGGATTTGATCCATACTGATGTTTGTGGACCGCTTAGTGTAAGCACTAGAAACAATCATCAGTATTTCATAACCTTTACTGATGACTTTAGTCGGTATGGTTATATATACTTAATGAAGTATAAATCTGAAGCTTTTGTGAAATTCTTAGAATTTCAAAAGGAGGTTGAGAACCAAACTAGTCACAAGATCAAAGCACTTCG
Organism: Lantana camara; assembly: GCA_037501455.1. Lineage (NCBI taxonomy): Eukaryota > Viridiplantae > Streptophyta > Magnoliopsida > Lamiales > Verbenaceae > Lantana > Lantana camara. The sequence goes on from CM074856.1 coordinate 79,049,657, forward strand.
ATCTGATCGAGGAGGCGAATATCTTAGTGAAGAATTCCTTAGTCATCTCAAAGATAATGGGATTATCTCTCAGTGGACCCCTCCGGGAACTCCTCAGCTTAATGGAGTTTCTGAGAGAAGGAATCGAACCCTACTTGATATGGTTCGTTCCATGATGAGTTTCACTGACTTGCCACCTTCTTTCTGGGGTTATGCCCTAGAAAGTGCAGCAAAGATTTTGAATCTAGTTCCCTCTAAGTCAGTCCCTAAAACGCCCTATGAAATGTGGCATGGTAAAATCCCTAATTATTCTTACTTAAGAATTTGGGGTTGTCCTGCTTACGTGAAGAGGACAGTGGGAGATAAGTTAGAATCTCGTTCTAACTTATGCAACTTTGTAGGTTATCCTAAGGAATCCATAGGATACTACTTCTATGATCAATCTGAACAAAAGGTGTTTGTTTCCAGAAATGCTACTTTTCTGGAGGAACCGTTCCTTAAAGAAAAGAAAGACAAGATCATAGAATTAGAAGAAGTACAACCAATCAACTACAACCACTCTGATCAACTACAACCAATCACGAATTTCGATACACACGAAAATCCTCCTCTAAGGCGTTCTGAACGCACTCCTAGACAGCCGGAGAGATGGTATGGATTCTTCCATGAAATCTCTCAAAAGGATAATGATCCTTCAACATATGAGAAGGCACTTTCAGATTCTGACTCTGAACAGTGGATAGAAGCCATGAAATCCGAAATGGATTCCATGAACTCCAACCAAGTTTGGACCTTGGTAGATTTGCCTGATGGGGTCAAACCCATAGGTTGCAAATGGATCTTTAAGAGAAAGCTTGGAGTTGATGGAAGCATTGCAGCCTACAAGGCAAGACTGGTTGCAAAAGGATTCACTCAAAGACCCGACGTGGACTTTGACGAAACCTTTTCACCAATTGCAATGCAAAAGTCCATTCGAATCATGCTTGCCATTGCTGCATATTATGACTCTGAGATATGGCAAATGGATGTGAAAACTGCCTTTCTCAATGGTGACATTGATAAAGACATTTATATGGAGCAACCCATAGGTTTCACATTCAGTGGGAGTGAGCAAAAGGTTTGCAAACTCCAAAGATCAATCTATGGATTGAAACAGGCTTCTAGGAATTGGAACATTCGATTTGATGAATCAGTCAAAGCATTTGGCTTCATCTAAATTACGAATGAATCATGTCTGTATAGAAAGGAATTGGAGACCTCAGTGCAATTCTTAGTACTTTATGTTGATGACATCCTTCTTATTGGGAATTCGAAGGATGACATGAAGGTGACTAAGTTATGGTTATCGAACCAATTCGAGATGAAAGATCTTGGTGATGCGTCCTATATCCTTGGAATTAAAATCTATAGATATAGATCTAGAAGGTTAATAGGACTATCACAGTCGATGTACATTGACAAAGTATTGAAAAGATTCAATATGGAGTCTGCAAAGGTTAAGAACCTTCCTATGAGTGTAGGAACATGTCTTTCAAAGAAGATGTGTCCTAAGACCAACCTTGAGAAGGAAAGAATGACTCATACACCTTATGCATCAGCAATAGGTAGCATAATATATGCAATGTTATGTACTCGACCGGATGTGGCTTATGCACTTAGTGTAACAAGTCGTTTCCAATCTGACCCTGGAGATGGTCACTGGGCTGCCGTGAAGAATATTCTTAAGTACTTGAAGAGTACTAAAGATTTATTCTTAGTTTAAGGAGGTCAGAAAGATCTTACTGTCGAAGGATACTGCGATGCAAGCTTTGCATAAGACTTAGATGATTTTAAGTCAATGTCAGGATACATTTTCTGCCTAAACGGCGGAGCAGTGAGTTGGAAGAGTTTCAAGCAAACAACCACTGCAGATTCGACCACTGAGGCCGAATACTTAGCTGCAAATGATGCAGCTAAGGAAGGTGTTTGGATTAGAAACTTCATTCAAGAGTTGAATGTTGTTCCTAGCATGAAAGACCCCATTACTGTGTTTTGTGACAACACTGGGGCGGTTGCTCAAGCAAGAGAACCAAGATCTCACCAACGGACCAAGCACATTATGAGGAAGTATCACCTAATCCGTGATATTATCAAAAGAGGAGATGTGCTAATTGAGAGGGTCACATCAGCAGAGAACGTGGCAGATCCACTTACTAAACCCCTTAGTCGAGAAGCTTTGCAAGGTCATCTTCAGAAGATGGGACTTAGAGTAGCTTTAGAATGGCTTTGACGGGCAAGTGGGAGATTGTTAGGAATAGTGCCCTAGAAAGCCGATTGTATATCCGCTTTGTGCTTTTCGTTATTGTAATCACAGACAATCTTTGAATGAAATAACGAATTAAGGCAACACTTCTTTATATGCTCTTGTTTGGTATGCGTTTACTTTAGCTGTGCATGTATGAGAACTCCCCTAATCCTGATGACTTTAGGACTCTACCATTTAGGTGAAATGGTTCATGAAACGAGCCCTATATCACATAAGTCATGATTAGTAAAATACTCCAAGCCGATGAGTCCTACGGACAGTGGGAGTGTCAACCTGACTCCTCTAAGGCTTGCTTGTGGGATCACGCCCTTAAGAAGGACCACCTTGTTTCATGGAGGTGCAAAGTGTATAGTTGATACGTGCGTGATACATGAGGGTGCTTACTTTAATAATTAAGTTCACTGAGGTGCCCCGTGTGAGAACATTCCTAAATGGGAAAGGAAGTTTCTATTTCAGGAAATGGAAACTTCCAGATTAGGAAATATCTCACGAGTCATTGATGTGATTAATGGATCCTTAGACTTGAGGTTCCTTGTAACTTTATGAGTTAACTCTGTAGTCTTAGGTATAAGCTTTAAAGGGTGTCGCCTTAGACAACTGATTCAAGGCTTATGCTGGGGCTGCACAAGTGATTCATGAGAGTGAATGAGAATCAAGAAAGGACCTACACTTGCATTTGCAAGGTGATCTCTTATTGTGTAAGTCATTCATATGCCATATGGAGTCCTTGGCCAAGGCAGTAGATCAAGACATCAAGAAAAGGGTTTCTTGGATTGAGATCAAATGGATATGAAATGCACTTAGCTTTAAGACCGGATTATTAGGGTTCTGATTATTCCCTTGCCCTAGATCTTGGTTGAGAGATAGTAAGTAGGAGGATTATATCTCACATGAATCAATGACTTAAAGGTTCTGTCGAATCCGAACATTCCAATTCAGCTAGGGGTTAAACACCTGTTTTCTAGATTATGGTCGTTTAATCTGTGGACTGATTAATTAATTAGTGAATTAATTAATTGGGGTCACTGCTAATTGAATTGAGAACCTAGAGGGTCACACACAACAACTTGGTTACATGAGTTGAGGCTTTAAAATGATTAAACGAGTTAATCGAGCCCAGAGGGTTCCACACGTGTGAAACCACACGTGTGGGTCACGTGACTGGACACGTGTCACTTTGACACGTGTGCCACACGTGACTATTTAATTGGATATTAAATAATTAAGTTGTTAAGTATTTAATAGACTTTGGTTTAATTTTTGAATTAAAAAGAAAGTCTAATTTTGGAGAAAATAATCTAGTTAATTAATTACGAATTAATTAATTAGATAAAAATAAGTTATTTATTTTATAATAAATAAAGTATAAACTTATCCAAAAATAGTTTGGATATTTTTAGCTCTCTTAAAAGTTTACTTGAATTAGAATTCAAAGTCAAAGTTGGAAAATACTTGATGATCAAGTAATAGGAGAGAGACAAACCAAATCCTTGCCCAACAAGGAGTTCGGCCGTCCCTCCCCTTTCCTATATATAGGGGAGCTCATGCTCCCCTTTAGAGCTAATTGACAATTCTTGGTTCATGTGTTGAACACCTTCCTTTCTCCAAGATTAAATTAAACCCTAGGTTAAGCCTAAACACTAACTAGAGAACTAGCATCCTTACTAGTTAGATTGTGATCAAGTTGGTGGACTTTCTCTAGAGACTTCAAGTTAGAAGTTTGAAGATTCGAGCTTTACCAAGGAGAGGGGATCAAGCCGCGAGAAGAGCGTTCTTGGGTGGCTTGAAACGCTTCAAGAAAGAATAAAAGAAAAGTAAGTTTTCTATCTTTACGAATTTGGTTACACGATTGCGAGTTCAAGGTCCTTTTGTTGGGAAAATTTTTTAAATTCCGCTGCTTTCTGATTCGTGTTTTCCAACATAAAGATCATAATATAAGGTATACATGAGATGTCACAACATATAACGAGGTCACAATACATTAGAGACATAATATAAATAAGTAAGGAACAAACGAGAAGCAAAACAAGTGAAACGAATCAAGAAAACAAGGCTGGGGAAAATCCACCCCCATGGATTTTCCTTCACAAAAAATCCACCCTCGCGGATTTGGTCCAGAGCTACTGCCTCAAATCCACCCCCATGGATTTTTACACAGCAAAAATCCACCCTAGCGGATTCTGCCGAGAATTTAAAAAAAACGTGACAGCCACTCCGAATTCGACGGGAATGAGTTCTAAACACCCCAAAACATGAAATTAAGCTTCCAAAACCACAAATAAGCATCATAAACCATCAAGTTACATAATAAAGCATTTAGGAACATTTAAACATCAAGAAATCTAACAATTCATGCAAGAACTTCATCTTCTACAAGTTTCAAGAAAGCTTCAAGCATAACAATTGTGAAATCAACAATCATTGCAAGAAATTGTAGGAAATCTATCACATTCTCCATAAAAACACATGAGGAACAAGAATCCATCATCAAATCAAGCTAAACCAAGCTAGAACATGAACATGCAAGAATTCTTCATAAAAGCTTCAAAGGTCAACAATGGTGGTTTCTTCAAACAAGCATGAAAATGAGAAATTTTTACATCAAATCACTCCCAACATCATAAGAAACATATTTCCATCATAAAATTCGGATTTAATCCATCTAACCAAGAACCCTAGATTTCAAACTCAAGCTTCAAGTTCAAAGAAGAAGACCCATATAAGCATTCAAGCATTTCTTACCTTAAGAGCTGAAAATGGAAGAGGGAATCTTGTTCTTTAGTCTTGAATCTCCAAATTTAGTCTCCACTCTTGGCTCTTGAAGATGGCTTGAAGTTCTTGAGAGAATATGGATGGTCTCTTGAGAAAAGTGAGGGAGAGAGTGTGTTTCAATCTTGAAATAACGTAAGAATGGGTTTTGGTGTGTTACATCTGATTTTGTAAATTGGGTCAGCTATATAGGGTCATGGAGCGGGTCATACGGGTCGGATTTAGGTGAAATTGGGGCTCAAATTGGGTCAGAATTGAAATTGGGTCGCAGGTCAACATTTAAAGGCTTAAAAGGTTGACTTTTCTTAGAATGGCCATAACTTCTTCGTCCGAATTCCAAATCGAGCGATTCAAAAACCCACGAACTCGTAATCGAATTATCTACTCAATTTCATTAAGTTCTATCCAGTTTCAGGCTTGGAAAATAAATTTACCTTATAGTCCCTAAATTATGCTTTAATGTCCATATAAGCACATTGTTTCGTCAAACTATAAAACATGCTATCAAAGCACAATAAGAATAATATGAGCACATAATTGACACATCAATTAGTCACGTATTTCATACAAATCATATGTTCCACATAAGTTCAAGCATAACGGTCAATTAAGGCATATTATTCACATAATTCATGCAAAGAAAGGTAAATCGTGCACTCTCGTACCAACTTTACCTTGACCGAGAAGCGGAGCGTCACAACCTCCCCTCCTTAAAGAAATCTGGTCCCCAGATTTACCAACGGAAAAGACTCAGTGTGGAAACTCTGTACCTTCTCTTCCGTCTTCCAAGTTGCTTCTTCTACTTGAGATCTCTCCATAGGCTTTATCCAAAGGAGTTAGCTGAATTCTCAATCTGTGGTATTTCGTCTAAAATCTTCCCCGGTTGTTACGTGTCAAGTCCTGATCCAAGTGTACCTCTTTCGTCGGAATAGTCCCCATCTCCTCTCGGAAATACTTCCTCAATCTGTTCCACAGCTCCAGGCGGCTCGCTAGATCACGAGTTTAGGTTACTGCTCGCACTGTTTTGGGGGGAAACTCCTTCTTGTCGCCTCTAGGAAGACTCTGTCACCATCTTTGAATTCAAAGTCTTTCCTCCTTTGCTTGGCATAACTCCGTTGCCGGTATTATACCACTCCCACATATGGTTTAAACATCACACTTTGTCGATGCGAAAGATCTTAGTTGCTATATACACCTTCAGTCCATCTTGATCTCGCTTAACCTCTTCAAAAGATCCCTTCTGAATGGAGTCATCTGAGCGCGCTAGCCAACGGGACGAGGCACACAACAAGAGAACCCCGTCTCTCAACAAGCAACGAGAGAACCCCGTCCCTCAACAAGCAATGAGAGAACCCCGTCTCTCAACAAGCAACGAGAGAACCCCGTCCCTCAACAAGCAATGAGAGAACCCCGTCTCTCAACAAGCAACGAGAGAACACCGCCTCTCATCCTAAGTTTGAAGGAATCCCGCATCCCTCAAACATCTAAGTTTGAAAGAGTTAACATCTCACAAACTCCTAAATTCAGGAGGATGTAACATTCCCAAATGACTAAAACCGAAGGGACCCAACATCCCCCGAACACAAAAGAGGGAGAACCCTACAACACCCGAGCACAAAAGCACACGAACAACTACTCGGATCCAAAACATGCAAAGCACAAACAAGACACACGATAAGGGACCGCTGTACGGTTGAGTCGTTCTCCATCGGTGAGGTAAAGGCTTCATCGCATCAAAGGCGTCCCTCATAGCTCACCGTAACAAAGTGCACAAAATCGAGCATGTATAACATCCAAGGTTACAAAAGTCACAAGAATTAACTCATACTTACATCATACAAGTTCACCAAAGTATCCAAGATCATGCGATTCAATTATTAACTTCATACTTAGTAGTAGCATGCATAGAAAGGTCATTCGATTCAATTTCCAAGCTCAAGTCTTGTATTAACATGCATAGATAAAGTCAATTTGAGCATTTAACGTGCATGAAGTCGTACTTTAACAATTGATTCAAGTAGCACTAATCAAGATATCGTAATCTTAGTCATGTATAAGTCTATGCAGCGCTCAAATATACGTACGTCAAGCTCAATACATATAAGGCATACATTTATTCACATAAGGTCATACTTCCAAGGTAAACAACATACTCTCGATTCCTTATATCACCCTCTAATGATCAATTCAAGTCTCATATTCGAAATCGTAGATGAGTGCATGCATCGTCATCCCATATTATCATGCTCAAATGAACAACATAATTTAATCACATAAAATCATGTTTTTAATCTAAGTGGTAAATTCTCAATTCATTTAATCATGCCTTACGAATTCGTAACATGCATCGGAGCATAAACTCAAATTTTTACAGACATTCAAGGTTTAGAGATATTACAATTAGATCCCCCTAGGCGATTCACATAAGTTTGGAATTAATACAAAACATCCTTTAAGGTTCCTAGCTACTTGACATAAACCATTCATTTGTTAACTAATTAAGCATGATTCTTCAATTACATGAAAGTTCCCCATAAAAAAAAAAAATTCGACATAATTTCAACAATAATCATGCATCCCGAAAACAAGTAAACAACATGGTCTCACAAGTACTTATTCATGCTTTACATCCATTCAACATAGCTCATAAATCTCAAGGTTGCATTAATGCAAGGGTTACTAGAGTTATCACATGGTAGCACAACCGATCAAGGAAAGCATTTATGCAATTTGCACGAGTAGGAGACAAGCTAAATACAAACGTAACATTTAATGTCAATCATTACCGACATAGCATAAGAGAGGCGTATTCACATTGTCACTTAAAGAAATTAGCAACTCAAGTCACATGCATATCAAATAATCACATTCTAGCATATAACGTCACAAGTGTAACAATCGGGTAACAATAATATCCAAATCAGAATGTATGAGTGCAATGCCGTGAATGCAGTCCGTACCTTTCACCGTAGTAATGAAATCATGCTCATCATCCTCCTGCCCGCCATTCAACGCATAGGCACGTGCATGTGCCACGGGCCTTATCTCATCACCCGGTCCCTTAGTCTTAGGTTCGGTACAATTCCTTGCTATGTGTCCGGTGCTCCCACAATTGAAACATTTACCAAGCTTCTTCCAACAATTTCCTTCACGATGAGTGATGCTACCACAATGATCACAAGGTTTATGCCCTTGTGCAGTTGATAGGAGCTCCTTTCCTTTCCCTTTCTTAACCATCACGTGGCCCTTTTTCCGCAGTGGAGGTTGAGAGAAAGGACTAGGGACAATTCTCTTAAGACCCGAACTGAAACAAGGATTAGCAACATTCTTCTTAGTTCCAAGTCTTTGTTCCTCCGCTTCCGCTTCCATAGCTAGCTCGGTAGCGGTGGCCCAATCGTTGGTTTCTTCCTGAGTCAAGGTCTTTGCTAACTTCCCACGAAGACCTTCCAAATTCTGTCGGTCCATCCTTTGATTGCAATCCCTTACCCAAAGTGCTGAATTTCCACCTGTAAAGCATTTTCCAAGCTTTCCCCAACATTCGTCTCCCTTATGGCTAATGTCACTATGATGTTCATACGAACCTCTAGTTCCCGGTTTATCACAATTCTTTACCCAGTGTTTGGTGCTGCCGCACTTGAAACAGTTGCCTTGTTTCCACCAACAATCTTTCCCAAAGTGTGTAGCACGACCACAATGCTCACATGGGTTATGGCCCTTAGCAGCTTGAGGGGCCTGTACTTGAGATGTAAAAATCTTAGTCTTACCCTTCTCATCCATATGGTGGCCTCTCCTCTGATCGTAATCCTTAGCTTTACATTTTGGGTTACCACAACATATAAAACACTTCCCGTGTCCTTTCCGGTAGTTATCCCCGAAGTGATTGGCGCTCCCATAATGCTTGTACGAGTGTCGGCCCTTAATAGCCAAAGGGGTCGCTGATCCGGATGCAAGATTTTTAGCCTTTCTATCTCCTAACCCCTTATGTGGTACTCGAGAAGTCGATGGTGCCATCAAGAATGGTAATCTCTCAGACCCCAATCCGGAAACTACTCCCTTAGTTCGAAACCCTTGTTCCTTGACGGTGGGCGTAGGTATCAACGCCGGAGGTGCCAATAAGGTTTGCGGTGCTTGTAGGAGTTGCAAAATCTGAATCATAATAGTGAGCAATTCATTGACAATCAGAGGCGGCATTGGTGGTGCAATTTGATTTTCTGCCGGAGGGTCTTGCTCATTTTGGCATGTCGAAGAGCGATCACTTCTACGAGAAGGCATCCTACACGCAATCTTATCATGTATGCATGTCGATTAGTCATATGCTCATGTCACATATTGTCAAGTAAGCAATGTAATTGCATAATTTAGAAGCAATAGTTAACAAGATATACGTATCATGAGGACGTTCATATATGAAAATAAACCAATACATAAGCACGAAGTTAATTTAAGTACAACAAAGTAGTTACAAGTTAAGTGATATAGGCAAGTAGTTAACAAATGGGTCAACATATTCAATCAAGATGTACATGTAATGCAAGAACAATTATGTTAATAAACAATGTAACATATGCAAAATGAATCAATTTGAAGCACATAAGCAAGTTATTCGTATTGCCGTACGACCTAGACGACTCGAGACGACTCAAGAGCCCGGTTTTGAACCTTCGGCTCTGATACCAACCAAATAGGGGTGTAACGCCCCAACAAGGGCATCCCACGCCTATCCCGCGCTACGGGCCTAGCTTGTATATAGAATTGCTATCCATATACCCGCCAAGATCGAAGCAAGCGGTGACAAACGGACATCCTAGCTAGGCGGTACTAGACTCACACCAAGAGAATTAAAACAAACACAAATACGCGGAAGCTTAAAACATACCACATGCATAAGAGTTCAAATTCAATATACCCACTTCAGACCTTCTCAAGTCAAATGAAAAAAAATGCGAAAGATTAAATCATCAATTAAGTGACCAACACGGTCCAGCATGAAATGCTCAAAATACGGAAATGTAAATCATCCTAGAGACCGCCACGGTCCAACTAACAAGATAATAAATCCGATAACGTACATGTTAAATCCAAAACAACTCCAAGGTAACAAAACCAAAGTAAAAGCAACAAACGTAACTAGACAACTAGACAAGACTCTCAAGAAAGACTCCCGCCTAGCATGACTCCAAACGCAACCTGCGGACACGAAAGGTACAGGAGATCAGTTCAAACGGAACCGGTGAGGAGAAGTATACATAATATAATTAACATAAAAAGGTTCAATGCATGCTCAAATCAAAGGTGTTCATGATCCGTTAACGTTTTTAGAAAACAATGCAGATTTTATAAAAATACGGATCATAAACCAAAGCACCGGCTCGGCGAGTACGAGCACTCCATCCTTACTTCCCAAACCAAGTGAAATCAAACCAATCCATCCTTAACACCGTTGATGTCGAGGGTGTGCACCCCCCGATCATCGCAAAAGAACCATGGAGAAGTGGGTCCATGAAACCGACCTTCCCCCAAGCCTACCTTAACCCCGAATCCTCCTTGGAGTCTTAGCAAACTTATCCAAAAGTGGGTACTTCATAAGGGATCAGCCGTCCGCCCTTGCGTTCCCGGCATCACCGCTTACTCCGCCCCGAGCGCTATCAAAAGAACCGACCAAGCAAGCGTCTTTGCAAGGTATCACAAAGGCTCGCTACACAACTCACACGTACATAATACTCAAATGAAAGTTCCGAAACCATTTTGGGTATCTATCCCATATACCAAAACTCAAGTTCTACTTGTAAACCGTTTTCCATAAGCAAATATCCATAATACGAGCAAAGCTCACAAAACTTGGCTTATAATGCCTACATATACATTTTGAAAACGGGAGTTTAAAACCAATAAATATGAGAGGTCATAGGTGTCCACAGTTTTGAAATCGTTTTGATATTATAACTCCTCACCTTTACCAAGAACCTCGAAGATCAAGCACGAACAAGGAAGGTTACACGTCCGGAGACTCACCACCTAACAAGACAACGTACCAACAAAGGTAAGACTCGACTCGAAACCCAACAAGACGACGCACGGCTTGGACATGAATGCAAATATGTTAATGGTGTGCAAGGAATGTTCAACGATGGTATTGATTGGCAATTATGATCATATTGCATCATAGAAGTCATATATCAATTTCCCAAGTCATAAGTAATAAGTGACATATGAATCATACTTAACATAATTTAATTAAACAAATAACTTAGTCAATTAAGATAACTTAAGTATGATTGAGGTATAAAGATCATAATATAAGGTATACATGAGATGTCACAACATATAACGAGGTCACAATACATTAGAGACATAATATAAATAAGTAAGGAACAAATGAGAAGCAAAACAAGTGAAACGAATCAAGAAAACAAGGCTGGGGAAAATCCACCCCCATGGATTTTCCTTCACAAAAACATCCACCCTCGCGGATTTGGTCCAGAGCTACTGCCTCAAATCCACCCCCATGGATTTTTACACAGCAAAAAAATCCACCCTAGCGGATTCTGCCCAGAATTTAAAAAAAACGTGACAGCCACTCCGAATTCGATGGGAATGAGTTCTAAACACCCCAAAACATGAAATTAAGCTTCCAAAACCACAAATAAGCATCATAAACCATCAAGTTACATAATAAAGCATTTAGGAACATTTAAACATCAAGAAATCTAACAATTCATGCAAGAACTTCATCTTCTACAAGTTTCAAGAAAGCTTCAAGCATAACAATTGTGAAATCAACAATCATTGCAAGAAATTGTAGGAAATCTATCACATTCTCCATAAAAACACATAAGGAAAAAGAATCCATCATCAAATCAAGCTAAACCAAGCTAGAACATGAACATGCAAGAATTCTTCATAAAAGCTTCAAAGGTCAACAATGGTGGTTTCTTCAAACAAGCATGAAAATGAGAAATTTTTACATCAAATCACTCCCAACATCATAAGAAACATATATCCATCATAAAATTCGGATTTAATCCATCTAACCAAGAACCCTAGATTTCAAACTCAAGCTTCAAGTTCAAAGAAGAAGACCCATATAAGCATTCAAGCATTTCTTACCTTAAGAGCTGAAAATGGAAGAGGGAATCTTGTTCTTTAGTCTTGAATCTCCAAATTTAGTCTCCACTCTTGGCTCTTGAAGATGGCTTGAAGTTCTTGAGAGAATATGGATGGTCTCTTGAGAAAAGTGAGGGAGAGAGTGTGTTTCAATCTTGAAATAACGTAAGAATAGGTTTTGGTGTGTTAAATCTGATTTTGTAAATTGGGTCAGCCATATAGGGTCATGGAGCGGGTCATACGGGTCGGATTTAGGTGAAATTGGGGCTCAAATTGGGTCAGAATTGAAATTGGGTCGCAGGTCAACATTTAAAGGCTTAAAAGGTTAACTTTTCGTAGAATGGCCATAACTTCTTCGCCCGAACTCCAAATCGAGCGATTCAAAAACCCACGAACTCGTAATCAAATTATCTACTCAATTTCATTAAGTTCTATCCAGTTTCAGGCTTGGAAAATAAATTTAACTTATAGTCCCAAAATTATGCTTTAATGTCCATATAAGCACATTATTTCGTCAAACTATAAAACATGCTATCAAAGCACAATAAGAATAATATGAGCACATAATTAACACATCAATTAGTCACGTATTTCATACAAATCATATGTTCCACATAAGTTCAATCATAACGGTCAATTAAGGCATATTATTCACATAATTCATGCAAAGAAAGGTAAATCGTGCACTCTCGTACCAACTTTACCTTGACCGAGAAGCGGGGCGTCACAAATTCAAAGCTAGGAGAAAATGGCGAACGATTGAAGTTGGGTGAATGCAGTTTGTCGGTAACGCAGCGACACCAAAAAGAATTGATCATAACTCACAAATAGGAAAAGATATTGATATTATTCCAATCGGAGTTGTTCTACACTTCAAGATCTTTCCAACGAATCAAAAATCAGGTCATTTGGAGTTTGGATGAGGGAGTACCCATCCGGGTAAAATTCAAGGGAAAAGTTCCCCGACCGGGTAAGCTATCCAGAAGCTTTTCGGCATAAAACTACCCGCCCGGGTACTTTTTATGCACAAAAAGTACCCGGCCGGGTACTGTTCCAGGGCTAGAAAAAGGGGTAAAGCAGGGGTAGCTTCGGGGAAGGAAGAAAAGGGATCAAATCCCAAAGCAAACTCAACCAAAATGCTCCAAAACAATCATATAACATGCATATAACTTAAATACAACATTTAAGTAACATTTAATCCAAGGTAACATACTTAGATCATCAAGAATTCATCATTCAAAACCCATAAAATTCATATATTCCAACTTCAACATAACTTCATGTTTCATGCAAGAAATGAAGAAACAAGGACCGAAACATGCTTCTAATCATGAATAAGCATGAAAGCATCAATCAAACCTCAAACCCTACTCATATACTCAATCAAGGAATTCAAATACTCTCCAATATATACCTTGAAATGAAAGAAGAATGAGATGAGATGAAGAGAAGAAGATGATGCTCCAACTTGGTTGGTAATTCCTTGAATTATAGCTTGAATTTGATGAAATTTTCCTTCCTTCTCTTGAATGTGTAAATACCGATTTTTAGTAGGTGTGTGTGTGTGTGTGTGAAATTCTCTTGTATGAGATGTATGTAATGTAATGTGAAGGAAGAGAGGCATACCAGATATATTATATCTTCCACTAAGTATAGTACCAACCTAATTGCATAATAGTCCCTCAATTATTTAAATGAATGCAATCAAGTCATATCTCTACACCAAAGATCATTTAACCCCAACCCATGCTATGTAATTAAGTCCATAAATTTTATGAGATGATCAATTAAGGTCACATAGTAAAATTAGACACATTATCAGTTAATTTACGAATTTCACATTAAAACTAATTCATATAAATACATAGAAACGTATAATGCACGTAATATTATAATGAAATCATAATAAGCAAGTAAATATATAAAATTAAACCCCCAACTCCCGAAGACCCGTACGTGGCGTGGTTACCTGAACTTCCGGAATTTGGGGCGTTACATACTAAGCTGAACTTCAGCACAGCAGCACATCCTCAAACCGATGGACAATCTGAAAGAACCATCAGATACCTGGAAGAGATGTTGAGGGCTTGTGCCTTAGATTTCCAAGATAATTGGAAGGATTTCCTACCCCTTGTCGAGTTTGCATACAACAACAGTTACCAAGCCTCTATTCAAGACGCACCTTACGAGGCCTTGTATGGAAGAAAATACAGATCTCCATTATATTGGGATATGGATGAAACCAAAGGAGTTAAAAGGAAACCCCAAGGGAATACTGCTAAGAGTTGGGTAGAAGAAGCAACAAAAAAAGTTGAAATCATCAAACAGAGAATGAAAACTGCCCAAGATAGGCAGAAAAGTTATGCTGATAATCGAAGAAGGGAAATAGAATTTGCAATAGGCGAGAAGGTGTTCCTAAAAGCATCTTCAAGAAAAGGGTTTATACGAATTGGGAAAGGAGGAAAGTTAAACCGTCGATATATTGGACCTTTTGAGATACTAGAACGTATCGGTTCAACAGCCTATCGCCTAGACTTACCAGTAAGTCTTACTGGGATACATAACGTATTCCATGTATCCCAACTCCGAAAGTACTTTGCTGATGATTCATACATTCTACCAATTGAAGAAGTACCACTAGAACCCGACCTTACTTATGAAGTGAAACCAGCCAGAATCTTGGATAGGAAATTCCAAGAATTGAGAAAACCGAAGAATTCCTCTCGTTCGAATCCTATGGAAAAGAAATGGTACAGAAGAACAGACTTGGGAAACAGAGGAAAAGATGTTGAAACATTATCCAGAATTGTTCAGGGACAGTAATAGAATCTGAGGACAGATTCTTTTAAAGGGGGGAAGATTGTAACAGTCGTACTCAGGGCCGAGTCGAGAGAGGTAAGTAAAGGGTTATTCAGGAAGCGTTTATAACCTCGATCCTTATTAATTCTCCTCATGCATTGCATTTTATGTGACTTATGTGCTTTTATGTGTTATAGTTTAATTAAATGTTCGTAGATTTAATTATTTCCTCTATTTAACTTATACCTCGAAACTCTTTTCGTAGAATCCTAGAAATCCAGTACTCATTCCCTTCTAGCACCTAACCCCTTCATATGCTTCAAAACCCATTCCTACAGTTTTAGGTTGAAAATTACAAAACTACCCCTAAAGCCCTAGAATTTTCCTATGTTCTCCGAAATACTTTACCTATCCGATATTATAATCAAAACGATCCTTGAATTATTTTATGAATTTTCATACGATTACCAAAACTCGATTCCACCCATAGCATATTTTATAAATATTTTCCTTTTTAAAAATTATCATTTTATTTTAAACAATTAGTTTTCATTCGATATTCGTAATTACACTTGAAACGATTCTTGAATTTTTCTCTAAATTATAATGATTCTTCCAAAGTTTAAACTCTATCATAGTTTCGTTTATATAATTTTCTTATGATTTTCATCATCTTTAATATTCATAATTTATAAACGAAAACTCTAAATATTTCACATTTATAATCAAAACTAAGCTTATTTTTCACTTGTTCTTTCATTAATTCACTACTTCAAGTTTTTACCTCTCGACTCTTGAATAAATTTTATATTATTTTACATTTATTTTTATTCAATATGACATCATTCATGACAACATGAGCTTCTAGAAGATTTAATTAAATGAATGTAATTTCTCCACATTTCTTAAGTTATTACCAAGCATTTGTTTAAAATGTAGTTTAACCACATCTCTTAAATAATTACCAAGCATTTGTTGAAATAATAGACAACGACATCTCCCTTAAACTTTCATAAATTTCTCAAAGACCCCTCATGACTACCTATAAGTACCCGCCTGAAGCATCATTTATAACATACAAAATCAATACAAAAATCACTCCCTCTCTCCCTAAACCTCACGCCCCAACCCTCTCTCTCTCAACAAGGTATATTTTCTTCTATTGTTTCATGCTTTATATTATATTCTTAGTATAATATTAATAGTAGCATGTCTAAGATTAATTAAATTATGCTTTAGGAATTTTATTTTATGAAATATGTGCATAATTGTTAGTTTTAAATACATTGTGTGCACATTATGGAATTTTATTTAATTATATGCATGAATTATGATATGATATAATGTGAATATGTATTTAAATGATTATGATCTTGTTTTATTAAATTCATGCCTAGAATAATTTATTTAGAATTATTTTTCATAGAGAATTCATATATTTTGCTATATTGTGCTTCAATCTTATGTTATAAATATGAATATTAATGAACATGTTACACACCCTCTTTGAATATTCAAATAAGCTCAAGAACATGTTCTTAATGTTCTTGGATGTGTGCGTGTGTGTGTGTGCCGTGATTAGTGTGTGTGTGTGTGTGTGTGTGTGAATTTAATTTTTTGTTATAAAGTGTTTAATTCATAAGAAATTGAATAGTAAATGTTTTCAATAGTAATTTTGACTTTTTGGTCAACATTAAATTAACTAATTTCGAAATTATTTTAAAAATAATTATAAAAAAGGTTTTGGAAATTTTAAAGAAAGATTTTTCCCGAATTTTCCAAAAATCGGTAAACTATGTAATATTTTCAAAAGATAACCTACATTGTCAAATTAAACCTTAAATTTCATTTCAAATCTTACAATTAGAATTAGAATATAGTTAATAAATATTTGATTAGCTAAAGATCCAATAAACCCTGAATTTATTAATAAAACGGGTGAATTTAGGGTTTACCGGGAAATCTTTAACGTATTACATAATATGTACCTTCTATAATTATTTCGTTATGATTGTGTGCAATTAGTTAGTTAGAAATTCAGAACTTAGTTCTAAGCCGATTGTAGTTACTACTTTCAGGCGATCATAGGATTGAAGAGTGGAATCCTCACAATTCCACTTCAATCTCGGTACTCGGTGAGGGTTTAAATTCTTTTAACTGAAATCATGATAAAATGTTTTTCTGAATTTCCTTTTAAACCTTAATATCCCTTTTGGGAAATTGTTTCATATTAAATTATAGTGTTATCGCAAAATTCATATATTTACCCGAAAGTACTTAATACTTTCTCCCGGTAAATATTCTCGTCTTGGAAGTAAAATTATTATTTTCCTATGGGCCCGATGGCCTTCGTAGAAGTAGTAGTCCGGGAGGCATGGGCCAAGGTCTACTATTATACCAGGCGCCAACTAGATCTTGATGATGGTCTAACCGGAGGTTGGTTATTCCACATCAAGTGACGGGAAAAGGTATGTCCCTCCCACAATCTTGATCATCGTTACTAGGGTTTGCTCCCCTACGTGACACTAAGGAGTGAAGGTTGGAATTCTCGTATTTATTTTATTAAGTATCGACACCTTGATCAGTGTCGTTACTATTTTTCTCGGATTTTAAGGAGTTAAGGTTGGAGAAGCCTAGCCTGCGGGCATCAAAATCATTTCTTCAAAAACGGGTCATAAGTTTTCTAAAGTATAACTTATATTACCGCTACTCCTATTGTTTTAAACTAATATGAACCGGATATTATTGTCATATAATTATTTGTTATTATATAGTATATTTTAAACCAAGATTTTCTTGGTCAAAACATTTCAAAAGAAAACTTTACTTATAATCAAAAACCTAAAACCCCCCGTCACTTAGTCATTTTGACTAACCCTCCTACTCTTTTAATTCATGATTTCAGGAATCTACGCATCGATGCCTTAGAGGTATCTTTAAGCTTTAAGGTGTCACATTTCAGTTATTTAGAGTCATCACGAGTGCATGTACATCTTTTAATAAGCACTCTCCTGTGAAGTTAGATTTATCGCTGTAATTACTTATCCAACTTAATAATACACGTTTCATTATATATTGACCCCTTTTTATTGCTCAGGTTTATTTTCCGTTGCGTTTAAATTTCGTACTCTGGTATTTTATAGTCTTGTCCGTTCGCCGGAGTATTTCTCGAGTGGTAGGTCTCACATCCACTCGGGAAGTACAACGGTGCGGGGTTGTAGTGTTAAGGGGCGCTACAGCTAAGGTGGTATCAGAGCGTCAGGTTTAGATGGAGAGAACTTAAACATTAGGTGGAGAAAGTATTTCATTGTAATCTCTTCGCTTTAATAATTTGTAAAGTATTTTTCTTATAGTAGAAATGGCTAGCTACGGTGAGTTTCGACATTCTGACAGCATAGAGTGGCTTGATCAGTACGAGCCTCCTAAGACCTTAGTTGTTGCTCGTAGTGGGGGCCCTAGATACTATCCCTGGCAGAGGATTAGGCAGCATAGTCAGGATCCGCATGAGGAGGCCTTTCCCGGGTATGCTTACCCGAACAGAGCTGTTCATATATTAGAGACCGAGAGAGATGCCTACTTTTATGAATATCAGAGGACTGGTGAGTTCCGACTGGAGGCTGAGAGGAACAGAGAGATGGCTAGAAAGACAGCAGTGGATCGTGGTCATGCTCAAGACCAGTTAGCCGCATCTCAGATTGCTATTTCGCAGTTGGCATCACGAGTAGCTGAGCTCGAGGAGGATGTGGTCAGTTTGACTTTGGATCGTGAGGCTTCCATTGTGAACCATGATCAGTACGGAGCCCAGATGAGGAGCCGCTTAGAGGATGCACTTCACCTGAATGATACTCAGGTAATGGAGCAGGTTCTATAGATGTAGCCCGGACCCGCTCAGCCCGGAGGAGATAGCGAGGCTTCAGAGGCTGTAGTCCACTCTGATGATGAGGAGGAGCCCCAGCAGGTTGGTGAGATCGGCCAGGGTACCGACGGATTGTAGGTTGTTCCCGAGGAGGAGGACAGTGTTGAGGCCAACGAGGAGTGGAGTCCTATTAGGGTTTCGGATTCAGATAATACAGTTGACCTTGAGGCAGACAGTACTGGAGAGGATTGAGTTCAGATCGGGGGATACAGTTTATAGGATAGTTATCCGGGGTATGTATATAGCAGCCAGTGGAGATACTCCCCATTTTTGCAGCAGTACATAGTAGCAGCAGCTGACAGTAGCAGCTTTGACTTACTAGGAGAGACAGTACTTGTAGGGTGTAACTCGAGGTAGATCAGGTCCACCCCCTCTTTTTCCTTTTACTTTTGTAGCTCTTGAAGCATACTAACCTTGATGTATATATATATGAAACATTTTGATCATTTTACACTGTTATTTCATGTTGCTTTACATTTCTTGCATCATGAGTCTTAGAGTTGCTTCAAGATACCAGCAGGACCGCGAGTACTAATGTTATTTCTTTCTGTACTTCATGTTTGATGATTCATGTTATTTGGTGATTATTGTTCTGTGATAACCTCTGAAACACTCTTACCCCACATGCATTATATTTCCAATGTGATTGTGATTTCAGCATTCATATTGCCTTTACGAAGAACACTACGAAAAAACTCACCATCGCCACAAGACCCACCAGGACACCCAGAACTTGTAGAAGCCTTAAGGCAATTTGTTCAAACCTGTACACCTGGGAATAACCCTACCAACGAGCGATCCTTAGAGAGATTTCTCCGAATGAATCCCCTAAAATTCTTTGGAGAACCTAACGACCTGAAGGCTGAAAACTGGATAGCCAGTTTAGAAAAGATTTATGAGGCTATGGATATATTTCCCAAGGAACGGGAACGAGTTCAGTACGCAGCCTTTGTCTTAGAAGGACCCCTTTTGAGTTGGTGGAAGAACGTCAAGCTAACCTGGATAGAAGACCAGACTGATTATAGTTGGGCGGAATTTGTAAAGGAGTTTCAGAATAAATATATTCCTCAAGTAATAAGGGATACTCGAGAGGCTGAATTCATGAATTTAACTCAGGGATATATGTCAGTGGTAGAATACGAGGCAAAGTTTGTGAGACTAATTCAGTATGCTCCACACATTCTGAATGATGAACGACGAAAGACCAAGCGATTCATTGATGGACTCAAGCCAGACCTTCGATGAGCTTTAGCTTCATTGGATATTTAAACTTACAATAAGGCGGTAGATAAAGCCCTGAAAACCGAAGCAGCTCATAAGAATATTAGTTTGGCAGCTAATCGCCCTGGTCCCCCTCAAAATAAACCTTCTCAAGGAATGAAACGTCCCGCTGGACTATCTAACCAAAAATTTGGAAAGAAACCCACACCAGCCCAGCAAAAGCCTAAGTCAGTCCCGTCCAATTCACAAGAAGAGATTACTTGTGAATATTATCACAAGCCGGGACATACTGAACAAGAATGCCGAAAGAAAGCTGGCACGTGTTTATGGTGTGGAGACCCTAATCATCAATTTAATATATGCCCAAAAAGACCAGGATCTAAGGAAAAGGAGAAAGTTATAGGAAAATCGGGAAAGCCACTTGTCAAAGGTAGAGCTTACGCGTTGGATGGAAACGAGGACCCAGACCCTTCGGATGTTGTCGAAGGTACGGTACACATTCTAAACACGCCAGTTAAGGTCTTATATGAACCTGGTGCTACGCATTCATTCATTGCATCAAATTTATGTGCGTGTTTAAATTTTCCACTTGAATGTTCATCGTATAATTTCAAAGTAAGTTCCCCTTTGGGAGCTTGTTTCATAAAGGATCGAGTATATATAAACACTGCCCTGTACAAATCGGTGACCATTACTACCCAATGGACCTCATCGAACTTCCGATAACAAGATATGGAATCATTGTGGGAATGGATTGACTCTACAAATATCATGATAAATTAGATTGTTTCGAGAAGGAAATCGTCTTAGGACAAGAGGAAAGTTGGATTTCTGAAGACAAAAAATCAGTGGCAATGATTTCTATGACAAAAGCTAAGAAGTTGGTTCAGAAGGGAGCTACAGGATTCGTTGCCTATCTCCTAAATAGACCAAAGGACCAACTCAAGGTTGAGAAGATAAAAGGAGCTCAAGTTCAGGATGAGTGGATTCAGAAATGCCTCAAATCCAAGGAAAGGGATCTCGAGGAAAAATTTAAAATCGATGATCAAGGGATTTTAAGATACAAGGATCGGGTTTGCATGCCTGGTATAATTCGAAAGGAAATATTGGATGAGGCACATAAAACTCGTTATTCGATACATCCTGGAGGGACTAAGATGTATCAAGACCTTAAAAGGCATTTTTGGTGGAACTGTATGAAAAGAGGCATAGCCAATTATATTAAGGAATGTCTAACTTGCCAACGAGTTAAAGCAGAACATCAAAGACCTGGAGGATTGTTACAACCATTACCTATCCCTACCTGGAAATGGGATCAGGTAACCATGGATTTTGTTTACGGATTACCCAAGGTTAAAGGAGGATTTAATGGTATTTGGGTTATCATTGATAAACTAACAAAATCCGCACATTTCTTACCTGTCAAAGCAACCGATAAAGTTAACTCGCTAGCCAAGCTCTATCAAAAGGAAATTATTCGGTTGCATGGAGTACCTATTAGTATAGTTTCAGACAGGGACCCAAAATTCACCTCACAACTTTGGCAAAACATTCAAGAGATGATGGGTACTAAGCTGAACTTCAGCACAACAGCACATCCTCAAACCGATGGACAATCTGAAAGAACCATCAGATACCTGGAAGACATGTTGAGGGCTTGTGCCTTAGATTTCCAAGATAATTGGAAGGATTGCCTACCCCTTGTAGAGTTTGCTTACAACAACAGTTATCAAGCCTCTATTCAAGACGCACCTTACGAGGCCTTGTATGGAAGAAAATGCAGATCTCCATTATATTGGGATATGGATGAAACCAAAGGAGTTAAAAGGTAACCCCAAGGGAATACTGCTAAGAGTTGGGTAGAAGAAGCAACAGAAAAAGTTGAAATCATCAAACAGAGAATGAAAGCTGCCCAAGATAGGCAGAAAAGTTATTCTGATAATCGAAGAAGGGACATAGAATTTGCAATAGGCGAGAAGGTGTTCCTAAAAGCATCTCAAAGAAAAGGGTTTATACGAATTGGGAAAGGAGGAAAGTTAAACCCTCGATATATTGGACCTTTTGAGATACTAGAACGTATCGGTTCAACAGCCTATCGCCTAGACTTACCAGTAAGTCTTACTGGGATACATAACGTATTCCATGTATCCCAACTCCGAAAGTACTTTGCTGATGATTCATACATTCTACCAATTGAAGAAGTACCACTAGAACCCGACCTTACTTATGAAGTGAAACCAGCCAGAATCTTGGATAGGAAATTCCAAGAATTGAGAAAACCGAAGAATTCCTCTCGTTCGAATCCTATGGAAAAGAAATGGTACAGAAGAACAGACTTGGGAAACAGAGAAAAAGATGTTGAAACATTATCCAGAATTGTTCAGGGACAATAATAGAATCTGAGGACAGATTCTTTTAAAGGGGGGAAGATTGTAACAGTCGTACTCAGGGCCGAGTCGAGAGAGGTAAGTAAAGGGTTATTCAGGAAGCTTTTATAACCTCGATGCTTATTAATTCTCCTCATGCATTGCATTTTATGTGACTTATGTGCTTTTATGTGTTATAGTTTAATTAAATGTTCGTAGATTTAATTATTTCCTCTATTTAACTTATACCTCGAAACTCTTTTCATAGAATCCTAGAAATCCAGTACTCATTCCCTTCTAGCACCTAAAACCCCTTCATATGCTTCAAAACCCATTCCTGCAGTTTTAGGTTGAAAATTACAAAACTACCCCTAGAGCCCTAGAATTTTCCTACGTTCTCCGAAATACTTTACCTATCCGATATTATAATCAAAACGATCCTTGAATTATTTTATGAATTTCCATACAATTACCAAAACTCGATTCCACCCATAGCATATTTTATAATTATTTTCCTTTTCAAAAATTATCATTTTATTTTAAACAATTAGTTTTCATTCGATATTCGAAATTATACTCAAAACGATTCTTGAATTTTTCTCTAAATTATAATGATTTTTCCAAACTTTAAACTCTATCATAGTTTCGTTTATATAATTTTCTTATGATTTTCATCATCTTTAATATTCATAATTTATAAACGAAAACTCTAAATATTCCACATTTATAATCAAAACGAAGCTTATTTTTCACTTGTTCTTTCATTAATTCACTACTTAAAGTTTTTACCTCTCGACTCTTGAATAAATTTTATATTATTTTACATTTATTTTTATTCAATATGACATCATTCATGACAACATGAGCTTCTAGAAGATTTAATTAAATGAATGTAATTTCTCCACATCTCCTAAGTTATTACCAAGCATTTGTTTAAAATGTAGTTTAACCACATCTCTTAAATAATTACCAAGCATTTGTTGAAATAATAGATAACCACATCTCCCTTAAAATTTCATAAATTGCTCAAAGAACCCTCATGACTACCTATAAATACGCCCCTCAAGCATCATTCATAACATACAAAATCAATACAAAAATCACTCCCTCTATCCCTAAACCTCACGACCCAACCCTCTCTCTCTCAACAATGTATGTTTGCTTCTATTATTTAATGCTTTATATTATGTTGTTAGTATAATATTAATAGTAGCATGTCTAGGATTAATTAAATTATGCTTTAGGATTTTTATTTTATGAAATATGTGCATAATTGTTAGTTTTAAATACAATGTGTGCACATTATGGAATTTTATTTAATTATATGCATGAATTATGATATGATATAATGTGAATATGTATTTAAATGATTATGATCTTGTTTGATAAAATCATGCCTAGAATAATTTATTTAGAATTATTTTTCATAGAGAATTCATATATTTTGCTATATTGTGCTTCAATCTTATGTTATAAATATGAATATGAATGAACATGTTACACACCCTCTTTGAATATTCAAATAAGCTCAAGAACATGTTCCTAATGTTCTTGGATGTGTGCGTGTGTGTGTGTGTGCCGTGATTAGTGTGTGTGTGTGTGTATGTGTGTGTGTGTGTGTGTGTGTGTGAATTTGATTTTTTGTTATAAAGTGTTCAATTCATAAGAAATTGAATAGTAAATATTTTCAATAGTAATTTTGACTTTTTGGTCAACATTAAATTAACTAATTTCGAAATTATTTTAAAAATAATTATAAAAAAGGTTTTGGAAATTTTAAAGAAAGATTTTTCCCGAATTTTCCAAAAATCGGTAAACTATGTAATATTTTCAAAAGATAACCTACATTTTCAAATTAAACCTTAAATTTCATTTCAAATCTTACAATTAGAATGAGAATATATAAATATTTGATTAGCTAAAGATCCAATAAACCCTGAATTTATTAATAAAACGGGTGAATTTAGGCTTTACCGGGAAATCTTTAACGTATTACATAATATGTTCCTTCTATAATTATTTCGTTATGATTGTATGCAATTTGTTAGTTAGAAATTAAGAACTTAGTTCTAAGCCGATAGTAGTTACTACTTTCAGGCGATCATAGGATTGAAAAGTGGAATCCTCACAATTCCACTTAAATCTCGGTACTCGGTGAGGGTTTAAATTCTTTTAACTGAAATCATGATAAAATGTTTTTTTGAATTTCCTTTTAAACCTTATTATCCCTTTTGGAAAATTGCTTCATATTAAATTATAGTAATATCCCAAAATTCATATATTTACCCGAAAGTACTTAATACTTTCTCCCGGTAAATATTCTCGTCTTACAAGTAAAATTATTGTTTTCCTATGGGCCCGGTGACCTTGGTAGTAGTAGTAGTCCGGGAGGCATGGGCCAAGGTCTATTATTATACCAACCACCAACTTGATCTTGATGATGGTCTAACCGGAGGTTGGTTATTCCACATCAAGTGACGGGAAAAGGTACGTCCCTCCCACAATCTTGATCATCGTCACTAGGGTTTGCTCCCCTACGTGACACTTAGGAGTGAAGGTTGGAATTCTCGTATTTATTTTATTAAGTATCAACACCTTGATCAGTGTCGTTACTATTTTTCTCGGATTTTAAGGAGTTAAGGTTGGAGAAGCCTAGCATGCGGGCATCAAAATCATTTCTTCAATAACGGTTCATAAGTTTTCTAAAGTATAACTTATATTACCCCTACTCCTGTTGTTTTAAACTAATATGAACCGGATATTATTTTCATATAATTATTTGTTATTATATAGTATATTTTAAACCAATATTTTCTTGGTCAAAAGATTTCAAAAGAAAACCTTACTTGTAATCATAAACCTAAAACCCCCCGTCACTTAGTCATTTTGACTAACCCTCCTACTCTTTTAATTCATGATTTCAGGAATCTACGCATCGACGCCTTAGAGGTATCTTGAAGCTTTAAGGTGTCACATTTCAGTTGTTTAGAGTGATCACGAGTGCATATACATCTTTTAATAAGCACTCTCCTGTGAAATTAGATCTATCGCTGTAATTACATATCCAAACTTAATAATATGTGTTTCGTTATATATTGACCCCTTTTTATTGCTCAAGTTTATTTTCCGTTGCGTTTAAATTTCATACTCTGGTATTGCATAGTGTTGTCCGTTCGCTGGAGTATTTCTCGAGTGCTAGGTCTCAAATCCACTCGGGAAGTACAACGGTGCGGGGTTGTAGTGTTAAGGGGCGCTACACATACATTCAATTTCATGCTAAGATTCATGGATAGAAATGAAATACACATCAAGATAAATACATAGCTTACCTCGGCTTGCGAAATGATGAAGAAACGAGGGAGATATGAGCTCTTGAAGGTGTAGGAAAGTCTTAGATCTTCTTCCTCTTTGAAGCTCTTCCATGGATGATATGATTTGTGTGAAGTGAAGATTGAAATGAAGCTAGGTTAGGGTTTTATGGTATATATATGGTGGCTAAAGATTTCACTAGGGTTTCCAAGATCTAACATGAGGCTAAAGGCTTTATTAGGATTTGGGCTCAAATAAATGACTTTCGGCCCAATAGGTCAAATTTAAAATGTTTAAGGTCTAAACGGTTTCCGAAAAATATAAAGTAAATTTCATTGGATCCGAATCACCGAATCAAGTCCAATGGTGGTGTCGGAATTCGAATTCGAATTCCCGAGCTCATATTGGTCCCGAACGACCCAAACCCACCTAACTTAAGTTAGGCCTCAAACACACCAATAGGTCCAAGTCCTATTTAAATCCAACTCTAACAATTAATTTAAATTCACATAAGTTCCGTTCTTAGGTTGTCATGCAAGAATTCATATTTTATCATTTTGCAATTTAGTCAATTAAATCCCATTTTCAATCAAGGTTGGAATTAAACATATAAAAAGGGAATTAAATTACATAAATGCGCAAGGTAAACTCTCTCGTGACGCATACCTGTGCGATTTATCGGACAGGGTGTCACAATCTCCCCTCCTTAGGAGAACTTGGTCCCCAGGTTCACTCTTCGGCTTCAAACAACCCGGACACAACTTCTTTATCTCCTCCTTAGTCTCCCAAGTTGATTTCTCTGATTTCTGTCCTTCTCACAGTGCCCTGACCATAGGAATTTGCTTGTTTTCCCTAGACTTGTATCTCCCGATTTGGATCTCAACTGGATACTTCACAATCATCAAGTCCGAAGCAAATTGTAATTCTCCTATCGTAAAAATAGCCGTCTCTTTGATGTAGGACCAACGTCTCTTCAAGGGCGTCCCATTCTTGCTTCTTGTAGTTGGTAATCGTCGACGTGCATCGTAACCGAGACACACAGAGAGAATCCCATCTCTCAGCACAAAAGGTAAGAGAACCCTATCTCTCGAACACAGAAAACGAGAGAACCCCGTCTCCCGATCACACAAGAGAAAACCCCATCTCTCAAGCAGACAATTGAGGGAACCCCGTCTCTCAGCTTAAGTTGGACAGATTCCGGCATCTTCCAACGATCTAGTTCAAGAAATTCCAGCATTTCTCAAACGCCTAAATTCAAGAGAATCCGGCATCTCCCGAATATATAAATACAAGAGTATCCAACATCCTCGTGCACAAAGCTCAGAAAGAATCCAACATCTTTCTATCACATAAGTAGAGAATCCTGCAACTCTCTAACACATAAATGGAGAGAATGAACATCTCCCAAGAACGTAAAAGAGGGAACCTAAGGTCTCTCTTGCACATAAATTCACTGAGCAGTTATACATACATACACATATCAGAGTAACACTTGACAAAAAGTATGCGATGCATGTTTGGTGTACCTTATACAACTGATATCGGTGTCCCTTAAGCATAGATTCGACACCCATGTCTCACTCAAGGGGGATATCACGATGGAATCCCTGTAACAAAGTCACAGTATACGTGTATGCGTATGACAGGTCAGTGAATAGTTAAGAGAAGTCTAAATCACATGGGCATGAATAGTCCACTTAAGTACAGAACTCATTTATCTCAGCAACGGTTCAAAACAAATAGAAATTTAAAGTTACAAGTACTAGATCTGGTATCCAAGTTATCACAATTAAAAGAACAATAGTCATCACACACATCAAACCAAATAGGATATGGGCACTTAAGCGATGCATGTATGCAAATGCCATGAATGCTACTACCTCAATGTTCGGGTTCATCTTGATCTCCAATTTGGAGTCGTTGATCTCGCACTCGTTGTTCGTCAGCTCTCGATCGATCATAATCAGAAACCTTGTGATGCTTTGACCCGCAAGCATAGCACCTCTTCAATCGATCCCGACACGCGTCGTAAGCATGTTTGATTCCTCCACAATGGGTACACGGTTGGATTTCTTTCTTCAGCTTTCGAGGGTTTCTGTTCTTATGCTTCTTTCCACGAATTTTCTTGGTTCGAGTCCCCTGTTGATCGGATCTCTGTCTCACGTATAAATTTGAGCATAAACCCAGCTCAGGTCTAGGCCCCAACACATTTCTTTCTTTACTTTTTATCAACCATCTATTTTCAACTGGTAATGCTTTCTCCGTGGCTTTATCCCAAGTGCTTGCATTGTCCGCGATTAAGGCTTCCTTTAACTCATCCCGAAGACCTTCCATGAAGTATCGAGCCTTCAGCCGATCGTTACCCGTAATGTGGGGCACATACACACCTAACCTCTCGAATTCTCGTATGTAGTCCACAACGGTTCTTTCTCCTTGTTTTAAAGTGAGAAATTCTTCAACTCTTTGGTCGTACAAAATGACCCGTGCAAACCTCTTTCGAAATTCTCGAACAAACATATCCCAGGTCAATTCTTCGCCCGTTGTCTCTAACATTTGGGCAACTGTTTTCCACCATTGCCTTGCTTGACCTTGTAGAAGAAACGTAGTAAGGCGAGCCATATCTCGAGAGTTGCATCGCCATATCTAAAAAAGGCCCTCTATTTCCGAAAGCCACTCGTCGGCCCTTAAATCATTCCCTTCCCGAAATTGAGGAGGATTAAGTGTCCTAAATTCTCGGTACATCATCGCCACCAAATTCATTGGTGGTACTCCAGTCGAAGATTGTCCCCGGTCACTCAGATTTGGATGAGACGGTTGACTGTGGTATTGTTGACGTGGTGGCATCCTGAAAATCTCACAACTTCAATGTCGAAATATGCATGTCGATTAGTAAATGCTCATGCCACGTAATAAATCAATCAAGAACTACCAAGGAACTCAATGCATCAAGTAGTATAAATTTAGCAAAGTGATGAAAATTCGAATGCATAGCTCTTCAAATCATAATGCAGGTGCGCACATAACCAAATTGTCCTACGCCGTTCTACCCAGACAGACACAACACGACACTAGAGCTCGGTTTTCCAACCTAGAGCTCTGATGCCACTTAAGGATGTAGCACCCCAGTCGGAGGATACCACATCCCCCGCACTAGGACTCAAACTCGGTCATGAAATAGGAAGTCCATGCCCGAATCCGAATCATAGCGAACGGGAGACCAACTCACACACTAGGCTAGGCGGATCTAACTTGACAAACTCAGAGTGCGGAAGCAGTTTAAACAATCATCAACAGATAACGGAAGCAATTGAAACAACATGCAGAACAGGTGACGGGTCCAACTAGCATAGATACCTAATCCCGAATATCAATTCATAATCCAACATAATAAACAGTATAAGTATCATCATAATATCTATTAACATCCAAGTACTAGCTTACTAACCCAACACGGGTTTGTATCTAAGTAGAGTATAAACATAACCTTCAAGTGTGAAACATAAATACATAACATAAGTAAAGTATGCGACAAATGCATCCTATCACCAACTAGACTGACATGTGTGACACCGAAGACTCACTTCCGCCTAGCTCAAGCCAAAAGGAATCCTGCAAACTAAAAGATAAAATGAGGTGTCAGTCAACTGACTGAGTGAGAGGGCTAACGCACACCCACAATATATATATAGAGCACAGCACATATCAGAAGGGTGGACTGATGAACCGGAGATAGGTGTTGCATACCAAAGACATTTCCAAAAGTACCCAAAAAGATAGATATATAAGTTCTAGAAATCATTTCAGAAACTCTATCTCGATTCATGATTCCCAGACAAAACAAATCACATGCTCGGCGAGTACAAGCTTCCCACCTCAACTCCTCGTAAAATAGAAATAACATACCAACCTCAACTCCGGGTGATGTTAGGGTTGCGCGACCCTAACCATCAAGACAGGCGAGGGGAGTGCTAATGCTACTCCAACCCTCAGGACTCCGTTTCCCAATCAAACCTCCTGGTGGGTCCTGGTACATCCTCTTCATACAGTTGGAGACTACGCACAGGCTTAACCCCGACGGCCCGATACCGTCCCGGGGGCTCCTTACCCATAGTTCCTGGGCCCCATAACAGAACAGAACATAACATATGCGAACTTTCATGGCAATCTCGCTACATAATCATAACATAACTTAACTTTCCGAAATAGCTTACATATGCCTTCATACTTAATTTCCAAAACTGAAGTTGTATCATAAGGTCATAATCATATCATATCCAACACATATTTAATCGCATATATAGTATATAATCGCATGCGGGGATTGAAATCATCATATTGGGGTCATAGGTCGTTTAACTATACAAAATCCTAAACCTCACCTTGTGCAAGTAGAGTCTGAGAGTGTGAAGGGCCAAACACTCTAAACCTCGGGCCACCGGCACCACCAAACTCTGTGACAAGATATACAGAAACCCAGACTTAAACTCTATATGAACCAAGTAAGACGCACGGCGTATCAAGAGATGAATGATATGTAATATAGAATGAAGTGTACACATAGGTCACGTAGCATAATTCACATATTCCACCAAATCATGCAATTAACGAAGTATTAAGGTTTAGCAATGCATTATGGAATGATATGAATCACGTAGGTCAAGTAGCATAGCACAGGACAAACTTTCATATGAAGTTATTCAATTAAAATGACGTATTATCATCTAAGAATGGAATCGAAGTCATATCATAACATATAATTCATAAAGCATTTCAAACTGATAAAGTAAACACAAAAGAACATGCATAAAAGGGGAACAGGGGGTTGGGAACGGCCATTCCCATGCATAGTCTTACATGGGAACGGTCCTTCCCGCGGATCTCCCCAGCGAAGCTGGGAACGGCCGTTCCCAGCACAAGGCTTATGTAACACCCCAATCCGGGGCATCCCACGCCTATCCCGCGCTACGGGCCTAGCTTGTATATAGAATTGCTATCCATATACCCGCCAAGATCGAAGCAAGCGGTGACAAACGGACATCCTAGCTAGGCGGTACTAGACTCACACCAAGAGAATTAAAACAAACACAAATACGCGGAAGCTTAAAACACACCACATGCATAAGAGTTCAAATTCAATATACCCACTTCAGACTTTCTCAAGTCAAATGAAAACAAATGCGAAAGATTAAATCATCAATTAAGTGACCAACACGGTCCAGCATGAAATGCTCAAAATACGGAAATGTAAATCATCCTAGAGACCGCCACGGTCCAACTAACAAGATAATAAATCCGATAACGTACATGCTAAATCCAAAACAACTCCAAGGTAACAAAACCAAAAATAAAAGCAACAAACATAACTAGACAACTAGACAAGACTCTCAAGAAAGACTCCCGCCTAGCATAACTCCAAAAGCAACCTGCGGACACGAAAGGTAAAGGAGATCAGTTCAAACGGAACCGGTGAGGAGAAGTATACATAATATAATTAACATAAAAAGGTTCAATGCATGCTCAAATCAAAGGTGTTCATGATCCGTTAACGTTTTTAGAAAACAATGCAGATTTTATAAAAATACGGATCATAAACCAAAGCACCGGCTCGGCGAGTACGAGCACTCCATCCTTACTTCCCAAACCAAGTGAAATCAAACCAATCCATCCTTAACACCGTTGATGTCGAGGGTGTGCATCCCCCGATCATCGCAAAAAGAACCATGGAGAAGTGGGTCCATGAAACCGACCTTCCCCCAAGCCTACCTTAACCCCGAATCCTCCTCGGAGTCTTAGCAAACTTGTCCAAAAGTGAGTACTTCATAAGGGATCAGCCGTCCGCCCTTACGTTCCCGGCATCACCGCTTACTCCGCCCAGAGCGCTATCAAAAGAACCGACCAAGCAAGCGTCCTTGCAAGGTATAACAAAGGCTCGCTACACAACTCACACGTACATAATACTCAAATGAAAGTTCCGAAACCATTTTGGGTATCTATCCCATATACCAAAACTCAAGTTTTACTTGTAAACCGTTTTCCATAAGCAAATATCCATAATACGAGCAAAGCTCACAAAACTTGGTTTATAATGCCTACATATACATTTCGAAAACGGGAGTTTAAAACCAATAAATATGAGAGGTCATAGGTGTCCACAGTTTTGAAATCGTTTTGATATTATAACTCCTCACCTTTACCAAGAACCTCGAAGATCAAGCACGAACAAGGAAGGTTACACGTCCGGAGACTCACCACCTAACAAGACAACGTACCAACAAAGGTAAGACTCGACTCGAAACCCAACAAGACGACGCACGGCTTGGACATGAATGCGAATATGTTAATGGTGTGCAAGGAATGTTCAACGATGGTATTGATTGGCAATTATGATCATATTGCATCATAGAAGTCATATATCAATTTCCCAAGTCATAAGTAATAAGTGACATATGAATCATACTTAACACAATTTAATTAAACAAATAACTTAGTCAATTAAGATAACTTAAGTATGATTGAGGTATAAAGATCATAATATAAGGTATACATGAGATGTCACAACATATAACGAGGTCACAATACATTAGAGACATAATATAAATAAGTAAGGAACAAACGAGAATCAAAACAAGTGAAACGAATCAAGAAAACAAGGCTGGGGAAAATCCACCCCCATGGATTTTCCTTCACAAAAAAATCCACCCTCGCGGATTTGGTCCAGAGCTACTGCCTCAAATCCACCCCCATGGATTTTTACACAGCAAAAAAATCCACCCTAGCGGATTCTGCCCAGAATTTAAAAAAAAATGTGACACCACTCCGAATTCGACGGGAATGAGTTCTAAACACCCCAAAACATGAAATTAAGCTTCCAAAACCACAAATAAGCATCATAAACCATCAAGTTACATAATAAAGCATTTAGGAACATTTAAACATCAAGAAATCTAACAATTCATGCAAGAACTTCATCTTCTACAAGTTTCAAGAAAGCTTCAAGCATAACAATGGTGAAATCAACAATCATTGCAAGAAATTGTAGGAAATCTATCACATTCTCCATAAAAACACATAAGGAACAAGAATCCATCATCAAATCAAGCTAAACCAAGCTAGAACATGAACATGCAAGAATTCTTCATAAAAGCTTCAAAGGTCAACAATGGTGGTTTATTCAAACAAGCATGAAAATGAGAAATTTTTACATCAAATCACTCCCAACATCATAAGAAACATATTTCCATCATAAAATTCGGATTTAATCAATCTAACCAAGAACCCTAGATTTCAAACTCAAGCTTCAAGTTCAAAGAAGAAGACCCACATAAGCATTCAAGCATTTCTTACCTTAAGAGCTGAAAATGGAAGAGGGAATCTTGTTCTTTAGTCTTGAATCTCCAAATTTAGTCTCCACTCTTCGCTCTTGAAAATGGCTTGAAGTTCTTGAGAGAATATGAATGGTCTCTTGAGAAAAGTGAGGGAGAGAGTGTGTTTCAATCTTGAAATAACGTAAGAATGGGTTTTGGTGTGTTAAATCTGATTTTGTAAATTGGGTCAGCCATATAGGGTCATGGAGCGGGTCATACGGGTCGGATTTAGGTGAAATTGGGGCTCAAATTGGGTCAGAATTGAAATTGGGTCGCAGGTCAACATTTAAAGGCTTAAAAGGTTGACTTTTCGTAGAATGGCCATAACTTCTTCGTCCGAACTCCAAATCGAGCGATTCAAAAACCCACGAACTCGTAATCGAATTATCTAGTCAATTTCATTAAGTTCTATCCAGTTTCAGGCTTGGAAAATAAATTTACCTTTTAGTCCCTAAATTATGCTTCAATGTCCAAATAAGCACATTGTTTTGTTTAAGCATAAAGCATGCTATCAAAGCACAGTAAGAACAATATGAGCACATAATTAACACATCAATTAGTCACGTATTTCATACAAATCATATGTTCCACATAAGTTCAAGCATAACGGTCAATTAAGGCATATTATTCACATAATTCATGCAAAGAAAGGTAAATCGTGCACTCTCGTACCAACTTTACCTTGACCGAGAAGCGGGGCTTCACAACCTCCCCTCCTTAAAGAAATCTGGTCCCCAGATTTACCATCGGGAAAGACTCAGTGTGGAAACTCTGTACCTTCTCTTTCGTCTTCCAAGTTGCTTCTTCTGCTTGAGATCTTTCCATAAGCTTTATCCAAAGGAGTTAGCTGAATTCTTAATCCATGGTATTTCGTCTAAAATCTTCCCCAGTTGTTACGTGTCAAGTCCTGATCCAAGTGTACCTCTTTCATCGGAATAGTCCCCATCTCCTCTCGAAAATACTTCCGCAATCCATTCACAGCTCCAAGCGGCTCGGCAGATCTCGAGTTTAGGTTACTGCTCGCATTGATTTGGGGGAAACTCCTTCTTGTTGCCTCTAGGAAGACTCGGTCACCATCTTCGAATTCCTTTGCTTGGCATAACTCTGTTGCCGGTCTTATACCACTCCCACATGTGGTTTAAACTTCACACTTTGTCGATGCGAAAGATCTTAGTTGCTGTATACACCTTCGGTCCATCTTGATCTCGCTTAACCTCTTCAAAAGATCCCTTCTGAACGGAGTCATCTGAGCGCGCTAGCCAACGGGACGAGACACACAACAAGAGACCTCGTCTCTCAACAAGCAACGAGAGAACCCCGTCTCTCAACAAGCAATGAGAGAACCCCGTCCCTCAACAAGCAATGAGAGAACCCCGTCTCTCAACAAGCAACGAGAGAACCCCGTCCCTCAACAAGCAATGAGAGAACCCTGTCTCTCAACAATCAACGAGAGAACCCCGTCTCTCATCCTAAGTTCGAAGGAATCCTGCATCCCTCAAACATCTAAGTTTGAAAGAGTTAACATCTCACAAACTCCTAAATTCGGGAGGATGTAACATTCCCAAATGACTAAAACCGAGGGGACCCAACATCCCCCGAACACAAAAGAGGGAGAACCCTACAACACCCGAGAACAAAAGCACATGAACAACTACTCGGATCCAAAACATGCAAAACACAAACAAGACACACGACAAGGGACCGCTGTACGGTTGAGTCGTTCTCCATCGGTGAGGTAAAGGCTTCGTTGCATCAAAGGCGTCCCTCCTAGCTCACCGTAACAAAGTGCACAAAATCGAGCATGTATAACATCTAAGGTTACAAAAGTCACAAGAATTAACTCATACTTACATCATACATGTTCACCAAAGTATCCAAGATCATGCGATTCGGTTACTAACTTCATACTTAGTAGTAGCATGCATAGAAAGGTCATTTGATTCAATTTCCAAGATCGAGTCTTGTATTAACATGCATAGATAAAGTCAATTGAGCATTTAACGTACATGAAGTTGTAAGTATCTAAACATAGCAATTACAAGTCGTACTAATCAAGATGTCAAAATCTTAATCATGTATAAGTCTATGCAGCGCTCAAATATACGTACGTCAAGCTCAATACATATAAGGCATACATTTATTCGTATAAGGTCATACTTCCAAGGTAAACAACATATTCTCGATTCCTTATATCACACTCTAATGATCAATTCAAGTCTCATATTCAAAATCGTAGATGAGTGTATACATAGTCATCCCATGTTATCAAGCTCAAATGAACAATATAATTTAATCACATAAAGTCGTGTTTTTAAGGTAAGAGGTAAATTCTCAATTCATTTAATCATGCCTTATGAATTCGTAACATGCATCGGAGCATAAACTCAAGTTTTTACATACATTCAAGGTTTAGAGATATTACAATTAGATCCCCCTAGGCGATTCACATAAGTTTGGAATTAATACAAAACATCCTTTAAGGTTCCTAGCAACTTGACATAAACCATCCATTTGTTAACTAGTTAAGCATGATTCTTCAATTATATGAAAGTTCCCCATAAAAAAAAAATTCGACATAATTTCAACAATAATCATGCATCCCGAAAACAAGTAAACAACATGGTCTCACAAGTACTTATTCATGCTTTACATCCATTCAACATAGCTCATAAATCTAAAGGTTGCATTAATACAAGAGTTACTAGAGTTAGCACATGGTAGCACAACTGATCAAGGAAAGCATTTATGCAAATTGCACAAGTAGGAGACAAGCTAAATACAAACGTAACATTTAATGTCAAACATTACCGACATAGCATAAGAGAGGCGTATTCACATTGGCACTTAAAGCAATTAGCAACGCAAGTCACATGCATATCAAATAATCACATTCTAGCATATAACGTCACAAGTGTAACAATCAGGTAACAATAATATCCAAATCAAAATGTATGAGTGCAATGCCGTGAATGCAGTCCGTACTTTTCACCGTAGTAATGAAATCATGCTCATCATCCTCTTGCCCGCCATTCAACGCATAGGCACGTGCATGTGCCACGGGCCTTATCTCATCACCCGGTCCCTTAGTCTTAGGTTCGGTACAATTCCTTGCTAAGTGTCCGGTGCTCCCACAATTGAAACATTTACCAAGCTTCTTCTAACAATTTCCTTCACGATGAGTGATGCTATCATGATGATCACAAGGTTTACGCCCTTGTGCAGTTGATAGGAGCTCCTTTCCTTTCCCTATCTTAACCATCACATGGCCCTTTTTCCGCGGTGGAGATTGAGAGAAAGAACTAGGGACAACTCTCTTAAGACCCGAACTGAAACAAGGATTAGCAACATTCTTCTTAGTTCCAAGTCTTTGTTCCTCCGCTTCCGCTTCCATAGCTAGCTCGGTAGCGGCGGCCCAATCGTTGGTTTCTTCCTGAGTCAAGGTCTTTGCTAACTTCCCACGAACCCCTTCCAAATTCTGTCGGTCCATCCTCTGATTACAATCCCTTACCCAAAGTGCTGGATCCCCACAAGTAAAGCATTTCCCAATCTCTCCCCAACATTCGTCTCCCTTATGGCCAATGTCACCTCGATGCTCATACAAACCTCTAGTTCTCGGTCTATCACAATTCCTTGCCAAATGTTTCGTGCTAACACAGTTGAAACATCTACCTTGTTTCCACCAACAATTCTCCCCAAGGTGTGTAGCACGACCACAATGCTCACACTGGTTATGGCCCTTAATAGCTTGAGGGGCCTGTACTTGAGATGTAAAAATCTTAGCCTTACCCTTCTCATCCATATGGTGGCCTCTCCTCTGATCGCAATCCTTAGCTTTACATTTTGGGTTGCCACAATATATAAAACACTTCTCGTGTCCTTTCCGGTAGTTATCCCCGAAGTGATTGGGCTCCCATAATGCTTGTACGAGTTTCGGTCCTTAATAGCCAAAGGGGGTTGCGGATCCGGATGCAAGATTTTTAGCCTTTCTATCTCCTAACCCCTTATGTGGTACTCGAGAAGTCGAAGGTGCCATCAAGGATGGTGATCTCTCAGACCTAATCCGGAAACTACTCCCTTAGTTCAATACCCTTGTTCCTTGACGGTGGGCGTAGGTATCAACGCCGGAGGTGCCAATAAGGTTTGCGGTGCTTGTAGGAGTTGCAAAATCTGAATCATAATAGTGAGCAATTCATTGACATTCAGAGGCGGCATTGGTGGTGCAATTTGATTTTCTGTCGGAGGGTCTTGCTCATTTTGGCGTGCCGGAGAGCGATCACTTCTACGAGGAGGCATCCTACACACAATCTTATCATGTATGCATGTCGATTAGTCATATGCTCATGTCACATATTGTCAAGTAAGCAATGCAATTGCATAATTTAGAAGCAATAGTTAACAAGATATACGTATCATGAGGACGTTCATATATGAAAACAAACCAATACATAAGCACGAAGTTAATTTAAGTACAACAAAGTAGTTACAAGTCAAGTGATATAGGCAAGTAGTTAACAAAAGGGTCAACATATTCAATCAA
Organism: Lantana camara; assembly: GCA_037501455.1. Classification (NCBI taxonomy): domain Eukaryota; kingdom Viridiplantae; phylum Streptophyta; class Magnoliopsida; order Lamiales; family Verbenaceae; genus Lantana; species Lantana camara. Next base: position 79,087,326 of record CM074856.1, read on the forward strand.
GATGTACATGTAATGCAAGAACAATTATGTTAATCAACAATGTAGCATATGCAAAATGAATCAATTTAAAGCACATAATCAAGTTATTCCTATTGCCGTACGACCTAGACGACTCGAGACGACTCAAGAGCCCGGTTTTGAACCTTCGGCTCTGATACCAACCAAATAGGGGTGTAACGCCCCAATCCGGGGCATCCCACGCCTATCCCGCGCTACGGGCTTAGCTTGTATATAGAATTGCAATCCACATACCCGCCAAGATCGAAGCAAGCGGTGACAAACGGACATCCTAGCTAGGCGGTACTAGACTCACACCAAGAGAATTAAAACAAACACAAATACGCGGAAGCTTAAAACACACCACATGCATAAGAGTTCAAATTCAATATACACACTTCAGACCTTCTCAAGTCAAATGAAAACAAATGCGAAAGATTAAATCATCAATTAAGTGACCAACACGGTCCAGCATGAAATGCTCAAAATACGGAAATGTAAATCATCCTAGAGACCGCCACGGTCCAACTAACAAGATAATAAATTCGATAACGTACATGCTAAATCCAAAACAACTCCAAGGTAACAAAACCAAAAATAAAAGCAACAAACATAACTAGACAACTAGACAAGACTCTCAAGAAAGACTCCCGCCTAGCATGACTCCAAAAGCAACCTGCGGACACAAAAGGTAAAGGAGATCAGTTCAAACGGAACCGGTGAGGAGAAGTATACATAATATAATTAACATAAAAAGGTTCAATGCATGCTCAAATCAAAGGTGTTCATGATCCGTTAACGTTTTTAGAAAACAATGCAGATTATATAAAAATACTGATCATAAACCAAAGCACCGGCTCGGCGAGTACGAGCACTCCATCCTTACTTCCCAAACCAAGTTAAATCAAACCAATCCATCCTTAAGACCGTTGATGTCGAGGCTGTGCACCCCCCGATCATCGCAAAAGAACCATGGAGAAGTGGGTCCATGAAACCGACCTTCCCCCAAGCCTACCTTAACCCCGAATCCTCCTCGGAGTCTTAGCAAACTTGTCCAAAAGTGAGTACTTCATAAGGGATCAGCCGTCCGCCCTTGCGTTCCCGGCATCACCGCTTACTCCGCCCTGAGCGCTATCAAAAGAACCGACCAAGCAAGTGTCCTTGCAAGGTATAACAAAGGCTCGCTACACAACTCACACGTACATAATACTCAAATGAAAGTTCCGAAACCATTTTGGGTTTCTATCCCATATACCAAAACTCAAGTTTTACTTGTAAACCGTTTTCCATAAGCACATATCCATAATACGAGCAAAGCTCACAAAACTTGGCTTATAATGCCTACCTATACATTTCGAAAACGGGAGTTTAAAACCAATAAATATGAGAGGTCATAGGTGTCCACAGTTTTGAAATCGTTTTGATATTATAACTCCTCACCTTTACCAAGAACCTCGAAGATCAAGCACGAACAAGGAAGGTTACACGTCCGGAGACTCACCACCTAACAAGACAACGTACCAACAAAGGTAAGACTCGACTCGAAACCCAACAAGACGACGCACGGCTTGGACATGAATGCAAATATGTTAATGGTGTGCAAGGAATGTTCAACGATGGTATAGATTGGCAATTATGATCATATTGCATCATATAAGTCATATATCAATTTCCCAAGTCATAAGTAATAAGTGACATATGGATCATACTTAACACAATTTAATTAAACAAATAACTTAGTCATTAAGATAACTTAGGTATGATTGAGGTATAAAGATCATAATATAAGGTATACATGAGATGTCACAACATATAACGAGGTCACAATACATTAGAGACATAATATAAATAAGTAAGGAACAAACGAGAAGCAAAACAAGTGAAACGAATCAAGAAAACAAGGCTGGGGAAAATCCACCCCCATGGATTTTCCTTCACAAAAAAATCCACCCTCGCGGATTTGGTCCAGAGCTACTGCCTCAAATCCACCCCAATGGATTTTTACACAACAAAAAAATCCACCCTAGCGGATTCTGCCCAGAATTTAAAAAAAACGTGACAGCCACTCCGAATTTCGACGGGAATGAGTTCTAAACACCCCAAAACATGAAATTAAGCTTCCAAAACCACAAATAAGCATCATAAACCATCAAGTTACATAATAAAGCATTTAGGAACATTTAAACATCAAGAAATCTAACAATTCATGCAAGAACTTCATCTTCTACAAGTTTCAAGAAAGCTTCAAGCATAACAATGGTGAAATCAACAATCATTGCAAGAAATTATAGGAAATCTATCACATTCTCCATAAAAACACATAAGGAACAAGAATCCATCATCAAATCAAGTTAAACCAAGCTAGAACATGAACATGCAAGAATTCTTCATAAAAGCTTCAAAGGTCGACAATGGTGGTTTATTCAAACAAGCATGAAAATGAGAAATTTTTACATCAAATCACTCCCAACATCATAAGAAACATATTTCCATCATAAAATTCGGATTTAATCCATCTAACCAAGAACCCTAGATTTCAAACTCAAGCTTCAAGTTCAAAGAAGAAGACCCACATAAGCATTCAAGCATTTCTTACCTTAAGAGCTGAAAATGGAAGAGGGAATCTTGTTCTTTAGTCTTGAATCTCCAAATTTAGTCTCCACTCTTGGCTCTTGAAGATGGCTTGAAGTTCTTGAGAGAATATGGATGGTCTCTTGAGAAAAGTGAGGGAGAGAGTGTGTTTCAATCTTGAATAACGTAAGAATGGGTTTTGGTGTGTTAAATCTGATTTTGTAAATTGGGTCAGCCATATAGGGTCATGGAACGGCTCATACGGGTCGGATTTAGGTGAAATTGGGGCTCAAATTGGGTCAGAATTGAAATTGGGTCGCAGGTCAACATTTAAAGGCTTAAAAGGTTGACTTTTCGTAGAATGGCCATAACTTCTTCGTCCGAACTCCAAATCGAGCGATTCAAAAACCCACGAACTCGTAATCGAATTATCTAGTCAATTTCATTAAGTTCTATCCAGTTTCAGGCTTGGAAAATAAATTTACCTTTTAGTCCCTAAATTATGCTTCAATGTCCAAATAAGCACATTGGTTTGTTTAAGCATAAAGCATGCTATCAAAGCACAATAAGAACAATATGAGCACATAATTAACACATCAATTAGTCACGTATTTCATACAAATCATATGTTCCACATAAGTTCAAGCATAACGATCAATTAAGGCATATTATTCACATAATTCATGCAAAGAAAGGTAAATCGTGCACTCTCGTACCAACTTTACCTTGACCGAGAAGCGGGGCGTCACAGCTTAAATGGCAACGGTCCTTCCCATCTTCGGTGCTGACGTTAGCCTTGGCTGGGAAGGGCCGTTCCGGGCTCATGGCCTGAGTGGGAATGGCCGTTCCGGCCAGATCTGGGCGTCTGTCTTGTGCAGATTCGAGCAAGCTTCGGGAAGAAGACAACCATGGCAAAAAATGGCCGATTTCACACCATTTAAGCCATAAAATTTCCACAAAAATTATATATATTATCACATAAATCATGCTTATCACATAAATATCAATTTAGCTCAAGACCAAGGGTGATTTTGGCCAAAACTCATACAACTCATTTTCATGAAAATCAAGCTTAACCCATGGCAAGATGCATCCAAACTTACTCCTTATCATACCATTAGAACTATAGCACATATTCAACATGGAGAAACACATATTCATGCTCAAGAACTCAAGAATTCATCATTAGAGTCATATTCTTCAAGTTGGGCATAAATCACCATTTTCACAAGACTTCCTCATATAAGCTCATACATTCAATTTCATGCTAAGATTCATGGATAGAAATGAAATACACAACAAGAGAAATCCATAGCTTACCTCGGCTTGCGAAATGATGAAGAAACGAGGGAGATATGAGCTCTTGAAGGTGTAGGAAAGTCTTAGATCTTCATCCTCTCTTGAAGCTCTTCCATGGATGATATGATTTGTGTGAAATGAAGATTAAAATGAATCTAGGTTAGGGCTTTATGGTATATATATGGTGGCTAAAGATTTCATTAGGGTTTCCAAGATATAACATGTAGCGCCTCCCCAACATTACAACCCCGCACCGCAATACTCCATGAGTGGAGGTTAGACCCAACACCTAGGAAATTCTACGGCGAACGGCCAGGATAATATATGAATGGAGTATTTATAACAGTGCAGCGGAAGATAAGGAGATTCAACTTTACCAATGAACGGGGAGGATAACGTATAATGAGCAAGGATTATCATTATTGATCAAAGTAGTTCGCAAAAGAGTACAACAGGTTGACATGCAAGGACAAAGTATGAGATGGTTTGTTTCTACAGAGAGTAGGCTCAAGACAATGTACTCTTAGGATCGGATCCAACCTGCGGTTATAATGCTTCAAGAAACCTCTAGTTGTCGTTCATTGATTCCTGAAATCATGCATTTTAAAGATAGGCGAGAGGGTTAGTCAAAGTGACTAGGTGAAGGGGGGTATAATAACTTATTGATATATGTATATATATATATATATATATATATAGTATATGACCAAGAAGATCTTGGTCTGAAATATTAACAATAGGATATAACAAATAGGAAACGGTTCATAATAATTGTAAAACAGGGATAGGGGTAGTTTGGCATATTTGTAAAAATATGAACCGTTTGTAACAAGAACATTAATGCGCGCAAGCTAGGCCTCTCCATCCATAACTCCTTAAATAATTGGTAAAATAGTATCGGGCTGATCAGGCTCCGATACTTCAATAAAACCAAGAATATTAACTCCACTACTCCTTGATGTCAATAGGGAATCAAACCCTAGAGACCACGAACTAGATTCGGGAGGCAGCTATCTCTCCCTCATCCCTTGGCGTGGAGTAACTAACCTCCAGTTAAACCACTACCAAGAGGTGGTGGCAGTCCGCAGCACCAACAATACCCTCGGCCCGATACCTTCCGGGTAATTGCTCGCTACGGATGCAGTCGGGGCCCGTAACATGAATCAAGAATAATATGTTGCTTGCATAACCCGAAATCAATGTATTAATAAAGTGGACTTGAAATATATAACGTCCTAGCAAAACGTTGATTCCGGCATGAAAGTATTTTCCCTTTAAAAGAAGGATATGATAATATAGTATTATGTATATAGGATAATAAATCATAAATAATAGGTAGGCTTGAAAATAGTTTTTATATAGATACGTATGTATAGGCATGATTCCAGTTGAAAATATTTTAACCCTCACCTATACCAGTAGTCAGACATTGTAGTGTGCATTCCAGTGCGCCTGAAAGTATTAACTACTATGGGCTTAGAGCTAGGTTCCTTATTTTAATTAAATTAGCACATAAAACACATAATGTTCATGCATAAAAGGATTACACCTTATTTTAATCAAGTAAACACATAAACTGTATCATGTTAGAGAATTCCTGGTAGGCTCTAATTTTAACCGTTTAAGGGAAATGAAGTAATTAATCAGGTTTCATGAATTCTTTAACCACTTAAATATTTATTAATCACATTATAATCTCAATTATAAAATTAGAAATTAAATTTAGAATTTAATTTGACAATGTAGGTTATATTTTGAAAATAATTCACAATTTACCGATTTTTGGAAAATTCAGATAAAATCTTTATTTAAAAATTCCAAAACCTAATTTATAATTAATTTTATATTAATTTCGAAATTAATTCAATAAATGTTGACCAAAACGTCAAAATTACTATTCAAAACATTTACTATTCAATTTCTTATGAATTAAACACTTTATAACATAAAATCAATCTCTCTCACACACACACTAGCACACGGTCCACACATTGATCCAAGAACACTAAGAACATGTTCTTATGTCTATTTGAATATTCAAAGAGGGTATGTAACACACTTGATCATATTCATATTTATAACATAGAATTTGAAGCATAATATAGCAAAATATATTAATTGTAGCGCCCGAAGCGGCGAGCCACCACATCCCCCGCACCTAGCCTCGAACCCACATATGAAATAGAAATCCATACATGAGCCCAAGACTAAGCGAACGGGAACCTACACGCACTCGCTAGGCCAGGCGGAGCTAAGACAGGACCTGAGCGCGCAAGAAAAAAAATAAGGAACGGAAGCATATAACAAAATCCAAGAAGATAAATCCACAAAATATACAAAATAGAAATTCGTAAATAATTCATTAACAAATGCATAACATATACATACTTCAATTACAACAATCGAATCATATACAAAAGCATGACTGATTGCAAATGAAAATACAACTCGAACTAGAAGACTTGAACCCGACCGACTCAAGACTCCGCCTAGCAAGCCCAACCTGCAAACTGAAAAGTTGAAAGGAGAGGGTCAGTCCACCGACTGAGTGAGGGGGCTAACGCACACCCACACACATATATATACATAGAGCAAAGCACGTATTAAACGAAAGATTATGAACCGGGAGTAGGGTTTTGCATACCAAAACCATCTTCCAAAAAGATCTCATATTTATACGTATGTTCATATCTTCTTAAGTTTGAAAAATCGAAAGGATTCATAGATTCAAAAACGCATATAGATTCATATTGAAATTCAGAGGGATTCATATTAAAACTCATATGGATTCTTATATTCATAATAATTCAAACCTTAACATAAAATCTCTTATTGAAATCGAAAGATCCTATCCCGTTTCATAATCAAAATAACAAAAGAATTCAAATACCCGGCGAGTACGGGTTAACTTTAACAAAAGAATTCATAAGAATCGTAATGAAACATAAATACATAAAATTCATAAAACACATATTCCCGTATTCCATCCACCTTCTCCGAAAGTCTGCACGCAGGTTACGGGCCCACATCGTGCAACTCGATACCGATACGTGGGGTAGCGATCCCGCAACGTACCTTAGGGAGCACGTGCACAGAGGTGATAACCGGCGACCCCAACAGCCGCACCGGGTCTCCCTTACCCACGCCTCCAGGGCCCAGAGATTCATAAGATTCATAAGGATTCGTAAGATTCATAAGGATTCATAAGATTCATAAGGATTCATACCTAACTCGCAAAACCTAGAAACATACGATTTATACTTAAGAAACATACCATAAGAAACATACCTTACCGTGCAACTCGGCATATGCTATACATTACCCCTCCGTGTCTTCCTAATTCACAATATGCTGAGGGAAATCCATAGTTTACGTAACGATACACGGTTTGGAGCATAGCCTCGTTGCAAAACCATTTTAAGCTTATATACGCCCATACGTATAATTTCAGAAGGATTCATATCAAGTCGAATTAACAAAGTTCATAAAATATCGTAAGACACATATTTAATATAAATATAGTATATATTCGCATGCGGGCTTGAAAACGAGCATATAGGGTTGTAGGTCGCTTTAACTAAAACAAAAATCCTAAAACCTCACCTTTTACCGAAAGTGCTCAGGAGTGAGCGTTGACGACCAAGAAGAAGCTAAATGGTGGATCCGACATTTCCCGAACCCAAATCTGGGACAAACAAATACATACTCAAGACTTAGACTCGATCATGAACCAATTAGACGCACGGCAACTCATACTAATGCAAACGGATGCAATGCATATCATATAGGTTCATGCTTAGGTGTATCGGAGCAAATAATGAAATATCACATAAGGAATTCAAGGATTAAACTCATATCATATTAAATAAGCTCATAATGTATCATATATTAACATACCATATGCATTCATAAGCTTGAAGTTCAAAGAAATAACAAGAGATGCAAGAAAGTGTTAAGCGTTTCACATATTGATCATAAATTCACGTACAATTACACTTAGAAAACAAGGTCATAAACTTAAAATAATTAATGAAACATAACATTTTACAACATATTAACATATTACGATCACAATCGGGGTGGGAATTAATGAGAAAAACGAAATAAAAGCACAAAATAGGGCTTCAAGTGAAAAGTGGCCAAAGCTGACAGATTTCCGAAACGGACAAGCTGTACGAAAACAGGAATATCTTGAGTTTCACGAATGGGAATTGAGTTTTGTTTCTTGGAAATGAAACTAGACACATACATCTATAAAATGGTAGGTAGCTCTAATCATGGTTCAAAGCGAGGCGAAAATGGCGTAGGTTTGAAGTTGAACGAGTGCAGACTCTCGGCGAAGTGGCGACACCAAATTAAAATGATTATATCTCACAATCTAGAACGGATTTTGGGGTGATTCCAATTGGAGATTGTTCTAGACTCAATAAGGTTAGACATATCCAAAAATAAGCTCAAACGGAGTTCGTATGAAGGGGTAACCGGCCAGGTAAATCACAAGACAAAAGTTACCCGCCCCGGGTAAAACAGTCCAGAAAGTTTCTGCGTAAAGGGGTACCCGCCCGGGGAGTTTTCTTCACAAAATCTACCCGCCCGGGTAGAGGCTTACAGCGGGAAAAAGAGGAAGAACAGGGCTGTTACGAGATGGAGGAAGAAGGGAAACCAAAGCAGCACATATAGACATGAAATGGAGCATAAAACATGACCAAATTCTTCACACAAAAGCACATAACAACCGGAAATGAAAGGGGATGAAAAGGATCAACATGTATGCATCTTAAACTTCAAGAAATGTAAGGTTAAATCATGGAAACTCATATAATACTCATCTACCATGAAATCTAAGCTTATATACCCAATAATGAAGTTCAAGTGATCAAAAATCATACATCAACTCAAGCTATAACCCAAAGATGGCAAGAGATCTCATATATAAACACATAACCCTTACTATTCACTCCATACATCATATCTCAATCAATAATGGTTCAAATTCAGAAACTCTTGAAGTAATAAGACTACAAAAGGAAATAGATATCGATCATACACTTACCCCTTGAATATGGTTGAGTTTGAAGAAGATTTGAGCTCCAAACACTTCCTTGGTGAATAGTGACGAGTTGAGAATGGTTTCTCCAAAGTTTGCAGCTATTTTCCCCTTTTTCCTTGGTTTGAACGAAATGGAGAGAGAATGGAGTGATAGTGTGCTGAGATGGGGTTAAGTGGGACCAAGATTCATGTAAAAAGGTTTAAAATTGAAGAACTTATGGGCAATTTACTGAAAGGTGGTCATTTAGGCACTCATAGCTTGTTTCGGTCAAATTTAGGAGTATCAAATGGGCTTAGAAAAATATAAGTCTAGGTTCATTAGCTTTCAAATCTCGTTACGAGTCTGGCGCCACTTCCAGAATTCAAATCCGAATTCCCGAGCTCATGATATGGCCTCCAGAATCCGAGGCGCGCTAAAACTCGTTAGGCCCTCGAATCCCCAAAGACAAAGAATGGTCTCCGACCAATTCAAACAAGTATAAATGAATAATATAAACACGTTAACGAGTTTATAAATCACATAATTCAAGTATATCACATATTTACGAAGTTCGGAATTAAAAATCAAGTAGTAGAAATTAAATACGGAAATTAAAGTGTAAAACTCAAATGTTAACGGCATATAAATCACTTAAACAATTAAATAAACACATAAGTTAAATCAAAAGGAAATAAAACGTCGGTAAACCCTCAAGTGACGTCATACCTGGTTTACCGAAGAAACTGGGGTGTCACATTAATTCTCTATAAAAAATAATTCTAAATAAATTATTCTTGACATGAATTTAATCAAACAAGATCATAATTATTTAAACACATATTCATATCATATCATATCATAACTCTTGCATTTAATTAAATAAAATGCATATATGTTATCACATTTTTCCTAAACTAGCATAAATAGCATATATTTCATAAAATAAACTCCTAAAGCATACTTTAATTAAATCTAAGCATGATATACTCACAAACACCCTAAGAACATATTATAAAGCATGAAATAATAAAAGAACAAGACTCATACCTTAGAGAGAGAGGAGTGGCCGAACTAGGGAGAGAAAGTTAGTGATTTTGGTGTAGTTTTGGAAATGAGCTTGGAGGGGTATTTATACTTGGGATTTAGGGACTTACCTTGCAATTTCTAAGAGTTTAGGGGGGATGTGGAAGCTTCATATTCTAGACAAACGCTTGGTTGCTACTTAGGTAATGTGGATGAATTATATTTTAGACATATGCTTGGTAATTAGATAGGAAATGTGTAGCACCCACAAGTAGGGCCACATCCCCTGCACCATAATCCAAACCCGAATACGAAATGGAATGTCCGTACCCGAATCCGAATCATAGCGAACGGGAGACCTAACACACCCACTAGGCTAGGCGGAGCTAAACAACACCAAATCAGAGTATGCGGAAGCGAATAAATAAAAGCAACAAGTAACGATCATCACATATATATGTATAGGTACCAACCCACACCTATCCATATAGTATTTACATATAGGTACCAACACTTCAACCTGTGCAAAACCATCACGGCTCGAGCAAAATAGTATTTACAAGTCACTTGTACAGATACAAAATAATAAAGTGCAAATATGTAGGTGCACCTAACGAGACCTAGACTGACAAGTGCATAAAGAAGACACACTTCTCCGCCTAGCTCACGCTCCCAAAACCTGCAACTAAAAGAGTAAATGAGGGTCAGTCAACTGACTGAGTGAGGGGGCTAACGCACACCCACACCCTATATATATAAAGCAGAGCACAAAGCAAAGGGGTGGAATTATGAACCGGAATAGGTTTTACAAACTAAAACTTTCAAAACAAATACATATACTTTAAAACATTTCATAAACACTATCCCGATTCATAGTTCCCTATATAACACAATAGAACACAATGCTCAATGAGAACGAGCTTCCAACCTTTACTCCTCAGAACAAACAAAACAGAAATCACACCCCCACCTCCACACCAATGATGGAAGAGCCACCGGCGGCCCTAACCATCCATACATATACAGACTCACGAGGGGTAGCGAACCCACATCGTGTCCTCCCCGGTTTTTACGCCGAAGGCATCGAAATATCACACCTTCCCTAGCTCCTGGAGTCACGTGTGATATATCGGATGGAGACTACGCACAGGCCGAACCTCGACGGCCCGAACCGTCCCGAGGGTCCCTTACCCGTAGCTCCTTGGATCCACAAACACAAGTCATAACATATGCCAAATCTTTCATGGCAATCTCGCTAACGGAAACATAAAGTCTTTTCCAAAACTTAGCTTACATATGCTTATATAGTACCTTTCCAAAGCAAGAGTATTCACAAGGTCATAAACATATTCTAATCAACACATACATAGCTATATATATAATGTATAGTCACATGCACGGCTTGAAAACACCACATAAGGCTTTAGGTCACTTAACTAATAAAAGTCCTAAACCTCACCTTGTGCGTGACAAAAAGCGAGCAGACGTGAACAACCTACGCCTCGGGCTCGTCAACTGGAACCTCCTCTGAAAAGAAAACACGAAAGCCCAAGACTTAGACTCTATATGAACCCAAATAGGACGCTCGGCAAAATGCATGATTCATGATTACATATAAAATACTACAATTAGGTCATATAATTCACAAATTATAGCACAACATAATTATTTACAATTTATTATGCAATAAAAATCGAGTTAACAATTAACAGGTGAAAGAAAAGCAATTAAAGTCATAACATAGCATAATCAAAGCAAAAAGAAGCAGTGGCAGCTCCCAGGTTTCGGGAAGGGGTGGGAACGGCCCTTTCACTGTAGGGAACGGTCGTTCCCACACTCGCCCAAAGTTTCTGGAGGATGGGAACGGCCGTTCCCAGTTTGTACTGGGGACGGGAATGGCCGTTCCCAAAATACCCAAAATCCTCCCCGAGCGTCTGTAAGTTTGAACTAAAAATCAAAGGTTTGGCCATGGGAACGGCCCTTCCCATTCCCAGTGAAAACTGGGAACGGCCGTTCCCACTCTCGGCAAGGAACAGTAAATGGCCCGGAAGGGCCGTTCCCAGTTTATAACTGGGGTGGGAACGGCCGTTCCGGCCTGGTTCGAAAAGCTGGAGCAGAAAACATTACAGAAGCAGGGGAGCTTCAAATTTTGCCCAAAATGGCCAAAATCCCTAACCTTAAAGTTGCCACAACTTCTCAAATTGCACAAACAATTCACATAAATCATGCTTGACATAAAAACACTCAAATAACTCAAGAAAAACGAAAATTAAAGGCATGATCTAAGGATGCAATAATCAAGCCAAAATCATGCTCATTCATAAATGCTCAACTACTAAGAGAAACTAGGCAATAAATGTAACACATACAACCTATACAACTCATATATAAAGCTAGGATTCAATACATCAAGCATAGGGCAAGTATTTAGCAAAAACACCAAACCCTCACTATTCACGTAGGGAAGCTAAGGCATATAAAACTCACTCCAAACTCAGAAATTAAACCATAGAAATGACGAGCACGACGAGGGGATTCCGAAACATACTTGAGTTCGAGAAAAGACGAAGAAACGAGGGAGATCTTGGTTTGAGAAGGTTGGATGATCAACTTGGGGTTTTTCTTCCTTGGGCAAGAGTTGCTGCTGCTTCACGTAAAATGAAGGAAAGGGAAAATGGTTCAGCCTTTAAGGCTGGACCGGTTCGGTTCACAGGTTCGGTTCAAGGTGTTCTGGTTCAAGTTGGTTCAGTTCAACAATTACGGGTTCACACAAGGCCAACTCAATTAAAACAAGTAATTCACATACAACATTTATTCAAATAAATTCATAAAATTCATATACAATTAATTAAAACGTAAATAATATTAAATCACATATTTTACCTGTACCGACTGTGAGTCGGGGTGTCACAAAATGTGGGGAAAATATGTTCATTTATTTAAACTTTCTAGAAGGTTTATGTTGAATAAAAATAAATATAAAATGGTATAAAATTTATTCAAGAGTCGAGAGGTGAAAACTTGATGTAGTAAATTAATGAAAGAACGAGTGAAAAATAAGCTTCATTTTGATTATAAATGTGGAATATTTAGAGTTTTTGTTTATAAATTATGAATATTAAAGATGATGAAAATCATGAGAAAATTATATAAACGAAGCTATGACGAAGTCTAAAGGTTGTAAAAATTATCATATTTTAGAGAAAAATTCAAGAAACGTTTTGAGTAAAATTTCGAATATTGAGTGAAAGCTAATTGTTTAAAATAAAATGACAATTTTTAGAAAGGAAAATATTTATAAAATATGCTATGGTTGGAATCAAGTTTTGGTAAATGCATGAAAATTCACAAAATAATTCAAGGATCGTTTTGGTTATAATATTGAATATCAGAACGTGGATGAGTAAAGAGTTATTTACGATCGAACTATAAGCTAGGGTTTTGCCGATTTTTGATGCTACTAGAGTTAGGATAGGAATTATGGTTCACGGAGAGTGTCAAGATCCTCGAAATAATGTGAGGACTCTTTTGGTCATAATATTGGATAGTAAAAGTACTTTCGGGAATGTAAGAAAATTCTAGGGTTGTAGGGGTATTTTCGTAATTTCCAACTTGCCCCTGTTTCGGGCTGTTACATAACATGAGGCTAAAGGCTTTATTAGGATTTGGGCTCAAATAAATGACTTTCGGCCCAATAGGTCAAATTTAAAAGGTTTAAGGTCTAAATGGTTTCCGAAAAATATAAAGTAAATTTCATTAGATCCGAATCACCGAATCAAGTCCAATGGTGGTGTCGGAATTCGAATTTAAACTCTTGAGCTCATATTGGTCCCGAACGACCCAAACCTACCTAACTCAAGTTAGGCCTCAAACACACCAATAGGTCCAAGTCCTATTTAAATCCAACTCTAACAATTAATTTAAATTCACATAAGTTCCGTTCTTAGGTTGTCATGCAAGAATTCATATTTCATCATTTTGCATTTTAGTCAATTAAATCCCATTTTCAATCAAGGTTGGAATTAAACACATAAAAAGGGAATTAAATTACATAATGCATAAAGTAAACTCTCTCGTGACGCATACCTGTGCGATTTATCGGACGGGGCGTCACAATGCATTTGTTACAAAATCTTTCAACATCTCGTTTCATGTGAGGCCAAAAGAAGTGTTCTTTAATCTTGTTCAAAGTTTTCGAAACACCAAAATGCCCCATCAAACGACCCCCATGAGACTCACACACAAGTAATTGACGTAAGGAACAATTTGGTATACACAACTTGTTTTCTCGAAAGAGATAGCCATCTTGAAAAAAATATTTATCACAAGGTTTCAATTCACAAGATGCAAAGACTTCGGAAAAATCAGAATCACTCACATATAATTCCTTAATGTGATCAAATCCCATGAATTTAGTACTAAGGGTAGAGAGAAGAGTGTACCTACGTGATAGTGCATCTGCCACAACGTTGTCCTTACCGTTTTTGTATTGAATCACATAAGGAAACATCTCTATGAACTCAACCCAACGAGCATGCCTCCGGTTCAAGCTCCCTTGCCCCTTCAAGTGCTTCAAGGACTCATGATCCGAGTGAATGATGAATTCTTTTGACCACAAATAGTGCTACCACGTTTCTAGGGCTCGAACCAAAGCATACAATTCCTTGTCATAGGTGGAATAGTTCAAGGCTGCTCCATTTAATTTCTCACTAAAGTAACCGATTGGCCTCCTTTCTTGCATAAGCATGGCACCTATACCAATACTGGAAGCATCATATTCGATTTCAAAGGTTTTAAAGAAATTTGGTAAAAGTAAAAGAGGAGCTGAACTTAGCTTTGACTTCAACGTTTGAAATGCCTTTTCTTGAGCTTCCCCCCACTTGAATCCAACACTCTTCTTGATAACTTCCGTCAAATGAGCTGCAATGGTGCTGAAATTTGGCACAAATCTCCTATAGAATCCGGCTAAACCATGAAAGCTTCGAACTTCCATAATGGACTTAGGTGTAGGCCACTCTTAAATTGCTTTCACCTTTTCTTCATCTACTTCGATACCGCCTACACTTACAACGAACCCAAGAAACACAATTCTATCCATGGAAAAATTACACTTTTTGAGGTTAGCATACAATTTCTCTTTTCTTAACACCTCAAGTACCATTTTCAAATGCACAACATGTTCATGCAAGTTATGGCTGTAAATTAATATATCATCAAAATAAACGACTACAAACTTGCCAATATAAGCACGTAACACATGATTCATCAATCTCATGAATGTACTAGGTGCATTAGTTAAACCAAAGGGCATTACTAACCATTCATACAGTTCATGCTTTGTTTTAAATGTTGTTTTCCATTCATCAACTTCTTACATGTGTATTTGATGATATCCACTTTTCAAATCAATCTTAGAGAAAATTGTAGAACCATGCAATTCATCAATCATATCATCAAGGCGAGATATGGGATAATGATACTCTACCGTGATCTTGTTGACAGCCCTAGAATCCACGTACATTCGCCAAGTACCATTCTTTTTGGGCGCCAAAAGAACCGGAATAGCACATGGACTTATGCTCTCAAGTACGTACCCTTTCTCAAGCAATTCCTCGACTTGTTTTTAGAGTTCCTTAGCTTCTTGAGGGGTGCTTCTATAGGCTGGTAGATTTGGAATTGTAGCCCCCGGAATTAGGTCAATTTGGTGCTCTATCCCACGAATTGGAGGCAATCCGGGTGGAATCTCCTCCGGAAACACATCTTTGAACTCCTACAAAAGAGTGGAAGCAATACTAGGTAGGGGAGGTGTGTTGTTAGAAGATAAGAAGGTCTTCTTATACATCATTATCATCACCAACTTTTCTTTTTTAAAAACACTCTCAATTTCTTTTTCTTTTGTAAGGAAACTCATTTTCTTCTTTTCTTTCTTTTCAACTTTTTTTTTTCCTCCCTTCTCACATTCTTTCTTTTCAACTACTTTTTTTACTCCTTCTTTTTCACATTCACTATTATAATCATTTCGTTTAGAAGAGGCTGAAATAGACTCTTTCAATTGGCATTGTTCTTTGTACACTTGATTGGGTGGTAGAGGTGCCAAAATGATGTTTCGGCAGTCTTTGGTAAAACTATACCTGTTTTTGTATCCATTATGCAATGTCCTCCTATCAAATTACCACGGCCTCCCAAGCAAAATATTTCTGGCATGCATAGGTACCATATCACAAAGTACTTCATCCGTGTATTCACAATGGAAAAAGAAATGAGAACTTGTTTTGTTACCTTCAACTCACCAAGTTCATTGAGCCATTAGAGCTTGTAGGGTTTCGGATGCTTCAAGGTTTTGAGTCTCTACTAACAATTTGCTAGCAACATTCACACAACTCCCTCCATCAATGATCAATCCACACACTCATTCCCTAACATGACACCGAGTGTAAAAGATGTTCTCTCGTTGCTGTTCATCCTTCTCCTCTAGGGTTTGCATGTGTAAAACCCTAAGGATCACCAAACTTTTCCCTACAACCGCATGCTCAACATCACTCTCCTCATCCGGTGAATCATGGTCTACTTCATGGCCCTCAGTTTCAGTTTCAATCTCTCCATTATCCAACATGATCATGGCCTTCTTATTTGGACATTGGGATATAATATGACCTGATCCATGACACTTGAAACATTTAATATCACGGGAGCATTGAGTAGAAGAATTACCTTTCTCAAATGATCCCTTACCCACGGGTGGATCCTCCTTAGGTTTGGGATGTTTTTCATGTGCTTTTGAAGTAGAAGTCCACTTAGCTTTATAAGGGTTTTGTTCATCAAGTTTAGTAACCGTACGCCCTTTCTTGAGTTGCCTATCAACTTTAATAGCCATATGAACCACTTCATCAAGTTCAACATAGTGATGAAGCTCCACTATGTTTGCAATCTCTCGGTTGAGCCACATATGAACCGAGCCATAGTTGCCTCTTGGTCTTCCTCCACATTTGCCCTAATCATGGCCATCTCCATTTCTTTGTGGTACTCCTCTACGGTCTTGAATCCTTGCCTCAAGCTTTGTAATTTGAGGTGTAAGTCACGGTAGTAATCAGGAGGTACAAAACGTTTCCTTAAGGCCACTTTCATATCATTCCAATTATCAATAGGATACTCACCACTTCTCCTCCTATTTAGCATCAATTGATCCTACCATACAATGGTATATTCCGTGAAGGACACGGCTGCAAGCTTAACCTTCTTTTCCTCCGAGTAGTTATGACACTCAAACACCATTTCCACTTTTCTTTCCCATTCAATATAGGCCTCCAAATAAAAAGAGATCAGCTGCTCGGAATATGCCATTGTATGGTGCGATCAATTGATGCTAAATAGGAGGAGAAGTGGTGAGTATTCTATTGATAATTGGAATGATATGAAAGTGTCCTTAAGGAAACATTTTATACGTCCTCATTACTACCATGACTTACACCTCAAATTACAAAGCTTGAGGCAAGGATTCAAGACCGTAGAGGAGTACCACAAAGAAATGGAGATGGCCATGATTAGGGCAAATGTGGAGGAAGACCAAGAGGCAACTATGGCTCGTTCCATATGTGGTCTCAACCGAGAGATTGCAAACATACTGGAGCTTCATCACTATGTTGAACTTGATGAAGTGGTTCATATGGCTATCAAAGTTGAAAGGCAACTCAAGAAGTGGCGTACGGTTACTAAACGTGATGAACAAAACCCTTCTAAAGCTAAGTGGACTTCTACTTCAAAAGCACCCAAAAAACAGCCCAAACCTAAGGAGGATCCACTCGTGGCTAAGGGATCATTTGAGAAAGGTAATACTTCTACTCAATGCACTCGTGATATTAAATGTTTCAAGTGTCATGGATCAGGTCATACTATGTCCCAATGTCCAAATAAGAAGGCCATGATCATGTTGGATAATAGAGAGATTAAAACTGAAAGTGAGGGCCATGAAGTAAACCATGATTCACCGGATGAGGAGAGTGATGTTGAGCATGCGGTTGTAGGGCAAAGTTTGGTGATCCTTAGGGCTTTACACATGCAAACCCTAGAGGACAAGGATGAACAGCAACGAGAGAATATCTTTTACACTCGGTGTCATGTTAGGGAATGAGTGTGTGGATTGATCATTGATGGAGGGAGTTGTGTGAATGTTGCTTGCAAATTGTTGGTAGAGAGGCTCGAACTCAAAACCATGAAGCATCCGAAACCCTACAAGCTCCAATGGCTCAAAGAACTTTGTGAGTTGAAGGTAACAAAACAAGTTCTCATTTCTTTTTCCATTGTTAAATACACGGATGAAGTACTTTGTGATGTGGTACCTATGCATGTCGGACATATTTTGCTTGGGAGGTCGTGGCAAGTTGATAGGAGGACATTGCATGATGGATACAAAAACAGGTATAGTTTTACCAAAGACGGCCGAAACATTATTTTGGCACCTCTACCACCCAACCAAGTGTACAAAGAACAATGCCAATTGAAAGAGTCTATTTCAGCCTCTTCTAAACGAAATGATGGTAATAGTGAATGTGAAAAAGAAGGAGAAAAAAAAGTAGTTGAAAAGAAAGAAAGTGAAAAGGGAGGAAAAAAAGAAGTTGAAAAGAAAGAAAAGAAGAAAATGAGTTTCCTCACAAAAGAAAAAGAAATTGAGAGTGTTTTTAAGAAGAAAAGTTGGTGATCATAATGATGTATAAGAAGACCTTCTTATCTTCTAACGACATACCTCCCCTACCTAGTATTGCTCTCTCTCTTTTGTAGGAGTTCAAAGATGTGTTTCCGGACGTGAGAGCATGAGTCCATATGTTGTTCCGGTTCTTTTGGTGCATAAAAAGGATAGTACTTGGCGAATGTAGGTAGATTGTAGGGCTATCAACAAGATCACGGTAAAGTATCGTTATCTCATACCTCGCCTTGATGATATGATTGATTAATTGCATGGTTCTACAATTTTCTCTAAGATTGATTTGAAAAGTGGATATCATCAAATACGCATGTAAGAAGGTGGTGAATGAAAAACGGCATTTAAAACAAAGCATGGATTGTATGAATGGTTAGTAATGCCCTTCGGTTTAACTAATGCACCTAGTACATTCATGAGATTGATGAATCATGGGTTACGTGCTTATATTGGCAAGTTTGTAGTCGTTTATTTTGATGATATATTAATTTACAGCCATAACTTGCACGAACATGTTGTACATTTGAAAATGGTACTTGAGGTGTTAAGAAAAGAGAAATTGTATGCTAACCTCAAAACGTGTAATTTTTCCATGGATAGAATTGTGTTTCTTGGATTCGTTGTAAGTGTAGGCGGTATCGAAGTAGATGAAGAAAAGGTGAAAGCAATTTAAGAGTGGCCTACACCTAAGTCCATTACGGAAGTTCGAAGCTTTCATGGTTTAGCCGGATTCTATAGGAGATTTGTACCCAATTTCAGCACCATTGCAGCTCCTTTGATTGAAGTTATCAAGAAGAGTGTTGGATTCAAGTGGGGGGAAGCTCAAGAAAAGGCGTTTCAAATGTTGAAGTCAAAGCTAAGTTCAACTCCTCTTTTACTTTTATCGAATTTCTCTAAAACCTTTGAAATCGAATGTGATGCTTCCGGTATTGGTATAGGTTCCGTGCTTATGCAAGAAAGGAGGTCAATCGCTTACTTTTGTGAGTAATTAAATGGGGCAGCCTTGAACTATTCCACCTATGATAAGGAATTGTATGCTTTGGTTCGAGCCCTAGAAACGTGGTAGCACTATTTGTGGTTAAAAGAATTCATCACTCACTCGGATCATGAGTCCTTGAAGCACTTGAAGGGGCAAGGGAGCTTGGACCGGAGGCATGTTGGTGGGTTTGAGTTCATAGAGATGTTTCCTTATGTGATTCAATACAAAAAGGGTAAGGACAACGTTGTGGCAGATGCACTATCACGTAGGTACACTCTTCTCTCTACCCTTAATACTAAATTCATAGAATTCGATCACATTAAGGAATTATATGTGAGTGATTTTGATTTTGCCGAAGTCTTTGCATCTTGTGAATTGAAACCTTGTGATAAATATTTTGTTTAAGATGGCTATCTCTTTCGAGAAAACAAGTTGTTTATACCTAATTGTTCCTTACGTCAATTACTTGTGCGTGAGTCTCATGGGGGTGGTTGGATGGGGCATTTTGGTGTTTTGAAAACTTTGAACATGATTAAAGAACACTTCTTTTGGCCTCACATGAAACGAGATGTTGAAAGATTTTGTAACAAATGCATAACTTGTTGGAAGGCAAAATCACGAGTTAAACCTCATGGTCTTTACACACCTTTGCCGGTTCCAACTCATCCTTGGGTAGATTTGTCTATGGATTTTGTGTTAGGAATGCTTAGAACACAAAACGGGAAAGATTCAATTTTCGTTGTTGTTGACCGTTTCTCTAAAATGGCTCATTTTATCCCTTGTAATAAAACGGATGATGCAACAAATGTGGCAGGTTTATTCTTTAAAGAAGTGGGAAGGCTTCAATGAATTCCAAAGTCTATTGTAAGTGATGGAGATGTGAAGTTCTTAAGTCATTTTTGGAGGGTTTTGTGGGGGAAATTGGGAACTAAGTTGTTGTTTTCAACCACTTGTCATCCTCAAATGGATGGATAAACAGAAGTTGTAAATAGAACCTTGGGAACTCTTTTAAGGGCTCTTTTTAAAACATATTCAAAGAATTGGGTTGAATGTATTCCGTTTGTTGAATTTGCTTATAATCGTTCAATACATTCTTCTACTTCCTTTTCACCTTTTGAAGTTGTGTATGGATTTAACCCTTTAACCCCTGTCGATTTACTTCCTTTGCCTATGACTGAGCTTATGAGTTTAGATGGAAAAGAGAAGGTTGAACGAGTGAAGAAAATGCATGAAGATGCACAACTTCATATCCCCAAGAGAAACAATCAAGATATGATCCATGCTAACAAGGGGCCAAGGAAGGTTGTTTTCAAGAAAGGTGATTTAGTTTGGGTACATTTTAGGAAGGAGAGATTCAATAACCAACGGAAGTCCAAGCTTGATCCAAGGGGACATGGACCATTCAAAGTGTTCGAGAGGATTAATGATAATGCATACAAAATTGATCTTCCGGGTAAGTATAGTCTAAGTGCAACTTTTAATAAGGCTGATTTAACTCCTTTTGATGAAGATTTTGATTCGAGGTCCAATCCTTTTCAAGAAGGGGAGGATGATATGAACATAAGATAAGGCCACACTTTGATCATATCAAGATGAACCAAGTTATGTTGGACCTATCACACGGTCACGGTCCAAAAGAATGCAAGAGGAAGTTTAATCTCTTTTGATCCAAATAACTCAAGAAGAGCCCCAAGAAGACAAGTATTTCGCTGGATCCAATCCACCTTGTTTCAATGTCTTAGTGATCGAATTTTAAGCCCAAATTAGGTTAAGTTTATTGTAATTTGGCTCTGAACTATTATATTATACTTTGGGCCATCTTTGTATTTATTTTCCATGCATTTAGATTAGGTTAAGCCCATTTTTTTTAACCTACTAGGAAAGTGACGAGAATAGCTTGTCTCTTTGAATTCTGAATTGTCCCCTAGAATTCCCATTCATGCATCTTTATATTCCAACCTTGTATTTTGTTTTTTTTCAGTCAACTCTTAATGAATTGTGATTCAAGTGAGTTAAACTCTATAGTTCTTAGCTGCACGTCATTAGGGTTTCAAACCCTCCACCGGATAATGTCATTTCCCGACTCATTATAGTCGACCGGGTGCATTACTTTTCAAATCTGATAGTGTTGGTTCCTTGCTCATTATAGCAAACGGGTCACACTCCTCAATTTTAACCTTGAAGTGGACCATCGAAAATCAAGAACTCCAAGTATTGGTATTGGGTTTCATGGCAAGTACGTGGAGTTCGTATCACCATCCCCAGTTCATTCTGGGAACGGTCGTTCCCACTCCTTTGAATCAAAGCCGGCGCGCATGGGAACGGTCGTTCCCATTTTGGCCTACGAGCCGGAAGGGTCGTTCCCAACATAAGTCGCCATTTTAATTTATAAAGCGCAAGGGTATTTTTGGAGAGCCATGGGAACGACCCTTCCCACAATGAACTGAAACTGGGAACGACCGTTCCCAGGTCTGTGGCAGAACAAAACCTATTGCATAAAATTGAGATTTTGGATTTTAATTCCAATGCCTTTATTGATCACAAATTGTTATTATATGATCAATTACCTGTTAAAACAAGATGCTTTCATGCTAGATTGAGTTTCTCTCGTCTTCTCGTTGCATTTTCACCGTTCGTCATATTTGGTCCATTTTGAGTCAAGTCTCACGTACACATGTCTTTCTTGCGCAGACCAGCTTCCCCGTGACGAGGAGCAGGGCCCGTAGGCCATGTCTTTACTCGTATTTTGTCGGTAAAGGTGAGGTTTAATTGTTAGGTACATAGAACCCGTATAACCCTTATGTGAAGTTTTGGGCCAAAAGGTATATATATTTATCTATAATCATTTCTAAACTCGTAAATAATTGCTAGCAAGTCATGTTCATGAAAAGCAATTCATGTATTGTGATTAATCGTGATAGTGTATTGGCGAGTAGCATGATAGCACTTTGGGCCCGAGGGTTAGTGTATGAGCCAATCGGGAAAGCATAGGGCTGACGGGTGACTCTGCACTCCCCTCATCATTTGGGATGACCCCTGAATTCACTAGGAGGTTTGGTGGAGGAAGTAATCCCGTACGGGGGAGTCATGTTCCCGACGTACGTAGCATGGATGGATAGGGTCTTCCAAACCCACCATCACCTAGAGGGAAAGGAGTTCATGAAATTGCTACTTGTGCACTATAATAAAATGTATGATCACATGATAATTAAACAAGCATGTAGTGCCACTATTGGTGTAAGGTTGGAGAATTGCCTTCACTCGCCGGGCTACGTATTGAAGGGAATTGATAGAATGAATTTATTAACTTGATAGTCGTAATCTCGGGCGATGAATGTTTCATTCTGGAACTTATATTACTTTTTTATAAAAGCGTTAACCGAGGTTATAACTTGCATGTTACTTGTGTTTATATATATATGCCCCTCACTCAGTCTTCCATAGACTGACGCCTCCACCTTTCAGATTTTCACCTTGGCATGCTAGGCGGGAGTCGGGTCGTGTCGTCCAGCTGAGTCTAGCACTTCATACATTTTCATGATGTTGATATTTCCAGATTTATTATGTTATGGTTATTGTTAGCATTTAGAGACTTATGTATGTATAGTATGTTGGAGATGATAAAGTATTGATATGCTAGCTAGAATAGGATGGGCTTTTGAGATGTTTGATATATGCTAATAAAATGATAATGTTATGCTTCCGCGTTTGAATTTTCGTGTGTTGGATTTAATTCATTTGGGTATAGTCTAGTCCCGTCTAGCTAGCTTGTTTCTTTTATGTGTCACCCGTTCGCTATAGGTTGGCTCATGCACGGATTATCCATTTCATATGCGGATCGACCTATAGTGCGGGGGTGTGGCATCTTTACGTAAAGGGGTGCTACAGATATTGTTATGTGCTATTGAATTCCTTGAGCTCGTCCCTACTTGCAGATGTGACTATATGGTTTATAGATAGAAATTTAATCATTCGCCACTCACAGGTGAAGTCCAGATTTACTGTGACTCTCGTATTATTGCATAATACCGTTTCTGTAGGTGAGGTTTAAACTATTTCAACTGGAACCATGAATATTCCTACGTATTCAAATGATTTCAAAATCAACGCCTTCGGGTGCAAAGATTCTTATCTTTCAAGTTAAACGCTTTCCCATTTTGGGGCAAGACTTCAAGTTTAAAGTTAATGGTTTCTGACATACGTTCTGTTCACTGCTATACTGTCTTGATTAAAGTTCCAGTTCTTGAACTCTGTGTGCTTTGCACTTTTGAATATTTTGGATAATGCAAGCCTTGAAATCATGTCTTGTTGGGCCCTGACGGTATGGTTGAGTAGTAGACCGGGAGGCGTGCGCTCATGGCTACTATGATACTGGCCGTCCTTGTTGGTCATGATGATGGTTATAATCGGAGGTTGGTTATACCACACCATGATCGGGAGAGGTGGATGTAATTCCTCCCATTCTTGTTTACGTCACCGCGGGGTAGCACCCTGGGCGCGACAACTGGAGGAAGAAGGATGGTGCATGTGATCATGGGTGTCAGGATCCTAATCGGTCTCGATACCAATTATGTTAAATGTTTTCTGGGAGTAAAGGTTGGAGACTGCCTAGCTTGCGGGCAAATTCTGTTTTAAAGACTGGTTCATACTTTCAGAAAATGTACCCTATACCCTATTCCCTTTTGTAAAAGTATGTATGAACCATAACCTCTGATGTGTGCACATGTGTGCGTTTGCTTGGAAATATTATTTCAAAGTAATGCTTTGAAGTACGGTTCTGAATTAAAGTTTTAAAGAAAAAGCTCTAAAATTCAGTTTTAAAGTACAATTTGAAGTAAACCCCTTCTGAAAGTCCTAAAGCTTTCAAGTACTTATTTTGTTTCAAAAGGTATGTCTCACTTAGTCCTTTTGACTAATACCTCTACCCTGTTTTCTGACCTCATGGTTTCAGGTTCAGTGATCGCTCGTTGGCTGGTATCTTGAAGTATAGGAAATCCTGTGTTGTGCTCTTATGGTTAGGTTCTTCTGAACCATCTGGGACACCACCCCCTGGATGTTAATGTAATGTCAAATTAGGTATTTATCGATCTAGGCTCAAGTGTCCTTTGTTACTTGTTTACGCTAGTTATATTATCCCTTGACACTCTATCAAAATATCTCTTTCAATACTCAATTCCTGTATAGTCCTTGTACTTGGTTACTAGCCACTTGTGTCTCCTGATTTATGTTTCGAAAGTTTTAAATTTCTCATATTTTCGCTGCAATGTTCCCTTCTAGTACTCTGATCTTATAATGTTTTGTCCGTTCGCCGGCGTGCTTCTTAGGTGCTAGGTCTCCTATCCACTTGAAAGGCACGACAGTTCGGGGTTGTGGCCCCTTTGGGGTGCTACAGCTAAGGTGGTATCAGAGCCCCAGGATGCGGAAATCTGGGGTTCTTAAAGTCTCACAACTATTCACGTGTCTTTAGTGCTTAAATTTTGATTCATCACTGTTTGGGGCGGCCGACCAACATGTGATTTGTTCCAATTATAGTACTAAAAGCTTTTTTCAATCGAGTTAACCGTCTAGTTTTATCAACATCAAAACTCTTGAGTTCTATTGAGTCTTTCAGTACTTTTGGAAAACCATTCGCTCATTAGAGGTTACAATTTTCAGATTTTTACCTCCTTCATCGTCTTACTTGCATCTCCAACTTGTGGAAATTTCCTATTTACACTTCCAGCCCGATCGTGCTTCAAGTCCTAGAGTCACTTCAAGATACCGACAAGGCCCACATATAATGTGTTTTATGTGCTAATTGGATACTGATTACTTGAATACTGAACATTGATGACTTGTTGTTCCCTATGTTGACAAGTACTAGCTAATTGATAATTGATGATCCTTGATATATAATTGTTACTTGAATATTGCTGATTGAATAATGAATGCTGATTGACTTTGGTTCTCCACTTTGATATGTACTTGATATTTGTTAATAAGTGCTCTGTGACATGTATACGTGTTTCATGAATATTGCCTCTGTGACATGCTGTGCACCATTCCTGACCCACATGCATTATATTTTAATCGTTGTTCCTGGCATCGAAAAGTCCTTGCTTTGGAATGAAGAGGGAACTCGAATTTCGCTAATATTGCCAGAAGCACGGTACACACTTTTAACACGTTAGTTAAGGTTCTATAACCCTGGCGCCAAGCATTCATCGTATCAAGGTTATATCTGGGCATACTTGTTCATGATTAAGTATTTGGTCATGCAAACATCACATTAAATATCTTTTGAGATTTACTATGTTGCATAATTGGTGTATGAATGCATAACTTTATCGGAGGTTAATCGCTACTACTCGTCGAAATCTGTCATGCTACTGGAATGAGATATTGGATCATCCAAGGAAAGGATAAGGGTTGGGAAGTAGAAGAAACGAAGTATGTGTTATGGGAATTTAAATCGTAATCTTCGTGAGAAGATGTAGCCTGTTCTTTGAATAAGCAATAAAGATCAACACTTGTAAGAGAAATGGAGGTAGTATATGTGTTCTTAAAGGAGTCTTTGGACACCGAAACTTATTACCTCCAGAGTATAAGTGTGTTAGGACTATATCAGCCATGAGGGAGGAAAACCATAATGAACAGCTTCGATTGAGTACAAGAGGATGGAAGAAGTAACCTATTAAAGTTATAAAATTGAAGTGTAACTACCATAGCGTGTTGTTGTAGGAAACGCTCGCGTTATGTGAAACATCCAGTTGGTATAATGATACGAAGAGAACTGAATTCCCTGATAGTAAGAAAAATATGATATCCCCTACAACTTGATCGAGAAGTTATTTGGAAAACTACGAGATTCTCGATTATGCTCCAAGTTAGATTTAGGGTAGTGTGTCCCCAATTGAAGGACAAAGAAGGATGTTGCAGGACCCTCTTCAATACAGAACTAAGGGCACTCCAATTTTAGAAATATATTGTGGGAATTGACTATTATACCTACAATAATTGAGAATGTGTTGGATTTCCAGATGGTATCTCTACAAGTTATCCTACGCTCCGTTGGCAACATCTTGATTTACTTAATGGCTAAAGATGCATGATTCATATGACAACCAGTATTCGGCACTTCGCTGGAGCACAAGTCAACTACTAAGTTCAATGAATACAATTTTAGGTAGAAAAGAGAAACACTCTCTGATCATACAATCTCTGGCTCGGGAAGTTGAAGATAAACTTCAAGAATAGAAACAGTGATGGATTTGATATTATCACGGAATACATCTAAAGTAATGGTTTCTTGCCAGATGGAATATTATAAAGTGTCTCCAAAGAAATTAAGTAAAGATCGGCTTATGCCTCGACACGGGGTCTAATTAAAAATTATAATTGGTACACAAAAACAATTCAATGCCTATGACACTAATTAAAAGAAAATTACCCAAACTCAGAAATTTCGCCAAAAAAGAAGCTTTATTTGCTTTCTCAATTTCATGGTCCGAATGGTGAAAAGCTCAAATCTTTTCTTATTATATCCAACGAAAAAGGGGGGAAAATTTTAAATAACAAACATTCAAACAAGGCCTAAATCGGTTATTTTTGTACGTAGGTAGAACCCTAGAGCATTGCTATATTTTCATCAGAAAATATATAAAAGTGCAAATGTCCACCTTCCGAGTATCATTTTTTATCCTTCTTCTTAAAATTCAGTAGATCCCTTTCGGAAACCATACTGAACGAGCCCAAAATACCATCTATCACAACATTAGTTTTCAATATCAGATCACCAAAGGAACATTTACTGATTAAGCATTCTTGATTCTACTACGTATAATAAAGCCGTTTCCACACAAGAGCAACAAGTTCACAATTTCACATCATAACTGGGTCTCCATGCAATTAAGAAAATACATTAGGAGAGAGAGAAGTGAACCGTTGAACGGTGGTCCGGTAGTGGTGGACGGCAACGCTGGTTCTCGGCGAGGGGGGCGATACAAATGAATCAAGAGATGAAAATCAAACAGACAGAAGTGGAGATCAAAGAGCGATGAGAATGGATAATATAAAAATCCATATTAAGTTTCAAGTTTCAACTTTATTTTATTGGGTTGGATCTGGGTAGATCACTATCCGACATTTCCAGCTTAATGGGTCCAAAACTTGCTCAGATAATCAGATCAGACGATCAATAATTACTGTGCAGGTCGAGTTTGATTATATTTCACTCGTTGTATATAATATTATATTACTATCAAGGCGGCAATAGTCTTCAGACAGAAGATATATTGTATATAGGGAATATTTGGAAATTTTGAATTGATCACTTACAAGCAATTTTAAAAAATTTATTTCGAAAAGTTAACTACGTGGGATATCTCAATGGACTGGCAGCGACCATAATTTCAGGAAACATTCTCGAATCCCCAAATCATTTCCTATGGCTCCTCCGCGGGGAGAGGACCCCTCTTTGAAAAACGTGTACACTTTATTTGTAAACTTTATTTGTCACTAGGAATTCTTATACATTTAATGTTAGTGCAATAAAAAAACAAAAAATGGGCTAATTTCAAACCCCCCTTGTCTTTTGGGATTTAATACACTTTATCCCCTAATTTTTGAATCGATACAATTTTCCCCCTAACTTTTAAAAAATATCACATTTAACTTCTTTTAATAAACTTTGACCGTCGATTTCTCCTCCATCACGGTGACCCAAGTTTCAAGACCATTACGATCATGTTCGTCCCTCCAAGGCGAACAAAGCTCCTACCTTAGTCGACCCTATTAGCCGTCGAAAGCCACTACAATGCTTCGTCCGTTGAGCGTCTTCTTTGACCTGTGTTTTCTGCTACGTCAGTTGTCGGATTTTGGTTTCGAGACCATTGTTGTGTTTCTTGCATCGAGAATTTGATATGTAATATCAACACATTTGAAATCTACTTTGTACAGATCTACTTTGCTAGAGCGTTAAGTGTGATATTTTTTAAAGGTTAGGGTGACAATCTGTAACGCCTCTCGTCTTTGTACGTACAAGTATGACGTCACAGGGTTCGATATTCGCGTTTTTAATTATTTAAGTATGTATTTATATGTTAATATTAATTTTTATAGGTTATCTTTGAATTATATGAAATTATTTGATAATTATTTTATTCGAATTTTTGAACGTTTATGTATATATGACTTGGAATTTAATCCGTTTACCTTCGAATTTAATTCCGATTTTTGTGCTTACTTGTTATGCATGATATTTATGTGTTATGAACTTGTTTACGTGCTCGTGTTATATTTTCGGACTCGTTTGATGTGGTCTTTGACCATTTTTGTGTTTTGGGACTCGAGGGCCTAAAGGAGTTTTAGCGCACCTTGGGTTCCGGAGGCTGTAACTTGAGCTCGGGAATTCGCATTCGAATTCCGGAAGTGGCACTACACTCGTAACAAAATTTTGGAACTTTTGAACCTATCCTTGTATTTTTCTAAGCCCGTTTGAAACTTCGAAACTTGCCCGAAATGTGAGCCTCGCGCAGCTTTGCCACCTGTTACGGTTTTAGTCTTAACTATCTCGTTTCTTAACCAAATGACCCGATTCTTGAGCCTACTTAACCCTAATTCAACCCTCTACCTAACCCGCCCAAACCCAATTTCTTCCAGCAGCCAAGAAGAAGGGGAAAATCGCTGGACAGAAGGGAAAACAGAAAACCCACCCGCCACTATTCATTTCTTGGAGATTTTGAGCTCGATCTTTTTCATCCTTCAACCATTTCAAGATGTATGAACATATTGTTGTTCCTCTTCTCATTGTAGTTCTTTTAAGCTATAATTTGTGCATTTTCATGGAGGTTTGAGCATGATATGAATTAGAGCAGTGGCGGAGCCAGAAATTTAATTCAGGGGGGTCATATTAGGCTTTTCCACACACACACACATATATATATATAGAAAACCTTGTCAAATATCGAAAATGCAAGATAAACCCTGTAGTACCCCGCACGTGAGGCGCCACATCCCCCGCACTAAGGCTCAACACGAGTAACGAAACAGTAAATTCGCACCCGTATCAAACCCTAGCGAACGGGAGACAAACATAAAACCTTCCTAAGCTAGGCGGAGCTAGACCCTCCAATGATAACCAATCAACAAAATATAATGCATAGCAAACCAAAGTTCGATCATACAAACCGTAAACGGAATTCGGGCTCTTCAGGCCTCTTTTAAAACATAGCAAAGCCCAGCAAGGTCAATTCAATAACAGTTACATAAGTATTCAAGTTCGGAACTACAGTATTGAATCAAACATAAATCAAGTACATGAGTGAGTGCAAAGACTCTCCTAACCTAACTCGACCGACTTAAAGACTCCAAACGTCTCCGCCTAGCCCGAAACTCCAGAGTCAAACCTGCGCACTAAAAGAATGGGGAGGGAGAGGGGTCAGTCTCTAGAAGACTGAGTGAGCAGGAGCGATACATATATATAGAAACATGCACATGCAAGTCGTAAATCCCGAGCAAGGTTTTATTTGAATTTAGTTCCTGAAAAGGCGAGAAAATAGATAAACAATGCTCGACTTTTACGACTACTTCATAGTAAATTTATTACTTTCATAGATCATACATAAATATAAGGCTCGGCGAGTGAGCGTGCACAACCTCCATCCAAACTCCGACCGTGTACGACAAATATCATAATATAGTTTAAATAGGTGATCATGCAATACGTCATAATACACACAGACCACAATTCATATCATAAACATATTCGTTTGGGCGATCCGGATCCCGGCATTCCCGCACGGTGCATAATCATATCATAACATATACATAAAGAAAGGCCTAAATCCTAACCAACCTTCTTCCTCCGGGTTGGTGGTGGGTTTGCAAGACCCGACCAACTCTGTCTTTGACCAAAAGGGGTTACATGACTCCCCAGATGGCACTCAGCTCCCTTTCCCCGCCAATCTCCTGACGAGGTCCAGTACCGCTGTAATTTGGTT
The DNA here is from genome assembly GCA_037501455.1 of Lantana camara. NCBI lineage: Eukaryota > Viridiplantae > Streptophyta > Magnoliopsida > Lamiales > Verbenaceae > Lantana > Lantana camara. Next base: position 79,117,898 of record CM074856.1, read on the forward strand.
GGGACTAGTATATGGGATCCCCGTCAGCCCTTGCTTCCTCGGTTAGCCACATATACTAAGTCCCGGGGGCCGTGAACATATCATCCATACAATCTCGCCAAAACATATCCATATATACATATGATATATACCATAAGAAATCATACCTTACCGTGTAACTCGGCATATGCTATATACGTACCTCTCCGTGTCATCCTAATCCATAGCTAGCATGAAGGCACACGGTTTGGAGCATAGCCTCATTACAAAACCATTTTTAAGCTTATATACGCTCGTACGTATAATTCAGAAGAATTTACTCGATAACTTCATTTGAAAACTATATATATCTAATTATAAGGGTTTTTGGCCAAAGCTTTTCACATAAGGGTTGTAGGGTTTGTTACATAGCTAAAACGAAAACCACCCTCACCTGAACTGCGACGATACAAGGATACGAATACCAAGTGCCTGAACGAACCAGATCTCTCCACCCTGGAGATAACTGTACCAAAGACAACATGACGTGTTTGTGAGACTCGAGACTCCGATGAACCATATATGACGCACGGCAATGAAGTGAATATGATATGAATGCATAAATGATCATATTATATCAATAAAATGTTCATGTGCACGATTAAGGAATTTAAATCATATAATCATTCATTCGTTCATATATTTCATTCAAATTCATAATATTCATAAATTCATAAATTCATAAATTCATAATTCATAATGCATATCAATTAATCCATGAGTTCATTTAATAATCATAACACATAATATTCAAATTCATATTTAGGAATAAAATAAATAAACGTTCAAACAATAGTCAGTCGAATAAATACGCGAAATGGAAATCGATTAATTTCATGAATTGAATTAAATTAAATAATGTTTAAAATATATATAATAAATATATATATAATAAACATATAATAATTATATAATAACATATGTATATATATAATATATATATATATACACACGTAATTAAACATGAATGCATAATTTATATTTAACATAAATAATACATATATATATAACCATGCATGCATTTAACACACACAGTACGTATATATATATACACATCAACACATGCATGCAAATTATTCAAATCTCACACACATTCATGCATGTATACATATATATATATATCTATGCACGTACACACACACACCCCTCCATGCATGCACACACCACAACTTATATATATATATATATATATTTATACACACACACTCTGCAATTAGGAATAGCAACAGCAGCATCACAGGCATGCAGCAACCACATACAAGCATGCAGGCAACAGGAAAATCGCGGCAACAATTTAGGAGAAAACGGGGTGAGTGACACGCCCGTGTCACCTTCCTAGACCAGACCGAGACACGCCCGTGTCTCGGTACAAAATTCCCATACCCAGTTTGCACCCCCGTGTCTGCTGGAAAGGCAGCAGTCGACACCCCCGTGTCGTGCAACAGCAACAGCCTTGTTAGCAGCAAAAATGGCGAAGAAACAGAGCATCCAACTCCAGCAAGAACAAAGGCAACACAAGCAGCAATACAAGGTACACAATGCAACACAAACTCAACATGAACACCCACCACAAACTCACGAATTGGACAGCAACAAGGAGGAAGAAAATCATAGCAGTTTGACAGCAGTTTCTCACGCCAAAACAGAGCAAGGTTGCGGAAAAAAAACAGGGCATGTTAGCTCTCAATTCATGCGACTCAGATCAGGTCCAAAAAGCCAACAAATACGCAGCAAAATATCATATAATCCACAAGTAAATTAGTTCCAAACATGATCAATCAAAGCATAGAAGCATACGTGACATTGAAGTGAATTTTCTGAAAATTGTCATAAATGATCTCTCATATATTTCTCAACAAACACGAAAGCAATGATCATAATTGATATAAGGATGTTAGAACAATTAATCTCAGGCTTGGAATCGATCAAAACCGTTAAGAATCGAAGAAGATCAAAATTTTTCTCAAAACCTTCATTTTCGGAAAAATGGCCAAAATGGATGAAACCAAGCTCAAAATCATGAATGGAAGGATGAAAATGAACAGAATTAATCATGTATTACAACCCTCAACTTACCTTGATGATTGCTTGAGGTTTGAAGAAGATTTGAGCTCCAAAATCTTCAAGGGATGGAGGGTTACGGGTCTGGATTGAGAGCAGTAGCTTTGGCTGAAGTTTGGGGATGGTGTGATGATAATCTCGGTCAAGGCCTAAAATATCTAGATAGGTGGTTGAGTTAGGGTTTAAATGAATCAAACCATAGTTAATTTGGTCATGGTTTGCTCAAGATATGGCTCAAGTAGTGTAACAAGGTCAAGTTGGTCTCCGTTTCGTTTTTCGGTTGGATTTCGGGGTTTCAAATGAATTGGAAAAATTATAAGGCTAAGTTTTCTAAACTCGGATTTTCGTTACGAGTTCAGCGGAGTTGACGGAACTCGAATCCGAGTTCCCGAGCTCAAGATATTAAATTCGGAACCAAGGGTGCGCTAATTACTCGTTAGCCCCCGACTTGGATCTCAAAACTCAAATTAAATCCGAAACTCAAGCTAATAAATCCGAAAATACGAAACGAACATGTACTCATATACAAGACACATATAATTCCAACATATTAAATATGCACGAAATTCCGGTATCAAATTAGATAGAAACGAAGCACGTAAATATCCCTCATACGAAATGTAACAATAAAATTCATAATATTATAAGTAATATAACATATTACTACGTACATAATTATGGATATATATATAAATGCATGCATGCACTAATGAAATCTGAATTGCATGCATAAATATTGATTTCATGCAAACACATTACACAAATCATGCACACCCCATGCAATTCATGCATATATATACTTTTAAAGTTCACGCAATAAAATTGAATAAATGAGTTAAATCTTAATATTTAAATAAATCAAATTAAAGTCACGTAATGAAATTAATTAAAGCATGATTAATTAACATAACACTTGATTAGTATAATCATTGAATTAATAATAAAGTAAATAAACATATATATATATATATACTTATATTACGAATTATAATTAAAATTAATAATAATCTAAAATAAAATATAATAAAATAAAATGATAATAATTTATAATAAGATTAAATATGAAACACATAAAAACAATTAATCACATAATTAAATAATTAAATAATTTAATTGCGCAATTTTAGAAACAAATATGACATATTAATAAAATTGAAAAACAGGGGCGTTACAATCTCTCCCCCTTAAAAAGAATCCGTCCTCGGATTCAAAGCACGCTTGAACACAAACAATGAGAGATTCCCCGTCTCTCACAAGCAACAAGGAGAGAGCCCCGTCTCTCGAGCAACAATGAGAGAACCCCGTCTCTCCAACAACAATGGGAGAACCCCGTCTCTCGCAAGCAAAGAGAGTACCCCGTCTCTCAAACAAAAATAAGAGAAGCCCCGTCTCTTAGAAACAACGAGAGCACCCCGTCTCTCAAACAAAAATAAGAGAAAGGAAGTCTCCAATACTCCCAAGCAACACACGCAAAACCAAATTCAAGATCACACAAACCACTCCAAGGCAAGTAACAGATATCATCCACGTTAATCATCAATTACCTCACGTAGTTTAACTTTATAAGAAAACAAAGCACATAACAAAGAAATTATTAAATTAAATTCGCATGAATGTATGCTTCATGAAGGCTATAAATACCGTTCACCGTAGTCGCGAAGTTTTAAAATTGTGAGTTGCCGTTGTTCAGTGTATCATCTGTCCCGAAGATAGATTCAGTGCTCAGTTTGTCTTTAACCTCTTCAGGGTACCCCAATGAGACGATTGATGAATCCTTTAAAGATTATATTCTTGAATCCCTTCTGCCTAGTACTGCTTCCAGTCTTCACCATTTCCCTTAATCCTCATGCGACCAACCAACTCTTTTTAATTAACCAAATTTGACTTCCCGAATACCCTTAGATCATCCGCCTTGAAGTTAGGTCCACAACTACTATCTTACCCATATCGGAGTTTAAAATACCCTCAAGGATAACTACTCCGGACACCCTTGACGATTCAATCCCTACCTTGAGGTATTCATCATTAGGATCTACCTTAACACGAATCCTTTTCCCATCTTCCGTTCATGTTATCCATTCATTCTCTTTAACCCCTTAAGGTTATATTCTGTATCTGGCCCCACATTTCTTGAATCGAAGATGAAATGCTCTTGGTGCGTTTTGAAGTTTGATGTAAATCCTCCTTCCATTCTATGCTAGCTTGATTCGACACTCTCCCTTTTGTCAATTCTGATTTAGGAGTTTCCAGAAGCTCCCTTATAAGTCTGTTATTCCCAGATCCATGTTCTCTACATAAGAACATTCTCCAAGCCATTTCCGTTATCCCTAGTGAGGGACTCCAACCCGAATTGAGTAAATTAACTCTCCTTTTTAACAACTTAACCATTCAAGTCGTCTTGTTTATTTCCGATCATCACTAATAGGACTCCCAGGTCTTCCTTGATTTGCAATTTAGTTATTCTTACTGAAATATTTCTTCAAGCACCCTTTCAATCGTCCAATTTGTTCCTCAGTCGTGCTCTCCCCCTTAAATTTCTGTTGTCCCGGGTTGAACTCCATCGATTCTTCTTTTATCGAAACTCTTGGTAAGTAAATCCCATTAGGTGGAGTTTAACTGATATAAAAATCAAAGATTTGGCCTTTCAACTCCTTCCCTAGTTCTCTGGATGTCCGAACTCCTTTCTTAATCTTGTCCAGAACTCCAGTCCCACTTCTCCTCCTGAATTCTTGTTTCCGTTAACCTATCCCTTAATAGAAATTCTTATTTCCCAAATTCACCTTTCTTCTAATGTCATCCTATTATTTCTCCTCCTCCATAACTCAGATGCGGCTCGGTTGAACTGATACTTGATAATTGAGGCAAAAGGACTTCCTATCAAGTAAACACTAAAATGCATGTTGGGTTAAAATGACAATGCATGTGTCACGTCTACATCAAGCAATTATACAACACGTTAGCGCAACGACCCCAATTAAAAATGCACGGATAACCTAAGATCAAAAGAATAAATAATTAATGCAAAATATGATGCACGTGCTATGGATGTTTTGAAACCTGTCACCAATGTGGTAAGTTATTAGTTCAATAGCTTTTCTTCGCTCCTCCAATCCCCAAGTTACTTTGACTTGGTGATTATCCCTTGTCGTTCCCACGGTCTTCAAGTTTTCCATGAGTCTTTTGCAGCACTTGTATCTTCCACTATCCGAGATTGCAATTTCTTAATCCTTAATTCTTCCACGTCCACAGAGTTAGTATCCAAACTTCTACTCGAAATTCGACCATCGTCACCTCGATCAAGAATTCCGCGTTTATCCTTTATGAATTTAATTCACCTCCATATCCATTTTACTTGAACCCTGAACTAAAATACCTTCAAGGCCGATATACCCCACTCCTTAGGTTGAGCAATCCCCTGGATCCAAGTGAAGCACCCTAAGCCATGGATTCACATAGATTGATCTTCTGGGTTACAGCCATCCCGTGGTTAACTCCTATCCTCCATGCCTCCGAAAGAATTTGCACTAGGTTGTTGTGATCATAAAATTTGGCCGTGGTTTGATATTATTTCCATAACCTATAAATCATAGCTTACTTCAAGAGTAGATGCATGCGATTAGTGCATGCTCATGACACATTTTCAACAATTGATGCAAGGATCCTTATGTAAATGCAACAGATAGTCCAGCAGAATTCAAAAAGGAAAGCCAAATTCATGTTCAAGATCAATGCAATGCACACATTGTCATATAGTCCCTAAGCCGTTCGACTTAGACTGACTCCGACACGACTCAAGAACACCGGTTTTGCAACCGGGCTCTGATACCACTTAAGGATGTAGTACCCCGCACGTGAGGCGCCACATCCCCCGCACTAAGGCTCAACACGAGTAACGAAACAGTAAATTCGCACCCGTATCAAACCCTAGCGAACGGGAGACAAACATAAAACCTTCCTAAGCTAGGCGGAGCTAGACCCTCCAATGATAACCAATCAACAAAATATAATGCATAGCAAACCAAAGTTCGATCATACAAACCGTAAACGGAATTCGGGCTCTTCAGGCCTCTTTTAAAACATAGCAAAGCCCAGCAAGGTCAATTCAATAACAGTTACATAAGTATTCAAGTTCGGAACTACAGTATTGAATCAAACATAAATCAAGTACATGAGTGAGTGCAAAGACTCTCCTAACCTAACTCGACCGACTTAAAGACTCCAAACGTCTCCGCCTAGCCCGAAACTCCAGAGTCAAACCTGCGCACTAAAAGAATGGGGAGGGAGAGGGGTCAGTCTCTAGAAGACTGAGTGAGCAGGAGCGATACATATATATAGAAACATGCACATGCAAGTCGTAAATCCCGAGCAAGGTTTTATTTGAATTTAGTTCCTGAAAAGGCGAGAAAATAGATAAACAATGCTCGACTTTTACGACTACTTCATAGTAAATTTATTACTTTCATAGATCATACATAAATATAAGGCTCGGCGAGTGAGCGTGCACAACCTCCATCCAAACTCCGACCGTGTACGACAAATATCATAATATAGTTTAAATAGGTGATCATGCAATACGTCATAATACACACAGACCACAATTCATATCATAAACATATTCGTTTGGGCGATCCGGATCCCGGCATTCCCGCACGGTGCATAATCATATCATAACATATACATAAAGAAAGGCCTAAATCCTAACCAACCTTCTTCCTCCGGGTTGGTGGTGGGTTTGCAAGACCCGACCAACTCTGTCTTTGACCAAAAGGGGTTACATGACTCCCCAGATGGCACTCAGCTCCCTTTCCCCGCCAATCTCCTGACGAGGTCCAGTACCGCTGTAATTTGGTTGGGACTAGTATATGGGATCCCCGTCAGCCCTTGCTTCCTCGGTTAGCCACATATACTAAGTCCCGGGGGCCGTGAACATATCATCCATACAATCTCGCCAAAACATATCCATATATACATATGATATATACCATAAGAAATCATACCTTACCGTGTAACTCGGCATATGCTATATACGTACCTCTCCGTGTCATCCTAATCCATAGCTAGCATGAAGGCACACGGTTTGGAGCATAGCCTCATTACAAAACCATTTTTAAGCTTATATACGCTCGTACGTATAATTCAGAAGAATTTACTCGATAACTTCATTTGAAAACTATATATATCTAATTATAAGGGTTTTTGGCCAAAGCTTTTCACATAAGGGTTGTAGGGTTTGTTACATAGCTAAAACGAAAACCACCCTCACCTGAACTGCGACGATACAAGGATACGAATACCAAGTGCCTGAACGAACCAGATCTCTCCACCCTGGAGATAACTGTACCAAAGACAACATGACGTGTTTGTGAGACTCGAGACTCCGATGAACCATATATGACGCACGGCAATGAAGTGAATATGATATGAATGCATAAATGATCATATTATATCAATAAAATGTTCATGTGCACGATTAAGGAATTTAAATCATATAATCATTCATTCGTTCATATATTTCATTCAAATTCATAATATTCATAAATTCATAAATTCATAAATTCATAATTCATAATGCATATCAATTAATCCATGAGTTCATTTAATAATCATAACACATAATATTCAAATTCATATTTAGGAATAAAATAAATAAACGTTCAAACAATAGTCAGTCGAATAAATACGCGAAATGGAAATCGATTAATTTCATGAATTGAATTAAATTAAATAATGTTTAAAATATATATAATAAATATATATATAATAAACATATAATAATTATATAATAACATATGTATATATATAATATATATATATATACACACGTAATTAAACATGAATGCATAATTTATATTTAACATAAATAATACATATATATATAACCATGCATGCATTTAACACACACAGTACGTATATATATATACACATCAACACATGCATGCAAATTATTCAAATCTCACACACATTCATGCATGTATACATATATATATATATCTATGCACGTACACACACACACCCCTCCATGCATGCACACACCACAACTTATATATATATATATATATATATTTATACACACACACTCTGCAATTAGGAATAGCAACAGCAGCATCACAGGCATGCAGCAACCACATACAAGCATGCAGGCAACAGGAAAATCGCGGCAACAATTTAGGAGAAAACGGGGTGAGTGACACGCCCGTGTCACCTTCCTAGACCAGACCGAGACACGCCCGTGTCTCGGTACAGAATTCCCATACCCAGTTTGCACCCCCGTGTCTGCTGGAAAGGCAGCAGTCGACACCCCCGTGTCGTGCAACAGCAACAGCCTTGTTAGCAGCAAAAATGGCGAAGAAACAGAGCATCCAACTCCAGCAAGAACAAAGGCAACACAAGCAGCAATACAAGGTACACAATGCAACACAAACTCAACATGAACACCCACCACAAACTCACGAATTGGACAGCAACAAGGAGGAAGAAAATCACAGCAGTTTGACAGCAGTTTCTCACGCCAAAACAGAGCAAGGTTGCGGAAAAAAAACAGGGCATGTTAGCTCTCAATTCATGCGACTCAGATCAGGTCCAAAAAGCCAACAAATACGCAGCAAAATATCATATAATCCACAAGTAAATTAGTTCCAAACATGATCAATCAAAGCATAGAAGCATACGTGACATTGAAGTGAATTTTCTGAAAATTGTCATAAATGATCTCTCATATATTTCTCAACAAACATGAAAGCAATGATCATAATTGATATAAGGATGTTAGAACAATTAATCTCAGGCTTGGAATCGATCAAAACCGTTAAGAATCGAAGAAGATCAAAATTTTTCTCAAAACCTTCATTTTCGGAAAAATGGCCAAAATGGATGAAACCAAGCTCAAAATCATGAATGGAAGGATGAAAATGAACAGAATTAATCATGTATTACAACCCTCAACTTACCTTGATGATTGCTTGAGGTTTGAAGAAGATTTGAGCTCCAAAATCTTCAAGGGATGGAGGGTTACGGGTCTGGATTGAGAGCAGTAGCTTTGGCTGAAGTTTGGGGATGGTGTGATGATAATCTCGGTCAAGGCCTAAAATATCTAGATAGGTGGTTGAGTTAGGGTTTAAATGAATCAAACCATAGTTAATTTGGTCATGGTTTGCTCAAGATATGGCTCAAGTAGTGTAACAAGGTCAAGTTGGTCTCCGTTTCGTTTTTCGGTTGGATTTCGGGGTTTCAAATGAATTGGGAAAATTATAAGGCTAAGTTTTCTAAACTCGGATTTTCGTTACGAGTTCAGCGGAGTTGACGGAACTCGAATCCGAGTTCCCGAGCTCAAGATATTAAATTCGGAACCAAGGGTGCGCTAATTACTCGTTAGCCCCCGACTTGGATCTCAAAACTCAAATTAAATCCGAAACTCAAGCTAATAAATCCGAAAATACGAAACGAACATGTACTCATATACAAGACACATATAATTCCAACATATTAAATATGCACGAAATTCCGGTATCAAATTAGATAGAAACGAAGCACGTAAATATCCCTCATACGAAATGTAACAATAAAATTCATAATATTATAAGTAATATAACATATTACTACGTACATAATTATGGATATATATATAAATGCATGCATGCACTAATGAAATCTGAATTGCATGCATAAATATTGATTTCATGCAAACACATTACACAAATCATGCACACCCCATGCAATTCATGCATATATATACTTTTAAAGTTCACGCAATAAAATTGAATAAATGAGTTAAATCTTAATATTTAAATAAATCAAATTAAAGTCACGTAATGAAATTAATTAAAGCATGATTAATTAACATAACACTTGATTAGTATAATCATTGAATTAATAATAAAGTAAATAAACATATATATATATATATACTTATATTACGAATTATAATTAAAATTAATAATAATCTAAAATAAAATATAATAAAATAAAATGATAATAATTTATAATAAGATTAAATATGAAACACATAAAAACAATTAATCACATAATTAAATAATTAAATAATTTAATTGCGCAATTTTAGAAACAAATATGACATATTAATAAAATTGAAAAACAGGGGCGTTACAAACCCTATGTTTCAAAAATTAGCATAAAAAATTATATGTTTTATAAAAATAAACATAAAAAATTCTTACACGTTGTTTGAGTCATACGTGTTGCCCACGAAAATAAAAGCAAAAATTAGACAAAAAATATTTGTAAATAGAAAATTACAAAGAAATATAATAGAATATAATAGAAAATATTGAAAACGGTATATACAGGAAATAAATGAAGAATATAAATACCACAAAAAATTTTATCGGGAAGTAAAACATGAAAGGAAAGACATAAATCAAAAGTGGGTAGAAAACATAGATTAAAGAAAAATTAATGGGTAAACATTTACACATTAAAATAAATTATTTTACAATCTATTTTAGAAAATTTTTAAATATTGAGCCAAAATTGGTACAAAAACAACATTTTTGTAAAGAAAATTCGTTGAATCCTAATCATAAGGTTTTCTGTACAAAATTAAGAAAAACACAAGGTTTTCTATGATATTTTGTATAACATGAGGTTTTTTTATGTCCATTTCTAAAGTTTGGTGCATATAACTCATATATTATTTGTGTGGTCTCAATTATCAATATTTTACTATATTGACTCTAACTAGTATTAATCTTAACTTTGATGAGGGGGGCCAATAATGAAAAATCGCATAAAATTACATACATATATCTATATATTTATATATATATATAATAATAATATATATAAAAAAAAAAAATTGAAGTTGAGGGGGGTCAATTGCACCCCCTCTTCTGAACGTGGCTCCGCCAGTGAATTAGAGCATGAATAGTTAGGTTAAACTTGATTTCTTGAATTCATGGCATTAGGTTCGGTTTTATGGATTTTCTTTCACGATTCTTGTTTCTTTGAGCTTATTTATCTGAAATATTGCTCTTATAATCATGAATTATGAGTTTGTGAACTTTCACCATGTTTGAAGCTTGAACCGTGGCTCAAAATGGAATCAATGGAAGCATGATTGTGAGCTATTTTCTTCTTATTCTTGTTGCGTGAATTGTTGCCTTTGTTATCTTGATTAAATTGCTGCTTATTACCTGCTGCTTTGTTGCTGCTATACTGCCCTGCTTTGCCCTGCATTTTACAGCTGCTTCTGCGTATTTTTCTTTGGTGAAGAAAGCACCACGCGGCCATGCAGTGCTAAGGCCTGAAATATGCGAGGCCGCACGGCAATGTTCGAACTCGTTGCTTTAATAGCTGTGCGGCCATGCAACATTTTAAAGCTTGAGACGCGCGGCCGTGTAGCAGGTTTTGGACTAGAATTAATTGGGATTGAACTTTAATCAGCCATGCATGCATTTATTAATATATACCCAGCCATGCATGCACAAATACATTCCCTGTGCAGCCATGGATGGTTACGTGATTGCTATTTGAATTCATTTTACATTTTAATTATTTTTTGTTATCTTTTCCCACCCCGATCATGACTCGTATGTATTATAAACTTTTTATATTTGTGTTATATTTCTTAAATTAATTTTTCGGGGTGATTTATTACGAGTTTTACGTGCTACGAGCTTGAATGATTTAAGTGCTACTGTTTGATGCTGCGTGTGTATTTTCGACATTCGTTTGACGTTCTAAATAATTTCTGTTGCATTTAATTTTATCTTATGATATTATTTGATGGATATATGATATGTTTTGACAAGTTTATGAATTTTATGCTATGAAATCTAATGTGTAAATTTGAAATGAAATGTGAACGTCTAAGTGTTACAATGTGACCTTGTTTGCAATTATTGCATTTCCTTATGCGTTTAATAGATTTCTTTCGCCTTGAATTGATTCCTATGAATTGTTACAAATTGAACGAGTGAACGAATGAGAATAAATGGGTATGATTTATTCGTGTAATGAAAGATTGAATTGTTTATGTATCTAAATGGCATTAATTAGGCTCATGAATATCTTCATAGCATATTGTTATTTCATATGCGTATAATATCGCGCTAATGCATTGTCGTGGGTCATATATGGTCCATTTGGAGTCTTAATTGTCACGAATGCACTGTGTTGTCTTGTGTACAGTCTCTCCTGGGCGGAGATGTGTCGGGTTCATAGGCTACCTTCAAGTCTTTCTTTCTTTTGGTGTTGTTCGGTAAGGTGTAACAGGTGGGTTTCTCTTCTATTAGGTAAAATCTGACCCGATATATCCCTACGTGAAAGAATTTGGCCAAAGTATTATATATATCTATATCGAGTCATTTTAAAGGAGTCATTGATCTTACGTTAAAGCCTTTCTTGTTTATTGAATTCCTAACCAAATGTTTGGCGAGACATGATTGAATGCACTGAATGGGGGCCCTGGGACTATGTGTACATGGCTATCCGGGAAAGCATGGGCTGACCGTGATCCCCGTGCGCTAGTCCCAACACAATGACGGTGATACCTTCCCTCGCTACGAGATTAGCGATGAATGGAAATCGGGCTTTTGGGGCTTCATGAACCCCTCTAGCCATAATGATTGGGTGGACGGTGCTTTGGCCGAGTCCGTCCACTAACGGGAGGAAAAAAGGGTAATTGTTATAAATGAATGATTATGAATCATTATGAACGATTATGAAAGAATGATTATGAATAAATGATTATGAATGAATGAATGAATATCGTGTGATCACTAATGTAATGAATGAATAGATAATGCACACACGAGGAGAAGGTTGGAGAATTTGCCCTCTCGCCAGGCTCACGTAATGACCTCATAAATGTAATGAATAAAGGAATTGATGGTTATAATCCCGCGTGTTGTTTTCTTTGTTTTCACCCACCTGGGAAATGTTTCAAAACCTCGCACGGAATTATAGCTTGCATGTGTGTGTTTAAATTCCGTATTATTATTGTATTAAGCCCTGTTTTATACCCACCAGTCTCTTAAAGACTGAACCCGATTTGTTTTCAGTTTTTCTTGCAGGTTTTGGAGTGCTAGGCGGGATTCCGAATCTTTCAGAGTCCTGCATTAGAGTTTAGCTTTATCTTTACACTTGCACTCATTCTCTAGTTGTTAATTATGATTATGAACGTCTTTGAGCACTTATTGTTTAAATTGTTTGGCCGTGTTGGACTTTAATGGAATTGTTCGATTACTATTGCTTGTGAGCTTTCTACCTGTATTATGAATATAACAAAGCATCCGCTCAAGTTTCTTTAGCCTGCACTTGTTTTCTTTTTAGCTACTTTATTGCTTATTTGGTTTCAAAAGTTAATTCCCGTCTAGCATAGTGAGTGCGTGAGTCCCCGTTCGCTCTGATCTGGCACGTGTATGGATTACACATTTTATATGTGGGTCGGGTCTTAGTGTGGGGGATGTGGCGTCACGCGCTTGGGCGCTACATCCTTAAGTGGTATTAGAGCTCCAGGTTGCAAAACCAGAGTTCCCGGTCATGATTGAGTCAATTTAGGTCATACGGCATAGCAACAATTTGTCAACGTGTGCATTGCATTGGTTTTCATCGTAAATGACACGAATTGCTGAAAATTATTTGTTATATGTGAATTAATTTTAATTTTGTTTCTTTAGGTTTTGTATTTTACATTTTATATGTGTTTATTGATCTAAATATATGCTATAAGCATATACTAATCCCCATGCATCTATATTCGAGTTAAGTCTTCGATTATAGTTTGTTTTCACACAAACAATGCTACTATCAACCTCAACTACAAGTTTCTTCAACTAAACCAATGAAAGGATTATGTATCTAGCGGGATTTGAAGGACGGGTGCTGCATCTTCATGACTTACAAAATGAAATTACATTTCATTGCTCCGCATCCTGAGAGAAGGCTTTAACCATGGAGAAGTTCCTTAATCTCATTTTCTCTACCAACCTTGAAGACGATCAATGTACGTGCATCGTGGGAATGCAAATCACTAACCTAAAGGATACGTGAGACAATGGGATAGGCGTGGAGCTTTTCACCATCAAAATATGAAGACACTCGATAGAAGATCGAACCACTCAAAGTTCATCACTGAGACCCATGAGGTTGAAGTAATTTATTAAAAACGAAGAAAAATTGGAAAATTCATGGATAACATGTAGCACCCGAGTGCAAGGTACCACATCCCCCGCACCGTACCCCAACACGTATATGAAATGGACAATCCATACCCGAGCTAGATCACGGCGAACGGGGACAAACACACTCGCTAAGCTAGGCGGGAGCTAACTATCGCAACCAAAGAGACAATAAAACAGAAAGAATACCAATGCGGAAGCGAAGTACATACATAAATAATAAGATAAGTAAATAACAACGGGTTCAACTAGCATAGTTATCTAATCCCGAAATTCAATAAAATCATAAGACATCACTATCATATTCTCTCTGTTCCTACAACTTGTTCAGAATTCCTGATAGTAGTAACAATCAATACCATTCATACATTCTCTATAACTTAAACAAATTAGTTAAATATGCATATGTACAGACTCTGACTTAACCGAACGACTTAATAGACTTGACTTCCCGCCTAGCACTCCAAACCTGCAAAAATCACTGAAAACAATCCGGGTTCAGTGGATACGAGACTGGTGGGTATAAAACGAGGCATAAGTAATATATACAACAATATTTAAACATTCACATGCAAGTTATAATCCCAAATGAGGTTTTTAGAGTATTTCCCAAGTGGGTGAGATAAATAAATCATCAAAAGGGATTATAACATTCATTTTTCATTAGGTCGTTTGTGGCCCGGCGAGTGGGCGTGCATTATCTCCAACCAACACCTCGTGTAGTTCATTAAACATTCTTTCTTTCTTTCTTTCATTCATGCATAACATTCTTTTGTGCACAATCATGAACATTTACACCTTCTTCCTCCGGGTGATAGCCGGGGTGATCGGCCCCGAACCATCCATTCATTGACCAAAAGGGTTTCATGACTCCCCTAGTGGCACTCAGCATCCATTCCTCGCTAACTCCTAACGAGGTCCGGTTACGCCGTTCATTGGTGGGACTAGCGTGAGGGTTCACCGTCAGCCCATGCCTCCTCGGGTCACCACTCACACCAAGTCCCTGGGCCCCATTCTGTGCATAACATTCATTCTTTTCTCGCCAAAACATTTGGTAGGTTCATAAAAGAAAGGCTTTACTTTAAAATCATTTACTCTTAAAACGACTCTATATACATATAATAGAGTTTGGTTGAGATCTTTGCACGTTGGAAGTATATGGGGCTATTTAACTAAGTAGAAGAGAAACACACCTGTACACCTCTTACCAACAAAATCAAGAAGAAAAGGAGACTCGAAAGTGTCTTAAGAACCCGACATCTCCGGCGTGGAGAAAACTGTACAAAGGACAATGTAACATGTTCGTGAGACTCAAGACCCCAAATGAACCATATAGGACGCACGGCATGCAATGAACATGATATGAATGTATAAAAGATGATATTATGTAATGAACACGTTCATGTGCATGATTAACGTCTTGAAATCACATAAACAAGTCATGCGTTCGTTTAAGGAGGCGTTCATATTCATTAAGTTCATAACTTTCACATTTTCTAACAATTTAATCCAAGAATTAAAATAATGATCATAGCACGTACTATTTCACGTTTACAATTATTGAGTAAACAAAGCAAGGCATTCAAATCACTTAAATAGGTAAAACATGAAATAGGTAACAATCAATTCCATAATTCAATTAAATTAAACAATACCTAATATATATACAATAAAATAAATAAATATATATATATATTAGCACATAATATTTAAACACACTTCTACATGCAGGCACATGCAATAGTAACACACACACCACAACCATGCATCAACATACACAATACCATATATATATATGTAACGCCCCGTATTCTCGAAGGGCGTCCTGACGATATTAACAAGTAAGTCTCTATACTTGTGTGTGTTTAATTTAAGAGTTCTTGAATTATGTGATTTAATGTAAATTCAATTTAATATGTGTTCATTCGAATTATTCTAAGAATAATTGCCAACTTGATTAATTACGCGCATATTTAACCCTAACCTTCTAATTTGATTTAATTCAAATTTATTCCATGAAATAATTGTCAAGTTGATTTTAAATCCATCATGTTAGTTAACTTGTTTAATTTCGGTTTACTCGAATTCCTTGAGATTTATTGTCAAACATGTGTTTACGAAGTGTCGTTAAATTGTATGAAAGGTTTTTAAAATTAAATTGACTTAAACTCTAATTGGTCAATCTCTATTTCATGTTAATTTGTAAAATTTATGCGGAGCTTGAATGTTTAGTCGTAACTTTGCCGATTTTATTTACGATTATTTGTACGCGATATGTCTCTTTGCTACGTGATAAGGATACCCGGTTGTATATAGCTTGTGCACAAGACACATTTCTCCCAATCCCTTTTCTCTCTCTCTCTCTCCTCTCCCACTCTCTTTTTCCCGCGGGTCACTATGCGCGACTTCGGTTACGAGCCCATAACTCGATCGTTTCTCGACGGAATTCAACAAACGAATAGTCCATTTCGATTATCTCGGCGAGACCGACGCAAGAGTACCAATTTCATGGGCTAACGACGAATGGTGGTGGAGTTATGGCCGGATTTCAGTAGCAGCGGCCGAGCTGTCAGACCGCAGCCACTTCGCCGGCCTTCGCGGCGGTTTCCGGCCATCTCCTTCTTACACGCGCCACATGCCCAGAAAGTAGACTTCCAGGCGCTTTGTTTGATGTCGGCGGTGCGGCCATCGCAGTAGAGACGGCGCCGCACGCGCTACCCAAAACTCGCGGCGGCGGCGCGAGTTACTGTAGCAGCGGGTTTCGCCGCCTTCCGGCGGTGGTTTTCAAAGGGGCTTAATGGTTTCTAAGGTTTTTCAACCCCTTGAGTTCATTTCCAGCATCAATTTCACCAGATCTTGGCCGTAGGTGGTGGTTCCGGTGGCGTGGGCGGCGGCAGAAACTTCGGCGGCCAACGGGGGCCTTTTCCGGCCATCTTTTGGTCTCGGGCTCTTCACGAAAGTTGTTCGGAACAACGAGAACTAGTGGCCTGTGATCAGGCGACTCCAGATTCTATAGTTTGGCGGTGGATCGCAGCGGCAAAGTGGCGGTGCAACGGCGGCGCTAGCTCCGAGGATTTTTCCGGCGAGCTACCTTAGGGCTTTCGAAGAGCTCGTCATGGGTAAGACAATGGCTTTTACGGATCGCATTTTGGTTCACCAGTTTGGAAGTAATTTGAGTTTGAAGATTTAGGGTTTTCGAGTTCGTAGATCTGAAATTGGAGGAGATTGACTTGGAATTTTCAGAAATTGATCGAGGATTCGGAACTGGCACAAAGTCTTCATTCAGGAGTTATTTTTCGGGATTTTTCCGGCGACCTTCGACGGCGGCCCGGTGACGGCCCGGCCAAATTCCGGCAGCTACAGTGGTGGCGTTCTGGCGGCGTCTGGGCGGAATGTTCTTCTCGTTGTGGTGAGTTCAACGCCACTTTCCGTTCGTTAATCGGACACTCGATCTATTTATTACGAATTATTTTTGCGTAATTGTGATTATTTGAATTAATTGTTTTAGTGCAAATAAATTGGTTATTGATGGTTTGTTGATCGAGATGTATTCCAATCGTATACGAAAACATGTATTGAATGGATTGTGATACGCATGAATGTTTCGATTTACAATTTGAGTCCCGATGTGATGAATTTATACTATGTGTTTAGATATGAAGCGGTGTTAGTGTAATATCTAGAAACTAATCTTTTATGTGACTAAATGAACTTGAATGATATTTTAGAAGAACGAACATGTTGTGATTTCTCTATATGGATTTGAGACGTTCTCAATATTATGTTTATTGTAAATTGTGTTTCAAATATAAAATTTAGATACATGAAGGATGCTTGAACAACTTAAGACTTGATGCATGATAGGAGTTAGAATTGTAATATCTTGTTTTACTCTTACTACCTGAAAATGGTATATTATGAATTACGATAAATTGATAATTTTCATGTTTGTAAGTAATTAATTCCTAGTTGAATAATTGTATAAACACTTTAAATGAACAATTATGCTTTGTAATCAACTAAGGGAATGTATGTGTAATAATTCTAAACTTTTATAAATAACTTAGGGGATGTAAGTGTAATATTTATGAAACTATGAATGTGACTTGAGCTTGTGTACCAAACATGTTGTGAAGTTGTAAAGTATGATCTTAAGTGAATTAAATGCACTCTTTATTTGTATCAAGCATGCTATCTACGTACAACAACTTTATATGTTTATATGACCAACTTGCTCTTACTTATGCACTTTATAACCCGACATGAACTTGATGCTTAATTCTAATATTATAATTAAACCCTGTGACATTGGATGATCTAATATGCATTTTGTGAATACATTGACTTCCTAAATTGATCTTGCATCTTTGGATATGGAATTGCATGATGGTTGCTTGTAAATATGATCTTTGTTGAGCATTGATATGCCTTGAATGACCACGACACCTTATCCAACCACAACATGAACACTTATGCATAACCACGATCATGTTGAGCAACGCCGTGCGTCTTGTTTGGTTCATATAAAGTCTAAGTCTGGGCTTCTGTATGTCTTGTCACAGAGTTTGGTGGTGCCGGTGGGCCCGAGGTTTAGAGTGTTTGGCCCTTCACACTCTCATACTCTACTTTCATGAGGTCAGGTTTAGGATTTTGTATAGTTACGTGACCTATGGCCTTTACATGTTGATTTCTACCCTTGCATGCGAGTATACTCTATTCTAGATATGTATGTGCTGAATATGATATGTTGATGATCTTGTGTGAGTCCTGCGTGGATGGAGGTCATGAGGCTTAAAGTTCCATCGCGTAGGAAGGGTGTAATATAAAACCAGTTTTTGAGGCATATGTAAGCTATTTTGGAAAAAAGTTGTGTTCTAATTCTGTAGCGAGATTGCCATGAAAGATTGGCGTATGTTATGTTATGATCTGTTCTGTTGTGGATCCTAGGAGCTGCGGGTAATGGGTCCCCCGCGACGGTTAGGGTCATCGGGTTATTTACCCATTGCGTAGTTCCATTTGAGATATCTTCACGCGACCCGTGCTGTTGGGAAGGTGTGGTATCTTGAGCCTTCGGCTGAGGCCGGGGAGGACTCTTGTGGGTTCGCAACCCCTTGAGGGTGAGTCTAGTTTTAGACGGTTTATTCTCGATGGTATGGGGACGGTACATCTCCTCCATCATTGGTGTAGAGGTTGGATTGAGTTTGATTTATGTTATGAGGAGTTGAGGTTGGAAGCTCGTACTCGCCGAGCAGTTGATATGATATGTTATGGGAATCATGAATTGGGATAGAGTTTTCTGGAAAATGGTTTCTAAACTTATATCTATATCTATTTGGGTTATTTCGAAATGTTTTGGTATGCAACACTTATCCTCGGTTCATGAGTCCATCCTTTTATTATGTGCTATGCTCTTTATATATATATTGTGGGTGTGCGTTAGCCCCCTCACTCGGTCAAGTTGACTGACCCCTCATTTACACTTTTAGTTGCAGGTCTGTTGGCATTTGCTAGGCGGAAGTGAGTCCTTTGAGTTGCACTTCGTCGGTCTAGTCTTTCTATTTGCATTTGTCTTTTCATACACTTTACTTATGCTCTGACTTGTAGCCTTGAGATTATACTTTACTAATCAGTTGCCCCTTGTGGCACTTGATGATTACTACTTTATGTTGATATTCGGGATTAGGTATCTGTGCTAGTTGAACCCGTCACCTGCTTGGCATGTTTTGTTTAAATGCTTCCGCTATCTATTGTTGTTGGTTTTAATAGCTTCCGCACTCTGAGTTTTGGTCAAGTTAGATCCGCCTAGCCTAGTGTGTGAGTTGTTCTCCCGTTCTCTATGATTCGGATTCGGGCATGGACTTTCTATTTCATGACCGGGTCGGGGTCCTAGTGCGGGGGATGTGGCATCCTCCGTTTGGGGTGTTACATCCTTAAGTGGTATCAGAGCTCTAGGTTGCAAAACCGAGCTCTTGAGTCGTGTTGAGTCTATCTAGTCGTACGGTATAGGAATAACTGCGCATTGCATTTGTTTGACTTGATATTTTGATCCTTCGGCATGAATTGTTTCGTGATTATATGATTATGTACACATTGTGACTTTAATTATGCAACATCTTATTTTATGTGGTTTATAAATTACAACTAATTGTTGCATTTACGTGATATACTTGTTGCATTTCATTCGCATCTTTAACCAGCATGCATCGAATTTAGTGTTTGAATTTCAGGGTGCCCTATGAGTCAACACTGAGATTTCCCTTCGTCAACACTATCTATTAGCACTACAACAAAAACACGCCATAATTCGAAGACAAAAGGATTCTTTACCAAGATCAATGTTTATGAAAAGATTCAGAGTTGAAGGAATAAGATTTGCTATATTGACTTACTACCTTAAAGTTAATTGAAAGATGAAGTTTGACGAAATTTAACCTTGAGGATTCGTTCATTTGGAAGTAGTCACCTTGTTGAGGAAATGAGTCAATGGAGGAGAGTCTGATCAAGTAGAACCATTTTGAAGGATTTTGATGAGCTTTTGCCTTGATGATTCATTTATTTGGGGGTAGTCACCTTGTTGATGGAAACGAGTTAATGTAGAAGAATCCGACCAAATAAGATCCGATCAAGTTCAAGGGATGTGGATAGGTAACCATGTTACTTAAGCAACGAGCTACAAACCATCGGTGAGTGTTGAAGGTTTTGGTGCCGTTTAGAGCTAACAAACGACAAGAGAAGATTGGTTGTTAGCTCTTTGGGTGTTTCTTCAAGATGAGATGAAAGACATTGTTGATGTGGGAATAGAACACTTAGATTCCGAAAAGACTTTATCCAAGTTTCAGGATCATATACCATGGATTGCTTTGGGAAGTGCTTAGCACCACGATCATCCAACGAAACTCTGAGGTAAATATCTAATTGACAAACTAATCATGGACAACTCCTTGAAGATGAGAAGACTAAGATTTAACACATAAATGAGAATTCTTGGGAGAAACTGAAGATGATTCTAGTGGAGCAAGGATTATGGTCTAGTAAGGGGTTTGGTGATAAACGAGCTTTGCTGAGTTACCACTTTATGAAAAGACTCAAGACAAAGAGGTTCAGATGATGAGGGTTGCATCATTGTCGGCTTAAACAACTCCTACTACTTCATCTCAACTTCCTGTCAAGAGTTTGACACTACGGTGATCGGTACGCCAGGTATTCATGGCATTTGCATACATGTATTGCTTAAATATTATTATCTTGTTTTGCTTGATGTGGGTGTTGACTATTGTTATTTTAATTGGGATAACTTGGATACCTGATCTAGTAATTGTAACTTGAAATTCCTACTCGTTATGAACCGTTGCTGAGATGATGAATGAGCTATGTACTTATGTGAACTATTCATGCCTATGTGATTTAAAACTCTCTTGATTGCTCACTAACTTCCCATATAACATACATATATAATGTAACCTTGTTTTATAGGGATTCCATCGCGATATCCCCCTTGAGTTGAGGTATGAGCGTTGAATCTATCCTCAAGGGACACCGATATCAGTTGTATAAGGTACACCAAACATGCATCGCATACTTTTCATCAAGTGTTACTGATGTGTGAATGTATGAATAACTAATCAGTGGATTTATGTGTAAGAGAGACCTTAGGTTCCCTCTTTTTACTTGTTGGAGAGATGTAGGATTTTCTCTATTTATGTGGTAGAAAGATGTTGGAATCTTTCTAAGTTTTGTGCGCGAGAGATGTTGGATTCTCTTGTACTTAGATATTCAGAGATGCTGGATTCTCTTGAATCTAGGGGTTTGAGGAATGCTGGTTTTTCTCAAACTAGAATGTTGGGAGATGTTGGAATCTGCCCGACTTAGGTTGAGAGACGGGGTTCTCTCAATTATGTGCTTGAGAGACGGGGTTCTCTCAATTATGTGCTCGAGAGACGGGGTTCTCTCTCTTGTGGGTGCTGAGGGACGAGGCTCTCTCACTTACGTGTTGAGAGATGGGATTCTCTCTTGTTTGTTGTGGTTGCGTTACGCGTTGATCTGACTACGGGTTACAAATGGCGAGTATGAGACGACAACGAGGTTGGACGCAGTTGCAGCTATCCGATCATGAGACTGACCGTCCGAGTTTGAAACAACTAGCGGATCAAGTACTCGCAGGGACCTCGACGATAACAAAACATCATAAAGGAGGTTCGGTATAGATGACAGGAGTAAGCCTCATCATTAGAGTTATGATCTCGTGCGAGTTCGGGAGAAGGGTTGAAGCACTACAACTCGAGGATCTACATTTTAGCAGTGGAACCTGGGGACCAGGTTCTCTTAAGGGGGGAAGGTTGTAACGCCCCGTATTCTCGAAGGGCGTCCTAACGATATTAACAAGTAAGTCTCTATACTTGTGTGTGTTTAATTTAAGAGTTCTTGAATTATGTGATTTAATGTAAATTCAATTTAATATGTGTTCATTCGAATTATTCTAAGAATAATTGTCAACTTGATTAATTACGTGCATATTTAACCCTAACCTTCTAATTTGATTTAATTCAAATTTATTCCATGAAATAATTGTCAAGTTGATTTTAAATCCATCATGTTACTTAACTTGTTTAATTTCGGTTTAGTTGAATTCCTTGAGATTTATTGTCAATCATGTGTTTACGAAGTGTCGTTAAATTGTATGAAAGGTTTTTAAAATTAAATTGAATTAAACTCTAATTGGTAAATCTCTATTTCATGTTAATTTGTAAAATTTATGCGGAGCTTGAATGTTTAGTCGTAACTTTGCCGATTTTATTTACGATTATTTATACGCGATATGTCTCTTTGCTACGCGATAAGGATACCCGGTTGTATATAGCTTGTACACAAGACACATTTCTCCCAATCCCTTTTCTCTCTCTCTCTCTCTCCTCTCCCACTCTTTCTTTCCCGCGGGTCACTATGCGCGGCTTCGGTTACGAGCCCATAACTCGATCATTTCTCGACGAAATTCAACAAACGAATAGTCCATTTCGATTATCTCGGCAAGACCGACACAAGAGTACCAATTTTATGGCTGAAAAACGAACGGTGGTGGAGTTATGGCCGGATTTCAGTAGCAGCGGCGGAGCTGCCAGACCGCCGCCACTTCGCCGGCCTTCGCGGCGGTTTCCGGCCATCTCCTTCTTACACACGCCACATGCCCAGAAAGTAGACTTCCAGGCTCTTCGTTTGACGTTGGCGGCGCGGCCATCGGAGCAGAGACGGCACCGCCGTGCGGCGGCGCGAGTTACTGTAGCGGCGGATTTCGCCGCCTTCAGGCGGTGGTTTTCGACGGGGCTTGATGGTTTCCAAGGTTTTTCGACCCCCTGAGTTCATTTCCGACATCAATTTCACCAGATCTTGGCCGTAGGTGGTGGTTCCGGCGACGTGGACGGCGGCAGAAACTTCGGCGGCCAATGGGGGCCTTTTCCGGCCATCTTTTGGTCTCGGGCTCTTCACGAAAGTTGTTCGGAACGACGAGAACTAGTGGCCTGTGATCAGGCGACTCTAGATTCTGTGGTTTGGTGGCAGATCACGCTGGCAAAGTGGCAGCGCAACGGCGGCGCTAGCTCCGAGGATTTTTCCGGCGAGCTACCTTAGGGCTTTCGAAGAGCTCGTCATGGGTAAGACAATGGCTTTTATGGATCGCATCTTGGTTCACCGGTTTGGAAGTAATTTGAGTTTGAAGATTTAGGGTTTTCGTGTTCGTAGATCTGAAATTGGAGGAGATTGATTTGGAATTTCCAGAAATTGATCGAGGATTCGGAACGGGCACAAAGACTTCATTCAGGACTTATTTTTTGGGATTTTTTCAGCGACCTTCGACGGCGGCCCGGTGACGGCCCGACCAAATTCCGGCAGCTACAGTGGTGGCGTTCCGGCTGCATCTGGTTAATCGGAAACTCGATCTATTTATTACGAATTATTTTTGCGTAATTGTGATTATTTGAATTAATTGTTTTAAGTGCAAATAAATTGGTTATTGATGGTTTGTTGATCGAGATGTATTCCAATCGTATATGAAAAGATGTATTGAATGGATTGTGATACGCATGAATGTTTCAATTTACAATTTGAATCCCGATGTGATGAATTTATACTATGTGTTTAGATATGAAGGGGTGTTAGTGTAATATCTAGAAACTAATCTTTTATGTGACTAAATGAACTTGAATGATATTTTAGAAGAACGAACATGTTGTGATTTCTCTATATGGATTTGAGACGTTCTGAATATTATATTTATTGTAAATTGTGTTTCAAATATAAAATTTAGATACATGAAGGATGCTTGAACAACTTAAGACTTCATGCATGATAGGAGTTAGAATTGTAATATCTTGTTTTACTCTTACTACTTGAAAATGGTATATTATGAATTACGATAAATTGATAATTTTCATGTTTGTAAGTAATTAATTCCTAGTTGAATAATTGTATAAACACTTTAAACGAACAATTATGCTTAGTAATCAACTAAGGGAATGTATGTGTAATAATTCTAAACTTTTATAAATAACTTAGGGGATGTAAGTGTAATATTTATGAAACTATGAATGTGACTTAAGCTTGTGTACCAAACATGTTGTGAAGTTGTGAAGTATGATCTTAAGTGAATTAAATGCACTCTTTATTTGTATCAAGCATGCTATCTACGTACAACAACTTTGTATGTTTATATGACCAAGTTGCTCTTACTTATGCACTTTATAACTCGACATGAACTTGATGCTTAATTCTAATATTATAATTGAACCCTGTGACATTGGATGATCTAATATGCATTTTGTGAATCCATTGACTTCCTAAATTGATCTTGCATCTTTGGATATGGAATTGCATGATGGTTGCTTGTAAATATGATCTTTGTTGAGCATTGATATGCCTTGAATGACCACGACACCTTATCCAAGCACAACATGAACACTTATGCATAACCACGATCATGTTGAGCAACGCCGTGCGTCTTGTTTGGTTCATATATAGTCTAAGTCTGGGCTTCTGTATGTCTTGTCACAGGGTTTGGTGGTGCTGGTGGGCCCGAGGTTTAGAGTGTTTGGCCCTTCACACTCTCAGACTCTACTTTCACGAGGTGAGGTTTAGGATTTTGTATAGTTACTTGACCTATGGCCTTTACATGTTGATTTCTACGCTTGCATGCGAGTATACTCTATTATAGATATGTATGTGCTGAATATGATATGTTGATGATCTTGTGTGAGTCCTGCGTGGATGGAGGTCATGAGGCTTAAAGTTCCATCGCGTAGGAAGGGTGTAAATATAAAACCAGTTTTTGAGGCATATGTAAGCTATTTTGGAAAAAAGTTGTGTTCTAATTCTGTAGCGTGATTGCCATGAAAGATTGGCGTATATTATGTTATGATCTGTTCTGTTGTGGATCCTAGGAGCTGCGGGTAATGGGTCCCCCGCGATGGTTAGGGCCGTCGGGTTATTTACCCATTGCGTAGTTCCATTTGAGATATCTTCACGCGACCCGTGCTGTAGGGAAGGTGTGGTATCTTGAGCCTTCGGCTGAGGCCGGGGAGGACTCTTGTGGGTTCGCAACCCCTTGAAGGTGAGTCTATTTTTAGACGGTTTATTCTCGATGGTATGGGGACGGTACATCTCCTCCATCATTGGTGTAGAGGTTGGATTGATTTTGATTTATGTTATGAGGAGTTGAGGTTGGAAGCTCGTACTCGCCGAGCAGTTGATATGATATGTTATGGGAATCATGAATCGGGATAGAGTTTTTTGGAAAATGGTTTCTAAACTTATATCTATATCTATTTGGGTTATTTCGAAATGTTTTGGTATGCAACACCTATCCTCGGTTTATGAGTTCATCCTTTTATTCTGTGCTATGCTCTTTATATATATATTGTGGGTGTGCGTTAGCCCCCTCACTCGGTCAAGTTGACTGACCCCTCATTTACACTTTTAGTTGCAGGTCTGTTGGCGTTTGCTAGGCGGAAGTGAGTCCTTTGAGTTGCACTTCGTCGGTCTAGTCTTTCTATTTGCATTTGTCTTTTCATACACTTTACTTATGCTTTGACCTGTAGACTTGAGATTATACTTTACTAAT
The DNA here is from genome assembly GCA_037501455.1 of Lantana camara. Taxonomy (NCBI): domain Eukaryota; kingdom Viridiplantae; phylum Streptophyta; class Magnoliopsida; order Lamiales; family Verbenaceae; genus Lantana; species Lantana camara. The sequence goes on from CM074856.1 coordinate 79,144,220, forward strand.
CAGTAGCCCTGCGTGGCACTCTCATTCGGCCCCTTGTGGCACTTGATGATTACTACTTTATGTTGATATTCGGGATTAGGTATCAGTGCTAGTTGAACCCGTCACCTGCTTGGCATGTTTTGTTTAAATGCTTCCGCTATCTATTGTTGTTGGTTTTAATTGCTTCCGCACTCTGAGTTTTGGTCAAGTTAGATCCGCCTAGCCTAGTGTATGAGTTGTTCTCCCGTTCGCTATGATTCGGATTCGGGCATGGACTTTCTATTTCATGACCGGGTCGGGGTCCTAGTGCGGGGGATGTGGCATCCTCCGTTTGGGGTGTTACAATATACATATATATATATATACTGAACGAACAGCAACCGAAGAAGAAGAAGAAGCGGCAAAAGAAGAAAGCAGCAGCAGCCAAAGAAAAGGGAAGAAGAAGCAACAGCGCAGCACCACCCGCCTGGGTAGCCTTCCGTTCAAACTCTCCCCACCCGGGGAGAGGAGATGCAGAAACTTCTGTACAAGGTGTCCCACCCGGGGACACTTTTAGCACAAACTCTTCCCGCTCGGGGAGAGTGTTACAGCTGAAAAACAGACAGCAGCAGCTCGCGCAAGAACAGGGGAACAAAGTTACAGCACAGGACAGGTCCAAGAGGTTGAAAGGGGACAAGGGATTAACATGAAATTTTAGCAAAACAAGCACAAACACACGCACACATAGCTTACAGCAATCCCAGTAGCAAGGACACAAGGAAGGTGGTTCTAATCCCCAATATCAGTGACGTAACATCTCCATAACAAGGCACAAAAATTCATACACTCCATATATATTGAATTCATGTCCATAAACACATAAAATCATCTTGAGTTATTACATTACATGCTTCAAGTCTCACAAAAACCGAACCTAGGACATGGATTCAAGAAAAAAATGAAAAAAACCTAACTATTCACTAAGTCAGCCAAAACCCATGAATACATGCTCAAAATTGGGGATGAATGGATCAAAATGACTTATAATGAATGTACAATACAACCCTAAGCTTACCTTGTCGATTAATGAAGGTTTGGAAGAGATTTGAGCTTGAATCTCCAAGGGTTGGCTTGAGCTACGGGATTTCTGGAACAGGGATTTTGGCTAATATTTCTTGGTGTGAAGTGTATGGTTTGCTTCGGGGCTGATATAGAGTGTTAGTGGGTTGAGTTAGGGTTCCATAGCTTCCAACCATGGTTAATTTGGTCAAGGTTTGAGGGAGTTATGACATTTTTAGTAAAGCGTGGCAGTTTTGGTAACGTTTTGTTTTTCGGTTGAATTTCGGAGGTTCAAAAGATTTCGGAAAAATATGAGGCTAAGTTCATTAAACTCAAATTTTCGTAACGAGTTCAGCGAAGTTGACAAAACTCGAATCCAAGTTTCCTAGCTCAAGATATCACATACGGAACCAAGGGTACGCTAATTGCTCATTAGCCCCCGATTTGGATTCCAAGAACAAAATAAATTCGAAACTAATGCAAATGAATCCGAAAACATGAAACGAGCATATATTCATATTCATAACACGTATATCTTTGACATATTAAATTTGCACGAAATTTCGGTATCAAATCATATGAGAACGAAGCACGTTTATAACACTCATAAACCATGCATTTAAAAAAAATTTCATAACACTCCATATTAATATAACAAAATCAAATTGACATTTAAATAACAAGTGTACGAATTAAAATATACATTTAATAATAATTGTACAATTTAATTTAATTAAAAGTCAAACTCACGTATTTAATATAGTTCAAATTTAAAGTTCACAATTTAAATTGAATTTAACACTAATAAAATTAAAATATAAATAATTAGCATTTAATATATAAAACACGTATAAACAACTAATTCGTGCAATTTGGTAAACACAACGATTTAACATAAATTCAATATTAATTAACTTAAGATATGATTAATTAAAAATTTAACATTTAAAATATAAAATTAAATACACCAAAACACTTATAAACAATTAGTTTGCGCAAATTAACAAACACATACGTCATTTTAGAATACAGAAAAGTTGGGGTGTTACATAACATCCGGTGCGGATCTAGATGTAAAAGTCTCCTAATTAAGATGTATGGAATGGAGAGTCGTCGATCATGTGGATTCACTATGGGGTTGACCAAGCGAGCTTAATCGATATAATAACTACCCTGAATCAACGAGTGGACATGAAGCGGAAGTACGAAGGAAAGTTGGAAGAATCTTAGTTATATCACCTTCTCGGGACTTCAAGACACGTGGGGATACAAGGAAGCGAGTAAGGATCGGAAAGCATCACAAATGGTCGAATACTATTCAACTTTACAACTTATGATCGCAACATCGAGATCAAAGGACAAGATGTCGTGCTAAAGCCGTCATTATGGTGACAGGTTCAATGCATTCATAGCACGTGCATCATACATTGTAATTGATTATTTAAATTCTTACTATATGCATTTTAACATTACAATTGATGATTTGATGTTGCATCTCCCTTGTTGAGAATATGCGCTACGTGCATTTAGAATCTTAACCCAAGACCCGTCGCTTTAGTGTTTACTTGTTAGGAAACCTTCCTTGTTTGATACTTCAATGACCGATTCCATCAAAGTCTTGTCGAATCGAATTAAAGAAGAGTGTTCTGGAAATAGGGTTAAGGCAGAGATAAAAGTAAAGTTTCAAGGAAAGGGGTTGAAGATGATTTCGGAGTGGTACAAACTAGACAAGAAAAGAAATTTGGGGTTCCAGATTTCAAAAGGGTTAAAAAGAGAAATTTGGAAGCAAAGACATAGGGTCGTTATTCTGATCAAGCATGTCAGAGTAAACATGAGCTAGACTATCGAGCACATTTCCAAAATAACTTCGGGGAGATTGATAATCCTGATTAAAGAATAAGGGATAGCATTCAACATATGAAAGCGAAATTCCTCAGGGGGAGAGCACGACCAAGAAATGAACTTAAACTCTCGGTCGTGCCAAGAAAGTTATTCTAAACAGGAACCACGGAAATGTAAAATTTAATAAGTCACGACACCTTACTAAAGTGATAAGGGATAACTTGGGAGATTTTGTTACCCAATGAATTTTAAGACAGAGGTGATTAGAATTCCAAGAACACATTGGAAGGAAATAGGTACTTCCGGTGGTGAAGGTACAAGTTCGAGGTAGTTTAGGATTTACATTGAGTAAATAGAAGAGGGATGATCGTTGCTTATGAAACAACACCACTGATCTTTCACTATAGGATGTACGAATTCAGTCTTCCAAGATTTAAAAGGATTTGGTTTTTTATAATGAGCCTCAAATACCCAAGGTTCATGAAGTCGTGAAGAATTCCCGAGGAATGGTGAAAAGAGTATTGGGTAAAGAAAGCTGAACCTAAGTTGTCAATCATTTTCCATGATGACCTATGAGAGAATTCGCGATGGGATAGACTATGCTAGTGATTACCAATGGACATAGATCAAATTTCAAGAATAATCAAGAATATTTTACCTTCAATTAGGGAATTGAGTAGGCCGGAACTGGATGCACGCTTAAGGGCTTGAAGAGGATTAAGGGATAATTTAGATAAAAGATGGAAAATGATCCACGAAAAGATCGATTTAAAAATTTGGGAACCGATGGTCTCAACTCGATTTGGAAGAAATTTGTGAAAAAATGGTGACCGTTATTCTAAAGGTTTATTTGTATTCCAAGAACTTCACCAAATTAAAGAAAGTAATCAAGGGGTAAGTATCAGAATGAAATCAAGAATAGAATCAACCGAAGGTTTATCTTCTTCTCAATTGGACCCATATTAAAGACATTAAAGACAAGTCAAGTACCGAGCCAGCTCTTGGGTTAGACCATGCATTGGATAACGAAACTACAAACTCCAAATTTCTTTACTACGGTGAACGGTACATAAAACATTCATAGCACATGCATACATACAATTTTAATTTAAATAATTTTGGTACCATGTGTTTTGATCATCTATTATGTTAACTACTTTTGTATGATTGATAATAGATGTGAATGATATTTACTACTTGTTCCTTGTGTGACTTACGTGATTATTAATTGTTGTAATTTTGTCTCGTTACCTTCTTCTTGGAGTTTGCTCTTTGATGTAACTATATTTTGTGTTTTGGACTCTTTTATTTTGTTGTTGTGAGAGACGGGTTCTATCATTGTTTCTCGAGAGACGAGGTTTCTCTCATCTTTACTCACTACCTGTTTAGTTTGCCTCTAGTGGCAGCTTAGAATCTCGGGTGCTTAGGTTTCTTGGTGAGACAAGGGTCCTGATGACAACGTGCTTCACGGAACACCTTTGGAGATTCTTGATGCCGCTTGAGGAGGGTCCGAGTGTTTCAACATTGAATTGTGATCGTGGTACATTGAAGATCCCCTTGTTGCTTGAAGACCTAGCTCGAACTAAAACCTGTCGGGGAGTTGCTAACCATGCTTGGGATGAACCCGAGAAAGTTTTGCTTAGAGTCCAGTGCTCGAGGCAGTGGACCTGGGGACAGGTCCCTTTTAAGGGGGAGAGGTTGTAACGCTCCTCGTCTTCGTACGTACAGGTATGACGTCACAGGGTTCGATATTTGCGCTTTTAATTATTTAAGTATGCCTTTATATATGTTAATCTTAATGTTTATAGGTTATATTTGAATTATATGAAATTATTTGATAATTCTTTTATTCAAATTTTTGAACGTTTATGTATGTATGACTTGGACCTTCGAATTTAATTCCGATTTTTGTGCTTACTTGCTATACATGATATTTATGTGTTATGAACTTGTTTACGTGCTCGTTTTATATTTTTGGACTTGTTTGATGTGGTCTTTGACCATTTTTGTGTTTTGGGACTCGAGGGCCTAAAGGAGTTTTAGCGCACCTTGGGTTCCGGAGGCCGTAACTTGAGCTCGGGAATTCGGATTTGAATTCCGGAATTGGCGCTGGACTCGTAACGAAATTTTGGAGCTTTTGAACATAGCCTTGTATTTTTCTAAACCCGTTTGAAACTCCGAAACATGTCCAAAATGTGAGCCTCGCCCAGCTTTACCACCTTTTACGGTTTTAGTCATAACTATCTCGTTTCTTAATCAAATGACCCGATTCTTGAGCCTAATTAACCCTAATTGAACCCTCTACCTAACCCCCCCAAACCCCATTTCTTCGAGCAGCCAAAAAGAAGGGGAAAATCGCTGGAAAGAAGGGAAAATAGAAAACCCACCCGCCGCTATTCATTTTTTGAAGATTTTGAGCTCGATCTTTTTCATCCTTCAACCATTTCAAGATGTAAGAACACATTGTTGTTCCTCTTCTCATTGTAGTTCTTCGAAGCTATAATTTGTGCATTTTCATGGAGGTTTGAGCATGATATGAATTAGAGCATGAATAGTTAGGTTAAACTTGATTTCTTGAATACATGACATTAGGTTCGGTTTTATGGATTTTCTTTCATGATTCTTGTTTCTTTCAGCTTATTTATCTGAATTATTTCTCTTATAATCATGAATTATGAGTTTGTGAAGTTTCACCATGTTTGAAGCTTGAACCGTAGATGAAAATGGAATCAATGGAAGTATGATTGTTAGCTATTTTCTTCTTGTTCTTGTTGCGTGAATTGTTGCCTTTGTTATCTTGATTAAATTGCTGCTCATTACCTGTTGCTTTGTTGCTTATTCTGTACTGCCCTGCTTTGCCCTGCATTTTACACCTGCTGCTGCGTATTTTTCTTTGGTGAAGAAAGCACCGCGCGGCCGTCCAGTGCTAAGGCCTGAAATGCGTGAGGCCGCACGACAATGTTCGAACTCGTTGCTTTAATAGCTGCGCGGTCATGCAACATTTTGAAGCTTGAGACGCGTGGCCGTGCCGCAGGTTTTGGACTGGAATTAATTGGGATTGAACTTTAATCAGCCATGCATGCCCTATGCAGCCATGCATGGTTACGTGATTGCTATTTGAATTCATTTTAAGTTTTAATTGTTTTTTGTTATCTTTTCCCATCCTGATCATGACACGTATGTATTATAAACTTGTTATATTATGTGTTATATTTCTTATATTAATTTTTCGGGGTGATTTAATACGAGTTTTACGTGCTACGAGCTTGAATGATTTAAATGCTACAGTTTGATGTCGTGTGTATTTTCGACAACCTTTTGATGTTTTAAATAATTTCTTTTGCCTTTACACTACAAGAAAACAGGCAAATTTCGAGGGATTTCAGAGGGAATAATCCCTCGGAAATTCGGAATTCCGAGGGAATATTCCCTCGGAAATCCCTCGGAAATAGTAGCGCCAAGTTAGCCGCCAAGTTTCCGAGGGAATTATTCCCTCGAAAATGTTCTAATATTAAATATTGAATTTTTCGAGGGAATTTGCGAGGGAAAATTCCCTCGGAAAATTAAAACTTATTAATTTTTAAACTAAAATTAGTTTCCGAGATATTTCTGAGGGAATAATTCCTCGGAAATGTTCATATATTTAAATCTTGAATTTTTCGAGGGATTTCCAAGGGAAAATTCCCTCAGAAAAGTAAAACTTAGTTAATTTTAAAATTAAAATTAGTTTCCGAATTCCCTCGGAAATGTTCTAATATTAAATATTGAATTTTCCGAGGGAATTTATGAGGGAAAATTCCCTCGGAAAATAAAAAATTATTAATTTTTAAACTAAAATTAGTTTCCGAGGGATTTTCGAGGGAATAATTCCCTCGGAAATGTTCAAATATCTAAATCTTGAATTTTTCGAGGAAATTTTCGAGGGAAAATTCCCTCGGAAAATTAATACGTATTTATTTTTTAAAGTAAAATTAGTTTTCGAGGGATTTCCGAGGGAATTATTCCTTCGGAAAAGTTCAAATATTAAATCTTGAATTTTCCGATGGAATTTCCGATGGAAAATTCCCTCGCAAAATTCAAACTTATTGGTTTTTAAACTAAAATTAGTTTCCGAGGGAAAATTCCCTTGGAAAATTGAAACTTTTTTAATTTTTAAATAAAATTTCATATTATAAAATTGATATTTTAAAATATGATTTTTTTTTAATGTATATTTTATTTTATGAAAATTCCGAGGGATTTCCGAAGGAAAATGAAAATTCCCTCGTAATTTGTCATACTAATTTTTAATATTAAAGACTATGTAACGATTCGTTGAATTTAAATACAATCCATGATAATTATATGCATTATTAGTGAATTTAATAAGCTAATGATAGTTTTTATATTAATAATTTGCAATTATACATATGTAATCGAATTTTGGATAAGTATTTCTTACTAAATCAATGTAGATGTTCGTGTTCTTTTCAATTGAAATCGAATATCTACTTCATATATAATGTATTTGTGAGACATCAATTTTTTCTTATTTTTATCATTGAAAAATAAGATTTAATGTTATTAAATTGATATGTGAAAGTATGATTTTTTTTTTTTTAATGGAAAATTCCAAGGGAATTCCGAGGGAAAATGGAAAATCCCTCGGAAATCCCTTGAAATTTGTCATACCAATTTTTAATATTAAAGACTATGTAACTATTCGTTGAATTTAATTACAATCCATGATAATTATAAGCATTGTTAGTGAATTTAATAAGCTAATGATAGTTTTTATATTAATAATTTGTAATTATACATATGTAATAGAACTTTGGATAAGTATTTCGTACTAAATCAATGTAGATGTTCGTGTTCTTTTCAATTGAAATCGAATTTCTACTTCATATATAATGTATTTGTATGACATCAATTTTTTCATATTTTTATCATTGAAAAAATAAAATTTAATATTATTAAATTGATATTTTAAAATGTGATTTTATTTGAAAGGATTAGTTTTAAAATTAAAGAATTTTATTTGAGGCGTCATAACATAGTAAATTTATTGTGACACTTTTAGTAAAGGCATCTCAATTTATAACTCAACTTAAATTTGTTGGATCAATTTAATAATAAGTTCTTTAAATTTAATCTATTGAGCTCGATTCAAGTTTATTTCAATTAAAACTCTTTTGAACTCGTTTTATATAGTAATTGAATCAAACTTAATTAAAATTTAAAATTTTAAAAAAATAAAAAATAGATTAAATAACAACTTGAATCATTAACTTCCTACTAACCAAATAAACTTATTTTATAATTAAACCAAAAATATAGAATATAATGCTTTATACATTTATATTATTTTTAGAATGAAATTTATTTTTTGTATATGTTAAATTTATTTTAAGTTATTTGTGATGTTAATATTCTAAAAATTCAATAATTGAATAAAACAAGGGAAAATCTTTGAATAGTACCAAAAAATTGAAAAAATTCCTTTTAGGTCCCCAATTTTGAAAAAGTTCCCATTCAATCCCCAATTGAAAAACAAAATTCCTTTTAGGTCCCCACAAATAGTACATGTTCGTATAATTTTCCAGGAATTGCGTACATTTTTTAGGGAATTGCGTATAAAAATCCCGAAATCTCGTATATACGAGATTCCGGGATTTTTATACGCAATTCCCTCAAAAATGTACGCAATTCCTGGAAAATTATACAAACTTGGGGAGTGAAAAGAAATTTTGTTTTTTAATTGGGGAGTGAACAGGAACTTTTTCAAAATTGGGGAGTGACAAGGAAATTCAGTTTACACTTGGGGATTTTTGAAGAATTGTCCGATAAAACAATGGCAAAAAAAAAAAAAAGCGGTAAGTTTCCGCTTGACCCCAAAACACCCAAAAGGCAAAAAAAAATTAGACGACATTGGCGCAGCCAAATGTTCTCTTCTCCCCAGTCCACTTCGCCCACCCCAAAAGCCCTTCTCCTTTCACCGTAGGATCGACGGCGTAGGCTAGACCTGAAGGCGAAAATCAACGACGACGGAGTGAGGAAAGACTCGAAGGCAACGGAGAGAGGCGATTATCCCATATGGGCTGCTTCTGGTGTGCGGCGGCGTAATGGGTTTCGCCAAGAAAGGCAGCACCACCTCCCTCGCCGGCGGCGTCGGCACCGGAGCGCTGCTCGTGATCGCCGGTTATCTCAGCCTCCAGGCCTTCCCTAAGCGCAAGAACTCTTACTTCGCTTTCATTCTCGAGACGGGTATGCCTCCTTTTTATTACTGACTTGTATTACTTTGATGGGCTTCTGAAATTTGTTATGTTTTATGCATGATTAGAGGAATTGTTTTACTTTGATGGGCTTCTGAAATTGTTATGCAATGTGTATGATTGGAGGAATTGTTTCATTTTGGTTATTTTGATCTGGATCCGAAGAAAAGAAGGCATGATATATTGTTTGTGATGTTTTCTTGAACCTGACACAGTTGAAAATTGAAATTAGGAAAGTATTCGGGGATAAGGCTTTCATATTGCCATCTTTCTTTACAAATGCATAGGGATTATATCTGAGGAGACTCGGATTTCCTTGTCTTATACTTTACTGCTTTTGATCTTGAGAATTTGATGTTTGTATTGATCCTTCATCACATTCTTTGCTGTCTTTGCAAGGGTAGGTCAAAAATCTTGGATTTACCTTGCAAGAAAGATAAAACATCTAAAAAGAAGCAAAATAAATCAAATTTGGGTTTTGCACTTCACGTTAGTCAGCCGGTTGGTGCTAGTGGTGCAGGCAGGGTGGAAAGTTTTCTGGAAGCAGGTAATAGTTGAAATTATTTACACGTTCTTGTATATGTCAGTACCTCAGTCCATACAGAATATGAAATGGATGAAGAAAATCATTATACATCAACTCCCTCCTTGTTCCTGTCTCATATTTTTTTCATCCAGTATGTAAAGATTTAAAATGGGCTATTTCATAATTGATCTTTTAGGAAATCAGACTCCCTTTGGTTTTGGAGAAACTAGTATGGATGGCAAAGATTTCAGCGGATCTATAAACAACTCACAATTTTCATCGGGTGGGCCAACTGAACAGCATATTCCACGTAGGAACGCTTGGGTGCTTTGTGATGAGTGCCAAAAATGGCGGCGGATACCAGCAACACTAGCAGATCAAATTGAAGAAACTAACTGTGGATGGTAAATACTGATTATTGCATGATAACTTATTGAGCTTAGGAATTTTGGTTTTATTAATTTATTTTGAAAAGGTGCAAATCTAGTTAGTTAGGGAATGAAGTAGTAAAACACTTTAGTATTACTGATTGACAGGAGCATTTGATTTTGAGCCTTATTAGGCTGTGCTACGGTGTTAGTTACTCCAGTCTTTTGATTTTGTTTTGTTTATCTTGTTGGAAAAGTGGCTTATGGATTTGGTATCTTCTATTCTTAAGGACTTCAAAGATAATGTGGACAAAGGCTTCGCTGACTGTTCTGTTCCGCAAGAGAAGTCAAACTCAGAAATCAATGAGAAACTGGAGATATCTGTTGGATCCTGTGAGGAAAATGCTTGTAAGTGTATGGTTCTGCAAGAGTTTGATAAATTATGGCTTTATAAGATTGGCTTGTAGTATGCTTGATTGGAAATGAGATGAAATTGTATAGTTTTGAAAAAGTTTGTTGGATTCGTATTATTTTTATTACATCAATTCATTGTGAAGAATTTCTTGAAGATTTTGAGTATATAGAATGTATTTGGTTTTTCATATTTTGATTAGTCACACAAAATGTATTTCAGATTTTTTAAATTTAGAACAGGTATAATAATGAATAAAAAAAATAAATTATTTTTTATTTTCCGAGGGAATTTTCCTCGGATAGTTTATTATCTAATTTTTGTAATTTTATTTTTCGAGGGAATTTCCAAGGGAATCCCTTGGAATTCGTTTTGTCCATTTTTTTAATTTTGGTTTCCAAGGGAATTTCCGAGGGAATTCCCTCGGAAATCTTTTTGCCCAATTTTTTAAATTTAAGATTTCCGAGGGAATTCCCTACGAATTTTTTTTCTCGGAAAATTTTCCGAGGGAATAACTTCATTTGGTATATTCCGAGGGAAATAAAAATTAATTCATTTCCCTCTCGGAAATATATTTCCGAAGGAATTTCCTCGGAACCAATTCCGAGGAGGGTTTTTCCGAGGGAATCCCTCGGAATTCCCTTGGAGTTCGCCTATTTTCTTGTAGTGTTAGTTTTATCTTATTATACTATTTGATGGATAAATGATATGTTTTGACAAGTTTATGAATTTTATGCTATGAAATCTAATGTGTAAATGTGAAATGAAATGTGAATGTCTAAGTGCTACAATGTGACCTTGTTTGCAATTATTGTATTTCCTTATGTGTTTAATGGATTCCTTTCACCTTGAATTGATTCCTATGAATCGTTACAAATTGAACGAGTGAATGAATGACAATAAATGGGCACGATTTATTCGTGTAATGAAGGATTGAATTGTTGATGTATCTAAATGGAATTAATTGGGCTCATGAACATCTTCATAGCATATTGTTATTTCATATGCGTATAATATCACGCTAATACATTGTCATGCGTCATATATGGTCTATTTGGAGTTTTGAGTCTCACGAATGTACTGTGTTGTCTTGTGTACAGTCTCTACAGGGCGGAGACGTGCCGGGTTCATAGGCTAGCTTCAAGTCTTTCTTTCTTTTAGTATTGTTCGGTAAGGTGTAACAGGTGGGTTTCTCTTCTATTAGGTAAACTCTGACCCGATATATCCCTTCATGAAAGAATTTGGCCAAAGTATTATATATATCTATATCGAGTCATTTTAAAGGATTCATTGATCTTACGTTAAAACCTTTCTTGTTTACTGAATCCCTAACCAAATATTTTGGCGAGACATGATTGACTGCACTGAATGGGGGCCTTGGGACTATGTGAACGTGGCTATCCGGGGAAGCATGGGCTGACGGTGATCCCCGTGCGCTAGTCCCAACATAATGACGGTGATACCGGCCCCCGCTACGAGATTACCGAGGAATGGGAACCGGGCTTTTGGGGCTTCATGAACCCCTCTAGCCATAATGATTGGGTGGACGGTGCTTTGGCCGAGTCCGTCCACTAACCGGAGGAAAAAGGGCTAATTGTTATACACGAATGATTATGAACGATTATGAACGAATGATTATGAATGAATGATTATGAATGAATGAATGAATGTCGTGTGATCACTAATGTAATGAATGAATAGATAATACACACACGAGTAGAAGGTTGGAGAATTTGCCCTCTCATCGGGCTCACGTAATGGCCTCATGAATGTAATGATCCCGCGTGTTGTGTTCTTTGTTTTCACCCACTTGGGAAATATTTCAAAACCTCGCACGAGATTATAGCTGGCATGTGTGTGTGTTTAAATTCCATATTATTATTGTATTAAGCCCTATTTTATACCCACCAGTGCCTTAAAGACTGAACCCGGTTTGTTTTCAGTTTTTCTTGCAGGTTTTGGAGTGCTAGGCGGGATTCCGAGTCTTTCAGAGTCCTGCATTAGAGTTTAGCTTTATCATTACACTTGCACTCATTCTCTAGTTGTTAATTATGATTATGAACGTGTTTGAGTGCTTATGGTTTAAATTGTTTGGCCTTGTTAGCCTTTAATGGAATTGTTCGATTATTGTTGCTTGTGAGCTTTCTACCTGTATTACGAATATAACAAAGCTTCCGCTCAAGTTTCTTTAGCCTGCACTTGTTTTCTTTTTAGCTACTTTATTTCTTATTTGGTCTCGAAAGTTAGTTCCTGCCTAGCATAGTGAGTGCGTGAGTCCCCGTTCGCTCTGATCTGGCATGTGTATTGATTACCCATTTCATATGCGGGTCGGGTCTTAGTGCGGGGGATGTGGCATCACACGCTCGGGCTCTAAATCGCACCGATTCAAAGGTTAAGGGGTAAAATGCACTAAGTCCCAAAGGATAGGGGGCTGTCTGGAATTAGCCCAAAAAAAATATTATTAATTTAAAATTTTCTATAAAGTAGAGATGACAAATTGAAATATTTGAAAGTTCAGATAAAAAAATTGAAATAACGGTCATATTACAAGGGTTAAGTTCTTTTTTTCTCTAAAATAAAATTGAAAAACAAAAGAAACGTATTTAAGATTGGTAACACACTAAGAGACCAAAAAGTTTTATATGTATGTCACGCTTAATATAATAGAATAAATAATTAAATGATTTCAGTTATAATGTTATAATTTAACTCAAGTGATTAAATTTTTTATCATTCTAATTATATAACCTACAAATACAAAAATAACAATAAACTTGATTGTAATGCGGCGGTGGTCGTTGTAACATCCCGCTCGTTCGATCGTACAGGTACGCCGTATCGAGATTGTTATATGTGCGTTTAATTATTTATTTATGCCTTTAAATGTTTATTTAATTGCTGATGTGTCAACATGAATCTTTACTTGTATTATTTGTTAGGTTTTAATACGTTTTTGAACGTTTTGTCCCCGTTTGATCCCTTTCTTGATCTGCATGCCCCTGTATTTGCTTATGCATGAAATACATGTTATAAGAATTTGTTTATGTGCCTAACTTGAGCTCGGGAATTCGGATTCGAATTTGGAAGAAGCGTCGGACTCATAATGAAGAAAAGAAATCAAAGAACCTAAACTTGTATTTTTCTAAGCCCGTTTGGACCTCCGAATTTTGCCCGTAATGCTCTTCGTGTGACAGATTTGCCACATTTTACCATTTTGGCCATAATTTATTCAATATTTGACCAATTCAACCCATTCTTGGCCCCACTTTTCCCTCACTTAATGCCCTTTCTCTCCTTTTCCATTTCATTTCATTTTTTAGTAGAAAAAAGGGAGAAAAGCAGCATCAAACCGAGATAAGAAGGGAGAGAGAGAAGCACTATTCAATTTTCACTTTGCAAGCTCATTTCTCATCCGATTCACCTCAAAGTTGAAAGGTAAGTCCGGAATTGATTTATCCATCTTCTCCTCTTTCTTTTAAGTCCAGATTTGCTAATTTTATTGGTCATTTGAGCATGCTATGGATTATTTGGTGAATAGTAAGGGTTAGGGCCATATTTGAATAATTTGCTTAATCTCTTGTGTTTTCTTTGAGTTTGATGCACGATAATTGACCCTAAGACATCCTATAACACTTGTATGAACCGAATTTTTGTGCTAGCTAGGATTCTTGAAGGTTTTATTTGAGAATTTGGAGCTTTTGTATGAAGATGTGCATATTAGATCCCTTTCTCCCTTCCCTTGCATATAGGTTTAGTTTTAGCATGGTTTGTGGCATGGAATTGGGGCATATTTGTTGTATAATCTTTCCTTTGCATGTTAGTTTGAGTTAGGGTTGGTTTTGACTGAGTTGGAGCTGCTGGTTTCACACTTTTGCTGTTGTTCACCTGCGGTCGAGCCCGCGACCAAAACATGAGTGTTTTGGGTCGCGACCGCGGCTTGGTTTTGTCCCAGGTTTGAGGTTTGAGGTGTAAGTCACGGTAGTAATGAGGAGGTACAAAACGTTTGCTTAAGGCCACTTCCATATCATTCCAATTATCAATAGGATACTCACCACTTCTCCTCCTATTTAGCATCAATTGATCCTGTGACACCCCAGTTTTCTGGCAAGCCAGGCACGACGTCGCGATACAGTTTAATTCAGTAATTATGTGATTTATGTGACGTCACATGCCAACGTGTAATTTTATTATGTGCGCATTAGAATTTATTAAATGTACTTGGACTCAATTGTCCAATAATTGCTTGTTTGGGACCTAATTATAATTAGGGTGTTTTGGGGCCTTTGTGGCTACCATGAGCTCGGGAATTCAAATTCGAATTCTGACCTTGTCATTGGTTTCGTTTCGATGATTCGGATTCGATAAAATTAACCTTATAATTTTCTAAAGCCATTTGATACCCCTACCGTTTTAAAATTCGATCCGAGTGGACCGGATCCCTGTTGACCCGACCCGTTGAACCGACCCATTTTAGTCCTTTTTGGCTGAAAATATCTCCCTTCTCCCTCATTTTAGCCCTTTATGGCTGAAAATATCTCCCGTCTCCATTTCTCGTCCAATGAACGATCCAAGGTAAGATTTGAATTCCTCTCTTTGAATGTTTCATTTTCTTCCGATTAAATCTTGTTTTCTTTGCTTCATTCCTTGCCTTTGGAGAAGATGATAAATAGTGTCAAATTGTCAAAATTTGAGAATATGCTTTGTGCTTTGATTCCCTTGCTTCAAGCTTGATATATATTGTTTCCTTGAACTTCCTTGTTGCATAATTGTAAGAATTCTTGTGGTTAGTTGTGTATTTGCATGCAACTCCATTGTTGGAGCTTGAATGTGCTTTAATGGAAACTTGTTATATACATGATTTCATGACTTGAACTTTAGATATGTGATTAAGCATGCATACATGAACTTATGCCTTGAATTTGAAGTATTTTGGTTGAGGTTTGAGGTGGTTTCGTTGAATTTTGGTTTCTCCCGTGTTTAGCCCTGTTTTTGATGCGTTTCTTCTGCCCAGAACATCTACCCGGGAAGGGTAGATTTTTGCCCACAAAACTACCTGAGCGGGTTGTTTAGTGCAGAAGGTTTCTGCACCTGCTTTCCCCGGCCGGGTAGATTTTGCCTTGTATTTTCCCTGGCCGGGTACTCCCTCATTCGAACTCCGTTTGACCTAATTTTTGAGCCGTTTGAAACCTATTGAAGTCTAGAACAACGTCCAATTGGAATCATATCATTATCTTTTCGCATTTGTGAGATATTATCAATTATTTTTGGTGTCGCCGCTACTGACAATCTGCTTTCGGCCAACTTCGAGCCTACGCCATTTTCAACTCGCTTTGAACCATGATCCGTGTCACATATCATTGGAAATCCCTGTGTGTCTACTTTCATTTCCAACAAAAAAAACTCAATTCCAACTTCTAAAACTCAAGATATGTTCAATTCTTTATAGCCTGCGCATTTTCGAAAATTGCCAAACTTTGCTTAAAATTGTTTTATCGCCTTCCTTTCACCTCCTCGACCTCTTATTTAACTTACATGCATTGTATACATGTATAATTGAATGATTAAATCATTTATGTGTTTAAATAACATTACTTGTGCTCATGAACACGATCACACCATTTCATGACATAATTATGATTTAATGCTTATTGAATCATGCCATAACATGATGCACCACTTCATGAACATCGCCGTGCGTCTTACTTGGTTTCATTATTCAGTCGTGTCTCACGAGTACACCATGTTTCCTTTCTTGTTCAGTGTTCTCCTCGGTGGAGACTTTCAAGCTTTCTGGTCCTTCTCCTACTTCTTTCTAGCACTTGGAGGTGAGGGTTTTCTTTTATATCCGACATACCACTCTGCATGCCTTATACATAGCCAAATAGTTTTCTATACTAAACCTTGCCATATCTTATATAACGGCTATGTATCGGAAATGATTTAAATATTGTGTAGTGTTAATCCTGAGCTTGTTTTGCGAGATCCTGCTTGTGCCCCCGGCTCTTCTAGTGCTGGACTAGCTGGAGTGGTTCCTGTTCCTGTTCCTGGGGCCCAGGGGCTTGTGTCTTGAGTCAACCGGGGACGTATCGGGCCAACGGTGACCTCTTGCGTAAGTCCCATCCTGTTGGACTATCCTGATATCCACCAGGAGGTTTGGTGGAAGAAGGAGCTCTAGATCTGGGGAGTCATGAACCTACAGATCATTCCTGCCTGGATGGCGAGGGTTATCTACCCGGACCATCACTGAAGAAGGAGATTACTTGTACTTGTTTTCCCTCTTGTAGTAATTATAACTCCTGTTTCCTGCTTGTTTCCTGATTACCTGTTTTTACCTGTCATTTAATAAGTGAAAAGAGGAGTCCAGGATGGATTGAATACCCGTTCTCGCCGGGTC
Organism: Lantana camara; assembly: GCA_037501455.1. Lineage (NCBI taxonomy): Eukaryota > Viridiplantae > Streptophyta > Magnoliopsida > Lamiales > Verbenaceae > Lantana > Lantana camara. The sequence goes on from CM074856.1 coordinate 79,161,033, forward strand.
CCGTAAAATATTAAGCATAGATATCTGTAACCTCTGGCATGCCCCCAGTCCCTGTACAACACCAGAGCTCATGAATCGTTAAGGTAAAATGGGCATCAACAGAGGGCGTACGGATATCGACACATGCATTGTATATCCTGTTTGCCTGACTGCATGCTTGAACATAATTCCACCCGTACGTATTAATTACTTCTGATTCCTGTCTCCTGTTTTTATAACTAATAACGTACAATGGAGTTATGCCTGCCTGATTATCTGTCTATATATATATATGTGAGTACCCCCTTCACTCAGTCAGATGGTTGACCCCTCCCTCTCGTTGTTTTTAGTGTCTGTCTTGCAGGCTCTGTGGTCGTTAGGCGGGAGTCTTTTGAAGTCTTTGATCGAGTCTTGGTCCTGTTTGCACTGCATCGTACCGTACCTTTATTTCCTGCTTGTAACTGGGCTATGTAAGCCACTCTGTATTGTTATTACTTGATTGAACTCGGGACAGATTTCTAGGGCCCTAGTTGAACCCGTTTATATGTTATTGTATTGTATTGATTCGGGACAGGTTAGGACATGATCTTGAACTAGTTGAACCCCTATTTACATTCTTGTATGAATTGAAATTTTATATTGGATAGTGATTGCATGATTACATTGCTTCCGCATTCTTTGTTTTGTTGAATTGATTGGTACAGGGACTAGTCCCGCCTAACAGGTTGATTTTTGTTTATTCTGTCTCCGTTCACTGTGAGCTTGGTTCATGTATGGATTCCATTTCATGTGTGGACCAGGATCTCGGTGCGGGGGTGTGGGGCCCCCTTTCGGGGTGTCACATCCTAAAGTGATATCAGAGCTCCAGGTTGTAAAACCGGAGTTCTAGTGTTGTGCCATGTCGAGTGTAGGTCGTACCGCTTAGGAACTACTTGACAATGTGTACATTGCATTGACCTTGAGCACGGAATTACATTTCGTTTTTAACCATGTTGACTTAATTTCTGCTTATTGCATTGGATTCATGCCTTTCGTGTTGAAAATGTGACATAAGCATGCACTAATCGCATGCATATATCCTTGGAATGAGTTATAATTTATAGGTATGAATATAATATCAAACCACGGCCAATCTCTATAACAACAACGGTTTATCATAGCTCAATTCTCAGGCATGGAAATTATATGGAACGTACCGGGGAGTATATACAGGAATCCTAGATTCAAGACCTTCTCTGATTAAGCTACAGTTCAGAGGTAGAATCCGAAACTGGAGACCGAGGTATGAAGGAAAAGCATGCATATTCTATTGGAGATGGTGTGAAGTGACGTTTTACAAGAGTCGACACCTACCCTCATATTATAGAAGTTAGTCAACCGAATCCGCTAGGATCATTCATTCAAGAGAAAAATGAAGAAAATCTCGAAGGTACTTGAATTCGAGGTTCGGATCATTGATGAAGCGGTGATAATCAAGAGAAATCAAAGTAAAATCGGTTAATGAGAGATAAGCAACAAGGGAAGTCGAGGAGGAGCTTCCAAGTGAATCAAGTTATTTGAATTCTAGTCCGGATAGAAGATTCAGGACATAACAAGGATCGTGAATGGTGGACAATAGGGATCGTCAAGGAGGAAGTTAAGTTTGGACTTATGGGAGAAGAAGAGGTGATTTGTCGTACTTCGGGTTTCGAGTAAGAAAGAGTTTGGCCTGAGATGCTTTGGATTTCGACTAAGATGGAAATGAGTCGGGAAGGGATTAAAGAAAGCCAAGTAATGTGGTAAATACAAGTTCTTGGAAGGTGACAATGCTTAGGACAGGATTTGAGTTCATCTTCCAAATCCAAGCTGAATTGTCGTGTTGTGAGGTCGAAGTGGGAAATATAGAACAACAAATGGAAACAATAAAGAAAGGCAAAGAATCCTTAGAAGGAGATTACGTGCTCAAGTGTAAGCAAGTAAACGACAAGTTCTACTATCGATTCGAAATCATAATGGAAATCAAGGGGACTTCATTCGAGGTGACACTAGGAGAAAGATTCGGGACATCGAGTGGAAGAACAATTATTAGGAAGAAGTCAAGACACTAAAACCATGGACGTAGAAGAATTTGGGTTCAAGAGGTCGTGATCTCGGACCATGGAGTTATACAAGTTGATGCAAGGAGATCCATAGAAATCTTGAAGACCGTGGGAAAACAAGAAATGATCAACAAGTCCAAGCAAGCCCGTGACTAGAGAAATAAGGACAAGCTGCTGAGTTCAAAACTTACCATAACGGTGACAGGTTCAAAACATTCATGGCACGTGCATCATACGTCATTTTGAATTATTTTTACTCTTCCTTAATTATATAGGTTGTGCATCTCTATCTGCCCTGATTGCCCTAATGTGTTGCATAATTAAATGGTACGCGCATTGGCATCTTAACCCATCATGCATTATACAGTGTTTACTTGATAGGAATTTTTCCTCCAAACTCATTCGTCATGTGTTACTTCAACCGAGTCATTGTTGAATCAAGGTAAGAACAATTTTGGATTGTAGAGTTTGAGGAAGGAAAGAGGAAATACCAAGACTCGGGAAAGTAGAATTGGATTTGAACAAAGGAAATAGATTGTTCTCTCTACGGATCACTCGAAAGTGAATATGACCACTTTCACCGTACAAATAACTTAGCTAGGATCATTTACACCGAGGGAGCTAAGTTGAGAAGCAATAGAACCAGTTCAAGGAATTGGGATAGAAGTTTTTAAGGGGGAGAGCATGACTGGAAGATGATTTAAAATTCTTTAATGTGCCCAAGTGGATCGCTACTAGAAGGAACAATGGATATGCAAGAATAACAACGACATAAATAAGTACTTTGGAAGATGAAAATACCCATACAAGGAATGGTCGAGAATCGAATGGACAATATGGATACAAGTCTACCTTATTGGTTTTACTATGGGACCTATACAAACTCAATCTCCCAAGATCGACAAAGATAAAGTTTCTAAGAGGACAGAGGAAAGAATATGTGGCTGAGAGATGAAGATATAGATTTGAGGAGTTCTTTGGGATTTGGAATAAGAAGGCCGAGTACGGATAGATCGAGTATAATTTTGAATTTTCGATGTGAGCTATTTGATGATGGAGCTATGGAGGATTTATAAGAATTGGTAAGCAAGGTAGTGAACAAGAGAAGTCGAGTCCATCTCTATACTTAACAACTGACAAAGTGAGAACCAATTTAACTGTGGGCTTTGAAAGTAGAATAACTCGGAAAGCTCATAACATGAATAAGATGGAGTATTAGCTCGTCAATCATTCTTCTATGATGAGCCGGGAATGTTAATAAGATTTCAGGTTATGTCCAAACTGTTAGGGATAAACTCGAGTAGCCGAGGAAGGGCGCATGTGATTCATGGTGAAGAATAGGTTAATTGGATTAAGATCAAGAGACTTCTAAGTTCGGGACTTAGGACCGTGGTATTTAATAAGGATAAGAGAATTAATTGCGGGACTTCAGATCGTAAAGTTTGGTAGAGAAAGGAAATGGATAAAGGATGGGACGAGGTGGTTATTCTAATATCGACAAATCGTGTAATCTTAAAGCTCGCCACTACGAGTAAAGGAACCTTCAACAAAGAAATCAAGTAGATATCAGATTCACTACAATGAAGAACCTCCAAACAATGGTGAACGGTACATTAACCATACATATCACGTGCATCATGCATTCCTTAATTCTTGTTGTGTGTAATTGCTTGTTAGTTTCTTTTGGAGTGAGCGAGTGCCTTAGTAACATGTTAAGACGAGGGTCGTGCCGTGCAACGGACTTTACAACGGGTCTTTGGAGACCCTATTTAGAAGCTAATAGCTGTTCAAGAAACCAACTTCAATCTGTGAAGTTGATGAGTTGATAGAAGACCCGTTTGGGGATTAGAGAACGAGTGGTGGAGGTTCGTTAATTAATCCACTCGTGATGCCGAGTTGTGGGATGGTTTGGATGGACTCAAACGGTAGGAGTTGAATCTTTTATGACCCTCCTATCGTGCGAGACGTTCTGAATACTCATAATCGGATCAAGTTCGTGAGCAGCTTGAGGTGAAGACCCTTGTGCTTGAAGACCCTTCTCTGAACTAATTCCTGCGGGATGTCACGAACCCCGCGTGGGATGAACATGGAGAGGTTTTGCTTAGAGTCCAGTACTCGAGACAGTGGACCTGAGGACAGGTCCATCTTAAGGGGGAGAGGTTATAACACCCCAGTTTTTCGGCAAGCCAGGTACGACATCGCGAGAGAGTTTAATTCAGTAATTATGTGATTTATGTGACGTCACATGCCAACGTGTAATTTTATTATGTGCGCATTAGAATTTATTAAATGTACTTGGACTAAATTGTCCAATAATTGCTCGTTTGGGACCTAATTATAATTAGGGTGTTTTGGGGCCTTTGTGGCTACCTTGAGCTCGGGAATTCGAATTCGAATTCTAACCTTGTCATTGAGTTCGTTTCGATGATTCAGATTCGATGAAATGAACCTTATAATTTTCTAAAGCCATTTGATACCCCTACCGTTTTAAAATCCGATCCGAGTGGACCGGATCCCTTTTGACCCCCATTAAACCGACCCATTTCAGCCCTTTATGGCTGAAAATATCTCCCTTCTCCCTCATTTTCAACGTTAGAGCAAGAGCGAAAAGAAGGAAGGAGAAACCCCAAGCTCCATAGCCATTTCACCTTTGAGCTCAAGTCCCGTCTCCATTTCTCGTCCAATGAACGATCCAAGGTAAGATTTGAATTCCTCTCTTTCAATGTTTCATTTTCTTCCGATTAAATCTTGTTTTCTTTGCTTCATTCCTTGCCTTTGGAGAAGATGATGAATAGTGTCAAATTGTCAAAATTTGAGAATATGCTTTGTGCTTTGATTCCCTTGCTTCAAGCTTGATATATAATGTTTCCTTGAACTTCCTTGATGCATAATTGTAAGAATTCTTGTGGTTAGTTGTGTATTTGCATGAAACTCCATTGTTGGAGCTTTAATGTGCTTTAATGGCAACTTGTTATATACTTGATTTCATGACTTGAACTTGAGATATGTGATTAAACATGCATACATGAACTTATGACTTGAATTTGAAGTATTTTGGTTGAGGTTTGAGGTGGTTTTGTTGAATTTTGGTTTCTCCCATGTTTAGCCCTGTTTTTTATGCGTTTCTTCTGCCCAGAACATCTACCCGGGCGGGTAGATTTTTGCCCACAAAAACTACCCGGGCGGGTAGTTTAGTCCAGAAGGTTTCTGCACTTGCTTTCCCCGGCCGGGTAGATTTTGCCTTCTATTTTCCCCGGTCGGGTACTCCCTCATCCAAACTCTGTTTGACCTGATTTTTGAACCGTTGGAAACCTCTTGAAGTCTAGAACAACCTCTAATTGGAATCACATCATTATCTTCTCCCATTTGTGAGATATTATCAATTCTTTTTCGTGTCGCCACTTTACTGACAATCTGCTTTCGGCCAACTTCGAGCGTACACCATTTTCAACTCGCTTTGAACCATGATCCGTGCCACATATAATTGGAAAGCCCTATGTGTCTACTTTCATTTCCCAAAAAACAAACCTCAATTCAAACTTCTAAAACTCAATATATGTTCAATTCTTTATAGCCTGCCCATTTTCGAAAATTGCCAAACTTTGCCAAAAACCGTTTTATCGCCTTCCTTTCACCTCCTCGACCTCTTATTTGACTTACATGCATTGTATACATGTCTAATTGAATGATTAAATCATTTATGTGTCTAAATGATATTGCTTGTGCTCATGAACACGATCACACCATTTCATGACATAATTATGATTTAATGCTTATTGAATCATGCCATAACATGATGCACCACTTCATGAACATAGCCATGCGTCTTACTTGGTTTCATTATTCAGTCGTGTCTCACGAGTACACCATGTTTCCTTTCTTCTTCAGTGTTCTCCTCGGTGGAGACTTTCAAGCTTTGTGGTCCTTCTCCTACTTCTTTCTTGCACTTGGAGGTGAGGGTTTTCTTTTATATTCGACCTACAACTCTGCATGCCTTATACATAGCCAAATAGTTTTCTATACTAAACCTTTCCATATCTTATATACTGGCTATGAATCGAAAATGATTTATATATTGTGTAGTGTTAATCCTGAGCCTGTTTTGCGAGATCCTGCTTGTGCCCCCGACTCTTCTAGCGCTGGACTAGCCGGAGTGGTTCCTGTTCCTGTTCCTGTTCCTGTTGCTGGGGCCCAGGGGCTTGTGTCTTGAGTGAACCGGGGAGGTATCGGGCCGACGGTGACCTCTTGCACAAGTCCCATCCTGTTGGACTATCCTGATATCCACCAGGAGGTTTGGTGGAAGAAGGAGCTCCAGATCTGGGGAGTCATGAACCTACAGATCATTTCTACCTGGATGGCGAGCGTTAGCTACCTGGACCATCACTGAAGAAGGAGATTACTTGTACTTGTTTTCCCGCTTGTAATAATTATAACTCCTGTTTCCTACTTGTTTCCTGATTACCTGCTTTTACCTGTCATTTAATAAGTGAAAAGAGGAGTCCAGGATGGATTGAGTACCCATTCTCGCTGGGTCCCCTAAAATATTAAGCATAGATATCCGTAACCTCTGGCATGCCCCCAGTCCCTGTACAACACCAGAGCTCATGGATCGTTAAGGTAAAATGGGCATCAACAGAGGGCGTACGGATATCAACACATGCATTGTATGTCCTGTTTGCTGACCTGCATGCTTGAACATAATTCCACCCGTACGTATCAATTACTTCTGATTCCTGTCTCCTGTTTTTATAACTAATAACGTACAGTGGAGTTATGCCTGTCTGATTTCCTGTCTATATATATATATATATTTGTGTGAGTACCCCCTTCACTCAGTCAGTTGGCTGACCCCTATCTCTCATTGTTTTTAGTGTCTGTCTTGCAGGCTCTGTGGTCGTTAGGCGGGAGTCTTTTGTAGTATTTGATCGAGTCTTGGTCCTGTTTACACTGCATTGTACCGTACCTTTATTTCCTGCTTGTAACTGGGCTATGGAAGCCACTCTGTATTATTATTACTTTATTGAACTCGGGACAGGTTTCTAGGGCCCTAGTCGAACCCGTTTATATGTTATTGCATTGTATTGATTCAGGACAAGTTAGGACAGGATCTTGAACTAGTTGAACCCGTATTTACATTCTTGTATGAATTGAAATTTTATATTGGATAGTGATTGCATGATTACATTGCTTCCGCATTCTTTGTTTTGTTGAATTGATTGGTACAGGGTTTAGTCCAGCCTAACAGGTTGATTTTTTTTTATTCTGTCTCCGTTTACCGTGAGCTTGGTTCATGTATGGACTTCCATTTCATGTGTAGACCGGGGTCTCGGTGCGGGGGATGTGGGGCCCTCCGTTCGGGGTGTCACAGATCCCACCATACAATGGCATATTCCGTGAAGGGCATGGCTGCAAGCTTAACCTTCTTTTCCTCCAAGTAGTTATGACACTCAAAAACCATTTTCACTTTTCTTTCCCATTCAATATAGGCTTCCAGATCAATTTGCCCTTTAAATGAAGGAATGAAGAGTTTAATAGAACTAAGATTGTTATCCATTGTCTCTCTTCCCCTACGTGGTTGGTGGTGCCTTGGTCGTCTACGGTCTCTTCTTGAGGATGCACTTGAGGCTGCCTCATCGAAGGAATCATCCTCAAATTCATTTTGTGGATTATGTTGCCTTTGATTTGCCCTTCCATTTTGAATTTGAGTCATCCTTTCATCATTTTGATCCAAACAGTCTCAGATCTCATTGAATTGCAAATTCATTCATTCAAATTGTTGTTGCATAGCTTGTAATGCAAAAGCTAGGTCCATTGGAGGTTGATTTTCGGCCATATTGTACCTGCAAAACAAAGGTTAGCAAAAACACCTCACAAACACTCCCTTACGTGTTTACACTCTTTTGGTGTTCACTCCCCTCGTTTATCACTCAAATTATAGCTTTTTTCCCCTCTACTAGGCTCACAATCACACGCCTTTTTCCACTCTTTACTCTCAATTCTTTGAACAAAGTCACAAGAAGTTTCAAATTCCTCAACCAAATAATCTTTTAAGATGAATCAAGGGTGCGAAAAACTGACACAAATGAACCGTTTAAATGATGCAAACAAACGTATCTATGTGACTGAATATTTTCAAAACAAAGCTGGCCTATTTTTTATTATTTTTTTTTTAACGCGGCTTTTACTTCTCTTTTTTTGTATGCGTTTTTAAGCCTTTTTTGAAGATCTTCTCTCTTTTTTTATTTTTTATCTTTTGCAGCGAAACGAAATTACACAAAAAATAAAGATGAGGATAAGTAACCTTGTATGGAAACCTAAGCTCTTGATACCAAATGATACGAACTCCACGTACTTGCCGTGAAACCCTATACCAATACTTGGAGTTCTTGATTTTCAATCGTCCACTTCAGGGTTAAAATTGAGGAGTGTGACCCGTTTGCTATAATGAGCAAGGAACCAACACTATCAGATTTGAAAAGTAATACACCCGTCAACTATAATGAGTCGGGAAATGATATTATCCGGTGGAGGGTTTGAAACCCTAATCACAATTCATTAAGAGTTGACTGAAAAAACAAAATACAAGGCTGGAATATAAAGATGCCTGCATGGGAATTCTAGGGGACAATTCAGAATTCAAAGAGACAAGCTATTCTCGTCACTTTCCTAGTAGGTTAAAAAAAATGGGCTTAACCTAATCTAAATGCATGGAGAATAAATAAAAAGATGGCCCAAAGTATAATATAATAGTTCAGGGCCAAATTACAATAAACTTAACACAATTTGGGCTTAAAATTCGATCACTAAGACATTGAAACAAGGTGGATTTGATCCAGCTGAATACTTGTCTTCTTGGGGCTCTTCTTGAGTTATTTGGATCAAAATAGATTGAACTTCCTCTTGCATTCTTTTGGACCGTGACCGTGTGATAGGTCTTACATAACTTGGTTCATCTTGAGTTGTGATCATATCAAAATTTGGATCAAAGTGTGGCCTTGTCTTATGATTCACATCATCACAAGTACACCATGTTTCCCTTCTTGTACAGTGATCTCCTCGGTGGAGATATTTCCTGCCTTGTGGTCGTTCTCTTGGTCTCTCTTGCACATGGAGGTGAGGGTTTTTCTTTTATAAATGACCTATAACCTTGCATGATATAAAAGAAGCGAAAATGTTTTCATAATAAAAGTAGTCGTATCTTTTATACAGGATACGTATCGAAAATGCTTTATAACTTGCGAAAGTGTTAACCCTGAGCCTGTTTTGCGAGATCCTGATTGCCCCCGGCTCTCCTAGCGCTGGGCTAGCCGGTGTGGATTCCTGTACATGTTCTTGGGCCCAGGGGTTTGTGTATGGAGCGAAGCGGGGAGGTATCGCTGACGGTGACATCTTGCACAAGTCCCATCCTATTGGACTACCCGGATATCCGCCAGGAGGTTTGGTAAAAGATGGGGCTCCAGGTCTGGGGGAGTCATGAACCCGCAAATCATCCTGCCTGGATGGCGAGGCTTAGCTACCTGGACCATTATTGAAGAAGGAGGTTAATTTATACCTGTTTCCTGCTATTTATAATTGTAATTGATTCCTAATTTCTGCTTGTTTCCTGTATACTTGCTTGTTCCTGTTATTTAATAACTGAGAAGTTAGTCTAGGATGGAATAAATACCCGTTCTCACCGGGTCCCTTAAAGTGTAATACATAGATATCCGTAACCTCTGGTATGCCCGCAGTTCTTGTTCAGCAGCTGGAGCTCGTGGATTGTTAAGGTAAAACGGGCATCAACAGAGGGTGTACGGATATCGACACATGCATTGTATATCCTGCTACTTGATTGCCTGCTTTGACGTAATTCCACCCGTACGCGTTAATTGACTCCTGATTCCTGTTACCTGTTTTAATAACAAATCACGTATAGTGGGATTACGCCTGCCTGACTGCCTTTTATATATATATATATATATATATATATATATGCGTGTGTTAACCCCTTCACTAAGTCAGTTGGATGACCCCTCCCTCTGTTCAGTAGTCATTGGGCGGGAGTCTGTTGAGGTCTTTGTTCGAGTCTTGGTCCTGTACACACCTTGCGTTGTACCGCATTTCTTTCCTGCTTGTATTGGGCCTTATAGGCTACATTGTATTATTTATCATTTTCTTAAACTCGGGACAGGTTTCTAGGGCCCTAGTTGAACCCATTTGTATATATTTGATTGTATTATTTTGGGACAGGTTAGGATAGGTTCTCTTGGACTAGTTGAACCCGTATTTACATTCTTGTTTTAGTTGAAGTTCATTGTCGTCATCTTGGGTGTTTGAATACCTTGCTTTCGCATTACTGTTCTGTTGATTTGTTGGTACAGGGTCTAGTTCCGCCTAACGCAGGATGTTTTATTTTTTTCTCCATTCGCTGTGAGCTTGGTTCATCTATGGACTTTCCATTTCATGGATGGACCGGGTTCATAGTGCGGGGGATGTGGGGCTCTTCGTTTAGGGTGTCACATCCTAAAGTGGTATCAGAGCTCCAGGTTGTAAAACCGGAGTTCTAGGGTCGTGTCATGTCGATCTAGGTCGTATGGCCTAGGAACTTACCTATCAACGTGTGCATTGCATTGTTTTTGACCTTTGAAATGTGCTTCTTTCAAGACTTTAGATAATTATATGTCGCACTTTGCATCGAATCCATGCCTTTGGTGTTAATTGTGTGACATGAGCATGCACTAATCGCATGCACTTATTTTTGAAATGAGTTGTGATCTATAGGTTACGAAGATATTATCAAACCATGGCCAATCTCTCTACGACAACCACAATCTATCGCAAACTCTTCTCTCAGGCATGAAAGACGTAAAGAATGCACCGTGGCTATATGTAAGGGTCCGAAACCCATAGCCTTTCCTAAATGGGGCTATGATTCGAGTGATGGAATACGGGTTGGAAGACTTAACTTGTGGGGATAATCTACAAGTTCTACCAAGGTTGAGGAATATTCGAAGAGATAGTAGTGGGGTGTGCGATGTTTACCATTCACAAGATCAACCCATACACTTACACCATCGGGGTTAATCAACCAACTTTCCTTAGGATTATCTAATTCAAGAGAGAAGCAAAGGAAAACCTCAAAGGTACTATAGTTTGAGGTTTGGATTGGCGAAGAGGCATTGATAATCAAGAGGATTCAAGGTAAATCAATTTCCAATAGATAAGCAACAAAGATCGTCGAGGATGGACTTCCATGTAAATCAAGTTATTAGAAGCTGAGTTCGGGAAGAAGGAAAAGAAGAGGAAATGGAGACACTTCGAATTCCGGATCCAAGTTGAATTGTCATGTTGTGAGGTAGAATTGGGAGATATGGAACAGCAAATGGAAACGATAAAGAAGGGTAAATAGTTTTTGGAGAGAAATTATGTGCTCAAGTGTAAGCAATTGGAGGACGAGTTTGTCCCAATAATTTGAACTCATAAAGGATAGGTCAAGGGAACTTTGATCAAGGTGATAACTAAGTTGAAGGTTTGGATAAACTTTGGAGACCGATACTTTGGAATAAGTGAAGACATTAATTCCATGGGTGTAGAAGAATTCGGGTTCAAGAAATTACAATCCCGGACCGTGGAGACATATAAATTGATACACGGAGCTATGGAAGTTTTGAAAACCGTGGGAAAAATAAGAGATGATCAACAAGTTCAAAGCAAACCCGTAATTAGAGAAATAAGGACAAGTCACCGAGCCAAAGACTTACCGCTACGGTGACAGGTGTATCACATTCATGGCACGCGCATCGTACCTCACTTTAAATTATTTAATCTCTTTTATATATGTGCGTGCATCTCTACTTGATATACTAGCTCTAATATGTTGCATCCTTACTTATTATTGTGCTACGTGCATTGACATATTAATCCAACATGCATTGTTTAGTGTTTACATGATAAGAAATCTTCTACTCTTTGTTCAGCAAGTGCCACTCTAACTGGGTCTTGTTAGAATCAAGATGAGAAGAAGTATTTGGGTTGCAAAGTTTGGGTCAAAAAGGAAAAGAGGGAATCCCGAGACTCGGGAAAAAATAGAACCGGAGGATGGAATGAAAGAAGTATGTGGTTATCCCTACCAATGACTTCAAAGTGAATAGGAGTGAGATCACCGGACACTTGGCGTGTCTAGATCCGTTTATACCAAGGAAGCTAAGTTAAAGAAATCGAGAATCTTTGATCCCCAAAGGTGGTAGAACAAGTTCAAGGAGTTAGGATAGAAATTCTGAAGGGGGAGAGCCGATCGGGAGATGACTTCAAATTTATGGTTGTGCTCGAATGGGTTACTGCTAATAGGAAAAATGGAAATGCAAGAGTCACAAACAATGGGATTTATCAAAAGTGGCAAAAAGGGGTGAATTAGAAGATTCTAACGCTCGATGACCTTGAAAATCGAGATGAGAAAAACTTCAAGAATAATTTCGGAAAGGGTAAGTGCTTCAAGAGCCGAAAATGGGTATTCAAGAAATGATGGGAGACTTAGCACTCGATGCCATTTCAAATCGAGGTGGACAAAGCTTCAAGAATAATATCAAAAGAAATAGGTACTTCGTGAGATGAAGATATGGAATCAAGGAACGCTTGGGAATTGAAACGACAAGATTGGGTAAAGGGTGGTCGATGGCGACCGTGGATACAAATTTACGCCGTTGGTTTTTCTACTGGGGCCTATATGCACTCAATCTCCTTAGTGTGAAAGGATTGTGTTTGGTTTACCGTGTCCCATAACTTGAAGATGATGGAATTGAGAAGAATTGTAAGAATTGGCGAGCAAGGTATCGGATGATAAGAGCTCGATCGGATCATCATATTCCAAAATGGACAACGTAAGAGTCAATTCGATCAAGCTTCAAAAGTGGAAAATTCAGGGGGAGTTTATACCACCTGAAGAAGATGTGTCACCGGCTCATTAACCGTTTTCCATGATGAGCCATGAATGCTAACAGGATGGGAAACTAGACTTCGAACCGCGATGTTAGTAGGGAAGGAAAGTTGATAGTGGAGTGAAGCTCGAGTGGGCATTGAAGTATCTAATACGATGGGCATTTGAAGGTATAACACTATGAGCAATGAAAACTCCAATAAAGAATCAAGTGCCAATCGGGTCATTGCCATGGAAGCTTCCTAAAGATACGGCGAACGGTACATCTAAACATACATATCGTACATCATGCATTCCTTTAATTATTGTCATATATGTTTATTTGTTAGTTTCTTTTGGAGTGACCGAGTGCTTTAGTTACAGGGTGAGACGAGGGTCGTGCCATGTAATGGAGTTTGCAATAGGTCTTTGGAGACTATGTTTTGAAGCTAGTGGCCGTTCAAGAAACCAACTTCAGCCCGTGAAGTTGTTGTGGTGATAGAAGACCCCGTTTAGGATTGGAGAACGAGTGGTAGAAGTTCGTTAACTACTCCACTTGTGATACCGAGTTGTGAGACGGATTGGATGGATTCAAATAGTCAGAGTTGAATCTCGTTTAGACCTGTTAGGAATAGTGCCCTAGAAAGCTGATTGTATATCCGCTTTGTGCTTTTCCTTATTGTAATCACAGACAATCTTTGAATGAAATAACGAATCGAGGCAACACTTCTTTATATGCTCTTGTTTGGTATGCGTTTACTTTATCTGTGCATGTATAAGAACTCCCCCAATCCTGATGACTTTAGGACTCTACCATTTAGGTGAAATGGTTCATGAAACGAGCCCTATATCATATAAGTCATGATTAGTAAAATACTCCAAGCCGATGAGTCCTACCGACAGTGGGAGTGTCAACCTGACTCCTCTAAGGCTTGCTTGTGGGATCACGCCCTTAAGAAGGACCACCTTGTTTCATGAAGGTGCAAAGTGTATAGTTGATACGTGCGTGATACATGAGGGTGCTTACTTTAATAAGTAAGTTCACTGAGGTGCCCCGTGTGAGAATATTCCTCAATGGGAAAAGAATTTTCTATTTCAGGAAATGGAAACTTCCAGATTAGGAAATATCTCACGAGTCATTGATGTGATTAATTGATCCTTAGACTTGAGGTTCCATGTCACTTTATGAGTTAACTCAGTAGTCTTAGGTATAAGCTTTAAAGGGTGTCGCCTTAGACAACTGATTCAAGGCTTATGCTGGGGTTGCACAAGTGATTCATGAAAGTGAATGAGAATCAAGAAAGGACCTACACTTGCATTTGCAAGGTGATCTCTTATTGTGTAAGTCATTCTTATGCCATATGGAGTCCTTGGCCAAGGCAGAAGATCAAGACATCAATAAAAGTGTTTCTTGGATTGAGGTCAAATGGATATGAAATGCACTTAGCTTTAAGACCGGATTATTAGGGTTCTGATTATTCCCTTACCCTAGATCTTGGTTGAGAGATAGTAAGTAGGAGGATTGTATCTCACATGAATCAATGACTTAAAGGTTCTGTCGAATCTCAACATTCCAATTCAGCTAGGCGTTAAACACCTGTTGCTAGTCTATGGTCGTTTAATCCGTGGACTGATTAATTAATTAGTGAATTAATTAATTAGGGTCACTGCTAATTGAATTGAGAACCTAGAGGGTTACACACAACAACTTGGTTACATGAGTTGAGGCTTTAAAATGATTAAACGAGTTAACCGGGCCGAGAGGGTTCCACACGTGTGAAACCACACGTGTGGGTCACGTGTCTCACGTGAATATGTATATATATATATATATATATATATACGTATAAATATATATATATTAAATAATTAATTTGTTAATTATTTAATAGACTTTCGTTTAATTTTCTATTAAAAAGAAAGTCTTATTTTGGAAAAAAATAATCTAGTTAATTAATTATGAATTAATTAATTAGATAAAAAAATAAATTATTTATTTTAAATAAATAAAGTATAAAATTATCCAAAAATAGTTTGGATATTTTTAGCTCTCTTGAAAGTTGATTTGAATTTGAATTCAAAGTCAAAGTCAAAATTACTCGATGATCAAGTAATAGGAGAGAGGGACCAAAATCCTTAGCCCATAAGGACTAGGGATTTTCGGCCACTCCCTTAATGTAAATAGGGGAGCTATAGAGCTAATTGGCAATTCTTTTGGTTCATGTGTTGAACACCATCCTTTCTCCAAGATAAACGAAACGCTAGGTTAAGCCTAAACACTAACTAGAGAACTAGCATCCTTACTAGTTAGATTGTAGTCAAGTTGGTGGACTATCTCTAGAGAGATTCAAGTTAGAAGTTTGAAAATTCGACCTTTACCAAGGAGAGGGGATCATGGCGCGAGAAGAGCGTTCTTGGGTGGCTTGAAACGTTTAAATAAAGTCAATTAAGAAGGTAAGTTTCTAATCCCTACGAATTTGGTTAAACGATTGCGAATCTAAGATCCTTTTGTTGGGAAAATTTTTTAAATTCCGCTGCTTTCTGATTAGTGTTTTCCAACAAGTGGTATCAGAGCCACCTCGTTAATCGTGTTTCTGACTCGTCTCAATTATTTTGAATTTGGTAGAAATTCTTAGGCTTGATGTGATTGAGTATTTGTAATTGTTTTAGAAAGCCTGAATTACGAAACTGTAATTTTTCCTGAAAGTTTCTGAAAATTGGTTTTTGCAAAATTGAATTTTGAAAAACTATTTTAGATTTGAAACTGTATAAATTGTTTTTGGATTTCTTGGATTGGTTTTGGTTTTGAACGAAAAGACGAAACGAGAACCCGGATTACGACGAACACCCGAAACCCCGCGCGCGAAGGGGTCGCGCACGCGGGCTTCGCGCGCACCGCCCGCCTGCCCTGGCGCGCGCATGGGCGACACCGCCCAGCACCCTCCCGCAACCGCGCGGGAGGCCTTCCGGGCGCGCCTGCCACCAAAGCCCGCAAGTGGCCGGGAGGGCCGCGCGCGTGCCCGTGCGCTTGCGACGCGCACGGCCTCCTTTCTCGTACGGGCCCCGTTTTCGTGATCCATTTTCGTGTTTCGTGCAATCCAGTCCCAATTTTATTTTAATTTTAAAATTTTATTTTTTGAATATTTATTTTAATTTTTGAATAAAACTTAAAATTGGGATTTTTTTGAGAAATAGAAACAGTTTATATTTTGGGAAAAATTCATCTTTAATAAAATTATTAATTTTCAGAAATTAATTGGAATTTTATTTGTTTTGGTAGTTTGGGATTTATTGAAAACTTTTATAAATAAGACTCGCATCAAGTCATGTTTTAAATCATTAGGACCTGAAACGGGAATTTTAATTTATTGGTTAAATTTAAATTCTCGCAAAACCATGTTAGGTGATCATGGGTTTAGACTTATGTATGGTTTTAATTTATGCACATGGATGGTTTAAATTGGGGTTGGAGCCCTATAGTTACGTTTTTCAATTGAGGTTGGAGCCTCACTTATGTGCGTACTGTTATGTGATTTATTATGTGGCTTTCCATATTACTGTTTTGAGGCCGGGGTATGCCCCGTGTAATTGTCTAAGGCCAATATGAAGATTGAGCCTTATTACTTTATGTCTTTTTCCTTTTATTGTATTTTGAGAGTAGAGATAGGTGGTGAGGTTTTATTTTCATTTTGGAGACAATGCACCCATGGAGTAAGATGGACCACATTCAAGTAACAAGGAGGCCTAAGTGAAGACCCCTCAAAATGTTAGGGAGGGGAATCTCAATTGTAAAAATGTAATAGAGATAGGGCTCGTATTTTGTTACCGCTTTCCCTTATGTGATTTAAACTGTTTATGTGGCATGTATGTTAGAACTAGTGATTGTGGAGTGGCTCCCACATATCACGCATAAGATAGGTAGAACCCATGATCATTACATGTTAGTATCATGCTAGGACATGTTATCTGTTTATGTGCTTGTTTGAAATGCATTTAAGTGTACTTGCATTAATCAAGACTAATAAAATTGGATAACATATATGTTGGTGAGGTCGAACCGGAAAACTCTCCAGTTGATTCGAAAATTCCCATTAAATATTAAGCTAATTTCGAACAAATAGGTATTTAATTCAAGATGCAAATTTTGAATTAAATTCCTAGCATTCCATCAATAGGTTTTAAGTTTAGTAAGTGAAGCTAGTTATTGTCCGCGAGTCGTGGGATAGCTAGTGGAGCTTATTAGTTCTTAGTTACCTAATTGATCATTTTAAATGATCAATATTTGGTGCTCAATTTTAGCAAGGGCGATGTCCGCGAGTCGTGGGTCGTTCGAACTAAGTTTTGATCATGATCTTATGATTGACGGGTCTAGCTTAACGCCTAAGTAAATATGGATGTCGCACGAGTCGTGGGTCCGTATTGAAAGATAGGTGATGCAAAAATAATTACTAAGAGTTCTAAAGGTGTTAGAATTGGTAAGTTGTACCTACCTAGGGTTCTTACTTAGAATGTCCGCGAGTCGTGGGTTCGAGGTAAAATGCCTAGGATCTTAGTACCCATTTGGAAACATGTTCCTCTTAGATCTTTGGGAATTCTAGATATTTGAAAAATAGTGGGAGCTACATTAGATTAAAGACCTTATCTTTTGTATATCGTTATAATTCAGCATGCTCACTAGTTCTCTGTTTTACCATTTAGGTCGTAGAATCTGTGATTCTCTACGTGTTTTGAAATGGCAACCAAAAACCCTCTTATATCGATCCTCGAGTCAAACAAGTTGACTAGTCCCAACTATTCTGATTGGCTGAGGAATCTAAAAATCATTTTAGATTCTGAGAAGAGAACTTATGTTCTCTTCGAAGGGGAGCCTAGTCCCGAAGGGGAGGCTCCCACTCGGGCCGAGCGGGACGCGATTCAGAAGTGGAAGGATGATAATCTCCAAGCCCGTTGCCTGGTGTTGGCTAACATGTCTCCGGACTTGCAAAGGCAACATGAGGCCATGGAATCCGCTTGGGAGATTTAGGACCACTTACAACAACTTTACCGCCCTCATGAACGTGTTACAAGGTATAACACTTCAAAGGAATTGTTCCACTTAAGAATGCGGGAAGGTTCAAGTGTCCATGAATATGGACTCAAGTTTCTCGCCCTTACTGAGAAACTTGCTTCCATGGACATACCACTAAAAGATGAGCTTTCTGTGGATTTGTTGCTAGCTTCGCTCCCACCATCATTCAACCCATTTGTCCTTAACTTTAATATGAATCATGCTGGTGCTACTGTAGCTGAGCTGATTAGTCAGCTTGTGACTGCTGAAAGCACGATCAAGAAGGACAATAAGGTTTTGATGGTGAATGCTCCATCTTCCTCTTCTGGGCCTTCTAAAGGTAAGGGCAAGAAAGCCCAAAAGAAGAACAAGAAACCCCTTAGGCCCACTGGTGGCGTTTCGAAGGGGAAGGCCCAAAAGAAGAAGCGTGATCAGAAAGAGGATGTTTGCTTCCATTGTGGCAAAGCAGGACATTGGAGGAGAAACTGCCCAGAGTACAAGGATACTCTAAAGAAAGGTATGTTTCTCGTTGAAATAAATCTTTTTATTAATTCTAGTTCTTGGGTACTTGATACCGGTTGTGGAACTCATATCTGTAATGATGTGCAGATGCTAAGTGAAGTCCAACAACTCAAAGAAGGAGAATGTGTCTTGAAGATCGGCGATGGCTCAAATGTTGAAGCTCGAGCTTTAGGCACAATTAGATTAGATTTAGGTAGTTTTGAGTTAGTATTAAATAAAGTCCTCTATGTACAGAGCATTATTCGTAATATAATTTCAGTTCCAATTTTAGATTGTGAAGGTTATGAAACTTATATTAAGAATGGTAAATACTTTATCAAACGGAACAACTCTTCCGTTCACATCGGTACTCTAAGTAATGGACTTTATCTAACTCAAAATATCAATATTATGAATATACAACGAGAAAATAAACGTAAGAGATATGACAAAGTTTCAGCTCCTGTATGGCACGCTAGATTAGGACACATTTCCAAGAACAGAATTAGCAAGATAAACACTTTAGGATCATTCTCTGAAAATGATCTTAAAGAGTTAACTTCTTGCGAATCCTGTCTCAAAGGAAAAATGTCCAAAGTTCCTTTTAAAGGAACTGTGGAACGTGCCACAAAGGTTTTGGATTGGATCCATACTGATGTTTGTGGACCGCTTAGTGTAAGCACTAGAAACAATCATCAGTATTTTATAACCTTTACTGATAACTTTAGTCGGTATGGTTATGTATACATAATGAAGTATAAATCTGAAACTTTTGAGAAATTCTTAGAATTTCAAAAGGAGGTTGAGAACCAAATTGGTCAGAAGATCAAAGCACTTCGATCTGATCGAGGAGGCGAGTATCTTAGTGAAGAATTCTTTAATCATCTCAAAGATAATGGGATTATCTCTCAGTGGACTCCTCCGGGAACTCCTCAGCTTAATGGAGTTTCTAAGAGAAGGAATCGAATCCTACTTGATATGGTTCGTTCCATGATGAGTTTCACTGACTTACCACCTTCTTTCTGGGGTTATGCCCTAGAAAGTGCAGCAAAGATTTTGAATCTAGTTCCCTCTAAGTCAGTCCCTAAAACGCCCTATGAAATGTGGCATGGTAAAATCCCTAGTTATTCTTACATAAGAATTTGGGGTTGTCCTGCTTACGTGAAGAGGACAGTGGGAGATAAGTTAGAATCTCGTTCTAACTTATGCTACTTTGTAGGTTATCCTAAGGAATCCATAGGATATTACTTCTATGATCAATCTGAGCAAAAGGTGTTTGTTTCCAGAAATGCCACTTTTCTTGAGGAACCGTTCCTTAAAGAAAAGAAAGGCAAGATCATAGAATTAGAGGGAGTACAAAGTGAGCCCACGCCACCCACTGAAGAAACGTCCACTTCTGATCAACAACAACCAATCGCGAATTTGGATACACACGTAAATCCTCCTATGAGGCGCTCTGAACGCACTCCTAGACAGCCGGAGAGATGGTATGGATTCTTCCATGAAATCTCTCAAAAGGATAATGATCCTTTAACATATGAGGAGGCACTTTCAGATTCTGACTCTGAACAGTGGATAGAAGCCATGAAATCCGAAATGGATTCCATGAACTCTAACCAAGTTTGGACCTTGGTAGATTTGCCTGAGGGGGTCAAACCCATAGGTTGCAAATGGGTCTTTAAAAGAAAGCTTGGAGTTGATGGAAGCATTGCAGCCTATAAAGCAAGACTGGTTGCAAAAGGATTCACTCAAAGACCCGGCGTGGACTTTGATGAAACCTTTTCGCCAGTTGCAATGCAAAAGTCTATTTGGATCATGCTTGCCATTGCTGCGTATTATGACTACGAGATATGGCAAATGGATGTGAAAACTGCTTTTCTCAATGGTGACATTGATAAAGACATTTATATGGAGCAACCCATAGGTTTCACATTCAGTGGGAGTGAGCAAAAGGTTTGCAAACTCCAAAGATCAATCTATGGATTGAAACAGGCTTCTAGGAATTGGAACATTCGATTTGATGAATCAGTCAAAGCATTTGGCTTCATCCAAATTTTGAATGAATCATGTGTGTATAGAAAGGAATTGGAGACCTCAGTACAATTCTCAGTACTTTATGTTGATGACATCCTTCTTGTTGGGAATTCGAAGGATGACATGAAAGTAACTAAGTTATGGTTATCGAACCAATTCGAGATGAAAGATCTTGGTGATGCGTCCTATATCCTTGGAATTAAAATCTATCGAGATAGATCTAGAAGGTTAATAGGACTATCACAGTCGATGTACATTGACAAAGTATTGAAGAGATTCAATATGGAGTCAGCAAAGGTTAAGAACCTTCCTATGAGTGTAGGAACATGTCTTTCAAAGAAGATGTGTCCTAAGACTAACCTTGAGAAAGAAAGAATGACTCATACACCTTATGCATCAGCAATAGGTAGCATAATGTATGCAATGTTATGTACTCGACCGGATGTAGCTTATGCACTTAGTGTGACAAGTCGTTTCCAATCTGACCCTGGAAATGGTCACTGGGCTGCCGTGAAGAACATTCTTAAGTACTTGAAAAGCACTAAAGATTTATTCTTAGTTTACGGAGGTAAGAAAGATCTTACTGTCGAAGGATACTGCGATGCAAGCTTTGCATCTGACTTAGATGACTTTAAGTCAATGTCAGGATACATTTTCTGCCTAAACAGCGGAGCAGTGAGTTGGAAGAGTTCCAAGCAAACTACCACTGCAGATTCGACCACTGACGCCGAATACTTGGCTGCAAATGATGCAGCTAAGGAAGGTGTTTGGATTAGAAACTTCATTCAAGAGTTGAATGTTGTTCCTAGCATGAAAGACCCCATTACTGTGTTTTGTGACAACACTGGGGCGGTTGCTCAAGCAAGAGAACCAAGATCTCACCAACGGACCAAGCACATTATGAGGAAGTATCACCTAATCCGTGATATTACCAAAAGAGGAGATGTGCAAATTGAGAGGGTCACATCAGCAGAGAACGTGGCAGATCCACTTACTAAACCCCTTAGTCGAGAAGCTTTCCAAGGTCATCTTCAGAAGATGGGACTTAGACTAGCTTTAGAATAGCTTTGACGGGCAAGTGGGAGATTATTAGGAATAGTGCCCTAGAAAGCCGATTGTATATCCGCTTGGTGCTTTTCCTTATTGTAATCACAGACAATCTTTGAATGAAATAACGAATTGAGGCAACACTTCTTTATATGCTCTTGTTTGGTATGCGTTTACTTTATCTGTGCATGTATAAGAACTCCCCTAATCCTGATGACTTTAGGACTCTACCATTTAGGTGAAATGGTTCATGAAATGAGCCCTATATTACATAAGTCATAATTAGTAAAATACTCCAAGCCGATGAGTCCTACCGACAGTGGGAGTGTCAACCTGACTCCTCCAAGGCTTGCTTGTGGGATCACGCCCTTAAGAAGGACCACCTTGTTTCATGGAGGTGCAAAGTGTATAGTTGATACGTGCGTGATACATGAGGGTGCTTACTTTAATAAGTAAGTTCACTGAGGTGCCCCGTGTGAGAACATTCCTAAATGGGAAAAGGAAGTTTCTATTTCAGGAAATGGAAACTTCCAGATTAGGAAATACCTCACGAGTCATTGATGTGATTAATTGATCCTTAGACTTGAGGTTCCATGTCACTTTATGAGTTAACTCTGTAGTCTTAGGTATAAGCTTTAAAGGGTGTCGCCTTAGACAATTGATTCAAGGCTTATGCTGGGGCTGCACAAGTGATTCATGAAAGTGAATAAGAATCAAGAAAGGACCTACACTTGCATTTGCAAGGGGATCTCTTATTGTGTAAGTCATTCATATGCCATATGGAGTCCTTAGCCAAGGCAGTAGATCAAGACATCAAGAAAAGGGTTTCTTGGATTGAGATCAAATGGATATGAAATGCACTTAGCTTTAAGACCGGATTATTAGGGTTCTGATTATTCCCTTACCCTAGATCTTGGTTGAGGGATAGTAAGTAGGAGGATTGTATCTCACATGAATAAATGACTTAAAGGTTCTCTCGAATCTCAACATTCCAATTCAGCTAGGCGTTAAACACCTGTTGCTAGACTATGGTCGTTTAATCTGTGGACTGATTAATTAATTAGTGAATTAATTAATTAGGGTCACTACTAATTGAATTGAGAACCTAGAGGGTCACATACAACAACTTGGTTACATGAGTTGAGGCTTTAAAATGATTAAACGAGTTAATCGGGCCGAGAGGGTTCCACACGTGTGAAACCACACGTATGGGTCACGTGAGTGACACGTGTCATTATGACACGTGTCTCACGTGAATATGTATATATTGTATATATATATATATATATATATATATATATATATATATATATTAAATAATTAATTTGTTAATTATTTAGTAGACTTTCGTTTAATTTTGAATTAAAAAGAAAGTCTTCTTTTGGAGAAAAATAATCTAGTTAATTAATTATGAATTAATTAATTAGATAAAAAAATAAGTTATTTTGTAATGCCCCAGTTTTTTTTTATATTAATACAGCTTAACGTATGTGTTTACCAAATTGCGCGAAATAATTATTATACGTGTTTTATATATTTAATTTTCTTTTAATTATAATTCATGTTAATTATGTTAATTACTTTATTTTAATGCTATTAATATCAAATATATTTATATAAATATGTATATATGTTGATTATGTTAATCATTATACTCTAAGTTATTTAATATTAATCATTTAATTAATGTCATCCATTTACATTAATTTAGATTAATTAGTGCATGCAATTTTATTTATAAGTATATATGAATCTGAATTTGCATATTATTTGAAAATGTTATGAATTTTATTGTTATATTGTTCATGAGCCACAATTACGTGCTTCGTTTTTATATAAATCGATACCTAAAATTCGTGCAAATTTAATATGTTGGGCTTATACGTGTTATGAAAATGATTATGTGTTCGTTTCATGATTTTGGTTACATTTGATTGAGTTTTGAATTTATTTTGTTTTTGGAATCCAAGTCGGGGACTAACGAGCAATTAACGCACCCTTGGTTCCGTAATTGATATCTTGAGCTCGGGAATTCAGATTTGAATTCTGTCACCTCCGTTGTCTTCGTATCGACGATTAGGAGACAATGGAACAGGCCTCATACCTTTTTGAGATCATTAAGACCTCCAAAATCCAACCGTAACGAACAACTCGTGCAAGAAGAACTCCTTTTGTTAACTAGTCTTCATGGTGGGACCCCTTAACACCTCTCTAACCTAACCATACCTTAACCCATACCTTGTGTACTAGAGTTAAGCCTTTCTCCTTCTTTTTGATCAGCAAAATCGAGCCAAAACACCCCCCATTTCTGCTGCACCAGATCGAGAGAGAGGGAGAGAAGAAAAGAGGAAGAACCTTGGCTTCCTTTGTGATTTTGAGCTCAAATCGCTTTCCTTCTTCACCAAATCTTCAGGTATGAATATTTATGTATTCTATACTCTCTTATACATGATTTCATCTATTTAATACATGCTTTGGATCAGATTTGGTTAGGGTTTGAGTTATGAGTTTGATATGAACTTTTGGGGTAATTGCTCTTGTTACCTTACTTGGTTGTGCAACTGATTTCTTGGCTTTAAACTGAGTTTATGAGCTTGTTTATTGGCCTATTTGTTTCCTAAATGATAGTATATGATGTTAGGATGATTTTCTCTTTAGACCCTTTGATGAAATTATGAGATATGGAACTCCAAACTTGATGATCAAAACTGCCTCCCCTGTTTTGGACTGCTGTGTGGAATCATGTCTTGTTGCTTGATCTAATGGCCTTCTTTTCGTGTGAAATTACATGGAGATGATGTACACTCATTGTTTTATATGTTAGAGTTCTTGTTTCAAGCTTTTGGATCTATTTTAAGCCCCAAAAACGAAATACATGACCTGTTCTTATGCATGACAGAACTGGACTGCTGCTGTTGCATTTTTGTGGTTCGATGGTCATCCTAATGTGCTCCAATTCGTGTTAATTTGCATATACATGGAGTATATTAGTTTCTTATCATGTTAGTATTCATTCCCTAAAGTTTCAGCTTCAAATTCAACCCCTAAGTACTTGATCATGGCATGATTGAACAATTGAGCTCATATGTGCGGTTTTGGTGCCCCAGATTTGCTGCATTGTTTTGGTGCTCTTAACGTGTGATTTGGCCTTTGCATTCTAAATGAAATATTCTCCTAACATGCTAAATATGTTTTATATCAAGTTTCAGAATATCTGGAGTTGATTTGGTTTTCTTTTGGGACTGATTTGGTATAGGGTTTGTTTTGTCAGTAAGCTTTGGTTGTGTTTTGGGTCTGTACCGTGACACCCCCGTGTCTCATTTGCCTTGTAATATGAGACACCCCCGTGTCATGCCCTTTTGGCAGGTCTGTACTGAGACACCCCCATGTCTCAGTCTATTCAAATTGAGGGACACTGGCGTGTCCCTCCCCCTGCGCATTTCTTGTCTTTTCCTTTTCGGTTTTTGACTGTTTCACCTCTTTAACACCTTTATCTTCATTCGTGTTGAACTAAGAACTTGTTTTACTATGTGTTGAGAGTATGGTGGTTTGATTTCATAACAATTGAATGAGATTTAGGTATGCTTTTGGCGAAAACCGTTTATGTGCGTTTTGTGGCGGTTGTGATTTCCGTAACCTATTTTCCTTATCATATGGTTTCTTCTTGTTTTCAAACTTTGGAAATATGTTATATTATGTGATGTGATGTATGTAATTATTTATTTTCTAATTAGAAATGTGATCTAACTTGTGCTATGATTATATCTGAATGACTTGATTATGGGATTTAAATTCCTTTGACGTGAAATGTGAAGGATATGAATTCGTTTGAATACGAACACTTCATTGAATGAACGAATTGAATGTTTATATGTCTTTAAGACTTTAATAGTGCACATGAACGTGTTCATTACATTACCTAGCGTCCTATTTGGTCATTTTGAGTCTCCTCTCACTGGTACACATTGTTCATTCTCTTGTACAGTTCGTTTCCAGGGCAGAGACTTCCGGATTAAATAGGCACCCGTATTGCTCATGTTTTATGTCGCGTGGTCTTCCAGGTGAGGGTGTTTTTGTTTTAGTTACATATTAACCCTACAACCTTATGTAACTAGCTTTGGCCAAAACCTTATGTATATATATATACGTTACTTTTAAAGTAAAGTTATCGAGTAAATATTGATCGAGTAAACCCTTTTCTAATGAATTATGAAATATGATATGTTTCACATGAACTGATATGTTTTGGTGAGATTATGCATGCATGTTATGTTCACGGGCCCAGGAATTTAGTACATGTGGCTATCCGGGGAGGCAAGGGCCGACGGTGATCCCATGTGCTGATTCCATTATGTTAACGACGAAACGGACCTCGTCAAGGAGTTTTTGACGAGGAAACGCTAACCGGGCTTTGAGGCCTCATGAACCTCATAGCCACAATGATATGTTTAGGTGGTCGGGCCTTGCAAACCTGTCCACCACCCGGAGGAAGAAGGTTGGAACTTATTTTATGATTATGATTATGTTGTGATTAATAGGCACCGTGCGGGAAGGCCGGGACATGGATTGCCCAAACGAATATGTTTTAGGATATGATATATGATTTGTGTGTATTATGATATATTGCATGATCACCTATTTAATGTAATAATGATATTTGTCGTTCACGGTCGGAGTTTGGTTGGAGATAATGCACGCTCACTCGCCGAGCCTTTATGTTTATGTATGATTTATGAACTTAATAAAATTAATATGATTAGTCGTAAAGTCCGAGCATTGCTTAGTTATTCTCTTGCGCTCTTGGGAACTAATTCTCCTGCTCACTCAGTCTTTTAGAGACTGACCCCTCTTTTCCCCTTTTCCAATTTCTATTGTAGGTGTTGGTTACTAGGCGGAGTTAGAGTGTCGAGTCTTTGTTTTGGTCCCACTCATTTACACTCACTGCATACCATATGGTTCTAAGTATTGAATTGACCTTTTATTGTTGGCCGTTGTGCCCTTATTGAACTGATATTATTTCGGGACAGGTTAGGATAGGTGTATTTCTTAGTGGAACCCGTTTTTATGATCTTGTTGGATTTCATTTATTTATTTGGTATTACATGAATGGCTGCCTTGCTTCCGCATTTTGGTTATTTTTTACTGTTCCAGGGTTAGCTTCCGCCTAGTCAGGACTATTGTTTTTCTTGTCACCCGTTCGCTGTGAGTCCGATTCATGTATGGACTGCCTATTTCATATGTGGATTAGACTCATAGTGTGGGGGATGTGGTGCCTATCGTCCCGGGTGCTACATCTTTATTTTAAATAAATAAAGTATAAAATTATCCAAAAATAGTTTGGATATTTTTAGCTCTCTTGAAAGTTGATTTGAATTTGAATTCAAAGTCAAAGTCAAAATTACTTGATGATCAAGTAATAGGAGAGAGGGACCAAAATCCTTAGCCCATAAGGACTAGGGATTTTCGGCCACTCCCTTAATTGGCAATTCTTTTGGATCATGTGTTGAACACCATCCTTTCTCCAAGATAAATGAAACCCTAGGTTAAGCCTAAACACTAACTAGAGAACTAGCATCCTTACTAGTTAGATTGTAGTCAAGTTGGTGGACTATCACTAGAGAGCTTCAAGTTAGAAGTTTGAAGATTCGAGCTTTACCAAGGAGAGGGGATCAAGGCGCGAGAAAAGCGTTCTTGGGTGGCTTAAAACGCTTCAAGAAAGTCAATTAAGAAAGTAAGTTTCTAATCCCTACGAATTTGGTTACACGATTGCGAGTCCAAGATCCTTTTGTTGGGAAAATTTGTTACATTTCGCTGCTTTCTGATTTGTGTTTTCCAACAAGACCCTCCTATCGTGCGAAATGTTCGGACTACTCATGGTCTGATCAAATTCATGAGCAGCTTGTAGTGAACGTTGAAGCCCCTTCGTGCTTAAAGACCACTCTCTGAACTAATTCCTGTTGGGATGTCGCGAACCACGCGTGGGATGAACACGAAGAGGTTTTTTCTTAGAGTCCAATACTCGAGGTAGTGGACCTGAGGACAGGTCCTTCTTAAGGGGGAGAGGTTGTGACACCCCATTTTTCCGGCAAGCCAGGTACGAGGTCACGAGAGGGTTTAATTCAGCTTTTGTGATTTATGTGACGTTGCATGCCTACGTGTCAATGTGAAGTTTATTTTAATTACGTGTACTTTAGAATTATTGTACTTGGACTCAATTGTCCAATATTTGCAAGTTAGGGACCTAATTTTGATCAGGGTGTTTTGGGCCATTCGTGGCTATCTTGAGCTTGGGAATTCAGATTCGAATTCCAACCTTACCATTGAGTTGGTGAAAACATATAAAAGCTAGCATAAAATGACCACAAGGAGGTTCTCATAACAAAAATGGGCCTACCTTCAAGAAATGGTGAGAATTGGTAGGGATATGAGCTCAAATATCCAAGGATTGAATAGTGCTTTCTTCTTTCTTTCTCTTATTCTTTCCTATCCCCTTTTTGGCTGAATATTTGAGAGAGAGAGAGATTGGTTTGGTTTGGGGCAGATAAGGGAGAGAGAGGAGTGTAACAAGTGGGTTTAGGTCTTGGGTTAGGGTCTAGGTGTGTTAATATAGGTCCGTAGGATCATAAATTGTCAATGGTTGTCATTTTAGACGTGAGGTGCTCGTTTCGGTTGAAATTCGGGAATCCAAATGGTCTTAGAAAAATTTAAGGTTTGTTCCATCGGATCCGAATCGTCGATACAAGTCCAATGGAGGTGACAAAACTCGATTCCGAGTTCAAGAGCTCAAGATATCACATAAGGAACCAAAGGTGCACTAATTGCTCGTTAGCCCCCGTTTGGTTCGAAAACTCAAAATAAATTCAAAAATCAAGCAAAAGAATCCGAAAACATGAAACGAGTAAAAAGATATGATCATAATACACATAATTCACTCATACCAAGTTTTCACGAAAAACGGAAATCAAATCGAATAGAAATGTTTCAAGAATTCATATTCAAAATTAAACTAATAAGAGAAATAATAATTGAAATTATATAAGATTAATTTAATTGCACATATTGGTAAACATATATGTCATACTTGAATAACGGAAAAACTGTGGCGTTACATTTTTCATGGATATCTACATAGAGGAGTAAAATGCAAAATTATTCTACATCGAGAAATTCGTGAATAATTTAATTAATTTTAGAGTGCAACAATATTTATTCTGTGGAATTAAATATTGTTAAACGGTAATTAATTATTATCATGAGATGATTATATATTAACCAGTTTGGAGCTAAAATTAATTAGTCCTGCTGGTCCCCCTGCAAGCCCCAATCGAAAACCCGAAGATAAAACATTAAAAGGAAAGAAAAAAATAAATTTTCAAAGTGTTTGAAAATAGCCAAGGGCTTTATTTTAAGAAAATAAATCAAGTTCCAAAGTGTTGGAAATGCCCGAAATTTTATTTTGAAAAAAAAAAAAAAGGATGACGTAGCATGTGACGTGGCAGTGGGTGACGTGACAGTTGATGTGTCAGCTGACATGTCAGGCCACTGATGGAACCGAAACACGTACGGCTTAATTTTGACACGTGGAGCCATCTATAACGGACATGTGGCCGTTATGTCCCAGATCATTCTCCCCTGGTTGACCTCGTGATCGAATCACGTTTTGACACATGGCGCTATAGTCATCAAACACTTAGCGTCCCCACGATTCTCACCCGAGCGTCACTTCAGCTCTTAAAGATATCTCACTTCTCTCAATGATTCCTGAGCACATGGCACCCTCGTTTCAAGCGTTGATGCGCTAATGGATTGAAGGGCAACAAAGACATCAGGCTCATGATGAACACCAGCGTGCGTTTTAGCCCTCGTCATGTAACGCCCCAGCTTTCGGCCTTTCAGGTATGAACGCCACGTGTGAGTTTGAGAGTTAGAAATTCAATTTAATTTGATCATTTCTTCAATTTTTATGTCATGACATAATTTTTATAAAATTTTATTTCAAGTATTTTTATGAAATTCATACTAAATTGATATTTATTGCATAAATTGAATTTGATTGGAACGTGAATTAATTCCCGAGCATGATTTAATTTCTTTTATGTCCTTATTTGATCATTTTCTTGAATCTGGGACTCAATTGCACGAATTTTTAATTGGACATAAGTGATCATTTATTATGGAAGTGGACTCAATTGCATGACTTAATAACTTGAGGGATTTAATAGCAATTGGAGCATCTTTTTCTTGCATTTAGCAGCTATTACGTACAATTCTCTTCCATTTCATACAAACATATCATACACTCCCTTCTTTGTTTCCACTTCAATCTATCCAAAAACCCTACGAGGAGAAGGAAGGATTTTATCAATTCAAGTTATGTTTTGTGGGTTTTATATACATTGGAGCATCATCATCACCATATCTTCATCTCTTTTCATCTCTTTCTCATTTCAAGGTAAGATGGAGATTTTATTGAAATTCTTGATTTGAATGTGGTAGCTAAGGTTATGATATGAATTGGCTGAAGTGTGTTTTAGTTATTGGTAAAATGAATACTTGATCATGGCTTGAATTTGATGTATATATATTGAAGTTTATAGCCTAGGACCGTATGTTGACATATGGGTTTGATTGATGATTCT
Source organism: Lantana camara (assembly GCA_037501455.1). Classification (NCBI taxonomy): domain Eukaryota; kingdom Viridiplantae; phylum Streptophyta; class Magnoliopsida; order Lamiales; family Verbenaceae; genus Lantana; species Lantana camara. The sequence goes on from CM074856.1 coordinate 79,191,249, forward strand.
TGATGATTTGAGCTTGATATAAGTGTTTGGATTGGATTTTATTGATCTATAAGCATGCTAGTATGGTTATATCATGAATTATGTTCATTTGAACTTGGTTTTGAAGCATTTATGATTGTTGGATTTTGGTTCGTTTCTCCCCTGCTGCTATGCTCTGTTTCTGCGGTAATTGTGTAATGGGAACGACCTTTCCCGTCATCCCAGTTCATTCTGGGAATGGCCGTTCGCACCCCTGACAGCTGGCGTGCGAAAATGGGAACAACCCTTCCCATTTTGGCCTGTGGCCGGAGCGGCCGTTCCCAGCCTCAAAATTTTTCCCAAAACTTACAGACGCGCGGAATTGAATCGGGGAGCTGGGAACGACCCTTCCCATTTCCAGTTAAAAATCGGAACGACCGTTCCCATGCTCCAGAGGGTTCAGTGAATTTTCTGCATGAAATTTAGTAATTCAAATCCGTTTCTAGTGCCATAAATGATCGATACGTTTTGTTATATGTTCATTCTATGCTTGAATATGTTCATATCATTACATAAATTGTCAATGCACGTTATAATATTCATGATCACACCGTTCATCCTAATTGGTACATTTGAGTAGTGTCTCATGGACAATTGTCTTTCTTGCACAGACCAACTTCCTAGTGACGAGGAGCATGCCCCATGAGCTGTTTTCTTGTTTATTTTTTGGTCACACATGTGGGGTTTAATTTCTGGATATATAGAACCTTTACAACCCTTATTTGGTTTTGGCCAAAATGATCAAATGATTTCAAAATTCACCGAGTCTACAGTACTGAATTGACCGTATTTTTGGAGAGTATACTGTATTGCACTGTGGGCCCGAGGGTAGTGGCTTGAGCCAACCGGGAAAGTATAGGCTGACGGGTAACTCTAGCGTTATCCTCACCATTTTCGGATGACCCCTAAATCCACTAGGAGATTAGTGGCGGAAGGAGTTTCGGGCGTAGGGATTCATATACCCTCTGCTCACACTGATTGGATGGTTGGAGGAAGAAGGGACTGAAACTGCTACCGAATGTACTGCACTCTAATAACTTGCCTGATCACCTAAATTATTGATAACCTAATTATTGTACAAGGTCGGAGTTAGGTTGGAGAATCGCCCTCACTCGTCGGGCCACTGATTGACTGAAATTGAATTAATTGTTAAACTTGATAGTTGTAACCTCAGGCGATATTATATCTTATTTTATTGAATTGTTTGGTTTTAGAAGATATTACCCGAGATTATAACTTGCATGTATGTGCGCATATATTTACTTATACCTCTCACTCAGTCCATTGTAGACTGACGCCTCAACCTTTCAGTTTTTGCAGGTGCGTGCTAAGCTGGAATTAGAGTCGAGTTTGTCTTTTATTTGGGTCTAACACAATTCACCTTCATCTTATGTTCATGTATGGATACTTATGACATTTTGGCATGTCTTATGGAATATTTTTGGAGATGATAATGTATTGATATGTACATGGATAGATAGCATGTTTTGGATACTTGATACTTGAGATATGATAATGAAATTTTATGCTTCCGGTTTTATTACTGTGAATTGATTGTTTGGTTTGGGGTTAGTCCCACCTAGCTGTTATCAGGCTTTTTTTTTTTTTTTTTTTGGTTTGTCTCCCATTTGCTATAACTTTGGTTCATGTATGAATTGTCCACATCATATGTGGATTGAACTATAGTGCGGGGGATGTGGTACCTAGCATTCCGGGTGCTACATCCTAAGGTGGTATCAGAGCCCGGTTGCAAAATCGGGTCTCTAGTGTCGTGTCTTGTGAGTCTAGGTCGCACGACATAGGAATTAATTGGCAACTTGATAGTCTTACATCGTTATTTGAATTATTTGAACCTATCTGAATAGTTGAATTATTTGAATCTATTTGAATTCTTTGAAATATTCGAATTATGTGATTTATGTGCAATTTTGAGAATTATTTGCACACATTTGCACCTACTAATTGAACATGCATATTAGTGACTTGATTTTAGGATGGCTCGCGATAGACATCATCGTGATCGTTCTTCGGGACATCGACATCATCATCATCATCGCTGTGAGAGATCACCGCCTCTTCCTTCACCTCCTTAGGCTCAGCCCCAGGACTTTATGAGCGCAGTGGTTGGGCTTATTGATCAGAGGCTCCAGGAGTATGTTCCTCCAGCACCACCCGTTCCGCCACCACAGCCGGGGGCACAGATTTCAGCTGTATTCAGGGAGTTTCAGAATCAGCACCCACCAAAATTCTTTAAAGGAAATGATATTCAGGCAGAGCAGTGGCTAAGAGAGGTTGAGAGAATTTGGGAGCTCATTCCTTGTGAGTCCTAAGAGAAGGCCCTTTGTACCATTTCTTTGATTCAGGGCGAGGCGTATTCTTGGTGGGAGAGTGCAAGGATTATACTAGAGGCCGCCGACGAGGAAGCAACTTGGGAGGTTTTCACCCGGGAGTTCAGAAACAAGTTTATTCCTCCATCTTCACACACCCGTAGGTTGAAGGTGTTTACTGAGCTTAAGCAGGGAAGTTGGTCTGTTTCAGAGTATATTGTTCCGCTATGCCCCTAATTTAGTGAGTGATGATTTCCATAAGGCGATGTAGTTTGTTCAGGGCCTTAGACCGGATATTCAGACAGCAATAGTGGCGGTCAATATCAGCACTTGGTTGAAGGCTACTACAAAGGCATTGAAGGTCGAGGATTCAGTGAATGCAAGACGATCTACCTATCGTTCTGGTTTGGGCTCTAGTTCGGGCAAGAGGCCTATGACTTATTCTTCTCCACCACCAGCTCCGAAGGGCCCAGGGAAGAAGCCCCGACCCGCGGGACCCGTGTTTAGAGCTCCAGCTGTGCCAGCTTTTCCACCACCACCCGAGAGGCCTGCATGTACCTTTTGTGGACAGACTACACATATCCATGATAACTGTAGGAGGCATCTGGGCTTATGTTTGATTTGTGGGAATGCCGAGCACATGGTAGATGGATATCCAGATCGCAGGATTCCGCCACCTTGGGGTCAGAGACCACTGATTAGAGCTCTTGCTTATGCTCTGGACGGAGAACAGCAGGATGCTGAGATTGATCCCCTCGTGGTAGTTGAAGGTACCGTTTGTATACATGGCACGAACATTCATACTTTATTTGATCCGGGAGCTACATACTCCTTTCTCTCGAGTGCTACATCTGTTTCTTTGCCTTTGCCTATTATTCGCTCTCTTGCATGCTATGTGCTTAGTTCTCCTTTCGGTGGTAGTTTAGAAACTTATCGGGTTTTCAGAGAGGTTCCGGTGAGTATTGAGGGTCGAGTTTTCCTGACAGACTTCATTGAGATGTCGATGACTCGCTACGGATCTATTTTGGGCATGGATTGATTGTATAGACATTATGGCACAGTTGATTGCAAGGCAAAGAGAGTTCACTTGGGGTTAGATTTGACAGTTGGTTAGAGTTCTAAGACGGTGCCTCTACTTTCTTTCACAGAAGCTTAGAAATTGGTCCGGGAGAGAGCTACGGGTTTTATTGCATATATTCTCAACAAGCCCAAGGATCAGATTAAATTGGAAGAAACGGAAGTAGTGAAGGAATTTCCCGAGGTCTTTCCTGAGAAATTATATTCTTTACCTCCAGATCGGGAAATTGAGTTTGTGATCGATTTGTACCCTAATGCAGAGCTATACTCCAAGACTCCATATCACATGGCTCCGGCCGAGTTGAAAGAGTTGAAGACTCAACTTGATGCGTTGTTGGAGATTGGGTACATTAGACCGAGTTCTTCTCCCTGTGGTGCACCGGTTTTGTTCGTAAAGAAGAAGGACGGGACTTTGAGAAAGTGTATAGACTATAGGGCGTTGAATCGTATGACGATCAAGAACATACTACCTTCCACATATTGAGGAGTTGTTTGATATACTTCAAGGATCTAAAGTTTACTCGAAATTGGATTTGAGACAGGGATACTATCAGCTGCAAATCCGAGCCGAGGATATTCCAAAGACAGGATTTAATACTCGATACGGGCATTATGAGTTCGTGGTGATGCCGTTTCGTTTGACTAATGCCCCTGCTGCTTTTGTGGATATGATGCACAGGATCTTCAGACCTTTTCTAGATAAGTTTGTGGTGATTTTTATTGATGATATTTTGGTATTCTCTAAGCTTACCGAGGAGCACGCAAGACACGTTCAGTTGGTATTGAGGACTTTAAAGGAGCATCAGTTGTTTGCAAAATTTAGCAACTGTGAGTTTTGGATAGACAGGGTTCCTTGCTTGGGTCATGTGATATCCGGTAATGGTTTGGAGGTTGATCCTTCGAAGATTGAGTCTATTTTGAATTGGGAGAAACCGAAGAATGCCTCGGAGATTAGAATTTTCTTGGGATTGGCAGGTTATTACAGGAGGTTTGTTAAGGAATTTTCCAAGTTAGCTGCTCCTTTAACCCGATTGACAAAGAAGGATGTGAAATTTATTTGGGATGAAGATTGTGAAAAAGTTTTACTTTCTTGAAAGAAAAGTTAGTCTCTGCTCCAGTGTTAGCCCTTCTGGAAGGTTCAGAAGGGTATGTTGTTTATACGAATGCTTGTCAAGAAGGCTTGGGATGTGTGTTAACTCAGAGAGGGAAAGTAATTGCTTATGCATCCCGAAAGTTAAAAGAGCATGAAAAGAATTATCCGACACATGATCTTGAGCTTGTCGCCGTAGTCTTTGCATTTGGAAAGTGGAGATATTATTTATACGGGGTGTCTTTCGAGATTTTCACTGACCACAAAAGCCTCCAATATTTATTCACTCAGAAGGATTTGAATATGAGGCAACAACATTGGATGGAACGGTTAGAAGATTATGATTACACTATTAAATACCATCCCAGCAAAGCCAACGTGGTCACCGATGCACTTAGTAGGAAGACTTGTGTATCGAACTTGGAAGTGGGAGAAAGTAGTGCAATCGAGCCAATTGTTATAAGGGCTCGAGTTTCTAATATCTCTATTCATCCGGACTTGAAGCACAAATTATTCGAGGCTCAGACTAATGATTCAGAAGTTCAGAAATTGGTAGCTAAAGCAAGAGTTGATCCGGAGTGTCCATTCGGGTTCGATGAAGCTGGTCTTCTTCATTTCAAGAACCGAGTGGTTGTACCCGAAGAGTTGAAATGGGTATTGCTCGAGGAAACTCACAGCTCGGCTTATTCTTTCCACCCTGGAGGAAACAAGATGTATAAGGACTTGAGACAATATTATTGGTGGCGTGGATTGAAGAAAGATGTATCCGAGTATGTGAAGCATTGTATCACTTATCAAAAAGTGAAAGCCGAGCATCAGAAACCGGGAGGTCTTCTACAGGCGTTACCTATTCCCGTGTGGAAGTGGGAATAGGTAACGATGGATTTTGTGTCCGGGTTACCTAAAGTGAAAGGAGGGTTTGACGGTATCTAGGTGATTGTGGACCGTTTGACAAAGTCTGCACATTTTCTGCCGGTCAGGGTGGTTTATAAGATTCACAAGCTAGCTGAGCTTTATAACAGGGAGATTGTTTGACTTCACGGGATACCGGTTAGCATTGTTTTAGACAGAGATCCTTGGTTCACTTCGAAGTTGTGGCGTAAATTACAAGAGATTTTGGGTACGAAGCTCCAGTTCAGTACAACATTTCATCCACAAACAGACGGTTAGTCCGAGAGATTAATAAGATATCTCGATGATTTACTTCGAGCTTGTTCTTTGGATTTTCAGTCTTCTTGGCATGATCACCTGCCTTTGATTGAATTTGCTTACAACAATAGTTTTCAAGCCTCGATTGGTATGGTACCGTATGAGCTACTATATGGTCGGAAATGTCATTCTCCGTTGTTCTTCGACTTGGAGGAATGGAAATGGACTAAACAAGAAGGTGTAAAGAAAGGTGAAAAGTTGGAAAAACCTTCTAAGGCCGTTCAAGCTATGATTTAGAAAGTCCAATTAATACAACGACAGATGAAATCAGCTCAGGACAGATAAAAGAGCTACGCCGACCGTTGTAGAAGGGATCTCGAATTTGAAATTGGAGACCGGGTATTCTTGAAGGCGTCTCCACGTAAAGGATTTGCTCGGATTGGGAAATGAGGTAAGCTTAATTCGAAATTCTGGAAAGAGTTGGAGAAGTTGCCTATCGGTTGGACCTACCACCGAGCCTCATGGGGATTCACAATGTATTTCATGTATCTCAGCTGAGGAAATATTACCCCGATGAAACCGAGATCCTTCCAGTTGAAGAAGTGGAATTGGAACTGAATCTAACCTTCGTTCAGAAACCGGTTAAGATATTAGATCACAAGTTTCAGGAATTGAGAAATCGAAGGATTCCCATGGTTAAGGTTCTTTGGAGAAGTGATAAAACTGAAGAAGCCACGTGGGAGACCGAAGACAAGATGAGACGGTTCCATCCAGAGTTGTTTCCTTCTGATCAGGGAATCTGGGGACCAGATTCTTTTAAGGCGGGGAGGATTGTAACGCCCCAGCTTTCGGCCTTCCAGGTATGAACGCCACGTGTGAGTTTGAGTGTTAGAATTTAAATTTAATTTGATCATTTCTTCAATTTTTATGTCATGAAATAATTTTTATAAAATTTTATTTCAAGTGTTTTTATGAAATTCATACTAAATTGATATTTATTGCATAAATTGAATTTGATTGGAACGTGAATTAATTCCCGAGCATAATTTAATTTCTTTTATGTCCCTATTTGATCATTTTCTTGAATCTGGGGACTCAATTGCATGACTTTTTAATTGGACTTAAGTGATCATTTATTATGGAAGTGGACTCAATTGCATGACTTAATAACTTGAGGGATTTAATAGAAATTGGAGCATCTTTTTTCTTGCATTTAGCAGCTATTACGTACAATTCTCTTCCATTTCATACAAACATATCATACACCCGCTTCTTTGTTTACTTCAATCAATCCAAAAACCCTACGAGGAGAAGGAAGGATTTTATCAATTCAAGTTATGTTTTGTGGGTTTTATATACATTGGAGCATCATCATCACCATATCTTCATCTCTTTTCATCTCTTTCTCATTTTAAGGTAAGATGGAGATTTTATTGAAATTCTTGATTTGAATGTGGTAGCTAGGGCTATGATATGAATTGGTTGAAGTGTGTTTTAGTTATTGGTAAAATGAATACTTGATCATGGCTTGAATTTGATGTATATATATTGAAGTTTATAGCCTAGGAGCATACGTTGACATATGGGTTTGATTGATGATTCTTGATGATTTGAGCTTGATATAAGTGTTTGGATTGGATTTTATTGATCAATAAGCATGCTAGTCTGGTTATATCATGAATTATGTGGATTTGATCATGGTTTTGAAGCATTTATGATTGTTGGTTTTTGGTTCGTTTATCCCCTGCTGCTATGCTCTGTTTCAGCTGTAATTGCGTAACGGGAACGACCCTTCCCATCCCAGTTCATTCTGGGAACGACCATTCCCACCCCTGACAGCTGGCGCGCGAGAATGGGAACGACCCTGCCCATTTTGGCCTGTGGCCAGAACGGCCGTTCCCAGCCTCAAAAATTTTCCCAAAAGTTACAGACGTGCAGGATTGAATTAGGGAGCCGGGAACGGTCCTTCCCATTTCTAGTTCAAAACGGGAACGGCCGTTCCCATGCTCCAGAGGGTTCAGTGAATTTTCTGCATGAAATTTAGTAATTCAAATCCGTTTCTAATGCCATAAATGATTGATACGTGTTATTATATGTTCATTTTATGCATGAATATGATCATATCATTCCATAAATTATCATTTCACGTTATAATATTCATGATCACGCCGTTCGTCCTAATTGGTACATTTGAGTCGTGTCTCACGGACAATTATCTTTCTTGCACGGACCAGCTTCCTGGTGACGAGGAGCAGGCCCCGTTAGTTATTTCCTTGTTTATTTTTGGTCACACAGGTGAGGTTTAATTTCTAGATATATAGAACCTTTACAACCCTTATGTGGTTTTGACCAAAATGTATTAATATATCTATAGATTTTCATTAACCTCAAATGATTTCAAAATTCACCGAGTCTACTGTACTGAATTGACCGTATTTTTGGTGAGTATACTGTATTGCACTGTGGACCCGAGGGTAGTGGATTGAGCCAAACGGGAAAGCATGGGCTGATGGGTAACTCTAGAACTATCCTCACCATTTTGGGATGACCCCTGAATCCACTAGGAGATTAGTGGAGAAATGAGTTCTGGGCTTAGGGATTCATGTACCCTCTGCTCACACTAATTGGATGGTTGGGCCTTGTAAACCCACCATCACCCGGAGGAAGAAGGGACTGAAACTGCTACTGAATGTACTGCACTGTAATAACTTACTTGATCACCTAAATTATTGATAACCTAATTATTGTACACAGTCGGAGTAAGGTTGGAGAATTGCCCTCACTCGTCGGGCTACTAATTGACGGAAATTGAATTAATTGTTAAACTTGATAGTTGTAACCTCGGGCGATATTATATCTTATTTTATTGAATTGTTTGGTTTTACAAGATATTACCCAAGATTATAACCTGCATGTATGTGCGCATATATTTACTTATACCCCTCACTCAGTCCGTTATAGACTGACGCCTCAACCTTTCAGTTTTTGCAGGTGCATGCTGAGAGGGAATTAGAGCCGAGTTTGTCTTTAATTTGGGTCTAACACACTTCACCTTCATCTTATGTTCATGCATTTATACTTATGACATTTTGGCATGTCTTATGGAATATTTTTGGAGATGATAATGTATTGATATGTACATGGATAGATAGCATGTTTTGGATACTTGATACTTGAGATATGATAATGAAATTTTATGCTTCTGCTTTTATTGCTCTGAATTGATTGTTTGGTTTGGGGTTAGTCCCGCCTAGCTATTGTCGGTTTTTTTTTTATTTGCTGCTAGTTCGCTATAGCTTTGGTTCATGTAGGAATTATCCATTTCATATGTGGATTGAACTATAGTGCGGGGGAAGTGGTACCTAGAGTTCCGGGTGCTACACGTCACCAACCCCAAAACGGCTCTCTGACACCAGATACACAGCCGCACGCCTACCACTGCTGCCCGCACTAACTTTTACTCAGCTTTTGCAGGAGATTCCTCCAAGGTTTCTCCTCCTTGCGCTACGTGTTAGTGCAATATTAGGACAGGACCACAGGGGGTAAAATACCAAAGGGTCCCTGACCCTCAGCTATAAATATGGGACTTCATCCCTATCACTGTAAGCCATTCATACTTGCAAAAACTCTGCAACATACTGAAATTCTCGCATTCAGATCATCATCTGTCTTGAGCGTCGGAGAGATAAACTGGGCATCACCCCCAGTTCCCCCAGCTTGGCCTTCTGACTTCGCTTTGGTGTTTGTCCTAGCAGGTAGAATCCACAGCTTTTCCGCTGAACGTCTGAGCATCCTCCATCATTTCCCCGCTTCAAAAAAATAGAAAGTGATTGGATTTGGATCCTTCCATATTCAGACCCCATCAGCTACGTCAGCGAATGGGGTGAGGTGGCGCTGACTCTGCGCCAGCGCATCAGACACGTCGGCACAGAAGCACTTCTGGCTGCACGTAAGGGCGCGTAGAGGGTCAGATAGGCCAGCGGCCGGCGGCGTTGGACTCGTGGTGATGAGAGCTACGACGTGGTCACCTCAAAATTCACATCCAAGTTGGCTACGCAAGTGGGATGTGAAATTACCATTTTACCCTCGGTTTTTCCCCTATAAATAGGGGGCTTGGCTCCTCATTTTTTCTCACAACTTTTGGGAGAGGTTTTGGCTGAGTTATCAGCTTTGAAACCATATCCCTTTTCTCCTAGTTAATTCCGATTTATTTTGGAATTAATTTTAATTAGGTGTTTATATATAAAACGCCTAATTTCAGGAGATTAAACCCTGAAAAATGTTTTCTAGTTTAAAGTTTTATTTTCTTTAGTAGTTAGAGAAATACTTTCAGAGCCCACACTTCGAGGGTTTCTCTAGGGATATTGCAGGGAAGCTATGCCGGTTTCACGAGCAGATCGGATACCAGGGTTCTCGGGAGGTGAATTCGGGGCGTAGTAGCCATCTTCGGGGAATGGTATTTTTATATTATATTTTGTTTAAACATGATAAATTAGGTGCTCTTAAGTGTTAATTGCATCCTTTATTTATCTGCTTTGTGATTTAAAATTTATTATCAGTTGCATGTATGTACTTGATTAGTTCCGGCTAGTCTTCCGTTGTTTGTATTTAAATATTTTAGAAATATTTTGATACCAGTATATTATGAAAAAATTTTAAAGTATGGTCCCAGAATAGTACTATTTTGGGTCCCTGTACCAGCATATATATATTAGCTATGAGTGCTTAAGCTGTGTTATGATTTTGTGAATAAACTTTACGTTTTCGAAATTAGTATATGTATTGGCATAAGTAAGCTATGATTTGAAATTTGTTATTTGTATATGATATGTATGAGCGAGTTGAACCCTGAAAGATGGGATTTTGGTTTGTTTTGGTATGTTGGCCCCCGGAGACGTGGGTAAGGGAGACCCGGGACTACCATGGGGTCACCGGTTATGACCCCTGTGGGACCTATGGAGGTTGGGAAGGCGTGGTATCTTGAGCCCTCGATCGATAACCGGGGAAGTCATATCGTGGGCTAGCTACCCCGTATGTGTTGGTAATGTAGGTGATAGGGTTTTATTCCCGATGCACCATGGATGTGGGGTTGGAATTGTGATTTGAATTCGGTTTTATATTATGTTTGAAGGAGTAAGGGATAGTCCATTCTCGCTAGACTTATGTTATGATATGTTTCGTTTGATGGATTGTGAATCGAGTTGGGATTTCTTTATGTATTGTATGTTATGTTTAAACGTTTTGGAATGAAAACCTTAGCTCGGTTCATGACCATCACCATTGTTAATTGTTGTGCTTTATATGTATTTAGGTATGGGTGTGCGATTATTGCCCTCACTCATTCGAGTTTTGACTGACCCTCCTTTTGCCTACCTTCAGTTACAGGTTATCTCGAGCTAGGCGGGGAAGTGCTTCGTGTCTTGGTCGTGTACTTCTAGTTTAGGTCGAGTTGTATTCATTTTTCCTGCCTTTTGAATATTGCTCTTATGTATTTGATATATGACTTGTATAAGTTCGGAGATTGATGGATAATTGATATAACACATAAGACAAGCATTCAAATCATCAAAGCTTCCTCAAGGAATTCAAGATCTCATCATTCAAGTTAATGCTAACAATTTCATGCTCCAATCTAAGAATAGTAATGAAATACTCATCAAAAGAGATCCAAAGCTTACCTTGTCTTGTGAAGGAATGAGAAATCAAAGAATATGAGCTCTTCGAATGAAAGATGGTTCAAGTCTTGATCTTCTCTTGAAGTTTCTCCATGATTCTCTTTGAGGCTCACTTGTGTGGTTTGAGATGAAATGAAAAGGAATAAAGCTATTTATATGGTGGCTAATAGTTTGAGGTCAAGGTTAGGGTTTCCAAGATATAATATGAGGCTAAAGGCTTTAATAGGATTTGGGCTCAAATAAATGACTTTCGGTCCAATAAGTCAAAATTAAAAGGTTCAAGGTCTAGACGGTTTCCAAAAAATATAAAGTAAATTGCGTTGGACCCGAATCACCGAATCAAGTCCAATGGTGGTGTCGGAATTCGAATTCGAATTCCCGAGCTCATATTGGTCCCGAATGACCCAAACTCACCTAACTCAAGTTAGGCCCAAACACACCAATAGGTCCAAGTCCTATTTAAATCCAACTCCAACAATTAATTTAAATTCATCCAAGTTCCATTCTCAACTTGTCATGCAAGAATTCATATTTCACCATTTTGGGTTTTAGTCAATTAAGTCACATTTTCAATCAAAGTTGGAATTAAACACATAAAAGGGAAATTAGATCACATAAGTGCGTAAGGTAAACTCTCTCGTGGCGCATACCTGTACGATTTATCGGATGGGGCTTCACAACCTCCCTCCCTAGGAGAACCTGTCCTCAGGTTCGCTGTTTGAAACAACTCCGGATACAACTTCCTCATCTTTTCCTCAGTCTCCCAAGTTGATTCCTCAGATTTCTGATCTCTCCACAACATTCTAACCAAGGGAATCTGCTTATTTCTCAACGCTTGTACTTTACGATCCTGAATCTCAATCGGGTGCCTCACAATCATCAAATCGGACTCAAGCTGTACCTCTTCAACCGGTAGAACCGTCGACTCATCGGGGTAGAACTTCCGAAGCTATGAGATGTGGAACACATTATGAATCCCAGTCAAACTCGGCGGTAGGTCCAACCTATACGCCACCTCTCCAATCCTCTCTAGAATCTCAAACTGTCCGAGATATCGAGGGCTAAGCTTCCCTCCTCTACCAATACGAGAAAAGCCCTTCCTAGGAGACGCCTTCAAGACGACACGATCTCCAACCTCAAACTCGAGGGGCCTTCTCCTCTTATCCGCATAATTCTTCTGTCTATCTTGAGCCGCTTTCATTCTCTAGTGAATCAACTTAACCTTCTCAACCATCTTCTCAATCTTAGATGAGACCTTAGCTCTCGTGAGCTTACCATTCTTAGTCCATCGCCAATCCTCAATATCCCAATATAGTGGTGACCTACACTTCCTCCCATAGAGTGCCTCATAAGGAGCCATACCAATCGAAGCCTGGTAACTGTTGTTGTAAGAGAACTCAACCAAGGTCAAATGCTTATCCCATTTATCCTTAAAATCCAATGCAGATGCCCTTAACATATCCTCGAGATACTTAATCAGCCGCTCTGATTGTCCATCAGTCAGAGGATGTGATGCGGTGCTAAACTTAAGCTTTGTACCCAAGTACCTCTGAAGATCTTGCCAAAAACTAGCTGTAAACCGAGGGTCCCGATCTGACACAATGTTAGCCGGAACTCCATGTAGCCTCACTATCTCATTACAATACAATTCAGCCAACTTAGGTACCTTATCCGTCGTCCGAACCTTAAGGAAATGGGCAGACTTAGTCAAACGGTCTATCACTACCCAAATCCCGTCGAATCCTCTCCTAGACCTTGGCAGGCCAGACACAAAGTCCATAGTCACCTGCTCCCACTTCCACTCCGGTATCGGAAGTGGTTGGAGAGTACCTCCCGGTTTCTGATGTTCTGCCTTAACCATCTGGCATGTCAGACATCGCTTCACAAAGAATGCGATATCCCTCTTCATGCCAATCTACCAGTACAACTCTTTCAAGTCCCGGTACATCTTCGTACCTCCTGGGTGAATGGAATAACCGGAGCGGTGCGCCTCCTCAAATATTACCCTCTTGAGCTGGTTAGGAAACCAGAATCATCAAACCCTAACTTAGTCTCTGGATTATCTCTAGAACGAGCAACCAATCTCTGAATCTCGGGATCTGTAGACTGAGCCTCCAACAATCTCTGTTTCAAATCCGGCTGAACCGTGATGTTGGCTAACCTAGCCACCGAAACCAAAACAGTTGAACTCTGCTCAGAAAACCCAGCCACTAAACTCGAAATACTGACCTTCCTGCTCAACGAGTCGGCAACCACATTTGCCTTACCCGGATGGTACTGAATCGTGCAATTATAGTCCTCTAAGAACTCAACCCATCTCCCCTGTCTCAAGTTAAGCTCTTTCTACCTGAACAAGTACTGAAGACTCTTATGATCCGAGAATACCTTAAATGTAGCACCATAGAGATAGTGGCGCCACTTAGACAACGCAAACATGACTGCTGCAAGCTCTAGATCATGGGTGGGGTAATTCTGCTCATGCACCTTCAACTTCCTAGAGGCATAAGCTACAACCCGACCATTCTGCATCAACACACAACCTAATCCTTATTTAGAAGCATCCGCATAAACTGCATAACCCTCAACTCCCTCGGGTAGGGTAAGAAGCGGTGCTGTAGTCAACCTTTCCTTTAAAGTCTAAAAACTCATCTCACAACTATCATCCCATTCAAACTTGGTTTCCTTCTTAGTCAACCTAGTTAACGGGGCTACAATCTTAGAGAAATCCATCACAAATCTCCTATAATAACCTGCTAAGCCCAGAAAACTCAATATCTCAGAGGCGTTCCTAGGCCTCTCCCAATGTAACACCGTTTCAATCTTAGAGGGGTCGACCTCAATTCCATCGCCTGAGATGATATGACCCAGAAAAGTGACTCGATCAATCCAAAACTCGCACTTACTGAACTTAGCATACAACCTGTGCTCTCTAAGTGTTTCCAACACAATCCGGAGATGCTGAGCATGCTCCTCAACCGATCTCGAATACACCAAGATGTCATCTATAAAGATCACCACGAACTTATCAAGGAACGGTCTAAACACCCGGTGCATCATATCCATAAATACCGCAGGAGCATTCGTCAACCCAAAGGGCATAACCACAAACTCAAAGTGTCCATATCTCGTGTTGAATCCAGTCTTAGAGATATCCTTCTCTCTAATCCTCAACTGGTAGTATCCCTGCCTCAAATCCAACTTGGAGTACACTCTCGAACCCTGCAAGCTATCAAAAAACTACTCAATATGGGGTAATGGATACTTGTTCTTAACTGTCATCCTGTTCAGCTCACGATAGTCTATACACATCCTTAACGTCCCATCTTTCTTCTTACCAAACAGGACGGGAGCACCCCACGGAGAAGTGCTCGGACGAATGTATCCGCTGACCAGAAGCTCATCCAACTGCTTCTTCAGTTCCTTCAACTCGGCAGCAGCCATCCTGCAGGGGGTCTTCGAATAGGGCCCAGCTCCGGGATAGAGGTCCACTACAAACTCAATATCCCTGTCTGGTGGTAAGGACCCCAAACTCTCCGGGAACACATCCAGATACTCCCGTACGGCCTCCGTCTCCTCAAGCTTGACCTGGTCCTTGGGTTTGTTCAGAAGGTAAGCAACGAAACCTGTAGCACCATCCCGGACTAACTTACTAGCCTCAACAAAGGATATAAACGGGCTGGATCCCAAACTCTCCCCCGAAAACACCGCGGAATCAAAAGAAATCCTCTTCAAACAGCAATCCATAACTACACCATGTCGGGAAAGCCAATCCATCCCAAGAATCACCTTAAACCTCCCCATCGGCATCACAATCAAGTCAGCAGGAAAAACTCGACCCTCAAAACTCACCGGACACTCACGAAACACTCTCTCCGTCTCCAAGCTCCCCCCTAAGGGAGAACGCACCACAAACACATGCACAGATATCTCAGCAAGTAAAGGCAAAGAAGCAACAATATCCCGGGCAATAAAAGAATGAGTAGCCCTAGGATCAAACAATGCATGTAATGATATGCCATGAATATGTATTGTACCTTCCACTACAGCATTCTGATCAATCTCTGCTGCCTCCTCCTCACCATCGAGAGCATAAGCACGAGCCTGAACTACTGGCCTCTCCTTCGGACAAGCATCCCTCATGTGCTCAGCCGAGCCACACCCCAAATATCTACCCAAATACCTCCAGCACCTATCCGGTGGATGAAAACCCTGACAGTGAGAGCAACGAGCTAGAGCTGGTGCTGGTAATGCTGGCGGTCCCGTAGGAGCAGCGGGATGGGGCTTCTTGTTAATGAAGCCCTGTGGATGGAAAACTGGTGTAGAAGTAGCAGAAGCATGAGTAGCGGGCTTCTTGCCCGATCCGGAACTCCAACCATGCCCCGAAGAGAAGGATGGGGGCCTCAACCTCTGTCTCTGAGCCTCGACCTGAATAGCCCTCTTAGTAACCTTATCCTAAGTGCTCACATTGATAGCCTGAAGGGCTCTCTGAATATCCTCTCGAAGCCTATGAATGAAGTGACGGGCTCTATGCGAATCAATATCAGTGATGTGGGTAGCATAGGGAGCAAGTCTCTCAAACTCTAGAATGTAATCCTCAACCCATCTGGGTCCCTGCTTCAGCTCAGAAAACTCCTGAAGTCTGCGCTCTCATTCACTAATAGGTATAAACTTCTCGTGGAACTCATGCACAAAAGTCTCCCAAGTGAACTCCATACCACTCCTCTCAAATCTGGATAGAACTCCCTTGAGCCAGTTAGCTACCTGTCCCTGAATGAATCGAGCAGTACAAACAGCCCTATCCTGAGAACTCCCTGGGCAAATCTCCCAAATACCACTGATCTCAGGTAACCACTCCTCAACCTTGATGTCATCTCCTCCAAACCACTTAGGAGGGTTGTTGTTCTGAAACTCCCTATACACAGCTGAGATAATACCATCCAGACCATCAACTGGTGGTGTCTGCTGTCTCTGATTCTGCTGTAATTGATTGAGAAGTGCCTGAACAACGTTCACCGCATTCAGTGGTGGTGACGGAGGCAGATTACCCGCATCTGGTGAAGCCTCTCGGTCACGGCGTCTGGGCGGCATCCTGAAATTCAAAGATTCAAGTAATATTGATGTATGCGGATTAGTACGTGTGTATGTATACAAGTATTAAAAGTGAACAAGTATTCAAGTAATTGAGTCACATAATCACATTGTCCAATGCCGTACCAACTAGACAGACTCGACACGACACTAGAGCTCGGTTTTGCCACATCGCCCGCACTGAGACCCAGACCCGGTCATGAATGGAAGTCCATGCCCGAATCCGAATCAGAGCGAACGGGAGACAAACGCACACGCTATGCTAGGCGGATCTAACTTGACAAACTCAGACTGCGGAAGCAAATCAAACATTCAAACAAGATAGCGGAAGCATTTAAATCAATATTCAAAACAAGTGATGGGTTCAACTAGCATAGATACCTAGTCCCGAATATCAACAAGCATAACAAGTGACGGGTTCAACTAGCATAGATACCTAGTCCCGAATATCAGATCAACATAACGTAATAGTCACCAAGTGCCGCAAAGGGCCGAATACGAATGCCACTTAGGGCTACAGAAAGGTAAAGTATAATCTCAAGTCTACAAGTCATAACATAAGTAAAGTGTATGAAAGACAAATGCAACTAGAAAGGCTAGACCGACGAAGTGCAACTCAAAGGACTCACTCCCGCCTAGCAAACGCCAACAGACCTGCAACTAAAAGTTTAAATAAGGGGTCAGTCAACTTGACCGAGTGAGGGGGCTAACGCACACCCACCATATATATATATAAAGAGCATAGCATAGAATAAAAGGATGGACTCATGAACCAGGGATAGGTGTTGCATACCAAAGACATTTCCAAAATTACCTAAAAAGATAGATATATATGTTTAGAAACCATTTTTCCAGAAAGACTCTATCCCGATTCATAACTCCATAACAAAATAGAACACATGCTCGGCGAGTACGAGCTTCCAACCTTTACTCCTCAGAACATAACTCAAAATCAATCCATCCGCTACACCAGTGATGGAGGAGATGTACAGTCCCCAAACCATCTATAATAAACCGTCTAAAATAGACTCACCCTCAAGGGGTAGCGAACCCACAAGAGTCCTTCTCGGCCTTAGCCGAAGGCTCAAGATACCACACCTTCCCTACAACACGGGTCGCGTGAGGATATCTCAAATGGAACTACACACAGACTGATCCCTGACGGTCCTATACCGTTCCAGGGCTGTCTATCCCACATTTCCTTGGATCCACAACAGAACAGATCATAACACAACATACGCCAATCATGGCAATCTTGCTACAGAATTAGAACACAACTGTTTTTCCAAAATAGCTTACATATGCCTCGAAAACTGGTTTATACATTTTTATTCCTACGCGATGGAACTTTAATCCTCATGACCTCCACCCATGCAGGATGCACACAAAATCATAAACATATCATATCTAAAACATACGTATTTATAGTAGGGTATAATCGCATACAAGGATAGAAATCAACATGTAAAGGCCATAGGTCGCATAACTATACAAAATCCTAAACCTCACCTCGTAGTAGTAGAGTCTGAGAGTGTGAAGGTCCAAACACTCTAAATCCCGGGCTCACCGGCACCACCAAACTCTGTGATAAGACATACAAAAGCCCAAACTTAGACTCTACATGAACCAAGTAAGACGCACGGCGTACAAAGTATGAATGACATGCAAAATGGAATGATGCTTATCAAGTTGGTCACAAGGGTCAATTCAAATATTCAAGTAAAACATGCAAGTAATGAAGTATTAAGGTTCAGAGATGCATTCCAAGTCATATCGGATCATACAAGTCAAGTAGCAATTAAAAGGAATCAAATACGCACGAAAAAGCAAGTAAAAAGGGTCAAAGACGCATGGGAACGGCCATTCCCATGCACAACATAGCGTGCCTTCCCACGCCAAGGCCTAGCTAGACTGGGAACAACCGTTCCCAGTCCAGGCACGCATGGGAATGGTCATTCCCATGTTCGGCCGCCAAAACCAAACCCTAGCCCCGAAGGGCCTTTCCGGGCTTAAAGAACAAACGGGAACGGCCGTTTTGGCCATAGATCTGGAACAGAAACTGGACAGTTTCGGGAAGAAAAAGGGGAACACCAAAAATCATCAAATCAACACGAATTCTACCATAAAACATCACGAATTTCAAGTATAACATCATATAAATCATGCTTAGCATCTAAACATCAATTAATTCATGTTTAAGAAGGTTTTTGCCCAAAATCTCAAACACCCATTTTCATGAATGTCAAGCTTAAACATGAAGATATGAATTCCTAGTCTTCCATACACGAATTTCCAGCAACTAAGACACATAAGGAGCATTCAAATCATCAAAGCTTGCTCAAGGAATTGAAGATCTCATCATTCAAGTTCATACTAACAATTTCATGCTCCAATCTAAGAATAGAAATGAAATACTTATCAAAAGAGATCCAAAGCTTACCTTGTCTTGTGAAGGAATGAGGAATCAAAGAATATGAGCTCTTAGAATGAAAGATGGTTCAAGTCTTGATCTTCTCTTGAAGTTTCTCCATGATTCTCTTTGAGGCTAACTTGTGTGGTTTGAAATGAAATGAAAAGGAATAAAGCTATTTATATGGTGGCTAATAGTTTGAGGTCAAGGTTAGGGTTTCCAAGATATAATATGAGGCTAATGGCTTTAATAGGATTTGGGCTCAAATAAATGACTTTCGATCCAATAAGTCAAAATTAAAAGGTTTAAGGTCTAGACGGTTTGCGAAAAATATAAAGTAAATTCCATTGGACCCGAATCACATAATCAAGTCCAATGGTGGTGTCGGAATTCGAATTCCCGAGCTCATATTGGTCCCGAATGACCCAAACTCACCTAACTCAAGTTAGGCCCAAACACACCAATAGGTCCAAGTCCTATTTAAATCCAACTCCAACAATTAATTTAAATTTATCCAAGTTCCGTTCTCAAGTTGTCATGCAAGAATTCATATTTCACCATTTTGGGTTTTAGTCAATTAAGTCACATTTTCAATCAACGCTGGAATTAAACACATAAAAGGGAAATTAAATCACATAAGTGCGTAAGTTAAACTCTCTCGTGGCGCATACCTGTACGATTTATCGGACGGGGCGTCAGACCTTGGATGGAAACCTAAGTTCTAGATACCAAATGATACGAACTCCACGTACTTGCCGTGAAACCCAATACCAATACTTGGAGTTCTAAGAATCTGATCGTCCACTTCAAGGTTGAATTAGAGGAGTGTGACCCGTTTGCTATATTGAGCAAAGAACCAGCACTATCAAAGTTTAAGTAACGCACCCCGTCGACTATAAGGAGTCGAGAAATAACGTTATCCGGTGGAGGTTTGAAACTCCGGTATCGTTCAGCAAGAACTTGAGAGTAAAACTCATTTGAATGGAAATTCAATTATTGACTTCTTGATTAAAAAAAACAAGTTGCAATGCTGAATATAAAGATGCATGCATGGAAACCTAAGAGACACTTAGAAAACTAAGGGACATAAGCTATTCCCGGCACTTGCCTTGAAGGCTTACAAAAGTGGGCTTAATTAAACTAATATGCAGCTAAAGAATGACAAAATAAGTGCCAAATAATACTATAATAGACTTAGGGCCGAATTACATCATACCACACATTAGACTTTAAGAATTGGACATAAAAACATTGAAGTATTGAAGATTGGGTTCAGCAACCAATTTTGAAGGTTAGAGTCTAGCTTGAGCAAATTGGTTTAAGATATTCCCAACTTCTTCTTGGATCATTTTGGCCCGTGCTCGTGTAATTGGACCACCATAACTTTGCTCCTTTTGTTTGTTATCTTCTTGAACTATGGATCGGACCAACTCTTCATTTGGGACGAGTTGTGGTTGCGGTTCATCATGATTCATGTAACACCCCGAGCGAAGGGCACCACATCCTCCGCACCATAACCCAACACGTGAAACGAAATGGGGGCTCCGTCCACGCATCAAGCCATGGCGAACGGGTGACAAAACAAAATCCAACCTAAGCTACGCGGTCTAGACCCCACTCAGAGCACGCAACAAAACTAATATCGAATGCGAAAGCACCAGAATCTCACAAACAAACAAACAACATATTCGAGACATGTAAAAAATAACGATTCAAGTTATACAAACCTTTACAATTTCGAATTTAAGTCGGAACTTATACATATTTCCAAAATTAGCCAAATGCATAAATAAAACAAAATACAATGCATGTGACTCTAGCTATCCACAACCAAAACTCAAAGACAACCGCCTAGCTCCAACTCCCAAAACGGATACCTGCACACTCAAATCAAAGGGGGAAAAAGATAGAAATAACGAGGGTCAGTCCTAGAGACTGGTGAAGGGGCTAACACACGCACCCCTACATATACATAATAGCAAAGCATATACAAAGCTGAAAGGGTTCATGAACTGGGCACGATTTTTGCATTCTAAAACATTTAACCCATGGTAATATATATAAAGAAAGAAGTTTGGGGCCGAAGGCCGAATTCAGTCAAGTTTTAGAGTTTAGAAATCCCCCCCGTTTCACAAGCATAAGCAAAAGCATAACATACCAAAAGCTTAAATTCCAACCCACTTACTACATAATCAAAGGCGAAGCAAAAACAAACGAATCATAAATCAATCCCACCTCCACACCGTTTTGGAGAGAGAGGTGCCCCTCTCAACCCCTACGCATAAAACTTACTGAGACGGGGGATCCACCCGCTCCTTCGACGGGTCACGTAGCACGCCGTCGGCTCAAGAAGACCCGCTTTCCCCTCGACCTCCCGAGGATGAGTTAAGTCTCCCTTTTGTGGAGAAGTGCACAGGGGTTGCAACCGGCGACCCCATGGCCGTCCCCGGGTCTCCCTTACCCACGACTCCGGGGCCCATCACACATACACATATACTTACACTGATCACACTTACCATACGAAGCTTATCCACAAGTCTTATCACACTTAAACACACACACACTCTTATCAAAGCTTGTCAAAACAAACGAAAATAGAGCTTATATACTTATAAAAGCGTTTTCAAGCTCTCAAGACAAACGGGACAAATCCCAAAAAATACGTATCCAAACACATATCTATATATATACTTATATAAGTCGCATGCGGGTTCGAAATACAAATAAGCTTTTAGGTTATAATAACTAAAAGGAAAGAAAACCTCACCTTGCTAACTAAACCGAACAAAACGGACCAAAAGGAGTCAAACGAACCCTTCCTCAACAACGGAACGAACCTAAGAGCAAAACAAAGAGCAAGAGGCAAACTTAGACTCAAAATGAACCATATTGATGCTCGATAAATGCATATGAATGCGAGTGATGCGTATGAAGCTTAACAAATTGACATATAATGCATATGAGTTCATATTTAATCATAAGTCTCATAAATCATGTCAAACGAATCCATAAGTTTCATATAACACGCATATCATATCATACAACATGTTATCAAAGCTTTCATACCATATAAAGAGCAAAGATTGATCATGCGAGGCATATAAACAAGGCATGAATTCATGTACGTACATTAGATGAGCATATCGCACATATGAGATCATAATTCGAAAACGAGCAAGCAAATCAAGCTATAAATTCATATTATACAAGTTAACACATCAAACATTAAGCTAACAATGCATAGTATACATATCACATTTATAAATACACATTACATGCAAATTACATGCAGTGCACACCTAATCCAAACACACATGCATTTAATACAAACCAAAATATATGCAAAGAAAGCAAGGAAAGAAGTAGCAGCTACTGCATGGGGACTACCTGGCCGGGTACTCCACAAGAACAAATTCTACCTGGCCGGGTAGAATTGTGCAGACAGAAAAAAAACAGCAGCAACTCAGTTTCCTCAAGCCAAAACAGGGCAGTCTTTTGCAGCCGCATTTAGGGACTTTCTTAGACCTCAAACACACATATAACATGCATGAAATGAACACTAAATCACCACATTAACATGCCATAAGAAGCAGCAACAACCAGCCCAAAGTTCAACCATAAAAACTGATGCAAGGAAGGAATGAAATTAAGCTATGCTATGTCTCAAATTTGCAGCAGCAATGATGTATGAAAACAGGGCAAAACAGGGCATAAAAGCTTAAGAACTTTTAGCTAACATATAGAACAACTCATATACTTCATGTCCGGGAAATTTCATACGAAATGGAGTTCAAAAAATTCATCAATCAAAGCAAAATCCTGACAGAAGCTCAAACAGGGAAAGAGCAGATTATATTCTCACATATATAGCTGAAATGAAGCATGAAATCAAGCCGAAAGCGAGCATATTCATAGAGAAACATGTGTAACACATAACCACGCATTAATACACGAAATTGGATGCAAGAATCCGTCAAGCCAACCTCAAAAACATGACAGCAACTTGGTGAAAATGAACAGATTTGCAGCAGCAATTTATAAGGTCCAAGAACTCAAGTTTGCAGCCATAAAGAAGCATGAAATCAGGGCAAAACGAAGCACATTCATTGAAAAACATGTATACTACATTACCAAGCATTAGCACACGAAATTGGAGGCAAGAATTCAATAATTTGAACTCAAAAATGTGACAGCAGTTCAGTTCGCACATAGCATACAAATAGGCTTCATGTTTCGGTTTAGGAGCTGAAAATGGATCTAAAGGCCTGCAAGAGCAGGGCTAACATGTAAATCAATTAGTATACAACATCTCCATGCAAATCACACGAATTGGAAGCCATTAACTCAAGCAACAAAGCACAAATCCACACAGCAGTTCCAAAACAGGGGAGCAGATTTCTAGCATAGGTTTGAGGCTCAAAAACTCATAATTTCATCAAAGGATCTCAAGAGCAAATCATCCAAACATCATATACTATCAGTTAAGCATGAAATGATGAGAGAAACAGGTGCATATACTTCATTTTATGAGCAAGAAATCAGCCACAAAGCAAGCTAGCACATAAGAGCAAAAATCCCCAAAAGTCCCTCTTCATGCTCCTACCCAAACCCTAACTAAATCTGATGCAAAACAAGTATCAAATGGATCAAAACTTTTATAAAAGTGTAGAGAATGCAAAAACATACAAACCTTAAAGATTTGAAGAACAAAGATGGTGATTTGAGCTCAAAATCACAAGAGGGCCAAAGTTTTTCTTCTCTTCTTTTCTTCTCCTTTGTCTCGATCATTTGTAGCAAAAGGGAGTGTGTTTGGCTCGGTTTCAAGGGCTAGGAGAGGATAAGGGTTAGTTAACTCAGCTCTAAGGATCAAGGTTAGGCTTTGGTTAAGTTAAAATGGGTCCCACCAAGAAGACTAGTGAAAGAAGGTGGCTTTAGCACAAGCTGTTCGTTCCGGGTGAAAAACGAGGGTCCAAATGGGCTTAGAAAAATACTAAATCAGGTTCCTTGGTTTCATCTCTTCGTTACGAGTCGGACGCTTCTTCCAGAAATCGAATCCGAATTCCCGAGCTCAAGTTATGGCCTCCGGAACACAAGGCGCGCTAAAACTAGTTAGGCCCTCATGTCCCTCATAAAAAACTTAAGGTTTTAAACCTCGACAAACGAACCCGAAACTTAAAACGAGCATGCAAACATATTCATAACTCACATGTATCACGCATATCAAAATTTCACAAAAATCGGAATTGAATTCCGACACATAACGAGCAAATTGCGAGCATGCAAACTTAAACGCTTAAAAATTCAAAGTTCATAAATATAACCAATTTATTTCATATAAATTCAAATAATCATATAAGCCTTTAAAATAACGCTCAATTATGTAATTAAATAATTTAAATGCGCATAAAACTCTCCTGTTATGGCGTACCTGGAAATCCGAACGATCTGGATGTTACAACCTCCCCTCCTTCAAAAGGACCTGTCCTTAGGTCCTAAGGAGAATCTTGAACGGCCCCGAAGACAAGCCCAACTCCACACTTCTGCTGCTCTACTCTGATCCTATACTTCTCGGGACCCTATCTCTTTAAATGGCGAACCGGACACAAAGTCCTAGTCGTTTGCCCCCACTTCCTAAATAAAATTCGGGAGTAGTTGGAGAATTCTCAACCGTTAGCACATAGACATTACTACACAAAGTCGATAACGTCTTTCTTATGCCAGAACAACCGGTTTCTCGAAACTCTGAACAACTTCAAACCCTGAGTGGGATTAACTCATGACCTTGCACTCCTTATGGCGTAGGCTACCGTTCTTCTGCATGCAACACACAACAAAGGCCTTCCTTTGTGCCTTGGCTGGAAACAAGGTAGCCGTTTGCACCTCCGGATAGGTGAAAGCCGATACCTAGGGCAACTCTCTTCAACCGCCTCTTCCCACTCAAAACCGTACCTCTTACTCTGAGGCAATCCTCAGTCCTTCTAAGAGAAATATCAACGAGTTAGCCTTCAATCTAACACCCGAAAATAACGTTGAGTCCCTGATAGACCTCCTGAAAGCAACACCCAACTTCAACGAGAGCAAGACACCTTCAAACAGGCCTACCAAAAGCAGCTCGACCCTCACAACTCACCAAACATTCACGAACACTCCGCACCACCAAACTCCCTCCAAAAGAGAGTTACCACAAAAGGAAAATAAAGCACACAACAAGCAGGAACTAAGAAAGGGAAGAAATACACAACAAGCAAAGCTAAGGAGAAAAAGAAGCACACTTCAAACAAGAGCTAGAAAGCAAAAGAAACACATAACGAGCAAAACTAAGAAGGGAAGGAAGCATAATACAAATAAAAGCCAAGAAGAGAAAGAAACACATAACGAACAAGAACAAGAACAAGAAGGAAAGTAGTTACGCGACAAATGTAATCAAGGATCACCGAAGAGCAAGGAATAAGACAATAAACACATGGGTTTCCCCGATATTAAAACATGTATAAAATGGGATGCCATGAATGCCTTATGTACCGTTCACCATAGGAGTTGTTTTGAGTGTGGTGTCATCTTCTTGTTTTCCGGGAGGATCATCTTGTGCTTGAACCGGGATCTTGAAGTCATGGCGTTTCTTTGAAGACCTCAACTTCTTGTTGTTCGGTTAACTTTCATCATGCCTTCAATTCCTCCATAATTAAATCATCCTACCACCTTTGGTATTGAAATCTTTCCTTGTTTGATATTGGTGGCCTCATGCGATTCTCGAGTTTCTTACTTCCATGTAATTCAAGTCTCTACAATGTATATATTAAGGTGCTTCTGGTGAGGAGATGTAAAAATCCATCCATCTTCGGTAATTGAATCTTCTTATACTTGACAACTTTGAAGTCTTAAGTTTTCAAAAATTCCTATTGTCTCTTGGTTTCCTAGTCTTCCAATTATTTGATCTTGAAATATTTTCCCAATTAACGACACTTGAAACAATTCCTAATTCCTCTTAATTTGATCCTTCCACTTCGGCATTGGAATCTTTCTTTTCTTGACATTGTTGATAGCTTGAAGCTTCTAAAAAATTCTTGAAGTTTAGATTCCTTACTTGATCTTTGAACTCCAAACCGATCTTTTCTTCACGTAAGTGATGGTGGGACTCCCTCCATTGATTACCCATTCCTTCGTAGCCCCCCCCCCCCCCCCCCCCCCCCAATCTTGCATCCTCGGATCATGCACATACTCTTGGAATTTGAATACTTGACCAAACTCCATGTCAACTTGCTTGCAAATAATTCCGAACTCTAGGATAGTACTCGAAGGCAACCAATCTTTCAAACCCTTATTTGAAATCATCCATCGACTTTCATTCTTCAATTTGAAATCTTCTTATCATCAAACTTGAAAGGAAGGTAGTTGTGAAAATTTCTCGAGTAAAACTCCCTCTTAAGAATTCTTCTCGAACTCCTCAAATATCTACACCATTCTCTTGATCACCTAGAACTGGGCCTTGATATCCTCATTTCAGATCGCTTCCAAAGATCAAAATCCCTATGTCCTTTTGTAGCCCGAATATACCTATCTCTCTTGTTCTTTTTCCCGGTAATACTTGTTGATGTCGAAGGAATATCCTAAAATAAAATTCAATTCCAAGAGGTATTGATGCATGTGGGGTTATTAGTGCATGTTCATGTGAACAATTAATGCAAATAATATCAAGTAGTTCACATAAGTGATGTAGTAAACGCCAACAAACACGCAATCCTAAGCCGAACGACCTAGACATACCCGACACCACACGAGAACTCCGGTTTTGCAACCTAGAGCTCTGATACCACTTAAAGATGTAACACCCCGAGCGAAGGGCACCACATCCCCCGCACCATAACCCAACACGTGAAACGAAATGGGGGCTCCGTCCACGCATCAAGCCATGGCGAACGGGTGACAAACAAAATCCAACCTAAGCTAGGTGGTCTAGACCCTACTCAGAGCACACAACAAAACTAATATCGAACACGGAATGTAACGCCCCAATTTCCGGCTTTCCAGGTATGCGAATTAATTGCCAAATGTGTCTTAACTTCCTAATTGTCCTTAATTTACAATTCTTTAAATTAGAGGACTTAATTGAATGATTATTTCATGGGCTCGATTGATCAATTTGCCAACCTTTTATCCTTGATTGCATAACTTATACAAATGAGGGATTAAGTTGAAATTTGAGCATTTCACCAAATTTGAGGATGGTGAATCACGTTAAATGCCTTCTCTATGCTTCCATCTTCATTTTTTCATCCAACTTTCATAATCACCTTGCTTCTTTGTTGCTCTCGGTTCCACCATCAAGAAAGGGAGAAAGGATTTCATTGATTCCATTCAAAATTTCCAAGGAAATTTCATATTTGAAGCTTCATCATCATCATCATCTCCTCTCATCCCATTTCTTTTCTTCAAGGTAGCCATGGGTGTATATATTTGAATTCTTGAATTGAATAGATGAAGCTAGGGTTGTGAATTGAACTAGATATTATGTGTTTTAATTGCTAAATGCATGATTTTAAGTTCTTGACTTGAATTTGAGCATGAATTCCTGAGATTTATGAAGTTATATGACGAACTCATCCATGGAGTGAAGCTGATGAATTTGATGATTAAGGCATGATTTAGGTGTTTAAATGGAATCTTATTGTATCTTTAACATATATGCATGATGATTTCAAGAAATATTACATTTTGGTGCATGAAAATTCATGTTTTGTGTTGATTTTGTGTTTAGCCGAGCCTTTCCCTGTTTTCTGCCCTGTTTTTTCGTCCGAACTTGAAGGTCGCGCCCACGACTGAAAGTACACATAAAACAGGTCGCGCCCGCGACCCCATTTTACCCAAGTTTCGAGTTTTGAAAAATTGGAGAAAATTTGGCCAAAAATACTTGGTCGTGGCCGCGACCATTTTGTGAAGGTTTTTGGTCGTGCCCGCGACCCCTCCAGAAACTGCATTTTGTCCAACTTCGAACCAACGCCATTTTCACCTCGGTTTGAATTAGAAAATGTGCCATATAGAGTTGGAAAGGTCTATGTGTCTAGTTTCATATCCAATAAACAACACTCAATTCCCACTTCTAATATTAACGATATTCCAGTTTTCCCTCAACGTGTACATTTTCCAAAATTCTCCGTTTTTGCCAAACTTTACCAAAACCTCTATTATTGCATTCTTTTCACTTCCTTAGCCCCGTATGTGACTTATATGAGTTATAAACTTGGTTTAGTGATATTTTTGCTCTTAATTGACATTACTTAAGTATTCTTGCATAACATATTGATTATGAATACGCCGTGCGTCACTATTTGGTATATACCTATTTATCACTAATCATTTCCAAGCTCTCAAGTGTTTAGCAAGCAGGTTATGATCGTCCAAAGCAATGCGTGTACCATGATCGAATCGTTCAATGGATAACAAGTGAATCAGGCTCATGCAAAGCAATGTGTGTAGTTTGATTGGTATCATGTTCACGCAAAGCAATGCGTGCAATGTGATTAATGCCATGAATGGGTTGACCCCTGAGCCCATCAGGAAACTGGTGGACGAAGGAATCCCGCACGTGGGATTCATAAATCCTAACGTGCGTAGCATGTATGAACGGGATACCCCTGAATCCATCAGGAAACTGGGGGAGGAAGGAATCCCGCACGTGGGACTCATAAATCCTAATGTGTGTAACATGAACGTGTATCATGAATGGTGAAGGCTCGCTACCTTCCCACTATCGTGTTATCGTGATAGGAGTGATGTAGTTATTGGAGGGATGGAGTTATGGGAGTGTTCGTGGGAGTGATGGAGTTCTTGGGAAATCAATATACATGTCGTGTTCTTACAGGTACATTCTAGACAAGAATCGAGCTGAGTCGAGTCCTCGCATTCGAGCCCCGTAAGGTGTATTTATTTATTTGTTTATCATTTCCAAGGAATTATTGTCAAAACTACTTGTTATGTATTTAGGAGATGATAATGTATTGATATGTACAACCCAAGTGTAAATTACTTGATAAATGGTCGATAGTATATTATGCTTCCGCTTTGTCCTATTGCATGTATAAACTAGTCCCGTCTAGCTAGTTGATCTCTTTGCACTGTCACCCGTTCGCTGCAAGTTGATTCATGTACGGACCACCCACTTCGTGTGTGGATCGACCTGTAGTGCGGGGGTGTGGCATCTCTACGTGTTGGGGTGCTACACGGAAGCACCAGAATCTCACAAACAAACAAACAACCTATTCGAGACTTGTCAAAAATAACGATTCAAGTTATATAAACCTTTACAATTTCGAATTTAAGTCGTAACTTATACATATTTCCAAAATTTGCCAAATGCATAAATAAAACAAAATACAATGCATGTGACTCGAGCTATCCACAACCAAAACTCATAGACAACCGCCTAGCTCCAACTCCCAAAACGGGTACCTGCATAATCAAATCAAAGGGGGAAAAAGATAGAAATAAAGAGGGTTAGTCCTAGAGACTGGTGAGGGAGCTAACACACGCAGCGCTACATATACATAATAGCAAAGCATATACAAAGCTGAAAGGGTTCATGAACCGGGCACGGTTTTTGCATTCTAAAACATTTAACCCATGGTAATATATATAAAGAAAGAAGTTTGGGGCCGAAGGCCAAATTCAGTAAAGTTTTAGAGTTTAGAAATCCGCCCCCGTTTCACAACCATAAGCAAAAGCATAACGTACCGAAAGCTTAAATTCCAACCCACTTACTCCATAATCAAAAGCGAAGTGAAAACAGATGAATCATAAATCAATCCCACCTCCACACCGTTTTGGGGAGAGAGGTTCCCCTCTCAACCCCCACGCATAAAACTTACTGAGATGGGGGATCCACCCGCTCCTTCGACGGGTCACGTAGCACGCCATTGGCTCAAAATACCCACTTTCCCCTCGACCTCCCGAGGATGAGCTAAGTCTCCCTTTTGTGGAGAAGTGCACAGGGGTTGCAACAGGCGACCCCGTGGCCATCCCGGGTCTCCCTTACCCACAACTCCGGGGCCCATCACACATATACATATACTTACACTGATCACACTTACCATACGAAGCTTATCCACAAGTCTTATCAGGCTTAAACACACACACTCTTATCAAAGCTTGTCAAAACAAACGAAAATAGTGCTTATATACTTATAAAAGGGTTTTTAAGGTCTCAAGACAAACGGGACAAATCCCATAAAATATGTATCCAAACACATATCTATATATATACTTATATAAGTCACATGCGAGTTCGAAATACAAATAAGGTTTTAGGTCATAATAACTAAAAGGAAAGAAAACCTCACCTTGTTGACCAAACCGAACAAAACGGACTAAAAGGAGTCAAACGGACCCTTCCTCAACAACGGAATGAACCAAGAGCAAAACAAAGAGCAAGAGGCAAACTTAGACTCAAAATGAACCATATTGATGAGCGGCAAATGCATATGAATGCGAGTGATGCGTATGAAGCTTAACAAATTGACATATAATACATACGAGTTCATATTTAATCATAAGTCTCATAAATCATGTCAAACGAATCCATAAGTTTCATATAACACGCATATCATATCATACAACATGTTATCAAAGCTTTCATACCATATAAAGTGGAAGGATTGATCATGCGAGGCATATAAACAAGGCATGAATTCATGCACGTACATTAGATGAGTATATAGCACATATGAGATCATAATTCGAAAACGAGCAAGCAAATCAAGCTATAAATTCATATTATACAAGTTAACACATCAAACATTAAGCTAACAATGCATAGTATACATATCTCATATATAAATACACATTACATGCAAATTACGTGCAGTGCACACCTAATACAAACACACATGCATTTAATACAAACCAAAATTTATGCAAAGTAAGAAAGGAAAGAAGTAGCAGCTACTGCGTGGGGACTACCCGGCCGGGTACTCCACAAGAATAAATTCTACCCGGCCGGGTAGAATTGTGTAGACAGAAAAAAAAAACAACAGCAGCTCAGTTTCCTCAAGGCAAAACAGGGCAGTCTTTTGTAGCAGCTCTTAGGGACTTTCTTAGGCCTCAAACACACATATAATGTGATGCCCCGATAATTCGGCCGTACAGGTATGGCGTAAGTGTTTACCAATTTGCGCGAAATGATTATTTATATGTGATTTACATGCTTAATTTTAATTTAAATATATTAAATGTATATATATGTTAATTATGTTAACTATTATATTCTAAGTTATTTAATATTTAGTATTTTTGTGAAATTCATATCAATTGATATCTATTGCATAAATCGAACTTGATTGCAACGTGAATGAATTTCCCGAGCTTGACTTAATTTCGTTGTGACCTTATTTGATCATTTCCTGAACTTTGAGGACTTAATTACATTGGACTTAATTGCTCATTTGTTATGGAATTGAACCTAATTGCATGACTTAAATAATAGGAGGACTTAATAGAAAATTGGCCACTCCTTTCTCCTTCATAGCAGCAAATCACGTACCATGCCTCTCATTTTCATACAAACACATTACATACACATTGTTCTTTCTTTCTCCTTTCAACCGAGCCAAACCCTCATCAAGTAGAGGAAGATTTCATCATTCAAGCTTCATATTTGTGGGTTTTGTGATCATTTAAGCATCATCAACATCATCTCTTTATCTTAGCTTCCATTTCTTTCATTTGAGGTAATTTTGGAGCATGGATGATTTTCTTGAAATTTTTGGTATGAAGAGGGCTTTGCTATATGTTGGTTTATGTGTGTATTTGTTGTTGGAAATATGTTTGTGAATTGTAAGCTTAAGATTTATGCCTATATCTTGAGATTTATGGACTTGGAGCATGAATGATGAAATGGGTTTGTATTGATGAATTCTTTGATGATCTAAGGTGGAAATATGTGTTTTTATGAATTGTTAATGATTTATATGTAAGCTAGTATGTTTCTAGCATGAAA
Organism: Lantana camara; assembly: GCA_037501455.1. Lineage (NCBI taxonomy): Eukaryota > Viridiplantae > Streptophyta > Magnoliopsida > Lamiales > Verbenaceae > Lantana > Lantana camara. Next base: position 79,223,071 of record CM074856.1, read on the forward strand.
TCTATGCGTTTGAACTTGATTATGGATCATTTTGTTGGTTGTTGTTATTGTTTCGTTCTTGTTCTGCTGTTGCTCTATTTTTTTTTTCTGCTGCGTACAGTTGAGACGCGTGTCAACTTTGCTTGTACAGCGTGACACGGGGGTGCATGATGGTCTGGTTTTTCTGTACCATGACACGGGGGTGTCACAGATTGCTTTGTAATGGTGACACGGGCGTGTCACCTTCTATTTTCATGCATGGTGTTCGTTGTACCCACACACGGGGTGTCGCGGCTTAGTGTATAATGGTGACACGGGCGTGTCACCTTCTGTTTTCATGCATATTTTGGTTGCATGCTACTGTACGTGCATGTGTTATATATATATATGGTTATGTATTAATTGTTATTTGGTTTAATTGGATATATGTAATTGTTTATTTCTAATTTTAAATGTGATTTAACTTGTGCTTCGATTCTACATAAAGTTCTTGAATCAGTTTGTTTGAAAATATGGAATTATGAGTTCGAATGAAATGAACGAATGAGTGAATGACTTGATTATATGATTTAATTCCTTAATAGTGCACATGAACATTTTCATAACATAATCTTGTCTTTTACGTGTTCATATCATGATCATTGCATTGTCGAGCGTCTTATTTGGTCATTTTGAGTCTCACTCCACCTTTCTTGCACAGATTTTGATCCCGTTGGAGACGAGGCCACGCAGTGAGGCTTTCGTGTCTTCTTTTATCGGTTTCAGGTGGGTTTCTCTTCTATTTAGATAAAACGACCCGATATATCTCCCTATGTGAAAGGTTTTAAGCCAAAGTAATATGAATATATATATATATATATATATATTGAGTCTTTTCTCGAGTAAATGATTGCAAACGTACAACCTTTCTTTTATGAAGCCTACCTTATGTTTTGGCGAGATATGATTGTTATGAATTCACGGGCCCTGGAACTTAATACATGTGGCTATCCGGGGAGGCAAGGGCCGACGGTGATCCCATGTGTTAGTTCCAACCAATTACGGTGATACCGGACCCTGCTAGGAGATTAGCGGGGAATGGGAGCTGAGTGCCTTTGGGGGATTCATGTACCCCCTCTAGCCTATGTATGGACCGGTGGTCGGGGTCCTGCAAACCCGTCCACCACTTAGAGGGAGAAGTTGTATATGTATGATTATGAATCGTATGATTGTGCACAAACATGATATGTATGATAACCAATGAAACTATGAATATGAATACACAAGGTGTTGGTTGGAGATTATGCACGCTCACTCGCCGAGCTTGAAACCCTATTATTAATTATGAATGAATATGATCGTTATAAACCCGTTGATGTCTTTCCTTGTCCCACCCACTTGGGAAATCTTCTAAAAACTTCTTATGGGTTTATAGCTTGCATGTATATGTTTAAATTCCGCGATATTTATATACTATGCCTGTTTTATGCCCACCAGTCCCTTTTGGACTGAACCCGTTTTGTTTTCAGTGATTTTTGTGCAGGTTAAGGAGTGCTAGGCGGGAATACAAGTCGTCTAGGTCTTGCATTAGTGTTTAACACTCTTATTTTGTTACACTCGCACTCATGATTCCCTTTTTGTGTATGAATTCAATTTTTTTTTGGGATCTTGAATGCTCATGGTACATATATATATGATTGTTATTACTTCCTCTTTATTGGTGTTGCTCTGATTTATGGTTTATGGGTTAGTCCCGCCTAGCCTAGAGAGTGTGTGTGTGTATGTCCCCGTTCGCCGTGACTTAGCTCGTATGTGGATTATCCATTTCATATGCGGGTCGGGTCTCGGTGCGGGGGATGTGGCACCTTGCGCTCGGGTGTTACATATAACATGCATGAAATGAACACTAAACCACCACATTAACATGCCATAAGAAGCAGCAACAACCAGCTCAAAGTTCAACCATAAAAACTAATGCAAGGAAGGAATGAAATTAAGCTATGCCATGTCTCAAATTTGCAGCAGCAATGATGTCTGAAAACAGGGCAAACCAGGGCATAAAAGCTTAAGAACATTTAGCTAACATGTAGAACAGCTCATATACTTCATGTCCATGAAATTTCATACTAAATGGAGTTCAAAAAATTCATTAATCAAAGCAAAATCCTGACAGCAGCTCAAACCGGGAAAGAGCAGATTATATTCTCACATGTATAACTGAAATGAAGCATGAAATCAAGCCGAAACCGGGCATATTCATAGAGAAACATGTGTAACACATAACCATGCATTAATACACGAAATTGGATGCAAGAATCCATCAAGCCAACCTTAAAAACATGACAGCAACTTGGTGAAAATGAACAGATTTGCAGCAGCAGTTTATAAGGTCCAAGAACTCAAGTTTGCAGCCATAAAGAAGCATGAAATCAGGGCAAAACGAAGCACATTCATAGAAAAAAATGTATACTACATTACCAAGCATTAGCGCACGAAATTGGAGGCAATAATTCAATCATTTGAACCTAAAAACGTGACAGCAGTTCAGTTCGCACATAGCATACAAATAGGCTTCATGTTTCGGTTTAGGAGCTGAAAATGGATCTAAAGGCCTGCAAGAGCAGGGCTAACATGTAAATAAATTAGTATGCAACATCTCCATGCAAATTCACACGAATTGGAAGCCATTAACTCAAGCAACAAAGCACAAATCCACACAGCAGTTCCAAAACAGGGGAGCAGATTTCTAGCTTAGGTTTGAGGCTCAAAAACTCATAATTTCATCAAAGGATCTCAAGAGCAAATCATGCAAACATCATATACTATCAGTTAAGCATCAAATGATCAGAGAAACACGTGCATATACTTCATTTTATGAGCAAGAAATCAGCCACAAAGCAAGCTAGCACATAAGAGCAAAAATCCCCAAAAGTCCCTCTTCATGCTCCTACCCAAACCCTAACTAAATCTGATGGAAAACAAGTATCAAATGGATCAAAACTTGTATAAAAGTGTCCATACCTTGAAGATTTGAAGAAGAAAGATGGTGATTTGAGCTCAAAATCACAAGAGGGCCAAAGTTTTTCTTCTCTTCTCTTCTCCTCCTTTGTCTCGATCATTTGCAGCAAAAGAGAGGGTGTTTGGCTCGGTTTCAAGGACTAGGAGAAGATAAGGGATAGTTATCTCAGCTCCAAGGATCAAGGTTAGGCTTTGGTTAAGTTAAAATGGGTCCCACCAAGAAGACTAGTCAAAAGAAGGTGGCTTTAGCACAAGCTGTTCGTTCCGAGCGAAAAACGAGGGTCAAAATGGGCTTAGAAAAATACCAAATCAGGTTCCTTGGTTTCATCTCTTCGTTATGAGTTCGACGCTTCTTCCGGAATTCAAATCCGAATTCCCGAGCTCAAGTTATGGCCTCCGGAACACAAAGCGCGCTAAAACTAGTTAGGCCCTCATGTCCCTCATCAAAAACTTAAGGTTTAAAACCTCGACAAATGAACCCAAACTTAAAATGAGCATGCAAACACATATCAAAATTTCACAAAAATCGGAATTGAATTCCGACACATAACGAGCAAATTGCGAGCATGTAAACTTAAACGCTTAAAAATTCAAAGTTTATAAATATAAACAATTTATTTCATATAAATTCAAATAATCATATAATCATTTAAAATAACACTCAATTATGTAATTAAATAATTTAAATCCGCATAAAACTCTCCCGTTACGGCGTACCTGGAAATCCGAACGATCGGGATGTTACAATTCACATCAAGCTACATAGATTAATGACCTAATCTCATGTATATCGTTATTATTCAGCATGCTCACTAGTTCTCTATTTTTCCATTTAGGTCGTGGATTTTGTGATTCTCTACGTGTTTTGAAATGGCAACCAAAAACCCTCTAGTATCGATCCTCGAGTCAGACAAGTTAACTGGTCCCAACTATTCTGATTGGCTTAGGAATCTAAAAATCGTTCTAGATTCCAAGAAGAGAACTTATGTTCTCTATGAGGCGGAGCCTGTTCCTGAAGGGGAAGCTCTTACCCGGACTGAGCGGGATGCGATCCAGAAGTGGAAGGATGATAATCTACAAGCCCATTGTCTCATGCTTGCTAACATGTCTCCGAACATGCAAAGACAGCATGAATCCATGGAGTTCGCTTGGGAGATTTACGACCACTTATAGCAACTTTACCGTTCTCATGAACGTGTTACAAGGTATAACACCTCAAAGGAATTGTTCCATTTGAGAAAGAAGAAAGGTACAAGTGTCCATGAATATGGACTCAAGTTTCTTGCTCTTACAAAGAAACTTGGTTCCATGGACATGCCACTGAGGGATGAGCTTTCAATGGATTTGTTGCTAGCCTCGCTCCCACCATCATTCAATCCTCTTGTCCTTAACTTCAACATGAATCATTCAAATGCTAGTGTAGCTGAGCTGATTAGTCATCTTGTGACTGCTGAAAGCATAATCAAGAAGGACAGTCAGGTTATGATGGTGAATGCTCCTTCTTCTTCTAAGCCTTCCAAAGGAAAGGGCAAGAAAGCCCAAAAGAAGAAGAAGTCCCTTAGGCCCAATGGAGGCATCACGAAGGAAAAAATCAAAAAAAAGAAACCTGATCAGAAAGAGGACATTTGCTTCCATTGTGGTAAGCCGGGGCATTGGAGGAGAAACTACCAAGAGTACAAGGCTACTCCAAATAAAGGTATGTTTCTCGTTGAAGTAAATCTTTCTATTAATTCTAACTCTTGGGTACTTGACACCGGTTGTGGATCTCATATCTATAATGATGTATAGATGCTAAGTGAGGTCCGACAACTCAAAGGAGGAGAATGTGTCTTGAAGATTGGGGACGGCACAACGGTCGAAGCTCAAGCTTTAGGCACAATTAGATTAGATTTAGGTCATTCTGTTTTAGTTTTAAATAAAGTCCTTTATGTACCAGACATTATTCGTAATATTATTTCAGTTCCAATACTTGATTACGAAGGTTATGAAATTAATATTAACAATGGTAACTTTTTCCTTAAAAAGAATATTTTTTCAATACATCTTGGTACATTAAAAAATGGACTTTATGTAACTCAAAACAGTAATATTTTGAATATACAACGAGAAACAAAACGTAAGAGAGATGACGAAGTCTCAACATCTTTATAGCACCCTAGATTAGGACATATTTCCAAGAACAAAATTAGGAAGTTAACTACCTTAGGGACATTCTCTGAAAATGACCTTAAATAGTTAACTTTTTGTGAATCCTGTCTCAAAGGAAAGATGTCCAAAACTCCTTTCAAATGGAGTGTGGAATGAGCCACAAAGACCTTAGATTTGATCCATTCTGATGTTTATGGACCTCTTAGCGTAAGCACTCGAAACAATCATCAGTACTTCATAACTTTTACTGACGACTTTAGTCGTTATGGTTATGTGTACTTAATGAAGTACAAATCTGAGGCTTTTGAGAAATTCTTAGAATTTCAAAAGGAGGTTGAGACCCAAACTGGTCACAAGATCAAAACACTTCGATCTGATCGAGGTGGCGAGTATCTTAGTGAAGAATTCCTTAATCATCTCAGAGATAATGGCATTCTCTCGAAGTGGCTCCTCCAGGAACTCCTCAGCTTAATGGAGTTTTTGAGAGAAGGAATCGAAGGCTACTTCATATGGTTCGTTCCATGATAAGTTTCACTGACTTACCACCTTCTTTCTGGGGTTATGCTCTAGAAAGTGCAGCCAAGATTCTGAATCTTGTTCCTTCCAAGTCAGTCCCTAAAACGCTTATGAAATGTGGCATGGTAAAATCCCTAGTTATTCTTACTTAAGAATTTGGGGTCCTGCTTATGTGAAGAGGACAGTGGGAGATAAGTTAGAAGCTCGTTCTAACTTATGCTACTTTGTTGGCTATCCTAAGGAATCAATAGGATACTACTTGTATAATCAAACTGAACAAAAGGTGTTTGTTTCAAGAAATGCAATTTTTCTTGAGGAACAATTCCTAGAAGAAAAGGAAGGTAAGATCACATAACTCAAAGAAATTCGAGATGTTCCCACGCCACCCACGTAAGACACGTCCCACTCTGACATCCCACAACTAATCACGAACTTCGATACATGTGAAAATCCTCCTCTAAGGTGTTCTGAGCGCACTCCTAGACAACCTGAGAGATGGTATGGTTTTCTCCATGAAATCTCTCAAGAGGATAATGATCCCCTAACATATGAGGAGGCACTATCAGACTCGGATTCTGATCAGTGGAAACAAGCCATGAAGTCCGAAATGGATTCCATGTACTCCAACTAAGTTTAAACCTTGGTTGATTTGCTTGATGGGGTAAAACCCATAGGTTGCAAAAGGATCTTTAAGAGAAAGCTCGGGGTAGATGGAAATGTTATAGCCTATAATGCAAGGCTCGTTGCCAAAGGCTTCACTCAAAGGCCCGGTGTTGACTTTGATGAAACCTTCTCACCAGTTGCAATGTAAAAGTCCATTCGGATCATGCCTACCACAACTGCATATTACGACTATGAGATATGGCAGATGGATGTAAAAACTGCCTTTCTCAATGGAGACATTAGTAAAGACATTTATATGGATCAACCCATAGGTTTCACATTCAGTGGGAGTGAGCAAAAGGTTTGCAAGCTTCAATCTACGGATTGAAACTGGCTTCTAGGAATTGGAACATTCGTTTTGATGAAGCAGTCAAAGCGTTTGTCTTCGTTCAAAATTCGAATGAGTCCTGTGTGTATAGAAAGGAATTGGAGACTTCAGTGCAATTCTTGGTGCTTTATGTTGATGACATCCTTCCAATTCGGAATTCGAAGGATGACATGAGAGTTACCAAGTCATGGTTATCGAACCAATTCGAGATGAGAGATCTTGGTGATGCGTCCTACATTCTCGGTATTAAGATCTATAGAGATAGATCTAAGAGATTGAAAGGACTATCACAATCGACGTACATAGACAAAGTACTGAAACTGTTCAGTATGGAGAATACAAAGAACAAAGTTCTTCCCATGAGTGTAGGAACATCTCTTTCGAAGAAGATGTGCCCTAAGACAAACCTTGAGAAGGAAAGGATGACTCATGTGCCTTATGCCTCGGCGATAGGTAGCATAATGTATGCAGTGCTATGTACTCGACCGGATTTCTCTTGTAACAGCCCTACTCAGGGCCAAGTCTAGAAAGGTAAGTAAAGGGGTAACTCAGGAAGCGTTTACAGTCTCGATCCTTGTTAATTCTCTCATGCATTGCATTTTATGTGACTTATGTGCTTTAATATGCTATAGTTTAATAAAAAGTTCGTGAATTTAATTCCTTCTTCTATTTTGGTTGTATCTCGAAACTCTTTCCATAAAATCCTAGAATTCTAATATTCATTCCCTTCTAGCATCTAAAACCCCTTCATATGCTTCAAAACCCATTCCTACAGTTGTAAGTTGGAAATTATGAATATACCCCTATAGCTCAAAAATATTCCTACATTTCCCGAAGCACTTTCATTACCCAATATTGTAACCAAAAGAATCCTCACATTATTTCGAGGATCGTGATACCCTCTGTGAACCATAATTCCCATTCTAACTCCAGTAGTATCAAAAACCGGCGAAAACCCTAGCTTATGATTCGATCATCAATAAATCCCTACTCATCTACTTTTTGATATTCAAAATTATAACCAAAGCGATCCTTAAATTATTTTATGAATTTTCATGCATTTACCAAAAACTCGATCTCACCATAGCATATTTTATAAATATTTTCCTTTCTAAAAACCATCATTTTATTTTGAACAAATTAGCATTTATTCAATAGTCGAAATTATACTTGAAACGATCCTTGAATTTTCCTCTACATTATAGTGATTTTTCCAAACTTTAACCTTTATCATAGCTTCGTTTATATAATTTTCCTATGATTTTCATCATCTTTAATATTTATAATTTATAAACGAAAGCTCTAAATATTCCACATTTATAATCAAAACAAAGCTCATTTTTCACTCATTCTTTCATCAATTCACTACTTCAAGTTTTTACCTCTCGACTCTTGAATAAATTTTATATTATTTTACATTTATTTTTATTCAAAATGACATCATCCATGACCACATGATCTTCTAGAAGGATTAATTAAATGAGCATAATTTCTCCACATTTCCTAAGTAATTACCAAACATTTGTTCATAATATAATTTAACCACATCTCCTAATTAATTACCAAGCATTTGTTGAAATCATAAGCAACCACATCTCCCTTAAACTTTCATAAATTGCTCAAAGACCCCTCATGACTACCTATAAATACCCCCCTTAAGCCTCATTTATACCTCAAAAATCAACACACAAAAATCACTCTCTTCTCTCCCTTCCTCACGCCATTCCCTCTCTCTCTCTCTAAGGTATGTTTTTCTTCTATTATTTCATGCTTTATATAATGTTCTTAGTATAATAATAATAGTACCATGTCTAGGATTAATTAAATTATGCTTTAGGAATTTATTTTTATGAAATATGTGCATAATTGTTAGTTTAAATACAATGTGTGTACATGATGAAATTTTATTTAATTAAATGCATGAATTATGATATGATATAATGTGAATATGTATTTAAATGCTTATGATGTTGTTTGATTAAATTCATGTCTAGAGTAATTTATTTATAAATATGAATGTGATTAAACATGTTACACACCCTCTTTGAATATTAAAAAAACCTCAAGAACATGTTCTTAATGTTCTTGGATATGTGTGTGTGCATGTGTGTGCCGTGACTAGTGTATGTGTGTGTGTGAATTTGATTTTGTGTTATAAAGTATTTAATTCATATGAAATTGAATAGTAAATGTTTTCAATAGTAATTTTGACTTTTTGGTCAACCAAAATTAAATTAATTTCGAAATTAATAATAAATTAATTATAAAAATTAGTTTTGGAATTTTAAAGAAAGATTTTTCCCCAAATTTTTCAAAAATCGGTAAACTACGTAATATTTTCAAAGATAACCTACATTGTCAAATTTAACCATAAATCTTATTTCAAATCTTATAATTATAATTATCATCTAGTATATTTATATATATATATTTGATTAGTTAAAGATCCCATAAACCCTAAATTATTAATCAAATTCCCTTAAACGGGTAAATTTAGGGTTTACCGGGAAATCTTTAACATATTACATAATGTGTACCTTATGGTGTGTAGGATTAATTAATTTGAATATTAGAACCTAGTTCTAAGCCAGTAGTAGTTATTACTTTCAGGCGAGGAAATAATTGAACAGTGGAATCCCAAGGATTTTATCTAGACCGTCAAGACACTCGGTGAGGGTTAAAATGTTTTCAACTGGAATCATGTTATATATATGTATCTATATAAAAACTATTTTCAAGCCTACCCATCATATTGATTTACTACCCTATATACATATTATTGTACTACAATGTCCCTCTTAAGGAAAAATACTTTCTTACCGGAATCAACGTTTTATTAGAACATTATATATTTCAAGGCCATTTTATCAAAACATTGATTCCGGGTTATGCAAGCAAAATATTATTCTTGATTCGTGTTATGGGCCCCGGCTGTATCCGTAGCGAGCAATTACCCGGACGGTATCGGGCCGAGGGTATTGTTGGTGCTGCGGACTGCCACCACCTCTTGGTAGTGGTTTAACTGGAGGTTAGTTACTCCACGCCAAGGGATGAGGGAGAGATAGCTGCCTCCTGAATCTAGTTCATGGTCTCTAGGGTTGGCTCCCCTATTGACACCAAGGAGTAGCGGAGTTATTATCATATTGGTTTTATTGAAGTATCGGTGTCTTGATCAACGCCCTTACTATTTTATCATGATTTAAGGAGTTACCGGATGGAGAGGCCTAGCTTGCGGGCATTAAAGTTCTTGTTACAAACGGTTCATATTTCTACAAATATTCCAAGTTACCCCTATCCCTATTTTTACAAATATTATGAACCGTTCCCTATTTGCTATATCTTATTGCCAATATTTTGATCAAGATCTTCTTGATTATATAAATATATATACATGTACTTATACTTATAATTTATTACACCCCATTCACTTAGTCACTTTGACTAACCCTCTCGCCTGGTTTCAAATGCATGATTTCAGGAATCCACGGAGTGATGCCTTAGAGGTATCTTTAAGCTTTAAGGTGTCATATTTTAGTTAATCAGGATTATATTAAGAATGCATGTACATATTTCAATAAGCACTCTCGTGGTGGCCTTAGATTTATCACTGTAATTATCTTACTTCTTAACCTAGTAATATAAATTCGGTTGACTTGAGATATCAAATTCTTCTGTTTTAAATTATTTATATTCTGCTGCATTTAATTTCCATGTTCTGGTATTGCATTGTCCTGTCCGTTCGCCGAAGTATTTCTCGAGTGCTAGAACTCACATCCACTCGAGAAGTGCTACGGTGCGGGGGTGCAGTGTTAGGGGGCGCTACAACTCTTATGCACTCAGTGTAACGAACCGATTCCAATCTAACCCTGGAGAAGGTAACTGGACTGCCGTGAAGAATATCCTAAAGTACTTGCGAAGCATTAAGGATTTATTCTTAGTATACGGAGGACAGAAAGATCTAGTAATCGGAGGATACTGCAATGCAAGTTTTGCATCTGACTTAGATGACTTTAAGTCAATGTCAGGATACATTTTTTGCCTAAACGGTGGAGCAGTGAGTTGGAAAAGTTCCAAGCAATCGACCACTGCAGGTTGGACCACTGAGCCCGAATACTTAGTTGCAAACGACGCAGCTGAGGAAGGTGTTTGGATTAGAAACTTCATTCAAGATTTGAATGCTGTTCCTAGCAAGAAAGACACCATTACTCTGTTTTGTGACAACAGTTGGGCGGTTGCTCAAGATAGAGAACCAAGATCTCACCAACGGACCAAACACATTATGAGGAAGTATTATCTAATCCGTGATATCATCAAAAGAGGTGATGTGCAGACCCGCTTACTAAACCCCTTAGTCAAGAAGCTTTCGAAGGTCATCTTGCGAAGATGGGACTTAGATTAGCTCCTGAATAGCTTTGACGGGCAAGTGAGAGATTATTAAGAATAGTGCCCTGAAAGCCTATGTAATAGTCTGCTTTAGTACTTTCCTTTTGTAAAGCACATACAATCTTTGAATAATACGAATTAAGGCAACACTTCTTTATATGCTCTTGTTTGATTGTGTGTTTACTTTTGACTGCGCATGCATAAGAACTCCCGTAATCAATATGACTTATAGGACTCAACCTTTTAGGTGAAATGGTTTATTAGACGAGCCCTATATCACATAAGTCATGATTAGAAATTACTCCAAGCCAACGAGTCCTACAGACAGTGGGAGTGTCAACCTGACTCATTCGAGGCTTGCTCGTGTGATCACACCCTTAAGAAGGACCACCATGTTTCATGGGGTGCAAAGTGTATAGTTGTTACGTGCGTGATACATGGGGGTTGTTACTTATTTTAAGTAGGTATGCTGAGGTGTCCCGTGTGAGAAGATTCCTAAATGGGAAACGAAGTTTCTATATCTGGAAATAGAAACCTCCAGATTAGGAAATATTTCACGCATCATTGATGTGATTAAGTGATCCTTAGACTTGAGGTTCCATTGATACTTTATGAGCTAACTCTGTAGTCTTAGGTGTAAGCTTTAAAGGGTGTCGCCTTAGACAACTGATTCAAGGCTTATGTTGGGGCTGCACAAGTGATTCATGAAAGTGAATGAGAATCAAGAAAGGACCTACACTTGTATTTTCAAGGTGATCTCTTATTGTGTAAGTCATTCATATACCATCTAGCAGTCCTTGTCCAAGGCAGTGGATCAAGACATTAAGAAAATAGTTTCTTGGATTGAGATAAAATGGATATAAAATGCACTTAACATTAAGATCGAGATTATTAGGGTTCTAATTATTCCCTTACCCTAGATCTTGATTGTAACACCCCGGAGCTAAGGATGCCACATCCCCCGCACTAAGGTCTAACATGAGTAACGAAATGGGGAGTTCGCACCCATATCAAACCATAGCGAATGGGAGACACACAAAACACACACCCTCGCCAGGCGGCCTAGACCCTCAAAACTACATAAATTAAAAACAGAGTAGCGGAAGAATAAAACATCATACATAATTCCCAAGTTCTCATATATACATAGCAAAATAGGGTCAAGTTATCAACTAGCCATGTTAGAAAATATACATGATATACAAAGCCCATCGAGACCAAAATAACATAAGTATTCATAATACATAATCCCAAAGGTGCAAAGGGAAAACAAATATGTACGCCACTACAATGCAAGACGACTCAAGCTACACCACAAGTAAAACCCAACTGACACTTGTCGCCTAGCTTGACTCGGAAGTACCTGCAACTCAAAAGAAAGGGAAAAGGGGAAACAACAACGAAGGTTAGTCCTAGTGACTTGTGAGGGGGTGAACTTACACCCCCAATACATATATATAAAGCAAAGCAAATAATCAAAATGAGAGGATCCTTCAACCCAGAGTAGTTTTTTACAAGCCAAAGTGTTTCCCGTGATATTATAATGTCCCACATCGGAAGTGAGGAGAACGAAATCTCCCCTTATAAGGGGAGATGGATGCCTCACCCTGTGGACGCGTTCTGCGCCACGGCTGGGTTCTCCAGTGGGCGCAGGAACAAAACCGTGAGGCCGTTTCGATTAAGGGCGTGTAAAGCGGATAATATTCACAAGAAGGTGGTTATGGGCTGTTACATCTGGTATCAGAGCCGGGGCCCGCCGATGTGCCAGCGAGGACGCTGGGCCCTTATAGCGGGGGGGTAGATGTAATGTCCCACATCGGAAGTGAGGAGAACGAAATCTCCCTTTATAAGGGGGAGATGGATACAGTACTATGTGGACGCGTTCTACGCCCCGGCTGGGTTCTCCAGTGGGCGCAGGAACAAAACCGTGAGGCCGTTTCGATTAAGGGCGTGAAAAGCGGACAATATTCACAGGAAGGTGGTTCTGGGCTGTTACAGATATATATATATATATATATATATATAGGTTTAAATAGAGGAGAAAAGGGCTGAAGGCTAAATCTCAAGTTTTAGGTATTTAGAAGTCCACTCTCATTCCGTAGATCATTCAAACATCACCAATTCGGCGAGTACGAGTCACCTCCCAACTTCCAAATGCAAAGGAACATAACAATACAAAGCAAAATCATAATCCATCCCCACGAGGCAAGGTTTAATCACGAGGCAAGGTTTAATCACGACCTTGAAACCTTCGATGGTTATCTCCATCGGCTCAAGAGAAACACCCTTCCTCGATCCTCTCAAGGTTGGGTGAGACTCTCAAATGGAAGAGCTCGGTGACCCCTCGGTCATCCTGAGATTACCATACCACTCTCCGGGGCCCAAAACTTATCACAAAGATCACACACACATACCATAAAGCTTATCTTTCAAAGCCACATCTCGCTTACCCACACACACTTGCATAACGCTAAAGTTTTCCAAATAAAGGCAAAATATCTGATATACTTATACAAAACCTTTTCAAAATCTTATAACAAGTGGGGCAACCCCTCAACATACGTATCATACACTTATTTAACATATATTATACATAATCGCATGCAAGGCTTCAATTCAGGTAGGGTTATAGGTCATTTAACTAAAAGAACAAAACCTCATCTTATCAACGCGCGTAGTGGAGACAAAAGTGAAAACCGGACACCCAAAAAGCAAGCTCGTCCACAATGGGAAGATCCTCTGAACAAAAAAAACAACAAGCGACACTCTTAGACTCAACATGAACCACATTGACGCTCGGTAAATGCATATGCATGTTTATGATGCAAATGATATGAAATGAATTCATATTTAGGTCATATAAGAGTATCCATTGCATATAAAATCGTATCTCACAAACGAGGGCATAAAACAAGCAACAAATTAACAACATAAAGCTGAACATATAATATAACAAGTTAATCATGCATACAAGTCATAAACGAGACAAGACAGGCCAAAGAAAAGCAACGAAACGATGAAAGAAACTCCCCCCGGGCATCACCTACGAAGTGGACACGACCATGTCCAAAATACACATGAAACGGACATGGCCGTGTCCAATTTAAATTAAATCAGGACCCCAAGTCGAGATTATAACACGGCCGTGTCAGGATGCAAGGGTTTTTGGATACGGACGTGTCCAACATTCGGCCTTGAAAAATTTTAGGCGCAGCAGTTCGGTTTTTGAACAGCAAAACAGGGCAGTTCGTGTGCAAGCCTTAGGGATTCTCTTAGGTCATCAAAGCTCACATATCAAACATGAAAATAACACCAATTCAACATATATTCATGCCATAAACATCTAGCAATAATATCAGCTCCAAAATGCAAGAAAGCAAGGCAAGAAAGGAAATGAATACATCATACATCAAGTTTCTCAATAATTCATTAATGGGGAATCATCCTAATCTCAACGACCATGAAAGAACAAGTAATAAATGCAATAAATAAGGCCTTAGGAGCAACATATAATCATCAATACTCAAGAAATTCAAGCATGGAACCAAGAATTCATCAAATTCTCCCAATTAACAATATTCATCAATATAGTCATAAAATAACCAAATCATGGACTTAACTTTAAAATTTAGGAAGATTTGGAGGTGATTAGAGATCAAAATCACAAAAATGGCCAAAGGGTTTCTTCTCTTCTCTCTTCTCTTCACTTGGAGCTGAACTTGTGGGTTATGGGAGAGGGTTTGGCTCGGTTTTCAGGGGGTTAAGGGGTAAGAGAGAGTTTAACTCAAGACTAAGGGTCGAGGTTAAGGTTTGGTTAAGTTTAAGATGGACCCACTAATCAAGGTTAGATCAAAAGATGTACTTTAGGCGTAAGGTGCTCGTTTCGGTCCAATTTCGGAGGTCTAAATGAACTTGGAAAAATGTGAGGCTTGTTCCATTGAACCCGAATCATCGAAACGAGTTCAACGGAGGTGACATAATTCAAATATGAATTTACGAGCTCAAGATATGCCGCCTGGAACCTAAGGTGCGCTAAATGCTCTTTAGCCTCCTTTAGGTCCCGTCTCTAAAACCTAAAAAAAGGGGCAAACCAAACAAGTTCCAAAACATAAAACGAGCATATAAATGAGTCTATAACTTATGTAATTAGCATATATCAAGAATTCACAAAAATAGAATTAAATTCGGATCCAAAATGAGCAAAATACGAGGCAAGAAAGTTTAAACGTTCAAAATCATCAAATTCATATTAAAGCAATTAAATGCGAATAACTTCAATTATTCATGTTAGCATTTAAATATCACATAATCACATAAGAAAATAACTAAATCGCGAACATATTAGATTACCTGAAAGTCCGATCAGTCGGGAAATTACAAACCTCCCTCCTTCAAAAGGACCTGTCCTCAGGACCGAAGCGAGGTTTTGAAAAGCTCTGGATACAACTGTTTCATCTTATCCTCGGTCTCCCAAGTGGCTTCCTCGGATTTCTGATCACGCCACAGGACCTTTACAAGAGGGATTTGCCGATTTCTCAACTCTTGCATCTTCCGGTCTAACACTTTAACCGGGTACTTCTTAAAGGTCAAAACCGGATCTAACTGTACCTTCTCAACTGGAAGAATAGAAGAATCATCGGGATATTGTTTCTGAAGTGGTGAGACATGAAAAACATTGTGAATCCATATTAAGCTCGGTGGTAACTCAAGTCAGTAAGCCACTTCCCCAACTCGATCAAGGATCTCAAAGGGGCCTAAGTAGCGGTGGTTAAGCTTCCCGCCTTTACCAATCCGAGCATACCCTTTTCTAGGAGATGCCTTTAAAAAGACCTTATCTCTGATCTCAAACTCCAAGGGTCGTCTTCTCTTATCCGTGTGACTTTTCTGTCGGTCTTACGCCGTTTTCAACCTTTGTCGAATTACTTTCACCTTCTCGATGGTATCTTGAATTTCCTTGGGTTTCTTAGCTCTTTCGAGCTTTCCATCTTTGGTCCATCTCCACTCGTCAATATCCCAAAAGAGAGAGGACCGACATTTCCTTCCATACAAAGCCTCATACGTTGCCATACCAATTGAAGATTGGAAACTGTTATTGTAGGCATACTCAACCAAATCCAACTGCTCATCCCACGAATCCTGACAATCCAAGGTATAAGCACGCAGCATGTGATGCCCCGTCCAATAGATCGTACAGGTATGCGCCACGAGAGAGTTTACCTTACGCACTTATGTGACTTAATTTCCTTTCTATGTGTTTAATTCCAACTTTGACTAAAAGTGTGACTTAATTAACTAAATTGCAAAATTTTAAAATATGAATTCTTGCATGATAACTTAAGATTTGAAACTTGGGTTAATTTAAATTAATTGTTGGAGTTGGATTTAAATAGAACTTGCACCTATTGGTGTGTTTGGGCCTAACTTGAGTTAGGTGAGTATGGATCATTCGGGACTAATATGAGCTCGGGAATTCGAATTCGAATTTTGACACCACCATTGGACTTGATTCGGTGATTCGGGCCCAACGGAATTTACTTTAAATTTTTCGGAAACCATTTAGACCTTAAAACTTTTAGTTTTGACTTATTGGGCCGAAAATCATTTATTAGAGCCCAAATCCTATTAAAGCCTTTAGCCTCATATTATATCCTGGAAACCCTAACCTTTACCTAACACTATTAGCCACCATATAAATAGTTTTATCCCTTTTCATTTAATTTCAAGCCACACAAGTTAGCCTCAAAGAGAATCATGGAGAAACTTCAAGAGAAGATCAAGACTTGAACCATCTTTCATTCTAAGAGCTCATATTCTTTGATTCCACGTTTCTTCACAAGACAAGGTAAGTTTTGGATCTCTTTTGATGAGTATTTCATTTCTATTCTTGGATTGGAGCAAGAAATTGTTAGTATGAACTTGAATGATGAGATCTTGAATTCCTTAAGCAAGCCTTGATGATTTGAATACTCCTTATGTGTCTTAGTTTTTGGAAATTCATGTAGGAAGACTAGGAATTCATATCTTCATGTTTAAGCTTGAAATTCATGAAAATGGGTGTTTGAGATTTTGGGCAAAAACATTCCTAAACTTGAATTAATTGATGTTTTGATGCTAAGCATGATTTATATGATGTTATACCTGAATTTCGTGATATTTTATGGTGGATTTTGTGTTGGATTGATGATTTTTGGTGTTCCCCTTCTTCTTCCCGAAACTGTCAAGTTTCTGCTCCAGATCCATGGTCGAAACGGCCGTTCCCGTTTATGCTTTAAGCCCGGAACGGCCCTTCCGGGCTAGGGTTTGGAATTTGGGGCAGAATATGGGAAGGACCATTCCCATGCAAGGCTATGCATGGGAAGGACCATTCCCATGCAAGGCTGGTCGTTCCCATGCGTCTATGACCCTCTTTACTTGCTTTCTTGTGCGTATTTGATTCGTTTGAGTTGCTACCTGACTTGTATATTACGATATAACTTGGAGTGCATCTCTGAACCTAAGTATCTCATTACTTGCATGGTCTACTTGAATATTTGAATTGTCTATTGTGGCCAACTTGATAAGCATCATTCCATTTCGCATGACATTCATACTTTGTACGCCGTGCGTCTTACTTGGTTCATTTAGAGTCTAAGTTTGGGCTTCTGTATGCCTTGTTACAGAGTTTGGTGGTGCCGATGAGCCTGAGGTTTAGAGTGTTTGGCCCTTCACACTCTCAGACTCTACTACCACGAGGTGAGGTTTAGGATTTTGTATAGTTATGCGACCTATGGCCTTTGCATACTGATTTCTACCTTTGCATGCGAGTATACCCTACTATAGATACGTATGTGTTGGATATGATATGTTTATGACTTTTGCATGCGTCCTGCGTGGGTAGAGGTATGATGCGTCCATCGCGTGGGAATATTTATAAAAACCAGTTTTTGAGGCATATCTAAGGTATTTTGGGAAACCAGTTGTGTTCTAATTCTGTAGCGAGATTGCCATGATAGATTGGCGTATGTTATGTTCTGTTCGGTTCCGTTGTAGATCCAGGGAACTATGAGATATATAACCCTGGAACGGTATAGGACCGTCAGGGATCAGTCTGTGTGTAGTTCCATTTGAGATATTTTCGCGCGACCTGTGCTGTAGGGAAGGCCTGGTATCTTGAGCCTCCGGTGTTTTATCCGGGGGGGACTCTTGTGGGTTCACTACCCCTTGAGATCGAGTCTATTTTAAATGGTTCTATTATAGATGGTTTGGGGACAGTAGATCTCTTCCATCACTGGTGTAGTGGATGGATTGATTTTGATTTATGTTCTGAGGAGTAAAGGTTGGAAGCTCGTACTCACCGAGCATGTGATCTATTCTGTCTGGGAATCATGAATCGAGACAGAGTTTCTGAAATGTTTTCTAAATCTTCTATATCTATCTTTTGGGTACTTTGGAAATGTCTTTGGTATGCAACACCTATCTCCAGTTCACGATTCCCTCCTTTTGATCTGTGATGTGCTCTACATATATTTATTGTGGGTGTGCGTTAGGCCCCTCACTCGGTCAAGTTGACTGACCCCTCATTTAACTTTTAGTTGCAGGTCTGTTGGCATTTGGTAGGCGGGGAGTGAGTCCTTTGAGTTGCACTTCGTCGGTCTAGCCTTTCTAGTTGCATTTGTCTTTTATACACTTTACTTTTGTTATGACTTGTAGACGTGAGATTATACTTTACTTTTCTGTAGCCCTGTGTGGAGTTCGTATTCAGCCCCGTGTAGCACTTGATGGTTATTACCTTATGTTGATCGGATTTTCAGGACTAGGTATTTATGCTAGTTGAACCCGTCACTTGTTTTGAATGTTGATTTAAATGCTTCCGCTATCTTGTTTTGAATGTTTGAATTGCTTCCGCACGCTGAGTCTGTCGATTTACATCCGTCTAGCATAACGTGTGTGTTTATCTCCCGTTCTCTTTGATTCGGATTCGGGCATGGACTTCCATTTCATGACCGGGTCTAGGTCTCAGTGCGGGGGATGTGGCATCCCCCGTTTGGGGTGTTACATCCTTAAGTGGTATCAGAGCTCTAGGTTGCAAAACCAAGCTCTAGTGTCGTGTCGAGTCTGTCTAGATGGTACGACATAGGACAATGTGATTATGTGACTTATTTACTTGAATACTTGTTTATTACTAATACTTGTATAAATAACCACGCACTAATCCACATGCATCAATATTTCCTGAATCTTCGAATTTGAGGATGCCTCCTCGACGCCGTGACTTAGAGGCATCACTGGATGTGCCTAATCCACCTCCTCCACCACCACTGAATGCGGAGAACATTGTTTGGGCACTTCTCAATCAGTTGCAACAGAATCAGAGACAGCAGACACCAGCAGTCGATGGTCAGGATGGTACTATCTCAGCTGTGTATAGGGAGTTTCGGAACAACAACCCTCCTAAGTGGTTTGAGGGAGATGATATTGTAGCGCCCCCACTTTGCTGGTAGAGAGCGGCGCCCCAACCCCCGCACTGAAGCACCCCTCAAGTAATGGTGTGAGCCATCACTCAAGAAATACCCCAGCGAACGGCATGTCCATTAACGATTAACAATAACAGTGTTTAACTATATGGCTTATGCAGTGAAAAATCAGAGTATTTCAAAAGTTTTCAAAACATGTGGGTGATGGCATATAAACAAGCAAGTAGTGATCGTTAAGCATAAGAGACTATTAACATTACTATATCAACATTATCACCGGAGCACATGATAGCAAATGTAGCAGTATCCAAGTAGCAGAAGGATTATTACAAAAGCATTAAAGCAAGGTATCAATGCAGCCATATAACATATGCAAGACACAAAATAGATTAATAAAGTAAAGTCCGGACATAAAAAAATGAACACTCTAGAGCTTCAATGTGACGCCCTGTTTCTCGATCAAGGTATGCTTTGGTACGAGAGTGAACGATTTACCTTTCTTTGCATGAATTATCTTAGTATTATGCCTTAATTGACCGTTATGCTTGAACTTATGTGGAATATATGACATGTATGAAATATGTGACTATTTGATATGGTAATTATGTGCTCGTATTGCTTCCATTTGGCTTCGATGGCATGCTTCGTGTTTAATCAAAATAATGTGCTTATTTGGACATTGAAGCATAATTTAGGGACCAAAAGGTAAATTTATTTTATATGCCTGAAAGTGGATAGAACTTAATGAAATTGAGTAGATAATTCGATTACGAGTTCGTAGGTTCTTGAATCGCTTAATTTGGAGTTCGGACGAAGAAGTTATGACCATTTTATGAAAGTCAACCTTTTTATAAGACTTATGACCCAATTCCGAATTTAGCCCAATTTGAGACCCAATTTCACTCCTGACCCGCTCCAATTGACCCGGTTCGCGACCCAAATAGCTGACCCAAATTACTAAATCAGATTTTAACACCCAAAACCTAATTTTACGTTAAAACACAAGATTCAAACCCTCTCTCCCTCACTTTTCTCTCCAACTCATTCATCTTCTCTCAAGAACACCTTCAACCATTTTCAAGAGGCAAGATTGGAGATTGAAGCTAGAGATTCAAGACTCAAGACCAAGCTATTCTCTTCGACTCTCAGCTCCTAAGGTAAGGTTTTGTGTAAATGCTTGGGTTATGCTTAGTTCTTGGTAGAAGCACGAACTAGGGTTGAATTTTATGAGTTTAATCCATGTTTTCTTGATGAATTCGTGTTCTAAGTATGCTATTTGGACCCTAGAAACATGTTTAGGTTGGATTCCATCTATTCTCTTGATTTCACCATTTTTGAGTTTTTGAAGATTTGAAGAAATTCTTGCATGTCTAAGATTTATTTGATTTCTGGCAATCTTGGTGTTGTAGAATGATTATGCTTGAGTTTTTATGAGTTTTGGAATCAATTTTAGTTGAATTCATGCTAGGATGAGAGATTCACCATTGAAGAGTATGATTGAACTATGAAGCTTTTTTGTATATATGTAATTCTTGCTTAAATGATTTCATTGTTGGACTTTATGTTTATATTATGTTCTTATATGATGTATGAATGTTTTATGATGCTTAATTGAGGTTTTGGAATCTTAATTTCATGTTTTCGGGTGTTTAGAACTCATTCCCGTCGAGTCCGAAGTGGCTGTCACGTTTTTTTTAAGTTCTGGGCAGAATCCACTAGGGTGGATTTTTGCTGTGTAAAAATCCATGGGGGTGGATTTAACGCAGTAGCTTCTGGACCAAATCCGCGAGGGTGGATTTTTTGTGAAGGAAAATCCACGGGGGTGGATTGTCCCCAGCCTTGTTTTCTTGACTCGTTTCGCTTGTTTTGACTCTTGTATGTCCTTTTCTTATTTCTATAACACCTTTAATGAGTTGTGGCCTTATTATATGTGGTGGAACTTCTTGCATATCACTTGTTATGATTTTATTGCCTTGATCAAGTTTAGGCTGTCACATTTTGCTAAGTTATGCATTTACTTGAACTTGTATGACTTCCTACGTTATGTGTGACCTTGACATGCTATGCACGCTCATGATTGATCCTCACATTTCATTAAGTGCATGATATGACTCCATAAGCATACATAACTCTCATAAGTGACTTGTTACTTAAGCCGTGCGTCGTTTACTTGGTTTGGGTCGTGTCTTACCTTTGTTAGTACGTTTGTCTTGTTAGGTGGTGAGTCTCCGGCCGAGTAGTCCGTTGCTCGTGGTCGACCTTTGAGGTTCTTGGTAAAGGTGAGGAGTTATATACTTATGAAACGATTTCCAAACTGTGGACACCTATAGCCTTTCATGTTTGTTGGTTTTGAACTCCCGTTTTGAAAACGTATATTTAGGCTTTATAAGCCAAGTTTTGTGAGCTTTGCTCGTCTTACGAGTATTTGCTTATGGAAAACGGTTTACAAGTAAAACTTAAGTTTTGGTATATGGGATAGATACCCAAAATGGTTTCGGAACTTTCATTTGAATATTATGTATGTGTGAGTTGTGTAACGAGGCTATGATGTGCCTCGTAAGGACGCTTGCTTGGGGAAATCGAATTTGACCTCGGTGATGGAGGTGAGAGATTTTCCGGGAAGGCAAGGGCCGACGGATGTCCTTATCCAAAGTTCCCACTTGTGGATAAGACTACTAAGACTCCGAGGAGGTTCGGGGTTGAAGTTTTCTTGGAGAGAGCTAGGTTTCATGGACCGAATTCTCTATGTTATGGATGATCGGGGGATGTACACCCTCGGCATCAATGGTGTAATGGATGTTTTGAGTTGATTTCTTGGTTTGGGAAGATCGGATGGAGTGCTCGTTCTCGTCGAGCCGGTTATGTGTGGTTTATGATCCATATTTTCTAAAACTTGCATTTACTTCGAAAATGAGTTGGATCATGAACACCTTTGTTTTGAGCATACATTGAACCTTATATACCCTATATATATTGTGAACTTCTCCTCACCGGTTCCTTTGAGCTGACTCCCTTTATCTTTCGTGTCCGCAGGTCGCGTTTTGGAGTCAAGCTAGGCGGGGTCTTTTGAGAGTCTTGTTTAAGTGGTCTAGTTTGTACTCGTTATGCATGTAGCATACCTTGTTACTTTTGTCTTATACTTTGTTTTGGGGATTATAGATTTAATATGTATGATGTTTTATTATGCTAGTTTGGACCGTGATGGTCTTTAGGATGATTTTACATTCGGTACTTTGAGCATTTCGTGTTGGACCGTGGTGGTCACTTTATTTGGTGAATGAATAAATTTATGCACTTGATAAGTTATGATTTAAGCTTCCGCATACTTGTGACTGTTTACTCGCTTTGTGAGGCTAGTGCCACCTAGCTAGGATGTCCGTTTGTCACCGCTTGCTTCGAACCCGACGGGTATATGTATAGCAATTCTATATACAAGCTAGGTCCGTAGCGCGGGATAGGCGTGGATGCCCTCGTTGGGGCGTTACATTCAAGATACCTCTAGACTACGACTGCAAGACCTGAAACCATGAGGCCAGAAAAACAGGTAGAGGTATTAGTCAAAGTGACTAAGTGAGGGATATCTTTAAAAGAGAGTACTTAAAGTAAACATTTGAAGTAAAGTTCATAAGGTAAAACCTTTAATGCAAAGCTTTAACGAAGAACTTAAGAATAAGTTCAAGTGATAAAACCCTTTGATGCAATGCTATAAGAAATGAGAGTTTTCAAAATACTTTCATGAATGTTGTCACACGCGCACACATATGCTATGATTTGGTTCATATGATTTTCATAAACGGGATAAGGGTAGGGAACAGCTTTGCAAAATATGAACCAACTTTATGAAAACATTGATGCCCGCAAGCTAGGCTTCTCCATCCTTACTCCAGAAAACATGACCATTAATAGGGTGTCGGACCGAGATCAACAACACCCTAACACATACACGCATTCACCATCCTCCACCAAGTTTCACTTCGGGGAACGACCCCTAGGTGACCATTAACCATTGATTTGGGAATAGATTTGCGGTCCATTCCCGACAATTGTCCTGACTTAACCAAACCTCCTGATTAAAGTCGGTGTCAATAGCCTAGTGTGGCGGCCAATATTAGTGATGTCGTTGGCGCTCACCTCCCGAGCATCACCTCCACACATAACCGCCGGGCCCATACCATTAACCATTCATTCGGAATGTATGAACCATTGATGACATCCAGAATAAATCCGAATGTATGAACCATTGAACATATGCATTGAAAACATGAACCATTGATGCAATACTTTGAAAACATGAACCATTGATGCACCACTTTGAAAACATTGAACCATTGATCCACTACTTTGAAAACATTGAACCATTGATGCATTACTTTGAAAACATGTGCCTTTGATTAGTGAATATGCATAGGTCTGGGTTCTTTGAAGAATCATCCCTATAAAGGGTATTTCAAAACAAGAATGTAAAACACTAGGCTTAGAGTTTCAAAACGATTGAATCCTTAAGTATTCATGGTTCTAGTTGAAAACATTTATAACCTCACCTATTAGTAACAGTAGGTAGGATAGATTATGTAGTGCCCTGGGGATTCCCGTGCTCAACCTTAACTCCTGTAAGTGTGTACTAAGGTGAGCTTAAGAACTAAGACACACTTCTATCACGATGCACATAAACATATAAAACAAATACATAACATGTAATGATAAGAGAGTAATACCATTTAAGGTATGAGAGAAGGATAACACACAAAGGAATCCTTAAAGTGAGTTATCATTAACGTGGGACTATGATCTAAGTATAACCGATTAGGAATTAATCAAATTATGAATCCTAAACGTATACCTTAGGGTTATAAAACAAGTTCTCGAAAGAAAACACATTTTAGACCCCGCATTTAAAAACCCTAAGTGCAAATGTCTATTAAGAAAGCACAAGTTTTAATTCACTTTTACTATTCAAAAGTACTATTCACAGTTACTATTCCAGATTACTATTCACGAATTACTATTTACATGTTACTATTCACTTGTCGTGTCAAAGGGTAGGGTCAAACCCTTACACTAAACGCACACACACACGACACACACATATACCATGCACGTACACATACACACACACGGCATGCACACATACACACACCCTAATTCAATTATGATCTTGATTATAAGCTATAGTTTCAAGTTCATGTTATTATAAGCAAGTGTGATCTAGGTTAAAGGCATAACCTATGGTTAAGAGGTCTAATTATAGCATAACATCAAGTTATGAAACACTATTCTATCTTAGGCTATAACATGTAACACTATCAAAGTGTATAACATATGATCAAGTACTATTCCATTAATCCATATCATATCATAAGCTCAAGTCATAACATATGAGTCATGTAACATTGTAACAATGTAATAACATATCATAGGCATAAGTCATAGCATATCAAGACCATTAATCATGTAACATTCATCAATTGAGACTATATAGTAACATGTAACAAGTTATGATATAATTGATCATAGGTTACTATTCCATTGCATAACATGCTTGAACATAAATTAAATATCATAATCATGCATCAATTATCATCATATAATAGCTCCATAACATGATCATACCATATACTAAAGCAATTCATAACATTTCTTAGCATATACTAAACAATTAAATCATAATTCACTACTAACAAACATATCATAAAAACTATATAATAAATGCATAAAATAAAATCCTATATGTCTTAGGGAAGACCCTAAGACCGAACCTAAACATAATATAAACATACCATAACATAAAAACATAAACTAAACTAAAACATAACATAAAAACATAACATAAAATAAAACAACATCTAACCAAGCAGGGGGGGGGGGGGGGGGAGCCTCACGGTAAGAGGGGGAGAGTGGGAGGAAGAAAGGGAGTTGTTAACACAACATATGAGCAAGGAATTCAATGGCATGAGGGCTCTATTTATTGTTGTTGGGAAGCCCCTCAACTTGTAATAAAAGTATAGGTAAGGGTAGGAGAGCAAAATGGTAAAACTTCTCTTGGAAGCTAACTTTGTTCTTGAAGCTAAAATGGGACTGCTGGGGGTATTTCGGTAATTTCAGCTCCAAAACGTGAAGGTGAGTATCTGGAAGTATAACCATTCCATCCAGGCAAAAATTAGCTTCGAAACGTATATTCATCCATCGAAATCGGATTTACCGTTTGAAAGAGACATTTGTTTTAGTGAATAAAAGTTTTGAGCCCGAAACTCAACACGAGTGAAAAACGACTTTCGAGAATGATTTTCGAGTTCGGATTGTTTCCAAAATTCAAGAAATAAATCGAGAAGCATTTTGAATCCAGTATCGACTATAAAACGTTTTATCAATAGAAAGTTGAAAACGTAGAATGAATAGTGAATTCTTACATATAAGCGTACGCTTCAAAATTTCGAGCTAGGGTTTGAATCAAGGGCTGTAAAACATCTCAAAAATCTTGAAATAACTCATGTAGTGCAAATCCGAAGAGAAAACATTTTACGAATGAAACCGTTCGTAGTAGAAATAGTGAACTAGGGTTTTCGTAAATATTTTAAAATAAAACAAAGCTCAAAATAGATTTTCAAGTCAAGATTGATTTCAATAGACTCGTCTCGACTCAAGGATCAATTTGACTGTAAACTTGGGTAGGAAAGATATCAGAATCAAAAGCTCATTTTCAGATGAATAGTAACTTTGGTCAGTAAGTTCCCAAAATGCCCTTATGGTTCAAGAAAGGTTTCAGGAGCTTGGAAAACAAGTTCAAAGGATAGGAAAACATGTGATATGAACCTATAGGGTTGCATTGAAGCATTAGGTAATAGGCTTGGAAAATAAATAGTAAACTGTATCAAAGGTCAAGAATTCCCCCTTAAAACATGTCAGATCACATATGAGCACAAAGTTCATGTAAGAATGCAATGCATGAAGGTTTATAAAGTTGGATCACGGTCTATAAACGCTTTAACAATGCCCTTAGTTTACCGTTTTTCATCCAGGCCCTGTTTTGGGCTGTTACAATCACCCCTCCTTAAAGAGAATCTGTCCTCAGATTCTTCTGCAAACAGTTCGGGGTAATGTTTCTGCATCTTATCCTCTGTTTCCCACATTGCCTCTTCTGTACCATGTCCCTTACAAAGGACTTTTACCAAAGGAATCTTCTTATTCTCTAACTCCTGGAACCTTGTATCTATGATCTTCACCGGTTTCAACACATAAGTCAAGTTTGGTTCTGTCGGAAATTCTTCCACTGGTACTATCTCTTTCTCATCCAAAAAGCACTTGCGAAGCTGAGATATATAGAATACATGGTGGATCCTTGTATGACTTGTAGGTAAATCCAATCTATAGGTAGTTTCTCCAACTCGTTCCACTATCTGGAAGGCTCCAACATATCTTGGGTTTAATTTACCACCTTTCTCAATTCGAGTAAACCCTTTGTTCGGTGTCTTCCACTCCATCACTGTTTTCGACTTTGATGGATCTACTTCAACTTCGATTCTGAAAATGATGTGTCCGAGAAATGTAACTCTTTCTAGCAAAAACTCGCATTTGCTGAACTTGGCATATAGCTTGTGATCCAGCAAAGTGCTCAACACAATTCGGACATGCTCGGCGTGCTCCTCTGGTGTCTTTAAGAACACCAAAATGTCGTCCAATTATTTTCTCAACTCTTCCAACATGACTTCCTTCTTGTAACAATCCAGATTAACATGGTACTTAAACAACCAATCCATTCCAAGGATAATTCCATATCTCGTCATAGGCAACTCAATGAGATTTGACGGGGTAGTAGTGATTACCAATGCATATAGGGCAACGTTTATATACTTGATACGTAACGAGGTAAGTCCCCAAAGGAGAACTTACTTCAATTTTATATGAAAATTATTTAAGTGGAAATTATATTTGCGCACATAAATTAGATGCAATTAATAAATGCATGGCACCAGGGTCATATAAGACCTTAACTGGCGTGTTAAAAATGTGCACAATACCTTCCACAGTAGACGTAGGATCAACCTCCTCATTACCATCCATTGCATATGCTCTGCCTTTAACCACTGGTTTACTCGTCGTATCCACCACCGCTTTACCCTTGTCTTGAACCCCAAATCTTTTAATCCTGGTATAACAGTGTTCCCTTATACGCTCAGGGGAACCACAACAATAGCCCTGACCATTCTTCTTACGACAATTTTCCTCTGTGTATCCTTTATGGCTACAGTAGTCACAGACTATCTCCTCTTGAGTGGGCTGAGGTGTTTCATACTGCTGGGGTGCCCTTTGTTGTTGTTGCGGTGCCATCATTGGTTTCTTCCCGGTTCCTTGAAAGGCGGATCCGGATGGTCGCTTTGTTCCTTGAAAAGTCTTAGGGTTAGAAGGCTCTTGACGACTAACGGTCATCCAGATATCCTTATGGGCTGCCTCGACCTTCAATGCTCTATCAACTGCTCTAGTGTAGGTCTCGTCATCCAAAGAAGCTAGTGCCCAACGGAGCTCAGGTTTCAGACCATCAATGAACCTTTTAGTCCTACGACGTTCATCACTCAGAATATGGGGTGCATACTTGATCAGCCTAACAAACGTAGCTTCGTACTCCATCACGTTCATAGATCCTTGGACCAAATTCATAAATTCAGCTTCTCTTGCATCACGTGTTACCTGAGGAGTGTATTTCTACTGAAACTCCTTCACAAACTCTGTAACGTCCCGTGTTTTCACACGTGCAGGTAAGAGTTACATGCGCATTTAAATTTAATTATATGATTTTATATCTTGTTTAGTAATCGAATTCGTTTCTAATTTGATTTAATGGATTAAATTTTATTTGAATTCGAATTTGAGTTATGATTATATGAATGAATTTGTGAGAATGTGAATTTCATGACTTCGATGTTAATTGAATGGAATTACGTGTTTCGTGTAATCCGTGGACTTGATTGTAATTTATTTGAATGTTTTGGACTCAATTGGAAATTGAGTTTGGGCTTAATTGCCACTTTTTGAAAGTTTAGGGACCTATTTGTATATAGGCAACCCTTAACGGTTGTCGCGATATCTTGAGCTCCGGACCTCAAAATCGAGATCCGTAACCGGCGTTCAGCTTGTCTCGACGATACCTATCTATTAAACTTGACCTTATACCTTTTCGATACCGTTTGAACCTCCGAAAACGAACCTTTCCTCAACCTCGACCTTATAACTTGTTTGAACCGCGTACTAAACAAACCGGACTTGAACCGACCCGAACCCTACCCATATTAGCACTAAATATCAGCATTTCCTATCTCCTTGCTTCCATTACATTCATCGATCATTAGCATCTCAAGAGGCCAAGGAAGAGAGCTCCAAGAAACCCTTGTTTTGATCATCCACACTTTGAGCTCAAGATCAACCTTCATCCAATCTTCTTCCAAGGTAAGGTATGGAATGTTTTTCTGTCATTCTCCTCTCCATTTTCTTTCGATTAAATCTTGGTATGGGTTGGAGATTCATGTGATATTTGAAAAAGCTTGAATATGACCAAACGACGAGCTGACACGGCCGTGTCAGCTTTGAACTAAAAATGGACACGGCCGTGTTGGGCTCTCGACTTTGTTTTTTTTTTTCTGAATTTAATCTCGGACACGGCCGTGTCCAAATGCTTTGAAAACTCAACACGGCCATGTCAAGCCCTCGACTTTGGATTTTTGGATTTTAAACCTCGGACACGGCCGTGTCCGTTTCCTTTGAAAACTCAACACGCCATGTCATTTGAAATGGCAGCTTTGGGGGAACTCTTTTATTGCTTGTTTTGAGTTTATGGCTTGTGTTGGTGGATTATATGTAACGTGCTTATATTAAAGTTATATGCTATGATTGATATATGACCTCAAACATTATGTGAATGCATGAACGAACGGTTATGAGAATCACGGGAATGAAGGAATACGATTTTTACCGTCTATTGAACGAAACTTGTTGAATTATGTGTTTAATTGAATTCTATAACATTCATGATCATAATTGAACATATTTTCGCATTTTAAGCATTCTATAGCATGTCATTTCTTAGCCGAGCGTCAAATGTGGTCATAATTGAGTCTCACACTACCTTTGTCACAGGTCTTGGTCCTGGGGGTGACGAGGTCGAGCCGTGAGAGTTTGTCGGGTTCTTTTATCTACCAGGTGGGTTTTTCTTCTATTAGATAACAATATGACCCCGAACACCTAATGTGGAAGATTTTAGCCAAAATCCTATATAGGTAGTTATACCAAGTTTTTAATGAGCAATGTTTTAAAGGTAAGCCTTTTTTTTATGACTATCCTACCAAAATGTTTTGGCGAGTAATGATTGAGTGATCATAATGAATGGGGGCCCGGGACTTAGTGTAGTGGTGAACCGGGAAAGCTTGGGCTGACGGGAATCCATTTATACTAGTTCCAACAATTTCGACAACCTGGACTTCACTAGGAGATTAGTGAACGAAAGGGGACCTGCGCTTTTGGGGATTCATGTACCCCTCTAGCATTAATGAACGAGGGTTCGGGCCTTGCAAACCCATTCCCTACCCGGAGGAAAAAGGAGTATATGAATGATCGAATGAATGATCTAATGAATGTGCACGTAAGAATGAATGTATGAATGAATGAATGAATGAATGATTAATGAATTACACGAGGTGGTGGTTGGAGATAATGCACGCCCTCTCCCCGGGCCACTAATGACCTAATGAATGAAATGAATCGTTATAATCTCATTCGTTGTATCTTATTTAACTCCCACTTGGGGAAAATGGGTTCTAAACCTCGAATAAGGATTATAACTTGCATGTACGTGTTTAAATTCCGAAATATTATGATATTATGCCTCTATTTATACCCACCAGTCTGTCTAAGACTGAACCCGGAGTTGTTTCAGTTGTTTTTACAGGAAGGGGATGCTAGGCGGGATGGGAGTCGGGAGGAGAGTCTTGCATAGTGTCTAGCCTTTCCTTTACACGCACTTGATTTCATTTTGTTACTTTTAGATTGGGTGGGTGTATGGAGCGTATATAGAAGTGGTACCTATATGTATCTTACATGAAAGATTGGTACATAGAGCGTATAGCTCAATATATATATGAATTACATGTTGGTACCTAGAGCATCTAGCTCAATATATATTATATGAATGATTGCTTCCGCTTTCCTTATGTTGCTCTGATTGTTGTTGTTGTTGGGGTTTAAGTTATAAGTTAGTCCCGCCTGGCTTAGCGAGTGTGTATGTCTCCGTTCGCTATGATTCGACACGTGTATGGAAATCCATTTCGTATACGGATCGGGTCATGGTGCGGGGGATGTGACATCTCGCGCTCGGGCGTTACATCCTTTGAGTGGTATCAGAGCCCATGGTTGTAAAACCAGGGTTCTAGTGTCGTGTTGAGTCAGTAGGTCGTTCGGCTGTAGGAATTACTTGTTAATGTGGGGCATTTGCATTTTTATGTGATAATGTGCTTGGATTCTTGACTTGAATGATTGAATGAATTTAATGCATTGTCACGCATGAACTAAAATTAGCACGCATGTTAGTGTTTGAATTGATAGGATGCCTCCGAGAAGACATCGGGAAAGGTCTCCGGGTCATCATCATCATAGGGATCGTTCTCCTAATCCTCCACAACCGCCTATGAATATGGAGCACTTTATGGAAGCGGTATATAACTACGTGGAACATAGAAGGGCTCAGGATCCTCCGGTGCAACCGCAGGCTGAAGAACAAGCACCTCCTCATAATAACCCGAGAGATCATCATGGGTTATTTTTGAGCTATAACCCTCCTAGATTTTCGGGTTCGGTAGATGATGCGGTATCAGAAGGATGGCTCACTAGGATTGAGAGGATATTTAATGTTCGACAATTCACATCTCAAGAAAAGGCCCAGTTTGCTATTTTTCAACTGGATGGAGAAGCATATGATTGGTGGGATCGTACTAGAGAGTAGCTCGAAGTTGAAGGGGAAGAGGTTACTTGGGAAGTGTTTGTAAGGGAGTTTAGAGAAGCTTTTGTGCCCGACATCGTTCGAGAAAGGAAAGAACAAGAATTTATGGATTTAAAGTAAGGGACTCGGACGGTGGCTCAGTATATTTCTCTTTTCAATCGGCTTGGCAAGTATGCACCTCACATTACAAGAGATGAAAAGAGAAAGGCAAAGAAGTTTATAGCTGGATTGAGGCAGGATCTGAGGCATGGGCACGCGGGCCATAACTTTGAATCTTTTGCTGATACTGTACAGAGGGCGTTAGTGCTGGAAAAGGAGTATAAGTAAAAGGACCCCTTACCTCGTATGCAAATGGGACAAGGATCGGGGTTTGGAAAGGGGAAAAGGCCTATGGTATCTCCTCCTCAGCCATTTCAAGGGCAAAACAAGAGGTTTCGACCTACAGGAGCTGCACCGTCGATGCCACAAGCACCTCCAATTACTTTTGATCCTCGGCATGATAGGTCACCATGTCTATTTTGTGGAGGCCCGACTCACACCTACAACACTTGCCGAAGGAGGTTGGGACAGTGTCTGATTTGTGGGAAAACGACGCATATGGCCAATACTTATCCGGATAAGACTCCAGGCTACCAACCGGGAGCTCAGAGGCCGCTGATTCCAGCTCGTGTGTATGCTCTTGCGGGTGAAGAGCAAAATGTGGAAGCTAATCCCAATGCTATGGTGGAAGGTACGATATGCATCCATAACACGAACATACATGCATTATTTGACCCTGGCACTGCTCATTCTTTTATTTCTTGCCAATTAATCGATACTTTGTGTTTGCTTGTTACGTGCTTAAATGTTTGTTATGTGGTGAGTTCGCCGTTGGGTGGAAGTCTTGAGACGGATCGGGTGGTCAGAGATTGTGTGTTTGGGTTTGAAGGTAGAGACTATCGAGCGGATTTGGTGGTGATGCCGATGAACAGATATGGGGTGATTTTGGGAATGGATTGGTTGTTTCGGTACCACGCCACGGTCGATTGTTTTACCAAGACAGTTAAGTTGGGAGAAGAAGTGGTAGTGGGGAAAGAATCTGAGATTACACCTCTTTTGTCGTTTACTGAGGCTTACAAGTTGATAAGGAATGGGGCAACGGGATTTATTGCCTATATCTTGAATAAGCCGAAAGATCAGGCAAAATTGGAAGAAATTGAAGTGGTAAAGGAATTTCTTGAGGTGTTTCCGGAAGTTTTAGGTTCTTTGCATCCGGGTCGAGAGATCGAATTTGTAATAGACTTATATCCGGGATCTGAACCTTATTCTAAGACTCCTTACCGGATGGCACCGGCAGAGTTACAGGAGTTAAAAGTTCAGCAGGAAGAACTCCTTAAGAATGGATATATTTGACCGAGTTCATCACCGTGGGGCGTGCCGGTTCTCTTTGTTAAGAAGAAAGATGGAACTTTAAGGATGTGCATTGATTACCGGGAGTTGAATCGGATGAATATAAAGAATAAGTATCCATTGCCTAATATAGAGGATTTGTTTGATATGCTACAAGGGTCAAGAGTGTATTCTAAGCTCGATTTAAGGCAAAGATATTATCAGTTAAAGATTAAGGAGGAAGATATTCCTAAGACAGGATTTAATACCCGGTATGGACATTATGAATTCGTGGTGATGCCTTTTGGACTAACTAACGCGCCGGCAGCTTTTATGGACATGATGCATCGGATTTTCCGGCCGTATTTGGATAAGTTCGTGGTGATCTTCATCGATGATATTCTGGTGTATTCAAGATCAGAAGAGGATCATGCTCGGCATTTGAGATTGGTATTGGAGAGTTTAAGAGATAACCAGCTTTATGCCAAATTCAGTAAATGCAAGTTTTGGATTGACAGGGTGAGTTTCTTGGGACATATTATTTCAAGCAAGGGATTAGAAGTGGATCCTTCGAAAATAGAGGCAGTTTCGAAGTGGCAGAGTCCTAAGAATGTTTCTGAGATCCGAAGTTTCTTGGGTTTAGCCGGTTATTATCGAAGATTTGTTAAGGATTTCTCTAAGATTGCGGCTCCGTTGACCCGATTAACCAAGAAAGAGGTTCGGTTTAAGTGGGATGAGAAGTGTGAGGCTAGTTTTTAGCTCTTGAAGGATAAGTTAACTTCTGCACCAATACTTGCACTTCCGGATGGTATTGAAGGGTTTATGGTGTATACGGATGCTTCCCATGAAGGCTTAGGTTGTGTTTTGATGCAGAACGGGAGAGTAATTGCTTATGCCTCTAGGAAATTGAAAGAGCATGAGAAGAATTATCCCACTCACGACCTTGAACTTGCAGCGGTGATTTTTGCCTTAGGGAAGTGGAGACATTACTTGTATGGGACTTCTTTTGAGATTTTCATCGATCATAAGAGTCTTCAGTACTTATTCTCTCAGAAGGAGTCGAATAGAAGGCAACGAAGGTGGATGGAGACTCTCGAGGACTATGATTGTGTGATTAAGTATCACCCGGGTAAATCTAACGTGGTCGCGGATGCATTGAGCAGGAAGGCTAGTGTATCCAATTTGAAGGTAAATATTGGACAACCAATGGAGTTGGTTAAGATAAAAGCTCGTATTGGTAGCATCTCCGTACGTCTGGAGTTAAGGCAACAGATATTTGAAGCACAACGGACGGATGTTGAGATTCAGAAATTGATAGAGAAGGCTCGATCAGACTCCGAGTGTCCATTTGGATTTGATGACACGGGAATCTTTCGATTCAAGAACAAAGTGGTAGTTCCAACAGAGTTGAGAAGAGCTATTTT
The DNA here is from genome assembly GCA_037501455.1 of Lantana camara. NCBI lineage: Eukaryota > Viridiplantae > Streptophyta > Magnoliopsida > Lamiales > Verbenaceae > Lantana > Lantana camara. The sequence continues at coordinate 79,257,310 of CM074856.1, forward strand.
GGATGAAGCTCATAAAACGGTGTATTCGGTACATCCTGGTGGAAACAAGATGTATCGGGACTTGAAACAGTATTAGTGGTGGAACGGGTTGAAGAGAGATGTGGTGAATTATGTGAAGCATTGTCTGACTTGTCAGTTAGTGAAAGCTGAGCATCAGAAGCCGTCAGGATTGTTACAGCCACTACCTATTCCCGAATGGAAATGGGAACATATAGCAATGGATTTTGTATCGGGTTTACCTAGAGTGAAGGGTGGATTCGATGGAATTTGGGTAATCGTGGACAGGTTAACCAAGTCAGCGCATTTTCTTGCAGTTCGGATGTCAGATAAGATAGGTAAGTTGGCTAAGAGGTATTGTGATCAGATTGTTCGGTTACATGGAGTGCCAGCTAGTATTGTTTCAGACAGGGATCCCAGATTTACTTCCAAGTTCTGGCAAGAGTTACAGAAATGTCTGGGGACTAAACTCCAATTTAGCACAGCTTTTCATCCACAGACTGACGGCCAATCTGAAAGGTTAATCAGATATCTTGAGGATATGTTAAGGGCGTGTACGTTGGATTTCTCGAGTTATTGGACTGAACAATTGCCCTTAATTGAGTTTGCCTAGAATAATAGTTATCAAGCTTCTATAGAAATGGCACCGTATGAATTTCTTTATGGAAGGAAGTGCCGATCCCCGTTGTTTTTCGATTTAGAAGAATGGAAGTGGAGTGAGCAAGAAGGGGTACAAAGAGGTGAAAAGAAAGATAAACCTTCCAAAGCTATTCAGGATGCTATTGAAAAAGTTCAGATTATTCGACAAAGGATGAAACTAGCCCAAGATCGACAGAAAAGTTATGCAGATAAGCGAAGGAAAGATCTTGAATTTGAAGTTGGGGATAGAGTATTCCTGAAAGCTTCACCTCGGAAAGGATTTACCCGAATTGGAAAAGGAGGAAAGTTGAATCCCCGATATTTGGGACCTTATGAGATTTTGGAGAGAATTGGAGATACAACTTACAGATTGGATTTACCTCCAAGTTTAACGGGTATTCACAATGCCTTCCATGTATCACAACTTCGGAAGTACTACCCCGATGAATCAGTGATCATACCGGTTGAAGAGGTTGAGCTCGAACCGAATCTCACTTTCGTTCAGAAACCAGTTAAGATCCTAGATCGAAAATTTCAAGAACTTCGAAACAGACGGTTTCCCTTGGTGAAAGTGTTATGGCGAAGTGATAAGACGGAAGAAGCTACGTGGGAGACGGAAGAGAAAATGAAGAAGTTCTATCCCAAGTTGTTTCCGACCGAGCAATGAATCAGAGGACGGATTCTCTTTAAGGGGGAGAGGTTGTAACGCCCCGTGTTTTCACACGTGCAGGTAAGAGTTACGTGCGCATTTACATTTAATTATATGATTTTATATCTTGTTTAGTAATCGAATTCGTTTCTAATTTGATTTAATGGATTAAATTTTATATGAATTCGAATTTGAGTTATGATTATATGAATGAATTTGTGAGAATGTGAATTTCATGACTTCGATGTTAATTGAATGGAATTACGTGTTTCGTGTAATCCGTGGACTTGATTGTAATTTATCTGAATGTTTTGGACTCAATTGGAAATTGAGTTTGGGCTTAATTGCCACTTTTTGAAAGTTTAGGGACCTATTTGTATATAGGCAACCCTTAACGGTTGTGGCGATATCTTGAGATCCGGACCTCGAAATCGAGATCCATAACCGGCATTGAGCTTGTCTCGACGATACCTATCCATTAAACTTGACCTTATACTTTTTTCGATACCGTTTGAACCTCCGACAACGAACCTTTCCTCAACCTCGACCTTATAACTTGTTTGAACCGTGTACTAAACAAACCGGACTTGAACCGACCCGAATCCTACCCATATTAGCACTAAATATCAGCATTTCCTATCTCCTTGCTTCCATTACATTCATCGATCATTAGCATCTCAAGAGGCCAAGGAAGAGAGCTCCAAGAAACCCTTGTTTTGATCATCCACACTTTGAGCTCAAGATCAACCTTCATCCAATCTTCTTCCAAGGTAAGGTATGGAATGTTTTTCTCTCATTCTCCTCTCCATTTTCTTTCGATTAAATCTTAATATGGGTTGGAGATTCATGTGATATGTGTAAAAGCTTGAATATGACCAAATGATATGAATTCTTGATTCCATGACTTTTAATGGTTTAAATTGGGATTTGAGTTATGGGAATTGTTGCATGATACCTCCTTATCATTTATATATCCTTAGTTTTCATATTGATGGATCATAGCATGAATTGCCATTGTTGGAGCTTGAAGTTTCCGTGGATGAATAGCTTGGCTTTGAGTGATCTTTGGCCAACTTTGGGTGTGAATTCTGGTATATATGATTGGATTGCATGTTATATGTGAATTATATGGCTTAAATTCATGTCTATGTGTACCTAAGAGCTTCCTTATAGCTGCCCCTGCTTTTCAAGCTTTTCCCTCGCCAAAACAGAGCTTCTGCTTTGTTTTTCCTCGCAAAACGACGAGCTGACACGGCCGTGTCAGCTTTGAACTAAAAATGGACACGGCCGTGTTGGGCTCTCGACTTTGTTTTTTTTTTTTCTGAATTTAATCTCGGACACGGCAGTGTCCAAATGCTTTGAAAACTAAACACGGCCATGTCAAGCCCTCGACTTTGGATTTTTGGATTTTAAACCTCGGACACGGTCGTGTCCGTTTCCTTTGAAAACTCAACACGGCCGTGTCATTTGAAATGGCAACTTTGGGGGAACTCTTTTATTGCTTGTTTTGAGTTTATGGCTTGTGTTGGTGGATTATATGTAACGTGCTTATATTAAAGTTATATGCTATGATTGATATATGACCTTAAACATTATGTGAATGCATGAACGAAAGGTTATGAGAATCACGGGAATGTAGGAATACGGTTTTTACCGTCTATTGAACGAAACTTGTTGAATTATGTGTTTAATTGAATTCTATGACATTCATGATCATAATTGAACATATTATCGCATTTTAAGCATTCTATAGCATGTCATTTCTTAGCCGAGTGTCAAATGTGGTCATAATTGAGTCTCACACTACCTTTGTCATAGGTCTTGGTCCAGGGGGTGACGAGGTCGAGCAGTGAGAGTTTGTCGGGTTCTTTCGTCTACCAGGTGGGTTTTTCTTCTATTAGATAACAATATGACCCCGAACACCTAATGTGCAAGATTTTAGCCAAAATCCTATATAGGTAGTTATACCAAGTTTTTAATGAGCAATGTTTTAAACGTAAGCCTTTTTTTATGACTATCCTACCAAAATGTTTTGGCGAGTAATGATTGAGTGATCAGAATGAATGGGGGCCCGAGACTTAGTGTAGTGGTGAACCGGGAAAGCTTGGGCTGACGGGAATCCATTTATACTAGTTCCAACAATTTCGGCAACCTGGACTTCACTAGGAGATTAGTGAACGAAAGGGGACCCGCGCTTTTGGGGATTCATGTACCCCTCTAGCATTAATGAACGAGGGTTCGGGCCTTGCAAACCCGTTCCCTACCCGGAGGAAAAAGGAGTATATGAATGATCGAATGAATGATCGAATGAATGTGCACATAAGAATGAATGTATGAACGAATGAATGAATGAATGATTAATGAATTACACGAGATGGTGGTTGGAGATAATGCACGCCCTCTCGCCGGGCCACTAATGACCTAATGAATGAAATGAATCGTTATAATCCCATTCGTTGTATCTTATTTAACTCCCACTTGGGGAAATAGGGTTCTAAACCTCGAATAAGGATTATAACTTGCATGTACGTGTTTAAATTCCGAAATACTATGATATTATAGCTCTTTTTATACCCACCAATCTGTCTAAGACTGAACCCGGAGTTGTTTCAGTTGTTTTTGCAGGAAGGGGATGCTAGGCGGGATGCGAGTCGGAAGGAGAGTCTTGCATAGTGTCTAGCCTTTCCTTTACACGCATTTGATTTCATTTTGTTACTTTTGGATTGGGTGTATGTATGGAGCGTATATAGAAGTGGTACCTATATGTATCTTACATGAAAGATTGGTACATAGAGCGTATAGCTCAATATATATATGAATTACATGTTAGTACCTAGAGCATCTAGCTCAATATATATTATATGAATGATTGCTTCCGCTTTCCTTTTGTTGATCTGATTGTTGTTGTTGTTGGGGTTTAAGTTATAGGTTAGTCCTGCCTGGCTTAGCGAGTGTGTATGTCTCCGTTCGCTATGATTCGGCACGTGTATGGAAATCCATTTCGTATACGGATCGGGTCATGGTGCGGGGGATGTGACGTCTCGCGCTCGGGCGTTACAAACTCAGTCCAGTTTCCATCAACGTTGTTCTCTGTCCACATGTGTTGAGTATGCCTCCACCAGTTAGATGCCGAACTCGTTCACGATCTTCAGGGTTGATATCCATAGCTTCAAAGATCTTTTCGACACTAGTTAACCAATTTTCAGCCTTCAAGTCGTTGGGTTCGCCGTAAAACATAGGCGGGTTCATCCTTAGAAACTTTTCTAGTGTTTTCCCATTAGGAGAATTGCAAGCCCTCACGAATTGTCGCAACACATCAGCTAAATCTGGAACTTTCTCCCTTCTAGGAGGTGGTGGCGTAACATCCCTTGGCGGTGTAAGATCCTGTTGTGGCGTGACTTCTCTTTGTGGTGGCGGTGGCGGTACGCGATTACGTGGTGCTCTTCTCGGTGGCATATGATACTGAAGTTTCAAGCATTTAGACATGTGTATAATGGATGATAGTAAGGATGATTCACATAATTGGTAACCACGTATTCACATTTCCACGTAGTCACATATAATCGTGAGAATAACACATTCCCACAGCAAGATATCAACAATAATCCATTATCACATTACCACATAGGCAAGAGCAACTTATAAGCATGAACAGTATATCAACATTGATCCATTATTCCATTATCCATTATCCCTTACCATTGACAATTCATGAACATGTATAACATATCAAGTATGATAACAATAAATGAAATGGCAAGATCCTATAACGGACCTAATGGTATCTTGAAGCAACTCTAAGACTCATGCAATGACAGTTATGGAAAGCAATAAACAGATATCCAATATAAAGCCGAATGTGTCATAAACGTGTAAGGTTTAGAAAAATTTTCTACATTAGGCCACATTTTTAAACCAAATTTAAGATGAGAAGGACCCGATACCATCGAGTTGACTCCCATTCAGGCCTTGCCATTCGTCCAAACCAAGTGCAAAATACCTCTTGTGGTTACATATCGTCTGAAATCCGTCATCCGTGGTGCTAAAATTTAGGGGTCTTCTACCAAAGCTATAAATCCCCTTCGCCAAAACAATCCTGCCCATGCCCTGCTAGATCAGCCTCATCATCATCAGATCCATCATTACCTCCATTAGACTGCTCTTAGTCCTGCCTCTGTTCTTTGATTGAAGCCAAGTATAGAAGTGAGTACCTCCTCGGTTAGAAACAGGCATAGTGCGTGGAGCCTTGAGTTGCTTGAAAAAGGCCTCGTCTATCTGCTACTGGTTATGATCAAGATGTGGCTAAACTGCCATGGCCATACAGAGAACCACGGATATGAATGCCAGAAGATAGAACCATGCAACGTCAAACAAGCTTCCATGATGTGAGCAATCCAGGTTAAGTCTCTTCTTACTTAACCTGGCGCTCTGATACCACTTCAGGCTGTAGCGCCCCCACTTTACTGGTAGAGAGCGGCGCCCCAACCCCCGCACTGAAGTACCCCTCAAGTAATGGTGTGATCCATCACTCAAGAAATACCGCAGCGAACGGCATGTCAATTAACAATTAACAATAACAGTGTTTAACTATGTGGCTTATGCAGCGGAAAATCAGAGTATTTTAAAACTTTTCAAAACATGTGCGTGATGGCATATAAACAAGCAAGTAGTGATCGTTAAGCAGAAGAGACTATTAACATTACTATATCAACATTATCACCGGAGCACATGATAGCAATTGTAGTAGTATCCAAGGAGCAGAAGGATTATTACAAAAGCATTAAAGCAATGTATCAATGCAGCCATATAACATATGCAGGACACAAAATAGATTAATAATGTAAAGTCCTGACACAAACAAAATGAACACTCTAGAGCTTCAAGATACCTCTAGACTGCAGCTGCAAGACCTAAAACCATGATGCCAGAAAAACAGATAGAGCTATTAGTCAAAGTGACTAAGTGAGGGATATCTTTTAAAGAGAGTACTTTAAGTAAACGTTTAAAGTAAAGTTCATAAGGTAAAACCTTTAATGCAAAGCTTTAATGAAGAACTTAAGAATAAGTTCAAGTGATAAAACCCTTTGATGCAATGCTATAAGAAATGAGAGTTTTCAAAACACTTTCATGAATGTTGTCACACACGCACACATATGCTATGATTTGGTTCATATGATTTTCATAAAACGGGATAAGGGTAGGGAACAACTTTGCAAAATATGAACCAACTTTATGAAAACATTGATGCCCGCAAGCTAGGCTTCTCCATCCTTACTCCAGAAAACATGACCATTAATAGGGTGTCGGACCGAGATCAACAACACCCTAACAAATACACGCATGCACCATCCTCCACCAAGTTTCAATTCGGGGAGGGACGCCTAGGTGACCATTAACCATTGATTTGGGAATAGATTTACGGTCCATTCCCGACAATTGTCCTGACTTAACCAAACCTCCTGATTAAAGTCGGTGTCAATCGCCTAGTGTGGCGGCCGGTATTAGTGATGTCGTTGGCGTTCACCTCCCGAGCATCACCTCTACACCCATACCATTAACCATTGATTGCTTCACCATTGACGACATCCAGAATAAATCCGAATGTATGAACCATTGAACATATGCATTGAAAACATGAACCATTGATGCAATACTTTGAAAACATGAACCGTTGAACCATTGATGCAATACTTTGAAAACATGAACCATTGATGCACCACTTTGAAAACATTGACCCATTGATCCACTACTTTGAAAACATTGAACCATTGATGCATTACTTTGAAAACATGTTCCTTTGATTAATGAATATGGATAGGTCTGGGTTCTTTGAAGAATCATCCCTATAAAGGGTATTTCAAAACAAGAATGTAAAGCACTAGGCTTAGAGTTTCAAAACGATTGAATCCTTATGTATTCATGGTTCCAGTTGAAAACATTTATAACCTCACCTATTAGTAACAGTAGTTAGGATAGATTATGCAGTGCCCTGGGGATTCCAGTGCTCAACCTTAACTCCTGTAAGTGTGTACTAAGGTGAGCTTAAGAACTAAGACACACTTCTATCACAATGTACATAAACATATAAAAGAAATACATACCATGTAATGATAAGAGAGTAATACCATTTAAGGTATTAGAGAAGGATAACACACAAAGGAATCCTTAAAGTGAGTTATCATTAACGTGGGACTATGATCTAAGTATAACCGATTAGAAATTAATCCAATTATGAATCCTAAATGTATACCTTAGGGTTATAAAACAAGTTCTCGAAAGAAAACACATTTTAGACCCCGGATTTGAAAACCCTAAGTGCAAATGTCGATTAAGAAAGCACAAGTTTTAATTCACTTTTACTATTCAAAAGTACTATTCACAGTTACTATTCTAGATTATTATTCATGGATTACTATTCACAGGATACTATTCACTTGTCGGGTCAAAGGGTCGGGTCAAACCCTTACACTAAACACACACACATACCATGCACGTACACATACACACACACGGCATGCACACATACACACACCCTAATTCAATTATGATCTTGATTATAAGCTGTAGTTTCAAGTTCATGTTATTATAAGCAAGTGTGATCTAGGTTAAAGGCATAACCTATGGTTAAGAGGTCTAATTAAAGCATAACATCAAGATATGAAACACTATTCTATCTTAGGTTATAACATGTAACACTATCAAAGTATATAACATATGATCAAATACTATTCCATTAATCCATATCATATCATAAGCTCAAGTCATAACATATGAGTATTGTCACATTATAACAATGTAATAACATATCATAGGCATAAGTTATAGCATATCAAGACCATTAATCATGTAACATTCATCAATTGAGACTATATAGTAACATGTAACAATTGATATAATTGGTCATAGGTTACTATTCCATTGCATAACATGCTTGAACATAAATTAAATATCATAATCATGCATCAATTATCATCATATAATAGCTCCATAACATGACCATACCATATACTAAAGCAATTCATAACATTTCATAGCATATACTAAACAATTAAATCATAATTCACTACTAACAAACATATCATAAAAACTATATAATAAAAGCATAAAATAAAATCCTATATGTCTTAGGGAATACCCTAAGACCCAACCTAAACATAATATAAACATACCATAACATAAAAACATAAACTAAACTAAAACATAACATAAAAACATAACATAAAATAAAACAACATCTAACCTGGCAAGGGGAGGGGGGGAAGGGGGGGGGGGGGGGGAGCCTCATGGTAAGAGGGGGAGAGAGGGAGGAAATAAGGGAGTTGTTAACACAACATATGAGCAAGGAATTCAATGGCATGAGGCCTCTACTTATAGTTGTTGGGAAGCCCCTCACCTTGTAATAAAAGTGTAGGTAAGGGTAGGAGAGCAAAATGGTAAAACTTCTCTTGGAAGCTAACTTTGTTCTTGAAGCTAAAATGGGACTGCTGGGGGTATTTCGGTAATTTTAGCTCCAAAATGTGAAGGTGAGTGTGTATAAGTATAACCATTCCGTCCGGGCAAAAATTAGCTTCCAAACGTATAATCATCCGTCGAAATCGGATTTACCGTTTGAAAGATACATTAGTTTTAGTGAATAAAAGTTTTGAGCCCGAAAGTCAACACGAGTGAAAAATGACTTTCGAGAATGATTTTCGAGTCCGGATTGTTTCCAAAATTCAAGAAATAAATCGAGAAGCATTTTGAATCCAATATCGACTATAAAACGTTTTATCGATAGAAAGTTGAAAACGTAGAATGAATAGTGAATTCTTACGTACAAGCGTACGCTTCAAAATTTCGAGCTAGGGTTTAAATCAAGGGCTGTAAAACATCTCAAAAATCTTGAAATAACTCATGTAGTACAAATCCGAAGAGAAAAAATTTTCCGAATGAAACCGTTCGTAGTAGAAATAGTGAACTAGGGTTTTCGTAAACATTTTCAAATAAAACAAAGCTCAAAATAGATTTTCAACTCAAGATTGATTTCAATAGACTCGTCTCGACTCAAGGATCAATTTGAGTGTAAACTTGGGTAGGAAAGATATCAGAATCAAAAGCTCATTTTTAGATGAATACTAACTTTGGTCAGTAAGTTCCCAAAATGCCATTTTGGTTCAAGAAAGGTTTCCGGAGCTTGGAAAACAAGTTCAAAGGATAGGAAAACATGTGATATGAACCTATAGGGTTCCATTGAAGCATTGGGTAATAGACTTGGAAAATGAATAGTAAACTGTATCGAAGGTCAAGAATTCCCCCTTAAAACATGTCAGATCACATATGAGCACAAAGTTCATCTAAGAATGCAATGCATGAAGGTTTATAAAGTTGGATCACGGTCTATAAACGCTTTACCAATGCCCTTAGTTACCGTTTTCTTCCAGGCCCTGTTTTGGGCTGTTATAGATATCAAGGCTGAGGAGTGGTTAGCTGAGATCAGTGGTAATTGGGAGATTTGCCCAAGGAGTTCTCAGGATAAGGCTGTTTGTACTGCTCGATTCATTCAGAAACAAGCAGCTAACTGGCTCAAGGGAGTTCGATCCAGACTTGAGAGGAGTGGTATGGAGTTCACTTGGGAGACTTTTGTGCATGAGTTCCACGAGAAGTGTATACCTCATAGTGCATGAGAGCACAGACTTGAGGAGTTTTCTGAGCTGAAGCAGGGATCCAGATCTGTTGAGGACTACATTCTAGAGTTCGAGAGACTTGCTCCCTATGCTACCCACATCACTGATATTGATTCACACAGAGCCCGTCACTTCCTTCATGGGCTTCGAGATGATATTCAGAGAGCTCTTCAGGTGTCAATGTTAGTACTTGGGATAAGGTTACCAAGAGGGCTATTCAGGTAAAGGCCCAAAGACAGAGATTGAGGCCCCCATCCTTCTCTTCAGGGCATAGTTCGGGTTCTGGATCGGGCAAGAAGCCCGCTATTTATGCTGCTACTACTACTACACCAGCTTTCCGTCCACAGGGTTTCATTAACAAGAAGCCCCGACCCAGTGCTCCTACAGGACCATCGGCATTACCAGTACCAGCTCCAGCTCGTTTCTCTCACTGTCAGGGTGCCCATCCATAGGATAGGTGTTGGAGGTATTTGGGTAGATGTTTGGGGTGTGGTTCGGTTGAGCATATGAGGGATGCTTATCCAAAGAGGAGGCCGGTAGTTCACGCTCCTGCTTATGCTCTGGATGATGAGGAGGAGGCAGCAGAGATTGATCAGAATGCTGTAGTGGAAGGTACAATACATATTCATGGCATATCGTTACATGCATTGTTTGATCCTGGGGCTACTCATACTTTTATTTCCTGGGATATTGTTGCTTCTTTGCCTTTGCTTGCTGACATATCTGCGCATGTGTTTGTTGTGAGTTCTCCCTTGGGGGGGAGCTTGGAGATGGACAGAGTGTTTTGTGAGTGTCCAGTGAGTTTTGAGGGTCGAGTTCTTCCTGCTGCTCTGATTATGATGCCGATGGGGAGGTTTAAGGTGATTCTTGGGATGGATTGGCTTTCCCGACATGGTGTAGTTATGGATTACCGTTTGAAGAGGATTTCTTTTGATTCTGCGGTGTTTTCGGGAGAGAGTTTGGGATCCAGCTCGTTTATATCCTTTATTGAGGCTAGTAAGTTAGTCCGGGATGGTGCTACAGGTTTTGTGGCTTACCTTCTGAACAAACCCAAGGACCAGGTCAAGCTTGAGGAGACGGAGGTCGTACGGGAGTATCTGGATGTATTCCCAGAGCGTTTGGGGTCCTTACCACCGGATAGGGACATTGAGTTTGTGGTGGATCTCTATCCCGGAGCTGAGCCTTATTGGAAGACCCCATACAGGATGGCTCCTACCGAGTTGAAGGAGCTGAAGAAGCCATTGGATGAGCTTTTGGTTAGCGGATACATTCGTCCGAGCACTTCTCCGTGGGGTGCTCCCGTTCTGTTTGTTAAGAAGAAAGATGGGACGTTAAGGATGTGTATAGACTATCGTGAGCTGAACAGGATGACAGTTAAGAACAAGTATCCATTGCCCCATATTGACGAGTTGTTTGATAGCTTGCAGGGTTTGCGAGTGTACTCCAAATTGGATTTGAGGCAGGGTTACTATCAGTTGAGGATTAAAAAGGAGGATATCTCTTAGACTGGATTCAATATGAGATACGGGCACTTTGAGTTTGTGGTTATGCCATTTGGGTTGACGAATGCTCCTGCAGTGTTTACGGATATGAATTCAGGGTGTTTAGGCCGTTCCTTGATAAGTTCGTGGTGATCTTTATAGACGACATCTTATTGTATTTGAGATCGGTTGAGGAGCATGCGCAGCATCTCTGGATTGTGTTGGAGACACTTAGAGAGCACAAGTTGTATGCTAAGTTTAGTAAGTGCGGGTTTTGGATTGATCGAGTCACTTTTCTGGGTCATATCATCTCAGGCGATGGAATTGAGGTCGACCCCTCTAAGATTGAAACGGTGTTACATTGGGAGAGGCCTAGGAACGCCTCTGAGATACAGAGTTTGCTGGGCTTGGCAGTTATTATAGGAGAATTGTGATGGATTTCTCTAAGATTGCAGCCCCGTTAACTAAGTTGACCAAGAAGGAAACCAAGTTTGAATGGGATGATAGTTGTGAGATGAGTTTTCTGACTTTAAAGGAAAGGTTGACTACAGTACCGGTTCTCACCCTACCCGAGGGACTTGAGGGTTATGTAGTTTATGCAGATGCTTCTAAGGAAGGACTGGGTTGTGTGTTGATATAGAATGGTCGGGTTGTAGTTTGTGCCTCTAGGAAGTTGAAGGTGCATGAGTAGAATTACCCCACCCATGATCTAGAGCTTGCAGCAGTCGTGTTTGCGTTGTCTAAGTGGCGCCACTATCTCTATGGTGCTACATTTGAGGTATTTTCGGATCAGAAGAGTCTTCAGTACTTGTTCACGCAGAAAGAGCTTAACTTGAGACAGAGGAGATGGTTGAGTTCTTAGAGGACTACGATTGCACCATTCAGTACCATCCGGGTAAGGCAAATGTGGTTGCCGACGCATTGAGTACCAAGGTCAGTATTTCGAGTTTAGTGGCTGGATTTTCTGAGCAGAGTTCAACTGTTTTGGTTTCTGTGGCTAGGTTAGCCAACCTCACGGTTCAGCCTGACTTGAAGCGGAGATTGTTGGAGGCTCAGTCTATGGATCCGGAGATTCAGAGATTGGTTGCTCGTTCGAGAGATGATCCAGAGACTAAGTTTGGGTTTGATTATTCTGGTTTGTTCAGGTTCAAGGCAAGAGTGTGTGTGCCTAACCAGCTCAAGAGGGTAATAGTTGAGGAGGCGCACCGCTCCGGTTATTCCATTCACCCAGGAGGTACGAAGATGTACCGGGACTTGAAAGAGTTGTATTGGTGGAGTGGCATGAAGAGGGATGTCGCATTCTTTGTGAAGCGATGTCTGACATGCCAGATGGTTAAGGCAGAACATCAGAAACCGGGAGGTACTCTCCAACCACTTCCGATACCGGAGTGGAAGTGGGAGCATGTGAGTATGGACTTTGTGTCCGGCCTACCGAGGTCTAGGAGAGGATTCAACGGGATTTAGGTAGTGATAGACCGTTTGACTAAGTCTGCCTATTTTCTTAAGGTTCGGATGACGGATAAGGTACCTAAATTGGCTGAATTGTGTTGTAATGAGATAGTGAGACTACATGGCGTTCCGGCTAGCATCGTGTCAGATCAGGATCCTCGGTTTACAGCTAGTTTTTGGCAGGATCTTCAGAGGTGCTTGGGTACAAAGCTTAAGTTTAGCACCGCATCACATCCTCAGACTGATGGACAATCAGAGCGGCTGATTAAGTATCTTGAGGATATGTTAAGGGCATGTGCATTGGATTTTAAGGATAAATGGGATAAGCACTTGACATTGGTGGAGTTCTCTTACAACAACAGCTACTAGGCTTCGATTGGTATGGCCCCTTACGAGGCACTCTATGGGAGGAAGTGTAGGTCGCCACTATATTGGGATATTAAGGATTGGCGATGGACTAAGGAGGATAAGCTCACGAGACCAAAGGCCTCGGCTAAGATTGAGAAAACGGTTGAGATTCAGGATCAGAAAGTACAAGTGTTGAGGAACAAGCAGATTCCCTTAGTCAAAGTGTTATGGAGAGATCCGAAATCTGAGGAATCGACTTGGGAGACTGAAGAAAAGATGAGGAAGATGTATCCGGAGTTGTTTCAAGCAACGAACCTGAGGACAGGTTCTCCTAAGGGGGGGAGGTTGTGAGGCCCCGTCCGATAGATCGTACAGGTATGCGCCACGAGAGAGTTTACCTTTATGTGATTTAATTTCCTTTCTATGTGTTTAATTCCAACTTTGACTGAAAATGTGACTTAATTAACTAAATTACAAAACTTTAAAATATAAATTCTTACGTGACAACTTAAGATTTGAAACTTGGGTGAATTTAAATTAATTGTTGGAGTTGGATTTAAATAGGACTTGGACCTATTGGTGTGTTTGGGCCTAACTTGAGTTAGGTGAGTTTGGTTCATTCGGGACCAATATGAGCTCGGGAATTCAAATTCGAATTCCTACACCACCATTGGACTTGATTCGGTGATTCGGGTCCAACGTAATTTACTTTAAATTTTTCGGAAACCGTTTAGACCTTAAACCTTTTAGTTTTGACTTATTGGGCCGAAAGTTATTTATTTGAGCCCAAATCCTATTAAAGCCTTTAGACTCATATTATATCTTGGAAACCCTAACCTTGACCTAAAACTATTAGCCACCATATAAATAGCTTTATCTCTTTTCATATAATTTCAAACCACACAAGTTAGACCCAAAGAGAATCATGGAGAAACTTCAAGAGAAGATCAAGACTTGAACCATCTTTCATTCTAAGAGCTCATATTCTTTGATTCCACATTTCTTCACAAGACAAGGTAAGTTTTGGATCTCTTTTGATGAGTATTTCATTTCTATTCTTAGATTGGAGCAAGAAATTATTAGTATGAACTTGAATGATGAGATCTTGAATTCCTTAAGCAAGCCTTGATGATTTGAATGCTCCTTATGTGTCTTAGTTGCTGGAAATTCGTGTAGGAAGACTAGGATTCATATCTTCATGTTTAAGCTTGAAATTCATGAAAATGGGTGTTTGAGATTTTGGGCAAAAACATTCCTAAACTTGAATTAATTGATGTTTTGATGTTAAGCATGATTTGTATGATGTTATACCTGAATTTCGTGATATTTTATGGTGGATTGATGATTTTTGGTGTTCCCCTTCTTCTTCCCGAAACTGTCAAGTTTCTGCTCCAGATCCATTGCCGAAACGGCCTTTTCCGTTTGTGCTTTAAGGCCGGAACGACCCTTCTGGGCTAGGGTTTGGAATTTGGGTCCGAAGATGGGAAGGACCGTTCCCATTTATGCCTTGTGCTGGGAACGATCGTTCCCAGCTTCGTTGGAGTGGTCCGTGGGAAGGACCGTTCCCATGCGTATGTGACCCTCTTTACTTGCTTTCTCGTGCGTATTTGATCCGTTTGAGTTGCTACCTGACTTGTATGTTACGATATAACTTGGAGTGCATCTCTGAACCTAAATATCTCATTACTTGCATGATCTACTTGACTATTTGAATTGTCCATTATGGCCAACTTGATAAGCATCATTCCATTTCGCATGATATTCATACTTTGTACGCCGTGCGTCTTACTTTGTTCATCTAGAGTCTAAGTTTGGGCTTTTGTATGCCTTGTTACAGAGTTTGGTAGTGCCGGTGAGCCCGAGGTTTAGAGTGTTTGTCCCTTCACACTCTCAGACTCTACTACCACGAGGTGAGGTTTAGGATTTTGTATAGTTATGCAACCTATGGCCTTTACATGCTGATTTCTACCTTTGCATGCGAGTATACCCTACTATAGATACGTATGTGTTGGATATGATATGTTTATGACTTTTGCGTGCGTCCTGCGTGGGTGGAGGTCATTGAGGCTTAAAGTTCCATTGCGTAGAAATATTTATAAAAACCAGTTTTTGAGGCATATGGAAGCTATTTTGGAAAACCAATTGTGTTCTAATTCTGTAGCGAGATTTCCATGAAAGATTGGCGTATGTTCTGTT
Source organism: Lantana camara (assembly GCA_037501455.1). Classification (NCBI taxonomy): domain Eukaryota; kingdom Viridiplantae; phylum Streptophyta; class Magnoliopsida; order Lamiales; family Verbenaceae; genus Lantana; species Lantana camara. The sequence goes on from CM074856.1 coordinate 79,272,732, forward strand.
CTGTTCGGTTCCGTTGTGGATCCAAGGAGCTATGGGATAGACAACCCTGGAACGGTATAAGACCGTCATGGATCAGTCTGTGTGTAGTTCCATTTGAGATATTTTCACGGTACCAGTGCTGCAGGGAAGGCGTGGTATCTTGAGGAACATGAAGAGTAGGCAGGAAATGCCTGAAATTAGTACGTTAATCATGGCTATTTTTGTTCAGGAATTTTATGAGGACTTAGAATCGGCATCGATAGACTATAATATAATGGACAAGTCTCAAGTTCTTGGCAGAAGGCTAGAAGCCCTGTTTCTGCACCTGGAATAGTTTTCTTAGACTTTTTGTGCCATGTACTAGTTAAAAATTCTAACTCAAGCCTATTTAATCGAACTCAATAATTGACTATAATGTAATAGTGTGCTTATAATTCTTTAAATTATTTTTGTATGTTTGATAGAGCAACTTATAAATTGGTTAAAAACTTGTAAGATTTCCTTTTTCGTTTTTGTCCTAACTACAACAGAATGAAAAGAACTTATAAGATGTGCATCAAAGTATTTGATTTTTCTTCCCCGTGTGAAAGTACTCATGAGCCTCCGGTGTTTTATCCGTGGAGGACTCTTGTGGGTTCGCTACCCCTTGAGATCGAGTCTATTTTAGACGGTTCTATTAAAGATGGTTTGGGGACAGTACATCTCCTCCATCACTGGTGTAACAGATGGATTGATTTTGATTTATGTTCTGAGGAGTAAAGGTTGGAAGCTCGTACTCGCCAAGCATGTGATCTATTTTGTATGGGAATCATGAATCAAGATAGAGTTTCTGAAATGTTTTCTAAAACTTCTATATCTATCTTTTGGGTACTTTGGAAATGTCTTTGGTATGCAACACCTATCTCCGGTTCACGATTCCCTCCTTTTGATCTGTGATGTGCTCTATATATATTTATTGTGGGCGTGCGTTAGCCCCCTCACTCGGTCAAGTTGACTGACGCATCATTTATCTTTTAGTTGCAAGTCTGTTGGCATTTGCTAGGCGGGGAGTGAGTCCTTTGAGTTGCACTTCGTCGGTCTAACCTTTGTAGTTGCATTTGTCTTTCATACACTTTACTTATGTTATGGCTTGTAGACTTGAGATTATACTTTACTTTTCTGTAGCCCTGTGTGGCATTCGTATTCAGCCCCGTGTGGCACTTGATGGTTATTATGTTATGTTGATCAGATTTTCGGGATTACATATTTATGCTAGTTGAACCCGTCCCTTGTTTTGAATATTGATTTAAATGCTTCCGCTATCTTGTTTTGAATGTTTGAATTGCTTCCGCACTCTGAGTCTGTCAAGTTAGATCCGCCTAGCTTAGCGTGTGTGTTTTTCTTCCGTTCGGTCTGATTCGGATTCGGCCATGGACTTCCATTTCATGACCTGGTCTGGGTCTCAGTGCGGGGGATATGGCATCCTCTGTTTGGGGTGTTACATAGCATGTCCTCAAGATACCTTATTAACCTCTCAGATTGACCATCCGTCTGAGGGTGAAAAGCAGTACTAAACTGAAGCTTCGTTCCCAAACATTTATGTAATTCTTGCCAAAAACTTGATGTGAACCGAGGATCCCTATCAGAAACAATACTGACCGGTGCACCATGTAACCTAACAATTTCCTTCCGATATAACCGGGCTAACTTAGGCACTTTATTAGACATTCTTACCTTCAAAAAATGACCCATATTCCATCGAAACCTCCTTTGGTCCTTGGCAAGCCGGACACGAAGTCCATTGTCACTTGCTCCCACTTCCATTCGGGAATTGGAAGTGGTTGGAGTGTTCCTCCCTATTTTTGGTGCTCTGCTTTCACCACTTGGCATGTTTGACACCTTCTTACAAAATTAGCAACGTCCCTTTTCATGCCGTTGCACCAATACAAGGTCCTTAAATCCTTATACATCTTAGTGGTACTGGGATGTACCGAATAAGCTGATCTATGGGCCTCATCAAGTACCAACTGCTTAAGTTCTTCCGGAACACACACCCAAGCCTTAAACCAAAATAACCCTGAATCATCAAACCCCGAACATGGTTTCAGGTTCAATCCTTGCCTTAGCCACCAATCTCTGAATTTTCGGATCCATAGATTGAGCTTCTATCAACCTTTGCTTCAAATCCGGTTGAACCGAAATATTCCCCAAACGAGCTTCCGAAACCAGAACCACTGAACTTTGTCTACTAGAACCTGCTTCCAAACTCAAAACACTAGCTTTCCTGCTCAAAGCATCAACAACCACGTTAGCCTTACCCGGATGGTACTGAATTCTACAGTCATAGTCCTCAAGTAACTCCATCCAGCGCCTCTGTCTCACGTTCAAATCTTTCTGAGTAAACAAATACTTAAGGCTCTAATGGTCGGTGAACACTTCAAAAGTAACTTCGTAGAGGTAATGACACCATTTCATTAAAGCAAACACCACCCCGGCGAGTTCCAAATCATGAGTGGGGTAGTTTCTCTCGTGATCCTTTAACTTTCTGGAGACGTAGGCCACTACTTTGCTATTCTGCATTAGCACACAACCAAGACCTTCCTTGGAGGCATCGGTATAAACTGAGTAGCCTTCCGAACCCTCGGGTAGGGTTAAAACTAGTGCAATAGTCAATCTCTGATACGAACTCCACGTACTTACTGTGAAACCCTATACGAATACTTGGAGTTCTTGATTTTTGATCGTCCACTTCAAGTTTAAAATTGAGGAGTGTGACCCGTTTGCTATAATGAGCAAGGAACCAACACTATTAGATTTGAAAAGTAATACACCCCGTCGACTATAATGAGTCGGGAAATGACATTATCCGGTGGAGGGTTTGAAACCCTAATGATGTTCAGCTAAGAACTAGAGAGTTTAACTCACTTGAATCTCAATTCATTAAGAGTTGACTGAAAAAAAATATACAAGGTTGGAATATAAAGATGCATGCATGGGAATTCTAGGGGATAATTCAGAATTCAAAGAGACAAGCTATTCTCGTCACTTTCCTAGTAGGTTAAAAAAATGGGCTTAACCTAATTCTAAATGCATGGAAAATAAATATAAAGACGGCCCAAAGTATGATATAATAGTTCAGGGCCAAATTACAACAAAATTAACACAATTTGGGCTTAAAATTCGATCATTGAGATATTGAAACAAAGTGGATTGGATCCAGCTGAATACTTGTCTTCTTGGGGCTCTTCTTGAGTTATTTGGATCAAAAGAGATTGAAATTCCTCTTGCATTCTTTTGGACCGTGACCATGTGATAGGTCCAACATAACTTGGTTCATCTTGAGTTGTGATCATATCAACATTTGGATCAAAGTGTGGCGTTGTCTTATGACTCACATCATCCTCCCCTTCTTGAAAAGGATTAGACCTCGAATCAAAATCTGCATCAAAAGTAGTTAAATCAGCCACATTAAAAGTTGCACTTACACTATACTTACCCGGAAGTTCAATTTTGTATGCATTATCATTAATCCTCTCCAACACTTTGAATGGTCCATCTCCCCTTGGATCAAGCTTGCACTTCCGTTGGTTATTGAATCTCTCCTTCCTAAAATGTACCCAAACTAAATCACCTTTCTTGAAAACAACCTTCCTTCGTCCCTTGTTAGCATGGATCATAGCTTGATTGTTTCTCTTAAGGATATAAAGTCGTACATCTTCATGCATTTTCTTCACTCGTTCAGCCTTCTCTTTTCCATCTAAACTCACAAGCTCATTCATAGGCAAAGGAAGTAAATCGAGAGTGGTTAAAGGGTTAAATCCATACACAACTTCAAAAGGTGAAAAGGAAGTAGAAGAATGTATTGAACGATTATAAGCAAATTCAACAAACGGAATACATTCAACCCAATTCTTTGAATATGTTTTAAAAACTGCCCTTAAAAGAGTTCCAAAGGTTCTATTTACAACTTCCGTTTGTCCATCCGTTTGAGGATGACAAGTGGTTGAAAACAACAACTTAGTTCCCAATTTTCCCCACAAAACCCTCCAAAAATGACTTAAGAACTTCACGTCTCGATCACTTACAATAGACTTTGGAATTCCATGAAGTCTTACCACTTCTTTAAAGAATAAACCTGCCACATTTGTTGCATCATCCGTTTTATTACTAGGGATAAAATGTGCCATTTTAGAGAAACGATCAACAACAACAAAAATTGAATCCTTCCTGTTTTATGTTCTTCGCATTCCTAACACAAAAACCATAGACAAATCTACCCAAGGATGAGTTGGAACCGGCAAAGGTATGTAAAGACCATGAGGTTTAACTCGTGATTTTGCTTTCCTACAAGTTATGCATTTGTTACAAAATCTTTCAACATCCCATTTCATGTGAGGCCAAAAGAAGTGTTCTTTAATCATGTTCAAAGTTTTCAAAACACCAAAATGCCCCATCAAACCACCCCCATGAGACTCACGCACAAGTAATTGACGTAAGGAACAATTAGGTATACACAACTTGTTTTCTCGAAAGAGATAGCCTTCTTGAACAAAATATTTATCACAAGGTTTCAATTCACAAGATGCAAAGACTTCGGCAAAATCAGAATCACTCACATATAATTCCTTAATGTGATCAAATCCCTTGAATTTAGTAGTAAGGGTAGAGAGAAGAGTGTACCTACGTGATAGTGCATCTGCCACAACGTTGTCCTTACCCTTTTTGTTTTGAATCACATAAGGAAACATCTCTATGAAGTCAACCCAACGATCATGCCTCCGGTTCAATCTCCCTTGCCCCTTTAAGTACTTCAAGGACTCATGACCCGAGTGAATGATGAATTCTTTTGACCACAAATAGTGCTACCACGTTTCTAGGGCTCGAACCAAAGTATACAATTCCTTGTCATAGGTGGAATAGTTAAAGGCTGCTCCATTTAATTTCTCACTAAAGTAAGCGATTGGCCTCCTGCCTTGCATAAGCACGACACCTATACCAATACCAGAAGCATCACATTCGATTTCAAAGGTTTTAGAGAAATTCGGTAAAAGTAAAAGAGCAGCTGAACTTAGCTTTGACTTCAACGTTTGACAAGCCTTTTCTTGAGCTTCCCCCCACTTGAATCCAACACTCTTCTTGATCACTTCCGTCAAAGGAGCTGCAATGGTGCTAAAATTGGGCACAAATCTCCTATAAAATCCAGCTAAGTTATGAAAGCTTTGAACTTCCGTAGTGGACTTAGTGTAGGCCACTCTTTAATTGCCTTCACCTTCTCTTCATCTACTTCGATACCGCCTGCACTTACAATGAATCCAAGAAACACAATTCCATCCATGCAAAAATTACACTTTTTGAGGTTTAGCATACAATTTATCTTTTCTTAACACCTCAAGTACCATTTTCAAATGCTCAACAGGTCCATGCAAGTTATGGCTGTAAATTAATATATCATCAAAATAAACGACTACAAACTTGCCAATACAAGCACGTAACACATGATTCATCAATCTCATGAATGTACTAGGTGCATTAGTTAAACCGAAGGGCATTACTAACTATTCATACAATCCATGCTTTGTTTTAAATGTCGTTTTCCATTCATCACCTTCTTGCATGCGTATTTGATGATATCCACTTTTCAAATCAATCTTAGAGAAAATTGTAGAATCATGCAATTTATCAATCATATCATCAAGGCGAGGTATGGGATAACGATACTTTACCGTGATCTTCTTGATAGCCCTACAATCCACGCACATTCGCCAAGTACCATCCTTTTTAGGCGCCAAAAGAATTAGAACAGCACATGGACTCATGCTCTCACGTACGTACCCTTTCTCAAGCAATTCCTCGACTTGTGTTTGGAGTTCCTTAGCTTCTTGAGGGGTGCTTCTATAGGCTGGTCGATTTAGAATTGCAGCCCCCAGAATTAGGTCAATTTGGTGCTCTATCCCACGAATTGGAGGCAATCCGGGTGGAATCTCCTCCGGAAACACATCTTTGAACTTCTGTAAAAGAGAGGAAGCAATACTATGTAGGGGAGGTGTGTCGTTAGAAGATAAGAAGGTCTTCTTATACATCATTATCATCACCAACTTTTCTTTTTTAAAAACACTCTCAATTTCTTTTTCTTTTGTGAGGAAACTCATTTTGTTCTTTACTTTCTTTTCAATTTCTTTTTTTCCTCCCTTTTCACTTTCTTTCTTTTCAACTTCTTTTTTTCCTCCCTTCTCACATTCTTTCTATTCAACTACTTTTTTTTCTCCTTCTTTTTCACATTCACTATTACAATCATTTCGTTTAGAAGAGGCTGAGATAGACTCTTTCAATTGAAATTGTTCTTTGTACACTTGATTGGGTGGTAGAGGTGCCAAAATGATGTTTCGGTCGTCTTTGGTAAAACTATACCAGTTTTTGTATCCATCATGCAATGTGTCCTCCTATCAAATTACCACGGCCTCCCAAGCAAAATATGTCCGGCATGCATAGGTACCACATCACAAAGTACTTTATCCGTGTATTTACCAATAGAAAAGGAAACGAGAACTTGTTTTGTTACCTTCAACTCGCCAAGTTCATTGAGCCATTGGAGCTTGTAGGGTTTCGGATGCTTCAAGGTTTTGAGTCCGAGCCTCTCTACCAACAATCTGCTAGCAACATTCACACAACTCCCTCCATCAATGATCAATCCACACACTCATTCCCTAACATGACACCGAGTGTAAACGATGTTCTCTCGTTGCTGTTCATCCTTGTCCTCTAGGGTTTGCATGTGTAAAGCCCTAAGGATCACCAAACTTTGCCCTACAACCGCATGCTCTACATCACTCTCCTCATCCGGTGAATCATGGTCTACTTCATAGCCCTCACTTTTAGTTTCAATCTCTCCATTATCCAACATGATCATGGCCTTCTTATTTGGACATTGGGACATAATATGACCTGATCCATGACACTTGAAACATTTAATATCACGAGAGCGTTGAGTAGAAGTATTACCTTTCTCAAATGATCCCTTAGCCACGGGTGGATCCTCCTTAGGTTTGGGCTGTTTTTCGGGTGCTTTTGAAGTTGAAGTCCACTTAGCTTTATAAGGGTTTTGTTCATCACGTTTAGTAACCGTACGCCCCCTTCTTGAGTTGCCTTTCAACTTTAATAGCTATATGAACCACTTCATCAAGTTCAACATAGTGATGAAGCTCCACTATCTTTGCAATCTCCCGGTTGAGACCACATATGAACCGAGCCATAGTTGCCTCTCGGTCTTTCTCCACATTTTCCCTAATCATGGCCATCTTTATTTCTTTGTGGTACTCCTCTACGGTCTTGAATCCCTGCCTCAAGCTTTGTAATTTGAGGTGTAAGTCACGGTAGTAATGAGGAGGTACAAAACGTTTCCTTAAGGCCACTTTCATATCATTCCAATTATCAATAGGATACTCATCACTTCTCCTCCTATTTAGCATCAATTGATCCCACCTACAATGGCATATTCCGTGAAGGACACGGCTGCAAGCTTAACCTTTTTTTCCTCTGAGTAGTTATGACACTCAAACACCATTTCCACTTTTCTCTCCCATTCAATATAGGCCTCCGGATCAATTTGTCCTTTAAATGAAGGAATAGAGAGTTTAATAGAACCAAGATTGTTATCAATTCCCTCTCTTCCCCTACGTGGCTGATGGTGCCTTGGTCGTCTTCGTTCCTTTCTTGAGGATGCACTTGAGGCTGCCTCATCAAAGGAATCATCCTCAAATTCATTCCGTGGATTATGTTACCTTTGATTTGCCCTTCCGTTTGGAATTTGAGTCATCCTTTCATCATTTTGATCAAAACGGTCTCGGATCTCATTGCATTACAAATTTATTCGTTCAAATTGTTGTTGGATAGCTTGTAATGTAAAAGCTAGGTCCATTGGAGGTTGATTTTCGGCCATATTATACCTGCAAAACAAAGGTTAGCAAAAACACCTCACAAACACTCCCTTACGTGTTTACACTCTTTTCGTATTCACTCCCCTCGTGTATCACTCAAATTATGGCTTTTTTTCCCTCTACTAGGCTCACAATGTCACGCCTTTTTCCACTCTTTACTCTCAATTCTTTGAAGAAAGTCACAAGAAGTTTCAAATTCCTCAACCAAATAATCACTTAGGATGAATCAAGGGTGCGAAAAACTGACACAAATGAACCGTTTAAATGATTCAAACAAACGTATCTATGTGATTGAATATTACCGAAACAAAGCTGCCCCCTTTTTTTTTTGCTTTTTTTTTCTTAAATGCGGCTTTTACTTCTCTTTTTTTGTATGCGTTTTTAAGTCTTTTTTTGAATATCTTAACCTTTTTCTTTTTTATATTTTTTTTTATCTTTTGCAGTTAAAATAACAAGAGAAACGAAATTACACAAAAATAAAGATAAGGACAAAGTAACCTTGTATGGAAACCTAAGCTCTTGATACCAAATGATACGAACTCCACATACTTGCCGTGAAACCCCATACCAATACTTGGAGTTTTTGATTTTCGATCGTCCACTTCAAGGTTAAAATTGAGGAGTGTGACCCGTTTGCTATAATGAGCAAGGAACCAACACTATCAGATTTGAAAAGTAATGCACCCCGTCGACTATAATGAGTCGGGAAATGACATTAGCTGGTGGAGGCTTTGAAACCCTAATGACGTTCAGCCAAGAACTAGAGAGTTGAACTCACTTGAATTACAATTCATTAAGAGTTGACCGAAAAAAACAAAATACAAGGCTGGAATATAAAGATGCATGCATGGGAATTCTAGGGGATAATTCAGAATTCAAAGAGACAAGCTATTCTCGTCACTTTCCTAGTAGGTTAAAAAAACTGGGCTTAACCTAATCTAAATGCATGGAAAATAAAATAGTTCAGGGCCAAATTACAATAAACTTAACACAATTTGGGCTTAAAATACGATCACTAAGACTCAAACAAGGTGGATTGGATCTAGCTGAATGCTTGTCTTCTTGGGGCTTTTCTTGAGTTATTTGGATCAAAAGCGATTGAACTTCCTCTTGCATTCTTTTGGACCGTGACCGTGTGATAGGTCCAACATAACTTGGTTCATCTTGAGTTGTGATCATATCAACATTTGGATCAAAGTGTGGCGTTGTCCTATGATTCACATCAATCTCTCCTTAAGAGTTTGAAAACTATTTTCACACTCCTCGTCCCCCTCGAATTTAACCTCTTTCTTGGTTAACCGGGTTAACGGGGAGGCAATCTTCAAGAAATGTTTCACAAAGTGCCTATAATACCCTGCCAACCCGAGAAAACTTCTCACTTCCGAGGCATTCTTCGGTTGCTTCCAAAGCATAACCATCTCAATCTTCGCCGGATCCACTTCTATACCATTCCCCGAAACGAAGTGACCCAAAAAGGAAACCCGATCCAACCAGAACTCACCCTTACTAAACTTAGCAAATAATCGGTGCTCCCGAAGTGTAGACAAGACGATTCTCAAATACAGCGCGTGCTCTTCCACGAACCTCGAATACACTAGAATATCATCTATAAAGACGACCATGAATTTATCGAGATAAGGCCGGAATATTCGGTGCATCATATCCATAAATGCGGCTGGGGCATTAGTAAGACCAAAAGGCATGACTACGAACTTGAAATGCCCATCTCTCGTGTTAAAACCCATCTTCGATAGGTCTTCCTCCCGGATACGTAACTGGTAATACCCTTGTCTTAAATCCAACTTAGAATAAACACTTGAATCTTGAAGGAGATCAAACAACTCTTCAATATGAGGTAGCGGGTGTTAGGAATAGTACCCTAGAAAGCCGATTGTATATCCACTTTGTGCTTTTCCTTATTGTAATCACAGACAATCTTTGAATGAAATAACGAATTGAGGCAACACTACTTTATATGCTCTTGTTTGGTATGCATTTACTTTAGCTGTGCATGTATGAGAACTCCCCTAATCCTGATGACTTTAGGACACTACCATTTAGGTGAAATGGTTCATGAAACGAGCCCTATATCACATAAGTCATGATTAGTAAAATACTCCAAGCCGATGAGTCCTACAGACAGTGGGAGTGTTAACCTGACTCCTCTAAGGCTTGCTTGTGGGATCACGCCCTTAAGAAGGACCACCTTGTTTCATGGAGGTGCAAAGTGTATAGTTGATACGTGCGTGATACATGAGGGTGCTTGCTTTAATAAGTAAGTTCACTGAGGTGCCCCGTGTGAGAACATTCCTAAATGGGAAAGGAAGTTTCTATTTCAGGAAATGGAAACTTCTAGATTAGGAAATATCTCACGAGTCATTGATGTGATTAATTGAACCTTAGACTTGAGGTTCCTTGTCACTTTATGAGTTAACTCTATAGTCTTAGGTATAAGCTTTAAAGGGTGTCGCCTTAGACAACTGATTCAAGGCTTATGTTGGGGCTGCACAAGTGATTCATGAAAGTGAATGAGAATCAAGAAAGGACCTACACTTGTATTTTCAAGGTGATCTCTTATTGTGTAAGTCATTCATATGCCATATGGAGTCCTTGGCCAAGGCAGTAGATCAAGACATCAAGAAAAGGGTTTCTTGGATTGAGATCAAATGGATATGAAATGCACTTAGCTTTAAGACCGGATTATTAGGGTTCTGATTATTCCCTTGCCCTAGATCTTGGTTAAGAGATAGTAAGTAGGAGGATTGTATCTCACATGAATCAATGACTTAAAGGTTCTGTCGAATCCGAACATTCCAATTCAGCTAGGGTTTAAACACCTGTTGCTAGACTATGGCCGTTTAATCTGTGGACTGATTAATTAATTAGTGAATTAATTAATTAGGGTCACTGCTAATTGAATTGAGAACCTAGAGGGTCACACACAACAACTTGGTTACATGAGTTGAGGCTTGAAAATGATTAAGCGAGTTAATCGGGCCTAGAGGGTTCCACACGTGTGGGTCACGTGACTAGACACGTATCATTGTGACACGTGTGCGACACGTGATTGTTTAATAAAATATTAAATAATTAATTAGTTAATTATTTAATAGACTTTGGTTTAATTTTGAATTAAAAAGAAAATCTAATTTTGGAGAAAAATAATCTAGTTAATTAATTATGAATTAATTAGATAAAATAAGTTATTTATTTTAAATAAATAAAGTATAAAATTATCCAAAAATAGTTTGGATATTTTTAGCTCGCTTGAAAGTTGATTTGAATTAGAATTCAAAGTCAAAGTCAAAATACTTGATGATCAAGTAACAGGAGAGAGAGAGAGACCAAAATCCTAGCCCATAAAGGACTAGGAATTTCGGCACTCCCCTCTCTATAAATAGGAGAGCTCGAGCTCCTTATGGAGCTAACTGGCAATTCTTTTGGTTCATGTGTTGAACACCTTCCTTTCTCCAAGATTAAATAAAACCGTAGGTTAAGCCTAAACACTAACTAGAGAACTAGCATCCTTACTAGTTAGATTGTGATCAAGTTGGTGGACTATCTCTAGAGAGCTTCAAGTTAGAAGTTTGAAGATTCGAGCTTTACCAAGGAGAGGGGATCAAGCCGCGAGAAGAGCGTTCTTGGGTGGCTTGAAACGCTTCAAGAAAGAATAAAAGAAAAGTAAGATTTCTATCTCTACGAATTTGGTTACACGATTGCGAGTCCAAGGTCCTTTTGTTGGGAAATTTTTTTAAATTCCGCTGCTTTCTGATTCGTGTTTTCCGACAGCGGGTATTTGTTATTAACCGTTAACCGGTTTAGCTCACGGTAGTCAATGCACATTCGCAAAGTCTCGTCTTTCTTCTTTACAAACAGGACTGGAGCACCCGACGGAGAAGTGCTCGGTCGAATGTTACCACACTCTAAGAGCTCGTCAAGTTACGTCTTAAGCTCCTTCAACTCAGCTGGATCCATCCTATAGGGAGACTTTGCATAAGGTTCTGCTCCGGGATAGAGATCAATTACAAACTCAACATCCCGATCCGGAAGTAAAGATCCCAAATTCTCCGGGAAAACATCGGGGAACTCTTCCACGATCTCTGTCTCCTCGAGCTTGGCCTGATCCTTTGGGTTATTCAAAAGATAGGCCACATAGCCCGTCACACTGTCCTGGAACAATCTGCTTGCTTCCATAAAGGAAATAAATGGGCAGGTCTTCAACCTCAGACACAAAAATATCGTAGAACCCAAAGTCACCTTCTTCGCAAAACAATCCATTTTCGCTCGGTGTTGAAACAACCAATCCATGCCCAAAATCACCCCATACTTCTTGATAGGCATCTTACTCAAATCCGCCGAATATTTTGGATCTTCCACAACCACCGGACAACCATGTTAAACACAATTCGTCACCAAATTTCACCCAAGGGGAGAACTCACAACAAACGAATCATCAAAGCAAGCAACAGGCAAGGGAAGAGTAGAAACAAGCCGGGAAGCAATAAATGAATGCTTTGCTCTCGGATCAAACAATGCATGTAATGGAATGCCATGTATGTTGATAGTACCTTCAATGACTGTGTTGGCATCCACTTCCACATTCTCTTCTTCTCCTTGCAAAGCGTAAGTCCTTGCTTGGATAGGGGCTCTCAGAGGCATCACATTCAAAGGTTGAGGAGCTCGAGCTTGAGGGGCTCTCATCTGAGGACAATTACCAATCAAATGGTTGGGTTCTCCATATTTATAGAACCTCTTAAGTTTCTTCAGGCAAGTCTCCTCGGTGTGGTTGGGACCCTTGCAAGAAGCACATTGTATCGGCGTGGGTAGAGCAGGTGCTGCCAATAGTGGAGGTCGGGCTCTCTTGACAAAAGTATTAGGACTTTGGGGTTTGAAAATCGGAGGCCCACTTTGTGATGCAGGCCTCTTCCCCAAATTAAAACCCGAACCTTGCCCCAAAGAATAAGTTAGGGGCCTCAACCTCAACCTAGTAGCTTCCAGTTTAATTGCCTTCCTTGTAGCTTTCTCCCAAGTGTCCACGGTAGCAGCTTGTAGGCAGTTCTGAATCTCATACCTCAAACTATGAACAAAATTCCGAGCTTTCTAGGTATCATCATTGGTAATGTGGGGAGCATACAAAGCAAGCCTTTCAAATTCCAAAATATACTCTTCAACTGTTCGGTTCCCTTGTTTCAACTCTGAGAATTCCTGAAGTCTCCTTTCACGAGCACTTGGCGCTATATACTTATGAAGAAATTCCCTAACAAAGCATTCCCAGTTAAATTCTTCTCCACTTCTTTCCAATCGGGCTCTCATTGTCCTTAGCCAATTTAATGCGGGACCTTGAACAAACGGGGCCGTGCAAACTGCTTTCTCATGATAAGGAGCGGGGCAGATTTCCCATATTCCCGAAATCTCTGACAACCATTCTTCTGCTTTGATGCTGGAGGTGGGCTATTTTTTCTTAACTCCTTGAAAGTCGGAGTAACTTGTCCACCTTGCCCTTCCCGTTGAGGGTTATCCCTCTGATTCTATTGAAGTTGATTGAGAAGAGCTTGTACAATGTTCTCAGCATTCAGCGGTGGAGGTGGTGGTGCTTGTGGAGGAGGTTGATTAAGATTCGGAGTTTGCTCGCTATCCACTTTCCTTCTTGGAGGCATCCTGACAATTCACAAACTATGAAAATATTGATGAATGGGGTTCAATTCGTGTTTATGAGATCAATTATCATGAAATTAAACAAATAAGTCACACAAATATGTAAATGAATGCAAATAGTCACATAATCCTAAACCGAACGACCTATCAAACTCAACACGACTCCAGAGCTCCAGTTTTGCAACTGAGAGCTCTGATACCACGCAAGGGTGCCAAATCCCCTCGCACCCATATCAAACCATAGCGAACGGGAGACACACAAAACACACACCCTCGCTAGGCGGCCTAGACCCTCAAAACTGCTCAAATTAAAAACAGAGTAGCGGAAGCAATAAAACATCATACATAATTCCCAAGTTCTCATATATACATAGCAAAATAGGGTCAAGTTATCAACTAGCCATGTTAGAAAATATACATGATATATAATGCCCATCGAGACCAAAATAACATAAGTATTCATAATACATAATCCCAAAGGTGCAAAGGGAAAATAAATATGTACGCCACTACAATGCAAGACGACTCAAGCTACACCACAAGTAAAACCCAACCGACACTTGCCGCCTAGCTTAACTCGGAAGTACCTGCAACTCAAAAGAAGGGGAAAAGGGGGAAACAACAACTAGGGTTAGTCCTAGTGACTAGTGAGGGGGTTAACTTACACCCCCAATATATATATATATAAAGCAAAGCGAATAATCAAAATGAGAGGATCCTTGAACCGAGAGTGGTTTTTGCAAGCCAAAGTGTTTCCCGTGATATATATATATATATAGATATATATATAGGTTTAAATAGAGGAGAAAAGGGCTGAAGGCCAAATATTAAGTTTTAGGTATTTGGAAGTCCACTCTCGTTCCTTAGATCATTCAAACATCACCAACTCGGCGAGTACGAGTCACCTCCCAACTTCCAAATACAAAGGAACATAATAAAACAAAGCAAAATCATAATCCATCCCCACACCGAGTGATAGAAGGGTTGACAGCCCTAACTATCCATACACACACACACGAGATAAGGTTTAATCACGACCTTGAAACCTTCGACGGTTATCTCCACCGACTCAAGAGAAACACCCTTCCTCGATCCTCCCAAGGTTGGGTGAGACTCTCAAATGGAGGTGTTGATGGAAGAGCTCGGCGACCCCTCGGTTGTCCTGAGATTACCATACCACTCTCCGGGGCCTAAAACTTGTCACAAAGATCACACACACATACCATAAAGATTATCTTGCAAAGCCACATCTCGCTTACCCACACACGCTTGCATAACGCTAAAGTTTTCCAAACAAAAGCAAAATATCTTATATACTTATACAAAACGTTTTCAAAATCTTATAACAAGTGGGGCAACCCCCTCAACATACGTATCATACACTTATTTAACATATATTATACATAATCGTATGCAAGGCTTCAATTCAAGTAGGTTTATAGATCATTTAACTAAAAGAACAAAACCTCGCCTTATCAATGCGCGTAGTGGAGACAAAAGTGAAAATCGGACACCTAAGGAGCAAGCTCGTCCACAACGGGAAGATCCTCTGAACAAAACAAACAACAAGCGACACTCTTAGACTCAACATGAACCACATTGATGCTCGGTAAATGTGTATGCATGTTTATGATGCAAATGATATGAAATGAATTCATATTTAGGTCATATAAGAGCATCCATTGCATATAAAATCATATCTCACAAACGAGGGCATAAAACAAGCCATAAATTCACAACATAAAGCTTAACAAATAATATAACAAGTTAGTCATGCATATAAGTCATAAACGAGACAAGAAAGGCCAAAGAAAAGCAACGAAACAACGAAAGAAACTCCCCCTGGCATCATCTACGAAGTGGGCACAGCCTTGTCCAAAATACACATGAAACTGACATGGCCGTGTCCGATTTAAATTAAATCAGGACCCCAAGTTGAGATTATAACACGGTCGTGTCAGGGTGTAAGGGTTTTTGGACACGACCGTGTCCAACATTCGCCCTTGAAAAATTTTAGGCGCAGCAGTTCGGTTTTTGAAGAGCAAAACAGGGCAGTTCGTGTGCAAGCCTTGGGGAGTCTCTTAGGCCATCAAAGCTCACATATCAAACATGAAAATAACACCAATTCAACATATATTCATGCTATAAAAATCTAGAAATAATATCAGCTCCAAAATGCAAGAAAGCAAGGTAAGAAAGGAATTGAATACATCAAACCATTACATCAAGTTTCTCAAGAATTTATTAATGGAGAATCATCCTAATCTCAACTACCATGAAAGGACAAGCAATAAATGCAATAAATAAGGCCTTAGGAGCAACATATAATCATCAATCCTCAAGAAATTCAAGCATGGATCCAAGAATTCATCAAATTCTCCCAATTAACACTACTCATCAATATAGCCATAACATAACCAAATCTCCAAGGAATTCAGCCCAAAAGCACATAAAAGAAAGGGGAGAGAATTTATAACAACAACATGGACTTACCTTTCAAATTTGGGAAGATTTGGAGGTGATTAGAGCCCAAAAGCACATAAAAGAAAGGGTTTTTTCTCTTCTCTCTTCTCTTCACTTGGAGCGGAACTTGTGGGTTGTGAGAGAGGGATTGGCTCAGTTTCCAGGGGGTTAAGGGCTGAGAGAGAGTTTAACTCAAGGCTAAGGGTCAAGGTTAAGGTTTGGTTAAGTTTAAGAGGGACCCACTAATCAAGGTTAGATCAAAAGATGTACTTTAGGCGTAAGGTGCTCATTTTGGTCCAATTTCGAAGGTTCTAAATGAACTTGGAAAAACATGAGGCTTGTTCCATTGAACCTGAATCGTTGAAACGAGTTCAACGAAGGTGACAGAGTTCAAATCTGAATTCCCCAGCTTAAGATATGCCGCCCGGAACCCAAGGTGCGCTAAATGCTCTTTAGCCTTGTTTAGGTCCCGTCTCTAAAAATGAAAAAAAAAGGGCAAACCAAACAAGTTCCAAAACATAAAACGAGCACATAAATGAGTCCATAACTCACGTAATTAGCACATATCAAGAATTTACAAAAATCAGAATTAAATTTGGATCCAAAATGAGCAAAATACGAGGCAAGAAAGTTTAAACGTTCAAAATCATCAAATTCATATTAAAGCAATTAAATGCGAATAACTTCAAATATTCACGTTAGCATTTAAATATCACATAATCACATAAGAAAATAATTAAATCATGTACATTTTAGATTACCTAAAATTCCGATCGGTTGGGATGTTACATTGATTGAGAGATGGGACGTAGGAGGATCGTATCTCACATATGTCAATGGCTTAAAGGTTCTGTCGAATCGAGACATTCTTATTCAGCTAGGGGTTAAACACCTGTTGCTAGACTATGGTCGTTTGATCTGTGGACTAATAATTAATTAATTAGGGTCACTGCTAATTGAATTAAGAACTTAGAGGGTCACACACAACAACCCTGTCACGTGGGTTAAGGCTTGAATCGATTAAACGAGTTGATCGAACCATTAGAAGAATGGTGGGGTCCACACGTGTGGAACACGTGTATGACACGTGTCGTTGTGACACGTACAGTCACGTCTGTGTATGTATATATATATATTAAATAATTAATGTGTTAATTATTTAATGGACTTTGATTTAATTTTGAATTAATATTAAAGTCCTAATTTGGAGAATAAAGTCTAATAAATAATTAATTATGAATCAATTATATTATTAGTCTTCAAGTTATTTATTGTAAAATAAATAAAGTAAAATTAAATGTCTAAAAGAGTTAGACTAGATTTTTGCTTTCAAAGTTGATCAAAAGGAGACTTTTGGTCAAAGTAAGAGACTTGGTCTCCAAGCAAGATATTCCTTTCCAAAAGGAGTTTGGAATCCTTTTCCACAAAGGATAAGGGGTTCGGACCCTAGCCTTACAAATAGAGCGGTTCGAACCCCATGGGATGATGATACACAGTTTCTCCTTCTCTATAATTATACACTAAACCCTAGAGCCTAAACACCAAATATAGAACTAGCATCCTCCCTATTCGGATCGTGGTCGCGGTTGGTGGACTAATTCTGTAGAGGGCTACTATCGTGAAGTCTTGAAAGATTCGAAGGAGATTTTGGGGATCAAACCGCGTGAAGAGAGTTCTTGGGCGGGTAGAACGTGTCAAGAAAACTACTATCTAAGTGAGTTTTTTTATCTCTACGAATTTGGGAATAGGAATTGCAAGATTCGATCCTTGCTTAGTTGGATTTTTTTTTTTTAAATTTTGGCTGTGTTTCTGTTCGTTTTCCCAACACAATCCTCACCCCTGAAGAGAATCTGTCCTCAGATTCTAATCATGATTCGGAATAACTCCGGGTAATATTTCTGTATCTTTTCCTTGGTTTCCCAGGTCTATTCCTCAATCCTATGTCCTTGCCATAAGACTTTAACTAGGGAGGATTTCTTATTCCTCGTTCTTGGATTTTTTCTATTCAAGATTTTGGCTGGCCTTACTTCATGGTTTTAGTTGGGTTCTAAGAGCATTTCTTCCACATGCAAGATGTGAGGCTGATCCGCAAAATACTTATGAAGTTAGGGACACATAAACACATTGTGTATTCAAGTGAGGTTTGCTGGACAGTCTAGGCAATAAACAACTGGTTCGATGTGTTGTATAATCTTAAAAGATCCTATGTACTTGAGACTCAATTCTCAAAAGCGCGTAAAACTTTTTCTCAGTGATGCTTTTGAGAATACCTTTTTCGCCTACAGCGAATTCTATTTCCTTCTCCAATCATCTGTTTCTTAACTATCTTAGTCTCAGGCGTATCCCATTATATCGGGAATTTACACTCTCTTCTACATAGGGTTTCATAAGGGATCACTTGAATTGACTCTTTATAATTATTATTTTGAATGTCTAGGGCACCGGTTCACAATAGGTGCTTCAGGTATGTGATAGTCTTTTCTGATTGAGCATCAGTCTAGGAATGTGCGGTTGAACTGAAATGTAGCTTAGTTCTTATCAATCTTTAAAGATTCTGCCACAATTGTAAGGTGAGTTTTGGACCCTTCTTGGAGACTCTTCTAGTTGGCATCCCATGTAATCGCTCTTCTAGTATAATTTTGCTAAGGAACTGATCTTGTTAGTAACCTTGACTGGCAAAAGTACGCCGACTTGGTCAATTGATCAATGATATTTCGTATACCGTCATATTCGCTTTTATCCTTTAATAACCCTGTAATGAGATCCAGGGTAACTTATTCCCATTTCTAGGTAGGGATTGGCAATGGTTATGACTTTCTTCTAGGTTTCTAGTGTCCTGTTTTGACTTGTTGGTAGGTCAAGCACTTCTTGACATAACTAGTAATATCGCATTTCATTTTATTACACCAAAAATATTTCTTAAGAACCTGATGCATCTTGATTCCACCCTGATATATCATATATCATGTTTTTTATGCCTCACCAGTAGGATCAATCTTTGCATCTTGCTCCTCACTCTCGAGAGCATAAGCACGAGCCTGGATCATTGGCCTTTGAACTCCTTTTTGAAATCCGGGGTTCTTGTCGGGATAGGTATCCGCCATATGGTCACCTTTTCCACATATGAGGCACAAATTCAACCTTCTTCGACAATTGTTGTAGGTATGGGTCGGTCCCCCGCAATAGGTACATGGAGGTACATCCGGGCGTGAGTTGGTACATGCCGGTGCCATAGGTAAAGCCTTTGGTCGAGTCGGTGCGGCCTGAGAACCTTGTCCTCCAAACCGAGGCTTTTTAAAAGGACCCTTAGGTGGGGGAGCAACTGGAACCATCGGCCTCTTTCCCGAATTCGATCCGGAACCTCTTCCCATTGGTGCTCTAAAAACCGGATCTTTCTTCTTGAATTCTTCCTCTTGTTCCAACGCCCTTTGCACCGTGTCCGCGAAGGAGACAAAGTTGTGACCCGCCTGGCCATGTCTCAAATCTTGTCTTAGTCCCGTAATGAATTTTCTTGATTTTCTCTTCTCATCTCGGGTGATATGAGGAGCATATTTCCCAAGCCTGTTAAATACGGCAAGATATTGAGTCACCGTATGCGCGCCCTACTTCAAGTCCATGAACTCTTGTTCCTTCCTTTCTCTTACCACCTCCGGTACAAAAATTGTCGAAATTCTCTCTTGAAGACCTCCCAAGGAACTTCCTCTCCATCCACTTCGAGTTTCTCTCTTGTTCTTTCCCACCACTCATACGCATCGCCATCAAGTTGGAATATGGCAAATTGAGCCCTCTCTTGCGTAGTGAACTGTCGGACTCCAAATATCCTCTCCATTCGAATAAACCAACCCTCCGAGATCGTATCATCGATAGAACCAGAAAACCGAGGGGGGTTGTAGCTCAGAAACACCCCATGAGGATCTCTATTATTATGGTTTGGTGGAGGAGTCGGTTGTTCTGCTTGTGGTGGTGGGGGAGCTTGAGCCCTCCTATGCTCAACATAGTTAAAAACTGCTTCCATAAAATTCCCCATATCCATTGGAGGCGCTTGTGGTTGTGGTGTAGGAGATCGATCATGATGACCGTGATGCCCTGGAGATCTCTCACGGTGTCTACGTGGAGGCATCCTGTCCAAGAAACACTGAAATGCATGCTATTTTTAGTTCATGCATGCAAGTGCAAGTATTTCAATCAAAATTCGAACTTTAAAGCACACAAACACGTAAACAATGCATATGCAACACATTGACAAGTTGTTCCTAAAGTCGAACGACTTAACTGACTCGAAGCGACACGAGAGCCCTGGTTTTGGAACCCTAAGAGCTGATACTACATAAGGATGTAGCACCCGAGCGTAAGGTACTACATCCCCCGCACCAAGACCCGACCCGTATATTAAATGGAAGTCCATACACGTGCCAAATCCACGGTGAACGGGGACACAACACACACGCTAAGCTAGGCGGGACTAACCCTTGAACCATTCAATATCAGTACAAAATAAAATCAGAGTGATAATGAAACGCGGAAGCAAGATCAACATATACTATGTACAATGAGCCACCAAGCTCCCAAAATAGATATACAAAATCATTCATGTATCCAAGGCCATACGGCCTACAAAAACATAACGCTACATAACATGAGCATATACAAAATAGGAATAGGAGTATGAGATGCTGAAAAGAAGTGCTAAACATAAATGCAAGACCTAGACGACTTGTATTCCCTCCTAGCACTCCTATACCTGCACAAAACAACTGAAAACAAACCGGGTTCAGTCTATACGAGATCGGTGGGTATAAAACGGGGCATAAGATATAATATTGCAGAAATTAAGCACATACATGCAAGTAATAATCCCGAATGAGGTTTTAAAGTAATTTTCCCAAGTGGGTGAAACAAAAGAAAGCATCATCGAGATTATTACTGTCATTTTTTATCATTAGGGTATTCATGGCCCTGGTGAGGGGGCGTGCACAATCTCCAACCAACACCTTGTGTATTCATAATCAATTATTCATTCATTCATTATCATACATATATCTTTTGTGCTCATACATATCATGATCATAATCATTCATATACCCCTTCTTCCTCCAGGTGGTGGACGGGCTTGCAAGACCCGGCCACCGGTTCATACATAGGCCAATGGGGGTACATTAATCCCCCAAGGGCACTCAGCTCCCATTCCTCGCTAAACCTCCTAGCGAGGGCCGGTATCACCGTAGTTTGGTTGGGACTAGTACATGGGATCCCCGTCAGCCCTTGCTTCCTCGATTAGCCACATGTACTAAGTCCCGGGGCCCGTGCAATCATAATCATATCTCGCCAAAATCATAAGGTAGGGTTTCATAATTAAAAGGGTCATACGTTTGAAATCATTTACCCAAAATGACTCGATTTTTATATATATACTAATTTGGCTTAAATCGTGCACATAAGGGATATATAAGGTTATCATAGCTATTAGAAGAAAAACCCACCTTTTAAAACACAAAAGAAAGGCACAAGCGTCTCAATGCTCGCCCTCATCTCCGACCAAACCCGAATCTGTACAAAAGAAAGGTATGAGACTCTAAATGACCATATATGACACTCGGCAATGAAGTGAATATGATATGAATGCATAAAAGGTCATATTATATCATGAAAATGTTCATGTGCACTATTAAGGAATTTAAACCACATAATCAAACCATTCGTTCATTCATTTCATTCAAATTCATAAATTCATAAATTCATAATTCATATCAATTTAATCTAAGAATTCATTTAATATCCATAACACGTAATATTCATATTTACAATTACAAATAGAATAAATAAAACGTTCAATCAATAATCGGTAAATTAAATATGTGAAATAGTATTCAATTAAATTCTAAAATTGGCATAAATCAAATAATACTTAAAGTACAAAATAAATACATAATATATATATATATATATATATATATATATATATATATATATATATATATATATATTAGGTATGTATTAAGTATAAATATTGCATGAAGTTGTTTATGCATGAAATGCATGCATGCATATTAATTATGTTAAGTGATTTGCATACATATTTGGATATATATATATATATATTTATATCCATCGTAGCACTCATGCATGCATGACACACACACACAACATATATCTATATATATACAGCAATACACACAAGCATGGACATACTAGGCCTACACCAACTCTCCCCATAACTCACGCACCCCCTGCACAACGAAGAACAGCAGCAGCACAAGGTCTGAATCAACACACACACGCAGCAACATAAGAGCAACGAGAAGGAAGAGAAGGACCAACTCAGCAAAGAAAGGAAAGGAGCAGAACGAAGCAGCAGGAAGACAAGGAAAAGGAATAGAGGAACAGAAGCAACACACAATGGCTACCCGCCCCCGGGTAGCCAATCCTTCTCCAACCTCCCCGGCCGGGTAGGGAGTACAGAATGTTTCTGTAACAGGAGTACCCGGCTGGGTACTTCCCAAGAGGAAACTCTCCCCGGCCGGGGAGAGTGTTGCGGCAGTTACAGAAGCAGCGCAGCAACAAAAACGAAAATAGGGGAGGAAAAGGAAGGTTCAAACCAGGCCAAATTCTCACATACAACTTACAACCAAGGCAAGCTAGCATACCAGGA
Organism: Lantana camara; assembly: GCA_037501455.1. NCBI lineage: Eukaryota > Viridiplantae > Streptophyta > Magnoliopsida > Lamiales > Verbenaceae > Lantana > Lantana camara. The sequence continues at coordinate 79,295,391 of CM074856.1, forward strand.
ATGAAAGGCAACAAAATCTCAGTAATTCCAGCAAGAATTACACGCAGTAAAACGGGAAAGAATAACAGCAGTTTCATGCGGGAAAATAGGGGAAGAAACTGGAAAAGAACAGAGCAACCAATGCATGATCAATCAACCAATAACACAACTTCAAATAGGATAAAAAGGAACAACATATGACATTAAAACAAGTTCCAAAAGCTGGCAACAGTCCTTAACGTGAAGGGAGGGAAGATTCAATTTGAAGTTCAAGCCTTTCATAACCATCCATTAATGATATCTCACCAAACTCTTAACCATCAATTAATACAAGCATACTCTGTCATAAATGAAGTAAAAGAATCATATATATATCATCAAAACAAGTCATAGATCAAGGGAAGTCAAGAAATCAACAAAATACATTAAAAACTAACTATTCATTCCAATCTTTAAAACCACATGAAATCTGAGTTAAAATTAGTGATGAAAGGATGAAAATAACCAGAAATTCATGTAAAACATAATCCTAACTCACCTTGTTGATTGGATGAAAGTTGATTGAGATTTGAGCTCCTAAATCTCAAGGGTTGCACAGTTACGGGAAAAACTGGGATGCAGAATCTTTGGATGAATTTTCTGGTTTGTGTGAGGTTTGGTTCGAGATGGGACAGTTAAGGGCTGATAGAGGGTTGAACAAGGGTTAAAAGACCACCAATCATAGTTAATTTGGTTAAGTTTTGATCAAGTTATGGCCATTTTAGTGAAAGGTAGTTGTTTGGATGTCGTTTCGTTTTTCGGTTGGATTTCGGAGGTTCAAATGATTTCGGAAAATTATAAGGCTAAGTTTATTAAAATTGAATCTTCGATACGACTTCAACGAAGTTGACGGAACTCGAATCCGAGTTCCCGAGCTCAAGATATCACGTACGGAACCAAGGGTACGCTAATTGCTCGTTAGCCCCCGATTTTGTTCCACAAATCAAATCAAATTCGTTAACACGTCAAATGAGTTCGAAAACATAAACCGAGCATATAGGCATGTTTATAACACATATATTTACGACCTACTACAATTTCACGACATTTCAATATCATTTCATAAAAGAACGATGCAGAAATATATATAATCATGCACATAATCATACAATTCAAGCATAACAAAAATTAACTAAATAAATTAAATTAAATTTTAAACATAAATTAAGGTCAGCGCAATTATACAAATTAATTAATTAATTTGGTTAAAGTATGATTAATTAGCATAACACTTAGTTAACCATATAATTAACATAAACCACCTAATTAACATTAATCATTAATTTAACAATAATTTAAGATAAGTACTTAAAATAACGAAATATTTTAAAATAATATTAAATTAAAATAAAATATAATAAAATAAAATAATAACAATTTATAATGAAATTAAATATAAAATACGAAAAAATAATTAATTCGCGCAATTTGGTAAACACATACATCGTACCTCTACGTCTGAAAAATCGGGGCGTTACAATGCCCGAATCCGAATCAGAGCGAACGGGAGACAAACACACACGCTATGCTAGGCGGATCTAACTCGACAAACTCAGAGTGTGGAAGCAATTCAAACATTCAGCCAAGATAGCGGAAGCGTTTAAATCAACATTCAAAACAGGTGACGGGTTCAACTAGCATACATACCTAGTCCCGAATCAGTTCATAAACCAACATAATATCTATTAACATCCAAGTACTAGCTTACTAACCCCACACGGGTTTAAGTCTAAGTAGAACATAAACAAAGCCTTCAAGTAAAACATAAGTACATAACATAAATAAAGTATGCGGCAATGCATCCTAATACCAACTAGACTGACAAGTGTTACTCAGAAGACTCACTTCCGCCTAGCTCAAGCCAAAAGGAAACCTGCAAACTAAAAGATAAAATGAGGTGTCAGTCAACTGATTGAGTGAGGGGGCTAACGCACACCCACAATATATATATACAGAGAGCACAGCACAGAATAAAAGGATGAACTCATGAACCAAGGATAGGTGTTGCATACCAAAACATTTCAAAATAACCCAAATAGATATAGATATAAGTTTAGAAATAATTTTTCAGAAAGACTCTATCCCGATTCATAATTCCATAACATAACATAATCAATTGCTCGGCGAGTACGAGCTTCCAACCTCAATTCCTCATAACATAAATCAAAATCAATCCAACCTCTACTCCAATGATGGAAAAGCCACGCGTTGGCCCTAACCATCTATAATAAACCGTCTAAAAATAGACTCACCCTCAAGGGGTAGCGAACCCACAAGAGTCCTCCCCGGCCTTAGCCGAAGGGTCAAGATACCACACCTTCCCTATAGCACGGGTCGCGTGAAGATATCTCAAATAGAACTAAGAAATAGATGAATACCCCGACGGCCCTAACCGTTCTGGGGAATCCATTACCCGCAGCTCTCCAGGATTAGAACCACAACAGATCACAACGGATCACAACAGAACAGATCACAACGGATCACATACGCCAATCTTTCATGGCAATCTTGCTACAGAATCATAACACAACTGAATTTTCCAAAATAGCTTACATATGCCTCAAAAATTGGTTTTTAAAAATATTCCCACGCTGCAGGGATTTAGCCCGAAGGCACCCGCCCACGTAGGAGGCACGCATAAGGTCATAAACATATCATATCCAACACATACATATCTATAGTAAGGTATACTCGCATGCAAGGGTAGAAATCAGCATATAAAATCCATAGGTCTCATAACTATACAAAATCCTAAACCTCACCTGAGAAGCGACTAGATACCAGAACTGACAACACGAATGCATACTCGATCGGTTGTCTCCACCCTGGAGATCACTGTACAGAAAAGGGAATACAGTGTACTCATGAGACAAGACTTAGATATGAACCAAAGAGACGCACGGCAAAACTCAACATGATCATGGTATGCATAAGTGTCCATATTTTGCTACTAATGTGGTGTCGTGATCAATTAAGGTATATCGCTGTACAACAAAGTCATTTTTACATGTAGCAAATTCCAAACATAAGTATAAGAGTAATTCAAATATTGAAAAGGATTTAATGTTCCAAACATGAATCAAAGTCGTATTCTATCCAATAAATTCATATTTAAGCAAGTGTAATTAATGTATTGCTTAGAAACAAGTTTATAAATCAAATAGCGCTTAGCATAATTAGAATTTAACATATGCTTCAATTTCACAACACATATACTCCCACGTTTACAGAAATTGATGTACTAAATTTATTCACATATTAAACTCACTTAATTACTTAGTTCATATAGGTATATATATATATATAACAGTATTCACGCACACACACACACACACACACCACTCCCAAATGATTAAACACCTTTTAATTAATGTAATATACCATATTATTAAACTCCTTTATAGTATATGTAGATGTAATCGGTTCAATATCGACAATTGTAGCATGTATTTGTATATAACATAAGGCATGTACAAGTACAAATTAACATCTTAGAGCAATTCTCACACTCATGCATTAATAGCTTTAGTCAGTTTTAATTAAAGCATATTCAATTCAAGTTACACAATGTATTAATAAGCCATACCACGAGATTGCATGATCATGTATTGAATTGATAAAGCAAACACGTATTGTCATGTTTGGTGTTATGGTTGGAGATTCGCCCCTACTCGCCGGGGTCACATGTTCATGAAATGTTTAAGCTAAAATATTGAAGTAACTGGTTGTAATCTCGGGCAAAGATTGAGTTTCTTGAGTTATATTCCTTTTCACTTCTAAAGCCTTCACCCGAGGCTACACCTTGCATGTGATGTGTGCTATATATATTATTGCCCCTCACTCAGTCTTCGGTAGACTGATACTTCACTTTTCAGGTACCCTTTTGAGCGTGGTCGTGCTAGGCGGGAGTTATTCGAGTCTTGCATTTCCACGGGTCTAGTTTCATACCCTTTTTGTATAGTCTTATGCTAGTTTCATGTTATAACAATGTTCTCACGTTTTGGATACTCGAGTATGTATATCACTAAAGAGATGATAATGTATTGATAGTTAAATTGGTATCTACGTATCTATTCGGTAAATATGGTACCTATATGTATGAATGAGTTATTGCTTCCGCTTCCATTATCATGTTTGCTCTGGTTTTGTTGGGGAGAGTGTCCCGCCTAGCTCGTCATTTTTATTTGTCACCCATTCGCTATAGTTTTGGTTTATGTATGGATTTTCCATTTCATACGTGGATCGAGGCTATAGTGCGGGGGATGTGGTGCCCTGGGGGTTAGGGTGCTACACATAGCCTTGTGAAAATCATCACCTGCTATGTTAGGTGCATAACGGGACAATCTCTCATAATCCGAAATGTACTCGGCCACAGATCTAGATCCCTGCTTCAATTCGGTGAATTCCCTCAATCTTCGAGTACGGGAGGAGGGAGGGATGAACTTATTCTTGAATTCCCGTGTAAATACTTCACAGTTGATCTCTTCTCCAGCTGCTTCCAATACTATCCTTGTGCTTTCCCACCAAGAGTAGGCTTCCCCTTATATTAAAGTAAGGGTGCATCGAGCCTTCTCTCGGGACTCACATGGAATGAGTTCCCATATCCTCTCGACTTCCTTCAACCACATCTCCGCCTGCGCATCATTTCCCTTGAAGAACTTGGGAGGTCTTTGGTTCTGAAACTCCCTAAGTATAACTGAAATAGGTGTCTCTTGTGGTACCGCAGGTGCAGGTGGTGCCGGAGGTGCAGGTGGTACATAATCTCGAAGCCTCTGGTCTATAATGTTGATAACCGAATTAACAAAGGCCTCTACTGGCGGTGGCTGTGGAGGCGGAGGTGTAGGAGTACGATCACGATGATGACGTCGTCCTGGAGATCGATCACGATGTCTACATGGAGGCATCCTGTCAATAAATACTGAAATGCGTGCTAGGCTTAGCTCATGCATGATAATGCAAGTAATTCAACCAAAATCCGCAATTTGAATCAATCAAGCACAAAAGAGATATATATGCAATACATAGTCAAGTAGTTCCTAAGCCGAACGACCTAGACTGACTCACACGACCCGAGAGCCCGGGTTTTGCAACCCTAAGCTCTGATACCACTTAAGGATGTAGCACCCGAGCGCAAGGTACCACATCCCCTCACCATGACCCGGCCCGTATATGAAATGGATTTCCATACAAGTGCTGAATCATAGCGAACGGGGACACACACACGCACACTAAGCTAGGCGGGACTAGCCTATCACTTAAACCCCAATAACCACAACAATCAGAGTAGCAGAGTAACAGAAAAGCGGAAGCAATAAATCATATATCATAAATTGAGCTATATGCTCTAGGTACCAATAGTTATTCCATATATTGAGCTCTATGCTCTAGGTACCAACATTTAAGTTCACGGGAGTTAAATCTTAATACAAGTACGCTCCAAATCATAATCAACATTCATATGCCATCACGGCCCAAAATAACATTTTAATAGAATAATCAAAAGTTCGAGTATGCAAGTGTGACACCAAAATACAAGTGCTAGAGATGAATGCAAGACCTAGGACTCGTATTCCCGCCTAGCTCCCTCAACACATGCACAAAACAACTGAAAACCAAACGGGTTCAGTCCAAAAGGGACTGGTGGGTATAAAACGGGGCATAAATAGTTATGTATGACAATAATTAAACAATCACATGCAAGCTATAATCCCAAGTGAGGTTTTAAAGAATTTCCCCAAGTGGGTGAATAACAATCAGCAAAAGGGATTATAACGAATCATTAACATTAGGTCATTTTTGGCCCGGCGAGTGGGCGTGCATTATCTCCAACCAACTCCTCGTGTAAATCATTTAAACATTCATTCATTCATTCTCTTCATGCAATCATTCTTTTGTGCACATTCATTAACATTTACACCTTCTTCCTCCAGTTTGGTGACGGGTTTGCAAGACCCGACCACCCATTCATTGACCAAAAGGGGAACATGACTCCCCAGATGGCACTCAGCGTCCATTCCTCGCTAACTCCTAACGAGGTCCGGTTATGCCGTTAATTGGTGGAACTAATGTGAGGGATCACCGTCGGCCCATGCCTCCCCGGATAGCCACTCACACTAAGTCCCTGGGCCCTATTCGTGCATAACATTCATTCTTTCTTTCTCGCCAAAACATTTGGTAGGATTTATAAAATAAGGCTTTACGTTGCAAACATTTACTCATTGAAAATGACTCTCTCTATATATATACATTTTGGTCGAAAACTTTCCACGTTAAGGTATTTATAGGGTCATATAGCTAAGTAGAAGAAAAACCCACCTCGAACGGCAAAAGAAGAACGCACGAGCCTCACTGACCGGCCTCGTCTCCAAAGGAATCAAAATCTTTGCAAAACATGTGAATTGAGACTCAAATGACCAAATAAGACGCTCGACAATGCCATGGTTATGATATGAACGCCTAAAACAAATATAATGGACATGTTCATGTGCACTATTAATGTCCTAAAACATATAACCGATCATAACTTTCACACTTTCATTCTTGCATTTATAGAACAATCATAAACATAGCTAAATTGAAGTCACGTTCAGTATAATCCACAAATACGAGCCACGCATGCAATTCAACAAGAAAAGAGACTTCTCAAGGCTGCCAATTCAAATGACACGGCCGTGTTGAGTTTCAAAGGGAAATGGACACGGCCGTGTCCGAGGTTTAAAAATCAGAAAATTCAAAGTCGAGGGCTTGACACGGCCGTGTTGAGTTTTCAAAGGATTTGGACACGGCCGTGTCCGAGGTTAAAATCTGAAAAAATTTAAAGTCCAGAGCCCAACATGGCCGTGTCCATTTTCAGTTCAAAGCTGACACGGCCGTGTCAGCTCATCGTTTTGAAAGAAATAACAGAGCAACAGCTCTATTACGCGAGGGAAAAGCTTAAGGAAACAGGGCAGCCACCAAGAAGCTCTCCAACAACACTTAGACATGATTTTAATCCATATTATTCATATACAACATGCAACTCAAGTAAAAACACAAGAATACATGCTTGAAATTGGGCAAAACATCATCAATTCACATAATCACAAACATGGAGCTTCAAGCTCCTCCAATGGCAACTCATGCTATAGTCCACCAACATGAAATCTATAGATATAAAAATGATAAGGAAGCTCCAAATATCAACTTTCATGCATCAAACCTCACTTTAAACCAAGGAAAAAATATAGGACCAAGAATTCATATCATTTATTCATTTCAAGCTTTTCTTCAAACCACATGATTCTCCATCTTAAATCGAGATACAATCGGGAGAAAATGGAGAGGAGAACAAGGAGAAAACAATACATATCCTACCTTGGAAGAAGATGGAGAGTTGGATGGTCTTGAGCTTAAGGTTGGTTTGATCAAAACAAGGGTTTCTTTGAAGTTCTTCCTTGCTCCTTGCCTTGGCTGATTTTGATCGATCAAAAATGGGTAGGAGGGGTAGGAATGCTGATATCTAGTGGAGAAATGGGTAGGATACGGGTTGGTCCAAGTCCAGTTTGTAACGCCCCAGTTTTTCAGTTATAATAATGTGGCGTATTTGTTTATAAATTGCGCAATTTAATTATTTAATTATATGATTAATTGTTTATAAATGTTTATATTTGATTTAAACTATAAACTATCGTTATTTTAATTTGATTTATTTTATTTTTACTCTGGTAGTTAGTGTTTAAATTCTCAATTAGGGTTTCATGTTACGTTAACTATTTCGGTAATTTCGTTAATTAATTTCAACATGTTATAAGTTGGCTTTAAATTTATTTAATTTGGAATTCAAGTTTTAGTAATGAATTTATAACGTTATGAATTCGTTCATGCGCATGAGTGTTCTATTTGTACTTCGTTCATATATGTAAGGATATCGGATTGGTATGGAAATTTAGTATGTCGTAAATATGTGTGATATGAGCATGCCTATATGCTCGGTTTATGTTTTCGGATTCATTTGACGTGTTAACGAATTTAATGATGGTTGTGGAACCAAGTCGGGGGCTAATGAGCAATTAGCGTACCCTTGGTTCCGTGCGTGATATCTTGAGCTCGGGAATTCGGATTCGAATTCCGACACCTCCGTTGTCTTCGTATCGACGATTCGGAGACAATGGAACAAGCCTCATACCTTTTTGAGATCATTAAGACCTCCGAAATCCAATCGTAACAAGCAACTCGTGCAAGAAGAACTCCTTTTGTTGACTAGTCTTCATGCTTTAACCATGACTCTTGTACCTTGAGTTAACCCCTTTCTCTTCCCTTTAACTCTGGAAACCGAGCCAAATATCTCCATTCTCAGCTGCAACTGAAACGAGAGAGAGACGAAGAGGAGAAGAGAGAAAACCCTTGGCCATTTTTATGGTTTTGGAGCTCAAACCACCACCTTTCTCTCCCACATCTTTAAGGTATGAATGTTTATGTCTTCTCTAATCTATTATACTTGATTTCATCTCCTTACCACATGATTTGGATCAGATTTGTTTAGGGTTTGAGGGATGAGTTTGATATGAACTTTTAGGGATTTTTGTTCTTGTGACCTATTTGCTTGTGTAGCTGATTTCCTTGCTTGTAAATGATTATATGAGCTTGTTTCTTGGCCAATTCCTTTCCCAAGAGATATTATATGATGTTAGGAGGATTTCATCTCTTGACCCTTTAATGAAATTATGAGATATGGAGCTTCAAACTTGGTGATCAAACTACTTCCCCTGTTCTTCGAACTGCTTTGTGAATTTTGTGTTGTTGCTTGATCAAATGGTCTCCATTTCGTGTGTAATTGCATGGAGTTGATGTACACTCATTGATCTATATGTTAGAATTCATGTTTCAAGTATTTGGTTCTACTTGAAGCCTCAAAACCGAAAGACATGGCCTGTTTTTATGCATGCTTCATGACAGAATTGTTGCTGTTGCGTTTTGTAACTTGTTGGTCATTCTAATGTGCTTTAAATTGTGCCATTTTGCATATATATGATGTATATTAGTTTTTTAGTATGTTATAATGCATTCCCCAAAGTTTCAGATCCAAATTCAACCCCTAAGTACTTGATCAAGGCATGATGGAATCATTAGGGCTCATATGTGCGATTTTGGTGACCCAGTTTTGTTGTAAGGATTCGTTGGCCTTAATGTGTGATTCAACCTTTTCACTCTAAATGAAATATGTTCATTACATGCCAAATATGTTGTATATTAAGTTTCATAGCATTTGGAGTTGGTTTGGTATGCCTTTGGATTGAGTTTGTATGAGTTTAGTTTTGCCGGTAAAACTTTGTGAGCGATTAAGTTCTGTACCGTGACACCCCCGTGTCTCATTTACACATAAGTGTGAGACACGGGCGTGTCACACATTCTGGGCAGCTCTGTACTGAGCCACGGTCGTGGCTCAGTTTGGCTAGGGTTGGTGACACCCCCGTGTCCCTTCCCTTGCGCAGTCCTCGTTACTTCCTTTTCGGTTTTTGATTTGTTTCCCCTCCTTAATGACTTGATCTCCTTTTGTGATGAACTATGAACTTGTTTTACTATATTCTACGAGTATTGTGGTTTAATTTCATGGCATTTGGATGTGTTATAGGCATGCTTTTACTTAATGCCGTTTATGTGTGTTTATATGTCGTTTATGAATCGCATAACTTATTTTCTATATCATATGATTTCTTCTTGTTGTCAAACCTTGGATATATGCTATGTTATGTAATATGAAGTATGTAGTAGCATGTTGGGAGAGCTTGAACATGTTCTATGCTCCTATTTGAGTTCTTGAAATAAATTGATTGGAGATATGAATTGATGAATTGAATGAAAATGAATGAATAAGTGAATGACGTGGTTATATGATTTGAATGCCTTAATAGTGCACATGAACACTTTCATGACATAATAACATCTTTATGCCTTCATATCATGCTTGAGCATTGTCGTGCGTCATATTTGGTTCATTTAGAGTCTTGAGTCTCACGAACACGTCTTGTTGTCTTTTGTACAGTTTATCTCCAGGGTGGAGAGCTTTTGATCGTTCAGGCACTTGGTACTCGTTCCTTGTTTCTTCACGGTTCAGGTGAGGGTGGTTTTGTTTTAGCTATGTAACAAACCCTACAACCCTTATGTGAAAAGCTTTGGCCAAAACCTTATGATTATATATATATATATGGTTTTCAAACGAAGTTATCGAGTAAATTCTTCTGAATTATACGTATGAGCATATATAAGCTTAAAAAAATGGTTTTGTAATGAGGCTATGCTCCAAACCGTGTATCTTCATGCTAGCTACGGATTCGGATGACACGGAGAGGTACGTATATAGCATATGCCGAGTTACACGATAAAATATGATTTCTTATAGTATGTATCCTATGTATGTATTGATATGTTTGGCGAGACACATTTATATTTCTGATTGTTCGGGCCCAGGGACTTAGTATATGTGGCTAACCGAGGAAGCAAGGGCTGACGGGGATCCCATATACTAGTCCCAACCAAACTACGTTGATACCGGCCCTCGCTAGGAGGTTTAGCGGGGAATGGGAGCTGAGTGCCTTTGGGGGATTCATGTACCCCCATTGGCCTATGTGTGAACCGGTGGCCGGGTCTTGCAAGCCCGTCCACCACCCGGAGGAAGAAGGTTGGTTATGATTTATACTTATGCTTATGTATATGTTATGATTTGATTATGCACCGTGCGGGAAAGCCGGGACACGGATTGCCCAAACGAATATGATTTATGATATATGGTCTGCATGTATTATGATATATTGCATGAACACCTAATCAACATATTAATGATATTTGTCGTACACGATCGAAGTTTGGTTGGAGATTGTCCACGCTCACTCGCTGAGCCTTATATTTATGTATGATTTATGAATGTAATGAATTAATATGATTAGTCATAAAATCCGAGCATTGATTAGTCATTCTCTTGCCCTTTTGGGAACTAAGTTCAAATAAAACCTTGTTCGGAATTTAAGACTTGCATGTGCATGTTTTTATATATATTTATCGCTCCTGCTCACTCAGTCTTCTAGAGACTGACCCCTTTCCCTCCCCAAATTTTTTTAGTGTGCAGGTTTGATTTTGGAGTTTCGAGCTAGGCGGAGGTGTTTGGAGTCTTTAGGTGGGTCGAGTTAGGTTAGGAGAGTCTCTCCACTCATTCATGTATTGGATTTATGTTTGATTCGATTCTGCAGTATCATGAACTTGAATAATTATGTAATTGTTATTGAATTTATTTTGTTGGACTGTATTTATGAGTTCAAAAGAGGCCTGAAGAGCCCAAATTCTGCTTATGGTTTGTATGTTTGAATTTTGGACTGTGCAATGCATTATACTTTGGTTGATTGGTTATCATTGCAGGGTCTAGTTCCGCCTGGCTTAGGAAGGTTTTCTGTTTGTCTCCCGTTCGCTAGGGTTTGATACGGTTGCGGATTTACCATTTCGTTACTTGTGTTGAGCCTTAGTGCGGGGGATGTGGTGCCTCACGTGCGGGGTGCTACATCCTTAAGTGGTATCAGAGCCCGGTTGCAAAACCGGTGTTCTCGTGTCGTGTGTGAGTCAGTCTAGGTCGTACGGCTTAGGGACTATATGATAATGTGTGCATTGCATTGATCTTGAACATAAATTTGGCTTTCCCTTTTGAATTTTGTGGGACTATCTGTTGCATTTACATAAGGATCCTTGCAATAATTGTTGAAAAGGTGTCATGAGCATGCACTAATCGCATGCATCTACTCTTGAAATAAGCTGTAATTTATAGATTATGAAGATAATATCAAACCACGGCCAAGTTCTATGATCACAACAATCTATTACAATTCCTTCGGAGGCACGGAAGATAGGAAGGATGCCCGGGGAGGAATGTGGAGAATGCTAGTTGTGTGGCTTTGTAGACTGAGTTGCAATTAACGGTTGGGATTCAGAATGGGAGGTTCGACCTTGGCGATGCGATGGCAGAGGAACATTTGGGGGAATAGGAATAGGAGTTAATCAAGGGATGGTTGTGACTCAGAAGAACAACTTATGTGAATCCACTACTTGAAGTGCATTAATTGGATTCAACAGGATCTTGCAACCTAAGGAATGAAGGGAACAAAACCTTGAAGATGTATTGGTCCCGGATTTGGATCATGGAAGAGGTACTAATAATTAAGAGGTGTAGAGATAACAGGGGTCCGGTAGAGGTTATGCATCAAGGGTCTACAAAGAAGGAGTTCGAACTAAGCCTAGTGATTAGAAGTCGTGTTCTAGAAGGCAAACATTTGGCTAAACACAAATAGAAGGAAGGTGGCGATATGGAGAACAGGATTTGAGTTCATTTTTCCAAATCCAAGCTGAATTGTCATGTGTGAGGTTAAATTGGAAGATATGGAGCAACAAATAGAAACGGGAAAGAAAGGAAATCATGCGCTCAAGTATGAGCAATTGGAGGTGAATTAAATTCACAAAGGATAAGCACGGAATTCTTGATCGAGGTGACGATTAGAAGTAAAGGTCGAATTTAGAGAATAGATTGGATGCTAACTCCTTGGAAGTGGAAGATACAAGTTGATTTATAAAGATGCATGGGAATCTCGAAGACCGTGGGAAAGGCAAGGAATAATTACCAAGTCAAAGTAACCGCGGGACTTGGAGTAGCAAGGAAAAGCTATCGAGCTAACTACTTACCCCATTGGTGACAGGTTCCAAAGCATTCATAGCACGTGCATCATATTTTGCATTAATTATTTATTCTTTTGATCTTATGTTATCCATGCATTTCTAATTGGTTTCGTTGCGCTAAGGTATTGTATAATTACTTGATGTAAACGTGACCCAGGCATTGTTATTTTAACCCAACATGCATTTTAGTGTTTACTTGATAGGAAGTCCTTCCGCTTCAACTATTAAGTATCAGTTCAACCGAGCTGCATCTGAGTTATGAGGAAGGTGAATTTGGGAAATAAGAACTTCCATTGAGGGATAGGTTAACGGAAACAAGAATTCAGAAGGAGTTTCGAACATCAAGAGAACTGGGGAAGGAGTTGAAAGGCCAAATGCTTGATTTCTATATCAGTTAAATTTCACCTAATGGGATTTACTCATCAAGAATTTCGATAAAAGAAGAATCAATGGAGTTCAACCGGGACAGTAGAAATTTAAGGGGGAGAGCAAACCGAGGGACAAATTGGACGATTGAAAGGGTGCTCGAAGAAATATTTTAGTGGGAATAACGAAATTGCAAATTAAGGAAGACATGGAAGTCCTATTAGTGATGATCAGAGATAACTAAGGCGGCTTGAATGGTTAAGTTGTTAAGAGGAGAACTAAGTTATTAAATTCGGGTTGAAGTCCATCATTAGGAATAAAGGAAATGGTGTGGAGAATATTCTTATGTGTAGAATATGGATCTGGGGATAACAAAATTATAATGGAGTTTCTGTGATCCCTAAGTCAGATTTGACAAGAGAGAGAGTCGAATCCAGTTAGCATATAATGAAATGATGGCGATCAAGAGTAATCCAATAAAGTATAAAGCGGGTTCAATAATGACAATATTATCAAGTCTTCGGTTAGTCCCACGATAATTCGGAAGAAACCAAACCGGAGAAGATGATCATTGGAGGGTTTACATCGAACTTCCAGAGTCATCAAGAACATTCTATCTTCGATTCAAGAAATGTGGGGCCAGATACCGAATATAGCCTTAAGGGGTTAAAGAGTATGAATAGATAACATGGACGGAAGATGGAAAAGGATTCGTGTTCAGGTAGATCTTAATGACGAATACCTCAAGGTAGGGATTGAGTCGTCAAGGTTGTCAGGAGTAGTTATCCTTGAGGGTATTTTAAACTCCGATATGGGTAAGATAGTAGCTATGGACCTAACTTCGAGACGGATGGTCTAAGAGCATTCGGGAAGCCAAATTCGGTTAATTAAAAAGAGTTGGTTGGTCGAATGAGGGTTAAAGGAAACGGTGAAGACTGGAAACAGTACAAGTAAGAACGGATCTAAGAATATAATCCTTAAAGGATTTATCAATTGCTTCACCGAGGAACCTTGAAGAGGTTCAAGACAAGCCGACCACTGAGCTATCTTCAGGACAGATCATGCACTGGATAACCACAACCCACAACTTTAAATTTTGCAACTACGGTGAACGGTACCTATAGCATCCATGATACATGCATCCATGCAAATTTAATTCAAATAATTTCTTTGTTATGTGTTCCGATTTCTTATCGTGATAAATTATTTGGAGTAATTGTTGACCAACGTGGGATTTTACGTGATTTTTTAATTTTGGTTTTTGTGTGTGTTGCTTGGGAGTATTGGAGACTCCCTTGCTCTTATTTTTGTTTGAGAGACGGGGTACTCTCTTTGCTTGCGAGAGACGGGGTTCTCTCATTACTGCTCGAGAGACGGGGTTCTCTCCTTGTTGCTTGTGAGAGACGGGGTTCTCTCATTGCTGCTCGAGAGACGGGGCTCTCTCCTTCTTGCTTGTGAGAGACAGGGAATCTCTTATTATTTGATTTCAAGCGTGCTTTGAATCCGAGGGCGGATTCTTTTTAAGGGGGAGAGATTGTAATGCCCCAGTTTTTCAGTTATAATAATGTGGTGTATTTGTTTATAAATTGCGCAATTTAATTAATTAATTATATGATTAATTGTTTACAAATGTTTATATTTGATTTAAACTATAAACTATCGTTATTTTAATTTGATTCATTTTATTTCTACTCTGGTAGTTAGTGTTTAAATTCTCAATTAGGGTTTCATGTTACGTTAACTATTTTGGTAATTTCGTTAATTAATTTCAACATGTTATAAGTTGGCTTTAAATTTATTTAATTTGGAATTCAAGTTTTAGTAATGAATTTATAACGTTATGAATTCGTTCATGCGCATGAGTGTTCTATTTGTACTTCGTTCATATATGTAAGGATATCGGATTGGTATGGAAATTTAGTATGTCGTAAATATGTGTGATATGAGCATGCCTATATGCTCGGTTTATGTTTTCGGATTCATTTGACGTGTTAACGAATTTAATGTTGGTTGTGGAACCAAGTCGGGGGCTAACGAGCAATTAGCGCACCCTTGGTTCCGTGCGTGATATCTTGAGCTCGGGAATTCGGATTCGAATTCCGACACCTCCGTTGCCTTCATATCGACGATTCGGAGACAATGGAACAAGCCTCATACCTTTTTGAGATCATTAAGACCTCCGAAATCCAACCGTAACAAGCAACTCGTGCAAGAAGAACTCCTTTTGTTGACTAGTCTTCATGGTGGGACCCCATAACACCTCTTAACTTAACCATGCTTTAACCATGACTCTTGTACCATGAGTTAACCCCTTTCTCTTCCCTTTAACTCTGGAAACCGAGCCAAATATCTCCATTCTCAGCTGCAACTGAAACGAGAGAGAGCAGAAGAGGAGAAGAGAGAAAACCCTTGCCCATTTTTGTGGTTTTGGAGCTCAAACAACCACCTTTCTCTCCCAAATCTTTAAGGTATGAATATTTATGTCTTCTCTACTCTATTATACTTGATTTAATCACCTTACCACATGATTTGGATCAGATTTGTTTAGGGTTTGAGGGATGAGTTTGATATGAACTTTTAGGGATTTTTGCTCTTGTGACCTATTTGCTTGTGTAGCTGATTTCCTTGCTTGTAAATGATTATATGAGCTTGTTTCTTGGCCAATTCCTTTCCCAACCGATAGTATATGATGTTAGGAGGATTTCATCTCTTGACCCTTCAATGAAATTATGAGATATGGAGCTTCAAAGTTGGTGATCAAATTGCTTCCCCTGTTCTTCGAACTGCTGTGTGAATTTTGTGTTGTTGCTTGATCAAATGGTCTCCATTTCGTGTGAAATTGCATGGAGTTGATGTACACTCATTGCTCTATATTTTAGAATTCATGTTTCAAGTATTTGGTTCTATTTGAAGCCTCAAAACCGAAAGACATGGCCTGTTTTTATGCATGCTTCATGACAGAATTGTTGCTGTTGCGTTTTATAACTTGTTGGTCATTCTAATGTGCTTTAAATTGTGCCATTTTGCATATATATGATGTATATTAGTTCTTTAGTATGTTAGCATGCATTCCCCAAAGTTTCAGATCCAAATTCAACGCGTAAGTACTTGATCAAGGCATGATGGAATCATTAGGGCTCATATGTGCGATTTTGGCGACCCAGTTTTGTTGCATGGATTCGATGGCCTTAATGTGTGATTTAGCCTTTTCACACTAAATGAAATATTTTCATTACATGCCAAATATGTTGTATATTAAGTTTCATAGCATTTGGAGTTGGTTTGGTATGCCTTTGGATTGAGTTTGTATGAGTTCAGTTTTGCCGGTAAAACTTTATGAGCGGTTAAGTTCTGTACCGTGACACCCCCGTGTCTCATTTACACATAAGTGTGAGACACGGGCGTGTCACACCTTCTGGGAAGCTCTGTACTGAGCCACAGTCGTGGCTCAGTTTGGCTAGGGTTGGTGACACCCCCGTGTCCCTTCCCTTGCGCAGTCCTCGTTACTTCCTTTTCGGTTTTTGATTTTTTTCCCCTCCTTAATGACTTGATCTCCTTTTGTGATGAACTATGAACTTGTTTTACTATATGTTAGGAGTATTGTGGTTTAATTTCATGACATTTGGATGTGTTATAGTCATGCTTTTACTTAATGCCGTTTATGTGTGTTTATATGTCGTTTATGAATCGCATAACTTATTTTCTATATCATATGATTTCTTCTTGTTGTCAAACCTTGGATATATGCTATGTTATGTAATATGAAGTATGTAGTAGCATGTTGGGAGAGCTTGAACATGTTCTATGCTCCTATTTGAGTTCTTGAAATAAATTGATTGGAGATATGAATTGATGAATTGAATGAAAATGAATGAATAAGTGAATGACGTGGTTATATGATTTGAATGCCTTAATAGTGCACATGAACACTTTCATGACATAATAACATCTTTATGCCTTCATATCATGCTTGAGCATTGTCGTGCGTCATATTTGGTTCATTTAGAGTCTTGAGTCTCACGAACACGTCCTGTTGTCTTTTGTAGAGTTTATCTCCAGGGTGGAGAGCTTTTGATCGTTTAGGCACTTGGTACTCGTTCCTTGTTTCTTCACGGTTCAGGTCAGGGTGGTTTTGTTTTAGCTATGTAACAAACCCTACAACCCTTATGTGAAAAACTTTGGCTAAAACCTTATGATTATATATATATATGGTTTTCAAACGAAGTTATCGAGTAAATTCTTCTGAATTATACGTATGAGCGTATATAAGCTTAAAAAAATGGTTTTGTAATGAGGCTATGCTCCAAACCGTGTATCTTCATGCTAGCTACGGATTCGAATGACACGGAGAGGTACGTATATAGCATATGCCGAGTTACACGATAAAATATGATTTCTTATAGTATGTATCCTATGTATGTATTGATATGTTTGGCGAGACACATTTATATTTCTGATTCTTCGGGCCCAGGGACTTAGTATATGTGGCTAACCGAGGAAGCAAGGGCTGACGAGGATCCCATATACTAGTCCCAACCAAACTACGGTGATACCGGCCCTCGCTAGGAGGTTTAGCGGGGAATGGGAGCTGAGTGCCTTTGGGGGATTCATGTACCACCATTGGCCTATGTGTGAACCGGTGGCCGGGTCTTGCAAGCCCGTCCACCACCCGGAGGAAGAAGGTTGGTTATGATTTATACTTATGCTTATGTATATGTTATGATTTGATTATGCACCGTGCGGGAAAGCCAGGACACGGATTGCCCAAACGAATATGATTTATGATATATGGTCTGCATGTATTATGATATATTGCATGAACACCTAATCAACATATTAATGATATTTGTCGTACACGGTCAGAGTTTGGTTGGAGATTGTGCACGCTCACTCGCCGAGCCTTATATTTATGTATGATTTATGAATGTAATGAATTAATATGATTAGTCATAAAATCCGAGCATTGATTAGTCATTCTCTTGCCCTTTTGGGAACTAAGTTCAAATAAAACCTTTTTCGGAATTTAAGACTTGCATGTGCATGTTTTTATATATATTTATCGCTCCTGCTCACTCAGTCTTCTAGAGACTGACCCTTTCCCTCCCCAAATTTTTTTAGTGTGCAGGTTTGATTTTGGAGTTTCGAGCTAGGCGAAGGTGTTTGGAGTCTTTAGGTGGGTCGAGTTAGGTTAGGAGAGTCTCTGCACTCATTCATGTATTGGATTTATGTTTGATTCGATTCTGCAGTATCATGAACTTGAATAATTATGTAATTGTTATTGAATTTATTTTGTTGGACTGTATTTATGAGTTTAAAAGAGGCCTGAAGAGCGCAAATTCTGCTTATGGTTTGTATGTTTGAATTTTGGACTGTGCAATGTATTATACTTTGGTTGATTGGTTATCATTGCAGGGTCTAGTTCCGCCTGGTTTAGGAAGGTTTTCTGTTTGTCTCCCGTTCGCTAGGGTTTGATACGGGTGTGGATTTACCATTCCGTTACTCGTGTTGAGCCTCAGTGCGGGGGATGTGGTGCCTCACGTGCGGGGTGCTACACGGTTCGTTTAAGAAAAGGTTCAACAAGTTATAAGGCCGAGGTTATGAAACGGTTCGTTGTCGAAGGTTCAAATGATACCGAAAAGATACAAGGTCAAGTTCAAAGGATAGGTAACCTCGAAACAAGTTCAATGCGGTTACGGATCTCGATTTCGAGGTCCGGAGCTCAAGATATCGCGAAAACCGTTCAGGGTTGCCTATTATACAATTAGGTCCCTAAACTTTCAAAAAGTGGCAATTAAGCCCAAACTCAATGTCCAATTGAGTCCAAAACATTCAAATATCTTACAATTAAGCCCACGGATTACACGAAACACGTAATTTCACTCAATTAGAACCACACTCACAAAATTCACATTTTCACAAATCCGATCACATATTCATAGCTCATATAGACGATCATAAGAAATTTTAAACAAATAAATCAAATTATAAACAAATTCAATTAACAATTCAAAATATAGAATCATATAATTAAATATAAATGCGCACGTAACACTTAGCTGCATGTGTGAAAACTCGGGGCGTCACACTGGTCCCCAGGTTCCACTCCTGAGCTGGAAAAGCTTCGAGTTGATAGTGTCTTAACCTTTCTCGAGGAATTGCATAAAACATAGTTGTCGTTGTGAAGTTTACTCTCATTGTCTTTACTGAACCTTTCTCGCAATGTCTCGTTGTCATTGGGATCCGTTTGAGTACTGGATTGTTACTTTCATCAAGTTGTTCGACCATTTCCATAAGACGAATAGTTGTCACTGCAGTCAACTTCGATGGAGTCATAAACTCGTCACTTGCAGACCATAGACGGGATAACACGTGTCACACCCACAACAAACAAGAGAGAATCCCATCTCTCAGCACGGAAGGTGAGAGAACCCCGTCTCTCGAGCACAGATTTGAGAGAACGCCGTCTCTCAGGCACAGAATTGAGAGAACCCCGTCTCTGAAGCACAGAATTGAGAGAACCCCGTCTCTTGGCCTAAGTCGGATAGTTTCCAACATCTCCCAACATTCTAGTCTGAGAAAATCCAGCATTTCTCAAACCCCTAGATTCAAGAGAATCCAGCATCTCTGAATATCTAAGTACAAGAGAATCCAACATCTCTCGTGTACAAAACTTAGGAAGAATTCAACATCTTTCCACCACATAAATAGAGAGAATCGTACATCTCTCAAACACGTAAAAAGAGGGAACCTAAGGTCTCTCTTGCACATAAATCCACTCATATATACACACTTCAGAGTAACACTTGATGAAAAGTTTGTGATGAATGTTTGGTGTACCTTGTATAACTGGTATCGGTGTCCCTTGAGTATAGATGCAATGCTCATACCTCCACTCAAGGGGGATTTCACGATGGAATCCTTGTAAAACAAGGTTACATATGTATGTATGTTATATGAGAAGTTAGTGAGAGATTAAGAGAGTTTTAAATCACACAGGCACGAATAGTTCGCATAAGTACATAACTCATTCATTTTAGCAACAGTTCATAGCAAGTAGAAATTTCAAGCTACAAATACTAGATCAGGTATCCAAACTATCACAATTAAACAACAATAGTCATCATTGACATCAAACAAAACAAGGTAAGAGTATTTAATCGATGCATGTATGCAAATGCCATGAATGCTTGGCGTACCGTTAACCGAAGTGTAACAATCTTGACAACAAAGTCGAGATGAAGCAGTAGGAGTTGATTAAGCCGATAATGATCCAACCCTCGTCATCTGAACTTCTTTGTCTTGAGTCTTTTCATAGAGTGGTAACTCAACAAAGCTCGTTTATCACCAAACCCCTTACTAGACCGTAATCCTTGCTCAACTAGAATCATCCTCAGTTTCTCCCAAGAATTTTGATTTATGGGTTAAATCTTAGTCTGCTCATCTTCAAGGAGTTGTCCATGATTCGTTTGTCAATTAGATATTTTCCTCCGAGTTTCGTTGGATGATCGTGGTGCTAAGCACTTCCCAAAGCAATCCATGGCATATAAATATGAAACTTGGATAAAGTCTTTCGGCATGTAAGTGTTCTATTCGCACATCAACAATGTCTTTCATCTCATTTTGAAGAAACACCCAAAGAGCTAACAACCAATCTTGTCTTGTCGTTCGTTAACTCTAAACGGCACCAAAACCTTCAACACTCACCGATGGTTTGTAGCTCGTTGCTTATGTAACATGGTTACCTATCTATATCCCTTGAACTTGATCGGATCTTATTTGATCGGATTCTTCTACATTAAATCGTTTCCATCAACAAGGTGACTACTCCCAAATAAACGAATCATCAAGGAGAAAGCTCATCAAACTCCTTCAAAACGGTTCTACTTGATCAGATTCTCCTCCACTGACTCATTTCCTCAGCAAGGTGACTACGTCCAAATAAACGAATGCTCAAGGTTAAAATTCGTCAAACTTCATCTTCCAATTGACTTTAAGATAGTAAGTCAATATAGCAAATCTCATTCCTTCAACTCTGAACCTTTTCATGAACATTGATCTTGGTAAAGAATCCTTTCATCTTCGAACTATGGTGTGTTTTCGTTTTAGTACCAATAGGTAGTGTTGACGGAGGGAAATCTTAGTGTTGACTCATAGGGTACCCAGAAATTCAAACACTAAATTATATGCATGCGGGTTAAAGATGCAAATGAAATGTAACACGTATATCACGTAAATGCAACAATTAGTTGCAATTTATGAAGCACGTAAAATAAGATGTTGCATAATCAAAGTCATAATGTGAACACAATCATATATTCACGAAATAATTCACGCCGAAGGGTTAAAATATCAAGTCAAACAAATACAATGTGCAGTTATTCTTATGCCGTACGACCTAGACAGACTCAACACGACTCAAGAGCTTGTTTTTGCAACCTAGAGCTCTGATACCACTTAAGGATGTAACACCCCAAACAGAGGATGTCACATCCCCTGCACTAAGACCCAGACCCGGTCATGAAATGGAAGTCCATGCCCGAATCCGAATCAGAGTGAACGGGAGATAAACACACATGCTATGCTAGGCGGATCTAACTCGACAAACTCAGAGCGCGGAAGCAATTCAAACATTCAGCCAAGATAGCGGAAGCGTTTAAATCAACATTCAAAATAGGTGACGGGTTCAACTAGCATAGATACCTAGTCCCGAATCAATTCATAAACCAACATAATATCTACTAACATCCAAGTACTAGCTTACTAACCCCACACGGGTTTAAGTCTAAGTAGAACATAAACAAAGCCTTTAAGTAAAACATAAATACATAACATAAATAAAGTATGCAGTAATGCATCCTAATACTAACTACACTGACAAGTGTGACTCAGAAGACTCACTTCCGCCTAGCTCAAGCCAAAAGGAAACCTACAAACTAAAAGATAAAATGAGGTGGCAGTCAACTGACTGAGTGAGGGGGCTAACGCACACCCACAATATAAATATAGAGAGGGCACAACACAAAATAAAAGGATGGACTCATGAACCGAGGATAGGTGTTGCATAACAAAATATTTCAAAATAACCGAAATAGATATAGATATAAGTTTAGAAACCATTTTTCAGAAAGACTCTATCCCGATTCACAATTCCATAACATAACATAATCAACTACTCGGCGAGTACGAGCCTGCAACCTCAACTCCTCATAACATAAATCATAATCAATCCAACCTCTACTCCAATGATCGAAGAGCCACGCGTTGGCCCTAACCATCTATAATAAACCGTCTAAAAATAGACTCATCCTCAAGGGGTAGCGAACCCACAAGATTCCACACCTTCCCTACAGCACGGGTCGCGTGAAGCTAACTCAAATGGAACTACGAAATAGATGAATACCCCGACGGCCCTAACCATTCCGGGGAATCCATTACCCGCAGCTCTCCAGGATCAGATCCACAACAGATCACAACGGATCACAACAGAACAGATCACAACAGATCACATACGCCAATCTTTCATGGCAAACTCGCTACAGAATCATAACACAACTCAATTTTCCAAAATAGCTTACATATGCCTCAAAATTTGGATTTTATAAATATTCCGCATGTACATTCCCATGTTGCAGGGATATAGCCCGAAGGCGCCCGCCCACGCAGGACACACGTACGTACATTCCCATGCTGCAGGGATATAGCCCGAAGGCACCCGCCCACGCAGGAGGCATGCATAAGGTCATAAACATATCATATCCAACACATACATATCTATAGTAAGGTATACTCGCATGCAAGGGTAGAAATCAGCATATAAAAGCCATAGGTCTCATAACTATACAAAATCCTAAACCTCACCTGAGAATCGATGAGATACCAGAACTGACAAGACGAATGCATACTCGATCGGTTGTCTCCACCCTGGAGATCACTGTACAGAAAAGGGGATATAGTGTACTCATGAGACAAGACTTAGACATGAACCAAAGAGATGCACGGCGAAACTCAACATGATCATGGTATGCATAAGTGTCCATATTGTGCTACTAATGTGGTGTCGTGATTAATTAAGGTATATCACTGTACGACAAAGTCATATTTACATGTAGCAAATTCCAAACCTAAGTATAAGAGTAATTCAAATATTTAACAACATTTAATCTTCCAAACATGAATCAAAGTCGTATTATATCAAATAAATTCATATTTAAACAAGTGCAATTAACGTATTGCATAGAAACAAGTTTATAAATCAATTAGCGCTTAGCATAATTAGAATTTAACATATACTTCAATTTCACAACACATATACTCCCACGTTTACAGAAATTGATGTACTAAATTTATTCACATATTAAACTCACTTAATTACTTAGTTCATATAGGGATATATATATACACATATATATAACAATATTCACGCACACACACACACACACCACTCCCAAATCATTAAACACCTTTTAATTAATGTAATATACCATATTATTAAACTCCTTTATAGTATATATAGATGTGATCGGTTCAATATCGACAGTTGTGGCATGTATTTGTATATAACATAAGGTACGTACAAGTACAAATTAACATCTTGGAGCAATTCTCACACTCATACATTAATAGCTTTAGTCAGTTTTAATTAAAGCATATTCAATTCAAGTTACACAATGTATTAACAAGCCATACCACGAGATATTCTAATTATTCTAAATCAAGAATCCATATTTAAAATCATACATTACAACACATAATTGCATTTAAATTATAACCTGCAGATTTAATTCTTCAAGAGTTGGTGAAATACAAATCCAATTACATAAACCTAATGTTCGATTTATATCATGTATCACGTGGATTCCAATTTAAATAATTACTAGGTCTCTAACAAGGTACAACCAATTACATACCACCAACAAAGACTTGTTCAAATTAAAAGACAATTCAACTAGAATCCAGAAACATAATACCAGATCTGAAGAGGCTTACACAAACGCCTAACAAAAATAAATGTGTTTCGAAAACCTAAAGCATGAAAGTCTTTAAACTCATAATATAATACAGATGACATTGTTTATAACTAATTAGAAGAGGTCCATTCGCATCAGTACCTCAAACCAACAAAAGTATTAAAGGAGTGTATATTAAAGAAATACATGCATAATTGCACCATAATCATAGCAGGTAATATTCTGATCTAATTAAATGCAAACCCAAACCCAAACATGTATACATATATAAGCAGAGGGGTGTCGGATAGTTGTTGGTTACGGCAACACCTGCAAGCAGTTAGAGGAGGGTCGCCGATGACGATAAGCTTGATCGGAGAGGGGGATAGCTTCCGGCTATGGCCGCGACAACTGAATCTGTGGCGGGATTGATGAAGGAGAGTAGGACTCCACTACTACAGGGGTGATTTCTTATGGCTGAATCAAAACGGAGGCCGGAGAAGGTGACCGGGTCTGATAGCGACCATAGAGATCGAAGACTAGACCTAGCAGTTGTGGTCGGATCCAGGACGAGACAGCCGGGGTGGTGCTATGGTGGCTGATTTACAGAGACTCGGCGGTTGAGTGGTGGCGCTACTCTTGTCCTCTGAAACAGGAGAGGGAGAAAGTGGATGCTCGGTGGTGGCGATGGTGATGGCGGGGCGATGGTATGGCCGGTGAAAGTGGTGGCGCGTGTTTAACCTCCTTTCCAGATCTAGGCGATAGAGAGAGAAATGGTTGGGTTGTTGCTGCTTCTTGGATGGGATCCGCAGAGATGAAGGGTGGAAGGAGATGATGGCGGCAACGCGGTGTCTCTACAGAAGATGGAGGTCAGGCGGCGATGCGACGTTGTCGGGGCTGTTGTCAGCGAATGAAGGTGGCCCGCGAGGATGGCTAGAGGCGGTGGTGTGTCGTCGGGAAAGATGATAGACAACTGGGGGGTTCAGCGTGAAAGGGAGGAGAAGAGGCAGAGTGGCTGCTGATCTCTGCGGCTTCTCTTTTAGATGAGGCAGAAGAGAGGTGTGCGGCGGCGAGATGGCGAGGAGCAGGCCAGATTTTCCGAAGGTGGTGTATCGGGAGGATGGTGATGGGTTGTCGGAGAAGGTGGCGGTGGTAGATTCGCTGGTGGTTGGAGATACCCGCGCCGCTGCTGCTGCTATTAAAGACGAAGGGAGGAAGAAGAATGAAATGGAACGCAGACTAGGGCTTCAGGATCTTAAGGGTGGTCTTCTCCCAAAATTGCGATTAAGTTCCTCAAGAATTTACTTGATGCAATTGAGTCCCCAAGTTCCATACAAAGATCAATTAAGTCCAATTAATGTTTAAAAAATTATAAAAGTACCCCCAAGATTTAGAGTAGTGTTCAAATAAGTCCAATCGAGTTTCTCATAATTAGAAATAGATCCCCAATTTTAAATAAATTTCAGATTAGCCCACATAATTTAATCTAAAGAGCAATTAGACACTAAACACATATTTCAATTAAGTTCACATATTTCCATAAGATTGCAATTGAGTCAATTAAACAATTAAAACATAATTAAAGCCATTCAAACACAAGCAGAGTTAAATAAATAACAATCTAATCGCATGAAAACGACATCGTATCTTACTCCGAAAATGTGGGGTGTTACTTTCATGAGTCACTTGTGCAGCCCTAGCGTAAGCCTTGAATCAGTTGTCTAAGGCGACACCCTTTAAAGCTTATACCTAAGACTACAGAATTGGCTCATAAAGTGACATGGAACCTCAAGTCTAAGGATCAATTAATCACATCAATGACTCGTGAGATATTTCCTAATCTGGAAGTTTCCATTTCCTGAAATAGAAACTTCTTTTCCCATTTCGGAATCTTCTCAGATGGGGCACCTCAATGAACTTACTGAAGTAAGCACCCTCATGTATCACGCACGTATCAACTATACACTTTGCACCTCCGTGAAACAAGGTGGTCCTTCTTAAGGGCGTGATCCCACAAGCAAGCCTTAGAGGAATCAGGTTAACATTCCCACTGTCTGTGGGACTCATCGGCTTGGAGTATTTTACTAATCATGACTTATGTGATATAGGGCTCGTTTCATGAACTATTTCACCTAAATGGTAGAGTCCTAAAGTCATCAGGATTAGGGGAGTTGTCATACATGCACAGCTAAAGTAATCGCATACCAAACAAGAGCATATAAAGAAGTGTTGCCTCAATTCGTTATTTTATTCAAAGATTGTATGTGATTACAATAAGGAAAAGTACAAAGCGGATATACAATCGGCTTTCTAGGGCACTATTCCTAACAATCTCCCACTTGCCCGTCAAAGAAATTCTAAAGCTACTCTAAGTCCCATCTTCTGAAGATGACCTTGGACAGCTTCTCGACTAAGGGGTTTAGTAAGTGGATCTACCACGTTCTCCGTTGATACGACCCTCTCAATTTGCAAATCTCCTCTTTGGATAACATCACGGATTAGGTGATACTTCCTCATAATGTGCTTGGTCTGTTGGTGAGATCTTGGTTTTTTTTCTTGAGCAACCGCCCCAGTGTTGTCACAAAACACAATAATGGGGTCTTTCATGCTAGGAACAACATTTAACTCTTGAATGAAGTTTCTAATCCAAATACCTTCCTTAGCAGCATCATTTGCAGCTAAGTATTCGGCCTCAGTGGTCGAATCTGCAGTGGTCGTTTGCTTTGAACTCTTTCAACTCACTGCTCCGCCGTTTAGGCAGAAAATGTATCCTGACATTGACTTAAAATCATGTAAGTCAGATGCAAAGCTTGCATCGCAATATCCTTCGACAGTAAGATCTTTCTGACCTCCGTAAACTAAGAATAAATCTTTAGTACTTTTCAAGTACTTAAGAATATTCTTCACGGCAGCCCAGTGACTATCTCCAGGGTCAAATTGGAAATGACTTGTTACACTAAGTGCATAAGCTACATCCGGTCGAGTAGATAACATTGCATACATCTACCTATTGCTGATGTATAAGGTGTATGAGTCATTCTTTCCTTCTCAAGGTTAGTCTTAGGACACATCTTCTTAGAAAGACATGTTCCTACACTCATAGGAAGGTTCTTAACCTTTGCTGACTCCATATTGAATCTCTTCAATACTTTGTCAATGTACATCGACTGTGATAGTCCTATTAACCTACAAGATCTATCTCAATAGATTTTAATTCCAAGGATATAGGACGCATCACCAAGATCTTTCATCTTTAATTGGTTCGATAACCATAACTTAGTTATTTCATGTCATCCTTCGAATTCCCAATAAGAAGGATGTCATCAACATAAAGTACTAAGAATTGTACTGAGGTCTCCAATTCCTTTCTATACACACATGATTCATTCGAAATTTGATAAAGCCAAACGCTTTGACTGATTCATCAAATCAAATGTTCCAATTCCTAGAAGCCTGTTTCAATCCATAGATTGATCTTTGGAGTTTGCAAACCTTTTGCTTACTCCCACTGAATGTGAAACCTATGGGTTGCTCCATATAAATGTCTTTATCAATATCACCATTGAGAAAGGTAGTTTTCACATCCATTTGCCATATCTCATAGTCATAATATGCAGCAATGGCAAGCATGATCCGAATAGACTTTTGCATTACAACTGGTGAAAAAGTTTCATCAAAGTCCACGCCGAGTCTTTGAGTGAATCCTTTTGCAACGAGTCTTGCTTTATAGGCCGCAATGCTTCCATCAACTCCAAGCTTTCTCTTAAAGATCCATTTGCAACCTATGGGTTTGACCCCACCAGGTAAATCTACCAAGGTCCAAACTTGGTTGGAGTTTATGGAATCCTTTTCGGATTTCATGGCTTCTATCCATTGTTCAGAGTCAGAATCTGAAAGTGTCTCCTCATATGTTAAAGGATCATTATCCTTTTGAGAGATCTCATGGAAGAATCCATACCATCTCTCCGGCTGTCTAGGAGTGCGTTCAGAACGCCTTTGAGGAGGATTTTCGTGTGCATAAAAATTCGTGATTGGTTGTGGTTGATCAGAAGGGGATGTTTCTTCAGTGGGTGGCGTGGGGTCACTTTTTACTTCCTCTAATTCTATGATCTTGCCTTTCTTTTCTTTAAGGAAAGGTTCCTCAATAAAAGTAGCATTTTTGGAAACAAGCACATTTGCTCAGATTAATCATAGAAGTTGTAGCACCCGCAGCGCCAGATTAACCAGATCCCCCGCACCTAGACCCGAACCCACATATGAAATGGATTTCCATACATAAGCCCAAGTCTAAGCGAACGGGGACCTACACGCACACACTAAGCTAAGCGGGGCTAAACCAAACAGATCGCGCGAAACAGATAGATATATAAGCGGAAGCAACAAACAGGATCAAAAAGGAGCTCAATAAAACATATAACTTATAAATATATACAATGGCCACATAGCCCAAAAATAAGGTCAAGTATTTAAGAGTACCATGAGCACAATTCGTATACAACATTAAAAACAAAAGAGTATCCAAAATGCAACAAAGACATATGCAGACTCGACCTAAGCCAACAAGTACGACTCTAGACGACACACTTCCCCGCCTAGCTCGGTCAACCTGAAAGGGTAAAGCAGAGGGTCAGTCTACAATTCGACTGAGTGGGGGGAGGAGGGGGGGGGGGGGGGGGGGGGGCTAATGCACACCCACACATATAAATACGTATATAACATAGCATATATCAAAAGGGGATGATCATAAATCGGGGTAGGGTTTTGCATACCAAAACATTTCAAAGCTTACATAACATACTTAAGGAAATCCTTCCCCAATTTATAATTCACCAATACAAACTTAAGCACATATCCGGCGAGTACGGACCCCCAACATCTCCTCATATCAATATAACATAAAATTCATAATTCATAAATATCAATCCATGTAACACCCGAGCGCGAGGTACTACATCCCCCGCACCGAGACCCGACCCGAATATGAAATGGACAATCCATACCAAGCTAAATCACGGCGAACGGGGACAAACACACACGCTATGCTAGGCGGGACTAACCCTTAAACCATAAAACCAGAGTAAACATTAACGCGGAAGCAATAGCTGATCATAATATGTACAATGAGAATTCAAGCTCCAAAAATAATTCATATACATCATTCACAAGCCGTCACGGCCCAAAACATGTACGCTCCAAAACAATATTCATATACAAAAATCATAAATAGCGTATGCAAGTGTAAGACCAAAATACAAGAGCTAGAGACGAATGCAAGACCTATGACTCGAATTCCCGCCTAGCTCCCCGACACCTGCATAAAACAACTGAAAACCAAACTGGTTCAGTCCAAAAGGGACTGGTGGGTAAAAAAACAGGCCATAAATATAATATACGATGGTACTTAAACAGTCACATGCAAGCTATAATCCCAAGTGAGGTTTTTAAAGAATTTCCCAAGTGGGTGAAATAGAAAAATCATCAAAAGGTATTATAACGATTCATTACATTAGGTCATTATTTGCCCGGCGAGTGGGCGTACATTATCTCCAACCAACACCTTGTGTAGTTTATTAAACATTCATTCATTCATTCTTTTCATGCATAACATTCTTTCATGCACATTCATTAACATTTACACCTTCTTCCTCCTGGTTGGTGGTGGGTTTACAAGGCTCGACCACCCATTCAGTGACCAAAAGGGGTTACATGACTCCCCTAGTCGCACTCAGCGTCCATTCCTCGCTAACTCCTAACGAGGTCCGGTTACGTCGTTAATTGGTGGAACTAAAGTGAGGGATCACTGTCGGCCTATGCCTCCCCGGATAGCCACTCACACTAAGTCCCTGGGCCCCATTCGTGCATTCATTCATTTCTCGCCAAACCATTGGTAGGATTTACAAAATAGGGTTTTACGTTGCAAACATTTACTCTTTGAAACGACTCTATATATATATTCATTTTGGTCGAAAACTTTTCACATTGAGGGTATAGATAGGGTCATAAAACTAAATAGAAGAGAAACCCACCTTAAACGGCAAAAAGGAGAACACAAGAGCCTCACTGACCGGCCTCGTCTCCAACAGGTTCAAACTCTGTGCAAGAAAGGTGAAGTGAGACTCAATATGACCATATAAGACGCTCGACAATGTAATGATCATGATATGAATGTATAAAAGAGTACATTATGTAATGAACACGTTCATTTGCACGGTTAATACATTTAAGTCATATAAACAGCCATTCATTCGTTCAAGGAAGCATTCATAATAATTTCACATTTTATAGCAATTAAATTTAAGAATTCAATTAACGATCATATCAGGTACTGTAACACGTTTATAATTAGAAAATAGACAAATAATTACATTCAATTCAAGAGTGGCAATTAAAAAGGAACATGAAGTAGGTAATAATTTAATTCCATAATTCAATTAAATCAAATAATATTTAATATATATTAAACATATATATAAATATATATATATATATATATATATATATATATATATATATATATATATATACGTACATTATCATGCATGCATAATAACATGTACAAAACATAAATTTCATGCGTGCAAGTATAACATGCATGCACATGCAAACCTAAACAAATAGATATGCATAAACACATAATCATGCATGAAATGTATTACAATTGAAATGAAACATGAAGACAACAATCACTACATGCATACATTTAACTAACCCATGCACACCATCATTACATGCATTACATGCGTTTGTATAAAGAAAGAAAGAAAGACAGCGGCGTAGCACACAACAACCCCAAATTCAATCTCCCCGCCCAGGGAGATATTGTGCTGCAAAAGTCCCCACCCGGGGAGCTTCGTGCAGAAACTTTCTGCACAAAGGCTACCCGGCCGGGCCTTTTCACGGCCAAAATCTCCCCGCCCGGGGAGATCCATTCCAGTGACGATGCAGCAGCAGCAACACAAAGCTTTTTCCCCCTGTTTCTTGCCATGAATTTACAGAAGCAAATAGCACACAACTGAAGCAGTAGAATCAGCAGAAAGACAGGCCAACAAAACTCCGAAAAACTGATTAAAACTGACAGCAACAAGATAAGAAAAAACAGGGCAAAACCATGCAAAAATAGGGCAACAACTGTTCTAATTCGTCCCAACATGTTCAGGTAAGGTAGGCCAGCAAATATGCAGCAAAACAACTCCAAAACAACATACAAATCAGCCCCAAGGATGCTCAAACGTGAGAAGAAGGTATATGTGATCATTTCATGAATTTTCCTCAAAGTGCCATTAATGAAATCCCATGAATACTTCAACTACCACATAATACATCACCATAAATGCAAAGAAGAGGTCAAGAAAATCATATTCACGCTTGGCATCAATCAAATTCCTCAAGAATTGAAAGAGAACAACATAAATGCTCTAAACCTTACTATTCACTAAGTCAGCCATATTCTCATGAAAACATGATCAAAATTGGGGATGAATGGATCATAATGACTCATGATGAATGTATAATACAACCCCAAGCTTACCTTGTGGATTAATGGAAGTTTGGAAGAGATTTGAGCTTGAATCTCCAAGGATTGGCTTGAGCTATGGGAAAACTGGAGAGCAGAGGATTTTTGGCTGATTTTCTCTAAGTGAGGAGGATTATCTAGGTTTGGGGTGATTAATTCCAGTTAAAGGGTTGACTTAGGGTTCCAAACCATCAAACCATGGTTAATTTGTTTAAAGTTTGAATGAGTTATGGTCATTTTATTAAACTGTGGCAGATTTGGTTTCTGTTTCATGTTTCGGTTGAATTTTGGAGGTTCAAATGACTTTGGAAAAATATAAGGCTAAGTTCACTAAACTCGGATTTTCGTTGCGAGTTCAGCGAAGTTGATGAAACTCGAATCCGAGTTTCCTAGCTCAAGATATCAAATATGGAACCAAGGGTGCGCTAATTGCTCGTTAGCCCCCAACTTGGATTCCAAAATCAAAATAAATTCGAAACTCATGAAAACGAATCCGAAAACATGAAAGGAACATATATTCATATTCAAGACACGTATAATCCAACATATTAAATTTACACGAAATTTCGGTATCAAATCATATAAAAACGAAGCACGTTTATATCACTCATAAGCAAAGCATTTAAATAAATCCATACATTTCATAATAATATGAAATTTTAAATTCATATATAAATGAAAATAAAGTCAACGAATTGAAATGTAATTTTAATATTAATTAACAAAGCTGGATTTCATATTTACTTAATAACAATTCCACGCATTAACATATAAAATTAAGATTAATAAAACTTAAGATATAATAATTAACATTTTAGTATAAAATTAAATATACAAATCAGTTATAAACAATTAATTAGCGCAATTTGGTAAACATATAAGTCATACCTATAAGGCCGAAATATCGGGGCGTTACAACCTCTCCCCCTTAAAAGAATCCGTCCTCGAATTCACTGATTGCCCGAAAACAACTCTGGATGAAATCTTTTCATCTTATCCTCCGTCTCCCATGTAGCCTCTTCCGTTTTGTCATTTCTCCACAAGACTTTAACTAGTGGGATTTTTCGATTTCTTAGTTCTTGCAATTTTCGATCCAAAATCTTAAACGGTTTCTGAACGAAGGTAAGGTTAGGCTCAAGTTCCACTTCCTCAACGTGTAGGACTTCGGATTCATCTGGATATTATTTCCAAAGCTGAGAAACATGAAATAGATTGTGAATTCCTGTCAAACTCGGAGGTAAATCTAAACGGTAGGCCGTATCTCCAATTTTCTCCAGAATCTCATACGGTCCTAAATACCGAGGATTCAATTCCCCTCCTTTTCCAATCCTCGAGAATCCCTTACGAGATGAGGCTTTCAAGAATACCCTATTACCAATCTCAAACTTAAGATCTTTTCTTCGGTGATCGACATAGCTTTTCTGTCCGTCTTGGGCTGCTTTTATCCGTTGTCTGATTATTTGTACCTTATCAATTGCCTCTTGCACGGCCTCAGAGGGTTTTTCCTTTTTCTCCCCTCGTTTTACCCCTTCCTGCTTGGTCCAGTTCCACTCTTCCAAATCAAAGAACAACGGTGACCTGCATTTCCGTCCGTAGAGAGCCTCATATGGAGCCATTTCTATCGATGCTTGAAAGTTGTTGTTATAGGCAAATTCAATCATAGGCAATTGCTCGTTCCACGAACTCGGAAAATCCAATGCACATGCTCTCAACATATCCTCCAAATATTTAATTAATCTCTTTGATTGCCCGTCTGTCTGAGGATGGAAAGCTGTGCTGAATTGAAGCCTTATTCCCGGATTCCTTTGCAATTCTTGCCAAAAGCTAGAAGTGAACCTCGGATCCCGGTCTGATACAATGCTAACCGGCACACCATGAAGTCGGACAATCTCATCAACATACTTCTTAGCTAGCTTAGTCACCTTATCCGACATCCGAGTAGCAAGAAAATGTGCCGATTTTGTCAATCGATCCACTATCACCCAAATTCCATCCAAACCACCTTCCACTCGTGGAAGACCTGAAACCAAATCCATCGCCACTTGCTGCCATTTCCATTCTGGAATAGGTAATGGTTGAAGTAGCCCCGATGGCTTCTGATGCTCTGCTTTTACAACTTGGCAAGTCAAGCAATGTTTCACGAAGTTGATTACATCCCGCTTAAGTCCAGTCCACCAATAAAATTTCTTTAAGTCCTTGTACATCTTATTTCCCCCGGGATGTATCGAATACCCTGATCGATGAGCTTCTTCCAATATCAACGGTTTCAACTCTTCCGGAACCACAACTCTGGTTTTAAACCTTAGAAGCCCGGTGTCATCAAATCCAAACGGACTCTCTGAGTCATTTCTAGCTTTCTGCACTAACTTTTGAACCTCGGAATCCACTCTTTGAGCTTCAAACAATCTCTGCTGAAGATCCTGCTGAACGGTAATATTCCGAATACTAGCTTTCAGCTTGAAAGACTCAGATTCATCCTCAACTTTCACCTTAACACTTGACACGCTAGCTTTCCTACTAAGCACACCCGCAACCACATTGGCCTTTCCGGGATGGTAACGAATTGTACTCTCATAATCCGCCAACATCTCCATCCATCGCCTTTGTCTCTTGTTCAACTCCTTATGAGAAAACAAATACTGGAGGCTCTTGTGGTCGGAAATGATCTCAAAAGAAATTCCATATAAGTAGTGTCTCCATTTTTCCAAAGCAAAGATCACTGCTGCAAGGTCAAGATCGTGAGTAGGATAGTTCTGTTTATGATCCTTCAATTTCCTCGAGGCATAAGCTATCACTTTACCATTCTGCGTCAAGACACATCCCAACCCTTCGTTCGAGGCGTCCGTATAAACCATGTATCCTTCAGTACCCTCGGGAAGTGCTAATACCGGTGCAGTAGTCAATTTTTCCTTCAAGAGTTGAAAACTCGCTTCACATGCCTCGTCCCACTCAAATTTAACTTCCTTCTTAGTCAACCGAGTTAAAGGACCGACTATCTTTGAAAAATCCTTCACAAACCTTTGGTAATAACCTGCCAATCCCAAGAAACTTCTAACCTCGGAAGCATTCTTCGGACTCTGCCACTGAATAACCGTCTCGATCTTTGAAGGATCTACTTCTAAACCTTTACATGAGACGATATGACCTAGAAAAGCAACCCGGTCGATCCAAAACTCACACTTACTAAACTTAGCATATAACCGGTGCTCTCTCAACGTCTCCAATACCAATCTGAGATGTCTAGCATGATCTTCCGGAGTCTTCGAATACACAAGAATATCATCAATGAAGATTACTACGAATTTATCTAAATAAGGCCGAAAAACCCGATGTATCATATCCATGAATGCTGCAGGGGCATTTGTGTTGGAAAACACGAATCAGAAAGCAGCGGAATTTACAAAATTTTTCCAACAAAAGGATCTAGGACTCGCAATCGTGCAACCAAATTCGTAAAGATAGAAAACTTACTTTTCTTTTATTCTTTCTTGAAGCGTTTCAAGCCACCCAAGAACGCTCTTCTCGCGGCTTGATCCCCTCTCTTTTGGTAAAGCTCGAATCTTCAAACTTCTAACTTGAAGTCTCTAGAGAAAGTCCACCAACTTGATCACAATCTAGCTAGTAAGGATGCTAGTTCTCTAGTTAGTGTTTAGGCTTAACCTAGGTTTAATTTAATCTTGGAGAAAGGAAGGTGTTCAACGCATGAACCAAGAATTATCAAAATCCTTCCATAAAGAGCTCGAGCTCCCCTATTTATAGGGAGAGGGTGCCGATCCAAATCCTTGTTGGGAAAGGATTTGGTTCCTCTCTCTCCTATTACTTGATCATCAAGTATTTTCCAACTTTGACTTTGAATTCTAATTCAAGTCAACTTTTAAGAGAGCTAAAAATATCCAAACTATTTTTGGATAATTTTATACTTTATTTATTATAAAATAAATAACTTATTTTTATCTAATTAATTAATTCGTAATTAATTAACTAGATTATTTTCTCCAAAATTAGACTTTCTTTTTAATTCAAAATTAAACCAAAAGTCTATTAAATAATTAACACATTAATTATTTAACATAATCACGTATGGCACACGTGTCTTAATGACACGTGTCCAATCACGTGAGCCACACGTGTGATTTCACACGTGTGGAACCCCTTAGGCTCGATTAACTCGTTTAATCATTTTTAAGCCTCAACTCATGTAACCAAGTTGTTGTGTGTGACCCTCTAGGTTCTCAATTCAATTAGCAGTGACCCTAATTAATTAATTCACTAATTAATTATTCAGTCCACAGATTAAACGACCATAGTCTAGCAACAGGTGTTTAACCCCTAGCTGAATTGGAATGTTCGGATTCGACATAACCTTTAAGTCATTGATTCATGTGAGATACAATCCTCCTACTTACTATCTCTCAACCAAGATCTAGGGCAAGGGAATAATCAGAACCCTAATAATCCGGTCTTAAAGCTAAGTGCATTTCATATCCATTTGATCTCAATCCAAGAAACCCTTTTCTTGATGTCTTGATCTACTGCCTTGGCCAAGGACTCCATATGGCATATGAATGACTTACACAATAAGAGATCACCTTGCAAATGCAAGTGTAGGTCCTTTCTTGATTCTCATTCACTTTCATGAGTCACTTGTGCAGCCCCAGCATAAGCCTTGAATCAGCTGTCTAAGGCGACACCCTTTAAAGCTTATACCTATGACTACAGAGTTAACTCATAAAGTGACAAGGAACCTCAAGTCTAAGGATCAATTAATCACATCAATGACTCGTAAGATATTTCCTAATCTGGAAGTTTCCATTTCCTGAAATAGAAACTTCCTTTCCCATTCAGGAATGTTCTCACACGGGGCACCTCAGTGAACTTACTTATTAAAGTAAGCACCCTCATGTATCACGCACGTATCAACTATACACTTTCCACCTCCATGAAACAAGGTGGTCCTTCTTAAGGGCGTGATCCCACAAGCAAGCCTTAGAGGAGTCAAGTTGACACTCCCACTGTCTGTAGGACTCATCGGCTTGGAGTATTTTACTAATCATGACTTATGTGATATAGGGCTCGTTTCATGAACCATTTCACCTAAATGGTAGAGTCCTAAAGTCATCAGGATTAGGGGAGTTCTCATACATGCACAGCTAAAGTAAACGCATACCAAACAAGAGCATATAAAGAAGTGTTGCCTCAATTCGTTATTTTATTCAAAGAGTGTCTGTGATTACAACAAGGAAAAGCACAAAGCGGATATATAATCGGCTTTCTAGGGCACTATTCCTAACAATCTCCCACTTGCCCGTCAAAGCCATTCTAAAGCTATTCTAAGTCCCATCTTCTGAAGATGACCTTGGAAAGCTTCTCGACTAAGGGGTTTAGTAAGTGGATCTGCCACGTTGTCTGCTGATGTGACCCTCTCAATTCGCACATCTCCTCTTTTGATAATATCACGGATTAGGTGATACTTCCTCATAATGTGCTTGGTCCGTTGGTGAGATCTTGGTTCTCTTGCTTGAGCAACCGCCCCAGTGTTGTCACAAAACACAGTAATGGGGTCTTTCATGCTAGGAACAACATTCAATTCTTGAATGAAGTTTCTAATCCAAACACCTTCCTTAGCTGCATCATTTGCATCTAAGTATTCGGCCTTAGTGGTCGAATCTGCAGTGGTAGTCTGCTTGGAACTCTTCCAACTCACTGCTCCGCCGTTTAGGCAGAAAATGTATCCTGACATTGACTTAAAATCATCTAAGTCAGATGCAAAGCTTGCATCGCAGTATCCTTCGACAGTAAGATCTTTCTGACCTCCGTAAACTAAGAATAAATCTTTAGTACTTTTCAAGTACTTAAGAATATTCTTCACGGCAGCCCAGTGACCATCTCCAGGGTCAGATTGGAAACGACTCGTTACACTAAGTGCATAAGCCACATCCGGTCGAGTACATAACATTGCATACATTATGCTACCTATTGCTGATGCATAAGGTGTATGAGTCATTCTTTCCTTTTCAAGGTTAGTCTTAGGACACATCTTCTTTGAAAGACATGTTCCTACACTCATAGGAAGGTTCTTAACCTTTGCTGACTCCATATTGAATCTCTTCAATACTTTGTCAATGTACATCGACTGTGATAGTCCTATTAACCTTCTAGATCTATCTCTATAGATTTTAATTCTAAGAATATAGGACGCGTCACCAAGATCTTTCATCTCGAATTGGTTCGATAACCATAACTTAGTCACTTTCATGTCATCCTTCGAATTCCAAATAAGAAGGATGTCATCAACATAAAGTACTAAGAATTGCACTGAGGTCTCCAATTCCTTTCTATACACACATGATTCATTCGAAATTCGGGTGAAGCCAAACGCTTTGACCGATTCATCAAATCGAATGTTCCAATTCCTAGAAGCCTGTTTCAATCCATAGATTGATGTTTGGAGTTTGCAAACCTTTTGCTCACTCCCACTGAATGTGAAACCTATGGGTTGCTCCATATAAATGTCTTTGTCAATGTCACCATTGAGAAAGGCAGTTTTCACATCCGTTTGCCATATCTCATAGTCATAATATGCAGCAATGGCAAGCATGATTCGAATGGACTTTTGCATTGCAACTGGTGAAAAGGTTTCGTCAAAGTCCACGCCGGGTCTTTGAGTGAATCCTTTTGCAACCAGTCTTTCTTTGTAGGCCGCAATGCTTCCATCAACTCCAAGCTTTCTCTTAAAGATCCATTTGCAACCTATGGGTTTGACCCCATCAGGCAAATCTACCAAGGTCCAAACTTGGTTGGAGTTCATGGAGTCCATTTCGGATTTCATGGCTTCTATCCACTGTTCAGAGTCAAAATCTGAAAGTGCCTCCTCATATGTTAAAGGATCATTATCCTTTTGAGAGATTTCATGGAAGAATCCATACCATCTCTCCGGCTGTCTAGGAGTACGTTCAGAACGCCTTAGAGGAGGATTTTCATGTGTATCGAAATTCGTGATTGGTTGTGGTTGATCAGAGTGGGACGTTTCTTAATGGGTGGTGTGGGGTCACTTTGTACTTCTTCTAATTCTATGATCTTGCCTTTCTTTTCTTTAAGGAACGGTTCCTCAAAAAAAGTGGCATTTCTGGAAACAAACACCTTTTGCTCAGATTGATCATAGAAACAGTATCCTATGGATTCCTTAGGATAACCTACAAAGTAGCATAAGTTAGAACGAGATTCTAACTTATCTCCCACTGTCCTCTTTACGTAAGCAGGACAACCCCAAATTCTTAAATAAGAATAACTAGGGATTTTACCATGCCACATTTCATAGGGCGTCTTGGGGACTGACTTAGAGGGAACTAGATTCAGAATCTTTGCTGCACTTTCTAGGGCATAACCCCAGAAAGAAGGTGGTAAGTCAGTGAAACTCATCATGGAACGAACCATATCAAGTAGGGTTCGATTCCTTCTCTCAGAAACTCCATTAAGCTGAGGAGTTCCCGGAGGAGTCCACTGAGAGATAATCCCATTATCCTTGAGATGATTAAGGAATTCTTCACTAAGATATTCGCCTCCTCGATCAGATCGAACTGCTTTGATCTTGTGACCAGTTTGGTTCTCAACCTCTTTTTGAAATTCTAAGAATTTCTCAAAAGCTTCAGATTTATACTTCATTAAGTATACATAACCATACCGACTAAAGTCATCAGTAAAGGTTATGAAGTACTGATGATTGTTTCTAGTGCTTACACTAAGCGGTCCACAAACATCAGTATGGATCAAATCCAAAACCTCAGTGGCACGTTCCACAGTTCCTTTAAAAGGAACTTTGGACATCTTTCCTTTGAGACAGGATTCGCAAGAAGTCAACTCTTTGAGATCATTTTCAGAGAATGATCCTAAAGTGTTTATCTTGCTAATTCTGTTCTTGGAAATGTGTCCTAATCTAGCGTGCCATAAGGGAGCTGAAACTTTGTCATCTCTCTTACGCTTTGTTTCTCGTTGTATATTCATAATATTGATATTTTGAGTTAGGTAAAGTCCATTACTTAGAGTACCGATATGAACGGAAGAGTTGTTCCATTTGATAAAGTATTTACCATTCTTAATATAAGTTTCATAACCTTCACAATCTAATATTGGAACTGAAATTATATTACGAATAATGCTCGGTACATAAAGGACTTTATTTAATACTAACTCAAAACTACCTAAATCTAATCTAATTGTGCCTAAAGCTCGAGCTTCAACGTTTGAGCCATCGCCGATCTTCAAGACACATTCTCCTTCTTTGAGTTGTTGGACTTCACTTAGCATCTGTACATCATTACAGATATGAGTTCCACAACCGGTATCAAG
Organism: Lantana camara; assembly: GCA_037501455.1. Lineage (NCBI taxonomy): Eukaryota > Viridiplantae > Streptophyta > Magnoliopsida > Lamiales > Verbenaceae > Lantana > Lantana camara. The sequence goes on from CM074856.1 coordinate 79,335,270, forward strand.
TACCCAAGAACTAGAATTAATAGAAAGATTTACTTCAACGAGAAAGATACCTTTCTTCAGAGTAGCCTTGTACTCTGGGCAGTTTCTCCTCCAATGTCCCGCTTTGCCACAATGGAAGCAAACATCCTCTTTCTGATCACGCTTCTTCTTTTGGGCCTTCCCCTTCGAAATGCCACCAGTGGGCCTAAGGGGTTTCTTCTTCTTCTTTTGGGCTTTCTTGCACTTACCTTTAGAAGGCCCAGAAGAGGAAGATGGAGCATTCACCATCAAAACCTTATTGTCCTTCTTGATCGTGCTTTCAGCAGTCACAAGTTGACTAATCAGCTCAGCTACAGTAGCACCAGCATGATTCATGTTGAAGTTAAGGACAAATGGGTTGAATGATGGTGGGAGCGAAGCTAGCAACAAATCCACTGAAAGCTCATCTTTCAGTGGCATGTCCATGGAAGCAAGTTTCTCAGTAAGGGCAAGAAACTTGAGTCCATATTCATGGACACTTGAACCTTCCCTCATTCTCAAGTGGAACAATTCCCTTGAAGTGTTATACCTTCTAACACGTTCATGAGGGCGGTAAAGTTGCTCTAAGTGGTCGTAAATCTCCCAAGCAAATTCCATGGCCTCATGTTGCCTTTGCAAGTCCGGAGACATGTTAGCCAACATAAGGCAAAGGGCTTGGAGATTATCATCCTTCCACTTCTGAATCGCTTCCGCTCGGCCCGAGTGGGAGCCTCCCCTTCGGGACTAGGCTCCCCTTCGAAGAGAACATAAGTTCTCTTCTCAGAATCTAAAATGATTTTTAGATTCCTCAGCCAATCAGAATAGTTGGGACCAGTGAACTTGTTTGACTCGAGGATCGATACAAGAGGTTTTTGGTTGCCATTTCAAAACACGTAGAGAATCACAGAATCTACGACCTAAATGGTAAAACAGAGAACTAGTGAGCATGCTGAATTATAACGATATACAAAAGATAAGGTCTTTAATCTAATGTAGCTCCCACTGTTTTTCAAAGATCTAGAATTCCCAAAGATCTAAGAGGAACACGTTTCCCAATGGGTACTAAGATCCTAGGCATTTTACCTCGAACCCACGACTTGCGGACATTCTAAGTAAGAACCCTAGGTAGGTACAACTTACCAATTCTAACACCTTTAGAACTCTTAGTAATTGTTTTTGCATCACCTATCTTTCAATATGGACCCACGACTCGTGCGACATCCATATTTACTTAGGCGTTAAGCTAGACCCATCAATCATGAGATCATGACCAAAACTTAGTTCGAACGACCCACGACTCGCGGACATCGCCCTTGCTAAAATTGACCACGAAATATTGACCATTTAAAATGATTAATTAGGTAACTAAGAACTAATAAGCTCCACTAGCTATCCCACGACTCGCGGACAATAACTAGCTTTACTTACTAAACTTAAAACCTATTGATGGAATGCTAGGAATTTAATTCAAAATTTGCATCTCGAATTAAACACCTATTTGTTCGAAATTAGCTTAATATTTAATGGGAATTTTCGAATCAACCGGAGAGTTGTCCGGTTCGAACTCACCAACATATATGTTATCCAATTTTATTAGTCTTGATTAATGCAAGTACACTTAAATGCATTTCAAACAAGCACATAAACAGATAACATGTCCTAGCATGATACTAACATGTAATGATCATGGGTTCTACCTATCTTATGCGTGATATGTGGGAGCCACTCCACAATCACAAGTTCTAACATACATGCCACATAAACAGTTCAAATCACATAAGGGAAAGCGGTAACAAAATACGAGCCCTATCTCTATTACATTTAAAAATTGAGATTCCCCTCCCTAACATTTTGAGGGGTCTTCACTTATGGCCTCCTTGTTACTTGAATGTGGTCCATCTTACTCCATGGGTGCATTGTCTCCAAAATAAAAATAAAACCTCACCACCTATCTCTACTCTCAAATTACAATAAAAAGGAAAAAGACATAAAGTTAAAAGGCTCAATCTTCATATTGGCCTTAGACAATTACACGGGGCATACCCCGGCCTCAAAAACAGTAATATGGAAAGCCACATAATAAATCACATAACAGTACGCACATAAGTGAGGCTCCAACCTCAATTGAAAAAACGCAACTATAGGGCTCCAACCCCAATTTAAACCATCCATGTGCATAAATTAAAACCATACATAGATCTAAACCCATGATCACCTAACATGCTTTTGCAAGAATTTAAATTTAACCAATAAATTAAAATTCTCGCTTTAAGCTCTAATAGCTTAAAACACGACTTGATGCAAGTCTTATTTATAAAAGTTTTCAATAAATCCCAAATTACCAAAACAAATAAAATTCCAATTAATTTCTGAAAATTAATAATTTTATCAAGATGTATTTTTCCAAAATATAAACCGTTTCAATTTCTCAAAAATCCCAATTTTAAGTTTTATTCAAAAAATTAAAATAAATATTCAAAAATAAAATTTTAAAATTAAAATAAAAAATTGGGACTGGATTGCACGAAACACGAAAAGGCCGGATCACGAAAACGGGGTTGCCCGCCCTAAGTGCGGCGTGTGCGCACAGCATGGGCGCACAGCGCGCGGCCAAGGCCGCGCGAGTGCGCGCTGGAGCGCGCAGCTCCTGCCGGGCATTGGGCGGCCAGTCTCGGCCGCCCTGGGCGGGCGCGCCTCCCGCACAGGCGTGCGGGAGGTGCTGGGCGACTGGCCGGTCTGTCCCGGCCAGGCCTGGGCGGCGACGGGCGGACGGCGTGCGGGCGACTGGCGGGTCTGTTCCGGCCAGCCCTGGGCGAGGCGCGCCCGGAAGGACCTCCCGCGCGGTTGTGGGAGGGTGGCGCGCGAGCGACTCCTTCGCGCACGGGGTTTCGCGTGTTCATCGCGATTCGGGCTTTCGTTTCGTGTTTTCGTTCAAAAGCAAAACCAATCCAAGAAATCCAAAAACAATTTATACAGTTTCAAATCTAAAATTGTTTTTCAAAAATTAAATTTTATAAAACCCAATTTTCAGAAACTTACAGGAAAAAAATAGAGTTTCGTAATTCAGGCTTTCTAAAACAATTACAAATACTCAATCGCATCAAGCCTAAGAATTTCTACCAAATTCAGTATAATTGAGACGAATCAGAAATACGATTAACGAGGTGGCTCTGATACCACTTGTTGGAAAACACGAATCAGAAAGCAGCGGAATTTAAAAAATTTTTCCAACAAAAGGATCTAGGACTCGCAATCGTGCAACCAAATTCGTAAAGATAGAAAACTTACTTTTCTTTTATTCTTTCATGAAGCATTTCAAGTCACCCAAGAACGCTCTTCTCGCGGCTTGATCCCCTCTCCTTTGGTAAAGCTCGAATCTTCAAACTTCTAACTTGAAGTCTCTAGAGAAAGTCCACCAACTTGATCACAATCTAACTAGTAAGGATGCTAGTTCTCTAGTTAGTGTTTAGGCTTAACCTAGGGTTTAATTTAATCTTGGAGAAAGGAAGGTGTTCAACGCATGAACCAAGAATTGTCAAAATCCTTCCATAAAGAGCTCGAGCTCCCCTATTTATAGGGAGAGGGTGCCGATCCAAATCCTTGTTGGGAAAGGATTTGGTTCCTCTCTCTCCTGTTACTTGATCATCAAGTATTTTCCAACTTTGACTTTGAATTCTAATTCAAGTCAACTTTTAAGAGAGCTAAAAATATCCAAACTATTTTTGGATAATTTTATACTTTATTTATTATAAAATAAATAACTTATTTTTATCTAATTAATTAATTCGTAATTAATTAACTAGATTATTTTCTCCAAAATTAGACTTTCTTTTTAATTCAAAATTAAACCAAAAGTCTATTAAATAATTAACACATTAATTATTTAACATAATCACGTGTGGCACACGTGTCTTAATGACACGTGTCCAATCACGTGAGCCACACGTGTGATTTCACACGTGTGGAACCCCTTAGGCTCGATTAACTCGTTTAATCATTTTTAAGCCTCAACTCATGTAACCAAGTTGTTGTGTGTGACCCTCTAGGTTCTCAATTCAATTAGCAGTGACCCTAATTAATTAATTCACTAATTAATTAATCAGTCCACAGATTAAACGACCATAGTCTAGCAACAGGTGTTTAACCCCTAGCTGAATTGGAATGTTCGGATTCGACAGAACCTTTAAGTCATTGATTCATGTGAGATACAATCCTCCTACTTACTATCTCTCAACCAAGATCTAGGGCAAGGGAATAATCAGAACCCTAATAATCCGGTCTTAAAGCTAAGTGCATTTCATATCCATTTGATCTCAATCCAAGAAACCCTTTTCTTGATGTCTTGATCTACTGCCTTGGCCAAGGACTCCATATGGCATATGAATGACTTACACAATAAGAGATCACCTTGCAAATGCAAGTGTAGGTCCTTTCTCGATTCTCATTCACTTTCATGAGTCACTTGTGCAGCCCCAGCATAAGCCTTGAATCAGCTGTCTAAGGCGACACCCTTTAAAGCTTATACCTAAGACTACAGAGTTAACTCATAAAGTGACAAGGAACCTCAAGTCTAAGGATCAATTAATCACATCAATGACTCGTAAGATATTTCCTAATCTGGAAGTTTCCATTTCCTGAAATAGAAACTTCCTTTCCCATTTAGGAATGTTCTCACACGGGGCACCTCAGTGAACTTACTTATTAAAGTAAGAACCCTCATGTATCACGCACGTATCAACTATACACTTTCCACCTCCATGAAACAAGGTGGTCCTTCTTAAGGGCGTGATCCCACAAGCAAGCCTTAGAGGAGTCAAGTTGACACTCCCACTGTCTGTAGGACTCATCGGCTTGGAGTATTTTACTAATCATGACTTATGTGATATAGGGCTCGTTTCATGAACCATTTCAACTAAATGGTAGAGTCCTAAAGTCATCAGGATTAGGGGAGTTCTCATACATGCACAGCTAAAGTAAACGCATACCAAACAAGAGCATATAAAGAAGTGTGGCCTCAATTCGTTATTTTATTCAAAGATTGTCTGTGATTACAATAAGGAAAAGCACAAAGCGGATATATAATCGGCTTTCTAGGGCACTATTCCTAACAATTTGTCAAACCAAAAGGCATCACTACGAACTCATAATGCCCATACCGGGTATTAAATCCTGTGTTTGGTATATCCTCTTCCCGGATTTTCAACTGGTAGTAATCTTGCCATAAATCCAATTTCGAATAAACTCCTGAACCTTCCAACATATCGAATAAATCCTCAATGTGGGGCAACGGATACTTATTCTTGATAGTCATCCGATTAAGCTCCCGGTAATCTATACACATCCTCAACGTTCCATCTTTCTTCTTGACAAAGAGAACCGGAGCACCCAACGGAGATGAACTCGGTCGAATATATCCAATCTTGAGTAATTCCTCGAGTTGAATCTTCAATTCCTTCAACTCTGCCGGAGCCATTCTGTAAGGAGTCTTAGAATAAGGTTCTGATCCCGGATATAAGTCAATAACAAACTCAATCTCCTGATCCGGCAGAAGAGAACCTAAATTTCCTGGAAATACGTCGGGATATTCCTTTACCACGGCCGTCTCCTCAAAACTTGATTGATCCTTTGGTTTGTTAAGGAGATAGGCAGTAAATCCCGTGGCTCCATCCTTTACCAACTTGCGATCTTCCATAAACGATAAGAGAGGAACATTCTTCGACCCAACTTCTCCAATCAACTCTTTACCCAACTTTATCTTCTTCTTAAAACAATCAACTTCGGCCCGGTGCCGGTATAACCAATCCATCCCAAATATTACTCCATATCTCTTCATAGACATCACGATAAAATCTGCTGGATAATCTTTCCCTTCTATGAACACTGAACAACCCCTAACAACCCGATCTGTCTGCAAACTACCTCCCAAAAGAGAACTCACATAATAACAGGAATTTTAACAAGTAACAGATAGGCACAGAGAGGCACATAGATCACAAGATATAAAAGTATGAGTGGCACCCGGATCGAATAATGCATGAATGCTCGTGTTATGAATGCAAACGGTACCTTCCACCACGGCGTTTGGATCAGCTTCAACTTTCTGCTCCTCACCCTCAAGGGCATAAGCTCGTGCCTGAACCATCGGTCTCTGAGATCTAGCTTGATATCCTGGAGTCTTGTCCGGGTATGCAAAAGCCATATGATCTCCCTTCCCATAAATCAAACACAACCTCAGTCTCTTTCAGCAAGTTTTATAAGAAAGAGTTGGCCATCCACAATAAGTACACGGAGGTTGATCGTTGCGAGATCCCTTAGGAGGTGGTGGAGCCTGAGGTGCTCGTGGAACGAGTGCAATCTGACCTCCTACTCTAGGCTTCTTCAAAGGTCCTTTTGGTCGTGGAGTTGGTAAATTCATCGGAATCTTTCCTTTGTTAAATCCTGAGCCTGATCCTGACCCTTGTCCCTGTCGATAAACTGGTCTCCGAGCATTCACAGAATCTTTCACTTTCAGGGCCTTAGAGTAGCCTTCGCCCAAGTACTCATGTTGACCGCCTCAAGAGCTGCCTGGAAATCCGGTCGAAGCCCCTGAACAAACTGCATAGCCTTATGAAAGTCATCACTCGCTATATTAGGTGCATAGTGGGATAACCTCTGATGCTATGAAATATACTCGGGTACAGACCTTGATCCCTGCTTCAATTCAGTAAATTCTCTCAATCTTCGAGTACGGGATGAGGGAGGAATGAATTTATTCTTAAACTCCCTTGTAAAGACTTCCCAATTGGTCTCTTCTCCAGCTGCTTCCGAGGCTATCCGTGTGCTTTCCCACCAAGAGTAGGCTTCCCCTTGTATAAAAGTGATGGTGCATCGAGCCTTCTCTCGGGACTCACATGGAATGAGCTCCCATATCCTCTCGACTTCTTTCAACCATATTTCCGCCTTCATATCATTTCCCTTGAAAAACTTAGGAGGTCTTTGGTTCTGAAACTCCCTAAGTATAACTGAAATCGGTGCCTCGGGCGGTACAGCAGCTGCAGGTGGTACTGGAGGTGCCGGTGGTACATAATCATGAAGCCTCTGATCTATGATGTTGATAACTGTATTAACAAAGGCCTTTGTCGGCTGTAGCTGTGCAGGTGGAGGTGTAGAAGTACTATCACGACGTCGTCCTGGAGATCTATCACGGTGTCTACGGGGAGGCATCCTGTCGATAAACACTGAGAATGCTTGCTATTTTTAGTTTATGCATGATAATGCAACCAATTCCATCAAAATTCGAAATTTAAATCAGTTAAGCACGAAAGAGATGCATATACACCACATTGTCAAGTAGTTCCTAAGCCGAACGACCTAGACTGACTCACACGACACGAGAGCCCGGGTTTTATAACCCAAAGCTCTGATACCACTTAAGGATGTAGCACCCGAGTGCGATGTACCATATCCCCCGCACCGAGACCCGACCCGAGTATGAAATGGACAATACATACCCGAGATAAATCACGACGAACGGGGACAAACACACACGCTATGCTAGGCGGGACTAACCCTTAAACCATAAAATCAAAGTAAACATTAACGCGGAAGCAATAACTGATGATAATATGTACAATGAGCATTAAAGCTCCAAAAGTAATTCATTTACATCATTCACAAGCCGTCACGGCCCAAAACATGTACGCTCCAAAACAATATTCATATACAAAAATCATAAATAGCGTATGCAAGTGTAAGACCAAAAATACAAGAGCTAGAGACGAATGCAAGACCTATGACTCGAATTCCCGCCTAGCTCCCTGACACCTACATAAAACAACTGAAAACCAAACGGGTTCAGTCCAAAAGGGACTGGTGGGTAAAAAAACAGGGCATAAATATAATATACGACGGTATTTAAACAGTCACATGCAAGCTATAATCCCAAGTAAGGTTTTTAAAGAATTTCCCAAGTGGGTGAAATAGAAAAATCATCAAAAGGTATTATAACGATTCATTACATTAGGTCATTATTGGCCCGGCGAGTGGGCGTACATTATCTCCAACCAATACCTTGTGTAGTTTATTAAACATTCATTCATTCATTCTTTTCATGCATAACATTCTTTCATGCACATTCATTAAGATTTACACCTTCTTCCTCCGGGTTGGTGGTGGGTATACAAGGCTCGACCACCCATTCATTGACCAAAAGGGGTTACATGACTCCCCTAGTGGCACTAAGCGTCCATTCCTCGCTAACTCCTAACGAGGTCTGGTTACGTCGTTAATTTGTGGAACTAAAGTGAGGGATCACCGTCGGCCCATGCCTCCCCGGATAGCCACTCACACTAAGTCCCTGGGCCCCATTCGTGCATTCATTCATTTCTCGCCAAAGCATTTGGTAGGATTTACAAAATAAGGGCTTTACGTTGCAAACATTTACTATTTGAAACGACTCTATATATATATTCATTTTGGTCGAAAACTTTTCACATTGAGGGTATAGATAGGGTCATATAACTAAATAGAAGAGAAACCCACCTTAAACGGCAAAAAGGAGAACACAAGAGCCTCACTGACCAGCCTCATCTCCAACGGGTTCAAAATCTGTGCAAGAAAGGTGAAGTGAGACTCAATATGACCATATAACATGCTCGGCAATGTAATGATCATGATATGAATGTATAAAAGAGTACATTATGTAATGAACACGTTCATGTGCACGGTTAATACATTTAAGTCATATAAACGAGTCATTAATTCGTTCAAGAAAGCATTCGTAATCATTTAAGTCATGAATGTCACATTTTATAGCAATTAAATTCAAGAATTCAATTAACAATCATATCACGTACTATAACACGTTTATAATTAGAAAATAGACAAATAATCACATTCAATTCAAGAGTGGAAATTAAAAAGGAACATGAAGTAGGTAATAATTTAATTCCATAATTCAATTAAATCAAATAATATTTAATATATATTAAACATATATATAAAAATATATATATATACGTACATTATCATGCATGCATAATAACATGTACAAAACATAAATTTAATGCGTGCAAGTATATCTATCTATATATATAACATGCATGCACATGCAAACCTAAACAAATAGATATGCATAAACACTTAATCATGCATGAAATGTATTACAATTGAAATGAAACATGAAGACAACAATCACCACATGCATGCATTTAATTAACCCATGCACACCACCATTACATGCATTACATGCGTTTGTATAAAGAAAGAAAGAAAGACAGCAGCGTAGCACACAGTAGCCCCAAATTCAATCTCCCCGCCCGGGGAGATTTTGTGCTGCAAAAGTCCCCGCCCGGGAGCTTCGTGCAGAAACTTTCTGCACAAAGGCTACCCGGCCGGGCCTTTTCACGGCCAAAATCTCCTCGCCCGGGGAGATCCATTCCAGTGACAATGCACCAGCAGCACAAAGCTTTTTGCCCCTGTTTCTTGCCATGAATTTACAGCAGCAAATAGCACACAACTGAAGCAGTAGAATCAGTAGCAAAACAGGCCAACAAAACTCCCAAAAACTGATTAAAATTGACAGCAACAAGAGAAGAAAACGCAGCAGACAGCAGCAGCAAAAACCAGGCCAAAAATAGGGCAAAAACATTTAAAAACAGGGCAGCAACTGTTCTAATTCGTCCCAACATGTTCAGGTAAGGTAGGCCAGCAAATATGCAGCAAAACAACTCCAAAACAACATTCAAATCAGCCCCAAGGATGGTCAAACGTGAGAAGAAGGTATATGTGATCATTTCATGAATTTTCCTCAAAGTGCCTGTAACGCCCCGGCGGAGGGCAATCACATCCTACCCCGCGCTAAGGTTCTAGCTCGTATATGAAACTGCCATCTATATACGCACCGTTCCCAAAACAAGCGATGACGGACGCACAACCTGGCTAGGCGGTACCTAAACAACTCGACTCAACGCCACCGTAAAGAAAGCAACAAACATGCGGAAGCGAGCATAAATTTTTTCAAACAAACATGTATCATGCCATCAGAATAATTCCGTTAATCACCAATTATCAACATCAATCATGCATCACACAATTCAACGTGTTCAAGAGCATGCAACCTGTCCCGATAAGAAATAATATAAATACGGGTTCCACTTCCTAGGCACCTGTCCCGAAACAAAATCATAAATATCATTGGATCATCACGATCCCAACCTGTACAATTTCATAAACGGAATTCATTCAAGAATGCAACATTTCAAACTTTACCATAATGCCCACCAAGGCTAACGAAAGCATTAAAACATAACAAAATATATGAACATCAACTTAAAGTAAATGCAGACTCGACACAACTTCTACGAGCCAAGACTCTATGACACACCGCCTAGCAAGACTCCAGAAAACCTGCAGACAATACAAAGGTTGAAGAGTCAGTTCAAAAGGAACCGGTGAGGATTACTATAGGGAATATATTAAAGGGGTACAATGCATGCGATATTAAAGGTGTTTATGATCCGTTTAACTTTTAAAAATCAATGCAAAGGGGTTTTCAAAGCAACGGATCACAAACTAGAAACATAACCGGCTCGGCGAGAATGAGCCCTCCAACCTGACTTCCCAAACCAAAGAAATCAAACCAATCCATCCATCACGCCATTGATGTCGAGGGTGCGCACCCCCGATCATCCATAACATAAAGAATTTGGTCCATGAAACCTAGCTCTCTCCAAGAAAACTTCAACCCCGAAACCTCCTCGGAGTCTTAGTAATCTTGTCCACAGTGGGAACTTTGGATAAGGACAGCCGTCGGCCCTTGCCTTCCCGGAATATCTCTCACCTCCATCCCCGAGCTCAAATTCGATTTCCCCAAGCAAGCGTCCCTGCAAGGTAGACCAATCTCCATACCACTTTCGTAGCATGGTCCAAAACACCTCGCCACATACGTACATATATATCCTTTTCAAAACCAAAACATTTCGGGTACCTATCCCGTATACCAAGATTCATACTATACTTGCAAACCGTTTTCAATAAGCAACGATATAAGTATAATGAGCCAAGCTCCCAAAATCCGGCAAACTATGCCTATACATATAGTTTTCAAAACGGGAATTTGAGAACCAGATCATGAAGGCTATACGGTATTGTCCACAGTTTGAAAACATTTTAATAACATAACTCCTCACCTTGACTGAAGTTACCAAGAAGAAGTTGACCCGAACGAACAAGAAGCACGTGACCTCCTGTGGCTCACCACCTATACAAGACATACACACATACTCCACAATCAAGACTTGACTCAAAAGATAACTTAACATGATGCACGGCGAAGTATCATGCTTATCATGAGATTGATGAATGCAAGGATGGCTCTATCGTGCATACATGATATGTCATGGCCAATTAGAGCATAAAGAATGCACAACAAGTCATGGATAGGCATAAGTTTAACCACATAAATCATGAGAGGTCAATGGGCATGTATGTAATCTTAGCAATTATCGATCATACATAAACAGTACATAAGAGTCTAATTTCCATAAGTTATCAAGTTGATTGAATGCACATTAACAAGTAAGTTTCAAGCATAATATAAAGTATGTCCCAAGTTCATAAGATTATAATTAACAAGAATAATATCACATTTTGCATAATTACATCCTATAAATCCATCAAGCTCCAACAAAGATCATTCATTCAAAATACTAAGTTCATGTCTTATGTGAAATGCATAAATAAGAACAATTCGGTCATTTAAATGTGTATGAAGTTTGCAAGATTCTAAACATAGCGATTACAAGTCATACTTGACAATTAATTCAATTATTATACATAATAGATCATAATCTTAGTCAAGGATAAGTTCATGTAACGTTATTACATTCATACGTCATGCTCAATATGAATAAGGCATATATTTAATCACATAAAGTCATGCTTTTAAGCTTAACGGCATACTCTCGATTCATTTGTATCATACTTTAGGAATTCATAACATGTTTTGGCATACGAGCTCAATCATAGTATACATTCATAGTTTCATGGAAATTACACAAACATCCCCTAAGCAATTCATGAAGGTTCAAAAAAATTACACAAACATCCCCTAAGTAATTCATAATGGTTTAGGAAAATTACACAAACATCCCCTATGTTATTCTTCTAGTTTTAAAGTCATAACATGAATACCCTTTTTATGGTTTCTAACAAAATTACACATACATCCCCTTATCAATTAAGCAAGCAAGAATTCAAGACTTAATCATATTATTCAAATAAACACTTCGACATGGTTTCATCTATTAAAGTGTGAGTCCTAATTTCAACATTCCAACAAGATTTCATATATTAAACATGTATCTTCTCAACAAGCAATTTCACATAATTCCCATAGCAACTAAGTACCAACACTAAGAATCAACATAGTTCCAACAAGACTTACAAATATGCTTCCGATAAGTTCAAGAATACGAAATACTATGATTTTATAGCATAATTCGTCCGTTTGAGCATTAATACAATTTGCACAAGTAAGAGCTAATTATTTACAAGCATAATAATCATCATTGAGCCTCTACCAATCATGAAAATAAAGGTTATTGACAAACAAACCAAGTTTAGGAAGAATTCGTATATCAAAGTTACCAATTCGTATACATTCGGCACAAAACGAACATAACATCCTTTCAAAAAGGGCGACCGGATTCATATCGAATATCAAATATATCCATCAACATGTATACAATCATATTCTAGCTCAACGAAGTCATATTGGCACGAAAATCAATCAAAACGACAATTAAACGATAAATTCCAACAATTCGAGAAACACGAAATAAATCATAATAAATTAACCGAGCATCCAATCGATGAATGGAAGATGGCGTTAGACTCACCGCATAGAGCCGGACGTTCTGTCAGAAGGCCACCGGAGCGCCGCTACTGTAGCTGCCGGAAAAGCCGCCGGGCCGCCGCCGAAGGTTGCCGGAAAAATCCCGAAAAATCAATCCCGAATATATTCCTCGTGCTCGTTCCGAATCTTCAATCAATTTCTCGAAATTCTGAGCGCTTTGTCTCCAATTTCAGATCTAAGAATACGAAACCCTCAAAATCTTCAAATCGTGATTTCTCCCAAACCGCTAGACGAAATTCGAAACCGTAAAATGCAATGGCTTACCCATGTTGAGCCCCTCGAAATGCATATGATATTCGCCGAAAAATATCGCCGGAGACGGCCGACGCCGTGAACCGTCGCTGCGCCGCCTAGCTCCGCCGCTGCTGCTGCGATTCCGGCCGTTTCAGAGGCCGGGATTAACACCATTCAACTCGATTCAAGGTTCTGAGTATTTCCCCCAACATTTCGTCGCCGGAAGATGGCCGGAGTGGCCATCCCGCCACTGCGCGCTGACAGCGCCGCCGCGCTGCTGCTGCACTTCCGCCGTAGCTCCGCCTACGGCGGTTTTCACCACGAACCACCATCACGTATAGGTAGGTCTCGTCTCCAGGAGTAAAATGCTATATTGGTTCGCCGGATTCTGTCGCCGGAAAGCTGTCGGAAAGAATGACGAAAATTAGCAACTTTCGGAGCTCCGTTCTCTCTCGTCGGTTGTCGGATTTCGATTTCGAGCATACGGTTGTGTTCCTTGTTCCGAGTACATCGATTTCGACTATTTGCATGTCCAATTTGGTGAAGTATTGATGAAGTTGAAATTTGAGAAATTGGGGGGGGGGGGGGCTTCTTGTCTCATTCATTTCGGCCGAGAGAGGAGAGGAAGAGAGGAGAGATAGTGTGTGGGAGAAAAGTGACAAGAAATGTGTCTAGATACATACTATATACAAATCGGGTAGTCTTAACATGTAGGAAAAATAAAATAACGCGTTCAATTAACCACATAATAATTCTTGTAGGGTCTCAATTAAACATACATGTCCCGAATTAATTTTACAATTTAAAATTGGGAAATTATTTACCAATTAGAACTTATTTCAATTTAATTGTAGAAAATCTTTCGTACAAATTAACGATACCCCAAAACCATATAATTGGCAATTAATTCTCAAATATTACGAATAAATTCGAATTAGGCATGTTACATAACATATTAAATTTAAACTCTATTTTTAGTAATTATTTCGTAGAAATATGTTCGAATTAAATTGAATTAAACTATTCAAGTCACGTACGCACGTAATAATTAAATTAGCAATTAATCATCAAATAATCTGAATAGTCACATCTCAAATTAAATTCCGATTAAATCATATAAGTCACGAAATTCTCAAATTAACATACAAATGTGAAAACTTACACGAGAATGTCATTGGGTCATGCTTCGGAGACGCGGGGCGTCACAACCTTCCCTCGTTAAAGGAATCTGGTCCTCAGATTCTTCTAGTGTGAAGTTAAACAATTCCAATTTGAGTAGTAACCACCTACTTCTCGGCGTTGTCCTTCAAGTAACTTGTTGCCTTCTTAAGGTGTTCTCGTAAGACTTTATCCACTTAAAGTTCTCTTTGGTTTCTCAACTCTTGAGATTTCTATTCTTGAGTTCTAATTCTGTTGGAATCTGTCTAGAAAGCTCTCGAATTCCTTTCTCGAGACATGCGATGATACAATTCCGGGTGTTAGATCGAAGGCTACTCTTAACATCCTTGTGAGGTTCCCACGAACATACTTTGTCATAGAAATCCACTAATATCCATGATCGTCCATTTGAGCCTCTTCAATACGTCACATTCCTAGCCGACTGAGAGCAAGTTGAACGAACTCTCATCACCAGAGTTGTCAGTTGATGTGGCTAGTTCTTTCTTCTAGAGTTGTAGGTTTGATTTTCTGTTGAAAGTGCCAACAAACTCATTCGTCTTATCCAAATGGTTTCTTATCTCCTGAGAACTCTTATCTTGAACTACCACCGAAACTCGAACAAAATCTAGTCTGGTTCTGAGCGATGTGAAGAGGTCTCTCGAACGTTCATCCAACATCTTTGATTCGTGTCCCTATCCTTATGTGTGAATAGACACTCAGACTTTGTAGCTTGTCAAAAACCTCGTACTAGGTTGTACGAGTAGTATCTTCCATAGTTAAGTCCAACATAACTATTGCAATCCCCAAACGTGAGTAGGTTAGTTGACTCGCGGGATTAGCCTCCTTCGATTGGTTGCACTGACTTATGCATTCTGCATACATGTCACTCTAACTTCATTGATAGTTTCTGTGTAAGGCTTTGATCAATGTTGTACGCTTGTTAAAGCCAATCTGGGTGCTGAAGTTGTTCCCCTTAGGATCAAGGGAAGTTATCTCGGAAGAAGCCTTGAGATGGCTAACCGTTAAAGTAGTAGTCCGTTTTAAACTTTACTCCTTGATCCGGTGATTAAGACACCGTATCCTCTAGGTCACATCTACGGATTCTTGACCACCTTTAACTCTTGTAGTCTTTCACCTTCTTAGACATCTAGATTGTTGTTTCTTCAAGACAAGAAATCTTTACTTAGTGTTTAGATGATTGATCCCTTCTCGAGTATCGTGTCATCAGTGTGAGGGAATCTCGACATCATCTAAAGCCGCCTGCTTCCGATCATAGCCAAAGTAAACCGAACACAAAGCATAACAACGAGTAGAGAACCCCGTCTCCAAACAAACAATTTAGAGCACCCCGTCTCTCAAGTACACAAGTGAGAGCAGCCCGTCTCTCAAGTAAAGAGTTAAGAGCACCCCGTCTCTAAAGCAAACAGTTGAGAGCACCCCGTCTCTCAAGTTCCTAAGTTCAAGAGAATCCGACATCTCCTGAGCGACTAGTTTGAGAAAAGATCCGACATTTCTCAAACACCTAAGTTAGGAAAATCCAACATTTCCCAACATCTAAATTGAAGGACTCCAACATCCTTCAAACACGTAAATTAGGGAGAATCCAGCATTTCCCTAGCACATAAATTAGAGAGAATCCAACATCTCTCTTGCAGACAAGTTAGAGAGAATTCACATCTCTCCTGCATATACGTTAGAGAGGTCCCTACAACCCCTAACACTGTGAGTACATAACCATCATAAAAGAATCAATTGCATACACATAGGTTTGCATATTTAAAATGAAATGTGGTGCATGTTTTTACGTACCTTTAATCAACTAATGTCGGTATCCCTTAGAGCATAGGTTGCGCATCCATGTCCTATCTCAAGGGGGACATTGCGATGGAATTTCCTCTACAACACATAGTCGAAAGCATATATATGTATGCATGATGGTTAGTGGGCACTTATGAAAAACTATAAGCAGTTTAGTTACAAAACTGTTGTAATCACATGAGTACATAATTTCAACATAAGATACTCGCGATACTTAATTAAGCACATAAGTTCAGTCAACTCAATTCAGTGGGTGCAAAAGCATGTAATCTATAAGTTGCTAAAGCGAGTAGACAATTAAATAAGTTATCAAAGGAGAGTTCAAGTTACCTAAGGCAAGGACACAATCATTTAAGGTGGTAGCACAATTGATTATAAACCAATTCAATTCCAGCACATTAGTAACAAGGAGCATGTAGTTCTTAAGTTTCCACAACAATTAGACAATTAAACAAGTCATTAGGTTCAACATTCAAAGCATGCTTCTAGAAATACAAAATTTAACCTATAAGCATTTATGGAGAAGCTCTAAGCACATAAACATGCATTCCCAATTAAGGCAATCAAAATTGTCATTTAAGAAAATGAAATCTTTCAATAGAAGTCAATTAATAGGTAAGCAATAATTCCGAAATTCTAAAGCATTTACATAATTAATTCAATTGTACCTAGCATGATTCAATCTCAGCAAAAGCATAAGCGCAAGTGTATTAAAAGATGTAAGCATGTAATCAAGTAGTTCAGAAAGTTCATGCAAATTAATCAAAATTGCCAAGTCAAGTAAATGTAATGCACAAATATTCCTATGTCGTACGACCTAGACCGACACAAGACGACTCAAGAGCCAGGTTTTGAACCTTCGGCTCTGATACCACACAAATAGGGTGTAACGCCCCGACGGAGGGCAATCACATCCTACCCCGCGCTAAGGTTCTAGCTCGTATATGAAACTGACATCCATATACGCGCCATTCCCAAAGCAAGCGGTGACGGCCGCACAACCTGGCTAGGCGGTACCTAAACAACTCGACTTAATGCGCCGTAAAGAAAGCAACAGACATGCAGAAGCGAGCATAAATTTTTTCAAACAAACATGTATCATGCCATCAGAATAATTCCATTAATCACCAATTATCAACATCAATCATGCATCACACAATTCAACGGGTTCAAGAGCATGAAACCTGTCCCGATAAGAAATAATATAAATACGGGTTCCACTTTGTAACACCCCGCATTTTCGGAGCAAGATTGCGATGTCGTTTTCGTGCGATTAGATTGTTATTTATTTAACTCGGCTTGTGCTTGAATTGCCTTATTCATGTTTTAATTGTTTATTTGACTCAATTGCGTACTTATGAAAATATGTGGACTTAATTGAAATAAGTGTTTAATACCTATTTGCTTTCTAATTCAATTTATGTGGGCTAATTTGTAATTATTAAAAAGTTGGGACTGCTTTTATAATTTTGGAATCTTTAATTGGACTAAATTGTTCTTTCTTTAATTCTTGGGCTCAATTGACTAGTCTTAGAAACTTGAGGGACCTAATTGCAATTTCAGAACTTGAGACAGTATAATGATATCAAACCCTAGCCCCATTTCAGTCTTTCATTTTCCTTTTCTTCTCCCACCGTCTGGAGTAGCAGCTGCGAGGCAGCTCCACCTCCGCCAGCCATCATCGCCACCACCTCCTCCGGTAACCACCATTATCGCTGCCAACCGATTCTTCTCCTCCCCTTTTCTGAGTTAGCAGCAACGCAACAAATCCCTCCTCCCCTCATCAGCGAAAGCTCCGCCGCTACCATCCTTTCTCTGTTTTCTTCTCTCGGCCGACGCGACGCATCCTCCATCATCGCACCACCCTCCGCCGCCAAGATAAGTTAGCCACCACCGATTCGCCGGCCTTTGCTCCACTTGTAGCAGCGGATCTGTACGCGACCCTTCACCACCATCTCCGCCACACCTCGCCATTCGCCATAAGAAAGATGGCCAGCCCTTCGTTCGTTCACCACCACCACCTTCACTCGCCGACAACAGCCTTTCCTTGGCGACACCGGATCGCCGCTGCTTCAGCCAGGCCTCACCATCAGATCTGAACAGGAGTGAAGCCATTCCCCCTCCCGTCTAAGAAGACGAGAATCAGTACCTCAACCATCTCTTTCTCTCTCTCTCGTTCCAGATCTGAAAAGATCTGGGGGAAAACTCTTTTACCGCCACCATCTTCGACGAGACAGACGCCGGCCACCTCCATCTCTCTCTCTTTTTCGCCCAGATGTGAGAAGGGGTTGAAGACTTCCACCTTCACCGAATCAGTGCCATCACCGCCGTTCCAGTCGACCGAGAACTCCTACCGCTGCTACCGGAGTCCAGATTCCACCACACCGTTCCAGAAGCCATGACTTTTTATTCCTTTAAATCCCATTACGTAAGCTACTGTTTTCCTTTCAACCGTGTGTATTGAGATTAATTTTCGTGTTACATCTGTATTACCATGGATCGTAAATCGTTGAATTCCAGTACATTATTTCGTGAATCAGTGGTGTAAGTTGTTACTTATCGAATTGTTAATTGTGTTGGGATAATTACTTATCGAATCGGAATATTTTGGATTTATCATCGATGATATAATTATTGTATGATACAGCCTACTTATTTCATCTCATGTCGAATGGGATTTTATTCATGAAGAATTCTATTTCCTTCTATATTAAAGCGAATTATGTCGAACTTGTTGTGGATATGATGAAAACTATTTGACCTTTGAAATGAGTTTAATTGAAACTAATGGCATAAGAGTGAACATGTGATTGTATGAAATCGAAATAGGTTTGCATTTTGGTTTATTCGTGGTATTTGTTAAGAAAGAAACTAGGTAATTTTGAAATAATTGGGAAACACCTTTGTGTCCATTTCGTAATTTATTATTGAATTGTTAATAATTGGATCTTGTAATAATATTGTTAATCGAGAATTATAGTAAGTATGTTCACTGGTACTTGTTGGTATTAGAGTAGTTGGGGCCTTGAAGTGGTAAATGTATAACTGGCTGGATTTTAATTGGAAATATGATGGCAAATTGGTTTAAGGCTCTTGATAGTTAAAGCTCATATTGGGAATTGAATTTATATGAACTACCCTATTTGATTTTATCTAATAAAGTGTCACCTGTATTATGTAGAGTACATATTCTGTTAAGCGCCATTCGGTAATTAAACTTTTAATGGTTAGATGATAATGCGTAAATCTGTCTAATTGAGGAGTTAAAGGATTAAATTAATTATGCTTGTTTATATATGTTACCCCCGAATTTTAGTTGATATAATGGATAATGGCATCGTGGTTCTTAAACTAATGATGACAACAAGTGTTGTATATTGTATACCAAGCAAACGATTGGATGATGTTTAAAAATAGTAAATTATAAATTTGGGTAATTTGTTAGGAACTAAATATATTAATTGATAATTGTGAATTTCGGTTAGTTTGTAATTGTGTTACTAGGTGTTGGATAGTGTGTGTTTGGTTGTATGCATATTGTACACTCGAGTTTGGTTACGCGAACTATGTACTCCTTTAACTGTATACTCGGTTCTTACATAAGACATTAATTGTGCACCTAAACATGAGTATGCTATAGTGTGACTCCATTTACACTTCACACCATTCATTTCATTGTCGTGCGTCCTACTTGGTCTTATATCTGAGTCGTGTCTCATGAGTACAATGTATTCCCCTTTCTGTACAGTGATCTCCATGGTGGAGACAACCTGATCAAGTATGCATTCGTCTTGTCAGTTCTGGTATCTCGTCGCTTCTCAGGTGAGGTTTAGGATTTTGTATAGTTACGCGACCTATGACCTTAATATGCTGATTTCAACCCTTGCATGCGAGTATATCTATTATAAATACGTATGTGTTGGATATGATATGTTTATGACCTTCTGAATCAACTCTGTTTGGAAAATTAAATATGAAAGCATATGTAAGCTACTTTGGGAAAACAGTTGTGTTGTGATTATGTAGCGAGATTGCCATGAAAGATTGGCGTATGTGATCCGTTGTGATCTGTTCTGTTGTGATCCGTTGTGATCTGTTCTGTTGTGATCCGTTGTGATCTGTGTGTGGATCGATCCTGGTGAGCTGGTACGAGTGGAGACCGGTACGGCATAGGGCCGTCGGATAAGCCACTGTGCTAGTTTCCATTTGAGATATCATTGCGCGACCTTAGGGTGATGAGGGAGGCGTGATATCTTGAGCCTTCGGCCAAGGCCGGGGAGGACTCTTGTGGGTTCGCAACCCCTTGAGGGTGAGTCTATTTTAGACGGTTTATTCTCGATGGTATGGGGACGGTACATCTCCTCCATCATTGGTGTAGAGGTTGGATTGAGTTTGATTTATGTTATGAGGAGTTGAGGTTGGAAGCTCGTACTCGCTGAGCAGTTGATTATTGTTATGTCATGGAATTATGAATCGGGATAGAGTCTTTCTGGAAAATGGTTTCTAAACTTATACCTATATCTTATTCGGGTTCTTTCAAAACGTTTTGGTATGTAACACCTATCCCCGGTTCATGAGTCCATCCTTTTTATTCTGTGCTATGCTCCTTATATATATATATATTGTGGGTGTGCGTTAGCCCCCTCACTCGGTCAAGTTGACTGACCCCTCATTTACACTTTTAGTTGCAGGATTGTTGGCGTTTGCTAGGCGGAAGTGAGTCCTTTGAGTTGCACTTCGTCGGTCTAGTCTTTCTATTTGCATTTGTCTTTTCATACACTTTACTTATGCTTTGAATTGTAGACTTGAGATTATACTTTACTATTCGGTAGCCCTGCGTGGCACTCTCATTCGGCCCTTGTGGCACTTGATGATTATTGCTTTATGTTGATATTCGGGATTAGGGATCTATGCTAGTTGAACCCGTCACCTGCTTTGTACGTTTTGTTTTAAATGCTTCCGCTATCTACTGTTGTTGGTTTTAATTGCTTCCGCACTCTGAGTTTTGTCAAGTTAGATCCGCCTAGCCTAGTGTGTGAGTTGATCTCCCGTTCGCTCTGATTCGGATTCGGGCATGGATTTCCATTTCATGTTCTGGGTCTGGGTCATAGTGCGGGGGATGTGGCATCCTCCGTTTGGGGTGTTACATCCTTAAGTGGTATCAGAGCTCTAGGTTGCAAAACCGAGCTCTTGAGTCGTGTTGAGTCTGTCTAGGTCGTACGGCATAGGAATAACTGCGCATTGCATTTATTTGACTTGATATTTTGACCCTTCAGCATGAATTGTTTTGTGATTATATGATTGTGTGCACATTGTGACTTTGATTATGCCACATCTTATTTTATGTGCTTTATAAATTACAACTAATTGTTGCATTTACGTGATATACATGTTACATTTCATTTGCACTTTAACTCCCATGCATCGAATTTAGTGTTCGAATTTCAGGGTACCCTATGAGTCAACACTAAGATTTCCCTCCGTCAACACTACCTATTAGCACTACAACGAAAACACGTCATGATTCGAAGATGAAAGGATTCTTCACCAAGATGAATGGTCATGAAAAGGTTTAGAGTTGAAGGACTGAGATTGCTATATTATTGACTTACTATCTTAAAGTCAATTGAAAGATGGAGTTTGATGAATTTTCACCTTGAGGATTCGTTCATTTGGAAGTAGTCACCTTGTTGAAGAAATGAGTCAATAGAGGAGAATCTGATCAAGTAGAACCGTTTTGAAGGAGTTTGATGAGCTTTCGCCTTGATGATTCATTTATTTGGAAATAGTCACTTTGTTGATGGAAACGAGTTAATGTAGAAGAATCCGATCAAATAAGATCCGATCAAGTTCAAGGGATGTGGATAGGTAACCATGTTACTTAAACAACGAGCTACAAACCATCGATGGAAGACATTGTTGATGTGGGAATAGAACACCTAGATGAAGAAAGACTTTATCCAAGTTTCAGAATCATATGTCCATGATTGCTTTGGGAAGTGCTTAGCACCACGATCATTCAACGAAACACCGAGGTAAATATCTAATTGACAAATGAATCATGGACAACTCCTTGAAGATGAGCGGACTAAGATTTAACACATAAATGAGAAATTCTTGGGAGAAACTGAGGATAATTCTAGTTGAGCAAAGATTATGGTCTAGTAAGGGGTTTGATGATAAACAAGCATTGTTGAGTTACCACTTTATGAAAAGACTCAAGAAAAAAAGGTCCAGATGACGAGGGTTGCATCATTATCGGCCTAATCAACTCCTACTACTTCATCTCAACTTCCTGTCAAGAGTTTGACACTACGGTGATCGGTACGCCAGGCATTCATGGCATTTGCATACATGCATCGCTTAAATACTCTTACCTTGTTTTGCTTGATGTGGGTGACGACCATTGTTGTTTTAATTGTGATAACTTGGATACCTGATCTAGTATTTATAACTTGAAATTTCTACTTGTTATGAACTGTGCTGGAATGAATGAGTTATGTACGTGTGTAAACTATACATGCTTATGTGATTTAAAACTCTTTTGATTGCTCACTAACTTCTCATATAACATACATACATACTGTAACGCTGTTTTATAGGGATTCCATCGCGATATCCCCCTTGAGTTGAGGTACGAGAGTTGAATCTATACTCAAGGGACACCGATATCAGTTGTATAAGGTACACCAAACATGCATCGCATACTTTTCCTCAAGTGTTACTCTGATGTGTGTATGTATGAAGAACTGATCAGTGGACTTATGTGCAAGAGAGACCTTAGGTTCCCTCTTTTTACGTGTTGGAGAGATGTAGGATTCTCTCTATTTATGTGGTAGAAAGATGTTGGATTCTTTCTAAGTTTTGTGCACGAGAGATGTTGGATTCTCTTGTACTTAGATATTCGGAGATGTTGGATTCTCTTGAATCTAAGGGTTTGAGAAATGAGGGATTCTCTCAAACTAGAATGTTTGGGAGATGTGGAAATCTATCAGACTTAGGTTGAGAGACGGGGTTCTCTCAGTTGTGTGCTTGAGAGACGGGGTTCTCTCAATTATGTGCGCGAGAGACGGGGATCTCTCTCTTGTGTGTTCCGAGGGACGGGGCTCTCTCACTTTATGTGCTGAGAGATGGGATTCTCTCTTGCTTGTTGCGGATGCGTTAACTGTTGTCCTGACAACGGTCGGCAAGTGACGAGTTTACGACGCCATCGAAGTTGAGTGCAGTGGTATCTATTCGTCTTATGGGAATGGTCGAACAACTCGATGAAAGCAACGGGCCAGTACTCAAACGGATCCCAATGACAACGAGATATCGGAGAAAGGTTCAGTAAACATAATGAGAGTAAACTTTACAACGGAGGCTATGTTTTACGCAACTCCTCGAGAAGGGTTAAGACACAATCAACTCGAAGTTTTTCCATCTCAGGAGTGGAACCTGGGGACCAGGTTCTCTTAAGGGGGGAAGGTTGTAACACCCCGCATTTTCGGAGCAAGATTGCGATGTCGTTTTCGTGCGATTAGATTGTTATTTATTTAACTCGGCTTGTGCTTGAATTGCCTTATTCATGTTTTAATTGTTTATTTGACTCAATTGCGTACTTATGAAAATATGTGGACTTAATTGAAATAAGTGTTTAATACCTATTTGCTTTCTAATTCAATTTATGTGGGCTAATTTGTAATTATTAAAAAGTTGGGACTGCTTTTATAATTTTGGAATCTTTAATTGGACTAAATTGTTCTTTCTTTAATTCTTGGGCTCAATTGACTAGTCTTAGAAACTTGAGGGACCTAATTGCAATTTCAGAACTTGAGACAGTATAATGATATCAAACCCTAGCCCCATTTCAGTCTTTCATTTTCCTTTTCTTCTCCCACCGTCTGGAGTAGCAGCTGCGAGGCAGCTCCACCTCCGCCAGCCATCATCGCCACCACCTCCTCCGGTAACCACCATTATCGCTGCCAACCGATTCTTCTCCTCCCCTTTTCTGAGTTAGCAGCAACGCAACAAATCCCTCCTCCCCTCATCAGCGAAAGCTCCGCCGCTACCATCCTTTCTCTGTTTTCTTCTCTCGGCCGACGCGACGCATCCTCCATCATCGCACCACCCTCCGCCGCCAAGATAAGTTAGCCACCACCGATTCGCCGGCCTTTGCTCCACTTGTAGCAGCGGATCTGTACGCGACCCTTCACCACCATCTCCGCCACACCTCGCCATTCGCCATAAGAAAGATGGCCAGCCCTTCGTTCGTTCACCACCACCACCTTCACTCGCCGACAACAGCCTT
This sequence comes from Lantana camara, assembly GCA_037501455.1. Classification (NCBI taxonomy): domain Eukaryota; kingdom Viridiplantae; phylum Streptophyta; class Magnoliopsida; order Lamiales; family Verbenaceae; genus Lantana; species Lantana camara. Next base: position 79,359,662 of record CM074856.1, read on the forward strand.
TCCTTGGCGACACCGGATCGCCGCTGCTTCAGCCAGGCCTCACCATCAGATCTGAACAGGAGTGAAGCCATTCCCCCTCCCGTCTAAGAAGACGAGAATCAGTACCTCGACCATCTCTTTCTCTCTCTCTCGTTCCAGATCTGAAAAGATCTGGGGGAAAACTCTTTTACCGCCACCATCTTCGACGAGACAGACGCCGGCCACCTCCATCTCTCTCTCTTTTTCGCCCAGATGTGAGAAGGGGTTGAAGACTTCCACCTTCACCGAATCAGTGCCATCACCGCCGTTCCAGTCGACCGAGAACTCCTACCGCTGCTACCGGAGTCCAGATTCCACCACACCGTTCCAGAAGCCATGACTTTTTATTCCTTTAAATCCCATTACGTAAGCTACTGTTTTCCTTTCAACCGTGTGTATTGAGATTAATTTTCGTGTTACATCTGTATTACCATGGATCGTAAATCGTTGAATTCCAGTACATTATTTCGTGAATCAGTGGTGTAAGTTGTTACTTATCGAATTGTTAATTGTGTTGGGATAATTACTTATCGAATCGGAATATTTTGGATTTATCATCGATGATATAATTATTGTATGATACAGCCTACTTATTTCATCTCATGTCGAATGGGATTTTATTCATGAAGAATTCTATTTCCTTCTATATTAAAGCGAATTATGTCGAACTTGTTGTGGATATGATGAAAACTATTTGACCTTTGAAATGAGTTTAATTGAAACTAATGGCATAAGAGTGAACATGTGATTGTATGAAATCGAAATAGGTTTGCATTTTGGTTTATTCGTGGTATTTGTTAAGAAAGAAACTAGGTAATTTTGAAATAATTGGGAAACACCTTTGTGTCCATTTCGTAATTTATTATTGAATTGTTAATAATTGGATCTTGTAATAATATTGTTAATCGAGAATTATAGTAAGTATGTTCACTGGTACTTGTTGGTATTAGAGTAGTTGGGGCCTTGAAGTGGTAAATGTATAACTGGCTGGATTTTAATTGGAAATATGATGGCAAATTGGTTTAAGGCTCTTGATAGTTAAAGCTCATATTGGGAATTGAATTTATATGAACTACCCTATTTGATTTTATCTAATAAAGTGTCACCTGTATTATGTAGAGTACATATTCTGTTAAGCGCCATTCGGTAATTAAACTTTTAATGGTTAGATGATAATGCGTAAATCTGTCTAATTGAGGAGTTAAAGGATTAAATTAATTATGCTTGTTTATATATGTTACCCCCGAATTTTAGTTGATATAATGGATAATGGCATCGTGGTTCTTAAACTAATGATGACAACAAGTGTTGTATATTGTATACCAAGCAAACGATTGGATGATGTTTAAAAATAGTAAATTATAAATTTGGGTAATTTGTTAGGAACTAAATATATTAATTGATAATTGTGAATTTCGGTTAGTTTGTAATTGTGTTACTAGGTGTTGGATAGTGTGTGTTTGGTTGTATGCATATTGTACACTCGAGTTTGGTTACGCGAACTATGTACTCCTTTAACTGTATACTCGGTTCTTACATAAGACATTAATTGTGCACCTAAACATGAGTATGCTATAGTGTGACTCCATTTACACTTCACACCATTCATTTCATTGTCGTGCGTCCTACTTGGTCTTATATCTGAGTCGTGTCTCATGAGTACAATGTATTCCCCTTTCTGTACAGTGATCTCCATGGTGGAGACAACCTGATCAAGTATGCATTCGTCTTGTCAGTTCTGGTATCTCGTCGCTTCTCAGGTGAGGTTTAGGATTTTGTATAGTTACGCGACCTATGACCTTAATATGCTGATTTCAACCCTTGCATGCGAGTATATCTATTATAAATACGTATGTGTTGGATATGATATGTTTATGACCTTCTGAATCAACTCTGTTTGGAAAATTAAATATGAAAGCATATGTAAGCTACTTTGGGAAAACAGTTGTGTTGTGATTATGTAGCGAGATTGCCATGAAAGATTGGCGTATGTGATCCGTTGTGATCTGTTCTGTTGTGATCCGTTGTGATCTGTTCTGTTGTGATCCGTTGTGATCTGTGTGTGGATCGATCCTGGTGAGCTGGTACGAGTGGAGACCGGTACGGCATAGGGCCGTCGGATAAGCCACTGTGCTAGTTTCCATTTGAGATATCATTGCGCGACCTTAGGGTGATGAGGGAGGCGTGATATCTTGAGCCTTCGGCCAAGGCCGGGGAGGACTCTTGTGGGTTCGCAACCCCTTGAGGGTGAGTCTATTTTAGACGGTTTATTCTCGATGGTATGGGGACGGTACATCTCCTCCATCATTGGTGTAGAGGTTGGATTGAGTTTGATTTATGTTATGAGGAGTTGAGGTTGGAAGCTCGTACTCGCTGAGCAGTTGATTATTGTTATGTCATGGAATTATGAATCGGGATAGAGTCTTTCTGGAAAATGGTTTCTAAACTTATACCTATATCTTATTCGGGTTCTTTCAAAACGTTTTGGTATGTAACACCTATCCCCGGTTCATGAGTCCATCCTTTTTATTCTGTGCTATGCTCCTTATATATATATATATTGTGGGTGTGCGTTAGCCCCCTCACTCGGTCAAGTTGACTGACCCCTCATTTACACTTTTAGTTGCAGGATTGTTGGCGTTTGCTAGGCGGAAGTGAGTCCTTTGAGTTGCACTTCGTCGGTCTAGTCTTTCTATTTGCATTTGTCTTTTCATACACTTTACTTATGCTTTGAATTGTAGACTTGAGATTATACTTTACTATTCGGTAGCCCTGCGTGGCACTCTCATTCGGCCCTTGTGGCACTTGATGATTATTGCTTTATGTTGATATTCGGGATTAGGGATCTATGCTAGTTGAACCCGTCACCTGCTTTGTACGTTTTGTTTTAAATGCTTCCGCTATCTACTGTTGTTGGTTTTAATTGCTTCCGCACTCTGAGTTTTGTCAAGTTAGATCCGCCTAGCCTAGTGTGTGAGTTGATCTCCCGTTCGCTCTGATTCGGATTCGGGCATGGATTTCCATTTCATGTTCTGGGTCTGGGTCATAGTGCGGGGGATGTGGCATCCTCCGTTTGGGGTGTTACACACTTCCTAGGCACCTGTCCCGAAACAAAATCATAAATATCATTGGATCCCAACCTGTACAATTTCATAAACGGAATTCATTCAAGAATGTAACATTTCAAACTTTACCATAATGCCCACCAAGGCTAACGAAAGCATTAAAACATAATAAAATACAAGAACATCAACTTAAAGTAAATGTAGACTCGACACAACTTCTACGAGCCAAGACTCTACGACACACCGCCTAGCAAGACTCCAGAAAACCTGCAGACAATACAAAGGTTGAAGAGTCGGTTCAAAAGGAACCGGTGAGGATTACTATAGGGAATATATTAAAGGGGTACAATGCATGCGATATTAAAGGTGTTTGTGATCCGTTTAACTTTTCAAAATCAATGCAAAGGGGTTTTAAAAGCAACGGATCACAAACTAGAAACATAGCCGGCTCGGCGAGAATGATCCCTCCAACCTTACTTCCCAAACCAAAGAAATCAAACCAATCCATCCATCACGCCATTGATGTCGAGGGTGCGCACCCCCGATCATCCATAACATAGAGAATTCGGTCCATGAAATCTAGCTCTCTCCAAGAAAACTTCAACCCCGAAACCTCCTCCGAGTCTTATTAATCTTGTCCACAGTGGGAACTTTGGATAAGGACATCCGTCGGCCCTTGCCTTCCCGGAATATCTCTCACCTCCATCCCCGAGCTCAAATTTGATTTCCCCAAGAAAGCGTCCTTGCAAGGTACATCAATCTCCATACCACTTTCGTAGCATGGTCCAAAACATCTCGCCACATACGTACATATATATCCTTTTCAAAACCAAAACATTTTGGGTACCTATCCCGTATACCAAGATTCATACTATACTTGCAAACCGTTTTCAATGAGCAACGATATAAGTATAATGAGCCAAGCTCCCAAAATCCGGCATACTATGCCTATACATATAGTTTTCAAAACGGGAATTTCAGAACCAAATCATGAAGGCTATACGGTATTGTCCACAGTTTGAAAACATTTTAATAACATAACTCCTCACCTTGACCGAAGTTACCAAGAAGAAGTTGACTCGAACGAACAAGAAGCACGTGACCTCCTATGGCTCACCACCTATAGAAGACATACACACATACTCCACAATCAAGACTTGACTCAAAAGATAACTTAACATGACGCACGGTGAAGTATCATGCTTATCATGAGATTGATGAATGCAAGGATGGCTCTATCGTGCATATCATGATATGTCATGGCCAATTAGAGCATAAAGAATGCACAACAAGTCATGGATAGGCATAAGTTTAACCACATAAATCATGAGAGGTCAATGGGCATGTATGTAATCTTAGCAATTATCGATCATACATAAACAGTACATAAGAGTCCAATTTCCATAAGTTATCAAGTTGATTGAATGCACATTAACAAGTAAGTTTCAAGCATAATATAAAGTATGTCCCAAGTTCATAAGATTATAATTAACAAGAATAATATCACATTTTGCATAATTACATCCTACAAATCCATCAAGCTCCAACAAAGATCATTCATTCAAAATACAAAGTTCATGTCTCATGTGAAATGCATAAATAAGAACAATTCGTTCATTTAAATGTGTATGAAGTTTGCAAGATTCTAAACATAGCGATTACAAGTCATACTTGACAATTAATTCAATTATTATACATGATAGATCATAATCTTAGTCAAGGATAAGTTCATGTAACGTTATTACATTCATACGTCATGCTCAATATGAATAAGGCATATATTTAATCACATAAAGTCATGCTTTTAAGCTTAACGGCATACTCTCGATTCATTTGTATCATACTTTAGGAATTCATAACATGTCTTGGCATACGAGCTCAATCATAGTATACATTCATAGTTTCATGGAAATTACACAAACATCCCCTAAGCAATTCATGAAGGTTCAGAAAAATTACACAAACATCCCATAAGTAATTCGTAATGGTTTAGGAAAATTATACAAACATCCCCTAAGTAATTCATAATGGTTTAGGAAAATTACACAAACATCCCCTAAGTAATTCATAAAGGTTCAGAAAAATTACACAAACATCCCCTAAGTAATTCATAATGGTTTAGGAAAATTACACAAACATCCCCTATGTTATTCTTCTAGTTTCAAAGTCATAACATGAATACCCTTTTTATGGTTTCTAACAAAATTACACATACATCCCCTTATCAAGTAAGCAAACAAGAATTCAAGACTTAATCATATTATTCAAATAAACACTTCGACATGGTTTCATCTATTAAAGTGTGAGTCCTAATTTCAACATTCCAACAAGATTTCATTTATTAAACATGTATCTTCTCAACAAGCAATTTCACATAATTCCCATAGCAACTAAGTACCAACACTAAGAATCAACATAGTTCCAACAAGACATACAAATATGCTTCCAATAAGTTCAAGAATACGAAATACTATGATTTTATGGCATAATTTGTCCGTTTGAGCATTAATACAATTTGCACAAGTAAGAGCTAATTATTTACAAGCATAATAATCATCATTGAGCATCTACCAATCATGAAAATAGAGGTTATTCACAAACAAACCAAGTTTAGGAAGAATTCGTATATCAAAGTTACTAATTCGTATACATTCGGCACAAAACGAACATAACATCCTTTCAAAAAGGGCAACCGATTCATATCGAATATCAAATATATCCATCAACATGTATACAATCATATTCTAGCTCAACGAAGTCATATTGGCACGAAAATCAATCAAAACGACAATTAAACGATAAATTCCAACAATTCGAGAAACACGAAATAAATCATAATAAATTAACCGAGCATCCAATCGATGAATGGGAGATGGCCTTAGACTCACCGCATCGAGCGGGACGTTCTGTCAGAAGGCCGCCGGAGCGCCGCTACTGTAGCTGTCGGGCCGTCGCCGGGCCACCGTCGAAGGTTACCGGAAAAATCCCGAAAAATCAATCCCCAATGTATTCCTCGTGCTCGTTCCGAATCTTCAATCAATTTCTCGAAATTCTGAGCGGTTTGTCTCCAATTTCAGATCTAAGAATACGAAACACTCAAAATCTTCAAATCGCGATTCCTCCCAAACCGTTAAACAAAATTCGAAATCGTAAAAAGCAATGGCTTATCCATGTCGAGCTCGTCGAAATGCATATGATATTCGCCGGAAAATATCACCGGAGACGTCCGCCGCCGTGAACCGTCGCTGCGCCGCCTAGCTCCGCCATTGCTGCTGCGATTCCGGCCGTTTCAGAGTCCGGGATTAACACCATTCAACTCGATTTAAGGTTCTTTGTATTTCCCCCAACATTTTGTCGCCGGAGGATGGCCGGAGTGGCCATCCCGCCACTGCGCGCTGATAGTGCCGCCGCGCTGCTGCTGCACTTCCGCCGTAGCTCCGCCTACGGCGGTTTTCACCGTGAACCACCATCACGTATAGGTAGGTCTCGTCTCCAGGAGTAAAATGCTATATTGGTTCGCCGGATTCCATCGCCGGAAAGCTGTCGGAAAGAATGACGAAAATCAGCAACTTTTGGAGCTCCGTTCTCTCTCGTCGGTTGTCGGATTTTGATTCCGAGCATACGGTTGTGTTCCTTGTTCCGAGTACATTGATTTCGACTATTTGCATGTCCAATTTGGTGAAGAATTGATGAAGTTGAAATTTGAGAAATGGGGGGCTTCTTGTCTCGTTCATTTCGGCCGAGAGAGGAGAGGGAGAGAGGAGAGATAGTGTGTGGGAGAAAAGTGATAAGAAATGTGTCTAGATACATGCTATATACAAACCGGGTAGTCTTAACACGTAGGAAAATAAAATAACGCGTTCAATTAACCGTAAAATAATTCTTGTAGGGACTCAATTAAACATACAAGTCCCGAATTAATTCGACAATTTTAAATTGGGAAATTATTTACCAATTAGAACTTAATTCATTTTAATTGTAGAAAATCTTTCGTACAAATTAACGATACCCCAAAACCATATAATTGGCAATCAATTCTCAAATATTACGAATAAATTCGGATTAGGCATGTTACAAAACATATTAAATTTAAACTCTATTTTTAGTAATTATTTCGTAGAAATAAGTTCGAATTAAATTGAATTAAACTATTCATGTAGCACCCCTTGACACGTGGAGGTACCACACCCCCGCACTGTAGGTCAATCCACCTACGAAATGGCCACTCCGTATATGAATCAACCTATAGCGAACGGGTGACTATGCAATAGACGACAGGCTAGGCGGGAAACTTATACATGCGACAAAATAAAGCGGAAGCGTAAATCAATCACTAGCAAATCTTTTCATTTATCAGGGCATGACATTTCCATTTACCGAATAAAATATATTCTAACCTATCATATCAAAACATTATCATCTACAATTTTAACAATAATAATAACTACAATTCCACAATAAACAGTTAAATACACGAACCACGGATGACATGACTACATGAACTGGACTCGACTCGACTCAACTCCCGCCTAGCGTGCACCTGCAATACCTGAAAGGTGGAGGCGTCAGTCTGTGAAGACTGAGTGAGGGGTTTACATATATATTAGCGCAGATAACATGCAAGTCATATTCTCGGGTAAAGGTTTATAAAGATAAATATACAAGTTTAATAATAACATGGTTTCGCCCGAGAATACAACTATCAATATTAAATACTTGTTCGCTTGTTAATTATTAGGTGATCACGCAATTCAATTATCGTGCAATCATGCAATAGTGTAATCAACTAGCACTTTCATGGAATGGAGATCATGCAATCACTACATGGCTTGCTTGTAACATGATAGGGTTTATTCCTCCTGTGATTGGACGGACAATCACTGGCAAGACCAGTCCAGCGCCCTTCACTCAGAAGGACCTGGCCAGGGGGAAACACGGGTACACAATAGGGTTTTGTTCTTCTTGTGGTTGGACGGACAACCACGGGCAGGACCCGTCCAGCGCCCTCACTAGGGAGAACCTGGCCAAGAGAACACACGAACACGGTAGGGTATTGTTCTTCTTGTGATTGGACGGACAATCATTGGCACGGAAACCAATCCAGCGCCCCCGCTAAGGAGGACCTGGCCAAGAGAACACACTTGCTTGCATTCATGAACATGGCATGCTTTGATGCGTGAATACTAACATGCCTTACTAGCCTGATTAATGAACAATAAAATAACTTGAAACGATAATTGATTTCGTGAAAATATAACTATAAATACCTTTTGGCTAAAGCAGTCACGTAAAGGTTATACGGGTTTTATATAACTAGAAATTAAACCTCACCTGACAGGCGACACACGACTCGTGAATGCGTGAACGTGCTCATGAGCCACAATCTCCGCCCTGGAGAATCACTGGACAAGAAACGGGACAATGTACATGCATGAGACCACAATTCAAGCATATTCTTCACATAATGACGCACGGCCTGATCATACACGAGACATCGAGCAATACACAATGTAGCATGCAAACATGTTGTTTCGACATATAATCAATCATATAGTAGCAATTTGGGATCAAATAACCCGTTGGAACGACGTCCCAAAAATCCCATTTTGTGCAGAATGTTTCTGCACTTCCAGGGGTATGGGAACGGCCGTTCCATGTTTTAATACAAAATGGGAAGGGCCGTTCCCCCACTCCCGAAACTGCTCTCGAAGGTGGGAACGGCCGTTCCCGTCTATGAGACAAAGTGGGAACGGGCGTTCCCATCCTCGCCGCCCTGCACTATTCAAATTATGGGAACGGCCGTTCCCTGTTTACAAAGGGAACGGGAAGGGCCGTTCCCGTCTTACAGAAGATGCAGCAGAACAGGGGAAGAAACAGGGGAGCACGAAAACACCACAAATCTCCACACCACTCTCATATTTCAATCCCATACATAATAATCCATGAAGAGAAATAAGTATACATGCTTTGGATACAATAAAACACAATATGAACACACAATCCATGCTTTAATCATCACAATCACCAACTTTAGCATATATATACAATTTATCATATAATCTCATATTCTTCAAGAATCATACTTGGGATTCAAGCCTAAGGCTCCTAATCATGCTTCTAACATTAAATCATGAATTATCAAGCTTGAATTATAAACCCTAGCTTCATACATAAATTCAAGAAATCACATAATCCTCACTTGCATGAACTTGGAGGGAGAAAGATGGATGATCGTGGATGCTTAAGCTTGAATCATGAATTTCCCTAACAAATTCTAGCTTGAAGATGATGATTTCTCTTCTTCCCTTTTCCATAGTTTTGGCTCGGTAGAGAGAGCAAGGAAGGATGATGATTTTGGGATGAAAATGAATGAAAATGATGAAAGGGAAGCATGTATCGATATATCTCTTGAGGAGATATGATTTTTGCAACTAAATCCCTAATGTTTGTAGGTCATGCAATTAAGTACATCAAGTTTGGAAGTGAGCAATTAGGTCCTTTATCTTTCATGCAATTTGGTCCCTTAATTCAAACGAATGAGCATCTAAGGACAATTTGTCAATTAAATCAAATTGGACAATTAATTCATGTAGCACTTAAATTCCAAGTATACAAGAATTCTTGAGATGAAGTGAATATCATATAATTCTCACGTAATCATGTTGAATCACAATTTATAAAATTAATATAACACTTATAAATTGAATAAATAAAATAATAAAATAAGATCCTAACGCTCGAAACTCACACGTGTCGAGCGTACCTGACTGTCTGAAATTCGGGGCGTTACAACTCTCTCCCCCTTAAGAGAATCCGTCCTCGGATTCCTTGTCCTGAATTCCTGGAAGTTAATTGGCTCTTACATGTTCATCCCACGCGGGTTAGCTACTCCCGTCAGGGATTAGCTTGAAAGAGGTCTTTATTCCACAAAGTCTTCTAATGGTTGAGATCACGACCCTCAACTTCCGGAGTCTAATTACTCGAAAGAAAATCTAACCTTCCACTAAAACAACTTGACACGTAGTTGAAAATACTGAGAGTGCCCCGTCTCTCAAACAATTAACGAGAGAGCCCCGTCTCTCGAACAAGCAACAAGAGAACCCCGTCTCTTGACAACCCTGAGAGAATCCCCGTCTCTCACGTACACGAATAAAATTCAAGCAAGTACTTAGACAAATATTAACACTTACCACACAAGGATCAAGTAAAATTATCATTTACGCAAATAATTGTTCACATTACAATGAATAATGAACAAGGAATCGTATGTAAGAATAATAATAATAAAATAATAATCAACAAGTAATGATAAATAAGGATTCAGGTATAAAATAGCAAGATAATGATAACGAAGAATGAATAATGCACGTGGTATGCATGATTAGGTGTACCGTTCACCGAAGATTGAAATTCTGGGACTGAATTAATTCGGTTGAATATGGGATTCTTTAGTTGAGATTTTTCCCGCTTTGCACCACTACAGTTTGATATTCCCATTCTTGATAGCCATTTCTGCCATTGTGCTATTTTCTAACATAATCCGTAAATCATCATTAATCACCACATCTTCAGACCCGTCTGAATTACAGATTTGCCGATTGAACCATTCTTGCACTGATTCTCACATTTACTTTCTGATTTCCGAATTGAGAACACCCTGATTTTCTTGTGAGAGTGTAATCGCCCGTTCAGGTTTAGAAGACTGATTTTTGGGTTTCAAGCAAGTTCTTGTCCAACGAGCAGAGAAAACAGGTGTTATCATTTCTCCGATCTCAGTAATTAAAGTAAACCTTTTCCCGAAGCAACATTCCTAACTCCCTGTTTGCAATCTGAAAGTTGAGCTCTTACTCCTTTAGTTAACAATACGGCGGATATTTGCAATAGAGGAATCAAGGTCGTCATCCCATGAGAGTAATTCAGCAAGCACACTTGCATAGATACCGAAGAAATCAAGTCCTAGTAACACGTCTTCTATTTGATCCCTGAAATTTGATAACATACTTAACACTCTGAGAAATATCTTGAAGGAAAGGATCGCTCTATCTTCCGTCTTTCTGAAGTGTTCATGGTAAACTGGTGTATTCATGGAGGTGACGGCAACCACACGAATGGAAGCACGACGAGTATTCCCAAACATCTCTAGGGTACAAGTAACAACTTCGTAAGAAAACTCTTGTCGTAGTTAACCTATCAAAACTTGAGATTGGTTCTAGATATCGCCCAAACTGAATCCTTTTCTATTTACTGAGTCAAATGATATCCTGAGGTTGTCGGAGGAGTGCAGACAGTGTACCCACTTTCCTAAAATTGATGATAGAACGAGCTACTGTCGATGATGAGACTTTCTTTGTGTAAGAGGGAGGAAAGCTTAACTTATTGAAGACTTCTTTTACACGGTTCTGATAGAGGTTTCCAGGAAGAATTGACTCTTTCAAATTCCCAACTGCCTTGAGTGCTGTCTAACTTCAGCTTTAAATTATTCCCAGACCGACTCTCCCCCTTAAGAAAATAGAAATTTTCTTATCCTTTGGGTTCATTCTGTCCTTTCCCATTTGCAAGCTTCTCTGCTGATTCAATTCCCGTAACCTTGTCCCCGTCCTACTAGTCGTTAATCAGAATGTTGATTAATGATTTCTTTCTAATTCCTTCTGTTATCCACATACTCAACTTGAAGCTCCCTGACTATCACCACTTCGGTTTGATGTTTAAAATTCTTCAACATCCTACATTTACCTAATGCCTTCCAGCGAATTGGCGTTTACAAGTTCGGCACTATAGTCCAAAACAAGAAGGTTACTTTCTTAATTCCAACGCACCTTCATCGGACTGATTAATCTCTGAAGATTTGAGGACCCACTGAACATTTATCTGCTTGGACTTATAACCCTTTTCCCGTTCTACAATTTTCCAAATATTTATATCATACCCATTCCTACTAAATCTTGGATCAATAATTCTCACAGCCCCAACATTTCCAATCTTTCAAGCAAAGCCAAATGACCCGGTTCCCAACATGACACCCAATAATTCAGAAATCTCTTCCTTACATTCAAATTAATCGAAATAGGAGCAAAGATTGTGCAGAACATCCGAAAAGCCTATTGACAATAAACACTAAATAATGCATGATAGTTAAAATGTCAATGCACATATCACCACCAATTCAAATACAACATTTTAGAACAATAATATCACCTTGAAGGCATTCTTATAAATAAAGGAATATAAGTGATGCGAATAATTTGAATAGCCACTCAGGACATCAAGCAAGAAAGTCCGAATATAATTAAATCAAGGTTTATTAATGAGAAACAATTTAATTAACAATTACAATGCACGTGCTTATGAATGCATTGAAGAACTTGGCACCGTAGTAATGTTGGCTCGATTCCGGTGTCCGTTCCTGGTTGGCCCAATTACAACTTGGTTCGCACGGCTGATCCGTTTCGTAAATCTTCTAAGTCCCCCGGTCTTGATTCATATATTCTCAAAACCTGTTACTCACAACTCATTTGAACTAAATGCCTGTGGATAAGGCGTGCTCACGTCACATAGTTGTCACATAATTAGTACATGTTTCAGGAATTAAATATACATTGCAACAAATAAATCGTCAGATGTATGATAAACCACGTTGATCACATAAACTTCCAGCAATTCAAGATCAATTAATTGGCGATTAATAATACAAGTCAATGCAGTACACAAGTTATCAAACAATTCACTTAAATTCTAACATAATTCAAGTACTTCACGGAGTTCAAGTAAGTCAACAAGTTCAAATAAAATGCAAGACTCTCAAATTGTCAAGTAATTCCTATGCCGTACGACCTAGACTCGACACGACACGACACTAGAACCTCGGTTTTGCAACCGGGCTCTGATACCACCTTAGATGTAGCACCCCTTGACACGTGGAGGTACCACACCCCCGCACTATAGGTCAATCCACCTACGAAATGGCCACTTCGTATATGAATCAACCTATAGCGAACGGGTGACTAAGCAATAGACGACAGGCTAGGCGGGAAACTTATACATGCGACAAAATAAAGCGGAAGCGTAAATCAATCACTAGCAAATCTTTTCATTTATCAGGGCATGACATTTCCATTTACCGAATAAAATATATTCTAACCTATCATATCAAAACATTATCATCTCCAATTTTAACAATAATAATAACTACAATTCCATAATAAACAGTTAAATACACGAACCACGGATGACATGACTACATGAACTGGACTCGACTCGACTCAACTCCCGCCTAGCGTGCACCTGCAATACCTGAAAGGTGGAGGCGTCAGTCTGTGAAGACTGAGTGAGGGGTTTACATATATATTAGCGCAGATAACATGCAAGTCATATTCTCGGGTAAAGGTTTATAAAGATAAATATACAAGTTTAATAATAACATGGTTTCGCCCGAGAATACAACTATCAATATTAAATACTTGTTCGCTTGTTAATTATTAGGTGATCACGCAATTCAATTATCGTGCAATCATGCAATAGTGTAATCAACTAGCACGTTAATGGAATGGAGATCATGCAATCACTACATGGCTTGCTTGTAACATGATAGGGTTTATTCCTCCTGTGATTGGACGGACAATCACTGGCAAGACCAGTCCAGCGCCCTTCACTCAGAAGGACCTGGCCAGGGGGAAACACGGGTACACAATAGGGTTTTGTTCTTCTTGTGGTTGGACGGACAACCACGGGCAGGACCCGTCCAGCGCCCTCACTAGGGAGAACCTGGCCAAGAGAACACACGAACACGGTAGGGTATTGTTCTTCTTGTGATTGGACGGACAATCATTGGCACGGAAACCAATCCAGCGCCCCCGCTAAGGAGGACCTGGCCAAGAGAACACACTTGCTTGCATTCATGAACATGGCATGCTTTGATGCGTGAATACTAACATGCCTTACTAGCCTGATTAATGAACAATAAAATAACTTGAAACGATAATTGATTTCGTGAAAATATAACTATAAATACCTTTTGGCTAAAGCAGTCACGTAAAGGTTATACGGGTTTTATATAACTAGAAATTAAACCTCACCTGACAGGCGACACACGACTCGTGAATGCGTGAACGTGCTCATGAGCCACAATCTCCGCCCTGGAGAATCACTGGACAAGAAACGGGACAATGTACATGCATGAGACCACAATTCAAGCATATTCTTCACATAATGACGCACGGCCTGATCATACACGAGACATCGAGCAATGCACAATGTAGCATGCAAACATGTTGTTTCGACATATAATCAATCATATAGTAGCAATTTGGGATCAAATAACCCATTGGAACGACGTCCCAAAAATCCCATTTTGTGCAGAATGTTTCTGCACTTCCAGGGGTATGGGAACGGCCGTTCCATGTTTTAATACAAAATGGGAAGGGCCGTTCCCCCACTCCCGAAACTGCTCTCGAAGGTGGGAACGGCCGTTCCCGTCTATGAGACAAAGTGGGAACGGGCGTTCCCATCCTCGCCGCCCTGCACTATTCAAATTATGGGAACGGCCGTTCCCTGTTTACAAAGGGAACGGGAAGGGCCGTTCCCGTCTTACAGAAGATGCAGCAGAACAGGGGAAGAAACAGGGGAGTACGAAAACCCCACAAATCTCCACACCACTCTCATATTTCAATCCCAAACATAATAATCCATGAAGAGAAATAAGTATACATGCTTTGGATACAATAAAACACAATATGAACACACAATCCATGCTTTAATCATCACAATCACCAACTTTAGCATATATATACAATTTATCATATAATCTCATATTCTTCAAGAATCATACTTGGGATTCAAGCCTAAGGCTCCTAATCATGCTTCTAACATTAAATCATGAATTATCAAGCTTGAATTATAAACCCTAGCTTCATACATAAATTCAAGAAATCACATAATCCTCACTTACATGAACTTGGAGGGAGAAAGATGGATGATCATGGATGCTTAAGCTTGAATCATGAATTTCCCTAACAAATTCTAGCTTGAAGATGATGATTTCTCTTCTTCCCTTTTCCATAGTTTTGGCTCGGTAGAGAGAGCAAGGAAGGATGATGATTTTGGGATGAAAATGATGAAAGGGAAGCATGTATCGATATATCTCTTGAGGAGATATGATTTTTGCAACTAAATCCCTAATGTTTGTAGGTCATGCAATTAAGTACATCAAGTTTGGAAGTGAACAATTAGGTCCTTTATCTTTCATGCAATTTGGTCCCTTAATTCAAACGAATTAGCATCTAAGGACAAATTGTCAATTAAATCAAATTGGACAATTAATTCATGTAGCACTTAAATTCCATGTATACAAGAATTCTTGAGATGAAGTGAATATCATATAATTCTCACGTAATCATGTTGAATCACAATTTATAAAATTAATATAACACTTATAAATTGAATAAATAAAATAATAAAATAAGATCCTAACGCTCGAAACTCACACGTGTCGAGCGTACCTGACTGTCTGAAATTCGGGGCGTTACAATTCAAGTCACGTACGCACGTAATAATTAAATTAGCAATTAATCATCAAATAATCTGAATAATCACATATCAAATTAAATTCCGATTAAATCGTATAAGTCACGAAATTCTCAAATTAACATAAAAATGTGAAAACTTACCCGAGAATGTCATTGGGTCGTGCTTCGGAGACGCGGGGCGTCACAGTGCCATTAATGAAATCTCATGAATACTTCAACTACCACATAATACATCACCATAAATGCAAAGAAGAGGTCAAGACAATCATATTCACGCTTGGAATCAATCAAATTACTCAAGAATTGAAAGAGATCAACATAAATGCTCTAAACCTTACTATTCACCAAGTCAGCCATATTCTCATGAAAACATGATCAAAATTGGGGATGAATGGATCGAAATGACTCGTGACGAATGTCTAATACAACCCCAAGCTTATCTTGTGGATGAATGGAGGTTTGGAAGAGATTTGAGCTTAAATCTCTAAGTATTGGCTGGAGCTACGGGAAAACTGGAGAGCAGAGGGTTTTTGGCTGATTTTCTCTAAGTGAGGAGGATTATCTCGGTCTGGGGTGATTAATTCCAGTTAAAGGGTTGAGTTAGGGTTCCAAAGCATCAAACCATGGTTAATTTGAGTAAAGTTTGAATGAGTTATAGTCATTTTATTAAACTGTGGCAGATTTGGTTTCCATTCCGTGTGTCGGTTGAATTTCGGAGGTTCAAATGACTTTGGAAAAATATAAGGCTAAGTTCACTAAACTCAAATTTTCATTGCGAGTTCAGCGAAGTTGACGAAACTCGAATCCGAGTTTCCTAGCTCAAGATATCAAATACGGAACCAAGGGTGCGCAAATTGCTCGATAGCCCCAGACTTGGATTCCAAAATCAAAATAAATTCAAAACTCATGCAAACGAATCCAAAAACATGAAACGAACATATATTCATATTCAAGACACATATAAGTCCAACATATTAAATTTGCACGAAATTTCGGTATCAAATCATGTAATGACGAAGCACGTTTATATCACTCATAAGCAATGCATTTAAATAAATCCATACCTTTCATAATAATATAAAATTTTAAATTCATATATAAATGAAAAAAAGTCAACGAATTTAAATGTAATTTTAATATTAATTAGCAAAGTTGGATTTCATATTTAATTAATAACAATTCCACGCATTAAACTATAAAATTAATATTAATAAAACTTAAGATATAATAATTAACATTTTAATATAAAATTAAATATACAAATCACTTATAAACAATTAATTAGCGCAATTTGGTAAACATATAAGTCATACCTGTACGGCCGAAATATCGGGGCGTCACAATCCAACACCAAATTCAATGGTGATTGGGAATCAAACCCTTTCCACTCGCAATACCAATACATACGGGGTAGCAAACCCACACTATACCTTCCCCGGTTATCCACCGAGGGATCAAAGCACCACGCCTTCCCTAACTCCACGGGTCGCGCATCAATACTTCAATTGAGAGCGTGCATAGAGGTCATAACCGGCGACCCCATGGTCCTCCCGGGTCTCCCTTACCCACGTCTCGGGGCCCAACGAACCAATCATACCAAACTTCCCATCGTTTAGGGTATACCTCGCTCATACCAAACATAAATATATAAAAAGAAAGAAGAATTCAAAGCTTAGCTTACGTATGCTCATACTTATACCATTTTCATAAATTCCAAGGGGATTCATAAGATCATAAACATAGTTTAGGCACTCATATTTACTATATAATAAGTATATAGTAACATGCGGGGTGAGAATTCACCACATAAAAGCCATAGGATTCATATCTAAAAGAAAAGTCCTAAACCTCACCTTAGCAAAAGAGTGGGAGCAAAAGGGCCAAAACGAGCAAACCACCACCTAAACCTCGGGTTCGTTGGCTTCCGGAAGAGGCTCTGAAACACAAGAACACGACACCCGAGACTTAGACTCAAACATGTACCAAATAGACGCTCGCCAATGCTCATGAGTGCAAGGTGTGCATATGAAATGCATATAGGTATCACTTAAAGCGTATAAGTTCATAACTCGGAGTTAACGTATCAAAGGAAGCCATAAATTAATGCCTTGCACATAACATATAGTATAACACGTATACCATGCGCGTGAGACATAACAATGCAAAAGAAATGAGCATAAGAAGCAAAGAAAGGAGAAAAATCTCATGCGGAATCGAGGTATGGGTTAACGGGCGTTAACCCTAAGCAAGCACAAAACCGTAATGCCCGTTAACCGATATAGGTGAAAAATCTTGCACAGGTAACGGCCGTTACCACTGCCCGTGATCACAGACAGTAACCCCCGTTACAAGGGACAGTGGACTAGATGAAGGAGGTAACGGGTGTTACCTCCCAAAGCATGAAAATGCCGTAACGGGTGTTAACGGCCTCAGGCCTCCAAAACCTACAAAAACCTCCCCTGCTGCAACGAAGCAAACAACCACAACAGCAAAGGGAAGAAAGGAACTCCAAAACTTAGCTATAAATGAAGAAGATACTTAAAACTAGATCATATTTCTCAAATTCATGAATAGCTCAAAGAATTCATGCAAAATTCCCAACTCTCATGCTCCGAAAACAAGTTCATAAATGAAGAGATTGATCAAGCTCAACTACCAAGCCTTCGACATTAAATAAGTCCCAAGATATGAAATTAATATCCACTCATGCTCATCAATTCAAGCTTTAAATCAACAAATAGGCAAGAGATGCATAAAAGCTCCAAAACCTAACTATTCATCCACCCTAGCAAATCTCAAGATCTCTACCATAAAAACAAGATTCAAGGAGTGCAAAATATTCATGGATTACCTTAAGAGTTTGGAGCAAGAAAAGCACAAATACTTGAGCTTGCAAGGTTCAAAAATAGAGGAATAGCTAGGGAGCTTCTCTTCTTTTCTTTCCTTCCTTCATGGTCCAATTTTCAGCATATGGGAGAGAGAGAGATAGCTGAGTTTGGCTTGAAAAAGTCAAGGAAGTACAAGTGAAATGATAGGCCTAGTCTCCAAGTAGTTCATAGGGGCGTTTTAAGGTACGTATGGCAAAATCTGCATCGTTAGGGGTCGAAACAATATCGTAAAAGGATAAGGCTTGTTCCATTAGCTCTAAATCATCGATTTGAGTCCAATGGAAAAGACAGAATTCAATTCCGAGTTCCCTAACTCAAGTTACGAATTAAGGACTCAAGAATGGCCAAATTACAAATTGGCCCCAAAAGTTAAAACAAAGAGCAATTGAGTCCACAAATGATCAATCGAGTCCAAAACAAGTTTAAAGCTTGCAATTAAGTACAAGAATCATATACAGAACATAATTCACGATGTTAGCATGCTCTGGATTAAAAATCATAAATCGAAACTTACACGTATAGCATGAATTCATAGCATATAGTCATGTAGGGCATAAATTGTAGCGAATAATCCAAAGAGTCACAAAAGAATATAAAATCAAGTAATAAATGCATCAATTAACATGTAAGAATAAGTAAATACTGAAATTAAACTCACACGTGGCACAAACCTATACGTGCGGTCGGACGGGGTATCCCAACCTCCCCTCCTTCAGAGAAGCTAGTCTGTAACACCCCGCATTTTCGGAGCAAGATACGATGTCGTTTTTGTACGATTAGAACGTTATTTATTCAACCTTGCACGTAATTGAATTGATTTATTAACTTCTTAATTGTTTATTTGACTCAATTGCATACTTATAAAAATATGTGGCTTAATTGAAATAAGTGTTTAATACCTATTTGCTTTCTAATTCAATTTATGTGGGCTAATTTGTAATTATTAAAAGTTGGGACTGCTTTTATAATTTTAGAATCTTTATTTGGACCTAATTGAACGCTATTTTAAATCTTTGGGGTGCTTTTATAATTACACAATGTCTAATTGGATCTATTTGAAACCTAATTGATTTTTGGGACTCGATCGCATAACTTTTAAACTTGAGGGACCTAATTGCAATTTTATAACTTGAGACGGTATAATGATATCAGAACCCTAGCCCCATTTCATTCTTTCATTTTCCTTTTCTTCTCCCACCGTCTGGAGTAGCAGCGGCGAGGCAGCTCCACCTCCGCCAGCCATCATCGCCACCACCTCCTCCGACAACCACGCCAGCAACCACTCCCCGCTGGCGCTTCCAGCGTTGATCACCTCCGCCACCTCTTTCCCCAATCTCAGTCTCCCTCTCTCTCCCGAGACCCTCGCACCGCAACCCATCACCACCACAGAAACCACCGATTCACCACCATTTTCGGTTAGATCCAGCCACTAGCTTCTCGCGCCGCTCTTCTCCTGTCGATTCGTTGGAAAGCAACCACCGCCATCAGGCCATAGATCGGACCATGATTTCGGCGAAGAACCACCGCCCTCCATCTTCCTCTCTCGTTCCGGATCTAAAAAGGGAAGGACTAGCAACAAACTCCCATTTCTTCTTCTCCCATTTCAGAAGACAAGACCGCAGCGCAACCCCTCTTATCCCCCTCCATCAGAGGTTGAGCAGCGGATCTATCCGCCACCCTTCACCGCCAAGGTCCGCGGCCCGACAAGCCCTTTCGTCGCCGTGCGCCGATAGCCACCTTCACGCATCTCCGTCCCCAGATCCGACAACACCACCATGGAATCGCAGAAGAGGTAAAGGGGTAGACCTTAAGGCCGCCGCATCCAGTTTTTCCACCAAGAAAGGGCCCAGCAGCGCCGTCGTTGGTCGGATTCAGCCCTGGTCTGCAAATCCTAGCGATCGTCTCCTCCAGTGCCAGCCGCCACCTTCGGATTTCTTCACCACCGATGCCACAGCTTCTCATTTTCTCAATTTCTTTGGTAAACCGTCAGGATATTGTTACCCTTAATTAAATTCTATTTAATTATTTTGCAAATCAATTTCATTTGTTTCTTGATTAATTGTAATTTATCTTCAAACTATATAATGTATCTATGTAATTCAGTTTTGTTAAGCAATTTTAGTAGTTGTTTTATATAATTATGAATTGCGTTTCATGTTGAATGTTTGAGCATCGAACCGACAAGTATTTTATGGTATCTACAGTTATGCAGATTTGATCTTCTAAATAAAAGATTTTGGGTAAATATGATTCAGTGACTTCGATAAATAAGGTATAATTTTACTGATCTTTAATAACTGTAAAGTTGGGATGAATTGGGGATTTGCAACTGTGGTTTAAGTGAGATGGTTGAATTAGATGTGTAAGTTAAATGATCTGATCGTGTATATTAATTTAGTTTAATTATTGAATAAATTAAATTAATATACATTTGATATTGATGCTACTAAATTTCAAAATCTGTTGGTAGCCATAAGTTGGTTTAATAACTTGTAAATATGTGCGTGATATTGCGTATGTGTACGTGAGTATTGTCGTGTGTATATACATATATATATAAATTTGAGCATGTATACTAAATATATGTTATAAATTATAATGAAATCTGTATAAATGTTGTGAACTAGGTTTTGAGTGTGAGGGTGCTTGCTATGTATATATATTCATACATTAAACGAGACTGCATGATTAAGATTTCTAATGCTTTAATGTAACTAAAGAATATTAAATACGCAACTAATTTGTTTGAATCAGTATTTAAGTCAGGTTTAGGAATTTAGCTTGAACTGTATAATTATTGTTCTTAAATGTTATTTATTTTAACTTCTTGTATGTTTCTTTTGGGAATAATATCCTTGTATGTAGTGACTGATGAGTGGAGATAATGGATAGTCTATTTAATTTGAATCTGGACTAAATAGGTTTGACTTAAGGTAGGTTGGTGATGAATACTTGGATACATAAATACATGCCTGCGTACGTTTGTGTATCGACTAGGTAATTAAGTTGCTAAATGAGTCTTATAAAGTGTTGTTAATTACTTTCGTGTAATTTGGAAGCTAAATGAAATGTTGTTTTTTTTTAAATGTCCAATTGAATTGAGAAGTGTAAACCATAGCACAATTGTATTGTTTTGAGTTAATAACCGATGTGATCTTTATGTTTGCAATTTGTTTTAAACGGGAATTGAGCTTATGGTTATATAATTGTATCACCTATGAATGAGTTTAATAACTTAAATGATTTATTTTGAAAGTGTATCTAATAAAATTTGGGTTGATTAAGCTTGTCTTGGATGGTGTTTAATTGCTATTTGACTGAGGTTAATTGAATTGTATTTTGTTCGCGTGGGACATTAATTGTGCACATGAACGAGTTCATGACATGTTATAATATCTCATATCACCTCACATCATTTCATATCAATGCCGTGTGTCCTATTTGGTTCATAGTTGAGTCGCGTCTCACGAGTACACTGTATTTTCCTTTTCTATACAGAGATCTCCAGGGCGGAGATAATCCGATCGAGTTTGCACCAGTCTTGTCAATTCTCATATCTTGTCGCTTCTCAGGTGAGGTTTAGGATTTTGTATAGTTATGCGACCTAGGGCCTTAAATATGCTAATTTCAACCCTTGCATGCGAGTATACCTTACTATAGATATGTATGTGTTGAATCTGATATTTTTATGATCTTATGCTTGCACTTCTCCGTGGGCGGGTATCCCTGCAGCGTGGGAATGTAAGTAAGTGAGTCCTGTGTGCGCGGGCTATCCCTGCAGCGTAGGAATACTTATAAAAACCAGTTTTTGAAATATATGTAAGCTATTTTGGAAAAACCGTTGCGTTGTGATTATGTAGCGAGATTTGCCATGAAAGATTTGCGTATGTTATGTTATGTTATGTTCTGTTCTGTTATGGGGCCCAGGAGCTACGGGTAACGAGCCCCCGGGACGGTATCGGGCCGTCGGGGTTATACCTGTGCGTAGTGTCCATCTGTATGAAGAGGATGTGCCGGGACCCACCAGGAGGTTTGGTTGGGAAACGGAGTCCTGAGGGTTTGAGTAGCATTAGCACTCCCCTCGACTGTATGGATGGTTAGGGTCGCGCAGCCCTACCATCACCCGGAGTTGAGGTTGGTATGTTATTTCTATTTTTTGAGGAGTTGAGGTTGGAAGCTCGTACTCGCCGAGCATTTGATATGATATGTTATGGGAATTATGAATCGGGATAGAGTCTTTCTGGAAAATGGTTTCTAAACTTATATATATATCTATTTGGGTTTTGCTATGAAACGCTTTGGTATGCAACACCTATTCCCGGTTCATGAGTGCACCCTTTTGATATGTGTTGTGCTCTGTATATATATATTGCGGGTGTGTGTTAGCCCCCTCACTCTGTCAGTTGACTGACACCTCATTTATCTTTTAGTTTGCAGGTTTCCTTTTGGCTTGAGCTAGGCGGAAGTGAGTCTCCTGAGTCACACTTGTCAGTCTAGTTGGTATTAGGATGCATTTGTCGCATACTTTATTTATGTTATGTATTTATGGTTCACACCTGAAGGTTATGTTTATGTTCTGCTTAGACTTAAACCCGTGTGGGGTTAGTAAGCTAGTAATTGGATATTATTTGATATTATGAAGATGCTTATGCTGTTTATTATGTTGGATTATGAATTGATTCGGGATTAGGTATTTATGCTAGTTGAACCCGTCACCTGCGTTGCATGTTTTGTTTTTAATGCTTCCGCTATCTATTGTTGTTGGTTTTAATTGCTTCCGCACTCTGAGTTTGTTAAGTTAGATCCGCCTAGCCTAGTGCGTGAGTTGGTCTCCCGTTCGCTATGATTCGGATTCGGGCATGGACTTTCCTTTTCGTGACCGGGTCTGGGTCTGAGTGAGGGGGATGTGGCATCCTCCGTTTGGGGTGTTACATGGTCCCTAGGTTCGCTTCAAGACTGAACAACTCAGGGTACAACTCCCTCATCTTCTCCTCTGTCTCCCACGTCGACTCTTCAGACTTCTGATCTCTCCAAAGAACTCTGACCAAGGGAATCTGCCGCTTTCTTAACTCTTGCAACTTCCGATCCTGAATCGCAACCGGGTGCTTCTTGATCGTCAAATCCGGCTCTAACTGAACTTCCTCAACAGGGAGAATAGTTACCTCGTCGGGATAATACTTGCAGAGCTGAGAAACATGAAACATGTTGTGTATCCCGGTCAAACTTGGCGGTAGATCCAACCTATACGCCATCTCCCCAATCCGTTCTAGGATTTCGAAAGGCCCGAGGTATCGTAGACTGAGCTTTCCACCTTTACCTATTCGAGTGAATCCCTTTCTAGGAGATGCTTTTAAAAAGACTCTATCTCCGACTTCGAACTCCAGAGGCCTTCCTCTTCTGTCAGCATAACTCTTCTGACGAGCCTGAGGTGCTTTCATCCGTTAACGGACTTGCTGAACCTTCTCAATGGTAGCAGTAATCTTCTCCTTAGGCTCTGCTCTTTCGAGCTTATTCTCCTCGGTCCACCTCCAATCCTCTATTTCCCAGAACAAAGGAGACTTACACTTTCTCCCATAAAGTGCTTCGTACGGAGCCATCTTGATCGAAGCCTGGTAACTGTTGTTGTAAGCAAATTCAACCAAAGGTAGGTGCTCATCCCACTTATCTTCAAAGTCCAAAGCACACGCTCTGAGCACATCCTCCAAGTACTGAATTAGCCTTTCAGATTGTCCATCGGTCTGAGGATGCGAAGCGGTGCTAAACTTAAGCCGGGTGCCCAAACACTTCTGAAGATTCTGCCAAAAGATCGAAGTGAACCTCGGATCTCTGTCCGAAACAATACTAGACGGAACTCCATGCAACCTTACAATCTCCCGAATATACAACTCGGCTAGCTTAGGAATCTTATCGGACATCCGAACCTTGAGGAAATGGGTTGACTTAGTGAGTCTGTCGACAATTACCCATATTCCATCAAACCCTCCTTTAACTCTAGGCAAGCTGGACACGAAGTCCATAGTCACTTGCTCCCACTTCCATTCAGGAATAGGAAGCGGTTTGAGAGTACCTCCCGGTTTCTGGTGTTCTGCCTTCACCCTTTGACACGTTAGACATCGCTTCACGAAGTTCGTGGCATCCCTTTTTATGCCACTCCACCAGAATTTCTGTTTCAAGTCCCGATACATCTTGGTACCTCCCGGATGGATCGAGTACCTTGAGCGATGTGCCTCCACAAGTACAAGCCTCTTGAGCTATTCTGGGACACATATTCTCGCTTCAAATCTCGACAAACCCGAATCATCTAAACTGAAATTGGAATTCGGATCCACTCTTCATCGGGTAACCAATTTCTGAACTTCGACATCCGAAGTCTGAGCTTCTAGCAACTGTTGTTTCAAATCTGGCTTGATAGTGAGATTAGACAACCAAGTCCCCGACACCAACACATCTAAACCTTCTGAACTAGAACTCAAAGAACCAGCTTCCAAACTAGCCACACTCGCCTTCCTACTCAAGGCATCGGCTACCACATTGGCCTTACTAGGGTGGTACTGAATCGTGCAGTCTTAGTCCTCCAAAAACTCTATCCATCGCCTCTGTCTCACGTTAGGATCCTTCTGAGAAAAGAGATACTTGAGGCTTTGGTGATCAGTAAACACCTCAAAAGTTATACCATACAAGTAATGTCGCCACTTCAACAATGTGAACACAACGATAGCTAACTCAAGATTATGGGTAGGGTAATTCTTCTCATGCTCCTTCAATTTTCTCGAAGCATAAGCTACCACTCTACCATTCTGCATCAACACACAACCGAGACCTTCCTTGGAAGCATCCGTATACACTGCATAACCTTCGGTACCCTCGGGTAGGGTAAGAACCGGTGCTGAAGTTAACTTCACCTTCAGAGTCTGAAAACTGGCCTCACACTTGTCATCCCATTCAAACCTTATCTCCTTCTTCATCAACCGAGTCAAAGGGGCGGCAATCTTGGAGAAGTCCTTAACAAACCTGCGGTAATACCCTGCCAACCCAAGAAAACTTCTGATCTCTGAGGCATTCCTCGGTCTGTCCCAATGAAGCACTGACTCAATCTTGGACGGATCCACCTCGATTTCATTACCTGAAATTATATGACCAAGAAAAATGACCTTGTCGATCCAAAACTCACACTTGCTGAACTTAGCATAGAGCTTGTGTTCCCTTAGAGTTTCCAAGACAATCCGGAGATGCTGGGCATGCTCTTCAGTGGATCTCGAATACACCAGAATGTCGTCTATAAAAATCACCACGAACTTGTCAAGGAACGGTCTGAACACTCGGAGCATCATATCCATAAACATAGCTGGAGCATTCGTCAGCCCAAACGGCATCACAACGAACTCGAAATGCCCATATCGAGTATTGAACCCGGTCTTCGAAACATCCTGCTCCCTGATCCGTAGCTGATAATAACCCTGCCTTAAATGTAACTAGGAGTAAACCTGAGAACCTTGCAGAATATCGAACAACTCCTCGATATGAGGCAACGGGTATTTGTTCTTCACGGTCATCCTGTTCAACTCGCGGTAATCTATGCACATCCATAACGTTCCATCCTTCTTCTTTACAAACAAAACGGGAGCACCCCACGGAGAAGTGCTCGGACGGATGTACCCGCAACATAGAAGCTCAACAAGCTGCGGTTTCAACTCCTTCAACTCAGCAGGAGCCATCCTGTAGGGAGTCTTTGAGAAAGGCTCTGCTCCGGGATAGAGGTCTATCACAAACTCGATGTCCCTATCGGGCGGTAGAGAACCCAACGTCTCAGGGAAAACATCGGCAGACTCTTGGACGACCTCCGTCTCCTCAAGTTTGGCCTGATCCTTAGGTTTATTCAAGAGATAGGCTACAAAACCTATCGCACCGTCCCGGACCAGTTTACTTGCCTTAACAAAAGAAACAAACGAGCTGGACTTCAACCTCTCGCCCATGAAAATCACTGAACCCAAAGACACCTTCTTTCCACGACAATCCATCATAGCTCCATGCTCAAACAACCAATCCATTCCAAGTATTACATTATACCTCTGCATCGGCATCTCAACCAACTCGGCAAGGAAAACTCGACCCTCAAAACTCACTGGACACTCTCGATACACTCTAGAAGTCACCAAACAACGTCCAAGAGGAGAACTAACCACATAATCATGCGCAGAGAGAGTAATAGGCAAAGGCAAAGAAGAAGTAAGATCCCTAGAAATGAAAGAATGTGTAGCCCCAGGATCAAATAATGCATGTAATGTAGTGCCATGAATGCTAATGGTACCTTCAATCACGGCATTTGGATCAATGTCGATCGCATCTTTCTCCTCGCCTCGCAAAGCATAAGCCCTTGCTTGAATCGCAGGCCTTTGATTATCCCCAGTGTTTTTCTTTGGACATGTACTCACCATGTGATCCGGTGCCCCACAAATGAAACACCTCTTGTGAAGTTTGAAGCAATTCTCTAATAGGTGAGCGCCCTTACAATAAGTGCAATGAGGCTTGACCGGTGCCGGAAGGGCTAAAAGGTTGATTTTGTCCAGGCGGGCGTGATTGCTTGTTCTGAGGCTTTACCGGTTGAAAAGCTTGATAAGCCGGCCTCTTCCCGAACTTGTTTTGATTTCCCGAGCTAGAACCATGCCCGGTGTGAGAACTCCTCCTCCTAGCCACCACTCGCTCTTCTACCTTCAAAGCCTTTTCGGTGACAAGGGCCCAAGTATCGGTATCAACGGCCTCAAGAGCATCTTTCATATCCTCCCTCAAACCTTGAAGAAATTGAAGAGCTTTGTGTCGATCGTCATTGGCAATATTAGGAGCATATCGAGATAGACGCTCAAATTCATCAATGTATACCGTGACCGTCCTTCCACCCTGTTTTAGATCCATAAATTCCTTAAGCCTCCGGTCTCTCTGGGCGATGGGGATATACTTGTTCCAGAACTCTCTAGCAAATGTTTCCCAATTCACTTCTTCCCCTGCATCATCCAAGCGAATCCGAATGGTACTCCACCAACTGTAAGCTTGCCCCTGCACCATGGTGATAGTGCACCTCTCTTTCTCCTCTGAGCCACATGGTATCAAATCCCAAATTCTTTGAATCTGTGTAAGCCATTCCTCCGCTTGTATATCATTTCCACCTTCGAACTTAGGAGGGTTTTGGTTCCTAAATTCTCTCAAGATGTGTGTAATTTGACCTCCTTCTTGATTCCCAATAGGGGGTGTATCCTGTCGATTCCCAACTCCATCTGAGGTGGGCGATTATTTTCAGCCTGAGGTGAGTGGTCTCTGTGATAGCGGTGGCCCGGTGATCTCTCACATCGATGATCTCTACGTGGAGGTATCCTGGAAAAAAGGAATTCCAATATTTATGCGTGAGGGTTAGTGTATGTTCATGTAAACAAATAAGAAGAGTGTAAACAAATAGTCATATAAGTCACATAACCACATTGTCCTATGCCGTACAACTTAGACAAACTCAACACGATGCCAGAGCTCCGGTTTTGCAACCGAGAGCTCTGATACCACTTTAGGATATAGCACCCGCAGCGCCGGGTCACCACATCCCCCGCACCTAGACCCGAACCCACATATGAAATGGATTTCCATACATGAGCCCAAGTCTAAGCGAACGGGGACCTACACGCACACACTAGGCTAAGCGGGGCTAAACCAAACAGAGCGCGTGAAACAAATAGATACATAAGCGGAAGCAACAAACAGGATAAAAAAGGAGCTCGATAAAACATATAACTTATAAATATATACCATGGCCAGAGGGCCTAAAAATAAGGTCAAGTATTAAGAGTACCATGAACACAATTCGTATACAACATTAATCACAAAAGAGTATCCAAAATGCAACAAAGACATATGCAGACTCGACCTAAGCTAACAAGTACGGCTCTAGACGACGCACTTCCCCACCTAGCTCGGTCAACCTGAAAGGGTAAAGGAGAGGGTCAGTCTATAACTGGACTGAGTGAGGGGGGGTCTAACGCAAACCCATACATATAAATACGTATATGACAGAGCATATATCAAAAGGGGATGATCATAAATCGGGGTAGGGTTTTGCATACCAAAACATTTCAAAGCTTACATAACATACTTAAGGAAATCCTTCCCCAATTTATAATTCACCAATACAAACTTAAGCACATGTCCAGCGAGTACGGACCTCCAACATCTCCTCATATCAATACATAACATAAAATGTATAATTTATAAATATCAATCCAACCCCAACATCAATGGTGATCGGGAATCAAACCCTTTCCACTCGCAATACCAATATATACGGGGTAGCTAACCCACACTATGCCTCCCCGGTTATCCATTGAGGGCTCAAAGCACCACGTCTTCCCTAACTCCATGGGTCGCGCATGAATACTTCAACTGTGAGCGTGCACAAAGGTCATAACCGGCGACCCCGTGGTCCTCCGGGGTCTCCCTTACCCACGTCTCGGGGCCCAACGAACCAATCATATCAAACTTCCCATCTTTCAGGGTATACCTCGCTCATACCAAACATAAATGTATAAAAAGAAAGAAGAATTCAAAGCTTAGCTTAAGTATGCTAATACTTATACCATTTTCATAAATTCCAAGGGGGATTCATAAGATCATAAACATAGCTTAGGCACTCATATTTACTATATAATAAGTATATAGTCACATGCGGGGTGAGAATTCATCACGTAAATGCCATAGGATTCATATCTAAAAGAAAAGTCCTAAACCTCAGCTTAGCAAAAGAGTGGGAGCAAAAGGGCCAAAACTAGCAAACCACCACCTAAACCTCGGGTCCGTTGGCTTCCGAAAGAGGCTCTGAAACACAAGAACATGACACCCGAGACTTAGACTTAAACATGTACCAAATAGACGCTCGACAATGCTCATAAGTGCAAGGTATGCATATGAAGTGCATATACGTATCACTTAAAGCGTATAAGTTCATAACTCGGAGTTAACGTATCAAAGGAAGCGATAAAATAATACCTTGCACATAACATATAGTATAACACGTATACCATGCGCGTGAGTCATAACAATGCAAAAGAAACGAGCATAAGAAGCAAAGAAAGGAGAAAAATCTCCTACGCAATCAGGGTAGGGGTTAACGGGCGTTAACCCCAAGCAAGCACAAAACCGTAACGCTCGTTAACCAATACAGGTGAAAAATCCTGCACAGTTAATGACCGTTACCACTGCCCGTGATCACAGGCAGTAACCCCCATTACAGGGGACAGTGGCCTAGATGAAGGAGGTAACGGGCGTTATCTCCCAAAGCATGAAAATGTCGTAACGGGTGTTAACGGCCTCAAGCCTCCAAAACCTGCAAAAACCTCCCCTGCTGTAACGAAGCAAACAACCACAACAACAAAGGCAAGAAAGGAACTCCAAAACTAAGCGACAAATGAAGAAGATACTCAAAACTAGATCATATTTCTCAAATTCATGAATAGCTCAAAGAATTCATGCAAAATTCGCAACTCTCATGCTCTACTGTCCTCTTCACGTTTGCAGGACAATCCCAAATTCTTAAGTAAGAATAACTAGGGATTTTATCATGCCACATTTCATAGGGCGTTTTAGGGACTGACTTAGAGGGAACTCGATTCAAAATTGCTGCACTTTCTAGGGCATAACCCCAGAAAGAAGGTGGTAAGTCAGTGAAACTTATCATGGAACGAACCATATCAAGTAGAGTTCGATTCATTCTCTCAGAAACTCCATTGAGTTGAGGAGTTCTCGGAAGAGTCCACTAAGAGATAATCCCATTATCTTTGAGATGACTAAGTAATTCTTCACTAAAATGCTCGCCTCCTCGATCAGATCGAAGTGCTTTGATCTTGTGATCAGTTTGGTTCTCAACATCCTTTTGAAATTCTAAGAATTTCTCAAAAGCTTCAGATTTATACTTCATTAAGTATAAATAACCATACCGACTAAAGTCATCGGTAAAGGTTATGAAATACTGATGATTGTTTCTTGTGCTTGCACTAAGAGGTCCACAAACATCAGAATGGATCAAATCCAAGACCTTAGTGGCACGTTCCACAGTTCCTTTAAAAGGAACTTTGGACATCTTTCCTTTGAGACAGGATTCGTAAGAAGTTAAATCTTTGAGATCATTTTCAGAGAATGATCCTAAAGTGTTTATCTTGCTAATTCTATTCTTGGAAATAAGTCCTAATCTAGCGTGCCATAAGGGAGCTGAAACTTTGTCATCTCTCTTACGTTTAGTTTCTCGTTGTATATTCATACTATTGATATTTTGAGTTAGATAAAGTTCATTACTTAGAGTACCGATGTAAAAGGAAGAGTTGTTCCGTTTGATAAAATATTTACCATTCTTAATATAAGTTTCATAACCTTCACGATCTAAAATTGGAACTAAAATTATATTACGAATAATGCTCGGTACATAAAGGATTTTATTTAAAACTAACTCAAAACTACTTAAATCTAATCTAATTGTGCCTAAAGCTCGAGCTTCAACATTTGAGCCATCGCCGATCTTCAAGACACATTCTCCTTCTCTGAGTTGTAGGACCTCATTTAGCATCTGTACATCATTACAGATATGAGCTCCACAACCGGTATCAAGTACCCAATAACTAGAATTAATAGAAAGATTTATTTCAACGAGAAACATACCTTTCTTTAGAGTAGCCTTGTACTCTGGGTTGTTTCTCCTCCAATGTCCCGCTTTGCCACAATGGAAGCTAACATCCTCTTTCTGATCATGCTTCTTCTTTTGGGCCTTCCCCTTCGAAATGCCACCAGTGGGCCTAAGGGGTTTCTTCTTCTACTTTTGGGATTTCTTGCGCTTACCTTTAGAAGGCCCAGAAGAGGAAGATGGAGCATTCACCATCAGAACCTTATTGTCCTTCTTGATCGTGCTTTCAGCAGTCACAAGCTGACTAATCAGCTTAGCTACAGTAGCACCAGCATGATTCAAATTGAAGTTAAGGACAAATGGGTTGAATGATTTTGGGAGCGAGGCTAGCAAGAAGTCCACTGAAAGCTCATCTTTCAGTGGCATGTCCATGGAAGCAAGTTTCTCAGTAAGGGCGAGAAACTTGAGTCTATATTCATGGACACTTGAACCTTCCCTCATTCTCAAATGGAATAATTCCTTTGAAGTGTTATACCTTGTAACATGTTCATGAGGGCGGTAAAGTTGCTCTAAGTGGTCGTAAATCTCCCAGGCAAATTCCATGGCCTCATGTTGCCTTTGCAAGTCCAAAGACATGTTAGCCAACATAAGGCAACGGGCATGGAGATTATCATCCTTCCACTTCTGGATCGCGTCCCGCTCGGCCCGAGTGGGAGCTTCCCCTTCGGGACTAGGCTCCCCTTTGAAGAGAATATAAGTTCTCTTCTCAGAGTCTGAAATGATTTTTAGATTCCTCAGGCCATCAGAATAGTTGGGACCAGTCAACTTGTTTGAGTCGAGGATCGATACAAGAGGGTGTTTGGTTTCCATTTCAAAACACGTAAAGAATCACAGAATCTACGACCTAAATGGTCGAACAGAGAACTACTGCGCATGCTGAATTATAACGATATGCAAAAGATAAGGTCTTTAATCTAATGTAGCTCCCACTGTTTTTCAAAGATCTATAATTCCCAAAGATCTAAGAGGAACACGTTTCCCAATGGGTACTAAGACCCTAAGCATTTTTCCTCGAACCCACGACTCGCGGACATTCTAAGTAGAACCCTTGGTAGGTGCAACTTACCAATTCTAATACCTTTAGAACTCTTAGTAATTGTTTTTTGCATCACCTATCTTTCAATATGGACCCACGACTCGTGCGACATCCATATTTACTTAGGCATTAAGCTAGACCCATCAATCATAAGATCATGATCAAAACTTAGTTCGAACGACCCAAGACTCGCGGACATCGCCCGTGCTAAAATTGACCACGAAATATTGATCATTTAAAATGATCAATTAGGTAACTAAGAACTAATAAGCTCCACTAGCTATCCCACGACTGGCGGACAATAACTAGCTTCACTTACTAAACTTAAAACCTATTGATGGAATGCTAGGAACTTAATTCAAAATTCGCATCTCGAATTAAACACCTTTTGTTCGAAATTAGCTTAATATTTAACGGGAATTTTCGAATCAACCGGAGAGTGGTCCGGTTCGACCTCACCAACATATATGTTATCCAATTTTAATTAGTCTTGATTAATGCAAGTACAACTTAAATGCATTTCACACAAGCACTTAGCAGATAACATGTCCTAGCATGATACTAACATGTGATGATCATGGGTTCTACCTATCTTATGCATGATATGTGGGAGCCACTCCACAATCACGAGTTCTAACATACATGCTGTTGGAAAACACGAATCAGAAAGCAACGGAATTTAAAAAATTTTTCCAATAAAAGGACCTTGGACTCGCAATCGTGTAACCAAATTCGTAAAGATAGAAAACTTACTTTTCTTTTGTTCTTTCTTGAAGCGTTTCAAGCCACCCAAGAACGCTCTTCTCGCGGCTTGATCCCCTCTCCTTGGTAAAGCTCGAATCTTCAAACTTCTAAATTGAAGTCTCTAGAGAAAGTCCACCAACTTGATCACAATCTAACTAGTAAGGATGCTAGTTCTCTAGTTAGTGTTTAGGCTTAACCTAGGGTTTAATTTAATCTTGGAGAAAGGAAGGTGTTCAACACATGAACCAAGAATTGTCAATTAGCTCTAAAGGGGAGCATGAGCTCCCCTATATATAGGAAAGGGGAGGGGCGGCCGAACCTAGTCCTAATGGACAAAGGATTTGGTCCCTCTCTCTCCTATTACTTGATCATCAAGTATTTTCCAACTTTGACTTTGAATTCTATTTCTAGTCAACTTTTAAGAGAGCTAAAAATATCCAAACTATTTTTGGATAATTTTATACTTTATTTATTATAAAATAAATAGCTTATTTTTATCTAATTAATTAATTCATAATTAATTAACTAGATTATTTTCTCCAAAATTAGACTTTCTTTTTAATTCAAAATTAACCAAAGTCTATTAAATAATTAACTAAATTAATCATTTAATATATATATAAATTCACGTGTGTGACACGTGTCACAAGGATACGTGTCACTCACGTGACCCACACGTGTGGCTTCACACGTGTGGAACCCTATAGGCTCGATTAACTCGTTTAATCATTTTCAAGCCTCAACTCATTTAACCAAGTTGTTGTGTGTGACCCTCTAGGTTCTCAATTCAATTAGCAGTGACCCTAATTAATTAATTCACTAATTAATTAATCAGTCCACAGATTAAACGACCATAGTCTAGCAACAGGTGTTTAACCCCTAGCTGAATTGGAATGTTCGGATTCGACAGAACCTTTAAGTCATTGATTCATGTGAGATACAATCCTCCTACTTACTATCTCTCAACCAAGATCTAGGGCAAGGGAATAATCAGAACCCTAATAATCCGGTCTTAAAGCTAAGTGCATTTCATATCCATTTGATCTCAATCCAAGAAACCCTTTTCTTGATGTCTTGATCTACTGCCTTGGCCAAGGACTCCATATGGCATATGAATAACTTACACAATAAGAGATCCCCTTGCAAATGCAAGTGTAGGTCCTTTCTTGGTTCTCATTCACTTTCATGAGTCACTTGTGCAGCCCTAGCATAAGCCTTGAATCAGTTGTCTAAGGCGACACCCTTTAAAGCTTATACCAAAGACTACAGAGTTAACTCATAAAGTAACATGGAATCTCAAGTCTAAGGATCAATTAATCACATCAATGACTCGTGAGATATTTCCTAATCTGGAAGTTTCCATTTCCTGAAATAGAAACTTCCTTTCCCATTTAGGAATGTTCTCACACGGGGCACCTCAGTGAACTTACTTATTAAAGTAAGCACCCTCATATATCACGCACGTATCAACTATACGCTTTGCACCTCCATGAAACAAGGTGGTCCTTCTTAAGGGCGTGATCCCACAAGCAAGCCTTAGAGGAGTCAGGTTGACACTCCCACTGTCTGTAGGACTCATCGGCTTGGAGTATTTTACTAATCATGACTTATGTGATATAGGGCTCGTTTCATGAACCATTTCACCTAAATGGTAGAGTCCTAAAGTCATCAGGATTAGGGGAGTTCTCATACATGCACAGCTAAAGTAAACGCATACCAAACAAGAGCATATAAAGAAGTGTTTGCCTATGATATTAATCAATCGTATATTATTCAAAGATTGTCTGTGATACTAGGAAAGTCCCAAAACGGATTATGACTAATCGGCTTTCTAGGGCACTATTCCTAACAATCTCCCACTTGCCCGTAAAAGCCATTTAGGTATTCTAAGTCCCATCTTCTCAAGATGCACTTTGAGAGCCTATTGACTTTGGGCGTTTCCAAAGTGGATCTGCCATATTCTCTGCTGATGTGACCCTCTTGTTTACACATCTCTTAGGAAAACACCTTTCCCTTATAAAGTGATTCGTAATCACGTGTTCAGTCTCTTGGTGAGGTCTTGGTTCTCTTACTTGAGCAACCATCCATTTTAGCATACAATATGATAAAGGAGTTGTTTCATGCTAGGAACTTCATCTAACCAGTTAGATGGAGTCTCTTACCCAAACACTTAACTTAGCGTTATATAATACGACTAAGTTCTCAACTACGATAGTCGAGTTTTGCAATGTCCATCCTTGGAACCCTTTCCAACACATTGCATTACCATTCTGGTAGAAGTTGTATCCTTTCAATGATTTCATAATCATCTATGTTTGATGAACGGTTACATCAAATATCCTTCTAACAATAAGATCTTTTGGGCTCTGTAAACTAATACATATCCTCATTTCTTCTCAAGTACTCTGAGGACATCCTTTACAGAGATCTAATGACCTTCTCTGAGGTCATATTAGATTCGGCCTACTACGCTTAGTGTTGCGCCATATCTAATTTAGTACATAATTTTTCATACATTATGCACCCTTTCACTTAAAGGGATTTTGGACATTCTAACTTTCTCAAAGTTATCTTAGGATACATACTCTTCAAAAGAGATGTTCCATTGTCCATACTAAACTCCTTTTAGTACCGTGGTTATGTACTCATTTTGTGATAATCCTTTTATTCTCTTAGATCTATCTTCTATAGATCTGAATGTCGAGAATATAGGATAATCACTAAGATCTTTCATGTCAAATTGTTTCTTAAACAAGAATTGGTAACTTTCACGTCGTCCTTGACATTCCTAATGAGAAGGATGTCGTTTTCTAAAGAACCAAAAATTGACTCTTACATCACTAACTTTCCTATGTACACTTTGAGACTTATTCGACTTCCATCTGTGTCAAACGATTTGACTATCCTATGGAATCGAATTGTCTAATCCTAGAAGCCTTTATCAATCCACAGATTGACTTTAGGGATTTGCATACCTTATACATACTCCCACTGAATATGAGATTTATAGAAATACCTTATTTCAGTCTCTTTCTATCTCATATTGAACAAGATAGTTCTCATATTCATTTATCATATCTCATAGTCAGAATATGAGGATATGGTAAACACAACCCAAATGGACTTTTGCATTTCAACCGTCAAGAAGGTTGTAATGTTTTCCATTTACTCGAAGCTCTAGGAGCTTGATCCTATCAGGTGGATCAACCAAGGTCAAAACTTGGTTTAAGTATATGGAATCCATATTGGATTTCAAGGCTTGCTTACACTACTCAGATTCCAAATCTGACAGTGTCTCCTCTTCATGTAATTCCTTGGCTATCTAGGAAAGCGTTCTAAACGCATCTTAAGAGAAGGGTTTCACACGTGTACATACTCTAAAATTTGGCTAAGTTTTATCAGATGGGCTCGTTTCTTCTATATGTGGCATGGATATTTTTCCTCAAATTTCTTTGAGGTCTGCTTGCTTGCCTTTCTTCTTCTATAGGAACGATTCCTTAAGAAAGATACATTCCTTGAGACAAACAACCTTTGTCTAAGGGAATCGCAGAAACGATATCCAATATCATTGCATAAACTTGAACTCATTTCAAGCTTATCTCCCACTATCCTCTTCAAGTAAGAGGATTCCATTGAATTCTTGGATAAGAATAATTAGGGAATTTAGTATGCCATATCGCATAGTGCAACTAAAGGGCTGATTTTGGAAGGTACTAAATTCAAAATCTCTAACTGCACATTCTAGGAGTTTGTTCCTAGAATGATTATAAGTCAGTAAAGCTTACTATGGAATGGACCATATCCTATTAGGTTTCATTCCATCATTCGGAAACACTAAGGTGTTCTCGAATTAGTTTACTGAGAGATAATCCTATTATCTCTAAGATGAGTAAGGAATTAGTTGCTAAGATATTGGCTATCTCGATCATATCGATTTACCTATAACTTATGACTACTTCGGTTCCTAACCTCCTTTCGAAATTCTAAGAATTTCATATAAGTTTCGAATTTGTACTTTAACAAGTACATTCATTCATAATGATTAAACTGATGATTGTATCTAGTGCTTACATTAAGCATCTTACACTCATCAGCATGGATCGAAATCCACTATAATTTTGGAACGTTCCATGTTTCTTATAAACGGGATTAAGGAACGCTTCCCTCATGACAGGATTCACAGGAAGTCAACACTATAGGTTCATTTTCATAGAATGATCTTAAGGTGTCCGACTTGCTAATCCTTTTATATCTCA
Organism: Lantana camara; assembly: GCA_037501455.1. NCBI lineage: Eukaryota > Viridiplantae > Streptophyta > Magnoliopsida > Lamiales > Verbenaceae > Lantana > Lantana camara. Next base: position 79,396,896 of record CM074856.1, read on the forward strand.
ACCTTCCAAAGTAATTCGAAGCTTTGTCATCTCACTTACTTTTGTTATCTCGTTGCATGTTCAGAACATTAGTACCTTGAGTCTTTGCAGAACGGATTATGCAGAATTGACTCAAGACTACTGAATTCTATTCCTAGTAGAATTGCTAAACGAGGTAACATTTCAGAGTACTCATACTCTTTGCAGTTCCCTTTCAAAGTCCTTATTTGCTACCATAGAAGCAAACGTCCAATTTGATCTCTAGTGTCTTTTGGGCGTACCCCTTACATGCCCCTCCATTGGGCTCTTAAGGGTTTCTTCTTCTTTAGGCCTTCAGGCCTTTAACTCAGTGAGTTTAGAAGAAGAATTAACCATCACAACCTTTTATTCCTTTCTTAAGGATGCTCTCAACCATTATCAACTTAAATGATTAACTATGCTACATTAGCATCATTCTAGTTGAGCATAAAGGGTTTGAATGATAGTCGAAGCAATGTAAGCAATCAGTGCATTGAGAACTCTTTTCTCAGTTGATGATCGAGACCATAAGATCTTCAAATAAGATCTTTAGACCTTGTTCGCGTGCACTTGTTTCCTCATTTGGAATATTGAATAATTCCATAATGTTATACCTCGTAACATTTTTATGAGGTGGTTCAATTGCTTTTAAGTGGTTTGGAAAAATCCATTCACCTCAGATTGCTTCTCTTTTGGCCCGGGTCGACTTTTCACAATTGAAAACTTCGCCCTTTAGAGAACGCCTTTCTCTAGTCGGATTCTAAAATGAATTTTAGCATCCGAAGCCATTTAGAGTTAGTCAGGACTTAGTCAACTTATTTGACTTAAGGATGGATACGAATGGGTTTGCATTTCATATTGTAGAGAATCACAGAACTACAACCTAAATGCTAAGCAGAGAAAATGTGGGCATGCTAAATTATAACGATATACAAAAGATAAGGTCTTTAATCTAATGTAGCTCCCACTGTTTTTCAAAGATCTAGAATTCCCAAAGATCTAAGAGGAACACGTTTCCCAATGGGTACTAAGATCCTAGGCATTTTACCTCGAACCCACGACTCGCCGACATTCTAAGTAAGAACCCTAGGTAGGTACAACTTACCAATTCTAACACCTTTAGAACTCTTAGTAATTGTTTTTGCATCACCTATCTTTCAATATGGACCCACGACTCGTGCGACATCCATATTTACTTAGGCGTTAAGCTAGACCCATCAATCATAAGATCATGACCAAAACTTAGTTCGAACGACCCACGACTCGCGGACATCGCCCTTGCTAAAATTGACCACGAAATATTGACCATTTAAAATGATTAATTAGGTAACTAAGAACTAATAAGCTCCACTAGCTATCCCACGACTCGCGGACAATAACTAGCTTTACTTACTAAACTTAAAACCTATTGATGGAATGCTAGGAATTTAATTCAAAATTTGCATCTCGAATTAAACACCTATTTGTTCGAAATTAGCTTAATATTTAATGGGAATTTTCGAATCAACCGGAGAGTTGTCCGGTTCGACCTCACCAACATATATGTTATCCAATTTTATTAGTCTTGATTAATGCAAGTACACTTAAATGCATTTCAAACAAGCACATAAACAGATAACATGTCCTAGCATGATACTAACATGTAATGATCATGGGTTCTACCTATCTTATGCGTGATATGTGGGAGCCACTCCACAATCACAAGTTCTAACATACATGCCACATAAACAGTTTAAATCACATAAGGGAAAGCAGTAACAAAATACGAGCCCTATCTCTATTACATTTAACAATTGAGATTCCCCTCCCTAACATTTTGAGGGGTCTTCACTTATGGCCTCCTTGTTACTTGAATGTGGTCCATCTTACTCCATGGGTGCATTGTCTCCAAAATGAAAATAAAACCTCACCACCTATCTCTACTCTCAAATTACAATAAAAAGAAAAAGACATAAAGTAATAAGGCTCAATCTTCATATTGGCCTTAGACAATTACACGGGGCATACCCCGGCCTCAAAAACAGTAATATGGAAAGCCACATAATAAATCACATAACAGTACGCACATAAGTGAGGCTCCAACCTCAATTGAAAAAAAACGCAACTATAGGGCTCCAACCCCAATTTAAACCATCAATGTGCATAAATTAAAACCATACATAGATCTAAACCCATGATCACTTAACATGCTTTTGCAAGAATTTAAATTTAACCAATAAATTAAAATTCTCGCCTTAAGCTCTAATAGCTTAAAACACGACTTGATGCGAGTCTTATTTATAAAAGTTTTCAATAAATCCCAAATTACCAAAACAAATAAAATTCCAATTAATTTCTGAAAATTAATAATTTTATCAAAGATGTGTTTTCCCAAAATATAAACCGCTTCAATTTCTCAAAAAATCCCAATTTTAAGTTTTATTCAAAATTAAAAATAAATATTCAAAAATAAAATTTTTAAAATTAAAATAAAAATTGGGACTGGATTGCACGAAACACAAAAGGGCCGGATCACGAAAACGGGGCCCGTGCACGAAACGGGGCGCAGCGTTGCAAGGGCGCGCGGACGCGCGCGCACAGCGCCCGGCCAAGGCCAGGCGAGTGCGCGCACTGCGCGCGCATGCCGCGCGCCCTGTCGGGCGGTGGGCGGCCAGTCTCGGCGGCGCGCCCGGGAGGCTCCCGCACAGGCGTGCGGGAGGAGCTGGGCGGCTGGCCGGTCTGTCCCGGCCAGGCCTGGGCGGTGACGGGCGGCGCGCCCGGGAGGGCCTCCCGCACGGTTGCGGGAGGGTGGCGTGCGAAGCCCGTGTGCGCGACGCCTTCGAGCGCGGGGTTTCGCGTGTTCATCGTGATCCGGGCTTTCGTTTCGTGTTTTCGTTCAAAAGCAAAACCAATCCAAGAAATCCAAAAAACAGTTTATACAGTTTCAAATCTAAAATTGTTTTTCAAAATTAAATTTTACAAAAACCAATTTTCAGAAACTTTCAGGAAAAAATACAGTTTCGTAATTCAGGCTTTCTAAAACAATTACAAATACTCAATCGCATCAAGCCTAAGAATTTCTACCAAATTCAGTATAATTGAGACGAATCAGAAACACGATTAACGAGGTGGCTCTGATACCACTTGTTGGAAAACACGAATCAGAAAGCAGCCGAATTTAAAAAAAATTTCCAACAAAAGGACCTTGGACTCGCAATCGTGTAACCAAATTCGTAAAGATAGAAAACTTACTTTTCTTTTGTTCTTTCTTGAAGCGTTTGAAGCCACCCAAGAACGCTCTTCTCGCGGCTTGATCCCCTCTCCTTGGTAAAGCTCTAATCTTCAAACTTCTAACTTGAAGTCTCTAGAGAAAGTCCACCAACTTGATCACAATCTAACTAGTAAGGATGCTAGTTCTCTAGTTAGTGTTTAGGCTTAACCTAAGGTTTAATTTAATCTTGGAGAAAGGAAGGTGTTCAACACATGAACCAAGAATTGTCAATTAGCTCTAAAGGGGAGCATGAGCTCCCCTATATATAGGAAAGGGGAGGGGCGGCCGAACCTAGTCCTAATGGACAAAGGATTTGGTCCCTCTCTCTCCTATTACTTGATCATCAAGTATTTTCCAACTTTGACTTTGAATTCTATTTCTAGTCAACTTTTAAGAGAGCTAAAAATATCCAAAATATTTTTGGATAATTTTATACTTTATTTATTATAAAATAAATAACTTATTTTTATCTAATTAATTAATTCATAATTAATTAACTAGATTATTTTCTCCAAAACTAGACTTTCTTTTTAATTCAAAATTAAACCAAAGTCTATTAAATAATTAACTAAATTAATCATTTAATATATATATAAATTCACGTGTGTGACACGTGTCACTCACGTGACCCACACGTGTGGCTTCACACGTGTAGAACCCTATAGGCTCGATTAACTCGTTTAATCATTTTCAAGCCTCAACTCATGTAACCAAGTTGTTGTGTGTGACCCTCTGGGTTCTCAATTCAATTAGCAGTGACCCTAATTAATTAATTCACTAATTAATTAATCAGTCCACAGATTAAACGACCATAGTCTAGCAACAGGTGTTTAACCCCTAGCTGAATTGGAATGTTCGGATTCGACAGAACCTTTAAGTCATTGATTCATGTGAGATACAATCCTCCTACTTACTATCTCTCAACCAAGATCTAGGGCAAGGGAATAATCAAAACCCTAATAATCCGGTTTTAAAGCTAAGTGCATTTCATATCCATTTGATCTCAATCCAAGAAACCCTTTTCTTGTTGTCTTGATCTACTGCCTTGGCCAAGGACTCCATATGGCATATGAATGACTTACACAATAAGAGATCACCTTGCAAATGCAAGTGTAGGTCCTTTCTTGATTCTCATTCACTTTCATGAGTCACTTGTGCAGCCCCAGCATAAGCCTTGAATCAGTTGTCTAAGGCGACACCCTTTAAAGCTTATACCAAAGACTACAGAGTTAACTCATAAAGTAACATGGAATCTCAAGTCTAAGGATCAATTAATCACATCAATGACTCGTGAGATATTTCCTAATCTGGAAGTTTCCATTTCCTGAAATAGAAACTTCCTTTACCATTTAGGAATGTTCTCACACGAGGCACCTCAGTGAACTTACTTATTAAAGTAAGCACCCTCATATATCACGCACGTATCAACTATACGCTTTGCACCTCCATGAAACAAGGTGGTCCTTCTTAAGGGCGTGATCCCACAAGCAAGCCTTAGAGGAGTCAGGTTGACACTCCCACTGTCTGTAGGACTCATCGGCTTGGAGTATTTTACTAATCATGACTTATGTGATATAGGGCTCGTTTCATGAACCATTTCACCTAAATGGTTGAGTCCTAAAGTCATCAGGATTAGGGGAGTTCTCATTCATGCACAGCTAAAGTAAACGCATACCAAACAAGAGCATATAAAGAAGTGTTTGCCTATGATATTAATCAATCGTATATTATTCAAAGATTGTCTGTGATACTAGGAAAGTCCCAAAACGGATTATGACTAATCGGCTTTCTAGGGCACTATTCCTAACACATGCCACATAAACAGTTTAAACCACATAAGGGAAAGCAGTAACAAAATAGGAGCCCTATAACTATTACATTTTCAATTGAGATTCCCCTCCCTAACATTTTGAGGGGTCTTCACTTATGGCCTCCTTGTTACTTGAATGTCGTCCATCTTACTCCATGGGTGCATTGTCTCCAAAATGAAAATAAAAACCTCACCACCTATTCTACTCTGAAAAAAATGAAAAAGTACTGAAAAGTAGTAAGGCTCAATCTTCATATTAGCCTTAGACAAATACACGGGGCATACCCCGGCCTCAAACCAGTAATATGGAAAGCCACATAATAAATCACATAACAGTACGCACATAAGGGAGGCTCCAACCTCAATTGAAAAATGAAACTATAGGGCTCCAACCCCAATTTAAACCATCCATGTGCATAAATTAAAACCATACATAAGTCTAAACCCATGATCACCTAACATGTATAAATTTCAAGAATTTAAATTTAACCAATAAATTAAAATTCTCGTTAATTCTCGCTTTAAGCTCTAATAGCTTAAAACACGACTTATATGCAATTCTTGTTCAAAAGCCTTTTCTATAAAACCCGAAAAATAATAAACTAATAAAATTCCAATTAATTTTTGAAAATTAATAATTTTATTATTTCAATATTTTCATAAAATAAAGATTGCAATTTTCCCAAAATTCAAATCGCTTAATTTTTTAAAATCCCAATTTAAACAATTATTTCAAAAATAATTCAAATTTAATAAAAACAAAATTTTACAGAAAAATTAAATTGGGATTGGATTGGACTAAACACGAAAATCAAGATCGCGAAACGAGGGTCAAGCCTCGCCCGCCCCCCAGCCCAGGCGGACCGCACGCATCGCGCACGAGCGCACGCGCACCGCGTCGCGCACGCTAGCAGCAAGGCTGTCGGCACGTGTGCCCGCTGTCCTAGGCGGGCAGGCAGGCTGGCGAAGGGAGGCTCCCGCGCGGATGCGAGAGGTGATGTACGGGTGCGCCTAGGCGTGGGCAAGCAACAGAGGCGGCCAGTCCAGCGCGGTTTCTGGACTGCTGGGCAGACGGGCATGCGGGCCTAGGCGTGCTACGCCTTGGCACGTCTAGGCTCGTGTTTTCGTAACGCGATTTCGTGTTTCGTATTTTAGTTCAAAAACCAACAACAATCCAAAATTTAAAACACGATTTAAATATATTTGATCCAAAATAATTTCAATCAAATTTTCGAAAATGTTTTTTGGAAAGTTTTAGGAAAAATATAGTTTCGTAATTCAGACTTTCTGAAAGAACTCAAGAATACCTAATTCGCATCTAAGCCTAAGAATTTCAACCAAATTCAGTTAATTGGAGATGAATTAGAAACACGATTAATGAGGTGGCTCTGATACCACTTGTTGGAAAACAGGAATCAGAAAGCAGTGAAAATTTAAAAATTTTCCAACAAAAGGATCGAAACTCGCAATCATGAATCCGAATTCGCAGAGATTAGAAACGTACTTTTCAATAATCTTGAAGGGTTTCAAGCCACCCAAGAACACTCTTCTCGTGGCTTGATCCCCTCTCCTTAGTAAAACTCGAATCTTTAAAACTTCTAACTTGAAGCTCTCTAGAGATAGTCCACCAACTTGACTACAATCTAACTAGTAAGGATGCTAGTTCTCTAATTAGTGTTTAGGCTTAACCTAGGGTTTATTTGATCTTGGAGAAAGGATGGTGTTCAACACATGAACCAAAAGAATTGTTTATTAGCCTCTAAGGGGAGCTCGAGCTCCCCTATATATAGGAAAGGGAGGGGTACCCGAAATCCTAGTCCTTATGTACTAAGGATTTTATTCTCTCTCTCTTATTACTTGATCATCAAGTAATTCCCAACTTTGACTTTTGAATTCTAATTCAAATCAACTTTTAAGAGAGCTAAAATATCCAAACCCCTTTTGGATAATATTATACTTTATTTATTAATAAATAAATAACTTATTTTATCTAATTAATTAATTCTTAATTAATTAAATAGATTATTTTCTCCAAAATAAGACTTTCTTTTTAATTCAAAAATTAAAACAAAGTCTATTAAATAATTAACACACTAATTACTTAATCACGTATACAATATGTATACACGTGTGAGACACGTGTCCCAAGGACACATGCCACTCACGTGACCCACACGTGTGGAACCCTCTTGGCATGATCAACTCGTTTAATCATTTTAAAGACTCAACTCATGTAACCAAGTTGTTGTGTGTGACCCTCTAGGTTCTCAATTCAATTTGCAGTGACCCTAATTAATTAATCAGTCCACATATTAAACGACCATAGTCTAGCAACAGGTGTTTAACCCTTAGCTGAATTGGAATGTCTCGATTCGACAGAACCTTTAAGTCATTGATTCATGAGAGATACAATCCTCCTACTTACTATCTCTCAACCAATATCTAGGGTAAGGGAATAATCAGAACCCTAATAATCTGGTCTTAAAGCTAAGTGCATTTCATATCCATTTGATCTCAATCCAAGAAACCCTTTTCTTGATGTCTTGATCTACTACCTTGGCCAAGGACTCTATATGACATATGAATGACTTACACAATAAGAGATCACCTTGAAAATGCAAGTGTAGGTCCTTTCTTGATTCTCATTCACTTTCATGAGTCACTTGCGCAGCCCCAGCATAAGCCTTGAATCAGTTGTCTAAGGCGACACCCTTTAAAGCTTATACCTAAGACTACAGAGTTAACTCATAAAGTGACATGGAACCTTAAGTCTGAGGATCAATTAATCACATCAATGACTCGTGATATATTTCCTAATCTGGAAGTTTCCATTTCCTGAAATAGAAACTTTCTTTTCCATTTAGGAATCCTCTCACACGGGGCACCTCAGTGAACTTACTTATTGAAGTAAGCACCCTCATGTATCACGCACGTATCAACTATACACTTTGCACCTCCATGAAACAAGGTGGTCCTTCTTAAGGGCGTGATCCCACAAGCAAGCCTTAGAGGAGTCAGGTTGACACTCCCACTGTCTATAGGACTCATCGGCTTGGAGTATTTTTACTAATCATGACTTATGTGATATAGGGCTCGTTTCATGAACCATTTCACCTAAATGGTAGAGTCCTAAAGTCATCAGGATTAGGGGTGTTCTCATACATGCACAGCTAAAGTAATCGCATACCAAACAAGAGCATGTAAAGAAATGTTGCCTCAATTCGTTATTTTATTCAAAGATTGTCTGTGATTACAATAAGGAAAAGTACAAAGCGAATATATAATCGGCTTTCTAGAGCACTATTCCTAACATTTTCCTGATGCATAGGCAATGACTTTACCGGGTTGCATTACAACACATCCTAATCCTTATTTATATGTGTCGGTATGGACTACGTAACCTTCCTTTCCTTCGGGTAAGGCTAGTACTAAGGCAGACATTAACCTTTGCTTTAGTTCTTGGAGATTCTGCTCATACCTCTCCGTCCATTCAGACTTACCTTCTTTCATGGTTAATTGGGTAAGTGATGCAACTATTTTGGAGAAATCTTTCACAACTCTCTTAGAATAGCCTACAAATCCTAGAAAACTTCATACCTCTGAGGAATTCTTTGGGGTTTGCTAATTCATTAGTATTTTGACCTCTGAAGGATCCATCTCTATTCCAGAATCGGAAATCATACGTTCAATAAAAGTAGCTCTTTCCAACCAATATTCACATTTGCTGAACTTTTGCACATAACTTCTATTCTCTTAGGGTACCCAGCGCTTTCTGAAGATGTTCGGCATGCTCTTCAGGAGTCTCTGGAAACACCAAGATGTCATCAATAAGGATGGCCACAAACTGATCCAAATATGGTCGGAATATCCGGTATATAAGCTCCATAAATGCAGCAGGTCTATTTGTTAATCCAAATGGTATTAGTACAAATTCAAAAGTGGCCCTATCGGGTATTGTAGACAATTTTAGGAATATCCTTCCTTTTAATCTTTGACTGGTAGTACCCTTGTCTCAAATCCAACTTAGAATACACTCAAGGTCCCCGAAGAACACCAAACAGTTTTACAATATGGGGAGAGGATATTTGTTCTTAATTGTCATCCAATTAAGTTTTCGGTAATTGATATACAAGCGTAAAAATCCTTCCTTCTTCTTGACAAATGGCAAAGGTGCTCCTTATGAAGATGTGCCAGGATGAATGTATCCTGATTCTAATAGCCTATGGGGGTTGTTGCCTCAATTCTTTGGAGCTTAGCTGGAATCATTCGGTATGGTATTTTAGAAAATAGCTCAGTTCCAGGAACAAAGTCAATTGCAAATTCTAACTCTCGATCAGGAGGGAATAAATTCTAGTGTTTAGGGAACACATCTGTAAATTCCTTGACTACTTCCACTTTCTAAATCTTTAGATGATTCTTGGACATATTCAACGGATAGGCAACAAATCCTATGGCTCCTTCCCTAACTAATTTCTTGACTTCCACTGTGATGACCAGTGATACCGGTTTCATCTCATCTTTTAATATAGCACTATCACCTTTTTCCTAAGGTGACTTCTTTCGTGAAGCAATCTAACTTAGTATGATACTCACAAAGCCAATCCCCAAGGTGGCTCTATATCTTGCTATCGGTAGTTTAATAAGATCCATCGGGTAATAGTAGGTACCAATTCGTATAGGGTAGCATTTATATTCTCTATTCGTAATAAGACAAGTCTCCAAAGGAGAACTGACTTTGAACACATAGGGTAAATGTTCAAGTAGAAAATTTAAACCCGCACGTAATTGAGATGCAATGAATGAATGCATGGCGCCAAGATCATATAAAGGAGCGACTGGCGTGTTTCGAAGGCGTACCTTTAACAGCATTGGGGATGACCTTTATAAACTGCAATCACCGTTATCGAGAGAATATGATGCATGATAGTTGAGAATAATTCGCAGAAGATCACAAGAATAAATGTTTCCAAGTAATGGCAATTAATAAACACTGCATCTGTAACGCCCCGTTTTTCGGTCAAAGTAAGTTTTGTTACGAGAGTGAATGATTTACCTTTTTATGCATGAATTATGTGAGATTATGCTTTAAGTGATAAACGTTTCATGTTTATGTGAAATATATGATTTGTATGAAGTAGATGGTCATTTGACGTGTTAATTATGTACTCGTATTGTTGTTATTGAGCTTTGATAGCATGCTTCATGATTAATCGAAACTATGTGCTTATTTGGACATTAAAGCATAATTTAGGGACTAAATGGTAAATTTATTTTCTAAGCCTGGAACTGGATAGTTACAACCGAACATTAATTATCGGCGGGTAAGTTGCAACCGATACCGATTCCCGAGTGGAAATGGGAACATGTCACCATGGATTTCGTGACCGGGCTTCCGAGGGTTCGAAATGGATTTGATGGAATTTGGGTTGTCGTGGATCGCTTCACGAAATCTGCACACTTTCTGCCGATTCGATCAACCGATGATAAAGTGGAAAATTAGCGGAGTTGTATCATCGAGAAATTGTAAGATTATATGGGATACCCGCTAGCATCATTTCGGATAGAGATCCTTGTTTCACTTCGAAGTTGTGGAAGTTTCTTAACAGATTGTGGGGAACAAAGTTGAGTTTTAGTACCGCATTTCACCCGCAAACCGATGGACAATCCGAACGGGTAATTAAATTTCTCGAGGATTTATTAAGGGCTTGTGTATTGGATTTTCCGGATGAGTGGGATAAGGAATTGACTTTGATCGAATTCGCCTACAACAATAGTTACCAATCTTCGATCAAGATGGCACAGTATGAAGCTTTGTATGGTCGTAAATGCAGATCTCCTCTCTATTGGGATCTTGAGGAATGGAAATGGACTGAGGAAAACGGTTTAGAGCGAGGAACCGATCCCGATTTAACTAAGGGAGCAATTGAGAAAGTGGAAAGAATTAAGCAACATATGAAAGCGGAACAAGACCGGTAAAAGAATTATGCCGATCGGAGAAGGAAAGATTTGGAATTCGAAATAGGTGATCGGGTTTTCTTAATGGCAACACTGAGAAAGGGTTTCTCATGAATTGGAAAGGGTAGTAAGTTATATTCGTGGTTCATTGGTCCGTTTGAGATTATGGAACGTATTGGGGAAGTTGCCTATCGCTTGGATTTACCTCCGAATCTCACGAGAATTCACAACGTGTTTCATGTGTCACAATTGAGGAAGTATTTTTGGGATGAGATGGAAACTATGACGATTGAAGAGGCACAATTGGATCCGGACTTGACATTTAAGCAACAACCGGTAAAGATCTTGGATAGGAAGGTTCAAGAGTTGAGGAATCGATAAATTCCGTAGGTTAAGGTACTCTGGAAAGATCTCAAGTCCGAAGAAGCTACTTGGGAAACTGAAGAGAAGATGCAGAGTTTTCACCCTCAGTTGTTTTTCGATGGTGAATCTGGGGACCAGATTTCTTTAAGGAGGGGAGGTTGTGACGCCCCCTTTCTCGATCAAAGTAAGTTTTGTTACGAGAGTGAACGATTTACCTTTTTATGCATTAATTATGTGAGATTATGCCTTAAATGATAATCGTTTCGTGTTTATGTGAAATATATGATTTGTATGAAATACATGATCATTTGACGTGTTAATTATGTGCTCGTATTGTTCTTATTGAGCTTTGATAGCATGCTTCGCGATTAATCGAAACTATATGCTTATTTGGACATTAAAGCATAATTTAGGGACTAAATGGAAAATTTATTTTCCAAACCTGTAACTGGATAGAACTTAATGGAAGTGAGTAGATAATTTGATTACGAGTTCGTGGGTTCTTGAATTGCTCGATTTGGAGTTCGAACGAATAAGTTATGGCCATTTTACGAAAAGTCAACCATTTAAGAAGACTTGTGACCCAATTTCGAATTTAACCCAATTTCACTTATAACCCGCTCCAATTGACCCAGTTCGCGATCCAATTAGCTGACCCAAATAACCAAATCAGATTTTAACAACTAAAACTCATATTACATTATTTTGCAAGATTCAAACTCTCTCTCCCTCACATTTTCTCTCAAACCATTCATATTCTCTCAAGAACACCTTCAACCATTTTCAAGAGACAAGATTGAGAATTGAAGCAAGAGATTCAAGGTTGAAGAACTCGACTTTCTCTTCGATTTGCAGCTCTTAAGGTAAAGTTTATGTGCTTCTTTGATGGGTCTATGTTCTTGAAGCTTTTTGAACTTGAATTTGAACTAGGGTTCTTATGTGTTGGATTGAATTCGAATTTCTTGTTGGAAATGTGTTTATTTTGATGTTGGGAACATTTTGATATGAGAATTACTTGCTTTTATGCTCTTATGTGAAATCCACAATTGTTGACCTTTGAAGCTTTTGGGAGAATTCTTGCACGTTCATGTTCTTGTATGTTTTGCTTGATTTCGTATTAGATTCTTGTTCCTTGAGTAATTTCATGAAGAATGTGATAATTTCCTTTGAATTTCTTGCATGATTGAAGATTTCACCATTGATGTGCTTGGAGCTTGAAAAACTTGAAGAAAAGGATGTTCATATTTGTTAATTATTTGAAAAATACCTTCTCCTAGATGCATTTGACATGTGTTATGATGTTTAATTTCGTTTATTCAAGTTGCATGAACTTTGAGGCATGACTTAAGAGTGTTTAGACCTTAAAATTCACCATTTACAAGCATATTTTCGTAATTCGTATTTGCAACAGTAGCATGTCAAACCCCCGTGTGAAAATTACATTGAAACACCAAACCCCCGTGTGAAAACCTACTGTCACGAATTTTCAGGGCCAAACGCCCGTTTACATTTCCTTCTTGTACACCAAACGCCCGTTTGGGTGCTCTCGGGTCCAAAATTTGAGTTTTTGTGATTTCGTTCGTTTTGCTTCGTTTTCACTCCCTTTGCACTTCTTACACCCCTAATATGATATATATGACTTGGAATCATGTTTATGTGCACTTTAATGTCTTGTATACCTCGATTATGTGTAAGAATATGCTAAGTATGATTCACATGTTGAAATTTGCATGTCTTATGGCTTGAAAGCTTGTTATATGACTCGTATGACTTCACTTGATTATAATTGCTAAGTTATGCCATCCTTGGACATTCATTGCACATCATGCACATATTTGCATTCTTTTAAGCCATGCGTCGTCTTATTTGGTGTTGAGTCGAGTCTTACCTTTGTTAGTACGTTTGTCCTGTTAGGTGGTGAGTCTCCGGTCGAGTAGCTTGTTGCTCGTGGTTGGCCTTCGAAGTTCTTGGTGAAGGTGAGGAGTTATATATATATAAGATGTTTTCAAAACCGTGGACACATATGGCCAATCATATTTGATAATTTAAACTCCCATTTTCAAAACGTATTTGTAGGGTTTATAAGCCGAGTTTTGTGAGCTTTGCTCGTGTTATGGTTATTTGCTTATGGAAAACAGTTTACAAGTACAACTTGAATTGGTATATGGGATAAGTACCCAAAATGCTTTCGAAACTTTCATTTGAATATTATGCACGTGTGAGTTGTGTAGCGAGGTTATGTTATACCTTGCAACGACGCTTGCTTGGTTGGATCTTTTGATAGCGCTCGGGGTGGAGTAAGTGGTAAGACCGGGAACACAAGGGCGGATGGTTAAACCCTTACGAAGTACCCACTTTTGGAAAAGTTTGCTAAGACTCCGAGGAGGGTTCGGGGTTAAGGTAAGCTTGGGAGAAGGTCGGTTTCATGGACCCACTTCTCCATGGTTCTTTTCCGATGCTTGGGGGCTGTACACCCTCGACATCAACGGTGTAAGGATAGATTGGTTTGATTTCATTTGGTTTGGGAAGTAAGGATGGAGTGCTCGTACTCGTCGAGCCGGTGCTTTGGTTCATGATTCGTTTTATATAAGTTGCATTCGTTTTGAAAATAAATTGGATCATGAACACCTTGGTTTTGACCATGCATGGAACCCCTTATACTATTTATTTATGAAAACTTCTCCTCGTCGCTTCCTTTTGAGCTGACCTCCTTTACCTTTCGTGTCCGAAGGTCGCGTTTTGGAGTCAAGCTAGGCAGGATCCTTGTTGAGAGTCTTGTTCTAGTAGTCTAGTTTGTACTCATTATGCTTGTGGTATACTTTGATACTTATGGTTTATGTTATGTTTCAGGATTTATGGATTTAGTCTGTATGATGTTTTGTTATGCTAGTTTGGACCGTGTTGGTCATTAGGTTGATTTACATTCCACACTTGAGTATTTTGTGCTGGACCGTGATGGTCACTTAATTGTTGAACGAATGGTTCTTATGCACCGTTATGTTTTGATTTAAGCTTTCGTGTACTTGTGTTTGTTTACTTGCTTTGTGAGTCTAGTACCGCCTAGCTAGGTTGTCTGTTTGTCTCCGCTTGCTTCGGCCCCGGTGGGTATATGGATAGCAATTCAACATACAAACTAGGCCGGTAGCACCGGATAGGCGTGGGATGCCCTCGTCGGGGCGTTACACCCCTATTTGGTTGGTATTAGAGCCGAAAGTTTAAAACCGGGTTCTTGAGTCATCTCAAGTCGTCTAGGTCGTACGGCATAGGGATAATGTGCTTTCGTGTTTATTTATTCCTCTTTTGCATATGATTCTATGTTACTTATATCTTGTTAACTCTTGCATTAAATTCATGTAATCGTATTTCTTACTTGATATTACGTGACATGAGCATATGACTAACTAACATGCATACATGATTGAATTGTGTTGGATGCCTGCACGTCGTCGTAACCGTTCTTCGGCTCGTGGAAATGAGCAAGATCCTCCGGGGAATAATCAAAATACACCTCCACCGCCACCTCTACCTAACGCAGCGGATCTTATGGCTCTTATGACTCAGTTTGTGCAAGCTGTGAATGCACAAAAAGCCGCTCAACAAGACGTACAAGCACCTCCTCCGGTACCTCCTCCACCGCCAGCACCAATTGAAAGTTCTTATGACCGATTTAGTAGGCGCCGTCCACCTATATTTCCGCGTACTATGGATGATTTGAAAGCAGAGTATTGGATCACTACCATTGAGAGGATTTTCCGGTTTGTTACTTGTACCAAAACGGAGAAGGCTTTGTGTGCTATCGATCTTCTTCGTGATGAGGCTTATAATTAGTGGCGTAGCAGCATATCCCGCCTTGGGGTCAGCTAAGACAATGTTACTTGGGAGATATTTTGCTAGGGAGTTTCGGGCACACTACATACCGAAACAAGCAAGGAAGCGCTGTGAGAGGGAATTCATGAATTTGGAGCAAGGGAATATGTCCGTGACCGAGTACATTGCCGAGTTCAACCGATTATCCCTATATGCATCTCATATCACCGACGAGAAAGACTACAAGTGTGAGAAGTTTGTAGAAGGGCTTCGTGGGGAGATTGCAAGATCATTAGCTCCGGTACACATTGATAATTTGGCCGATGCTACCGAGTTAGCTTTGAAAGTGGAAGCAGAAGAACAAAGGCTTGGAACTAAGAAGGGTGTTGTGGGTTCCGGTTCGGGATTTAAGAGGACAACTCCACAATCGTTCTCTAAGTCACCACAACCATCTTCCAGGGGCCGTTTTATGGGAAACAAAGGGAAAGGAAAGCAAACTCCACAAGTGGTGAAGAGGCATGACCCGTGCGAGCATTGTGGGAGTACTACACATGTTGGGGAGAATTGTTGGAAGAAACATGGTAAATGCTTCAATTGTGGCAGCACTAAGCATTTGGTGAGGAATTCTGATCAACCAAATCTACAAGGATAGGGAGATGGGACAACGCCCGTGGCTCATGCGCGTGCTTATACTTTGGATGGGGAGTAAGAGAATACCGAGATCGACCCTACCACTGTGGTGGAAGGTACACTCCACATACATGACATTCCCATACATGTATTATATGATCCGGGTGCATCTCATTCGTTTGTTACTCCTACTATGGCTACTATGTTAAATTTGCCTATTGCGAGTGATTCTATACTTTATATTGTGTTCTTCTTTGGATCGCATGATTAGAACTGATTGCTTGTACCGTAATTGTCCGGTGAGTATTGAGGGACGCGTTTACCCCAGCGAACTTGATTGCTATTCCGATGAAGAAGTACGATGTGATACTCGGTAGGATTGGTTGTATGCGCATCGGGCGAAGATAGACTATTTTAGGAAGAAGGTTGAGTTGGGTACCGGTGTCGTTACGGGTTCGAGCGTTAGTGGGAGTCCGTTTATTTGTTTGATGTAAGCTAAGAAGCTTATTCGAGATGGAGCTACCGGGTATGTGGCGTATGTGTTGAACCGGCCTAAAGATCAAATTAAGCTCGAAGAGACGAAAGTGGCAAATGAGTTCCCCGATGTCTTTCCTGAAAGTTTGGGGACTTTGCCACCGGAAAGGGAGATCGAATTTGTTATTGATCTGTTCCAAGAGGCCGAGCCGTTTTCGAAGACGCCGTATGGAATGGCTCCTGCCAAACTCAAGGAACTTAAAACACAACTAGACGAGTTGTTTGCGTGTGGGTTTGTAGGGCCGAGTACTTCCCCTTGGGGTGCTCCTGTGTTGTTCGTGAAGAAGAAGGATGGGACACTTCGTATGTGCGTAGACTATCGGGAGTTGAATAGGATAACGGTGAAGAGCTAGTACCCCCTCCCGCACATCGAAGAGTTGTTCGATTTGATGCAAGGTTCGAAGGTATATTTGAAGCTCGATCTCCGACAAGGATACTATCAACTACGGATAAAAGAGTCGGATATACCGAAGACGGGCTTTAACATGAGATACGGACACTATGAGCTCGTTGTGATGCCCTTCGGACTTACCAATGCACCGGCAACTTTTATGGATTTGATGCACCGTGTTTTCAAGGAGTTCTTGGACAAGTTCGTTGTTATATTCATTGATGACATCCTGGTTTTCTCTAAGTCGGTTAAGGAATATTCTCTACATATTCGTTTGGTAATTGAGAAGCTTCGTGAGCACAAGTTGTACGCCAAGTTTAGCAAATGTGATTTCTGGATTGATCGGGTATCATTCTTGGGACATATTATTTCCGGTGATGGGATTTCAGTGGATCCTTCTAAGATAGAAACAGTTTCTCTTTGGGAGCAACCGATGAATGTGTCGGAAGTGAGGAGTTTTCTCGGCTTAGCAGGTTATTACCGCCGATTTGTGCAAGACTTCTCTAAGATCACAACACCTCTAACACCCTTGACTAAGAAGAAAACAAAGTTTGTGTGGGATGAAGCTTGTGAAGAGAGCTTCCGTGTGCTTAAGGAGAAATTGACAACGGCTCCGGTGTTGACTTTACCGGAAGGTTCGGATGGGTTTTCAGTTTACACCGATGCATCCAAGGAAGGATTGGGATGTGTGCTTATGCAAAATGGTCGGGTGATTGCTTATGCTTCGAGGAAATTGAAGGAGCACGAGCAGAATTACCCGACACATGATCTTGCGTTGGCCCCGGTGATATTCGCCTTAGCGAAATGGCGACACTATCTCTATAGAATTAAGTTTGAGGTGTTCACCGATCACAAGAGTCTCCGTTACTTGTTCGCACAAAAGGATTTAAACATGAGACAACGTCGGTGGATGGAATTCTTGGAAGACTACGATTGTGTCATATAATATCATCCGGGGAAGGCGAATGTAGTTACGGATGCCTTGAGTCGGAAAGCAAAGATTGCTAATCTCGAGGTCGTTTTCCGGAAAGGGTGAAGCCGAGATCCTTGTTTCACAATCAAGGTTGGCTAACATCACTATAAAACTGGATTTTCGGCAATGAATCCTAGATGCTCAATCAACGAATTAGTGGATTCAAAGACAAGTGGTTCGGCCAAAAGCCAATTCGAAGTCCAAGTTTGGATTCGATGATTTGGGGATCTTTAGGTACAAGGGCCGAGTATGTATACCGGATGGATTGCAAAGGTTAGTGCTTGAGGAAGCACATAGGACCGTTTATACGATGCATCCAGGTGGTAACAAGATGTACCGGGATCTTAAGAAGTATTTTTGGTGGCACGGTATGAAATGGGATGTGGCTAATTTGGTTAAGAGATGTTGGGTTTGTCAACAAGTTAAGGCCGAACATCAATTACCGGCGGGTAAGTTGCAACCGATACCGATTCCCGAATGGAAATGGGAACAAGTCACCATGGATTTCGTAACTAGGCTTCCGAGGGTTCTAAAGGGATTTGATGGAATTTGGGTTATCGTGGACGCCTCACCAAATCTGCACACTTTCTACTGATTCGATCAACCGATAAAGTGGAGAAATTAGCGGAGTTGTATCATCGAGAAATTGTAAGATTGCATGGGATACCCGCTAGCATCATTTTGGATAGAGATCCTCGTTTCACTTCGAAGTTGTGGAAGGTTCTTAACAGATTGTGGGGAACAAAGTTGAGTTTTAGTACCGTATTTCACCCGCAAACTGATGGACAATCCGAACGGGTAATTAAGTTTCTCGAGGTTTTATTAAGGTCTTGTGTATTGGATTTTTCGGATGAGTGGGATAAGGAATTGACTTTGATCGAGTTCGCCTACAACAATAGTTACCAATCTTCGATCAAGATGGCACCGTATGAAGCTTTGTATGGTCGTAAATGCAGATCTCCTCCCAATTGGAATCTTGAGGAATGGAAATGGACCGAGGAAAACAGTTTGCAGTGAGGAACCGAGCCCAATTTAATTAAGGGAGCAATTGAGAGAGTAGAAAGAATTAAGCAACATATGAAAGCGGCACAAGACCGGTAAAAGAGTTATACCGATCGGAGAAGGAAATATTTGGAATTCCAAGTGGGAGATCGGGTTTTCTTGAAGGCAACACCGAGAAAGGGTTTCTCCCAAATTGGAAAGGGTGGTAAGTTACATCCGAGGTTCATTGGTCCGTTTGAGATTGTGGAACGTATTGGGGAAGTTGCCTATCGCTTGGATTTGCCTCCGAATCACATGGAACTTCACAACGTGTTTCATGTGTCACAATTAAGGAAGTATTTTCGGGTTGAGATGGAAACTATGCCAATTGAAGAGGCACAATTTGATCCGGACTTGACATTTAAGCAACAACCGGTAAAGATCTTTGATAGGAACGTTCAAGAGTTGAGGAATCGACAAATTCCGTTGGTTAAGGTACTCTGGAAAGATCTCAAGTCCGAAGAAGCTACTTGGGAAACGGAAGAGAAGATGCGGAGTATTCACCCTGAGTTATTTTCCGATGGTGAATCTGGGGACCAGATTTCTTTAAGAAGGGGAGGTTGTGACGCCCGGTTTCTCGATCAAAGTAAGTTTTGTTACGAGAGTGAATGATTTACCTTTTTATGCTTGAATTATGTGAGATTATGCCTTAAATGATAACCGTTTCAAGTTTATGTGTTAATTGTGTGCTCGTATTGTTCTTATTGAGCGTTGATAGCATGCTTCGCGATTAATCGAAACTATGTGTTTATTTGGACATTAAAGCATAATTTAGGGACTAAATGGGAAATTTATTTTATAAGCCTAGAACTGGCTAGAACTCAATGAATTGAGTAGATAATTCGATTACGAGTTCGTGGGTTCTTGAATCGCTCAATTTGGAGTTCGGGCGAAGAAGTTATGGCCATTTTACGAAAAGTCAACCATTTAAGAAGACTTGTGACCCAATTTCGAATTTAACCCAATTTCACTTATAACCCGCTCCAATTGACCCGGTTCGCGATCCAATTAGCTGACCCAAATAACCAAACCAGATTTTAACAACTAAAACTCATATTACGTTATTTTGCAAGATTCAAACTCTCTCTCCCTCACATTTTCTCTCAAACCATTCATATTCTCTCAAGAACACCTTCAACCATTTTCAATAGACAAGATTGAGAATTGAAGCAAGAGATTCAAGGTTGAAGAACTCGACTTTCTCTTCAATTTCCAGCTCTTAAGGTTTATGTTCTTGAAGCTTTTGAACTTGAATTTGAACTAGGGTTCTTATGTGTTGGATTGAATTCGAATTTGTTGTTGGAAATGTGTTTATTTTGATGTTGGGAACATTTTGGTATGAGAATTACTTGCTTTTATGCTCTTATGTGAAATCCACCATTGCTGACCTTTGAAGCTTTTTGGAGAATTCTTGCATGTTCATGTTCTTGTATGTTATAATTGATTTCATGTTAGATTCTTGTTCCTTGAGCAATTTCATGAAGAAAGTGATAATTTCCTTTGAATTTCTTGCATGATTAAAGATTTCACCATTGATGTGCTTGGAGCTTGAATACTTGAAGAAGATGATGTTCATATGTGTTAATTGTTGGATTTCTTTATGAATACTTGCTCCTAGATGCATTTGACATGTGTTATGATGTTTCATTTCGTTTATTCATGTTGTATGAACTTTGAGGCATGACTTAATAGTGTTTAGACCTTAAAATTCACCATTTACAAGCATATGTTCGTAATTCTTATTTGCAACAGTAGCATGTTAAACGCCCGTGTGAAAATTGCATTGAAACACCAAACCACCGTGTGAAAACCTACTGTCACGAATTTTCAGGGCCAAACGCCCGTTTACATTTCCTTCGTGCGTTTGGTGCTCTCGGGTCCAAAAGTTGATTTTTTGTAATTTCGTTCGTTTTGCTTCGTTTTCACTCCCTTTGCACTTCTTACACCCCTAATATGATATATATGCCTTGGAATCATGTTTATGTGCACTTTAATGTCTTGTATACCTCGATTATGTGTAAGAATATGCCAAGTATGATTCACATGTTGAAATTTGCATGTCTTATGGCTTGAAGGCTTGTTATATGACTCGTATGACTTCATTTGATTATAATTGCTACGTTGTGCCATCCTTGGATAGTCATTGCACATCATGGATATATTTGCATTCTTTTAAGCCATGCGTCGTCTTATTTGGTGTTGAGTCGAATCTTACCTTTGTTAGTACGTTTGTCCTGTTAGGTGGTGAGTCTCCGGTCGAGTGGCTTGTTGCTCGTGGTTGGCCTTCGAAGTTCTTGGTAAAGGTGAGGAGTTATATATATATATAAGATATTTTCAAAACTGTGGACACAAAAGCCGAGTTTTGTAAGCTTTGCTCGTGTTATGGATATTTGCTTATGGAAAACGGTTTAGAAGTAGAACTTGAATTGGTATATGGGATAAGTACCGAAAATGCTTCCGAAACATTCATTTGAATATTATGCACACGTGAGTTGTGTAGGGAGGTTATGTTATACCTTGCAAGGACGCTTGCTTGGTTGGATCTTTTGATAGTGCTCGGGGCGGAGTAAGTGGTATGACCGAGAACGCAAGGGCGGACGGTCAAACTGTTACGAAGTACCTACTTTTGGACAAGTTTGCTAAGACTCCGAGGAGGGTTCGGGATTAAGGTAAGCTTGGGAGAAGGTCGGTTTGATGGACCCACTTCTCCATGGTTCTTTTGTGATGCTTGGGGGTTGTATACCCTCGGCATCAACGGTGTAAGGATAGATTGGTTTGATTTCATTTGGTTTGGGAAGTAAGGATGGAGTGCTCATACTCGTCGAGCCGGTGATTTGGTTCATGATTCGTTTTATATAAATTGCATTCGTTTTGAAAATAAATTGGAACATGAACATCTTTGTTTTGACCAGGCATGGAACCCCTTATACTATTTATTTATGAAAACTTCTCCTCACCGGTTCCTTTTGAGCTGACCTCCTTTACCTTTCGTGTCCGCAGGTCGCGTTTTGGAGTCAAGCTAGGTGGGGTACTTGTTGAGAGTCTTATTCTAGTAGTCTAGTTTGTACTCGTTATGCTCGTTGCATACTTTGACACTTATGGTTTATGTTGTGTTTCAGGATTTATTGATTTAGTATGTATGATGTTTTGTTATGCTAGTTTGGCCTGTGTTGGTCATTAGGTTGATTTACATTCCGCACTTGAGCATTTTATGCTGGACCGTGATGGTCACTTAATTGTTGATCGAATGGTTCTTATGCACCGTTATGTTTTGATTTAAGCTTCCGTGTACTTGTGTTTGTTTACTCGCTTTGTGAGTCTAGTACCACCTAGCTAGGTTGTCCATTTGTCTCCGCTTGTTTCGGTTCCGGCGGGTATATGGATAGCAATTCTATATACAAGCGAGGGCCATAGCGCGGGATAGGCGTGGGATGCCCTCATCGGGGCGTTACAGCATCTTTAGTAAGGATAAAGCGTGTAAAGGCACAAGAACCCAATATGTTAACTTTCGGTACGACTAGTATCTTGAAGCGACTCTAACAACTCGAGACTTAAATAAGTTAGGGAGTATAAGTGATGTATTTTTCAGAAGCTGGAGGTATGAGTAAGATGATGAAGGAGAAGTAGGTCATACAACTGAATCTGCCAAGAATTTGAGGATTTCTAAAAATTCTAAAGAATCCGATAAGAATAAGGATTTTGGTGTAGAATAATATCATATGGTAGACTTGTTGAAGGAAGAATTTAGTACTACAATTGTAACAAATCACATACTGGTCGGCCGGCCCAAGCAGTGATTGATCACAATTTAAGCACTAAGGACATGAGAATACTTGTGAAACTCTACGTACCCCAGATTTCCGCAACCTAGGGCTTGATACCACTTTAAGATGTAGCGCCTCCCCTAGCACTACAACTCCTGCACCGTAATATTCCCCTAGTATAGGTTAGACGTAAAACTCTAGAAATACTACGGCGAAAGGTTTAGATAATACTTAAGTAAAGCGCAGGACACAGTGCAGCGGAAGATAGAGATTTAAAATTTTGCAAGGAAACAAGAGTGCTAACGTGCGCAAAGAACTAGTGCTATTATTATTGAAGTAACTGACATAAAGGGGAGTATAACATGATCGTGTAGTGGTGTAAGACATGAGGGTAGCCGATAACATACTCAGAACTATGTATTCTTAGGATCCATTCTGACCTACTATGCGTGTAGCACCCCTATACGTAGAGATACCATACCCCCGCACTATAGGCCGATCCACATACGAAATGGACAATCCGTACATGAACTAACCTATAGCGAACGGGTGACAAATAAAAGAAAGGACGAGCTAGGCGGGACTATACCCCAAAGCAATACAAAACCAAGACATAAAAGTTAAAAGTGGAAGCATTAATTCATAAATACGTATAGGTACCATATTTACATCAACGATCTAAATACTAATAGATACCAACAGATATCAATACATTATCATCTCCTATGTATCATATAAGCAAAAGTCCCCAAAAATATACCAAGAACTATAACGTACTAACTCAGGACATGACACAAGCAAGATCATGGAAATGTGTGCAGTGCTAAATCCGGCTGGACGACAAGACACGACTCAGACTCCCGCCTAGCACACGACCGCGACAACCTGAAAGATGGGGTGTCAGTCCATGGAAGACTGAGTGTGGGGCATAAATATATATATGCACAATAACATGCAAGTTATAACCTCGGGTAAGGTTTTGTAATTCAAAGTAATATAAGTTCATAATAACATAAAACTCGTCCGAGATTACAACTACCAATATTAAATACTTTAATCATTTTCATATTTCAATACGTGCAATACGTGGCCCGACGAGTGAGGGCAATCTCCAACCTTACTCGAACTGTGTACCATACATGCTTATTTTATCTTTTGATAAGTGATCAAACAATTAAGCTATCATGCAGTTGTGCAGGTGTAATCAGGCAGAACAATCAATACATGCAATCATGACAATAACCCGAGGACAATCCGTGGTGCTGGACCCGTCCCCAGTCTCCTTCTTCCTCCGGTGACGGTGGGATTGCAAGGCCCCACCATCCAATCTCGTTGAGCACAGGGTACATGAATCCCTAAGCCCGGAGCTCCTTCCTCCACTAATCTCCTAACGGGTTCAGGGGTGACCCCAAATGTGGTGAGGATAATGTTCGAGTTACCCGTCAGCCCATGCTTTCCCGGTTGGCTCAAACCACTACCCTCGGGCCCAACGTGACATGCTTTACTCGCCAAACACGATCAATCAATCAATCATGATACATGACTTGCTTGCAATTGTGTATAAGTTTAGAAAACATTAGAAATAAGTATATATATACCTTTTGGTTTGAAATCCACATAAGGTTATACGGGTTCTATATACTAACAATTAAACCTCACCTTTGCCGATAAAAGACAAGTAGGACACGGCCTACGGGGCTTGCTCCTCGTCCGTAGGAAGCTGGTCTATGCAAAATAGACGTGTACACGTGAGGCTTGACTCTAAATGGACCAAATATGACGAACGGAGAAAATACAACGAGATAACGTGCAAATCACAATGTGGCATGAAAACATCTTGTTTCAGTACATATTCAATCATATAATAGCAATTCGGGGTTAAAGGAATCATCGGATCATGGGGCTAAAAATGTAATTTTGTGCAGAAAGTTTTGTTCTATCAGACGCACGGGAACGGCCGTTACGGGTTCTCTTTGTAAATGGGAAGGACCATTCCCGTGGCCCTTCAAAACGCGCCAACGTTTTTAAATTAAAAGTGCGCCTTTAGCTGGGAACGGCCCTTCCGGCACTCAGGCCAAAACGGGAACGGCCGTTCCCATGCTCGGCCGCCTATTTTGGTTTAAAAGAGTGGCAACGCCCGTTCCCACAATGCCTTAAGGCTGCGAACGGTCGTTCCCAGTTTCCGCAACTCCAAAAACAGATCAGAAACAGGGGATGCTCACGGGAAACCACAACCAAGCAACAATTCATCCAAGTTTGATCAACAAAGTTACTAATTTCTGGAAATATGATGCATATGTGTTCCAAAAGTGATAATATAACACTTAAACATATAAGTCATGCAATAACATCAAGATTTCCAAGTTTCATGCTCAAGCTCATATTGATCATTCAAACTCAATTCTTCCAAGAATTCCATGAATTAATCAGGCTATGATCACATATTCATGCCTTGATCACCAAATAATCCATTTAGCACATAGTTCTCAAACCCTAACTCACATATATGATCAAGAATCAAGTAGCAACCATATACCCACCTTGGAAGAACAAGAAATGGATGAAGAAGATGATGATGGATGATAGACTTCAAAGCTTGGGATTTTCCTTGGAAACTTGGATGATTTTAATGAAATCTCTTCTTCCTTGCGTGAGGGTTATGGTTCGGTAGAAAAGGGAGCAAGATGACGATGATTTTCGGATGAAAATGGACAAGGAAGCTTGGAGATGGTTATGCCATGATTCATCAAGTTTTGAAATGTGTGAAATGTATAAATTACAATTTAGTCCCTCAAATACCTAAGTCATGCAATTAAGGATGAGAAGATTTGGAAATTGATCAATTGAGTCCTTGACAATGTTATGCGATTTGGTCCCTAAATTTAAAAGCATGAACATATAGAGGCAAGTTGACAATTACATCATATTCGGTAATTATTTCACGAAGTATTTATTTTCAAGTCACGAAAGAAATTCTTGCTTTGATATAAATTTATAAAATTTCATGAAAGTATTATAAGATATAATTTATAAAAGTATTTTAAACATAGATATTAATAAATAAAAATCGGGGCGTTACAATGCGTGACACCTTAACGCTTCAAGATACCTCTAGTTGTCATTCCTTGATTACTGAAACCATGTATTTTAAAACAGGCGAGGAGTTAGTCAAAGTGACTAAGTGAAGGTGTATAATAGCTTATAGATATACGTATATTTATGTATTTATATGACCAAGAAGATCTTGATCTAAAACAATAGCAGTAGGATATGGCAAATATGAAACAATTCATAATAAATGTTAAAATAGGGATAGGGAAAATTTGGAATATTTGTAGAAACATTGAACTTGTAATACGAACTTTTATTACCCGCAAGCCAGGCCTCTCCAACCATAACTCCTTAAATATTTGATTAAAACAGTAACGATACTGGACATGGCACCGATACTTTAATAAAACCAATATTATAATAACTCCGGTACTCCGTGGTGTCAATAGGGAATCAAACCCTAAAGAAGATATATGTAATAAGTGAGAGGAAGCTATCTCTCCCAGGGAGGTTGTCTCCCTTGTAAATCTCTTGGCGTGGAGTAACTAACCTCCAGCTAAATCACTACCAAGAGTTGGTGGCGGTCTATGGCACCAACAATACCCTCGGCCCGATACCTTCTGGGTAATTGCTCGACACAGCTGCGCGCCGGGGCCCATAATAATAATGATAATGTATTTTGCTTGCTTAGTCGGGAATTAGTTCTTAGTAATAATAGGACTGAAGCATATAATGTCCGGGTAAGATCCTAATTCCGACATAAAAGTATTTTCCTCATAAAGGGGGCTATTGTACTGTAAATATATGTATATAGGTAGGAAATCAAATAATAGGTAGGTTCAAAAACAATTGTTATATAGTACATAAATATAGGCATGATTCCAGTTGAAAATGTTTTAACCGTCACCGAGTACCAGTAGTTAAACAAAGTCACGCGGATTCCATTGCTTGATCCTAGTTTCACCTGAAAGTATTAACTACCACAAGCTTAGGACAATATTTCTTATTACTCTATCCATAGACCACATAGTCACATAAGCAAGTTGAACTACGTCAAAGCACTCAATGGCACATAATGATATCATACGAACATGACAAAATGTTATCAAAGCATCTCATAATATGTAGCAAGATTTCATGACAATTATTCAGACATAAAGGTATACTTGAATTCATGTAAGTAGTACATAGGGGAGTAATACCATTTAATGCAAGAGAAATAATTAGCTAAAAAATGGAACATTTACTAAGAGTTATCCATAAACTTGAGCTATTAGATTGACATGAATTAAATAACCGTTAATCAACTTATGATCATAGACGCGAGCCTTAAGGAACTAAGTCCCGAACATGGTTAATGATGCACGATTGAGTGAATAAATTAAAGTATTGAATTACAAGATTAGCAAGAAAGCATAAAATTTAACAAGGCATATCCTTTTCCGGAGAAAGGATTCTAGTAAACGATTAATCTCAATTGAAAGCTCGTATTAAGGGCTTAAGAAATATTCTTTAGGGTCTTGAAACAACCCTAATTAGAAAAGGAATTTGGACGTTGAAAGCTCATTTCAAACTCATTTTGGATAATTTTCGAAAAAAGCTTTGACTGTTAAATTCGTCTCTTCGAAACAATCCTTTAGGTTGAAAGCCAAAGTTTCAAAGACAAAGTCAAAGTCAAGGTCAAAGTCAAAATCAAAGGTCAAGGGTTACTATCAGAAATACGGTATGGATACTGTATGTATATCGTATATACACAGTATTTGTACGGTATGTATACAATATTTATGCAGTATTTATACAAAATACGTAACGTATTTATATAGTATTTTATGAAAATACATATTGTATGTATATAGTATTTATACAAGAATACATATAGTATTTGTATAAAAATACATTTTGTATTTATATGAAAATACATTTTATATCTATATGAAAATACATACGTATTAATTTGAAAATACATTTAGCATTTATACAAAAATACATACGTATTTATACATGAGGGTATCACGTACATATACGTATATTATACATGTATATCATAACATATATCAATTGGTTAGAGAACAATTAATTAAACGTGTAACAATTAAAACTATAGGTTATAACTTTAATTATATAACATTAAATTAAATCATGTAACAATTTAAATTACCTAATTATGATCATAAAATAATTAAAATGTAACGTGTGACATGTCATAAGATTGTCACATAATTAAATTGTAACATAGTTAAATTATATAACACATTTCATGTAACATCCCGCTCGTCCGATGTACAAGGTTCACCGTGTTTCAACTTTCATATGTATTTAATTGTGTGATTTTGTGTTTTGCGTGGCTCTATTTTCAACTCTTTAAGCGTTGAGGAGCCTATTTGTATTTTTCTCTTTTTAGGGGTTTTGCGGTCACTGCTTGTTCGATCGAGATTTTGACCTCTTTGTTGACCCCTTTAACGCGTTCGGGGTATCGAAACGAGTCCGTAGACTCTAAGTTTGCCCAATTCTGACGTCGTTAACCTTCTTTTCGGCCGTTTCCGTGCGTTGAGGACCCGGGATAAATACTCAGATCCTCTTTAAACGTGTCAGACCTCAGCTCTCTCTCCCGCGATCTCTCTCTCTCTCCTCTCACGATATTTTCACACACACCACACCTAAAACACACACTCATCCCTGTAACGCCCCGTGTTGTCACACGTGCAGGTAAGAGTTACGTGCGTAATTACATTTAATTATATGATTTTATATTTTGTTTTACTAATTGAATTCGTTTATAATTTGAGTTATGATTATATGAATGAAATTGTGAGAATGTGAATTTCATGAATTCGGTGTTAATTGAACAGAATTACATGTTTCGTGTAATCGTGGACTTGATTGTAACTTATTTGAATGTTTTAGACTCAATTGGAAATTGAGTTTGGGCTTAATTGCCACTTTTTGTAAGTTTAGGGACCTATTTGTATATAGGCAACCCTGAATGGTTTTCGCGATATCTTGAGCTCCGGACCTCGAAATCGAGATCCGTAACCGACATTGAGCTTATCTCGACGATACCTATCCATTAAACTTGACCTTGTATTGTTTCGATAACGTTTGAACCTTCGACAACGAATCTTTCCACAACCTCGACTTTATAACTTGTTGAACCGTTTACTAAACGAATCGGACTTGAACCGACCCGTATTCTATCCATTTAGCACTAAATATCAGCACTCCCTTTCTCCTTGCTTTATCACATTCATCGATCTTCTTCATCCAAGGGAGAAGAGGAGAACTCCAAGAAACCCTCCATTCTTGATCCTCCAAGCTTTGAGCTCAAGCTTGATCAATCCTCCATCTTCTTCCAAGGTAAGTTAGGATTTAAACTCTCCATCTTCTCCTCTGTCTTTTCATCTATGAATAGCTTGGCATGAGTAAAGGATTCTTGTGTGATGAGTATGAGCAAGAATAGAGGGTTTGATCTTGAACCTTGGTGTCTCATGGTTTAATTGGGGATTGATGCATGAAATATGAACCTTATAACTTCCTCATCATTTCTATATCATTGAATCTCATGTTGATTGTGTATAGCATGATGTGCCATTAATGGAGCTTGAAGCTTCCATGGTTGAAAGCTTGGGTTTGGGTGATCTTTGGCCAACTTTGGGTGTGAATTCTTACATATATGAATGGATTGCATGTTATATATGAGTTTTATGAATTATAAGCATGTCTAAGTGTGTATAAGAGCTTCCTTAGAGCTGCCCCTGTTTTGCAAAGCTTTTCCCTCGAGAAACAGAGCTTATGCTCTGTTTTCTCTTTGAAAACGATGAGCTGACACGGCCGTGTCAGCTTTGAACTGAAAATGGACACGGCCGTGTTGGGCTCTCGACTTTGATTTTTTTTTCGGAATTTAATCTCGGACACGGTCCGTGTCCAAACGCTTTGAAAACTCAACACGGCCGTGTCAAGCCCTCGACTTTGAATTTTTCTGATTTTAAACCTCGGACACGGCCGTGTCCGTTTCCTTTGAAAACTCAACAAGGCCGTGTCATTTGAAATGGCAGCTTTGGGGGAACTCTTTTATTGCTTGTTTTACGGTTGTT
The DNA here is from genome assembly GCA_037501455.1 of Lantana camara. Lineage (NCBI taxonomy): Eukaryota > Viridiplantae > Streptophyta > Magnoliopsida > Lamiales > Verbenaceae > Lantana > Lantana camara. Next base: position 79,426,553 of record CM074856.1, read on the forward strand.
GCTAGTATTGTGAATTGTATGCAACGTAAATGTATTAAAGCTATGTTTTATGATTGATATATGATATTGATGACCATATGAATGAAAATATGAAAGTATGAATAATATGAACGGGAATGAATACGGTTTTACGGTATAATGAACGAAACTTGGTGATTTATGTGTTTAATTGAATTCTATGATATTCATAACCATATTTGAACATATTATTGCATTTTAAACTTCCATAGCATGATATTGCATAGCCGAGCGTCTAATGTGGTCATAATTGAGTCTCACACTACCTTGTCACACAGGTCTTGGTCCGGTGGGTGACGAGGTCGAGCAGTGAGAGGTTGTCGGGTTCTTTTGTCTACAGGTGGGTTTTTCTTCTATTAGTTAACAATATGACCCAAATACCAAATGTGCAAGATTTTGACCAAAACCCTATATAGGTAATTATACGAAGTTTTTTATGATCAATGTTTTAAACGAAAGCCTTTTCTTGATTATCCTACCAAATGTTTTGGCGATTAATGAATGGGTGATCACAATGAATGGGGGCCCGGGACTTAGTGTAGTGGTGAACCGGGGAAGCTTGGGCTGACGGGAATCCACTTATACTAGTTCCAATAATTTTGGCAACCTGGACTTCACTAGGAGATTAGTGAACGAAGGGGACCTTCGCTTTTGGGGCTTCATGTACCCCTCTAGCATTAATGAATGAGGGTTCGGGCCTTGCAAACCCGTTCCCTACCCAGAGGAAAAAGGAGTAAATGAATGATCTATGTATGTGCACGAAAGAATGAATGTATGAATGAATGAACGAATGAATGATTAATTAAAGTATTACACGAGGTGGTGGTTGGAGATAATGCACGCCCTCTCATCGGGCTATTAATGACCTAATGAATGAAATGAACGGTTATAATCCTATTCGTTGTATCTTATTTTCTCCCACTTGGGAAAAGGGTTCTAAACCTCGAGTAAGGATTATAACTTGCATGTACGTGTTTAAATTCCGCAATATTATGATATTATGCCTATCTTTTTATACCCACCAGTCTGTCTAAGACTGAACCCGGAGTTGTTTCAGTTCTTTTTGCAGGAAGGGGATGCTAGGCGGGATACCAGTCAGGGAGAGTCTTACATCGTGTCTAGCTTTCCTTTACACGCATATGATTACATATTGTTCATTTTGGATATTGTATGTATGGAGCGTACTTGTAATTGGTACCTATATGTATTCTACTCGAATTATTGGTACATAGAGCGTATAGCTCAATATATATATGAATTACATGTTGGTACCTAGAGCTCTAGCTCAATATATAATATATGAATGATTGCTTCCGCTTTCCTTATGTTGCTCTGATTGCTGTGGCTGTAATTGTTGGGGTTTAAGTTATAGGTTAGCCCCGCCTGGCTTAGCGAGTGTGTATGTCTCCGTTCGCTATGATTCGGCACGTATATGGAAATCCATTTCGTATACGGGTCGGGTCATGGTGCGGGGGATGTGTCGTCTCGCGCTCGGGCGTTACAGTCCCTAACTTACTCGTTTCTCGATGGAATTCGACGTGTGAATAGTAAAAGTTGATCAGCTCGACGAGCCCGAGACGATGATACCAAAATCGTGACCTATAACCCAATGGTGGTGGAGTTATCACCAGTTGCAGGCGGCCGGATTTGGGCCGCCACTTTCAAGGCGGCGCACGGTGGTCTCCGGTGGTGGGTTTGAGCGGGAACTGATCGGGTCTAGATCGGCTCGGCCCTGCGGTTCCAACGGCATTGCCGGCGTAGCCAGAGAGGCAGCGACGGTGGCACACGTGCCACCTGAACTTCGCGCAATGGCGACATGTTACTGTAGCGCCGCGTTCCGCCGCATTCCGGCGGCCATTTCGACAGTTGGAGGTGGTTCTTATCCTTTTTGACCCTCCCGAATCCATTTTCAGCTTGGGTTTGGCTCAATTCGTGGTGTAGGTGGCGGAACGATAGCGGCGCAGTGGTAATTCAACGGTGGAGGTTTCGAAGAGCTCGTCACGGGTAAGACAATGCCTTTTACGGATCTCATTTTCGTTCATCGGTTTGGAAGTAATTTGGATTTGAAGATTTGGGGGGTTTTCGTGTTCTTAGATCTAAAATTGGAGAAGATTGGTTTGAATTTTCCAAAAATTGATCGAGGATTTGGAACAAGCACGAGGAGTTCTTGCACGGGTGAATTTTTGGGATTTTTCTGGCACGTTTCGGCGGTGGCGCTCCGGCGACCTACAGACATCTTGTCCGCCCCAGCATGGTGAGTCTAACACCACTTTCCGTTCGTTAATCGGACGCTCGGTTTATTTGTTATAATTATTTTGTGTAATTATGATTATTTGATTTAATTGCTTGAATGTAATTTAATTGCTAATTATTTGATTTGTCGATCGAAATGTACTCCAATGTATACGAAATCATGTATTGTATGAAATGTGATATGTATGGACAATTTAATTTGCAATTTGAATCCCAATTTGTTGAATTTGTGCAACATGTTTAAATTATAAAGGGGTGATAGTGTAATATTTAGAAAAACTAATTTCCTATGAAATTATATAAACTTGAATAATAATTGGGAAGAACGAGCATGATATGTTTTCATCTATATGAAATTGAAATGTTCCTAATATCATGTTTGTTGTGAATTATTTCGTGTAATTTGAATATTTGAAATTAATTGTTTAGCTTAAGGGGTGTTTGTGTAATTTTCCTAAATATGTAAATTTATATGACTTGAATTAATTAGACCTTGTCAATTGAAAAATAAATGTGCTAGCCACAATACAATTAAGATTTAATCACGTAAATTGGAACTTAATCTATTATATAATATACTAATTGGTTATGTGTTGTAAGAATTATATGATATCTTGAATGGTTAAAAATAACTTACTTATCCTTCGTTTGTGCGTTCCATGACTTAGTTAGAATTTAACCTGTGACTTCGTGAATTAAATGAAATTCGTAACATGCTATAATATGATTTATTTAGTTTTGTAATACATGCTGTAGCACCCTAACCCCCAGGGCACCACATCCCCCGCACTATTGCCTCGATCCACGTATGAAATGGAAAGTCCATACATAAACCAAAACTATAGCGAACGGGTGATAATAAAAATGACGAGCTAGGAGATGATATTACGTGATTCATCCTCCTTGATTTTTGTGAAATATGGAAATTGCAATTTGATCCTTTGTTTTATGAAGTCATGAAATCAAGTATGCCACAATTTAAATTATACTCAATTAAGTCCTTAAAGATTATGCAATTAAGTCCCTAAAGTTAGAAAACAATCAAGTAGGGACAATTTGGTAATTTGAAACACTCTCGGCACTTGTTTCATGCAATAAATATTTTCCGTGTCGTGAAATAATATTTTCAATGATATAAAATCAAATAATTCACATAAAGGATGTTTCATGAATTTGATAAAATTATGAGATGCCACGTAAGAATATATTATGTAACACCCGAGCGTAAGGTGTCACATCCCCCGCACCGAGACCCGACCCGAATATGAAATGAACGATCCATATCCGAGCTAAATCACGGCGAGCGGGGACAAACACACACTCTATGCTAGGCGGGCTAACCCTTAACCATACGAATCAGAGAAAATCAATAAAGCGGAAGCAATAAACGAGTAAAGCATATCATATATATACCAAGAGCATCCAAGCTCCAAAATATAATTCATATACATCATTGCAAGCCATCACGGCCCAAAACATGTGTACGCTCCAATAACATATCCATATATAATAATCAAAAGTGTGAGATGTAAGTGTAAGACCAAAATACAGAGCTAGAGACAAATGCAAGACCTAGGACTCGTATTCCCGCCTAGCTCTCCTGACACCTGCACCAAACAGCTGAAAACAAACGGGTTCAGTCCAAAAGGGACTGGTGGGTATAAACATTGGCGTAAATATAATATATAACTGAATTTAAACAATCACATGCAGATTATAACCCCAAGCGAGGTTTTAGAAACGGTTCCCAAGTGGGAAAAATAGAGGAATCATCGGAAGGGATTATACTGATCAATTTTACAATAGGTCATTAGTGGCCCGGCAAGTGGGCGTGCATCAACTCCAACCAACACCACGTGTGATTCAATCAATCATTCATTCATTAAGTCTTTCAAGCATATCATTCTTTTGTGCTCAATCAATCGATTCTATTCAATCGGTCACATACACCTTCTTCCTCCGGGTTGGTGGGCGGGCTTGCAAGACCCGGCCACCCAGTCATTGGCCAAAAGGGGTTACATAACTCCCCAGATGGCACTCAGCTCCCTTTCCCCGCCAATCTCCTGACGAGGTCCGGTACCGCTGTTCAATAGTGGGAACTAGTGTGAGGGATCACCGTCAGCCCATGCTTCCTCGGATAGCCACTCACACCAAGAACCCCGGGCCCCAATTAGTGCAATCAATCAATCAATACTCGCCAAAACATTTGGTAGGATTCAAGAAATAAGGGTTTTACGTTTGCAATCGTTTACTCGATAAAAGACTCAATATATATATATACCGTATCACTTTGGCTTAAAGCTTTTCACATAGGGGGATATATCGGGTCGTTTTATCTAAGTAGTAGAGAAACCCACCTTGTACCGACAAAAGAAGATACGAAAGCCTCAAGGATTGGCCTCGTCTCCCACGGGATCGGAATCTGTGCAAGAAAGGTAAAGTGAGACTCAAAATGACCAAGTAAGACGCTCGGCAATGAAATGATTATGACATGAGCGTATAAAAGATAAAATTATGTTATGAAATGTTCATGTGCACTATTAAGAAATTTAATTCATATAATCAAGTCATTCCATCATTCATTCACGTTCGTTCAAATCGTAATTCACATTTTCAATCAACTTAATGCAAGAATTTCAATTAAATCTTAGCATAAAGTAAATCACATATAAAATTAGAAATTCGATAATTAAATACATTCAATCACATTTACAATTAGAAATAAACAAGTAATTACGTTCAATTAAATTTAGGAAATTACATAAAACATGATTTGAATAACAATTAAATTCTAAAATTTAAACAAATTAAATTATAATTAATATATATAAATATATATCACTATTTAAACTTGATATAATACATATATATAGATATACATATACATATATATATATATATATATGTACGTAATGCATGAGAGTCATGCATGCACTATATAAAAAAAAAAAAGAAACTTTATAACTATACATGCATGCATTTTATCAAAATGAAATTTTATAATTAAACCATGCATGCACTCTAACATTTAAGTCACATTTCATGCATGAAATGCCATGCATATACTTATATATATATACGTCCACCAATTATGCATGCAAAAGGAAAGAAAAGAAACAAAATTTACAGTTCAAACATACACAGAACCTTCGAACTGGAATTTCTCAAAAACAGGGGTCGCGGCCGCGACCCATTTTCTTCACGAAATGGTAGCGGCCGCTACCCTTAATTTCCAGAAATTTTCACCAATTTAAGGAATACGAGGGCAGCGTACTGTGCAGTCGCGGGCGCGACCCAATTTGCAGGCAAACAAGGTCGCGGGCGCGACCTACGCGACTGCAACAAAGACGACGCAGCAACCCAGCGAAACAGAGCATAACCAAACTCAATCTTCTCCCAAAAATATCAGGTAAGTATGGACATGAAAAGAACAATAAAACTCAGCACAAACAAGCCTCAAACACCTCTCAAAGCAGCAGCAGAAACGAACGCAGTAGCTTGGCCGAAAACAGAGCAAAAACCCAACCTTCAATATCTCATGAATGATAGCTTATAAAAGCTTGAACTACCTGCTAAAACATTACTACAAATACCAAGAAGAGATCAATACAATAATTTTCAAGCTTGGAATCATCCAAAAAGCTCAAGTATGGAAGAAGATCAACCAATTTCAAACCTAATTCTATATATGTTCATTTCTGTCAAAAGCTCACGAATTGATGCTCAAATTCAGGGATGAATGAATGAAAATGACTCATGATGGATATACATAACATAACCAAGCTTACCTTGTGGATTAATGGAGGTTTGGAAGAGATTTGAGCTTGAATCTCAAGAGGTTGGCTTGGCTACGGGATTTCTGGAAAACAGAGGAAAGAGGGCTGATTTTCTCTAAGTATGAGAGACTATTTCGGTTGGGGAGGATAATGATCAGATAGATGGTTGAGTTAGGGTCTCATAGGTTCAAACCATGGTTAATTTGGTCAAGTATGGTAAGAGATATGGCTATTTTGGTGAAATGTGGCAGTTTTGGCGCCGTGTAGGTTTTTCGGTTAAATTTCGGAGGTTGAAATGAGTTGGGAAAAATATATGGCTAAGTTTACTAAACTCGAATTTTGTTGCGAGTTCAGCGAAGTTGACGAAACTCGAATCCGAGTTTCCTAGCTCAAGATATTAAATTCGGAACCAAGGGTGCGCTAAGTGCTCGTTAGCCCCCGACTTGGTTCCACGATTCAAATTTAAATTCGTTAACAAGTCAAATGAATTCGAAAACATAAACCGAGAATATGAGCATGTTCATAACACACATATATACGTCATATTACAATTGCACGATATTTCGATATCATTTCATATGAGAACGATGCACATTTTCGACGAATTCATGCATTAATCAAATAAATGAAATGAAATTCAAACCTAGATATCAAAGTCAACAATGCAATTAGAATAAATTAATTAATATAATTAAACATGATTAATTAGCATAATACTTAATTAACATTAATCATTAATTAATCAGCCATTAACGAATTATAAGTATATATATATATATATATTTATATATATATAAAATACAAATTATTTTAAAAATAATTATTGAATTAAAATAAATTATAATAAAATAAAATAATAACAATTTGTAATAAAATTAAATATAAAACACATAAAGACAATTATTTTGCGCTATTTTATAAACACATACGTCATACCTTTACGTCTGAAAAGTCGGGGCGTCACAACCTCTCCCCCTTAAAAGAATCCGTCCTCGGATTCACTGATCGCCCGGAAATAGTTCGGGATGAAACTTCCTCATTTTATCCTCCGTCTCCCACGTAGCCTCTTCTGTTTTATCACTTCTCCATAACACTTTAACTAGTGGGATTTGCCGGTTTCTTAATTCTTGAAATTTCCGATCCAAAATCTTAACCGGTTTCTGAACGAAGGTGAGATTAGGCTCAATTTCTACCTCTTCCTCAGGTAGGATTTCGGACTCATCCGGATAATACTTGCGAAGCTGGGAGACATGAAATATGTTGTGGATTCCCGTCAAACTCGGGGGTAGGTTCAAGCGATAAGCAGTATCTCCAACTTTCTCCAAAATCTCATACGGACCCAGATAGCGAGGATTCAACTTACCTCCTTTTCCAATCCTCGAGAATCCTTTTCGCGGCGAAGCTTTCAAGAACACCCTCGTTAGTCTATCCACGATCACCCAAATCCCATCAAGACCACCCTTCACTCTAGGAAGACCCGAAACGAAATCCATCGCCACCTGTTGCCATTTCCATTCTGGGATAGGTAGCGGTTGAAGTAGCCCTGATGGCTTCTGATGTTCGGCTTTCACGGTTTGACAAGTCAGACAATGTTTCACGAAATTAGTTACATACCTTTTAAGTCCATTCCACCAATAGAACTGCTTCAAATCCTTGTACATCTTATTACCTCCGGGATGTATCGAATACCCTGATCTGTGAGCTTCTTCCAAAATAATCCTCTTCAATTCATCCGGAACCACAATCCTGTTCTTAAACCTTAAGAGTCCCGTGTCATCGAACCCAAATGGACATTCTGGATCATCTCTAGCTTTCTGAGCTAATTTCTGCACTTCGGAATCTCTTCTCTGAGTTTCAAATAATCTTGGTTGAAGATCCGGTTGTACTGTAATATTCCGGATACTTGCTCTTAACTTGAAAGACTCGGATTCATATCCAACTTCCACTTTCACACTAGACACACTAGCCTTCCTGCTAAGTGCATCCGCGACCACATTAGCTTTTCCAGGATGGTATCGGATTGTGCACTCGTAATCCGCTAAAGTCTCCATCCATCGCCTTTGTCTCTTATTTAACTCCTTCTGAGAAAACAAGTATTGAAGACTTTTGTGGTCAGAAAAGATCTCGAAAGGAATTCCATATAAGTAGTGTCTCCACTTCCCCAAAGCAAAGATCACTGCCGCTAGCTCGAGATCATGAGTGGGATAATTCTGTTCATGATCCTTCAGTTTCCTCGAGGCGTAGGCTATCACCCTACCCTTCTGCATCAAAACACATCCCAGTCCCTCTTTCGAGGCATCCGTATAAACCATGTATCCTTCAGTTCCTTCAGGAAGTGCTAATATTGGTGCAGTGGTCAACTTCTCCTTTAAAAGTTGGAAACTTGCCTCACACGCCTCATCCCAAGCAAACTTGACTTCCTTCTTTGTCAAACGAGTCAAAGGAGCTGCAATCTTAGAGAAGTCCTTAACAAATCTCCGATAATACCCAGCCAAACCCAAGAAACTTCTAACCTCGGAAGCATTTTTCGGACTCTGCCACTGAATAACTGTCTCGATCTTTGAAGGATCTACTTCCAAACCTTTACTTGAGACAATATGACCTAGAAAAGCAACCCGGTCGATCCAAAACTCACACTTACTAAACTTCGCATACAACCGGTGCTCTCTCAATGTCTCCAATACCAATTCGAGATGCTTAGCATGATCTTCCGGAGTCTTGGAATACACGAGAATGTCATCAATGAAGATTACGACGAATTTATCCAAATACGGCCGAAAAATCCGATGCATCATATCCATAAATGCTACAGGGGCATTTGTCAAACCAAATGGCATCACTACGAACTCATAATGCCCATACCGGGTATTAAATCCTGTCTTAGGTATATCCTCTTCCCGGATTTTCAATTGGTAGTAGACTTGCCTTAGATCCAATTTCGAATAAACCCCTGAACCTTGCAACATATCAAATAAATCCTCAATGTGGGGCAACGGGTACTTATTCTTGATGGTCATCCGATTAAGCTCCCGGTAATCTATACACATTCTCAACGATCCATCTTTCTTCTTGACAAAGAGAACCGGAGAACCCCACGGAGATGAGCTCGGTCGAATATATCCAATCTTAAGTAACTCTTCGAGTTGAATCTTCAACTCCTTCAACTCTGCCGGAGCCATTCTATACGGCGTCTTAGAATAAGGTTCTGATCCCGGATATAAATCAATAACAAATTCAATCTCCCGATCCGGTGGTAAGGAACCTAGATTTTCCGGAAATACGCCGGGATATGCCTTCACCACGTCCGTATCCTCAAAACTTAATTGATCCTTTGGTTTGTTAAGAAGATAGGCAATAAATCCCGTGGCTCCATCTTTCACTAACTTGCGAGCTTCCATAAACGATAAGAGAGGTACATACTTCGACCCCACTTCTCCAATCAACTCTGCTCCCAATTTTATATTCTTTCTAAAACAATCAACCTCGGCCCGGTGCCGATATAACCAATCCATCCCGAAGATTACCCCATACTTCTTCATAGGCGTAACAATGAAGTCTGCCGGATAATCTTTCCCCTCTATCAAAACTGAACAACCTCTAACAACCCGGTCTGTCTGCAAATTACCTCCAAGAGGCGAACTCACATAATAACAAGAATTTGAGCAAATAACAGGTAGACACAGAGAAGCACATAGATCAGAAGATATAAAAGTATGCGCGGCACCCGGATCAAATAATGCGTGAATGCTCGTGTTATGAATGCAAACGGTACCTTCCACCACGGCATTCGGATCAGCTTCCACATTTTGTTCCTCACCCTCAAGGGCATAAGCACGGGCCTGGATCATCGGTCTTTGGACCCCAGCTTGAAACCCCGGTCACTTATCAGGACATGCGAAAGCCATATGATCTCCCTTCCCACAAATCAAGCATAATTTCAATCTTATTCTGCAATTGCTATAAGAGTGGGTCGGTCCTCCACAATGAGTACACGGAGGTACATCTTGTCGATCTCTCGGGGGAGCCGGTAATGCCTGAGGTACTCGAGCAACTTGAGGAGCATGCTGACCTCCAGTTCGTGGCTTCTTGAAATATTCTTTCTGAGAAGGAGCTGCCGAAGTCATAGGCCTTTTCCCCGGATTGAATCTCATGCTCGATCCCGAAGCTGAGCCTCTACCTTGTCCCATTGGTGCTTTGAAGATTGGATCCCTCTTTTTATACTCTTCTTCTTGCCCTAAGGCCCTTTGCACCGTATCTGAAAAAGATATAAAATTATAGCCCGCTTGACCGTGCCTCAAATCCTGTCTCAACCCAGCGATAAACTTCTTCGCCTTCCTCTTCTCATCCCGGGTAATATGTGAAGCATACTTCCCCAGTCGGTTAAAAACTGCAAGGTACTGAGCCACAGAACGATTTCCTTGCTTCAGATCCATAAATTCTTGCTCTTTCCTCTCCCGGACAACCTCGGGTACAAAGCACTCCCGAAATTCCCGTTTAAATACATCCCATGTAATCTCCTCTTCATCCGCCTCCAACTTTTCCTTTGTTCTCTCCCACCAATCATACGCCTCTCCATCCAACTGAAATATAGCAAACTGAGCCTGTTCTTGGGTAGTGAACTGCCGAACCCCATAAATCCTCTCGAATCGAGTCAACCACCCCTCTGAAACCGCATCATCAATAGAACCAGAAAATCTAGGGGGATTGTAACTCAAGAACACCCCATGAGGATCCCTATGATTGTTGTTTGGTGGAGTCGGTTGCTCAACAGGTTGTGGTGGTGGAGCTTGAGCTCTCCTATGCTCAACATAATTGAAAACGGCTTCCATAAAATTTCCCATATCCATCGGCGGCGGCTATGGTTGCTGTTCTGGTGGTATAGGAGAACGATCACGGTGTCCTTGTCGTCCCGGTGATCTCTCACGATGTCTACGGGGAGGCATCCTGATCAAGAAACACTGAAATGCATGCTTCTCTTATTCCATGCATGAAAATGCAATTAATTCACTCAAACTTCAATAATTAGAGCACAGAAGCACTAAAAGGATGTATATGCAATCACATTGTCAAGTAGTCCCTAAAGCCGAACGACCTAAACTGACTCACCCGACACTAGAGCCCGGGTCTTGCAACCCTAAGCTCTGATACCACTTAAGGATGTAACACCCGAGCGTAAGGTGTCACATCCCCCGCACCGAGACCCGACCCGAATATGAAATGAACGATCCATATCCGAGCTAAATCACGGCGAACGGGGATAAACACACACTCTATGCTAGGCGGGCTAACCCTTAACCATACGAATCAGAGAAAATCAATAAAGCGGAAGCAATAAACGAGTAAAGCATATCATATATATACCAAGAGCATCCAAGCTCCAAAATATAATTCATACACATCATTGCAAGCCATCACGGCCCAAAACATGTGTACGCTCTAATAACATATCCATATATAATAATCAAAAGTGTGAGATGTAAGTGTAAGACCAAAATACAGAGCTAGAGACGAATATAAGACCTAGGACTCGTATTCCCGCCTAGCTCTCCTGACACCTGCACCAAACAGCTGAAAACAAATGGGTTCAGTCCAAAAGGGACTGGTGGGTATAAACATTGGCGTAAATATAATATATAACTGAATTTAAACAATCACATGCAGATTATAATCCCAAGCGAGGTTTTAGAAACGGTTCCCAAGTGGGAAAAATAGAGGAATCATCGGAAGGGATTATAATGATCAATTTTACAATAGGTCATTAGTGGCCCGGCGAGTGGGCGTGCATCAACTCCAACCAACACCACGTGTGATTCAATCAATCATTCATTCATTAAGTCTTTCATGCATATCATTCTTTTGTGCCCAATCAATCGATTCTGTTCAATCGGTCATATACACCTTCTTCCTCTGGGTTGGTGGGCGGGCTTGCAAGACCCGGCCACCCAGTCATTGGCCAAAAGGGGTTACATGACTCCCCAGATGGCACTCAGCTCCCTTTCCCCGCCAATCTCCTGACGAGGTCCGGTACCGCTGTTCAATAGTGGGAACTAGTGTGAGGGATCACCGTCAGCCCATGCTTCCTCGGATAGCCACTCAAACCAAGAACCCCGGGCCCCAATCAGTGCAATCAATCAATCAATACTCGCCAAAACATTTGGTAGGATTCAAGAAATAAGGGTTTTACGTTTGCAATCGTTTACTCGATAAAAGACTCAATATATATATATACCGTATCACTTTGGCTTAAAGCTTTTCACATAGGGGGATATATCGGGTCGTTTTATCTAAGTAGTAGAGAAACCCACCTTGTACCGACAAAAGAAGATACGAAAGGCTCAAGGATTGGCCTCGTCTCCCACGGGATCGAAATCTGTGCAAGAAAGGTAAAGTGAGACTCAAAATGACCAAGTAAGACGTTCGGCAATGAAATGATTATGACATGAGCGTATAAAAGATAAAATTATGTTATGAAATGTTCATGTGCACTATTAAGAAATTTAATTCATATAATCAAGTCATTCCATCATTCATTCACGTTCGTTCAAATCGTAATTCACATTTTCAATCAACTTAATTCAAGAATTTCAATTAAATCTTAGCATAAAGTAAATCACATATAAAATTAGAAATTCGATAATTAAATACATTCAATCACATTTACAATTACAAATAAACAAGTAATTACATTCAATTAAATTTAGGAAATTAAATAAAACATGATTTGAATAACAATTAAATTCTAAAATTTAAACAAATTAATTTATAATTAATATATATAAATATATATCACTATTTAAACTTGATATAATACATATATATAGATATATATATACATATATATATATGTACGTAATGCATGAGTCATGCATGCACTATATAAAAAAAAAGAAACTTTATAACTATACATGCATGCATTTTATGAAAATGAAATTTTATAATTAAACCATGCATGCACTCTAACATTTAAGTCACATTTCATGCATGAAATGCCATGCATATACTTATATATATATACGTCCACCAATTATGCATGCAAAAAGAAAGAAAAGAAACAAAATTTACAGTTCAAACATACACAGAACCTTCGAACTGGAATTTCTCAAAAACAGGGGTCGCGGCCGCGACCCATTTTCTTCACGAAATGGTAGCGGCCGCTACCCTTAATTTCCAGAAATTTTCACCAATTTAAGGAATACGAGGGCAGCGTACTGTGCAGTCGCGGGCGCGACCCAATTTGCAGGCAAACAAGGTCGCGGGCGCGACCTACGCGACTGCAACAAAGACGACGCAGCAACCCAGCGAAACAGAGCATAACCAAACTCAATCTTCTCCCAACAATATCAGGTAAGTATGGACATGAAAAGAACAATAAAACTCAGCACAAACAAGCCTCAAACACCTCTCAAAGCAGCAGCAGAAACGAACGCAGTAGCTTGGCCGAAAACAGAGCAAAAACCCAACCTTCAATATCTCATGAATGATAGCTTATAAAAGCTTCAACTACCAGCTAAAACATTACTACAAATACCAAGAAGAGATCAAGACAATAATTTTCAAGCTTGGAATCATCCAAAAAGCTCAAGTATGGAAGAAGATCAACCAATTTCAAACCTAATTCTATATATGTTCATTTCTGTCAAAAGCTCACGAATTGATGCTCAAATTCAGGGATGAATGAATGAAAATGACTCATGATGGATATACATAACATAACCAAGCTTACCTTGTGGATTAATGGAGGTTTGGAAGAGATTTGAGCTTGAATCTCAAGAGGTTGGCTTGACTACGGGATTTCTGGAAAACCGAGGAAAGAGGGCTGATTTTCTCTAAGTATGAGAGACTATTTCGGTTGGGGAGGATAATGATCAGATAGATGGTTGAGTTAGGGTCTCATAGGTTCAAACCATGGTTAATTTGGTCAAGTATGGTAAGAGATATGGCTATTTTGGTGAAATGTGGCAGTTTTGGCGCCGTGTAGGTTTTTCGGTTAAATTTCGGAGGTTGAAATGAGTTGGGAAAAATATATGGCTAAGTTTACTAAACTCGAATTTTCGTTGCGAGTTCAGCGAAGTTGACGAAACTCGAATCCGAGTTTCCTAGCTCAAGATATTAAATTCGGAACCAAGGGTGCGCTAAGTGCTCGTTAGCCCCCGACTTGGTTCCACGATTCAAATTTAAATTCGTTAACAAGTCAAATGAATTCGAAAACATAAACCGAGAATATGAGCATGTTCATAACACACATATATACGTCATATTACAATTGCACGATATTTCGATATCATTTCATATGAGAACGATGCACATTTTCGACGAATTCATGCATTAATCAAATAAATGAAATGAAATTCAAACCTAGATATCAAAGTCAACGATGCAATTAGAATAAATTAATTAATATAATTAAACATGATTAATTAACATAATACTTAATTAACATTAATCATCAATTAATCAGCCATTAACGAATTATAAGTATATATATATATATATATTTATATATATTTAAAATACAAATTATTTTAAAAATAATTATTGAATTAAAATAAATTATAATAAAATAAAATAATAACAATTTATAATAAAATTAAATATAAAACACATAAAGACAATTATTTTGCGCTATTTTATAAACACATACGTCATACCTTTACGTCTGAAAAGTCGGGGCGTCACATATTATGAAATTAAAGAACGAAAATAAAATCCTATGCTCAAAACGCACACGTGGCGTGCTTACCTGTTCTTCCGGAACCGGGGCATTACAACTCTCCCCCCATTAGAAGAATCTGGTCCCCAGATTCTCTAATCTTGTGTGAACAACTCCGAGTGGAACCGTTTCATTTTATCTTCCGTTTCCCACGTAGCTTCTTCGTTTTTATCGCTTCTCCACAAAACCTTAACCATGGGAATTCTCCGGTTTCTCAACTCTTGAAATTTTCGATCCAAGATTCTAACCGGCCTCTGAACAAATGTTAAATTCGGTTCCAGCTCAATTTCTTCCACGGGGAGAATCGTAGTCTCATCGGGGTAATATTTCCTTAATTGTGAAACATGAAATACGTTGTGAATCCCCGTAAGACTCGGTGGTAGGTCCAGTCGATAGGCTACCTCGCCTATTCTTTCAAGAATCTCAAACGGACCCAAGTAGCGAGGATTAAGTTTTCCTCCTTTCCCGATCCAGGTGAAACCTTTCCTTGGTGACACCTTCAAGAATACCCGGTCACGAACTTCGAACTCCAGATCTCTTCGGCGCTTATCGGCATAGCTCTTTTGCCTATCTTGCGCGGCTTTCATCCGTTGTTGAATCATTTGAACTTTCTCAATCATAGCTTGAATGACTTTAGAAGGCCTTTCAAACCTTTCACCTTTCTTTACCCCTTCCTGTTTCGACCATTTCTATTCTTCCAAATCGAAGAACAACGGAGATCGACACTTTCTTCCATAAAGTAACTCGTAAGGAGCTATCCCGATCGAAGCCTGAAAGCTGTTATTATAAGCAAACTCGATCAAAGGAAGCTGTTCTGCCCATGAGTTCTGAAAATCCATCGCGCAAGCCCGAAGAAGATCTTCCAAATATCTGATTAACCTTTCAGTTTGACCGTCTGTTTGTGGGTGAAATGTTGTGCTGAACTTAAGTTTCGTCCCCAAAACGGCCTATAACTCTTGCCACAACTTAGAAGTAAATCTCGTGTCTCGGTCCGAAACGATGCTCACCGGAATACCATGAAGTCGAATAATCTCTCTGTTATAAATTTCAGCCAACTTCAGGATCTTATAAGACATCCGGACCAGTAGAAAGTGAGCAGACTTCGTAAATCTATCTACGATTACCCAAATTCCATCAAACCCGCCTTTAACCTTCGTTAATCCGAAAACAAAATCCATCGTTACTTGTTCCCACTTCCACTCGGGAATCGGTAACGGTTGTAGAAGTCCTGCGGGCTTTTGGTGCTCAGCTTTCACCTTTTGACAAGTCAAGCAATGTTTCACATATTCTACCACGTCTCTCTTCATCCCGTTCCACCAATAGTATTGCTTCAAATCCTTATACATTTTATTCCCTCCTGGGTGGATCGAGTAGGCTGACTTGTGAGCTTCTTCAAGTAGGACCTGTCTCAATTCTTCAGGTACTACAACTCTGTTTTTAAACTGAAGCAATCCGGTCTCATCAAACCCAAACGGACTCTCCGGGTCAACCTTAGCTTTACTTACAAGCTTTTGCACTTCCGGACCCTTGTTCTGAGCCTCAAAAAACTGATACTTTAATTCTGGCTGAATTGTGATATTAGAAACCCGAGATTTTAACACAATCGGGGCAACTTCCTCACTTTCCTCTATTTCCAAACTCGATACACTCGCCTTTCTGCTAAGTGCATCGGCGACCACATTTGCTTTTCCGGGATGGTATTTAATTGTACAATCATAATCTTCTAACTTTTCCATCCATCGCCGTTGCCTCATATTTAAATCTTTTTGTGTGAACAAATACTGGAGGCTCTTGTGGTCGGTGAAAATCTCAAAGGAAGTCCCGTAAAGATAATGTCTCCATTTCCCGATAGCAAAGATCACGGCTGCAAGCTCTAGGTCGTGTGTCGGATAGTTCCTTTCATATTCCTTTAGCTTCCGAGAAGCATAGGCGATCACTTTTTCTTTCTGAGTCAAAACACAACCTAAGCCTTCTTTAGAAGCATCTGTATACACTGCATACTCCTCTGAACCCTCGGGTAAAGTTAACACCGGAGCTGAGACTAACTTTTCTTTCAAAAAGTTAAAGCTTTGATCACACTTCTCGTCACAGACAAACTTAATATCCTTCTTTGTCAATCGGGTTAACGGTGCAACAATCTTAGAGAAGTCCTGAACGAACCTTCTATAATAACCGGACAATCCCAAGAAGCTTCTAATTTCCGAGGCATTCTTTGGTTTCTCCCACTTGAGCACGGCCTCGATTTTTGAGGGATCGACTTCCAACCCTTTTCCCGAAATTACATGTCCCAAGAAAGAAACCCGATCAATCCAGAATTCACACTTGCTAAACTTAGCAAACAACTGATGCTCTTTTAAGGTCAGAAGAACGAGCCTGAGGTGTCTCGCATGCTCCTCGACTGATTTTGAGAAAACCAGAATATCATCAATAAAAATCACCACGGACTTGTCGAGGAAAGGCCTGAATATCCGGTGCATCATATCCATAAAAGCTGCAGGGGCGTTAGTTAATCCGAATGGCATAACCACGAACTCGTAGTGCCCGTACCGAGTATTGAATCCTGTCTTAGGAATATCCTCTGCTCGGATTCGCAGCTGATAGTATCCCTGTCTTAAATCCAATTTCGAATAAACTTTGGAACCCTGAAGTATATCGAATAACTCCTCGATATGTGGGAGGGGATACTTATTCTTAATAGTCATCCGGTTCAACTCCCTGTAATCGATGCACATTCTTAAAGTCCCGTCCTTTTTCTTTATAAATAACACCGGCGCTCCCCAGGGTGAAGAACTCGGCCGAATGTACCCAACTTCCAACAATGCTTCCAACTGGACTTTTAATTCCTTTAATTCAGCTGGAGCCATCCGGTGTGGAGTCTTTGAATACGCCTCGGCATTCAGAAAAAGATCGATCACAAACTCTATCTCTCGCTCAGGAGGTAAGGAATCCAACTTTTCTGGGAAAACCTCGGGAAACTCCTTTACCACCTCGGTGTCCTCTAACTTCACCTGATCTTTTGGCTTGTTCAGAATATAAGCAATAAACCCAGTAGCCCCGTCTCTGACTAACTTTTGAGCCTCTGAAAACGAAAGTAGGGGTACGGTCTTCGAAGTACAGCCCGTAACAACCTCTGAACCCAACTGCACCTTCTTAGCCCGACAATCCACGGTAGCACAGTGCCTGTATAACCATTCCATCCCCAATATAGCCTCGTATCTCTCCATCGGCATAACAATGAAATCTTTCAGAAACTCCCGACCTTCAATCACCACTAGAACATCCATGCAAACCTGATCCGTCTCTCGCCTACTACCGAAAGGAGTACTAACTAAATAGCGCACAGAAGTACACATAGCAGGCAAAGATAACATAATAGCAATAGAGTGCGCAAGAAAGGAGTGTGTAGCTCCTGGATCAAATAATGTATGGATGTTCGTGCCATGGATGCAAATAATACCTTCAACTACCGTGGCGGGGTCTATCTCTGCATCCTGCTCTTCTCCTGTGAGTGCATAAGCCCGAGCTCTCACAAGTGGCCTCGGACCTGCAGGTGGCGGATCCCGACGTTTTGGACAGCCGTCAACCATGTGCTCGTCGCTCCCACAGATCAAACACAAACCTAACCGGCGCCTGCAGTTATCATAAGTATGCGTAGGAAGTCCACAAAATCTGCAGCCCGGTCTCTGACGTGGCTGGGGTGGTGCTGGAGCTCTCGGATCCCTCTGTAATGACCCTGTCGCCTTAAGCTTCTTCCCAGAGTCCTTATGTGTTGGAGGTGTAGAGTAACTCATCGGCCTCTTTCCCGAGCTCGATCCCTGACCTACTCTCGAGCCCGAAGCCCGTCTAGTCCACGGAGTAGCTCTCCTAGCAATGTTAGAATCCTCGACCTTTAAAGCTTTGGCGGTAGCTTTGGCCCAGGTGCTGGTGTTGGCTACTTTCAGCGCATCCTGAATGTCTGGCCTGAGTCCCTGGACGAACTGCATCACCTTATGAAAATCATCATTCGCTATGTTGGGTGCTTAGCGAGAAAGCCTCTCGAACTCGGCGATATACTGTCCCACAGACCTTCCTCCTTGCTTGAGCTCGGTGAACTCCCTCAACCTGCGGGTACGGGAAGCTGGAGGAATGTACTTGTTTCTGAACTCCCGCACGAAGACCTCCCAGGTAATCTCTGTCCCAGCTGCCTCCAAAACGATCTAGGTGCTCTCCCACCAAGAATAGGCCTCGCCCTGAATAAGAGTAAGTGTACAGCGAGCCTTCTCCTGAGTGTCACAAGGGATAAGCTGCCAGATCCTCTCGATCTCCTTCAGCTACATCTCTGCCTGAATATCATCTCCCTTGTAGAACTTCGGGGGACACTGATTCTGGAACTCTCGCAAAATAGCAGAAATGGGGTTCTCCTGAGGTGCCAGTGGTGCTGGAGGTGGTGGAGGAACCCTTTCCTGTAACCGCTGATCAATCAGCCCCACTACCGCGTTCATGAAGTCCTGGGGCTGTGCCTGAGCGGGTGGAGGAGGTGTTGATCTCTCACGGCGATGATGTCGGCGGTAATGATGCCTGTGCCTCGAGGATCGGTCACTGGAACGTCTATCGTGCTCCATCCTGAAATCAAATCACTACACATGCGTGGCTTGATTAATACATGCAAATGTGTGCATATAATTCAATAATAGCCATAAACACACATTCAAGAATGGTCAAATATCTCAAGTAATGCAAGAAAACACTTAAATCAAGTAATTCAACAAAATACAGACTCTCACATAACAAGTAATCCTATGCCGTGCGACCTATACTGACTTGACACGACTCAAGAACCTCGGTTTTGCAACCGCGCTCTGATACCACCTGTAGATGTAGCACCCTAACCCCCAAGGCACCACATCCCCCGCACTATAGCCTCGATCCACGTATGAAATGGAAAGTCCATACATAAACCAAAACTATAGCGAACGACTGACAATAAAAATGACGAGCTAGGAGATGATATTACGTGATTCATCCTTCTTGATTTTTGTGAAATATGGAAATTGCAATTTGATCCTTTGTTTTATGAAGTCATGAAATCAAGTATGCCACAATTTAAATTATACTCAATTAAGTCCTTAAAGATTATGCAATTAAGTCCCTAAAGTTAGAAAACAATCAAGTAGGGAGAATTTGGTAATTTGAAACACTCTCGGCACTTGTTTCATGCAAAAAATATCTTCCGTGTCGTGAAATAATATTTTCAATGATATAAAATCAAATAATTCACATAAAGGATGTTTCATGAATTTTATAAAATTATGAGATGCTACGTAAGAATATATTATGAAACCAAAGAACGAAAATAAAATCCTACGCTCAAAAAGCACACGTGGCGTGCTTACCTGTTCTTCCGGAACCGGGGCGTTACACATGCTTTTTGTTTCAAATGTGATATGTGAATTTAATTTGTTCTCTTGTAAATGTGCATCATATGAATTTCGTTTTATGCATTCATAAACATGTCCTAATGTTTTCTTTTGCATATAATTGATATGAATTTGAACCCTGTTTACGTGATTACATTTCCTAAGTGTTTGAGCATGTGTCATGCATCTCTGTGTGGTTGTCTGAGTCCCAGTCTGAGTTTGTATTGTGTTTTGTGTCTCAGCTGGTACAGGTGCACCCGGGGTGGTGACTTGTGGTCGTACAGGTACCGGGATGGACCATTTGCAGTGTCTTCAGCTTTGTTTGGTACCAGTGAGGTTAGGTTAGGTTATAGTTAAACCCTATGAAATGTGTTGTTTTATATGCATGCGAACTATAATCTTATATATAAGTAAATATATGCAAGATACGTAAGTTTCTAACTTGGCTAAGTATTTGTAAGTATGGCACGCTATGTACAAGCCTATGTACGCTTGTTTCAGTTTATTATGATTTGTTCTGTTTGCAACATTAAACTACGCTTCAAACCGTATGCCTCTGATGAGCCGGGAGCTATAAGCTATGGATACGCTATGGATTTGGCACGGAGAGGTATGTATAGCATAGTTGTTGCAAGGTAAGTTTGATAAGTTTGTTAATGTCAGGTAGCGGGTTAAGAATGTAATGTAATGGTAATGTAATGTAACGGTAATGTTGGGCCCCGGAGATGTGGGTAAGGGAGCCTGGGACGGCCATGGGGTCGCCAGTTATGACCCCTCTACACATCTCCACAGTTTGATTCGGATTACCCCTGATCTCACTAGGAGGTTTGGTGAGCGATGGAGATCCTGAGGGTTTGGAGTAGCTTGCACTCCCCTCGACTGTCTGGATGGTTAGGGTCGCGCAACCCTTCCATAACCGGAGAATGAGGTATGTTTGTTATGTATGCTATGTTTTAATGTGATTTGTTTCGTATGATTAGTTGGAGGACCCCAGGGTGTGACTAGGTACTCGTACCCGCCGAGTTTGGTATGTATGCTCTGTTAAAGTTCATGAAACGGGGATAGACTTAAAATTAAGATAATAAAATGGATCTTCTTGAAAGTAGAAGTTATATGAAATGTTTTAATAAGATTTGATACGATAAGTATGTTTTGTTATGATTTGATACGTATAAATTTGATAAATTAAGTTTTATCCCCGTTTGGATAAGAATCCCTATATGTATGTATCACGAGTAATGTTTGGCGGGCAAAAACTATCCCTGAGTTCACAAACTGTGTGATTGAACGTGAAGTGCTGTAACGCCCCGCAATTTCAATTATTCAGGCACGCGCGCCACGCGTGTGAGTTTGAGAGTTAGAATTGTTAAGAAGGTTTAATTGCATTATGTGACCATGTGATTATTTGATTAATTGCTTAATTGTCTAGGTGATCATTTTAATTACAATTCCATTACATATCATTTCAAAACATATTTTCATATATGAATATTTATATACTTAAACTAATTTCAATAGAATAACATTTCATTTATATCATTTATTCATGCAAGAGACATGCAATTTTATATATACATATATATGCATAATTTCCCTACACTAATACACTCACACATGCATTATTATATATATATATTAATAGAGCACTAAAGATTATATACACATATAATATACATGATATTTTACTATATACATATACATCCTATATCTATATATATTACATACATTACATACATTGCATACATTATATCGTATATACAAGACTCACACATCCAATACACACTAAATCTCTACAACACACACAAAACCCTTTCTCATCATCTTCTTCTTCTTCACAGAGAAGGATTAAGGATTCAAGAAGGATCATCATCTTCATCATCTCATCATTTCCATTGCATCATTTTCTTCCATGGTTGGTTCTTGGGTTGGTACTTATATATGTGTGTAGGTGTGTGTTTGTATGAGGGTTTGTTAGAATCTTGAGCTTTGATTTAAATTCTTGTTGTTAAGCACAATTTTATGAGCAATCTATGTGTGTATACTTGATTTCCTAGCCTTGTTCCTTTGTGACTTGAATGGCATGCATATATTTGAAGTTTGGAAGAGTTTTATGATTGTTTGGATTGATCATTGGCTCAAACTTGTGAATTATGTGAAGTAATTGAAGTATGCATTGGATTTTACCCCGTTTTTACCCTGCTTTTCCTGCGTTTTTCCGGGCCTGTATCAAATCCACGACCGTGGATTTTTATGTCTTGAGAATCCACGGTCGTAGATTTGAGGAAGGAGTTCCGGACCTAATCCACGGGGGTGGATTTTTATGCCTTGTAACGCCCCGAATTTCATTAATTACATTCTTATTATTATTATAATTTTATAAATTATATTTTGTCATACTTTCATGAAATTTCATGAATTCATATTAAACTTATAATTTATCTCATAGCTTGAAAACATTTATTGCATGAAATAATTACCGAGAGTGCTTTAATTACGAACTTGTCGCTACTTATTCATTTTCCTAAATTTAGGGACGAAATTGCATAATTTCCCAAGGACTTAATTAATCACATTTCAAAACCATACATACTTAATTGCATGACTTGAATACTTGGAGGATTAAATGGCAAATTGAATATTTCACATAAATAAAAAATGATGAATCACGGTATTAATCCATCTCCAACTTCCTTCTTCATTTTGATCCAAAATCCATCGGTATTTGCTCCCCTTGTCTCACCGAACCATAAGCTTCAAGAAGGAAGAAGAGATTTCACCAAAATCATCCAAGTTTTCAAGGAAAAATCCAAGCTTTGAAGCTTAGCATCCATCTTCATCTTCTTCATCCATTTCTTTAACTTCAAAGGTGGGTTCATGCATGGATTCTTGGTTCTTGATGATTTTGTGGTAAGCTAGGATTTATGATTTATGTAATAAATGGATTATATGCTACGTGAAGTATGAATAGATGATTATAACTTGAATTCAAGCATGAATTCTTGAAGAATTTGAGTTACTATGAAGAATTTATAGATGAGCTTGAAAGTGGAAAACCTTGATGATCAAGCATGGTTTGAGGTGCTCTTGTGTGTTTTATAGTACTTTGAACATGTATGCATTTGAATTACCAGTTTTCTTGCATTTAAATGTGGATTTGATGTTGTTTGAGTGTTGTTGTGTTATGACTAGAGCCTCCCCTGTTCTGCTCTGTTTCTGCACTTGCAGAGGAGCGGGAACGACCCTTCCCGTCCCCAGTTCATTATAGGAACAACCGTTCCCACTCCTTTGAACTCAAAAGCTGGCGCGCGCATGGGAACGGCCGTTCCCATTTTGGCCTGCTAGCCGGAAGGGCCGTTCCCAGCAAAAAATGCATTTTCTGAAATATAAAGCGCTGGTACGTTTTGGAAGGGCATGGGAACGGCCCTTCCCATTTTCAACTAAGGACCGGAACGGCCGTTCCCAGCCCTGCGGCAGAACAAAAGTCACTGCATACAAATGTGATTTTGGGATTTTTACCCAATCACTTCTTTGGTCCCAAATTGCTATTATATGATTGATTACATGCTAAAACATGATATTTGCATGCCACATTGTATATTGCATGCCACATTGTTATATTTGAGCACTTCTCGTTGTATTTTCGCCATTCGTTATATTTGGTTCATTTAGAGTCATGTCACACGTGTACACGTCTATCTTGCACAGACCAGTTTCACCGGGACGAGGAGCAAGCTCCGTAGGCCGTGCTCTACTTATATTTTATCGGTAAAGGTGAGGTTTAATTGCTAGTTATATAGAACCCGTATAACCATTATGTGGAATTTCAAGCAAAAAGGTATATATTTTTATTTATAGTGATTTCTAAACTTATAACAATTACAAGCAAGCCATGTTCATGAAAAGCAAGTCATGTACCGTGATTGATTGATTGATCGTGTTTGGCGAGTAAAGCATGTTCATGTTGGGCCCGAGGGTAGTGGTTTGAGCCAACTGGGAAAGCATGGGCTGACGGGTAACTCGAACGCTATCCTCACCACATTGGGATGACCCCTGAATCCGTTAGGAGACTAGTGGAGGAAGGAGTTCCGGGCTTAGGGATTCATGTACCCTCTGCTCAATGAGATTGGATGGTGGGGCCTTGCAATCCCACCATCACCGGAGGAAGAAGGAGACTGGGGACGGGTCCAGCACCATGGATTGTCCTTGGGTTATTGTCATGATTGCTCTTATTGATTGTCTTTCTTGAATACAATGCGCACGAGTGCACGATAACTGAATTGCATGATCACCTATTGATTAATAAAGCAAGCATGTATTGTACACTGTCGGAGTAAGGTTGGAGAATTGCCCTTACTCGCCGGGCCACGTATTGCACGTATTGAATGAATGAAATTGACCAAAGTATTTAATATTGGTAGTTATAATCTCGGGTGAGTTCTATGTTATTTTGAACTTATATTACTTTTAATTACAAAACCTTACCCGAGGTTATAACTTGCATGTTAATTATGCTAATATATATTTATGCCCCTCACTCAGTCTTCCATAGACTGACGCCCCTCCTTTCAGGTTGTCGCGGTTGTATGCTAGGCGGGAGTCAGAGTCGTGTCATGTCATCCGGCTAAGTCTAGCACTTCATGCACTTTCATGTTATTGGTATTGATATATCAGAGTTAGTCTGTTATGGTTATTGTTAGCATTTGGAGACTTTTATCGGTATAATATATTGGAGATGTTAATGTATTGATAGATGTTGGTACCTATTAATATTTATACTCTTGATGTAAATATGGTACCTATAAGTAATGATGATATAATGCTTCCGCTTTCAAATTTTATGTCTTGGTTTTGTATTACTTTGGGGTATAGTCCCGCCTAGCTAGCCTGTTTCTTTTACTTGTCACCCGTTCGCTATAGGTTAGTTCATGTACGGATTATCCATTTGGTATGTGGATCGGCCTATAGTGTGGGGGTGTGGCATCTCTACGTATAGGGGTGCTACATGCCTTATGAAATCCACGGTCGTGGATCCTCCCCTGTTTTCTGCCTGAGAATGTTTTGCTTCTTTACCCCTCAAACGAACTTCTATTAACCCGAATTTTAAATCCACGGAAACCTCTTGAAGTCTAGTATATTCTGCAATTGGAATCACCTCATTATCTTTTCTAATTTGTGAGATATAATCAATTCTTTTTGGTGTCGCCACTTTATCGACAATTTGCATTCATCCAACTTCGGGCCTACGTCATTTTCTCCTCGCTTTGAACGACGATTTGACCCATATATCATTTTAAAGTTCAATTTGTCTATTTTCATTTTCAATAAGAAAAAATAAATTCCAACTTCTACAACTCGAGATATTTTCATTTTCCTACAGCTTGTTCAATACCATAAATTGCCAACTTTTACCGAAACTTGCCCAAACCCCTCTTCTTGCATTCCTTTCACTCCCTTGGCTCTCGTATATGATTTATATGAGTTTTACACTTGCTTTATTGTTAATTATGTTATTACTTGGCACTCTATGATCTTTAATTATTTAAATTTGAGTGTTAACTCCGTGCCTTACATGAAATGAATTTGTTTGATTAAATGGTATGAATACTTGACCTCTTTGAGTTAATTGCATCTGTTATATGTTAACTGGATGCCACACATGTTATATCGTTTCATTTCATAGGCATGCCGTGCATCTTATGTGGTTACATATTGAATGAATTCTCACGTGTACACAATATTTCTTTCTCTTGTACCGTTTATCTCCAGGGCGGAGATATCGTGATCAATAGGCACCCGGCCTAGCTTGTATCCTTGTATCGTCATCTTCCAGGTGAGGGTGTTTTCGTTCTAGTTACGTATCAACCCAACAACCTTTATGTGAAATGTTTTGGCCGAAAACCTAAAGTATATATATATATATATTGAATTCAAAGTAAAGTCATCGAGTAAATCTTTATCGAGTAAATATTTCCTCGTGAATTATGAAACGTATTATGATTCTCATGACATGATAATGTTTTGGCGAGATTATGCACATTGATCATGCACATGTTATTGGGCCCCGGGGAAATGTGTGAATGGAGACCGGTTCGGCATCGGGCCGACGTATAGCCAAGCCATTGCACAAAGTAACCATTGAGAATCTCTCACGTGACCATGTAGTGTGGAAGGTGAGTTATTCTTGAGCCGATAGTTAACCCAACGAAGGAGTGGGTAAGAGTCATGAGCCCCCGTCTCGATATTGTTATTATTAAGTGATTTGGGTCTGCAAGCCCGACCATTATGGAGGGAGAAGGTTGGAAAATGTTTTATGATCATGGTCATGTATTATGAGTAATGTTATGTACCGTGCGGGAAGGCCAGGACATGGATTGCCCAAACCATCAAGTCTCATGTTTATTGCTCGCATGTACTATTATGTATTGTAAGATCACGTATTCAAAATATTATGTCATGTTCATTGTACACGGTCGGAGTTTGGTTGGAGAATTAAGCACACTCACTCGCCGAGACATTATGATTATCATGAATTATGAACTTAAAGGATTTAATATCCTTACGTACTTACCGTGAAACCCTATACCAATACTTGGATTTCTTGATTTTCGATCATCCACTTCAAGGTTAAAATTGAGGAGTGTGACCCGTTTGCTATAATGAGCAAGGAACCAACACTATCAGATTTAAAAAGTAATGCATCCCGTCGACTATAATGAGTCGGGAAATGACATTATCCGGTGGAGGGTTTGAAACCCTAATGACGTTCAGCTAGGAACTAGAGAGTTTAACTCACTTGAATCAAAATTCATTAAGAGTTGACTGAAAAAAGACAAAATACATGGTTGGAATATAAAGATGCATGCATGGGAATTCTAAGGGACAATTCAGAATTCAAAGAGACAAGCTATTCTCGTCACTTTCCTAGTAGCTTAAAAAAAATTGGGCTTAACCTAATCTAAATGGATGGAAAATAAATAAAAAGATGGCCCAAAGTATAATATAATAGTTCAGGGCCAAATTACAATAAACTTAACACAATTTGGGCTTAAAATTCGATCATTAAGACATTGAAACAAGGTGTATTGGATCCAGCTGAATACTTGTCTTCTTGGGGCTCTTCTTGAGTTATTTGGATCAAAAGAGATTGAACTTCCGCTTGCATTCTTTTGGACCGTGACCATGTGCAGGTCCAACATAACTTGGTTCATCTTGAGTTGTGATCATATCAACATTTGGATCAAAGTGTGGCCTTGTCTTATGATTCACATCATCCTCCCCTTCTTGAAAAGGATTCGACCTCGAATCAAAATCTGCATCAAAAGGAGTTAAATCAGCCACATTAAAAGTTGCACTTACACTATACTTACCCGGAAGATCAATTTTGTATGCATTATCATTAATCCTCTCCAACACTTTGAATGGTCCATCTCCCCTTGGATCAAGCTTGGACTTCCGTTGGTTATTGAATCTCTCCTTCCTAAAATGTACCCAAACTAAATCACCTTTCTTGAAAACAACCTTCCTTCATCCCTTGTTAGCATGGATCATAGCTTGATTGTTTCTCCTGAGGATATGAAGTCGTGCATCTTCATGCATTTTCTTCACTCGTTCAGCCTTCTCTTTTCAATCTAAACTCACAAGCTCATTCATAGGCAAAGGAAGTAAATCCAGAGAGTTTAAAGGGTTAAATCTATACACAACTTCAAACGGTGAAAAGGAAGTAGAAGAATGTATTCAACGATTATAAGCAAATTCAACAAACGGAATACATTCAACCCAATTCTTTGAATATGTTTTAAAAACAGCCCTTAAAAGTGTTCCCAAGGTTCTATTTACAACTTCCATCAGTCCATCAGTTTGAGGATGACAAGTGGTTGAAAACAACAACTTAGTTCCCAATTTCCCCCACAAAACCCGCCAAAAATGACTTAAGAACTTCACATCTCGATCACTTACAATAGACTTTGGAATTCCTTGAAGTCTTAGCACTTCTTTAAAGAATAAACCTGCCACATTTTAGAGAAACAGTCAACAATATCAAAAATTGAATCCTTCCCATTTTGTGTTCTTGGCATTCTTAACACAAAATCCATAGACAAATCAACCCAAGGATGAGTTGGAACCGGCAAAGGTGTGTAAAGACCGTGAGGTTTAACTCGTGATTTTGCCTTCTTACAAGTTATGCATTTGTTACAAAATCTTTCAACATCTCGTTTCATGTGAGGCCAAAAGAAGTGTTCTTTAATCATGTTCAAAGTTTTCAAAACACCAAAATGCCCCATCAAACCACCCCCATGAGACTCACGCACAAGTGACGTAAGGAACAATTAGGTATACACAACTTGTTTTCTCGAAAGAGATAGCCATCTTGGAAAAAATATTTATCACAAGGTTTCAATTCACAAGATGCAAAGACTTTGGCAAAATCAGAATCACTCACATATAATTCCTTAACGTGATCAAATCCCATGAACTTAATACTAAGGGTAGAGAAAAGAGTGTACCTACGTGATAATGCATCAGCAACAACACTGTCCTTACCCTTTTTGTATTGAATCATGTATGGGAGCATCTCTATGAACTCAACCCAACGAGCATGCCTCCGGTTCAAGCTCCCTTGCCCCTTCAAGTGCTTCAAGGACTCATGATCCGAGTGAAAGATGAATTCTTTTGACCACAAATAGTGCTGCCACGTTTCTAGGGCTCGAACCAAAGCATACAATTCCTTGTCATAGGTGGAATAGTTCAAGCCTGCTCCATTTCATTTCTCACTAAAGTAAGCGATTGGCCTCCTTTCTTGCATAAGCACGACACCTATACTAATATCGGAAGCATCACATTCGATTTCAAAAGTTTTAGAGAAATTC
The DNA here is from genome assembly GCA_037501455.1 of Lantana camara. Lineage (NCBI taxonomy): Eukaryota > Viridiplantae > Streptophyta > Magnoliopsida > Lamiales > Verbenaceae > Lantana > Lantana camara. Next base: position 79,455,573 of record CM074856.1, read on the forward strand.
GGTAAAAGTAAAAGAGGAGCTGAACTTAGCTTTGACTTCAACGTTTGAAACGCCTTTTCTTGAGCTTCCCCCCACTTAAATCCAACACTCTTCTTGATAACTTCCGTCAAAGGAGCTGTAATGGCGCTGAAATTGGGCACAAATCTCCTATAAAATCTGGCTAAGCCATGAAAGCTTCGAACTTCCGTAATGGACTTAGGTGTAGGCCACTCTTTAATTGCGTTAACCTTTTCTTCATCTACTTCGATACCACCTACACTTACAACAAATCTGTAGCACCCCGAAGAGGCCACAACCCCGCACCGTCGTACCTCTCAAGTGACTAGGAGACATAGCACCCAAGAAGCACGCCGGCGAACGGATAAAACATTATAAGATCAGAGTACTAAAAGGTAACATTGCGGCGGAAATATGAGAAATTTAAAACTTTCAAAACATAAATCAGGAGACAAAAGAGGCTAGTAGCCAAGTACAAGGACGGTACAGGAATTGAGTATTGAAGGAGATATTTTGATAGAGTGTCAGGGAAAAATATGACTAGTGAAAACAAGTAACAAAGGACACCGGAGGCTAGACTGATAAGTTCCTAATTGAACACTACATGATCATCCAGGGGGTGGAGTCCAAGATGGTTCAAAAGAACCTGACCACAAGAGCACAACAAAGGATTTCCTATACTTCAAGATACCAGCCACCCAGGGATCACTGAACCTGAAACCATGAGGTCAGGAAACAGGGTAGAGGTATTAGTCAAAAGGACTGAGTGAGGCATGACTTTTCAAACAATATAAGTACTTAAAACTTTAGGTTTTCAGAAAAGGATTTACTTTGAAACTATACTTTAAAACTGAAGTTCAGAATCTATACTTTGAAACAAGATTTCCAAGCAAGCACACACATGCACACACATCAGAGGTTCTGGTTCATATGTACTTTATAAACGGGGACCAGGGTACGGGATATTTTCCAAAAGTATTAACCAGACTTTAAAACCAAAGTTGCCCGCAAGCTAGGCCATATCCATCCTTTACTCCTCAAAAACATTTACAAGGTTGGTATCGAGATCCATTAGGACCCCGACACCCACATACACATGCACCACCCCTTCTCCCCTTATTGTCGCGCCCAGGGAGCTACCCCCGGTGATGTGCGAAACGAGAGGAATTTACCACCTCTCCCGACCTTCGATGTGGAGTAACCAACCTCCGATTAAACCATCACCAAGGTCAGTACGGCGGCCAGTATCATAGTAGCCATTGGCGCATGCCTCCCGGTCTACTACTTAACCATACCGCCAGGGCCCAATATAACAAAATTTCCAAAGCTTGCATTCAGAATAACAAAAGTGCATAAGCACACAAAGTTTAGAAGACTGAACCTTTATTCAAAGTGTTATAACAGTGAACAAAACGTGTACCAGAGATTATTAACTTTAAACTTGAAGCATTGTCACAAAATGGGAAAGCATTTAACTTGAAAGATAAGAGTCTTTCCACCCGAAGGCGTTGATTTTGAAATCATTTGAATACGTAGGGATATTCATGGTTCTAGTTGAAATAGTTTAAACCTCACCAACAGAAACGGTATTATGCAATAATATCAGAGCCACAGTAAATCCGGACTTCACCTGTGAGTGGTGAATGATTAAGTTTCTATCCACACACCATGTAGTCACATAAACAATTAGGGACGACTTCAAGTCATTGAATACCTCATAACGATATCACATGTACAGGACAAAACATATATTAAAACATAAATGATGTGAATCATGATGAACCGCGACTACAACTTGTCCCAAATGAAGAGTCGGTCCGATCCATAACTCAAGAAGATAACAAACAAAAGGACCAAAGTTATAGTGGTCCAATTACACGAGCACGGGCCAAAATGATCCAAGAAGAAGTTGGGAATATCTTAAACCAATTTGTTCAAGCTGAACTCCAACCTTAAAAATTGGCTGCCGAACCCAATCTTCAATACTTCAATGTTTTTATGTCAAATTCTTAAAGTCCAATGCGTGGTATGATGTAATTCGGCCCTAAGTCTATTATAGTATTATTTGGGCCTTTATTTTGTCATTCTTTAGCTGCATATTAGTTTAATTAAGCCCACTTTTGTAAGCCTTCAAGGCAAGTGGCGGGAATAGCTTGTGTCCCTTAGTTTTCTAAGTGTCTCTTAGGTTTCCATGCATGCATCATTATATTTAGCATTGTAACTTATTTTTTTTTTAATCAAGAAGTCAATCATTGAATTTTTATTCAAGTGAGTTTTACTCTCAAGTTCTTACTGAACGATACCGGAGTTTCAAACCTCCATCGGATAATGTTATTTCTCGACTCCTTATAGTTGACGGTGTGCGTTACTTAAACTTTGATAGTGCTGGTTCTTTGCTCAATATCGTAAACGGGTCACACTCCTCTAATTCAACCTTGAAGTGAACGATCAGATTCTTAGAACTCCAAGTATTGGTATTGGGTTTCACGGCAAGTACATGGAGTTCATATCATTTGGTATCTAGAGCTTACGTTTCCATCCAAGGTTACGTATCCGTATCATTTATCTTTTGTGTAATTTCTTTTCATTATTGTTATAATGCTGCAAAAAAAATAAAAAAAAATAAAAAAAAAAGGATCGAAAAAGACAAAAACGCAACACAAAAAATATTGAAGTAAAAGCCGCGTTAATTTAAAAAAAAAAAAAAAAGAGAGGGAGAGCAGCGTTGTTTCAATTGTAATCTCAAATCATAAGTCGCGTTGATTCGTTTATTTGTATCATTTATAGTTGTAATTGTTCGTTGGTGTCAATTTTTGCACCCTTATTGATTCATTCATCTTAAGGGATTATTTGGTTCAGGGATCTGAAATTTCTTGTGTCTTTCTTGAAGAATTGAGAGAAAACAGTGGTAAAAGGCTTGATTTGTGAGCGCAAAATAGGGAAAAAGTATTCTTGAGTGATACACGAGCGTGAGTGACTTTAAACGAGGGCAAACACTTGAGGGAGTGTAGTGAGGTAATTTTTACTAACGATTTTTCTTGCAGGTTTAAAACATGACGGAAGTACGAAATGAATAGCCTCCAATGGACGTCAACTTTGTCCTCCGTGCAATGCAACAACAATTTGATAGGTTGAACGTACAATTTGGTGAGATCCGGGATCGATTGGAGCAAAATGATGAACGGGTGACTCAATTGCAACAAAATTCTCCCGGCTAGGAGACCAAATCGACGACCAGCCGATCTTGGTATCAATCCTCGTGATGGACTTGAAGATGAACGGGATGACTTTGATGAGGCTGCATCAAATGCCTCTTCAAGGAGAGATCATAGACGTCCATGATACCAACAATCACGAAGAAGAAGAGGGGTAATTGACAATAACCTCGGATCTATCAAACATTCTATTCCTTCCTTCAAAGGACAAAATAACCCGGAAGCTTACATCGAATGGGAACGAAAGGTGGAGTTAATTTATGACTGCCACAACTATTCAGAAGAAAAAAAGGTAAAGCTTGCAGCCGTATCCTTTACAGACTATGCTATTGTATGGTGGGATCAAGTGGTGATAAGTAAACGAACAAGTGGTGAGTACCCTATTGAAACGTGGGATGAGATGAAGGTGGTTATGAGGAAGAGGTTCGTACCTCCTCACCACTATCGGGACCTACACCTTAAGTTGCAAAGTTTGAGGCAAGGGTTCAAAACGGTAGAGGAATACTACAAAGAAATAGAGATGGCAATGATTCGAGCAAATATTGAGGAGGACCGTGAAGCAACCATGGCTCGGTTCATATGTGGTCTCAATCGAGAGATCGCCAATGTAGTAGAACTTCATCACTATGTTGAACTCGAATAAGTGGTCCATATGGCTATCAAGGTGGAAAGACAACTTAAGAAAGGACGGACTATGGTTAAGCGTGATGATTCGAATACCTCAAAACCAAAGTGGAATTCTTCTCCAAAAACAGCCGAAACGCCTTCAAAACCAAAGGAGGATCCAACTACGACAAAGGGTTCGTTTGAGAAAGGTAACACCTATACACATCTCAATCGTGATATTAAGTGCTTTAAATGTCATGGAGCAGGTCATATAATGTCTCAATGTCCGACCAAGAGAGCCATGATCTTGTTAGACAATGGAGAACTTGAAACCGAAAGTGAGGGCGATAACGTAGGCCTTGAATCATCGGATAAAGCAAGTGATGTTGAGCATGCGGTTGTGGGGCAAAGTTTGGTGGTTCTAAGAGCTTTGCACATCCAAGCTCTTGAGGACAAGGATGAACAACAAAAGGAAGACATCTTTTACACACGGTGTCATGCTAAGGATCGAGTGTGTGGGTTGATCATTGACAGCGGGAGTTGCGTGAACGTGGCTAGTAAATTGATGGTGGAAAGGCTCGGGCCTTAAAACCTTGAAGCACCCGAGACCTTACAAGCTCCAATGGCTCAATGAACATGGTGAAATACATGGATGAGGTTCTTTGTGATGTAGTACCGATGCATGCTGGCCATATATTGCTTGGAAGACCATGGAAATTTGATAGATGAACGGTGCATGATGGCTACAAAAATCGATATAATTTTACCAAGGATGGGCGGAACATCACCTTGGCAACTTTACCACCAAGTCAAGTGTATGAAGAACAATGCCAAATTAAGAAATCCATTTCGGTTTCTTCAAAACAAAGTGATTGTCATAGTGGGAAAGAGTGTAAAAAAAAAAGAAGAGGGAGAAAATAAACTAGTTGAAAAGAAAGAAAGAAAAAAAGTGAGTTTCTTTACAAAAGAAAAGGAGATTGAGGGAGTGATTAAAAAGGAAAAGCTTGTGATGATGATGTATAGAAACGTGTTTCTTTCATCTAATGAAACCCCTCCCTTGCCGAGTGTTGTTTCTTCTCTCTTGCAGGAGTTTGAGGATGTATTCCTCGAGGAAATACCACTCGGTTTACCCCCTATACGAGGAATAGAGCACCAAATCGACCTCATTCTAGGGGCTGCCATTCCAAACCGACCAGCTTACCGAAGCACCCCTCAAGAGATGAAAGAGCTTCAGAAACAAGTGGAAGAGTTTCTTGCAAAGGGATATGTGCGTGAGAGCATGAGTCCGTGCGCGGTTCCGGTACTCTTAGTGCCAAAAAAGGATGGGACGTAGAGGATGTGTGTGGACTACCGAGCCGTCAACAAAATAATGGTAAAATATCGCTATCCTATCCCTCAGTTAGATGATATGATAGATGAATTGCATGGATCTACAATTTTCACTAAAATTGATTTGAAAAGTGGCTATCACCAAATAAGAATGCAAGAAGGTGATGAATGGAAAACAGCTTTTAAAACTAAGCATGGACTGTATGAGTGGTTAGTAATGCCTTTTGGCTTAACTAACGCACCTAGTACCTTCATGAGATTGATGAATCATGTATTGCGTGCTTATATTGGTAAATTCTTAGTGGTTTACTTTTATGATATATTGATATTTAGCCGTAAGTTACATGAACATATTGAGCATTTGAGGTTAGTACTTGAGGTACTAAGGCACAAAAAGTTATATGCTAATCTTAAGAAGTGTAGCTTTTGCATGGATAGAGTCGTGTTCCTTGGATTTGTTGTGAGAGCGGGTGGAATAGTGGTAGATGGAGAAAAGGTTAAGGCGATCAAAGAGTGGCCTACACCTAAGTTCATCACGGAAGTAAGGAGTTTTCATGGTTTGGTCGGGTTTTATAGGAGATTCGTGCCTAATTTCAACAACATAGCTGCCCCCTTAACGAAAATCATCAAGAGAAGCGTAGGATTTAAGTGGGGAGAAGCTCAAGAAATGGCACTCCAAACATTGAAAACGAAGCTAAGTTCAGCTCCTCTTTTACTTTTACCAGATTTTTCTAAAACTTTTGAAATCAAATGTGAGGCTTCGGGTGTTGGTATAGGTGCTGTGCTTATGCAAGAGAAGAAACAAATTGCATACTTTAGTGAGAAACTCAATGGGACTGCATTGAACTACTCTACTTATGACAATGAGCTCTATGCCTTCATTAGGGCCTTAGAGATGTGGCAGCATCACTTATGTTCGAAAGAGTTCATCATTCATACGGATCATGAGTCATAAAACATTTGAAGGGGCAAGGAAGTTTGAACCGAAGGCATGCTCGCTGGGTTGAGTTTATAGGGATGTTTCCTTATATGATTCGGTACAAGCAAGGTAAGGATAATATTGTTGTCGATGCCCTATCACGAAGGTACATTCTTCTTTCTACACTTAGTGCTAAATTCATGGGATTTGAACATATTAAGGAACTATACTCAGGTGATTCTAATTTTGCTGAAATATTTGTATCTTGTAAAAAAAAGCCTTGTGATAAATTTTATGTTCAAGATGGTTATTTGTTTTGAGAGAACAAGCTATGCATCCCAAATTGTTCTTTGCGTCAATTGCCGATTCGTGAGTCTCATGGGGTAGGATTAATGGGACATTTTGGTGTTTTAAAAACTTTGAGCATACTTGAGGAACATTTCTTTTGGCCTCAAATGAAACGGGATGTTGAACGAACTTGCCATAGATGAGTAACTTGTAGAAAGGCTAAGTCACGAGTTAAACCACACGGCCTTTACACACCTTTGCCTGTTCCCATGCATCATTGGACTGATATTTCTATGGATTTTGTGCTAGGAATGCCGAGAACACGAAATGGAAAGGATTCAATTCTTGTTGATCGATTTTCTAAAATGGCACATTTCATTCCTTGTAATAAAACGGATGATGCAATGCATGTGGCTGGATTGTTCTTTCGGGAAGTGGTAAGACTTCATGGAATTCCAAAATCAATTGTAAGTGATCGAGCTGTGAAGTTTTTAAGTCACTTTTGGGAAGTATTGTGGGGAAAATTGGGGACAAAACTCCTATTTTCCACCACTTGTCATCCTCAAACGGATGGACAAACGGAGGTAGTGAATCGAACCTTGGGAACTCTTTTAAGGGCTGTATTTAAAACATATTCAAAGAATTGGGTTGAGTGTATTCCATTTGTTGAATTTTCATATAACCGTTCAATACATTCTTCTACTTTTTTCTCACCCTTTGAGCTTGTTTATGGTTTTAATCCCTTAACTCCTTTGGATTTACTTCCTTTACCTATGAATGAACTTGTAAGCTAAGATGGCAAGGAGAAAGCTGAACTAGTGAAGAAAATGCATGAGGATGCTCGGCTTTACATTCTCAAAAGAAACAACCAAGCTATGATTCAAGCCAACAAAGGACGAAAGAAAGTTTTTTTCAAGGAAGGTGACTTGGTTTGGGTTCACTTTTAGGAAAGAGAGATTCAATCATCAGCGAAAGTCCAAACTTGACCCACGGGGAGACGGACCATTCAAAGTGTTGAAAAGGATCAATGATAATGCTTACAAAATTGATCTCCCGGATACGTATAGTGTAAGTTCCACCTTTAATGTTGTTGATTTATCTCCTTTTCATGCAGATTCAGATTCGGGGACGAATCCTTTTTAAGAAGGGGGGAATGATGTGAATCATGATGAACCGCGACCACAACTTGTCCCAAATGAAAAGTTGGTCCGATCCATAGCTCAAGAAGATAACAAACAAAAGGAGCAAAGTTATGGTGGCCCAATTACACAAGCACGGGCCAAAATGATCCAAGAAGAGGTTGGAAATATCTTAAACCAATTTGCTCAAGCTGGACTCCAACCTTCAAAATTGGCTGTCGAACCCAATCTTCAATACTTCAATGTTTTTATGTCCAATTCTTAAAGTCCAATGTGTGGTATGATGTAATTCGGCCCTAAGTCTATTATAGTATTATTTGGGCCTTTATTTTGTCATTCTTTAGTTACATATTAGTTTAATTAAGCCCACTTTTGTAAGCCTTCAAGGCAAGTGGCGGGAATAGCTTGTGTCCCTTAGTTTTCTAAGTGCCTCTTAGGTTTCCATGCATGAATCTTTATATTCAGAATTGTAACTTGTTTTTTTTTAATCAAGAAGTCAATCATTGAATTTTCATTCAAGTGAATTTTACTCTCAAGTTCTTGCTGAATGATACGGAGTTTCAAACCTCCACCGGATAACGTTATTTCTCGACTCCTTAGAGTCGACGGGGTGCGTTACTTAAACTTTGATAGTGCTGGTTCTTTGCTCAATATAGCAAACGCGTCACACTCCTCTAATTCAACCTTGAAGTGGACGATCAGATTCTTAGAACACCAACTATTGGTATTGGGTTTCACGGCAAGTACGTGGAGTTCGTAACAATAAATTAAACTAATTATAACATAAAAACAAAATAAGAAAACTAACCTTAAAAGGGGGATGGTTCGAACTCAAGGGGGAGAGGGAGAGAATGGAGTGAGCAAAATGAGACCCCAACACACTTATTTATAGTTGTTGGGAAGGACCAAAGTGCAATAAATATTTACTTCAGGGACTTGACGTGGGGTATTTTATGAAATTTTCAAAAATAGGTTTCCTTCTTTACATGATTGTCACAGCAGGGGTATTCTGGTAATTTCACATTTCTTTTGCGTATTTTGAAGTTGGGTAAGTATCCAAGAGCTAGGAAATAAAATTAGCTTCGAAACGGTTACTCACGGGTCAAAATCGAACGTACGGTTTAAAAGTTACAAGCTCCGGAAGATAGGATTTTCTTGAATTTCGAAAATTGTTTTAATTATGAAATAAAAACTTACAATATGATTTGAAGGTCCAAAAAGCTTTCTTACCGACGAAGTGATGATCTCAAGGGTTAAATCATCCTATCGAAGGAAATATATCCTACCGACGGAAATTTTTATTTGACAATAAATTCTTAAATTGCTCTGGACACATAAACGAAACCTCAAAGCATTGAAAAGAGAGTTGAAAAATTATAAGAAAGTAGCTATAGGTTGTTTGAGGTCTCTCGATTAAAATGGCGTAGTGCTGGCTCGGAAAATGAATAGTACTTTTGACAAAATTTCCAAAAATACCCCTAATGATCAAGAAAGGATTTCGAAGGTTGGAAAACATGTTTATATGACTGGCGAACACGAGTTATGAACCTCTAGGGTTCCAATGAGATGCTAAGACAAGTTAGGCTCGGGAAATGAATAGTAAATTTGGTTCGTGGTAAGGAAATCCCCCTTAAAACACAATACGATTAATGAATGCACATTATTCACATAAGAATGCAATGCATGAACATTTGTAAAGGTGAACCAAGGTATATAAACACATTCTTGTCCTCTTTGATTTACTGTTTCCAGCTAGGTCCTCATACGGGCTGTTACAGTCTTCCCCCCTTAAAAGGAATCTGTCCTCAGATTCCACAACCGTTCTAGGGACAACTTAGGGTGATGTTCTTGTATCCTTCTTTGGTTACCACATTACTTTCCAAATTTCGTGTCTTTTCTCATGAGTTCTTGTTAGGTGATTTTCCAATATCTCACTCCAAGTAACTTTATTTCCAAAAATCTTTATCTGGATTAAACCATCGGTTGAGCTTGATCCTCACGGTACTTCCTTCATTACCAAAATTTAGGACGACTTAGCAAAGTACTCGACATCTAATGCACATGCCTTCATCATGTCCTCTAGACTCTTTATCATCCCCAGTGACTATCCATATGTCTGAGGATGGGCTGTTATGATGAAGTCTAAGTTTCTTCCCATAACTATGGAATACTCTGTTGAAATTATGATGTAAACTTTGGATCTCTATCAGCCGCTATATTAGCCGGTGCTCCATGAGATCTCACAATCTCCTCTCGATACTGTTTTTCCCAAGAATTATCCTTGTTTTCTATCTTAACTGATAAAAAAATGTGTCGATTTAATCAATCTGTAGATTATGACCCATATATTGTTCTGTCCTTCTCTGTCTTACGGTAAACTGGTGACAAAGTCCATAGTTATTTGATCTATCTCGAAGAATGGGTTGGCCGGGTTTACCACTTTTCGCCTGGCTTTGGATATTTTGCTTTAACCTCTTGGAAAGCTGAGTATTTCTTAACATTTTCAGCTACCCCTCTTTCCATTCCATTCCTTCGGAGATGTTTCTTGAGATCCTGAAGCATCTTTGTCCCTCCAGGATGTATTATATAATATGTCTCATGTGCCTTATCTTATTCTTCTTCTTGAATTATTGATGGCACACAAACTCTGCCTTTACACCTCAAAATCCCATTTTCACTAACATTGGACTTTGATCTTGTAGCGCCATGAGCGGCGAGCCAGCACATCCCCGACACCTAGGCTCAAACCCACATATGAAATAGAAATCCATACATGAGCCCAAGGCTAAGCGAACGGGAACCTACACACACTCGCTAAGCTAGGCGGAGCTAAGACAGGATCAGAGCGCGTGAAACAAAACGGAAGTATTACAAATTCCAAGAAGATAAATCCACAAAATATACTAAATAGAAATTCATACATAATTCCTTAACCAAATGATAACATATACATACTTCAATTCCCACTATCAAATCATATGCAAAAGCATGACTGAATGCAAATAAGAATGCAACTTGAACCCAACCGACTCAAAACTCCGCCTAGCAAGCCCAACCTGCAAACTGAAAAGTTGAAAGGAGAGGGTCAGTCCACCGACTGAGTGAGGGGGGCCTAACGTACACCAACACATATAGAGCAAAGCACGTATTAAACAAAAGACTATGAACCGGGAATAGGGTTTTACGTACCACAACCATTTTCCAAAAGAACTCATACTTATTCATATATTCATATATTCTTAAGTTTGAAAACTCGTAAGGATTCATAGATTGAAGAACGCATATGGATTCATAAATATTCAAGTGGATTCATAAATTCATAAATTCATAAATTCAGAATTTACTCGTATAAGTCACTTATTGAATCGAAATCTCCTATCCCGTTTCATAATCATTATAGCAAAAGAATTCAAATACCCGGCGAGCATGGGTTTCCAACCTTACCCATTAAGAAAGATTCATAAGAAAACCATAAGGAAAAGTAAATACATAAGATTCATCAGACTCATACTCCCGTATTCCATCCTCCTTCGGAAGTCTGCACGCGGGTTACGGGCCCTCATCGTACAACTCTATATACGTAGGGTAGCGATCCCGCAACGTACCTTCTCCGGCCTCAGCCGAAAGCTCAAAACAGCACGAACTCTCCATCTCCCTCAGAGTCGCGTGTAGGTACTTCAAAGGAGCATGTGCACAGGGGTGATAACCGGCGACCCCAACAGCCGCACCGGGTCTCCCTTACCTACACCTCCGGGGCCCAGGGATTCAAATAGATTCCTATGGATTCATGAGACTCATAAAGAAACATATCTAACTCGCGAAACCAAGAAACATATGATTCGTAGTTAAGATACATACCATAAGAAACATACCTTACCGTGCAGCTCGACATATGTTATACACGTACCTCTCCGTGTCTTCCAAATTCATAAGATGCTAAAGGAGATCCATAGTTCACTTGACACCACACGGTTTGGAGCATAGCCTCGTTGCAAAACCATTTTAAGCTTATATATGCCCATACGTATAATTTCAGAAGAATTCATATAAAATCGAATTAACAAGATTCATAACATATTATAAGACACATATTTAATATACATATAGCATATATTCGTATTCGGGGTGAGAAAACATCACATTAAGGCGATAGGTAGCTTATCTAAAAGAAAAGATCCTATATACCTCACCATTACCGAAAGTGCTCACGAACGAGATTTGGTGACCAAGAAGAAGCTTAGATCATGGAATCGACTCCTCCGGAACTCAACTCTGAGAAAACGAACACGAACCTATGACTTACACTTATTCATGAACCACTTACACACACGGCGATGCATAAGGATGTTAATAAATAAAATGAATACAAATGAAATGCAAGAATGCATCACTTAAGCCATTTAAGTTCAAAACTCATATAAAGTGTTTCATATCACTTCATAAACATAATTCATAAAATGTAACAAATAATTAAATCACAAAATTATACTTAGAGCATATGTTTCATGCATAAGAATCCAAATAAAAACATAAGACCACATTCATAGTTTGAACCATATTATATAAGAACTAAATTAAATAAATGAATAATGGAAAATTACTCAATTCATATACATATATATATATACATATACCAAATGTACACGTTCCTGTTACCACAATTCATAAGGTTCATAAAAGATATGATTTATTAAAGTGTTTAGAAATTCAAAACATCAAATAACTCCATAGTTAATTAATAGACCATTTGCACACCACATAAAACATTACATGATTAGCATCTTAAAGATAGAATAATAGTAACAACTGAACATAAGCATGCAACCCCAAAATAAATCAAACAACATGTATTTAATGCATTAAACCTCACGTATAAACCATGCAAAAAGGACAAAGTTGAGCAAGTAAAGAGATGGAAACAAATGAACAAAGTTGGTGTAGCCACATCTCCCCTACCGGGGAAATTTCCTTCAGCACTTCCCTCGGCCGGGGAAACATGAAACAAAATACAGAAGCTTCCCCACGTGTAGCACCCCAAGCGGTGGGGCACCACACCCCCGCACTATGACCCGACACGTGGTACGAAATGGAAAGTCCGCACACGCACCAAGTCACAGCGAACGGGTGACAAACGAAAAACCAACCAAAGCTAGGCGGTAACTAAACCCTGTACAAGTAAAATAAGCAAAACCCGAATGCGGAAGCGATGCAAAATATGAACTAACAAAAACTTTAATCACGAACATAAATAAACGGGTTCAACTAATTCCACGAACCTGTCCTAACCTGTCCCGAAAATTCATATGATCAAAGCATAAACGTCAACTTGTACAGAACATACTATATACAAAATTTTCATACATAAATCAGAACAAAATACTTAGCAAAATCAAACAGACAGACACAGACTCGACAGACCCGACTCAAAGCCGCCTAGCTCGAACTCCAACAACTTGCACCTGCAAACTAAAAACATAGGTGGGGCGAGGGTCAGTCCACTGACTGAGCGAGGGGGCTGAACTCACACACACTATACATAATAAGGAGCAGAGCACGTATCAAAAGAAAGATTATGAATCGGGAGTAGGGTTTTGCATACCAAAACCATTTTCAAATCGAACTTATACATCTCATATCAAATCAAACTTATACGTATCATATCAAATCAAACTTATACATATCTTATCTTATTCATAACTTAACAAACTGAGCATACTCATATTTTAATAAGAGAGAAAGCTCCTATCCCGTTTCATAATCAACATAACATATCATAATCATATACCCGGCGAGTATGGGTCTCCCACCTTACTTCCATATCGAATCATACGTATCATATCAGAAATCAACAAATATCATAAACAATCCAACCCCAACACCATGTAGTTCGGGGAGCAAACCCTCACTACTCATACAGATACAAACACACACGGGGTAGCGAACCCACACTGTGCCTTCCCCGGTTATCCATCGAGGGCTCAAGATACCACGCCTTCCCAACCTCCCTAGGTCGCACGTGAATATCTCAAATGAGAACGTGAACAGGGGTCATAACCGGCGGCCCCATGGTCGTCCCGGGTCCCCCTTACCCACGTCTCGGGGCCCAACATATCAAAACAGAGCATATCAGACAGATCATATCATAACTCGCTACATATCAAACTTATCATATCGAATCAAAATCATACTTACGTACCTTATCAAAGCATACCATACCTTGCAACTTAGCATATGCTATAAACGTACCTCTCCGTGTCATCCTAATCCGCAGCTGGTATGAAGACACACGGTTTGGAGCATAGCCTCGTTGCAAAACATTTCAAGCTTACATATGCTCATACATATACAGTTCGAAAACCTTTAATCGTATGACAAATTCATAAACATATCATATAAACACGTATCTATTATATAAATATAATAGAATAATCGCATGCAGGCTTGAAAACGAGCACAGAATGTTGTAGGTCGCTGTAACTAAAACAAAAATCCTAAAACCTCACCTTACACCAAACGGAGCCAAATACAAAGCAGAAGGTCCACCCCGGAACCTGCACGACCTCAAGTCACCACCCCGGGTGCACCTGTGCCAACTGAACACACAAACACAGCACGGAACTCAGACTCAAGCAGACAACCACATAGGGACGCACGGCATATGCTCAAACACTTAATAAATGCAATCACATCAGCAAGGTTCAAATTTATATGAATTATATGCGAAACAAAACATTAAGGCATGTTCATGTGCATAATTAATGCAAATAACAAAATTAAAGGCAAAGCACTTCATCTCATTTCATATCAATTCATTTAATACCTAACAAATTCAATTAACAAAGTTCAGACAATTCATATCGCATTTCATACAAATTTCCAAGTATTAATAAGTCAAGCAATCACTGTAGCATGCTTCTAATTTATTTAAACCTCACGAAGTCTTATACAAATTCAAAGCAAGATATTTAATCATTCAAGGTTCATATTTCACATAAGTCAAATTCTAATCAAACTAAGTTCATTAAATTCATACGTTACATATTCAATTCATACATTACATTTTAGATTTCATTACTAAGGTCTATTAATTCAAATCAAACAAATTCCCACTTTTTCAAAAATTACTCAAACACCCCCTCTAGACTAACCAAGTAGCAAAATCAACAAGTCGGGGGTTCAATTTACAAATCAAATTATCCAAATATATCAAATTATAATTCATACAAGTTTTCATACACATTGGAGCACAATTCAATCAGTAATTCACGCTTAGAGTAATTAATTGACAATTACAAATAATTAACAAAAGTAAATACAACCACTTCAAAAATTCATATAAAATCAACCGGACATCGGATTGACGAACGGAAAGTGGCATTGGACTCACCACAACGAAACGGACCTACTGTCCGAAAGTCACCGGAATGCCGCCACCGTATCCGGCCGAACAGCCACCGGCCGCCACCGGAACACCGCCTCCGGTGGTCGGAAAAATCCCCGGAAGGACCGAAACGAGCGCCTCGGCCTACTAGACAAAAGCCCTTAATCAATTTCAGAAAAAGCTAAACACACGGGACTTCGTTGAAGAAAAACCGAACCAAATCCCAACTACGGAAACTGAAATTAACTGCAAACCGCAAAACGAAAATGAAATCCGGGCATACCGTTGGAAAGCTTGCAACGAGCCCTACGAAAGCCCCAAGTCAAAACGCCGGAAAAATCATCGAAAAACCGGACCACCGGTCCAGCCCCGGTTCGCCACCGGTTCGCCGCCGCCGGCCGGTTCTCGAGTCGGGGCCAACGCCATCCGCTACGTTCCAATATTCTGAGCAACTTCCGTGAAGGAACCATCACCAAAACCGGCCGGAAAAAGGTCCCAAATCGCCGCCAAAGGTCCACCGATGCGCCACTCGCCGGTTCGGTCATCTCCGCCGCGATTCGCTCAAAGGGGAGGCCGGAAATGGAATCAGGGCATCGGAAAACCTAGGGAACCACCAAAACTCCCCGGAAAAACCCACCGGAAAGCGGCAACCACCACAGCTACAGTGCGCCGCCGCCGCTGCGTGACTTTCGGGCGGCGCGTGAGCCGCCGCCGCTGACCGGATGGTTGCGCCGCCAACACCATTCACTACGCCGGGATGTCTCCTTCATGGGTCTGAGGCGCGTGTCTGAAAATCGTCGTCGGAAGCCGCCACGAATGGGCGGCGAAGTGGTGGCTCTCCATTCCGCCGCCGCTGTTGTGCCGTAGCGCCACCACCGCTGAGATTTAGCCTCCGATTTTGGTATCATCGTGACGGGCTCGTCGAGCTGGTTAATTTCCACTAATCAAACGTCGAATTCCGTCGAGAAACGAGGGAGAACGAGCATGTGCGTGTAAACACACCTCGAGTGCATGTGAACAGTAACGGGAACGCTGGAGAAGACGCTGAAGGCTGGAGCTGAACTTGTGGCATGCAAAACGAGGATCCGGGGTATATATCTCGGGTCCTCGTACGCAAAACGATCAAACGAACGAGCTAACGACATCCAAATTGGGCAAACTTAGAGTCTACGGACTCGTTTCGCCGACCCGGACGCGTTGAAGGGGTCAAAGAGGTCAAAATCTCGACCGAACGAGAAGTGACCAGAAAACCCCTAAAAAGAGAAAATTACAAAGGGCCCCTAAACTCTAAAAGAGTTTAAAATAGGGCCATGAAAAATATAAAATCACATAATTAAACACATTAAAAGGTTGAAAAGTAACGTACCTAATACGTCGGGCGAGCGGGGTGTCACACCACGCAAAGTCCCCGGCCGGGGACTTCTTCTCTTTAAAATCTCCCTGCCCGGAGAGATATTTCCTGGCACAAAAGTGCAGCAACACCGTAGCTTTCTCCCCTGCTCGAAGGCAACCCACAACAGCAGCAAACAACAAGGTACAAGGCAAAAAATAGCAGGTAACAAATGTGGCAAGAACAACACTCCAAGCTCATGCAAATCATCAACAAGAAAAAGGAAACATAGCTGCCATGAGAGGGAAGGAAAAGCTTGAAACCTTCATGCACATAAATGGTGATTTCACATATACTCCACATACAACAAATTCGAGAATATATGCACATAATACCAGCTATAAGGAACAAATTTCACGCCTCAAATCGAAGAAAAACGAGCTCAAAGCATGGATTCAAGAAAATGGAGAAAAACCTAAGTATTCATGTAGCAGCCTCAAACATGCTCAAAGGATCATGAAACTCAATAAATCTGGACTTAAAATAAAGAGGAGAAGATGGAGAATCAAATCACGAACTTACCTTTCGAATTTGAGACGAATCGGATGAGAAACGAGCTTGGAATTGCAAGAATGAATAGGGCAGAAAATGCCTTCTCCTTCTCTCTCGGTTCAGCTGCTCTTTTCCTTCTCCTGGCTGGTATTTTTGAAATGAGAGCTTTAGAGAGTGATTAAGGGCTTAACTAGGATTAAGTTGGCTCAAGAATCAAGGGATTTGGTTAAAAAATGAGTTAATTATGGCCAAAATATTCCAAGGTGGCGAATCTGCGCGAGCTGCTCGGTTCGGATAAATTTCGGAGGCTGAAACGGGCATAGAAAAATGTGAGGCAAGGTTTCTTAGCTTGGAAATCTCGTTACTAGTCCAACTCCACTTCCGAAATTCAAATCCGAATTCCCGATCTCAAGATATAAATTCCGGAACACAAGGCGCGCTAAAACTAGTTAGGCCCTCGAGTCCACAAAACAAACAAAAATGGTGCCTTACCATATCAAACAAGTCCGAAAGTGAAAAACGAGCACATAAACGAATTCATAACTCACAAATCTCCAACATATCAGAAAAGCACGAAATTGCGATCTCAGATCAAACACGAACGCGACTCATTTCAACAAATAAGCATATTATTCAAAAAATTAAAATTAATTTTCAAGAAATAAGAAAGAAAATTAAATTAAATTAAAATTAAACGAATTAAATAAATAAAATTTTGTTTAAAAGGAAAATTTCCATTTAGGTCCAAAACTTTCAAAAAGTTGCAATTAAGTCCAAATCCAAGTTTTCAATTAAGTCCACTAATTTTAAAGTCATACAATTACATACTTGAATCACGTATATCACATAAATTCACGAAATTAGCATACTCGGGAATTAAATTCAAAATAGAAAAATTAAATACAAAAGTTAAGATGTGAAAATTAAATAATTAAAGCATATAAATCACTTAAACAATCAATTCAACGAATAAATTAAATCAAAAAAAAGATTAAACATCTGAAAAACCTCTCGTGACGTCATACCTGGCTCGTCAGAGAGACGGGGTGTCACTATCCTCCCCCCTTAAGAGAACCTGGTCCGCAGGTTCGCTTGCTCGAGTTTCAAGCTCAAGCAACTTTCCGTATTCACCCAAGTTCGAGGTTCATGACGTCCCGACGAGGGTTAGCCCGGTAAGGTCTTCATGCACAAGGGGTTTGATCGCTTCTTGAAATCTTGATGGAGCAATTCCTCACCACTTGATCCGTGCTAGGAGCAACTAAAATGTTTCGCATGACAGGAGGGTCCAAGTTTGATTCATCACCCATTGTTTTATTCATTTCAACTACTCAAAAGCTCGGCATTACACGAATGGCGTGGTTACCGAACCTCCACCACTCGCACTTTCTAATTCAAGAAGTCCCTTTGCTGGAGTTCTATATCACCACTTCTTGCTCTGTAGCACCCGAGCGTGAGGTACCACATCCCCCGCACCGAGACCCGACCCGTATATTAAATGGAAGTCCATACACGTGCCAAATCCACGGCGAACGGGGACCTAACACACACGCTATGCTAGGTTGGACTAACCCTTAAACCATTCAATCTCAAGACAATGTCAATTCAGAGTTAAAGTAAAACGCGGAAGCAAGAATGACACATAATATATATGATGAGCCACCAAGCTAGAAAATAGATATACAAAAGTATTCAAGTGTTCAAGGCAACACGGCCTACAATATCATAACGCTCCATATCAAAATCATATACAGAATGGCAATAAGAGTATGAGACCGAGATGAAGTGCTAAACAACAATGCAAAAACCTAGACGCCTTGTATTCCCGCCTAGCACTCCTATGCCTGCACAAAACAACTGAAAACAAACCGGGTTTAGTCTAAAAGAGACTGGTGGGTACAAAAGCGGGGCATAAGTATAAATATCGCGGAATTGAAACATATACATGCAAGCCCTAATCCCATAGAAGTTTGATAAGAAATTTCCTAAGCGGCAAAACAAATAAAACATCAATGGGATTACGACTACCATTTTCATTCATAATTAACATAAGGTTTAAGGCCCAGCGAGTGGGCGTGCATCATCTCCAACCTTCTCCTCGTGTACTCATATTCATAAATTCATAAGTTTTCATACATAACATATGTGCACATACATAATGATCATAATCATTCATATACACCTTCTTCCTCCGGTGGTGGGCGAGTTTGCAAGACTCGACCACCTCATACATAATGGCTAGTGAGGTACATGAATCCTCAAGAGCCCGACTAGCGTTTTCTCGTCAAAACTCCTGACGAGATCCGTTTCGACGTAAAATGGTTGGAACTAGTGCAAGGGTTCACCGTCGGCCCTTGCCTCCCCGGCTCCCCACAATACACTAAGCTCCGGGGCCCGTGATCATATCATACATGCAATCTCGCCAAAACATAAGGTAGGTTAGCATAACGGAAAGGTGGTACGTTTGAAATCATTTACTCGAGAAAAGACTCAATATATATGTATAATCATATTGTTTTGGCTTAAAACTTGTCACATAGGGAAATATATCGGTCAATTCATATCTAATAGAAGAAAAACCCACCTTTTAAACAAAAGATCGACACAAGCGTCTCAAGGCTCGCCTACGTCTCCGACCGAACCCAAATCTGTACAAAAGAAAGGTATGAGACTCAATAACCACATATGACGCTCGACAATGAAGTGAATATGATATAAATGCATAAAAGATCATGTTATATCATAAAATGTTCATGTGCACGATTAAGAAATTTAAAACATATAATCAAATCATTCGTTCATATAATTCATTCAATTTCATAATTTCATAAATTCATATTTCAAATAAATTTCATAAATTCATAACATTCATAATATTCATAATGCATATCAATTAATCCATGAATTCATTTAATAATCATAACACATAATATTCATATTTTCAATTAGGAATAAAAGAAATAAAACGTTCAAACAATAGTCCGTAATTTAAATACGCAAAATAGAAATCAATTAATTCTAAAATTGAATTAAATCAAATAATATTTAAAATATATAATAAATATAAATATATACTAATTATATATTTATACATATTTATACATATAATTATATATCATACGTATATACATATAAATAACACATGCATGTATAACTTAATCTAATATATATATATTACATATATGCATGTAAATTACATAAATATATACATGCATAATCACACACACTCATGCACTTAACACTCACGCGCACGCTCCGGTATATATATATATATATATATACTCAAACGCACACAAAAGAAATAACAGCAACAACAGCTACACAACACCCACACCTCTGCACAGAAGAGCTGCAACAGAAAAGAAAAGGATAAAGAATGAAGAAGAACAGACGCAGCAACAACAGATTTTCGGTAGAAAACAGGGGTCGCGGCCGCGACCCCTTTCCTTCGCGAAATGGTAGCGACCGCTACCTGGATTATTTCGAAATTTTGAGCAATTAACAGAATACGTGAACAGCCTACTGTTCAGTCGCGGGCGAGACTGAAATTAAGGGAAATAAGGTCGCGGGCGCGACCTGCGTGAAACTGGCCTGACGCAGAACTGGAGAGGAAAAAACAGAGCATAAAACAACCTATCCAATCCCACAAGATCAGTTAAGGCTAGGCATCAAATAAGCGTCAGAAATACTTCAAAACAACATTCAAATCATCTCCAAGAAGGCTCGTACGTGAGGTGAAGGCAAAGATGGTCAATTCAAGCTATAACTTCAAGGGTTCAATAATGGTAGCTCATGAATGCTTCAACTACCAGCTAGTACAACACCAGAAATGTAGAGAGGAGATCAAAACAATCATTCTCATGCTTGGAATCAATCAAAAAGCTCATGAATTGGAAGAGATCAAACAAATGCCCAAAACCTAAATATATTTTCAATCTGTCAAAAAACTCATGAAACCTTGCTCAAATTTAGGGATGAATGAATGAAAATGACCCATATTGAATGTACATAACATATCCAAGCTTACCTTGTGGATTAATGGAGGTTTGGAAGAGATTTGAGCTTGAATCTCCAAGGATAGGCTTGAGCTACGGGATTTCTGGAAAACAGAGGATGTTTGGCCAATTTGCTCTAAGTGAGAAAGGTTATCTCGGTTAAGGGGATTAAAGGCTGAATAAAGGGTTGAGTTAGGGTTCCAAAAACTTAAACCATGGTTAATTTGGTCAACATATGAATAAGTTATGATTTATTTGGTAAAAGGTGGCAGATTGAGTTCCCGTTGCATGTTTCGGTTAAATTTCGGAGGTTCGAATGATTCTGGAAAAATATGTGTCTAAGTTTACTAAACTCGAATTTTCGTTGTGAGTTCAGCGAAGTTGACGAAACTCGAATCCGAGTTTCCTAGCTCAAGATATTAAATTCGGAACCAAGGGTACGCTAAGTGCTCTTTAGCCCCCGTTTTGGTTCCTCGATTCAAATTAAATTCGTAAGCATATCAAATAAATCCGAAAACTTAAACCGAGCATATAGGCATGTTCATAACACATATACTTACGACATATTACAATTGCACGACGTTTCGATAACATTTCATATTAGAACGATGCACAAAATGAACAACATGCACAATTTCATACAATGCATGCAAATTTTACAAATACCATGCATAAAATTTAAATAAAAAGAATGAATTCAAATATTAAATAAATTAAATTAAAGTTAACGTAATTAATTAATTAAAGCATGATTAATTAGCATAATACGTAATTAGCATAATCATTAAATTAATAATAAAATAAATAACATATATATATATATATATATATATATATATATATATATATATATATATATATATACTAATATTACGAAATACATTAAAATAATAATAATGAATTAAAATAAAATATAATAAAATTAAAATAATAACAATTTATAATAAAATTAAATATAAAACACGTAAAAATAATTAATTCGCGCAAATTGGTAAACACATACGTTGCACCTTTACGTCTGAAAAGTCAGGGCGTTACAATCTCTCCCCCTTAAAAGAATCCGTCCTCGGATTCACTGCTCGCTCGGAAACAACTCGGGGTGAAACTTTTGCATCTTTTCCTCCGTCTCCCACGTAGCCTCTTCGGTTTTATCGCTTCTCCAAAGAACCTTGACTAGTGGAATACGCCGATTTCGAAGTTCCTGAAATTTCCGATCCAATATCCTAATCGGCTTTTGAACGAAGGTGAGATCTGGTTCTAACTCTACTTCTTCACCCGATAAAACCTCGGACTCCTCTCGGTAATATTTCCGAAGCTGTGAAACATGGAACACGTTATGAATTCCAGTCAAACTTGGAGGCAAGTCCAATCGATAGGCCGTATTCCCAATCTTCTCTAGTATCTCATACGGTCCCATATACCGAGGGTTTAATTTTCCTCCTCGACCAATCCTTGAGAATCCTTTTCTTGGGGATGCCTTTAAGAAAACCCTATCTCCAACCTCAAATTCAAGATTCTTTCTCCGAAGATCTGCATAACTCTTTTGTCGATCCTGAGCGGCCTTTATCCGTTGTCTAATTATCTGGACCTTGTCAATAGCCTCTTGTACAGCCTTAGAGGGTTTTTCCTTTCTTTCCCTTCATTTAACACCTTCTTGCTTGGTCCAATTCCATTCCTCCAAATCAAAGAACAACGGAGATCGACATTTGCGTCCGTAAAGAGCTTCATAAGGGGCCATTTCAATCGAGGCTTGATAGCTATTATTATACGCAAACTCGATTAACGGCAACTGATCGTTCCACGAGCTCTGAAAATCCAATGCACATGCTCTCAACATGTCCTCCAGATACTTAATCAACCTTTCTGATTGTCCGTCGGTTTGAGGATGGAAAGCTGTGCTGAATTGAACCCTTGTTCCCAACCACTTCTGTAATTCTTGCCATAACCGTGAAGTAAACCTTGGATCCCGATCCGAGACAATGCTAACAGGTACCCCATGAAGCCTAACAATCTCATCATTATATCTCTTAGCCAATTTACTCACTTTATCGGACATCCTGATAGCAAGGAAATGAGCTGATTTTGTCAATCTGTCCACAATCACCCAAATTCCATCAAAACCGCCTCTCAGTTTCGGTAATCCCGAAACAAAATCCATGGCTATTTGTTCCCACTTCCACTCCGGGATAGGCAATGGTTGAAGTAGCCCTGATGGCTTTTGATGTTCTGCTTTCACCACCTGACAGGTCATACAGTGTTTCACGAAGTTGATAACATCCCGTTTCAAACCATTCCACCAATAGAATTGTTTTAAATCCTTATACATTTTGTTCCCTCCGGGATGTATCGAATACCCTGACCGATGGGCTTCTTCAAGAATGATCCGCTTTAACTCTTCCGGAACAACAATTCTATTCTTGAATCTTAGAAGTCCCGTATCATCAAACCCAAACGGACACTCTGAATCAGCTCGAGCTTTCTCAGCTAATTTCTGAACTTCGGCATCAATTCTCTGAGCATCAAATAATTTCTATCTAAGATCTGGTTGAACCGTGATATTCCGAATACTAGCTCTCAGTCTGAATAACTCATTCTCATCTCCAATTTCCACTTTCACATTAGACACGCTAACTTTCCGACTAAGCGCATCCACGACCAAATTGGCTTTGCCGGGATGGTATCGGATTGTACACTCATAATCCGCCAAAAGTTCCATCCAACGCCGTTGTCTCTTATTCAATTCCTTTTGTGAAAATAAGTATTGGAGACTCTTATGATCGGAAAAGACCTCGAACGAAATTCCATAAAGATAGTGTCTCCACTTACCCAAAGCAAAGATCACTGCCGCTAACTCCAAATCGTGAGTGGGGTAGTTCTGCTCATGATCTTTCAATTTCCTCGAGGCATAGGCGATTACCCTTCCATTCTGCATCAACACACATCCCAGACCTTCCTTTGAGGCGTCCGTATAAACTGTATACCCTTCTGTACCTTCGGGAAGTGCTAATACAGGGGCAGTAGTCAGCTTTTCCTTTAAAAGTTGGAAGCTAGCCTCACATGCCTCGTCCCAATCAAACTTAACCGCCTTCTTAGTCAGTCGGGTTAAAGGAGCCGCAATTCTTGAGAAATCCTGTACGAATCTTCGATAGTAGCCTGCCAAACCCAAGAAACTCCTTACTTTTGAAGCATTTTTCGGGCTTTGCCATTGAATAACCGTCTCAATTTTAGAAGGATCTACTTCCAAACCTTTCCTTGAGATAATATGGCCCAGAAATGCAACCCGATCAATCCAGAATTCACATTTGCTAAACTTAGCATATAACCGGTGTTTTCTTAAGGTGTCCAACACAATTCTAAGATGCCTGGCATGATCCTCCGGAGTCCTCGAATAAACCAAAATGTCATCGATGAATATTACCACAAACTTATCCAAATAAGGCCAAAAAATTCGATGCATCATATCCATAAAAGCAGCCGGAGCATTAGTCAATCCAAAAGGCATCACTACGAACTCGTAGTGTCCATACCGGGTATTAAATCCAGTCTTTGGAATGTCCTCTTCCCGGATTTTCAATTGGTAATCTCCTTGTCTCAAATCCAATTTTGAGTAAACCCCTGAACCTTGTAACATGTCGAATAAATCCTCAATATGGGGCAAAGGATACTTATTCTTTACAGTCATCCGATTCAGCTCCCGGTAATCTACACACATTCTTAAGGTCCCATCCTTTTTCTTAACAAAGAGAACCGGAGCAACCCAAGGTGACGAACTTGGCCGAATATATCCAACTTTAAGTAATTCCTCAAACTGCATCTTTAACTCTTTCAATTCGGCCGGTGCCATCCGATACGGGGTCTTAGAGTACGGTTTGGATCCTGGATATAAGTAGATGACGAATTCAATCTCACGGTCTGGTGGTAAAGAACTCAAATTCTCCGGAAACACATCAATAAAATCCTTAACAACCGCGGTATCCTCCCACTTGACTTGATCTTTCGGCCTATTAAGAAGATAAGCAATAAATCCCATTGCTCCTTCTCTCATCAGCTTATGAGCTTCCATGTAGGACATGAGAGATACCGTTCTTGAACCACTACCAATCACCAATTCATTCCCCAAAATCACTTTCTTCGCAAAACAATCAACATTGGCCCGATGCCTGGACAACCAATCCATACCCAAAATAACTCCGTACCTCTTCATAGGCATAACGATTAAATCAGTCGGATACTCTTTCCCCTCAATAAAAACTGAACACTCCCGAACCAACCGATCTGTCTGAAGACTCCCACCAAGTGGTGAACTCACCAGATAATAAGAAGATAAACATATAACAGGCAAGCACAGATTGGCAACTAGATCGCAAGAAATAAAGAAATGCGTGGCACCCGGATCAAAGAGTGGATGAATGTTCATGTTATGTATGGATAGTGTACCTTCCACCATGGCTATAGGATCAATCTCTGCATCTTGCTCCTCACCGTCGAGGGCATAAGCGCGAGCTGGGATCATTGGCCTTGAAACTCGTTTCTGAAATCCGGGGTCCTTGTCAGGACAAGTATCCGCCATGTGGTCACCTTTCCCGCATATGAGACACAAGTTTAACCTCCTTCGACAATTGTAGAAATTGTGAGTTGGTCCTCCACAATGGGTACAAGGAGATTGAGCCAATCTAGCCTCACTTACACCTTGTCGATCCCTCGTTGGTGCAGGCAAAGCTTTTAGAACCGGTGGAGTTGGTCCTCCCATTCTTGGCTTCTTAAACGGACCTTTAGGAGGGGGAGTGGCTTGAATCATCGGTCTCTTCCCCGAGTTCGATCCGGAACCTCTTCCCATAGGAGCTCTAAAAACCGGATCCTTCTTCTTGAACTCTTCCTCTTGAACCAAAGCTCGTTGCACAGTGTCAGCAAATGACTCGAAGTTGTGGCCCGCCTGGCCATGTCTCAAATCTTGCCTTAATCCCGCAATGAATTTCCTCGACTTTCGCTTCTCATCCCGGGTGACATGAGGGGCATATTTCCCAAGCCTGTTAAACACGGCGAGATATTAAGTCACCGTACGCGCACCTTGCTTCAAATCCATGAACTCCTGCTCCTTTCTCTCTCTTACTACCTCCGGTACAAAGCATTCCCGGAATTCTCTCTTGAAAACCTCCCAAGTAACTTCCTCTTCATCTACCTCGAGTTTCTCCCTTGTTCGTTCCCACCATTCATATGCATCTCCATCGAGTTGAAATATAGTAAATTGAGCCTTCTCTTGCGTGGTGAACTGTCGAACTCCGAAAATCCTCTCCAATCGAATCAGCCAACCCTCCGAGATTGCATCATCAATAGAACCGGAAAACCGAGGGGGGTTGTAACTCAGAAACACCCCATGAGGATCTCTATTATTATGGTTTGGTGGAGGGGCTTGTTGTTCTGCCGGTTGTGGTGGGGGAGCTTGAGCCCTCCGATGCTCAACATAATTAAAAACTGCTTCCATGAAGTTCCCCATATCCATTTGAGGCGCTTGAGGTTGTGGTTGGGACGTAGGGGATCGGTCATGATGATGACGACGCCCTGGAGATCTCTCACGATGTCTACGTGGAGGCATCCTGTCCAAGAAACACTGAAATGCATGCTATTTTTAGTCCATGCATGCAAGTGCAATTAATTCGATCAAAATTCGAATTTTAAAGCACACAAGCACGTAAACAATACATATGCAACACATTAACAAGTTGTCCCTAAAGCCGAACGACCTAACTAACTCAACACGACGCCAGAGCCCGGGTTTTGCAACCATAGGCTCTGATACCACATAAGGATGTAGCACCCGAGCGTGAGGTACCACATCCCCCGCACCGAGACCCGACCCGTATATTAAATGGAAGTCCATACACGTGCCAAATCCACGGCGAACGGGGACCTAACACACACGCTATGCTAGGCGGGACTAACCCTTAAACCATTCAATCTCAAGACAATGTCAATTCAGAGTTAAAGTAAAACGCGTAAGCAAGAACGACACATAATATATACGATGAGCCACCAAGCTCCAAAATAGATATTCAAAAGTATTCAAGTGTTCAAGGCCACACGGCCTACAATATCATAACGCTCCATATCAAAATCATATACAGAATGGCAATAAGAGTATGAGACCGAGATGAAGTGCTAAACAACAATGCAAAAACCTAGACGCCTTGTATTCCCGCCTAGCACTCCTATGCCTGCACAAAACAACTGAAAACAAACTGGGTTCAGTCTAAAAGAGACTGGTGGGTACAAAAGCAGGGCATAAGTATAAATATCGCGGAATTGAAACATATACATGCAAGCCCTAATCCCATAGAAGTTTGATAAGAAATTTCCTAAGCGGAAAAACAAATAAAACATCAATGGGATTACGACTACCATTTTCATTCATAATTAACATAAGGTTTAAGGCCCGGCGAGTGGGCGTGCATCATCTCCAACCTTCTCCTCGTGTAGTCATATTCATAAATTCATAAGTTTTCATACATAACATATGTGCACATACATAATGATCATAATCATTCATATACACCTTCTTCCTCCGGTGGTGGGCGAGTTTGAAAGACTCGACCACCTCATACATAATGGCTAGTGAGGTACATGAATCCTCAAGAGCCCGACTAGCGTTTTCTCGTCAAAACTCCTGACGAGATCCGTTTCGACGTAAAATGGTTGGAACTAGTGCAAGGGTTCACCGTCGGCCCTTGCCTCCCCGGCTCCCCACAATACACTAAGCTCCGGGGCCCGTGATCATATCATACATGCAATCTCGCCAAAACATAAGGTAGGTTAGCATAACGGAAAGGTTGTACGTTTGAAATCATTTACTCGAGAAAAGACTCAATATATATGTATAATCATATTGTTTTGGCTTAAAACTTGTCACATAGGGAAATATATCGGTCAATTCATATCTAATAGAAGAAAAACCCACCTTTTAAACAAAAGATCGACACAAGCGTCTCAAGGCTCGCCTACGTCTCCGACCGAACCCAAATCTGTACAAAAGAAAGGTATGAGACTCAATAACCACATATGACGCTCGGCAATGAAGTGAATATGATATAAATGCATAAAAGATCATGTTATATCATAAAATGTTCATGTGCACGATTAAGAAATTTAAAACATATAATCAAACCATTCGTTCATATAATTCATTCAATTTCATAATTTCATAAATTCATATTTCAAATAAATTTCATAAATTCATAACATTCATAATATTCATAATGCATATCAATTAATCCATGAATTCATTTAATAATCATAACACATAATATTCATATTTTCAATTAGGAATAAAAGAAATAAAACGTTCAAACAATAGTCCGTAATTTAAATACGCAAAATAGAAATCAATTAATTCTAAAATTGAATTAAATCAAATAATATTTAAAATATATAATAAGTATAAATATATACTAATTATATATTTATACATATATATACATATAATTATATATCATATGTATATACATATAAATAACACATGCATGCATAACTTAATCTAATATATATATATTACATATATGCATGTAAATTACATAAATATATACATGCATAAACACACACTCACGCACTCAACACTCACGCACACACTCCTGTATATATATATATATATATATATATATATATATACTCACACACACACACAAGAAATAACAGCAACAGCAGCTACACAACACCCACACCTCTGCACAGAAGAGCTGCAACAGAAAAGAAAAGGATAAAGAATGAAGAAGAACAGACGCAGCAACAGCAGATTTTCGGCAGAAAACAGGGGTCGCGGCCGCGACCCCTTTCCTTCGCGAAATGGTAGCGACCGCTACCTGGATTATTTCAGAATTTTGAGCAATTAACAGAATACGTGAACAGCCTACTGTTCAGTCGCGGGCGCGATTGAAATTAAGGGAAATAAGGTCGTGGGCGTGACCTGCGTGAAACTGGCCTGACGCAGAACTGGAGAGGAAAAAACAGAGCACAAAACAACCTATCCAATCCCACAAGATCAGTTAAGGCTAGGCATCAAATAAGCGTCAGAAATACTTCAAAACAACATTCAAATCATCTCCAAGAAGGCTCGTACGTGAGGTGAAGGCAAAGATGGTCAATTCAAGCTATAACTTCAAGGGTTCAATAATGGTAGCTCATGAATGCTTCAACTACCAGCTAGTACAACACCAGAAATGTAGAGAGGAGATCAAAACAATCATTCTCATGCTTGGAATCAATCAAAAAGCTCATGAATTGGAACAGATCAAACAAATGCCCAAAACCTAAATATATTTTCAATCTGTCAAAAAACTCATGAAACCTTGCTCAAATTTAGGGATGAATGAATGAAAATGACTCATATTGAATGTACATAACATATCCAAGCTTGCCTTGTGGATTAATGGAGGTTTGGAAGAGATTTGAGCTTGAATCTCCAAGGATAGGCTTCAGCTACGGGATTTCTGGAAAACAGAGGATGTTTGGCCAATTTTCTCTAAATGAGAAAGGTTATCTCGGTTAAGGGGATTAAAGGATGAATAAAGGGTTGAGTTAGGGTTCCAAAAACTTAAACCATGGTTAATTTGGTCAACAAATGAATAAGTTATGATTTATTTGGTAAAAGGTGGCAGATTGAGTTCCCCTTGCATGTTTTGGTTAAATTTCGGAGGTCGAATGGTTCTGAAAAAATATGTGGCTAAGTTTACTAAACTCGAATTTTCGTTGTGAGTTCAGCGAAGTTGACGAAACTCGAATCCGAGTTTCCTAGCTCAAGATATTAAATTCGGAACCAAGGGTACGCTCAGTGCTCTTTAGCCCCCGTTTTGGTTCCTCGATTCAAATTAAATTAGTAAGCATATCAAATAAATCCGAAAACTTAAACCGAGCATATAGGCATGTTCATAACACATATATTTATGACATATTACAATTGCACGACGTTTCGATAACATTTCATATTAGAACGATGCACAAAATGAACAACATGCACAATTTCATACAATGCATGCACATTTTACAAATACCATGCATAAAATTTAAATAAAAAGAATGAATTTTAATATTAAATAAATTAAATTAAAGTTAACGTAATTAATTAATTAAAGCATGATTAATTAGCATAATACGTAACTAGCATAATCATTAAATTAATAATAAAATAAATAACATATATATATATATACATATATATACTAATATTACGGAATACATTAAAATAATAATAATGAATTAAAATAAAATATAATAAAATTAAAATAATAACAATTTATAATAAAATTAAATATAAAACACGTAAAAACAATTAATTCGCGCAAATTGGTAAACACATACGTCGTACCTTTACGTCTGAAAAGTCGGGGCGTTACATGCTCGCTCAGGAAGATCGTTGTAACAACGACCCTCGTCTTACCGTAAACCACATACCCAAGCAAAACACACAACAAACATACACACACACAAGTAAAGTACACGATAATCATATAGCGATTAAAGATGCATAATGCACGTGCCATGAGTGATTATGTACCGTTCACCATTGCTCGGAGTCCTTCACATCGTCAAGGTCACCTGAGGAGTTGATGTTACCGTTGTAGAGCTTATGACTCGAATTCCTTGTCCTCAGGTTTCTTGAACAAATCCGTAGGACAATGGTTTCATTCTTTCTTCCAACTTCCTCCTTAATCGACAATACTTAACCCCGAGCAATCCCCTTTTTTCGTCTAACTACCCTAATTACCATGAGGGATTATTTCAATTCTTTTTCCTCCAAAGTCTTCCATATCCCATTTAATCTTAAAACACACTAAACTCGGTTGACAATATTTGTATTACAATCTCCAGTTGTCTTGAAGGTTCTCAATCCACTCCTTCTAAGTCATTCCTAAACCTTGTTTAGTTTAATCCCAGATTCTCAGTATCTCTCCCTTGTATTTTGCGATCCGATAAAGAGACGTGCTTCGGCATTGTTAAGTAGTATGCCTTAGCGGAGACATCTTCAAAATCTCTATCATTCTTCAATCCCCTATAGCTCTTTCATTTCCCTTTGGCCTCTTCAAGAACTATCCATCCCGAGTTCCCATACTCTAACTCATTCCTCTTTTCTTTCAATATTCTTGAATAATGAGTCAACATCTTGCTCCCTCAAGAATTAAAACTCTTAACTTCCTAGCTCGTCCTCCTCCTTAACTCCCATTCCCTTCATTGCCTACAATATCCATGATAATTTCCTCGTTGAGGGGAAATGCTCTTATCGATAAGACCCTTGGAGTTGTTAATAAGAGAACCTTCAATCTCTCCTTAATTATTTCATTCAGGCTTCCCAAATAAAGCTTTCTCTCGTCGGACAATTATATACATAAGGAAGGAAAATCTATTGATCTCTTTCTAATACGCCACCATTTACTCGTCCTTAATGTTTACGTTGAATGGCGAATTAATCATTTCTCTTCCTAGGCATGGAGCTCAAAGATTTAATCGCAGTTTTGCTGTTAGGAACAGTGCCCTAGAAAGCCGATTGTATATCCGCTTTGTGCTTTTCCTTATTGTAATCACAGACAATCTTTGAATGAAATAACGAATTGAGGCAACACTTCTTTAAATGCTCTTGTTTGGTATGCGTTTACTTTATCTGTGCATGTATGAGAACTCCCCTAATCCTGATGACTTTAGGACTCTACCATTTAGGTGAAATGGTTCATGAAACGGGCCCTATATCACATAAGTCATGATTAGTAAAATACTCCAAGCCGATAAGTCCTACCGACAGTGGGAGTGTCAACCTAACTCCTTTAAGGCTTGCTTGTGGGATCACGCCCTTAAGAATGACCACCTGGTTTCATGGAGGTGCAAAGTGTACAGTTGATACGTGTGTGATACATGAGGGTGCTTACTTTAATAAGTAAGTTCACTGAGGTGCCCCGTGTGAGAACATTCCTAAATGGGAAAGGAAGTTTCTATTTCAGGAAATAGAAACTTCCAGATTAGGAAATATCTCACGAGTCATTGATGTGATTAATTGATCCTTAGACTTGAGGTTCCATGTCACTTTATGAGTTAACTCTGTAGTCTTAGGTATAAGCTTTAAAGGGTGTCGCCTTAGACATTTGATTCAAGGCTTATGCTAGGGCTGCACAAGTGATATATGAAAGTGAATGAGAATCAAGAAAGGACCTACACTTGCATTTGCAAGGTGATCTCTTATTGCGTAAGTCATTCATATGCCATATGGAGTCCTTGGCCAAGTCAGTAGATCAAGACATCAAGAAAAGGGTTTCTTGGATTGAGATCAAATGGATAAGAAATGCACTTAGCTTTAAGACCGAATTATTAGGGTTCTGATTATTCCCTTGCCCTAGATCTTGGTTGAGAGATAGTAAGTAGGAGGATTGTATCTCACATTAATCAATGACTTAAAGGTTCTGTCGAATCCGAACATTCCAATTCAGCTAGGGGTTAAACACCTGTTACTAGACTATGGTCGTTTAATATGTGGACTGATTAATTAATTAGTGAATTAATTAATTAGGGTCATTGGTAATTGAATTGAGAACCTAGAGGGTCACACACAACAACTTGGTTACATGAGTTAAGTTTTGAAAATGATTAAACGAGTTAATCGGGGCCAAGAGGGTTCCACACGTGTGAACCACAATGTGGCTCACGTGAGTAACACGTGTCCTTGTGACACGTGTCTCACACGTGTGTAAATATATGTGTATATTTATTTATGTGTTAAATAATTAATGTGATTAATTATTTAATAGACTTTGGTTTAATTTTGAATTAAAAAGAACGTCTTATTTTGGAGAAAAATGGTTAATTAATTATGAATTAATTAATTAGATAAAATAAGCTATTTATTTTAAATAAATAAAGTATAAAATTATCCAAAATTAGTTTGGATATTTTAGCTCTCTTGAAAGTTGATTTGAATTTGAATTCAAAGTCAAAGTCAAAATTACTTGATGATCAAGTAATAGAAGAGAGAGACCAAAACCGTAGCCCATAAGGACAAGGATTTTCGGTCCTCCCCTTCATATAAATAGGGGAGCTCGAGCTCCTCTTGGAGCTAATTGGCAATTCTTTTGATTCATGTGTTGAACACCATCATTTCTCCAAGATAAACGAAACCCTAGGTTAAGCCTAAACACTAACTAGAGAACTAGCATCCTTACTAGTGAGATTGTAGTCAAGTTGGTGGACTATCTCTAGAGAGCTTCAAGTTAGAAGTTTGAAGATTCGAGCTTTACCAAGGAGAGGGGATCAAGCCGCGAGAAGAGCGTTCTTGGGTGGCTTGAAACCCTTCAAGAAAGTTAATTAAGAAAGTAAGTTTCTAATCCCTACGAATTTGGTTACACGATTGCGAGTCCAAGATCCTTTTGTTGGAAATTTTTTTTAAATTCCGCTGCTTTCTGATTCGTATTTTCCAACAAGTGGTATCAGAGCCACCTCGTTGATCGTGTTTCTGATTCGTATCAATTATTCTGAATTTGGTAGAAATTCTTAGGCTTGATGTGATTGAGTATTTGTAATTGTTTTAGAAAGCCTGAATTACGAAACTGTAATTTTTCCTGAAAGTTTCTCAAAATTGGTTTTTGCAAACTTGTAGTTTGAAAAACTATTTTAGATTTGAAACTGTACAAACTGTTTTTGGATTTCTTGGATTGGTTTTGCTTTTGAACGAAAACACGAAAGGAAAAGCCTGGATTACGAACACGCGAAACCCCGCGCGGGGGCTTCGCGCACAACGCCCGCCTATCCTAGGCGCGCGCAGGCATCACCGCCATCGCCCTCCCGCAAGCTTGCGGGAGGCCTTCTGGGCTGTTGGGAATGGCCGCCCGCCGTCTCGCCTAGGCTGGGCGAGAATCCCGCAAAGCGTGCGGGATAGCTCTCCCAGGCCGCCAGCTGTCGCCCGCCATTCTTGCCGAGAAGGGCCGCGCACAGGAACGCGCGGCGTACACGACTTCGACGAGCAGCCCTTCTCGTGCAAGGGCCCCATTTTTTTCGTAATCCGTGTTTTCGTATTTCGTGCAATCTAGTCCCAATTTTTTAATTTTAATTTTAAAATATTATTTTTGATTATTTATTTTAATTTTTGAATAAAACTTAAAATTGGGATTGTTTCTATTTTGGGAAAATACATCTTTCATAAAATTATTAATTTTCAGAAATTAATTGGAATTTTATTTGTTTTGCTAATTTGGAATTTATTGAAAACTTTTATAAATAAGACTCGCATCAAGTCGTGTTTTAAGCCATTAGGACTTGAAACGGGAATTTTAGTTTATTGGTTAAATTTAAATTCTTGCAAAATCATGTTAGGTGATATAGGTTTAGACTTATGTATGATTTTAATTTATGCACATGGATGGTTTAAATTGGGGTTGGAGCCCTATAGTTGCGTTTTTCAATTGAGTTTGGAGCGGTGCGTACTGTTATGTGATTTATTATGTGGCTTTCCATATTACTGTTTTTGAGGCCGGGGTATGCCCCGTGTAATTGTCTAAGGCCAATATGAAGATTGAGCCTTATTACTTTATGTCTTTTTCTTTTTATTGTAATTTGAGAGTATAGATAGGTGGTGAGGTTTTATTTTCATTTTGGAGAAAATACACCTATGGAGTAAGATGGACCACATTCAAGTAACAAGGAGGCCATAAATGAAGACCCCTCAAAATGTTAGGGAGGGGAATCTCAATTGCAAAAATGTAATAGAGATAGGGCTCGTATTTTGTGACCGCTTTCCCTTATGTGATTTAAACTGTTTATGTGGCATGTATGTTAGAACTTGTGATTGTGGAGTGGCTCCCACATATCACACATAAGATAGGTAGAACCCATGATCATTACATGTTAGTATCATGCTTTGACATGTTATCTGTTTATGTGCTTGTTTGAAATACATTTAAGTGTACTTGCGTTAATCAAGACTAATAAAATTGGATAACATATATGTTGGTGAGGTCGAACCGGACAACTCTCCGGTTGATTCGAAAATTCCCATTAAATATTAAGCTAATTTCGAACAAATAGGTATTTAATTCGAGATCCAAATTTTGAATTAAATTCCTAGCATTCCATCAATAGGTTTTAAGTTTAGTAAGTGAAGCTAGTTATTGTCCGTGAGTCGTGGGCTAGCTAATGGAGCTTATTAGTTCTTAGTTACCTAATTTATCATTTTAAATTATCAATATTTCGTGATCAATTTTAGCAAGGGCGATGTCCGCGAGTCGTGGGTCGTTTGAACTAAGTTTTGATCATGATCTTATGATTGATGGGTCTAGCTTAACACCTAAGTAAATATGGATGTCGCACGAGTCGTGGGTCCATATTGAAAGATAGGTGATGCAAAAACAATTACTAAGAGTTCTAAAGGTGTTAGAATTAGTAAGTTGTACCTACCTAGGGTTTTACTTAGAATGTCCGCGAGCCGTGGGTTTGAGGTAAAATGCCTAGGATCTTAGTACCCATTGGGAAACGTGTTCCTCTTAGATCTTTGGGAATTATAGATCTTTGAAAAATAGTGGGAGCTACATTAGATTAAAGACCTTATCTTTTGTATATCGTTATAATTCAGCATGCTCACTAGTTCTCTGTTTTACCATTTAGGTCGTAGATTATGTGATTCTCTACGTGTTTTGAAATGGTAACCAAAAACCCTCTTGTATCGATCCTCGAGTCAAACAAGTTGACTGGTCCTAACTATTCTGATTGGCTGAGGAATCTAAAAATCATTTTAGATTTTGAGAAGAGAACTTATGTTCTCTTCGAAGGGGAGCCTAGTCCCGAAGGGGAGGCTCCCACTCGGGCAGAGCGGGACGCGATTCAGAAGTGGAAGGATGATAATCTCCAAGCCCGTTGCCTTATGTTGGCTAACATGTCTCCGAACTTCCAAAGGCAACATGAGGCCATGGAATTCGCTTGGGAGATTTACGACCACTTAGAGCAACTTTCCCGCCCTCATGAACGTGTTACAAGGTATAACACTTCAAAGGAATTGTTCCACTTAAGAATAAGGGAAGGTTCAAGTGTCCATGAATATGGACTCAAGTTTCTCGCCCTTATTGAGAAACTTGCTTCCATGGACATGCCACTGAAAGATGAGCTTTCAGTGGACTTGTTGCTAGCCTCGCTCCCACCATCATTTAACCCATTTGTCCTTGACTTCAATATGAATCATGCTGGTGCTACTGTAGATGAGCTGATTAGTCAGCTTGTGACTGGTGAAAGCACGATCAAGAAGGACAATAAGGTTCTGTTGGTGAATGCTCCATCTTCCTCTTCTGGGCCTTCTAAAGGTAAGGGAAGGAAAGCCCAAAAGAAGAAGAAGAAACCCCTTAGGCCCACTGGTGCCGTTTCGAAGGGGAAGGCCCAAAAGAAGAAGCGTGATCAGAAAGAGGATGTTTGCTTCCATTGTGGCAAAGCGGGACATTGGCGGAGAAACTGCCCAGAGTACAAGGGTACTCTAAAGAAAGGTATGTTTCTCGTTGAAATAAATCTTTCTATTAATTCTAGTTCTTGGGTACTTGATACCGGTTGTGGAACTCATATCTGTAATGATGTACAGATGCTAAGTGAAGTCCAACAACTCAAAGAAGGAGAATGTGTCTTGAAGATCGACGATGACTCAAATGTTGAAGCTCGAGCTTTAGGCACAATTAGATTAGATTTAGGTAGTTTTGAGTGAGTCTTAAATAAAGTCGTTTATGTACCGAGCATTATTCGTAATATAATTTCAGTTCCAATTTTAGATTGCGAAGGTTATGAAACTTATATTAAGAATGGTAAATACTATATCAGATGGGACAACTCTTCTGTTCACATCGGTACTCTAAGTAATGGACTTTATCTAACTCCGAATATCAATATTATGAATACACAACGAGAAACAAAACGTAAGAGAGATGACAAAGTTTCAGCTCCCTTATGGCACGCTAGATTAGGACACATTTCCAAGAACAGAATTACCAAGATAAACACTTTAGGATCATTCTCTGGAAATCATCTTAAAGAGTTAACTTCTTGCGAATCCTGTCTCAAAGGAAAAATGTCCAAAGTTCCTTTTAAAGGAACTGTGGAACGTGCCACTATGGTTTTGGATTTGATCCATACTGATGTTTGTGGACCGCTTAGTGTAAGCACTAGAAACAATCATCAGTATTTCACAACCTTTACCGACGACTTTAGTCGATATGGTTATATATACTTAATGAAGTATAAATCTGAAGCTTTTGAGAAATTCTTAGAATTTCAAAAGGAGATTGAGAACCAAACTGGTCACATGATCAAAGCACTTCGATCTGATCGAGGAGGCGAGTATCTTAGTGAAGAATTCCTTAATCATCTCAAAGATAATGGGATTGTCTCTCAGTGGACTCCTCCGGGAACTCCTCAGCTTAATGGAGTTTTTGAGAGAAGGAATCGAACCCTACTTGATATGGTTCGTTCCATGATGAGTTTCACTGACTTACCACCTTCTTTCTGGGGTTATGCCCTAGAAAGTGCAGCAACGATTCTGAATCTAGTTCCCTCTAAGTCAGTCCCTAAAACGCCCTATGAAATGTGGCATGGTAAAATCCCTAGTTATTCTTACTTAAGAATTTGGGGTTGTCCTGCTTACGTGAATAGGACAGTGGGAGA
Source organism: Lantana camara (assembly GCA_037501455.1). Taxonomy (NCBI): domain Eukaryota; kingdom Viridiplantae; phylum Streptophyta; class Magnoliopsida; order Lamiales; family Verbenaceae; genus Lantana; species Lantana camara. The sequence continues at coordinate 79,492,974 of CM074856.1, forward strand.
TAAGTTAGAATTTCGTTCTAACTTATGCTACTTTGTAGGTTATCCTAAGGAATCCATAGGATACTACTTCTATGATCAATCTGAGCAAAAGGTGTTTGTTTCCAGAAATGCCATTTTTTTGGAGGAACCGTTCCTTAAAGAAAAGAAAGGCAAGATCATAGAATTAGAGGAAGTACAAAGTGACCCCACGCCACCCACTGAAGAAACGTCCCCTACTGATCAACCACAACTAATCACGAATTTCGATACACACGAAAATCCTCCTCTAAGACGTTCTGAACACACTCCTAGACAGCCAGAGAGATGGTATAGATTCTTCCATGAAATCTCTCAAAAGGATAATGATCCTTTAACATATGAGGAGGCACTTTCAGATTCCGACTCTGAACAGTAGATAGAAGCCATGAAATCCGAAATGGACTCCATGAACTCCAACCAAGTTTGGACCTTGGTAGATTTGCCTGATGGGGTCAAACCCATAGGTTGCAAATGGATCTTTAGGAGAAAGTTTGGAGTTGATGGATGTATTGTAGCTTACAAAGCAAGACTGGTTGCAAAAGGATTCACTCAAAGACCCGGTGTGGACTTTGATGAAACCTTTTTCGCCAGTTGCAATGTAAAAGTCTATTCGGATCATGCTTGCCATTGTTGCGTATTATGACTACGAGATATGGCAAATGGATGTGAAAACTGCCTTTCTCAATGGTGGCATTGATAAAGACATTTATATGGAGCAACCCATAGGTTTCACATTCAGTGGGAGTGAGCAAAAGGTTTGCAAACTCCAAAGATCAATCTATGGATTGAAACAGGCTTCTAGGAATTGGAACATTCGATTTGATGAATCAGTCAAAGCGTTTGGCTTCATTCAAACTTCGAATGAATCATGTGTGTATAGAAAGGAATTGGAGACCTTAGTACAATTCTTAGTACTTTATGTTGATGCCATCCTTCTTATTGGGAATTCGAAGGATGACATGAAAGTGACTAAGTTATGATTATCAAACCAATTCAAGATGAAAGATCTTGGTGATGCATCCTATATCCTTGGAATTAAAATCTATCGAGATAGATCTAGAAGGTTAATAGGACTATCACAGTCGATGTACATTGACAAAGTATTGAAGAGATTCAATATGGAGTCAGCAAAGGTTAAGAACCATCCTATGAGTGTAGGAACATGTCTTTTAAAGAAGATGTGTCCTAAGACTAACCTTGAGAAGGAAAGAATGACTCATACACCTTATGCATCAGCAATAGGTAGCATAATGTATGCAATGTTATGTACTCGACCGGATGTGGCTTATGCACTTAGTGTAACAAGTCGTTTCCAATCTGACCCTGGAGATGGTCACTGGGCTGCCGTGAAGAATATTCTTAAGTACTTGAAAAGTACTAAAGTTTTATTCTTAGTTTACGGAGGTCAGAAAGATCTTACTGTCAAAGGATACTACGATGCAAGCTTTGCATCTGACCTAGATGATTTTAAGTCAATGTCAGGATACATTTTCTGCCTAAACGGCGGAGCAATGAGTTGGAAGAGTTCCAAGCAAACTACCACTGCAGATTCAACCACTGAGGCCGAATACTTGGCTGCAAATGATGCAGCTAAGGAAAGTGTTTGGATTAGAAACTTCATTCAAGAGTTGAATGTTGTTCCTAGCATGAAAGATCCCATTTCTGTGTTTTGTGACAACACTGGGGCGGTTGCTCAAGCAAGTGAACCAAGATCTCACCAACGGACCAAGCACATTATGAGGATGTATCACCTAATCCGTGATATTATCAAAAGAGGAGATGTGCAAATTGAGAGGGTCACATCAGCAGAGAACGTGGCAGATCCACTTACTAAACCCCCTAGTCGAGAAGCTTTCCAAGGTCATCTTCAGAAGATGGGACTTAGAGTAGCTTTAGAATGGCTTTGACGGGCAAGTGGGAGATTGTTAGGAATAGTGCCCTAGAAAGCCGATTGTATAGCCGCTTTGTGCTTTTCCTTATTGTAATCACACACAATCTTTGAATGAAATAACGAATTGAGGCAACACTTCTTTATATGCTCTTGTTTGGTATGCGTTTACTTTATCTGTGCATGTATAAGAACTCCCCTAATGCTGATGACTTTAGGACTCTACCATTTAGGTCAAATGGTTCATGAAACGAGCCCTATATCACATAAGTCATGATTAGTAAAATACTCCAAGCCGATGAGTCCTACAGATAGTGGGAGTGTCAACTTGACTCCTCTAAGGCTTGCTTGTGGGATCACGCCCTTAAGAAGGACCACCTTGTTTCATGGAGGTGCAAAGTGTATAGTTGATACGTGCATGATACATGAGGGTGCTTACTTTAATAAGTAAGTTCACTGAGGTGCCCCGTGTGAGAACATTCCTAAATGGGAAAGGAAGTTTCTATTTCAGGAAATAGAAACTTCCAGATTAGGAAATATCTCACGAGTCATTGATGTGATTAATTGATCCTTAGACTTGAGGTTCCATGTCACTTTATGAGTTAACTCTGTAGTCTTAGGTATAAGCTTTAAAGGGTGTCGCCTTAGACAACTGATTCAAGGCTTATGCTGGGGCTGCACAAGTGATTCATGAAAGTGAATGAGAATCAAGAAAGGACCTGCACTTGCATTTGCAAGGTGATCTCTTATTATGTAAGTCATTCATATGCCATATGGAGTCCTTGGCCAAGGCAGTAGATCAAGACATCAAGAAAAGGGTTTCTTGGATTGAGATCAAATGGATATGAAATGCACTTAGCTTTAAGACCGGATTATTATGGTTCTGATTATTCCCTTGCCCTAGATCTTGGTTGAGAGATAGTAAGTAGGAGGATTGTATCTCACATTAATCAATGACTTAAAGGTTCTGTCGAATCCGAACATTCCAATTCAGCTAGGGGTTAAACACCTGTTGCTAGACTATGGTCGTTTAATCTGTGGACTGATTAATTAATTAGTGAATTAATTAATTAGGGTCACTGCTAATTGAATTGAGAACCTGGAGGGTCACACACAACAACTTGGTTACATGAGTTAAGGCTTGAAAATGATTAAACGAGTTAATCGGGCCAAGAGGGTTCCACACGTGTGAACCACACGTGTGGCTCACGTGAGTGACACGTGTCCTGGTGACACGTGTCTCATACGTGTGTAAATATATGTGTATATTTATTTATGTGTTAAATAATTAATGTGATTAATTATTTAATAGACTTTGGTTTAATTTTGAATTAAAAGAAAGTCTTATTTTGGAGAAAAATAATCTAGTTAATTAATTATGAATTAATTAATTAGATAAAATAAGTTATTTATTTTAAATAAATAAAGTATAAAATTATCCAAAATTAGTTTGGATATTTTAGCTCTCTTGAAAGTTGATTTGAATTTGAATTCAAAGTCAAAGTCAAAATTACTTGATGATCAAGTAATAGGAGAGAGAGACCAAAACCCTAGCCCATAAGGACTAGGATTTTCGGTCCTCCCCTTCATATAAATAGGGGAGCTTGAGCTCCTCTTGGAGCTAATTGGCAATTCTTTTGGTTCATGTGTTGAACACCATCCTTTCTCCAAGATAAACGAAACCCTAGGTCAAGCCTAAACACTAACTAGAGAACTAGCATCCTTACTAGTTAGATTGTAGTCAAGTTGGTGGAGTATCTCTAGATAGCTTCAAGTTAGAGGTTTGAAGATTCGAGCTTTACCAAGGAGAGGGGATCAAGCCGTGAGAAGAGCGTTCTTGGGTGGCTTGAAACGCTTCAAGAAAGTTAATGAAGAAAGTAAGTTTCTAATCCCTACGAATTTGGTTACACGATTACGAGTCCAAGATCCTTTTGTCGGAAATTTTTTTTAAATTCCGCTGCTTTCTAATTCGTGTTTTCCAACATTTGCTTCACTTCGATACCCTTTTAATTACCCATCATTGAAGAGATTCTTCCTCCTCGAATTTCAAACTAGTACATCAAGTAGGTAAGGAGGAGATTCATGTAATGTCTTACCAATCTTCTCCCTTTGCTTAAGCCCTCAACTCCTTGCTATAACTTCAACCGAGTCTTCAAAAGCACCATTTCCGTCTTATCCCGGTTTTCACGATCACGAAGGGGGACTTCTCTCACTTACAAGCTATCATGAAAACATTAAGCTCATGCATGTCGGGTTAGGTTTGCATATGCTATGCTTCACGTTTTCACCAATTTAAACAAGAAACAACAAGTAATGGCATTATGCAACACACATTCCAAGTAAGTATAAAATACAATGTGGGATGGATGCTCGTGATATGAATGCAATTACCTCCAGATTACATTCTTCTTACTCGGCTCCTTTCTTTTAATTTCTCAGATTCGACTCGAAGAGCTTCCCGAGTACTCTTGATCCAGGCTCTAAACTCGATCCCGGTTTCCATTTCTCGAAGATCTTCTCTAATTCCCTCCAAGATTTGAACTAATTCCTTGGACTCCTTCAATTCCTTTCGAGTATTATAAGAACATGAGTCGACCTTCTTGTTGCCTTAGAAGATTTAAACTTCCAACTTCCTAATTTCTCAACGATTCCCATTCATTCCTTCACAATGGGTGCTTGGGATTTGTTCTTCGAAAATGATGCGCTCGACAAGAACATAAAATCTTTTCCTTCAAATCGAGTTATCTTGTCCTTTACCTTGGTGAATTGATTATCTTTGTGAGAACTAAAAGGTTAGGAAGAGTCTTTATCTCTACTTTATCCCAATTTCTACTTAGGGCCATGATCGTTGAGTTGAGGGGTTTACCATTTTGAGATATTAACCTACAATACACAAGAGAGGTGAAACTATGATGCATTTGGTTAATGAGTGATTATGGCATGTAAAAGGAACGATTAACACACGTAAAGTATGCAATAACAACAACTAGTGAAAAGAAATAAACAGTTTTACAACACAAAAGGTAAGAAAATTCACATATCTTGATGTAATGCACACATTAACACGTTGTTCCTATGCCGTACGACCTATACTTGTCATAACACGACACGAGAACTCCGATTTTGCAACCCGGAGCTCTGATACCACTTTAAGATGTAGCGCACGAAGCGGCGAGCCACCACATCCCCCGCACCTAGTCCCGAACCCACATATGAAATAGAAATCCATACATGAGCCAAAGGCTAAGCGAACGGGAACCTACACACACTCGCTAAGCTAGGCAGACCTAAGACAGGATCAGAGCGCGTAAAACAAAAAGGAAACGGAAGTATTACAAAATCCATGAAGATAAATCCACAAAATATACTAAATAGAAATTCATACGTAATTCCTTAACCAAATGATAACATATACATACTTCAATTCCCACTATCAAATCCTATGCAAAAGCATGGCTGAATGCAAATAAGAATGCAACTCGAACTAGAAGACTTGAACCCAACCGACTCAAAACTCCTCCTAGCAAGCCCAACCTGCAAACTGAAAAGTTGAAAGGAGAGGGTCAGTCCACCGACTGAGTGAGGGGGCCTAACACACACCAACACATATAGAGCAAAGCACGTATTAAACAAAAGACTATGAACCGGGAATAGGGTTTTACATACCAAAGCCATTTTCTAAAAGAACTCATACTTATTCATATATTCATAAGAAAGATTCATAAGAAAACCATAAGGAAACCTTAAATACATAAGATTCATAAGACTCATACTCCCGTATTCCATCCTCCTTCCGAAGTCTGCACGTGGGTTACGGGCCCTCGTCGTACAACTCTATATACATGGGGTAGCGATCCCGTAATGTACTTCTTCGGCCTCAGCCAAAGGTTCAAAGCACCACGCATTCTCCATCTCCCTCAGAGTCGCGCGTAGGTACTTCAAAGGAGCGTGTGCACAGGGATGATAACCGGCGACCCCAACAGCCACACCGGGTCTCCCTTACCCACACCTGTGGGGCCCAGGGATTCAAATAGATTCGTATGGATTCATAAGACTCATAAAGAAACATACATAACTCACGAAACCAAGAAACATATGATTCGTACTTAAGAAACATACCATAAGAAACATACCTTACCGTGCAACTCGGCATATGCTATACACGTACCTCTCCGTGTGTTCCAAATTTATAAGATGATAAAGGAGATCCATAGTTCACTTGACACCACATGGTTTGGAGCATAGCCTCGTTGCAAAAGTATAATTTCAGAAGAATTCATATAAAATCGAATTAACAAGATTCATAACATATTATAAGACACATATTTAATATACATATAGTATATATTCGCATGCGGGGTGAGAAAACATCACATTAAGGCCATAGGTAGCTTCTCTAAAAGAAAAGATCCTAAAACCTCACCTTTACCGAAAGTGCTCACGAACGAGCTTTGGCGACCAAGAAGAAGCTTAGATGGTGGAACCGACTCCTCCGGAACTCAACTCTGAGAAAACGAACACGAACCTATGACTTAGACTTATTCATGAACCACTTAGACGCATGGCGATGCATAAGGATGTTAATAAATAAAATGAATACAAATGAAATGCAAGAATGCATCACTTAAGCCATTTAAGTTCAAAACTCGTATAAAGTGTTTCATATCACTTCATAAACATAATTCATAAAATGTAACAACTAATTAAATCACAAAATTACACTTAGAGCATATGTTTCATGCATAAGAATCCAAATAAAAACACAAGACCACATTCATAGTTTGAACCATATTATATAAGAACTAAATTAAATAAATGAATAATGGAAAATTACTCAATTCATATATATATATATATATATATATATATATGTATATATATATACCAAATGTAGACGTTCCTGTTGCCACAATTCATAAGGTTCATAAAAGATATGATCTATTAAAGTGTTTAGAAATTCAAAACATCAAAGAATTCCATAGTTAATTAATAGACCATTTGCACACCACATAAAACATTACATGATTAGCATCTTAAAGATGGAATAATAGTAACAGCTGAACATAAGCATGGAACCCCAAAATAAATCAAACAACATGTCTTTAATGCATTAAACCTCACGTATGAACCATGCAAAAAGGACAAAGTTGAGCAAGTAAAGAGATGGAAACAAATGAACAAAGTTGGTGTAGCCACATCTCCCCTACTGGGGAGATATCCTTCAGCACTTTCCCCGGCCGAGGAAACATGAAACAAAATACAGAAGCCTCCCCAAGCAAAGTCCCCGGCCGGGGACTTCTTCTCTTTAAAATCTTTCTGCCCGGGGAGATATTTCCTGGCACAAAAGTGCAACAACACCGTAGCTTTCTCCCCTGCTCGAATGCAACCCACAGCAGCAGAAAACAACAAGGTACAAGGCAACAAATAGCAGGTAAGAAATGCAGCAAGAACAGCACTCGAAGCTCATACAAATCATCAACAAGAAAAAAGAAACATAGCAGCCACGAGAGGAAAGGAAAAGCTTGAAACCTTCATGCTCATAAATGGTGATTTCACATATACTCCACATACATCAAATTCTAGAATATTCGCACACAATACCAGCTATAATTAACACATTTCACGACTCAAATCGAAGAAAAACGAGCTTAAAGCATGGATTCAAGAAAATGGAGAAAAACCTAACTATTCCTGTAGCAGCCTCAAACATGCTCAAAGGATCATGAAACTCAACAAATCTGGACTTAAAATAAAGAGGAGAAGATGGAGAATCAAATCACGGACTTACCTTTCGAATTTGAGACGAATCGGATGAGAAACGAGCTTGGAATTGCAAGAATGAATAGTGTAGAAAATCCATTCTCCTTCTCTCTCGGTTCAGCTGCTCTTTCCTTCTCCTGGCTGGTATTTTCGAAATGAGACTTTAGAGAGTGATTAAGGGCTTAACTAGGATTAATTTGGCTCAAGAATCAAGGGATTTGGTTAAGAAATGAGTTAATTATGGCCAAAATACTCCAAGGTGGCGAATCTGCTCGAGCTGCTCGGTTCGGATAAATTTCGGAGGCTCAAACGGGCATAGAAAAATGTGAGGCAAGGTTTCTTAGCTTGTAAATCTCGTTACAAGTCCAGATCCACTTCCAAAATTCAAATCCGAATTCCCGATCTTAAGATATAAATTCCGGAACACAAGGCGCACTAAAACTAGTTAGGCCCTCGAGTCCCCAAAACAAACAAAAATGGTGCGTTACCATATGAAACAAGTCCGAAAGTGAAAAACGAGCACATAAACGAATTCATAACTCACAAATCTCCAACATATCAGAAAAGCACGAAATTTCGATTTCAAATCAAACACGAACGCAACTCATTTCAACAAATAGGCATATTATTCAAATAATTAAAATTAATTTTCAAGAAATAACAAATAAAATTAAATTAAATTAAAATTAAACAAATTAAATAAATAAAATTTTGTTTAAAAGGAAAATTTCCAATTAGTTCCAAAACTTTCAAAAAGTTGCAATTAAGTCCAAATCCAAGTTTTCAATTAAGTCCACTAATTTTAAAGTCATACAATTACATACTTAAATCACGTATATCACATAAATTCACGAAATTAGCATACTCGGGAATTAAATTCAAAATAGAAAAATTAAATACAAAAGTTAAGACGTGAAAATTAAATAATTAAAGCATATAAATCACTTAAACAATGAATTCAATGAATAAATTAAATCAAAAAAAGAATTAAACATCGGAAAAACCTCTCGTGGCGTCATACCTGGCTCGTCAGAGAGACGGGGTGTCACAGATCTCGTCATCCTTGTCTTTGAAATGTGAACATGTCTTGGTCCACTCATCATTAGATTCTGTTTTCATCCCTTCCTATTTCAGTGTTGATAATATATTAGGGTTGCTAGCCTAGCTTTTCGACCTGGCGCATCAGCTACCACATTAGCTTCTTAAGATGGTACCAAATTATGCAGTCATGGTCCTCCTGACGGAACAGATAGAAAAGATTCTTTCGATTTGTGAAAACATCAAATATAACCTAATAAAGGTGATGCTTCCACTTGATAAGAGTGAAAACGATTCCTGGTAACTCCAAGTCATGTGTAAGGTAATTGATATCTTGTGGTTTAAGTTTTCTTGAAGTATGCACTGTTATTTCTTGTAGCACCCGAGCGTAAGGTACCACATCCCCCGAACCGAGACCCGACCCGTATATGAAATGGAAGTCCATACACGTGCCAAATCCACGGTGAACGGGGACACAACACATACGCTATGCTAGGCGGGACTAACCCTTAAACCAATCAACTCAAGACAATATAAAATCTGAGTTAAAATAACATGCGGAAGCAAGAACAACATATAATATATACACTGAGCCGCCAAGCTCCGAATAGATATACAAAAGCATTCAAGTTCAACGGCACTCACGGCCTACAAATCATAACGCTCCAAGCTATACTATGATCATATACAAAATAGCAATAAGAGTATGAATATATGAGACTGAAAAGAAGTGCGAAACATAAATGCAAGACCTAGACGACTTGTATTCCCGCCTAGCACTCCTATACCTGCACAAAACAGCTGAAAACAACCGGGTTCAGTCTGAAAGAGACTTGTGGGTATAAAACGGGGCATAAGATATAATATTGCAGAAAGTAAGCACATACATGCAAGCCCTAATCCCGTATGAAGTTTGATAAGAATTTCCCAAGTGGTTAAAACAAAAGAAAACATCAACGGGATTACGACGTTCATATTCATTCATAAATGTTCATACGGGTTTATGGCCCGGCGAGTGGGCGTGCACAATCTCCAACCTACTCCTCGTGTAATTATAATCAATTATTCAATCATTCATTATCATACATATATCTTTTGTGCTCATAAATAACATGATCATAATCATTCATATACACCTTCTACCTCCGGGTGGTGGACGGGCTTGCAAGACCCGGCCACCGGTTCATACGTAGGCCAATGGGGGTACATGAATCCCCCAAGGGCACTCAGCTCCCATTCCTCGCTAAACCTCCTAGCGAGGGTCGGTATCGACGTAGTTTGGTTGGGACTAGTATATGGGATCCCCTTCAGCCCTTGCTTCCTCGGTTAGCCACATATACTAAGTCCCGGGGCCCGTACAATCATAAATCATAAATATGTCTCGCTAATCATAAGGTAGGGTTTCATAAATAAAAAGGGGGTCATACGTTTGAAATCATTTACCCAAATGACTCGATATATATAAATATACTATTTTGGCTTAAAACCTTGCACATAAGGGATATATAGGGTTGTTTTAACTAGTAGAAGAAAAACCCACCTTTTTGAAAGCAAAAGAAAGGCACAAGCGTCTCAATGCTCGCCTTCGTCTCCGACCAAACCCGAATCTGTGCAAAAGAAAAGGTATGAGACTCAATGACCACATATGATGCTCGGCAATGAAGTGAATATGACATGAATGCATAAATGATCATGTTATATCATAAAAATGTTCATGTACACTGTTAAGAAATTTAAAACATATAATCAAATCATTCGTTCATATATTTCATTCAAATTCATAAATTCATACATTCATAATGTATATCAATTAATCCAAGAATTCATTTAATAATCATAACACATAATATTCATATTCACAATTAGGAATAAAAGAAATAAAACGTTCAATCAATAGTCGGTAAATTAAATACGCGAAATAGAAATCAATTAATTCAACAATTGAATTAAATCAAATAATATTTAAAATATATAATAAATATATATAATATATAATAAACATATATAATATAATAAATATATAACAATTATATAATATCATAGGTGTATATAATATATATATGTATACGTACTCACACATGCATGCACACACTAATATATATAATATATACATGCATGCAAACATTCCAACCTCACAGCCATGTATGCACACGCACACACTGCACAAATATATACTATACATAAACAGCAGTTCAGGAAAAACGCAGCCAAACAGTCAGGAAAAACGGGGTGACACCCCCGTGTCACCTCCCAAGCCCAGACCGAGACACCCCCTTGTCTCGGTACAGCAACTCAGGCCAAATATGCACCCCCGTTCCTCGCTGGAACGAGCAAAAACGACACCCCCGTGTCTCGCAGCAGCAGCCCCTGTTTTCAGACAGCAAACACGCGCAGAAAAGGGCAGCCAAACCAGCAAGAAATGCAGGCAACAGTTGCAACATTACAAGGTACAAAATGCAGCAAGAACTCAACAAGAATGATCCCACAAAGCTACGAAAACTGACAGCAAAATGCATGAAGGTTCACGGCAGATTGACAGCAACAAACTCAGTTTGAAAAACAGGGCAACCAACGCGAAAAACAGGGTATGAATGATCTCCACCAATCCCAACAAGTTCAGATCATAAAGGCTATCAAATGTGCAGCAAAACAACATAAATTCAACACATAATTCAGTTCCAAAAGAGTACAACCAAGAGGAGAAAGCATACATGACATTCATGTGAATTTTCTCAAAGTGTCATAAATGATAACTCATTAATACTTCAACCACCAAGAAATCAATGATCATAAATGATATTAGGATGTAAAAATAATCATTCTCAAGCTTGGAATCAATCAAAATCATTAAAAATCGAATGAGATCAACAATATGCCCAAACTCTCCTTTTTCGGAAAAATAGCCCAAAAATCATGAAACCCTGCTCAAATTCGTGGATGAAAGGATGAAGATGAACAGAAATGAACATATATTACAACCCTAAGCTTACCTTGTTGATTGGATGAAGTTTGGATGAGATTTGAGCTCCAAAATCTCTAAGGAATGTAGGGTTACGGGTCTGCCTGAATTTCCAGAGACTTTGGCTGAGATTTGGGGATTGTGTAAGGATTGGTTTGGTTAGGGCATGATATGTTAGGATAGGTGGTTGAGTTAGGGATCAATAGAATCAAACCATGGTTAATTTGGTTATAGATTGGATAAGATATGGCTATTTCAAATGACTTAGGAAAAATAATAGGATAAGTTTGAGTTCAGCGGAGTTGACAAAACTCGAATCCGAGTTCCCGAGCTCAAGATATTAAATTCGGAACCAAGGGTACGCTAAGTGCTCGTTAGCCACCGATTTGGTTCCTCGAATCAAATTAAATTCGTTAACCTATCAAATAAATTCGAAAACATAAACCGAGCATATAAGCATGTTCATAACACATATATTTACGTCATACTACAAATTCGTGGCATTTCGATATCATTTCATATAAGAACGAAGCACAAAATAAACAACCAAGCTCATTCATGCAATTCATGCACATAATATAAATTCCATGCAACAAAATTTAAAGTCACGTAATTAATTAATTAAAGCATGATTAATTAACATAACACTTAATTAGCATAATCATTAAATTAATAATAAAATAAATAAACATATATATATATATATACTTAAATACGAAATATATTTAAAATAATAATAAATTAAAATAAAATATAATAAAATAAAATAATAACAATTATAATAAAATTAAATATAAAACACGTAAAAACAATTAATTCGCGCAAATTGGTAAACACATACGTCGTACCTTTACGTCCGAAAAGTCGGGGCGTTACAATCTCTCCCCCTTAAAAGAATCCGTCCTCGGATTCACTGCTCGCTCGGAAACAACTCGGGGTGAAATCTTTTCATCTTATCCTCCGTCTCCCACGTAGCCTCTTCAGTTTTATCACTTCTCCAAAGAACCTTGACTAGTGGAATACGCCAATTTCGAAGTTCTTGAAATTTTCGATCCAATATCTTAATCGGCTTCTGAACGAAGGTGAGATCCGGTTCTAATTCCACTTCTTCAACCGGTAGAACCTCGGACTCGTCTCGATAATATTTTCGCAGCTGTGAAACATGAAATACGTTATGAATTCCAGTCGAACTCGGAGGCAAGTCCAATCGATAAGCCGTATCCCCAATCTTCTCTAGAATCTCATTTGGTCCCATATACCGAGGGATTAATTTTCCTCCTCGTCTAATCCTTGAGAACCCTTTTCGTCGAGAAGCCTTTAAGAAAACCCTATCTCCAATCTCAAACTCCAAATTCTTTCTCCGAAGGTCTGCATAACTCTTTTGTCGATCCTGAGCGGCCTTCATCCGTTGTCTAATTATCTGGACGTTGTCAATAGCCTCTTGTACAGCCTTAGAGGGTTTTTCCTTCTTTTCCCCTCTTTTAATCCCTTCCTGTTTGGTCCAATTCCATTCCTCCAAGTCAAAGAACAACGGTGATCGACATTTACGTCCATAAAGAGCTTCATAAGGGGCCATTTCAATCGAGGCTTGATAGCTATTGTTGTAAGCAAACTCGATTAACGACAACTGTTCATTCCATGAACTTTGAAAGTCCAATGCACATGCTCTCAACAGGTCCTCCAGATGATGGGATGCGGGCCCACAACAGTAGCAGTCGGGGACCACATTTTAAAATTTTATTATAATACAAGTATTAAAATATTTCTAAAACATTTTAATACAAAGCGGAAGACTTAGCCGGATCTACTCAAGTATATACATGCAATTGATAATAAATTTTAAATCACTAAAGCAGGTAAATATCTAACATGCAATTAACACTTAAGAGCACATAATTTATCATGCTTAAAATAAAATAACTGTAAAATATTACCGTACCGCAAACATGGCTATCTAACGGCATTTTTCCAGCTCCTTGCCCTTTCGTGAGACCGGCAGAGCTTCCCTGCAATATCCCCAGGGACACCCTCGGAGTGTGGGCTCCGAAAGTATTTCTCTAAATACTTAGAGAAAATAAACTTTAAACTAGGAACACTTTTCAGGGTTTATTCTCCCGAAATTAGGCGTTTTATACAAACACCTAATTAAAATTAATTCCAGAATAAATCGGAATTAACTAGGAGAAAAATGGGATTTGATTTCAAAGCCAAAGTTTGGCAAAACCATCCCAAAACTGAATGGGAGAAATGGCAAGGGGATCAGCCTATTTATAGGCAAAAACCCGAGGGCAAAACGGTCATTTTGGATACAAAAGCAAGGGCAAAATGGTCATTTCACATCCCCACTTGCGTGTACAACTTGGACACGCAAACCAAGGTGACCACGTCGTAGATCTCTCAGCCACGAGTCCAACGCCGCAGGCCGATCGCCGATCGGAGGTCTCACGCGCCCACACGCGCGGCCACAAGTCGGCGCGTGTGATCACTTGCCGGCTAGGGTTTCCGGTGACGTGGCCTCTTCAGGAGATGCCACGTGTCCGGGTCTGGTCCGACCCGGAACCGGACCCGGTCCGGCCCTAACCGGGAACCCGACCCGTTGACCCGACTCTGGACCCGTTGACCCGGTCAACATGATGACGTGGCGTGATCTGGAACGTCCACGTGTCGCACACGTGGCGTGCCACGCGGCTGCCCAGTCAGCGCCACCTGGTCCATTTGCTGATGTGGCGTGACACGTCAGTGCCACGTCACCTGCCACGTCAGCATTTTTAATTTTTTTTTTTTTTTTTAAATTAAAATTTTATTTTCTCCAAAATAAAATTTAGGGCACTTCCAACTCTTTGGAACTTGATTTATTTTCTTAAAATAAATCCCTTGGCTATTTTCAAACACTTTGAAAAATTCATTTCTCTTTCTCCTTTTATTATTTTCTCTTTGGGCTTTCAATTGGGGCTTGCAAGGGGACCTGCAGGACTAATTAATTTTAGCTCCAAACGGATTAATATATTATCATCTCATGACAATAATTAATTACCGTTTAACAATATTTAATTCCACTAAATAAATATTGTTGCACTCTAAAATTAATTAAATTATTCACGAATTTCTCGATCTAGAATAATTTCGCATTTTACTCCTCCGTGTAGATATCCATGAAAAATAAATTGCAACTACTATCATTTATTTTTCATCTCTAATTTGAAATTTATTGATTCGCCTTAAGTTCAAATTCTCTGTATGTGAAACACATTCATCATACAACTTCGGTGACGTCATCACGCGAAGTGCTTTGGCCAAAGTCTTAATTCGAACTTTTACAAATCTATTTCAAGGATATCTCTTACCTTCCAGCAAGGCCACAGATTCCTCGATCAATATAACTCTTTAGCACATTTCATGTAACCACCGAACATACAAAGTATTTTGGCCACCCGTTACCGAGACCTCACTTCGAGTATGTTACAGTGACTAACACTACATGCCTAAAGCCGAAATATTATCAGGATTAAGAGTACAATGCTTCCTGAGATTTTATTCATTTTGGATAGCAGTATAAAATGAATAATCTCAGTGGTCCAGTTCGATGTTTCCAATCCTATTGAAAAACATCAACGTGTTATAATTGGAATCACCATTCCCTATGACGAAAGACTAATCATCTTATATAACCACGTTATAGTCTTGATAAGAACATATTCTTATCTTACCGACTAGAACTTTAATAACACGTGATTTCGGTATTCAAAGTCTTTTCCTATGAAACACATTTCATATGAGAATACCACCACACGTCATTAATTATTAATATGTGAAATACTCATAACTTGCTGTAAATTCAGTTTAATTAATTCAGCAAATTGAATTTTCAGGGCACCATTCCCAACAATCTCCCACTTGCCCTAAATTCAATTTGGCTGTACATCTAAGTCTTATTCCTTTCACATGAGTGTCAAAACTCGTTTTGCACTTTTTCGCGCCAATAGTTTTAGTGAAGGAATCTTTTTGGCGTTTCTCTGAGCCAACAACTAGGAAATCATGAATCCAATACATCTAACTGGCTGCTTCTTAAGCTACCATGTATTTGACTTTCATGGCAGTGTAAGCAATACAAGTCTGCTTAACATTCTCCAATTAACGATTGCTCTTTCTAAAGTAAACTCGTATTCTGATATCAAATATCTAGAATACAAATCAGATTGTAAATCCGAATCTCTATACTCTATTGAAACGAGCTCACCACTGTGGTAGACAAGCATATAATCTCAAGTCCTTCTCAAGTACTCCAATATATGCTTTCACTACTACCCAGTGTTAGATTCTAGGGTTTGACTAATATCTGCTAACTTAGACCTATTTCATAATAGACATCTGGCCTTGTACATAATATGACATACATAGAGCTTCCGCTGCGGAACTCTAATCATGTCTTCTATCTCTTCAGTTGTCTTAGGACACTGATCCTGAGATAGATAAATTTCACATCTAAAAGGTAATGAACCTTTCTTGGAATTTGTCATATTATACCTTGCCAGCATCTTATCCATATATGCTTCTTGTGATAAACCAATCTCCTTATTCCTATGATCACGACATAAGTCTGATCCTTGGAATAACATTGGTCTCACATAGGTCTTTTCTTGTCAAAATGATTTGACTTCCAAATCTTGACCATTGACAAAATTCTTGCATCATTCCTAATGAGCAGAATACTAATTACGTACATAATGAAAACGGTACAATGATATCATGATGTCATTTTGCACACTTCATGGTTCATCAGGCAATTATGTAAATCCAATGGATTTTAAATTGCCTTATAATTCTGATGCTCCATAATCTAGACGCTTGCTTAAGACCATAAATTGTTCTATCAAGCTTGCATTATATGCATCTGATTTCTGGCTGTGAAGCCTTCAGGTTGTGCCATGTATCTCTTCTTCTTGAAGTTGCCCGTTCAAGAACATAGTCTTTACATCCATTTATCTAATCTCATAATCAATAATGAGATAAAATGGAGAGGCTAATGGAATTAAGCATTTCTATAGGCGAGAAGACCTCATAAATGATTTCTTCTTTCTGGGTAAAATCCCTTGCCATAAGTTTGCTTTAAAGTCTCTACTTTTGTCCATTTTTCTTTTTATCGTCTTGTAGAACCCAATTGCATCTAATGGGTTTAATGCCTTCAGGCACCTCTACAAGTTCAAGACTTTGTTAGAATACAGATATTCTAACTTAGATTCCATGGATATTGACCAAACGGTCAGCGTCTATATCTTCTACAGCTTTATTACACGTGACAGGATCAGATACGTTAGATTCAACCTCTTAGGTATCTTGTTAGGTATCCTGACAATCCTCCCACTATAATGATGCTCTCGTGTACATGTCTCTACATCACATGTTGTATTTGGTACATCACATGTATCCAATATATTTTCAGTTATCACGGGTTTATGGAAATCAGTATCTAATACTGTTATTTCTTTTAACACTACTTTGCTTCTACACTTTGTGGTTATCTATGTAATTATCATTGAAATAATTCACAAACATCTTTTGTGATTTCTCAAGTTACAAAATATACCACCTCTTGTTCTTCTTAGGATAACCTTAGAACAAGTAAACCTTTGTTCTTTATTCTAATTTGTCAGGATCCATCCTTAACTCGTGGACCAGGCTATCTTAAATCCGAAGATAAAAGATACAGGGTTTTCACCCTAGCTACAGATCCATCAGTGTTTTAGGAACTGACTTAGATAGAACTAGGTTTGTTGTTTTGTGTGCAAGGCCCCAAAACGAAATTCATAGGGTAGCATGACTCTTCATGAATCTTTACCATCTCTATCAGAGTTTTATTTCTCTTTTCTGTAATACATCTTTGCCAAACCGTATCTCATACAGAAGGTTGAGATCTAATCTCATTTGAGAAATTCTATTTAACTCTGAGCATAGATACTTATCACTACTTCGATCTAATCGAAGTGCCTTGATATGTTTTCTAATTTGACTCTTTGACTTCAGTCTTATATTCTTTGAACTCTTCAAAATACAAACTTAAGTCTCATCAAATAAACATATCTGTATCTAAAGTAATCATTCAAATGAATGATGAAATATCCAAAACTTCCTCTTAGATGGTAAGTTAAGCTTCTTAATGTTAAACTTGAATTAGGGTTTTCATTGAGGTATAAAAGACCATCTTTTATTGTGCCAAAGCAAATAAACCTTTTATTTTGCTTAATGGTAACCCTTTGTTTAAAACAAACAGTTAAAGCCCTAGTTACCAAATAACTTACAAAAATCAGATTTTTGTATATATAGCACGTATAATATTAAAACCCTTTCGCCAAAATACGACTTTATAGTCTTTACTGCTAATACAATTATACTTGTATTATCCCCGAGCAGTAGTTATGTGTTAGCCGTTTTTCAAACTTTTTGGTTAGTTTGAATCTTTGCAACAACTTGCAAATATGATTAGTTGATCTCAAATTCACACACCAGGAGTCCGGTGAATTTTCAACTAAACATATTTTCAACGAGTAAGATATCTTCATATCTTATCTAAACAGTATAACAAACAGACATACTAAGTATTTTGGATAATTTCTTTTTCCAATACCCGTTACCACCGAAATAGAAACACTTTTCCATTGTCGGATTTTGACTTTCTATTTCTGAACCTTAGATTGGGAACTTTTCCTTTTCTTTCTTCCACTTACTGGCTTTCTAGCCCGTGGATATTGATGTCTGACCAAAGAGAACCTTTTCCCTTAGTCTATATCACATTTTTCTGCCATATTGAGGTCGTTCGTTGGTTTTGTAAAAAAAATTATTTAAAATAATCTTGAACGTTCAAACGACTTAGGCAGAGAGTATAGGATCGTATCCTATCTGTTAAGATTGTCTCTTTAAGCACAGAGGCCTTCAATCTCGTTCAGATTAGTTATCATATCCATAATATGATTATGAAACAGTGATCCTTCAAAACATCTTTGACTAACAACCTTTTTCGTGGCTCGTACCTTCGTACGATTCTGTTTCCAAAACATGTTCTTATCAGTAGACATCTCATGTGTCTGATGCTCAAGAACATTTAAAACAGATGTCAGGATA
The DNA here is from genome assembly GCA_037501455.1 of Lantana camara. Classification (NCBI taxonomy): domain Eukaryota; kingdom Viridiplantae; phylum Streptophyta; class Magnoliopsida; order Lamiales; family Verbenaceae; genus Lantana; species Lantana camara. The sequence goes on from CM074856.1 coordinate 79,511,753, forward strand.
TAAGACTAGCCAGATCATCACACTTGATCTATTTAGAATAAACGTCTTTCTAATCCTGACTGGTTGTAGTTTCCGAAATTTTCGGATAAGGTTCAGTGAGTACATAAACTTTCGTGTCCCAACACGATGTCAAGATTTATTACTTAGTCAGCGTAGTTGAACCCTTACTAGCCTATTTCCTTATAGACATACAGTTTGGAGTGGGCTAAGAGAGATCGTAATTATAAAACTGAAATAAATAAATAAATGCAGGTTATGATTATGTATTTCACTTTCTTCTGCGTCCAACCAATAAATGAAATCCACGTAAGCATTTTGGTTTACGCAATGGTGACTTAACTAACTGCAGTTGACTCCCCGGAGGCGAGGTCGAAAACCGCTTAGAAAAGCAAGAACTATTCTTAATTAGCATGTCATCTAGGTAACTCTTACAAAACAATGTCAATCCACCACGTCAACCCTTGGCCTCTAAGTAAATGTAACATAGCTCCGAAGGGAGGTTAATACATTACTTAGTCAAGTGTGTACCATTACCTAGAAGTCCGTACGAGTAGGTCAAGACACTCCACGGAGGCGTGGTCGAGCTGACTTCCCCGTATTTCATTCTATCCGTAGAAGTCTAATCTTGTATACCGCGAATATATACCCGCCGAAGGGAGTAGTATACATCCTCTATACTATAGACGGGTAATGGAGGCCGTGAGAATCCAACTCTTTTCATCTCGCTCCCACTTGAATTTTTAAAAGGTGTGGATTATCTTTTAGCGTCTTATTATTGGAAGTAATTAATCTAATTAATACCCTCCCACTAGGATTACTAAATCATATTTAAAATCCCAATAATAATATTTTAAGGCAATTTAATAACTATTTATTAATTAGGCCAAAAAATATTAATTCAATTATGCATCCCGTTCAATCTCTATTAAACAATATTATTTAATCACATTAAATAAAATATGCATAATTAAATATCATAATATCTCATATTATCATGATCATGCCATAAAATAAAAATAATTAAGCATGCTTTCATATAATTATCACATAATTATCATGCTTAAAATTTTAAATGACACAAAATAAATATGCCATAAATTAAATCAATTAAGCATGCTAGTATAATTATCACATAATTATCATGCTTTAAATGGCATAAAGTAAACATGTTATAAATAAATTATCTCATAATTTAAATCATGTTTACTGATTCGGTAATTAACCAGGAAGATTATTGAAATCGATTCCCAGAACATTATCATTCCACGTAAATTCCCAGGAAACACTGGAGGGGTCACAACGGTCCCACTTAAAAACCAGCCTCCTTTGACAGAATTTACGTGCACAGTATCAGATTTAAAATTATGCATCGCATGCATCATATCAATGCATGTATATATCTAGAGCACGACTCTGATACCAATTGCTGTCGTTCCTATCTCATAGGGTGACCAGCAAAGATACCTCACTAGCTAGTTTTACCGTGTGCGTCTCCACACAACCAACCTTGAAAGCCAGGACCGCGAGGGGTAAGAGTCAATACTTCGTCACAGGTCATACTGCGAGAACCCCCTCTACGATAGAGCCCCTTACGGGTTACTCAAACTAGCTCTGATACCAGTTGCTGGGATGCGGGCCCACAACAGTAGCAGTCGGGGACCACATTTTAAAATTTTATTATAATACAAGTATTAAAATATTTCTAAAACATTTTAATACAAAGCGGAAGACTTAGCCGGATCTACTCAAGTATATACATGCAATTGATAATAAATTTTAAATCACTAAAGCAGGTAAATATCTAACATGCAATTAACACTTAAGAGCACATAATTTATCATGCTTAAAATAAAATAACTGTAAAATATTACCGTACCGCAAACATGGCTATCTAACGGCATTTTTTCAGCTCCTTGCCCTTTCGTGAGACCCGCAGAGCTTCCCTGCAATATCCCCTGGGACACCCTCGGAGTGTGGGCTCCGAAAGTATTTCTCTAAATACTTAGAGAAAATAAACTTTAAACTAGGAACCCTTTTCAGGGTTTATTCTCCCGAAATTAGGCGTTTTATACAAACACCTAATTAAAATTAATTCCAAAATAAATCGGAATTAACTAGGAGAAAAATGGGATTTGATTTCAAAGCCAAAGTTTGGCCAAAACCATCCCAAAACTGAATGGGAGAAATGGCAAGGGGATCAGCCTATTTATAGGCAAAAACCCGAGGGCAAAACGGTCATTTTGGATACAAAAGCAAGGGCAAAATGGTCATTTCACATCCCCACTTGCGTGTACAACTTGGACACGCAAACCAAGGTGACCACGTCGTAGATCTCTCAGCCACGAGTCCAACGCCACCGGTCGATCGCCGATCGGAGGTCTCACGCGCCCACACGCGCGGCCACAAGTCGGCGCGTGTGATCACTTGCCGGCTAGGGTTTCCGGTGACGTGGCCTCTTCCGGAGATGCCACGTGTCCGGGTCTGGTCCGACCCGGAACCGGACCCGGTCCGGCCCTAACCGGGAACCCGACCCGTTGACCCGACTCTGGACCCGTTGACCCGGTCAACATGATGACGTGGCGCGATCTGGAACGTCCACGTGTCGCACACGTGGCGTGCCACGCGGCTGCCCAGTCAGCGCCACCTGGTCCATTTGCTGACGTGGCGTGACACGTCAGTGCCACGTCAGCATTTTACTTTTTTTTTTTTTTTTTTAATTAAAATTTTATTTTCTCCAAAATAAAATTTCGGGCACTTCCAACTCTTTGGAACTTGATTTATTTTCTTAAAATAAATCCCTTGGCTATTTTCAAATACTTTGAAAAATTCATTTCTCTTTCTCCTTTTATTATTTTCTTTTTGGGCTTTCAATTGGGGCTTGCAAGGGGACCTGCAGGACTAATTAATTTTAGCTCCAAACGGATTAATATATTATCATCTCATGACAATAATTAAGTACCGTTTAACAATATTTAATTCCACTAAATAAATATTATTGCACTCTAAAATTAATTAAATTATTCACGAATTTCTCGATCTAGAATAATTTCGCATTTTACTCCTCCGTGTAGATATCCATGAAAAATAAATTGCAACTACTATCATTTATTTTTCATCTCTAATTTGAAATTTATTGATTCACCTTAAGTTCAAATTCTCTGTATGTGAAACACATTCATCATACAACTTCGGTGATGTCATCATGCCAAGTGCTTTGGCCAAAGTCTTAATTCGAACTTTTACAAATCTATTTCAAGGATATCTCTTACCTTCCAGCAAGGCCACAGATTCCTCGATCAATATAACTCTTTAGCACATTTCATGTAACCACCGAACATACAAAGTATTTTGGCCACCCGTTACCGAGACCTCACTTCGAGTATGTTACAATGACTAACACTACATGCCTAAAGCCGAAATATTATCAGGATTAAGAGTACAATGCTTCCTGAGATTTTATTCATTTTGGATAGCAGTATAAAATGAATAATCTCAGTGGTCCAGTTCGATGTTTCCAATCCTATTGAAAAACATCAACGTGTTATAAATGGAATCACCATTCCCTATGACGAAAGACTAATCATCTTATATAACCACGTTATAGTCTTGATAAGAACATATTCTTATCTTACCGACTAGAACTTTAATAACACGTGATTTCGGTATTCAAAGTCTTTTCCTATGAAACACATTTCATATGAGAATACCACCACATGTTATTAATTATTAATATGTGAAATACTCATAACTTGCTGTAAATTCAGTTTAATTAATTCAGCAAATTGAATTTTCAGGGCACCATTCCCAACACCAGATACTTAATCAACCTTTCTGATTGTCCGTCGGTCTGAGGATGGAAAGCTGTGCTGAATTGAAGCCTTGTTCCCAAACACTCCTATAATTCTTGCCATAACCTTGAAGTAAATCTGGGATCCCGATCCGAAACAATACTAACAGGTACACCATGAAGCCTGACAATCTCATCATTGTATCTCTTAGCCAACTTACTCACTTTATCGGACATCCTGATAGCAAGAAAATGAGCTGATTTTGTCAATCTATCCACGATAACCCAAATTCCATCGAAACCTCCTCTCACTTTTGGTAATCCCAAAACAAAATCCATGGCTATTTGTTCCCACTTCCACTCCGGGATAGGCAATGGTTGAAGTAGCCCCGATGGCTTTTGATGTTCTGCCTTCACCACTTGACAAGTCATACAATGTTTCACGAAACTGATCACATCCCGTTTCAACCCATTCCACCAATAGAATTGCTTAAGATCCTTATACATTTTGTTCCCTCCGGGATGTATCGAATACCCTGACTGATGGGCTTCCTCAAGAATAATCCTTTTTAGCTCTTCCGGGATAACAACTCTATTCTTGAATCTTAGAAGTCTCGTATCATCAAACCCAAACGGACACTCTGAATCAGCTCGAGCTTTCTCAGCTAATTTCTGAACCTGGGGATCAATCCTCTGAGCGTCAAATAATCTCTGTTTAAGATCTGGTTGAACCGTAATATTCCGAATACTAGCCCTCAGTCTGAACAACTCATTCTCATCTCCAATTTCCACTTTCACATTGGACACGCTAGCTTTCCTACTCAGTGCATCTGCGACCAAATTGGCTTTGCCGGGATGGTATCGGATTGTACACTCATAATCCGCGAAAAGTTCCATCCAACGTCGTTGTCTCTTGTTCAATTCCTTTTGTGAGAATAAGTATTGGAGACTCTTGTGATCGGAAAAGACCTCGAACGAAATTCCATAAAGATAGTGTCTCCACTTACCCAAAGCAAAGATCACAGCCGCTAATTCCAAATCGTGAGTGGGGTAGTTCTGTTCATGCTCTTTCAATTTCCTTGAGGCATAGGCGATTACTTTTCCATTTTGCCTCAACACACATCCCAAACCTTCCTTTGAGGCGTCCGTATAAACTGTATATCCTTCTGTACCTTCGGGAAGTGCTAATACAGGAGCGGTGGTCAACTTTTCCTTTAAAAGCTGAAAGCTAGTCTCACATGCCTCGTCCCACTCATACTTAATCGCCTTCTTAGTCAATCGGGTTAAAGGAGCCGCAATCTTTGAAAAATCCTGAACGAATCTCCGATAGTAGCCTGCCAAACCCAAGAAACTCCTTACTTCTGAAGCATTTTTTGGGCTTTGCCATTGGATAACCGTCTCAATCTTAGAAGGGTCTACTTCCAAACCTTTCCTTGAAATAATATGGCCCAAAAATGCTACCCGATCAATCCAGAACTCGCATTTGCTAAACTTAGCATACAACTGATGTTCCCTTAAGGTGTCCAACACAATTCTGAGGTGCCTGGCATGATCCTCCGGAGTCCTCGAATAAACCAAGATGTCATCGATGAATATTACCACAAACTTATCCAAATAGGGTCGGAAAATTCGATGCACCATATCCATAAAAGCATCCGGAGCATTAGTCAGTCCAAAAGGCATCACTACGAACTCGTAGTGTCCATACCGGGTGTTAAATCCCGTCTTCGGAATGTCCTCATCCCGGATCTTCAATTGATAGTATCCTTATCTCAAGTCCAATTTTGAGTAAACCCCCGAACCTTGTAACATGTCCAATAAACCCTCAATATGGGGCAAATGATACTTATTCTTTACAGTCATCCGATTAAGCTCCCGGTAGTCTATACACATTCTTAAGGTTCCATCCTTTTTCTTAACAAAGAGAACCGGAGCACCCCAAGGTAACGAACTTGGCCGTATATATCCAACTTTGAGTAGTTCTTCCAATTGAATCTTTAACTCTTTCAATTCGGCCGGTGCCATCCGATACGGAGTCTTAGAATACGGTGTGGATCCTGGGTATAAGTCAATAACAAATTCGATCTCACGGTCCAGTGGTAAAGAACTCAAATTTTTCGGAAACACATCGGAAAAATCCTTAACAACCGCTGTATCCTCCAACTTAACTTGACCTTTCGGCCTATTAAGAAGGTAAGCAATAAATCCCGTTGCTCCTTCTCTCATCAACTTGTGAGCTTCCATATAAGACAAGAGAGGTACCGTTCTTGATCCACTACCAATTACCAATTCATTACCCAAAATCACCTTCTTCGCAAAACAATCAACATTGGCCTGGTGCCTGAACAACCAGTTCATACCCAAGAGAACTCCGTACCTCTTCATGGGCATAACAATTAAATCAGCCGGATATTCTTTCCCTTCAATCAGAACTGAACACTCCCGAACCAACTGATCTGTCTGAAGACTACCACCAAGTGGCGAACTCACAAAATATCAAGAAGAAAGACAAATAACAGGCAAGCACAGAGTGGCAACTAAATCACAAGAAATAAAGGAATGCGTGGCACCCGGATCAAAGAGTGCATGAATGCTCATGTTATGTATGCATAGGGTACCTTCTACCATAGCTGTGGGATCGATCTCTTCATCTTGCTCTTCACCTCGAGGGCATAAGCACGAGCCTGAATCATTGGCCTTTGAACTCTTTTCTGAAATCCAGGGTTCTTATAGGGACATATCTCCGCCATATGGTCGCCTTTTCCACATATGAGGCACAAATTCAACCTTCTTCGACAATTAGTATAGGTATGGGTCGGTCCCCCGTAATAAGTACATGGAGGTACATCCGGGCGTGAATTTGTAGGTGCCGGTGCCATAGGTAGAGCCTTTGGTCGAGTCGGTGTGGCCTGAGAACCTTGTCCTCCAAACCGAGGCTTCCTAAAAGGACCTTTAGGAGGGGGACTAGCTTGAATCATCGGCCTCTTTCCCGAATTCGATCCGGCACCTCTTTGTAACGCCCCGATTTTTCCATTCAATCATTATGTGATATTATATGTATTTTATAATTTTCATAACATTATATGCATTATGTTTATATAGATTTACATGAATTAGCGTTAACGTGAAATTTATGTGAATTATTTATTAATGTGATTAAATGTTCTTATATGTTCTTATTTCATCATTTCCTGAATTCATGGACTAAATTGCATTTCATGATTTGGGAGTTAAATGTTTATTTGTTAGAAATGATACTTGTGTGCATTCATTTAAATACATGAGGGACTAACATGAAAATTGTGGTGATTCCTCTAATTCTTGGAAGACCTACACTCACACATGCATTGTATATGTATACACATTAATAGAGCACTAAGGATTTTTTTATACATATAATATGCATAATATCTAACTTTATACATATAAAATCTATATCTCTATATTTATGTTACATTACATACATTATATACAATATAACATATATGCAAGATATACACACATTCCACTCATCCATTCTCATCAAGACTTCACACATTCACACACTAAAAACCGATTCAAACACCATCAAGGGAAGGAAGAAAGGTTTCATCAAATTTAAGCCAAATTCAAGGAGGAATTATACAAGTTAGAAGCTTCATCTTCATTATCTCATCATTTCATCCATTTCTTCTTCCATCTTGAGGTATATGGAGAATTTGATTGAATCCCTTGAGATATATTTGAGTAGGGTTTGATAAATATGATATGATTCCTTGGTTACAAGTGCTTAGAAGCATGTTTAGGATCATTATATCTCATAACTTGCATGAATTCTTGAATAAGAGGAAAGTTGGAAAACATGAGTTTATATGGGATTTTGATGATGAATTCTTGATGATTTGATGCATGTTTCCTTGGATTATATGATGATTAATTGATATATATGATCATATACATGCTATATGTTGGTTTTCAAGTGTTTATTTGATGTAGTTTGGTGATTGAGTGGTTTCGGAACCTTTTCCCGCGACCTCTCTTGTTTTCTTGCCCTGTTTTTCTGTTACGCACAGTGATACGGGGGTGTCGGTTTTCCCCTCTTCAGCGTGACACGAGGGTGTCCGTTGGGTTGAGTTTCTGTACCGTGACACGGGGGTGTCACGGCTTAGTGTATTTTAGTGACACGGGCGTGTCACCTTTTATTTCCTGCATTTTGTCCAACTTTGGACGAACGCCATTTTCACCTCGCTTTGAATTAGAAAACGTGCCATATACCGCCGGAAAGGTCTTTGTGTCTACTTTCATACCAAACAAACAAAACTCAGTTCGCACTTCTAGAATTTAAGATATTCCAGGTTTCCCACAACATGTACATTTCCAAAAATTGTTGGTTTTAGCCAAACTTCACCAAAACCTTTCTTATTGCATTTCTTTCACTTCCTTGGCTCCCATATGTGAGTTATGTCATATATATACTTGCTTAATTTATAATCATGCTCCTACTTGACGTTCCTTGATTGTTATTGCATAATATCTTGATTATGACTTCGCCGTGCGTCTTAATTTGTTCAGTCGAGTCGAGTCTTATTTCACACTTGTCCTTGTTGCACAGATCTCGGTCCCGGAGATGAGGAGCACGGTCCGTAGGGTGCTTCCTTGCGTCTTTTGGTTGGTAGAGGTGAGGTTTAATTACTAGATATATAGAACCCTTAAAACCCTACGTTATGTTTTAGCCAAAATGTATATATATATATATGTATATATCTTTCCCAAAAATATCTACCGATTGCAAATGATTTCATGATCTATTGAATAATCGTGTTATCGTGATTGATCGTGTTTTGGCGAGTAAGCATGTCGTGTTCACATGGGCCCGAGGGTAGTGTATTGAGCCAACCGGGGAAGCAAGGGCTGACGGGTAACTCTTGCACTATCCTCACCAATTTTTGGGATCACCTTTGAATCCACCAGGAGGTTTGGTGGAGGAAGAAATCCCGTGCGTGGGAGTCATGTTCCCGACGTACACCGTTCATGGATGGTTGGGCCTTGCAATCCCACCATCACCGGAGGAAGAAGGAGTTCATGAAAGTGCTTAGTGTGCACTAATGATTGTATGATAATTATTGAAATAAAACCTAAAGATGGTAATATTCACTAATTGGAGTAAGGTTGGAGATTGCCCTCACTCGCCGGGCCACTGCGTGAATTGAATTGAACGGATAACGTTTATATTGATTGAATGGATTAGTTGTAACCTCGGGCGAGATCTATTTTAATAGTGAACTTATATTGTTTCTATTTTATAAACCTTTACCCGAGATTATGGCTTGCCTGGTAATTGCGCTAATATTTATTTATAAACCCCTCGCTCAGTCCGTGTTGGACTGACACCTCAACTTTTCAGTTTTTGCAGGTTCGTGCTAGGCGGGAATTAGAGTCTCGTGTCTTTTATTCGGGTCTAGCACTTCACCTTCATACTTTGTTCTTGTGTTGATACTAGTTATTTTGTAACATGTCTTGGATTTATACTTGGAGATGATATTGTATTGATATATAAATGTTGGTATCTATAAGTAAATATGTAAATATGGTACCTAAAAGTATTGATTGCTATTGCTTCCGCTTTTATTGCTCTGAATTGTTTATTGGTAGTATTTGAGGGTACCCGCCTAGCTTTTGAGTTTTTTTTGTTGTCACCCGTTCGCCATGAGTCCGGTTCATATATGGACTACCCATTTCATGTGTGAGCTAGACTTATGGTGCGGGGGTGTGGCATATCGGCGTTCCGGGTGCTGCATCTTAGGTGGTATCAGAGCCCGGTTGCAAAACCGTGGGTCTAGTGTTGTGTCTTGTGAGTCTAGGTCGTACGGCTTAGGGACTACTTGACAATGTGTTGCATTAACATGCATAGACTAAAAATAGCACGCATTTTAGTGTTTATTGACAGGATGCCTCCACGAAGACATCGTGACCGATCTCCAGGACGACGTCATCATCGATATCGTACTCCTACACCTCCACCTCCACAACCACCGCCGGCAGAGGCCTTTGTTAACTCAGTTATCAATATTATAGATGAAAGGCTACGAGATTATGTACCACCGGCACCTCCAGCACCACCTGTACCTGTTGTACCGCCTGAGGCACCGCTTTCTGTTATACTTAGGGAGTTTCAGAATCAAAGACCTCCCAAGTTCTTCAAGGGAAATGATATACAGGCAGAAATGTGGCTGAAAGAGGTAGAGAGGATATGGGAGCTCATTCCATGTGAGTCCCGAGAGAAGGCTCGATCCACCATCACTTTAATACAAGGGGAAGCCTACTCTTGGTGGGAAAGCACGCGGATTGTATTGGAGGCAACTGGAGAGGAGATTAATTGGGAAATATTTACAAGAGAATTTAAGAACAAGTTCATCCCTCCCTCATCACATACTCTAAGGTTGAGAGAATTTACCGAATTGAAGCAAGGATCGAGGTCTGTGGCCGAGTATATTTCAGAGTATGAAAGGTTATCTCGCTATGCACCCAATATAGCGAGTGATGATTTTCACAAAGCTATGCAGTTCGTACAAGGCCTCCGACCGGACATACAAAGAGCCTTAGAAGCGGTTAACACGAGTACTTGGGTCAAGGCTACCACGAAAGCTTTGAAAGTTGAAGACTCGGTGAATGCGAGAAGGCCTGTACCTCACTCCGGACAAAATTCTAATAATGGAAAGAGGCCTATTTCTTATCAACCCCCGCCACCTCAGGAAGGATCTCAGAAAAAGGCTCAATCAATAGGATCGGCCTCGAAAGCTCCAAGTGTACCAACTTCAACATCATCTTCTGGAAAACCTCTTTGCACCTATTGTGGACGTGATACACATACTTATGAGGCTTGTAGGAAACGTTTGAATCTATGTCTGCGTTGTGGAAGCAATGAGCACCTAGTAGACACATGTCCGAAGCGACGAGAGTTGTCTGCCGGGGGACAGAGGCCACTTGTTCAGGCTCGTGCATATGCTCTGGAGAGAGAGGTGCACAATATGAATGCTCATCCGAATGTGGTAGCCGAAGGTATCAACTATATTTATGGCATAATCAACGGTGAACGGTACCCCTAACCATGCATATCACGTGCATCATGAAATCTATTGTTATTGTATTTAATTCTTATTAGTTGCAATTTTGGTTTTGTAAAAGCATTAGTTATGTGATTAACGTGATGCCACCTGTTTTATGTGATATATACGTGAATGTTTCTACAATTTGCTTTCTTGAATCGTTGTTTTGGCGTGTGTGTGAGAGACGGGGTTCTCTCATTACTTGTTTGAGAGACGGGGTTCTCTCGTTGTGTGTTAGAGAGACGGGGCTCTTTCTCTACTTGTTTGAGAGACGGGGCTCTCTCATGGCTTGTCTAAGAGACGGGGTTCTCTTATTGCCTATGCATCATTTTAAAACACAACAGTGGACCGGGGGACCAGGTCCTTTTAAGGGGGGGAGAATTGTAACGCCCCGATTTTTCCATTCAATCATTATGTGATATTATATGTATTTTATAATTTTCATAACATTATATGCATTATGTTTATATAGATTTACATGAATTAGCGTTAACGTGAAATTTAGGTGAATTATTTATTAATATGATTAAATATTCTTATATGCTCTTATTTGATCATTTCCTCAATTCATGGACTAAATTGCATTTCATGATTTGGGAGTTAAATATTTATTTGTTAGAAATGATACTTGTGTGCATTCATTTAAATACATGAGGGACTAACATGAAAATTGTGATGATTCCTCTAATTCTTGGAAGACCTACACTCACACATGCATTGTATATATATACACATTAATAGAGCACTAAGGATTTTTTTATACATGAAATATTCATAATATCTAACTTTATACATATATAATCTATATCTCTATAATTATGTTACATTACATCCATTCTATACAATATAACATATATGCAAGATATACACACATTCCACTTATCCATTCTCATCAAGACTTCACACATTCACACACTAAAAACCGATTCAAACACCATCAAGGGAAGGAAGAAAGGTTTCATCAAATTCAAGCCAAATTCAAGGAGGAATTATACAAGTTAGAAGCTTCATCTTCATCATCTCATCATTTCATCCATTTCTTCTTCCATCTTGAGGTATATGGAGAATTTGATTGAATCCTTTGAGATATATTTGAGTAGGGTTTGATAAATATGATATGATTCCTAGGATCATTATATCTCATAACTTGCATGAATTCTTGAATAAGAGGAAGTTGGAAAACATGAGTTTATATAGGATTTTGATGATGAATTCTTGATGATTTGATGCATGTTTCCTTGGATTATATGATGATTAATTGATATAAATGATCATATACATGCTATATGTTGGTTTTCAAGTGTTTATTTGATGTAGTTTGGTGATTGAGTGGTTTGGGAAACTTTTCCCTCAACCTCCCCTGTTTTCTTGCCCTGTTTTTCTGTTACGCGCAGTGACACGAGGGTGTCAGTTTTCCCCTCTTCAGCATGACACGGGGGTGTTCGTTGGGTTGAGTTTCTGTACCGTGACACGGGGGTGTCACGGCTTAGTGTATTTTAGTGACACGGGCGTGTCACCTTTTATTTCCTGCATTTTATCCAACTTCGGACGAATGCCATTTTCACCTCGCTTTGAATTAGAAAACGTGCCATATACCGTCGGAAAGGTCTTTGTGTCTACTTTCATACCCAACAAACAAAACTCGATTCCCACTTCTAGAATTTAAGATATTCCAGTTTTCCCACAACATGTACATTTCCAAAAATTATCGGTTTTGGCCAAACTTCACCAAAACCTTTCTTATTGCATTTCTTTCACTTCCTTGGCTCCTATATGTGAGTTATGTGATATATATACTTGCTTAATTTATGATCATGCTCCTACTTGACACTCCTTGATTGCTATTGCATAATATCTTGATTATGACTTCGCCGTCCGTCTTAATTGGTTCATTCAAGTCAAGTCTTATTTCACACTTGTCCTTGTTGCACAGATCTCGGTCCCGGAGACGAGGAGCACGGTCCGTAGGGTGCTTCCTTGCTTCTTTTGGTTGGTAGAGGTGAGGTTTAATTACTAGATATATAGAACCCTTACAACCCTACGTTATGTTTTAGCCAAAATGTATATATATATATATATATGTATATATCTTTCCCAAAAATCTCTACCGATTGCAAATGATTTCATGATCTGTTGAATAATCGTGTTATCGTGATTGATCGTGTTTTGGCGAGTAAGCATGTCGTGTTCACATGGGCCCGAGGGTAGTGTATTGAGCCAACCGGGGAAGCAAGGGCTGATGGGTAACTCTTGCACTATCCTCAACAATTTTTGGGATCACCTCTGAATCCACCAGGAGGTTTGGTGGAGGAAGAAATCCCGTGCGTGGGAGTCATGTTCCCGACGTACACCGTTCATGGATGGTTGGGCCTTGCAATCCCACCATCACCGGAGGAAGAAGGAGTTCATGAAAATGCCAAGTGTGCACTAATGATTGTATGATAATTATTGAAATAAAACCTAAAGATGGTAATGCTCACTAATTGGAGTAAGGTTGGAGATTGCCCTCACTCGCCGGGTCACTGCGTGAATTGAATTGAACTGATAACGTTTATATTGATTCAATGGATTAGTTGTAACCTCGGGCGAGATCTATTTTAATATTGAACTTATATTGTTTCTATTTTATAAACCTTTACCCTAGATTATGGCTTGCATGGTAATTGCACTAATATTTATTTATAAACCCCTCGCTCAGTCCGTGTTGGACTGACACCTCAACTTTTCAGTTTTTGCAGGTTCGTGCTAGGCGGGAATTAGAGTCTCGTGTCTTTTATTCGGGTCTAGCACTTCACCTTCATACTTTGTTCTTGTATTGATACTAGTTATTTTGTAGCATGTCTAGGATTTATACTTGGAGATGATATTGTATTGATATATAAATGTTGGTATCTATAAGTAAATATGTAAATATGGTACCTAAAAGTATTGATTGCTATTGCTTCCGCTTTTATTGCTCTGAATTGTTTATTGGTAGTATTTGAGGGTACCCGCCTAGCTTTTGAGTTTTTTTTGTTGTCACCCGTTCGCCATGAGTCCGGTTCATATATGGACTACCCATTTCATGTGTGAGCTAGACTTATGGTGCGGGGATGTGGCATCTCGGCGTTCCGGGTGCTACACTCTTCCCATTGGAGCTCTAAACATCGGATCCTTCTTCTTGAATTCTTCTTCTTGAACCAAAGCCCGTTGCACGGTGTCGGCAAATGACTCAAAGTTGTGACCCGCCTGACTGTGTCTCAAATCCTGCCTTAACCCCGCAATGAATTTCCTTGATTTTCTCTTCTCATCCCGGGTGACATGAGGAGCATATTTCCCAAGTCTATTAAATACGGCGAGATATTGAGTCACCGTACGCGCACCTTGCTTTAACTCCAAGAACTCCTGCTCCTTCCTCTCTCTTACCACTTCCGGTACAAAGCATTCCCGGAATTCTCTCTTGAAAACATCCCAAGTAACTTCCTCTCCATCTACCTCAAGTTTCTCCCTTGTTCTTTCCCACCATTCATACGCATCTCCATCAAGTTGGAATATATCAAATTGAGCTTTCTCTTGCGTGGTGAATTGTCGGACTCCAAATATCCTCTCCAATCGAATCAACCAACCCTCCGAGACTGCATCATCAATAGAACCGGAAAACCGAGGGGGGGTTGTAGCTCAGAAACACCCCATGAGGGTCTCTATTATTATGGTTTGGTGGGAGAGCTTGTTGTTCTGCTTGTTGTGGTGGGGGAGCTTGAGCCCTCCGATGCTCTACATAATTGAAAACGACTTCCATAAAATTCCCCATATCCATTAGTGGTGCTTGTGGTTGGGGTGGAGGCGTAGGGGATCGATCACGATGACGGCGGTGCACTGGAGATCTCTCACGGTGTCTACGTGGAGGCATCCTGTTCAAGAAATACTGAAATGCATGCTATTTTTAGTCCATGCATGCAAGTGCAATTAATTCGATCAAAATTCAAAATTTAAAGCACACAAGCACGTAAATAATGCATATGCAACACATTGACAAGTTGTTCCTAAAGCCGAACGACTTAAATGACTCAACACGACACTAGAGCCCGGGTTTTGCAACCCTAGGCTCTGATACCACATAAGGATGTAGCACCCGAGCGTAAGGTACCACATCCCCCGCACCGAGACCCGGCCCGTATATGAAATGGAAGTCCATACACGTGCTAAATCCACGATGAACGGGAACACAACACACACGCTATGCTAGGCGGGACTAACCCTTAAACCAATCAACTCAAGACAATTTAAAATCAGAGTTAAAATAACACGCAGAAGCAAGAACAACATATAATATATACACTGAGCCGCCAAGCTCCAAAAATAGATATACAAAAGCATTCAAGTTCAATGGCACTCACGGCCTACAAATCATAACGCTCCATGCTATACTATGATCATATGCAAAATAGCAATAAGAGTATGAATATATGAGACTGAAAAGAAGTGCTAAACATAAATGCAAGACCTAGACGACTTGTATTCCCGCCTAGCACTCCTATACCTGCACAAAACAGCTGAAAATAACCGGGTTCAGTCTGAAAGAGACTGGTGGGTATAAAACGGGGCATAAGATATAATATTACAGAAAGTAAGCACATACGTGCAAGCCCTAATCCCGTATGAAGTTTGATAAGAATTTCCCAAGTGGTTAAAACAAAAGAAAACATCAACGGGATTACGACGTTCATATTCATTCATAAATGTTCATAAGGGTTTATGGCCCGGCGAGTGGGCGTGCACAATCTCCAACCTACTCCTCGTGTAATCATAATCAATTATTCAATCATTCATTATCATACATATATCTTTTGTGCTCATAAATAACATGATCATAATCATTCATATACACCTTCTTCCTCCGGGTGGTGGACGGGCTTACAAGACCCGGCCACCGGTTCATACATAGGCCAATGGGGGTACATGAATCCCCCAAGGGCACTCAGCTCCCATTCCTCGCTAAACCTCCTAGCGAGGGCCGGTATCGCCGTAGTTTGGTTGGGACTAGTATATGGGATCCCCGTCAGCCCTTGCTTCCTCGGTTAGCCACATATACTAAGTCCCGGGGCCCGTGCAATCATAAATCATAAATATGTCTCGCCAAACATAAGGTAGGGTTTCATAAATAAAAAGGGGGTCATACGTTTGAAATCATTTACCCAAATGACTCGATATATATAAATATACTATTTTGGCTTAAAACCTTGCACATAAGGGATATATAGGGTTGTTTTAACTAGTAGAAGAAAAACCCACCTTTTTCAAAGCAAAAGAAAGGCACAAGCGTCTCAATGCTCGCCTTCGTCTCTGACCAAACCCGAATCTGTGCAAAAGAAAAGGTATGAGACTCAATGACCACATATGACGCTCGGCAATGAAGTGAATATGACATGAATGCATAAATGATCATGTTATATCATAAAAATGTTCATGTGCACTATTAAGAAATTTAAAACATATAATCAAATCATTCGTTCATATATTTCATTCAAATTCATAAATTCATACATTCATAATGCATATCAATTAATCCAAGAATTCATTTAATAATCATAACACATAATATTCATATTCACAATTAGGAATAAAAGAAATAAAACGTTCAATCAGTAGTCGGTAAATTAAATACGCGAAATAGAAATCAATTAATTCAACAATTGAATTAAATCAAATAATATTTACAATATATATAATATATAATAAACATATATAATATAATAAATATATAACAATTATATAATATCATAGGTGTATATAATATATATATGTATACGTACTCACACATGCATGCACACACTAATATATATAATATATACATGCATGCAAACATTCCAACCTCACAGCCATGCATGCACACGCACTCACTGCACAAATATATACTATACACAAACAGCAGTTCAGGAAAAACGCAGCCAAACAGTCGGGAAAAACGGGGTGACACCCCCGTGTCACCTCCCAAGCCCAGACCGAGACACCCCCGTGTTTCGGTATAGCAACTCAGGCCAAATATGCACCCCCGTTCCCCGCTGGAACGAGCAAAAACGACACCCCCGTGTCTCACAGCAGCAGCCCCTGTTTTCAGACAACAAACACGCGCAGAAAAGGGCAGCCAAACCAGCAAGAAATGCAGGCAACAGTTGCAACATTACAAGGTACAAAATGCAGCAAGAACTCAACAAGAATGATCCCACAAAGCTACGAAAACTGACAGCAAAATGCATGAAGGTTCACGGCAGATTGACAACAACAAACTCAGTTTGAAAAACAGGACAACCAACGCAAAAAACAGGGTATGAACGATCTCCAACAATCCCAACAAGTTCAGATCATAAAGGCTATCAAATGTGCAGCAAAACAACATAAATTCATCGCATAATTCAGTTCCAAAAGAGTACAACCAAGAGGAGAAAGCATACGTGACATTCATGTGAATTTTCTCAAAGTGTCATAAATGATAACTCATTAATACTTCAACCACCAAGAAATCAATGATCATAAATGATATTAGGATGTCAAAATAATCATTCTCAAGCTTCGAATCAATCAAAATCATTAAAAATGGAATGAGATCAACAATATGCCCTAACTCTCCATTTTCGGAAAAACAGCCCAGAAATCATGAAACCCTGCTTAAATTCGTGAATGAAAGGATGAAGATCAACAGAAATGAACATATATTGCAACCCTAAGCTTACCTTGTTGATTGGATGAAGTTTGGATGAGATTTGAGCTCCAAAATCTCTAAGGAATGTAGGGTTACGGGACTGCCTGAATTTCCAGAGACTTTGGCTAAGATTTGGGGATTTTGTGAGGATTGGTTTGGTTAGGGCATGATATGTTAGAATAGGTGGTTGAGTTAGGGATCAATAGAATCAAACCATGGTTAATTTGGTTATAGTTTGGATAAGATATGGCTATTTTTGTACAGCAAGGTCAAATTGGTAGCCGATTCGTTTTTCGGTTGAATTTCGGAGGTTCAAATGACTTAGGAAAAATAATAGGATAAGTTTACTAAACTTGAATTTTCGTTACGAGTTCAGCGGAGTTGACGGAACTCGAATCCGAGTTCCCGAGCTCAAGCTATTAAATTCGGAACCAAGGGTACGCTAAGTGCTCGTTAGCCACCGATTTGGTTCCTCGAATCAAATTAAATTCGTTAACCTATCAAATAAATTCGAAAACATAAACCGAGCATATAAGCATGTTCATAACACATATATTTACGACATACTACAAATTCGTGGCATTTCGATATCAGTTCATATAAGAACGAAGCACAAAATAAACAACGAAGCTCATTCATGCAATTCATGCACATAATATAAATTCCATGCAATAAAATTTAAAGTCACGTAATTAATTAATTAAAGCATGATTAATTAACATAACACTTAATTAGCATAATCATTCAATTAATAATAAAATAAATAAACATATATATATATATATACTTAAATACGAAATATATTTAAAATAATAATAAATTATAATAAAATAAAATAATAACAATTATAACAAAATTAAATATAAAACACGTAAAAACAATAATTCACGCAAATTTGTAAACACATACGTCGTACCTTTACGTCCGAAAAGTCGGGGCGTTACATTTCTCCATATCGCGTCAAAACGCTATCTCTCCTTGTTTTTACGCATCTGTATAGTTTGTATAACCTCCGCTCCTCCAAAGAAATTCCTTGACGGTTTCCACTTTACAATTGTTTCGAATTTTGAGAGATCCACATTAATCCCTAAACAGTTGCAATAAGCCCAAGAATTGTGACTCTTTCTCCAGCCAAAAATTTGTATTATCTGAACTTGGCTTATGGCTTGTGATCCAGCAAAGTGTCCATTACTAAAGCAAGGAGGTCCTTTTTACTTTTTCAACGAGGTTGTTATGGGTACATAAGCCGATCTTTACTTAATTTCTTTGGAGACACTTTATAATATTCCATCTAGCAAGAAGCCTTTACTTTAGATGTATTCCGTGATAATATCAAATCCATCACTGTTTCTACCCTTGAAGGTTTATCTGCAACTTCCTGAGCCAGAAGTGATAGGAGCAAAGATTGTTTCTATTTTCTACCTAAAATTCTATTCATTGAACATAGCAGTTGACTTGTGCTCCAGCGAAGTGCCCAATACTAGTTGTCATATGAATCATGCATCTTTAGCCATTAAGTACATCAGGATGTTGCCAACGGAGCTCAGGATAACTTGTAAAGATATCCTCTGGAAATCCAACACATTCTCAATTATTGTATGTATAATCGTTAATTCCTCGATATCTTTGTGAAACGGAGTGCCCTTAGTTATGTGTGGAAAACGGTCCTAGAACATCCTTCTTTGACCTTCAATTGGGGACATGCTGCCCCTATTCAAATCTAACTTAAAGCATAATCGGAAATCTCGTGGTTTTCCAAACAACTTCTCGATCAGCGGTAGGGGATATCATATTTTTCTTACTATCAGGGAATTCAGTTCTCTTCGTATCATTATAGCAACTGGATGTTTCACATAACTCGAGCGTTTTCAACAACAACGCGCTGTGGTAGTTACACCTCAATTTTATAACTTAAATAGGTTACTTCTTCTATCCTCTTGTACTTAGTCGGAGTTGTTCATTATGGTTTTCCTCAAAAGTGGTCTTACTTCCCTCATGGCTGATATAGTCCTAACACACTTATACTCAGGAGGTAATAAGTTTCGTTGTCCAAGGAATCCTTTAAGAACTCATATACCACCTCCATTTCCTTTACAAGAGTTGATCTTTATTGCTTATTCAAAGAACAGGCTGCGTCGTCTCCCGAAGATTACTGGTTAACTTCCCATAACACATACTTCATTTCTTCTACTTCCCAACCTTTATCCTTTCCTTGAATGATCCCATATCTCATTCCAGTAGCACGACAGAATTCGGCGAGTAGTAGCAATTAACCTCCGATAAAGTTATGGGTTTATATACCGATTGTGCTACAAAGCAAATCTCAAAAGAGATTTAATGTGATGTTTGCATGACCAAGTACTCAATTATGAAGAAGTCTACCCAGATATAACTTTGATGCGATGAATGCATAGCGTCAGGGTTATAGAACCTTAACTGGCTTGTTAAGAGCATGTACCGTACTTCTGGCCATACTAGTGAAATTCGAGTTCCCTCTTCATTCCAAAGCAAGTACTTTTCAATGCCAAAAACAACGATTAAAATATAATGCATGTTGGTCAGGAATGGTGCACAGCATGTCACAGAGGTAATACTCATGAAACACGTATACAGAGCACTTATTAACATATATCAAGTACCTATCAAAGTGGAGAACCTGTAGCGCCCGAGCGTGAGGCACCACATCCCCCGCACCGAGACCCGACCCGTATATGAAATGGGAAATCCATACACGTGCCAAATCACGACGAACGGGGACACAACACACACGCTAAGCTAGGCGGGAGCTAACCCTTAAACCAAGCATAACCAAAACATAATTAAATCAGAGTGACCATAACAATAGCGGAAGCAATTCAACATAAGTACTTATTGGTACCAACACATAGCAATACATATCGTATTTACATATAGGTACCAACACTTACAACCTATATAAAAGCCATCACGGCACAAAATAACATAATATACGCTCCATACATAATCATAATACAAGAGTAATAAGAACAAGTAGATATGAGTGTAAAAGGAAATGCTAGACACTAATGCAAGACTTAGACGACTCGTATTCCCGCCTAGCACCTCCAAACCTGCACAAAACAACTGAAAACAAACCGGGTTCAGTCTAAAAGAGACTGGTGGGTATAAAAAAAACAGGGCATAATATATAATACAACGGAATTTAAACATATACATGCAAGCCCTAATTCCATTTGAAGTTTGATAAGAATTTCCCAAGCGGGCAAAACAAAGAAAACATCAATGGAATTACGACTATCATATTCATTCGTAAATAATTATAGGGTTTCATGGCCCGGCGAGTGGGCGTGCATTATCTCCAACCGTCACCTCGTGTAATCATATTCATAATTTATTTATTTTCATGCATAATAATCTTATGTGCACATTCATACGATTCATAATCATACATATACACCTTCTTCTTCCGGTGGTGGACGGGGTTGCAAGGCCCGACCACCTCATACATTGACCCAGGGGGGTTCATGAATCCCCCAAGGGCGCTCAGCTACCATTCCACGCTAATCTCCTAGCGAGTTCAGGTCTCTGTTAAATGGTTGGGACTAGCACATGGGATCACCGTCGCCCCTTGCCTCCCCGGATAGCTACATGTGCTAGGTCCCGGGCCCGTGCATCATTAACAATCATGTCTCGCCAAAACATAAGGTAGGATTCATAGAAGAAAGGCTTACGTTTGAAATCATTTACTCGAGAAAAGACTCTATATACGTATATTACACATTTGGTTTAAAACTTTACACATTGGGTTTATATAGGGTCATTTTTGCTATTAGAAGAGAAACCCACCTTGAAGCGGCAAAAGGATAAGAGTATAGCCTCAAACAACGCCCTCGTTTCCAACTAAACCCGAATCTGTGCAAAAGAGGTAGTGTGAGACTCAAAATGACCATATACGATGCACGGCAATGCAATGTGGATGATATGAAATGCATAAGAAAATTTTCTCAAGTCATGGAAGGATTCTTGTGCACAATTAACACAATAAAGTCACATAAACGTTCAAAATCATTCATTGGATTCAATAAGTGGAAGTACCAAGTTCATTCATTCATCAATCATAACAAAACAAGCCATAAACTTGATACATTAATCATAACACATAATAATACATATTAACATCGCATAGAAGTCATAAAAGAGGTGGAGGAAGATTAAATAAGCGGAGAAAAAGAAGAAAAATGGATCCGGAGTGACGAAAAAAACGCAGGACAAAATCCACCCCCATGGATTTTTCCAAAGGGAAAAATCCACCCCCATGGATTTCCAGAAACTGACTGACCTAAATCCACCCTAGCGGATTTTTCCAAAGCGAAAAATCCACCCCCATGGATTTAAGTGTGCGGCAAAAAAGCACAAAACAAGGCAAAAAACCGAAATGGAAGCTAAAAGGCACAAAACCAACTCACAAATCTCAACCCAAAAGCATGTAAAATCAGGTCATAACTCATATATTCAAGCTATATCACTTTAAACAACAAGAACTCCAAGTAAAGCATCAAGGAATTAACACCCAAATTATAACTCCAAGCTCCATCAATGGCAAGACCAAGAATCTCCAACAATCATGCAATACAAGTTCATATCCATCTAACTTCATGACAAAGGGTCAAATATTACTCATGCAACTCAAAGAAAATCAAAGGAAATCAAAGTTGATCATCAAAATGCAAAAAGGGCCACTATTCATCATCTTCTTCCAATATAACTCATAAATGGATGAAACCATGCAAAATTCAACATAAAGGGATTACTAAGAGCTATAATACTCAAAAAAACGCTTACCTTCAAGAAAAAGTGAGGAAAGACAGGGAGCTGAGCTCAATTTCTCCAAGGGTTGCACTATTCCTCTTTCTTCTTCTCTTTTCTTCTTCTTTTCTTTTCTTTGGCTGAATTTGGGTGTGTGAGATTTCGGTTTGGGGCTGAAAGAGAGAGAGAGAGAGAGATACAAGTGGCTTAGGTCTTGGGCTTAGGGTCTAGGGACGTCATTTAGGGCTGTAACTTGGAGAAAAGTCAATGGTTTGTCATTTTTAAGCACGAGGTGGTCGTTTCGGTTGAAATTTGAGAATCTAAATGATCTTAAAAAGGCATGAGGCTTGTCCCATTGTCTCCGAATTGTCGATACGGATTCAATGGAGGTGACGGAACTTGAATCCGAGTTCCCGAGCTCAAGATATCACATACGGAACCAAGGGTGCGCTAATTGCCCGTTAGCCCCCCAATTTGGTTCCAAGAATCTAATTAAATTCAAAACTCATACACCCAAGAACAAAATCATGCAACGAATACATAGGTAAGATCATAATACACATAATTCATTTATACCAAGCTATCATGAAAAACAGAAATCAAATCGGAATCAAACAAGGTATAATCATATGCGTATAAGCAAATACGTTGGAAATTCAAATAAAATTCAAATAAAATAAGAAATAGATTCAAGTATGGCAAGAATGAAATAAATAAATGAAAGTTAATGTAATTAAACAATTAAATCACGTAAATAGTAAACATATACGTCATACCTGTACGGCCGAAAAGTCGGGGCATTACAATCTCTCCCCCTTAAAAGAATCCGTCCTCGGATTCATTGCTCGCCCGGAAACAATTTGGGGTGGTACTTCTTCATCTTTTCTTCCGTTTCCCAAGTGACCTCTTCGGTCTTATCACTCCTCCATAGAACCTTAACCAAAGGAATTCGTCGCTTCCGACGTTCTTGAAACTTTCGATCCAATATCTTTATCGGCTTTTGCACGAAGGTGAGATTCGGCTCTAATTCCACTTCTTCAACCTGTAAGACCTCGGATTCATCTTGATAATACTTCCGGAGTTGAGAAACATGAAATACATTGTGAATTCCGGTTAAATTAGGAGGTAAATCCAAATGATAGGCTGTATCTCCAATTCTTTCCAAGATCTCAAACGGACCCAAATATCGAGGATTCAACTTCCCTCCTTTCCCGATCCTTGAAAATCCTTTCCTTGGAGATGCCTTCAAAAAGACTCTATCTCCTACCTCAAACTCAAAATCCTTTCTTCGTTTATCTGCATAGCTTTTCTATCGGTCTTGAGCTGCTTTCATCCGTTGTCTAATAATTTGGACCTTATCGATAGCATCTTGAACAGCCTTAGAGGGTTTTTCCTTCTTTTCCTTCCTCTTCACACCCTCTTGTTTGGTCCAATTCCACTCTTCTAAATCGAAAAACAACGGAGACCTGCACTTCCGTCCGTAGAGAGCTTCATAAGGTGCCATCTCTATCGAGGCTTGATAGCTATTGTTGTAAGCAAACTCGATTAATGGCAACTGCTCATTCCACGAGCCTTGAAAATCCAATGCACACGCTCTCAACATATCTTCCAAATACCGAATTAACCTTTCTGATTATCCATCAGTTTGAGGATGAAAAGCTGTGCTGAATTGAAGCCTCGTTCCCAAACACTTATGTAATTCTTGCCAAAATCTTGAAGTGAACCTTGGATCCCGATCCGATACGATGCTGACCGGTACTCCATGAAGTCGGACAATCTCATCCTTATACTTCTTAGCTAGCTTACTTACCTTGTCGGACATCCTAATGGCAAGAAAATGAGCAGATTTCGTTAATCGATCCACGATCACCCAAACTCCATCAAACCCACCTTTCACTCTGGGTAACCCGGAAACGAAATTCATAGCTATCTGCTCCCACTTCCATTCCGGAATAAGTAAAGGTTGAAGTAATCCCGATGGCTTTTGATGTTCAGCCTTCACCACTTGGCAAGTCATACAATGCCTTACAAAATTAACCACATCCCGTTTTAATCCATTCCACCAATAAAACTGCTTCAAATCTTTATACATCTTGTTTCCTCCGGGATGGATCGAATATCCTGACCAATGAGCTTCCTCAAGAATAATCCTTTTTAATTCTCCCGGTACCACAACTCTATTCTTAAATCTTAGAAGTTCCATATCATCGAAACCAAATGGACTTTCTGGATCAGCTCGAGCCTTCTCTACCAATTTCTGAACTTCAGGATCAATTCTTTGAGCCTCAAACAATTTCTGTTGAAGATCCGATTGAACCGTGATACTCCGAATACTAGCTCTTAACTTGAATGATTCCTCATCAACTCCCGTTTCCAATTTCACATTGGATACACTAGCCTTCCTACTAAGTGCATCCGCGACCACGTTGGCTTTGCCGGGATGGTATCGGATTGTACACTCATAATCCGCCAACATTTCCATCCAACGCCTTTGTCTCTTGTTCAACTCCTTCTGAGAGAATAAATACTGGAGACTTTTGTGGTCGGAAAAGATCTCGAATGATATTCCATAGAGGTAGTGTCTCCACTTTCCCAAAGCAAAGATCACAGCCGCTAACTCGAGATCATGAGTGGGGTAATTCTATTCGTGATCCTTTAATTTCCTTGAGGCGTAGGCAATCACATTTCCATTTTGCATCAAGACATAACCCAAGCCTTCCTTTGAGGCGTCCGTAAAAACGGTATATCCTTAAATACCTTCGGGAAGTGCTAATATTGGTGCGGTTGTCAACTTTTCCTTCAAAAGTTGAAAGCTCGCCTCGCATGCTTCATCCCACTCAAATTTAGCCTCTTTCTTAGTTAGTCGGGTCAAAGGGCCAGCAATCTTTGAAAAATCCTTCACGAATCTCCGATAATAACCAGCCAAACCAAAGAAACTTCTTACCTCTGAGGCATTCTTTGGACTCTGCCACTGTAAAACCGTCTCAATCTTTGAAGGATCTACTTCCAAACCTTTCCTCGAGATTACATGGCCAAGAAAAGCTACCCGATCAATCCAAAACTCTCATTTACTGAACTTAGCATATAACCGATGCTCTCTCAAGGTATCCAAAACTACTTTGAGATGTCGAGCATGATCTTCCGGTGTCCTTGAATACACGAGTATGTCATCAATGAAGATAACCACAAACTTGTCCAAATAGGGCCGAAAAATTCGCTGCATCATGTTCATAAATGCAGCCGGAGCATTAGTTAATCCAAAAGGCATCACTACGAACTCATAATGCCCATACCGGGTGTTAAATCCCGTCTTCGAAATGTCCTCTTCCCGGATTTTCAACTGGTAGTACCCTTGTCTTAAGTCCAACTTTGAATATACCCCCGAACCTTGTAACATATCAAATAAGTCCTCAATGTGGGGCAAAGGATACTTGTTCTTCACGGTCATCCGATTCAATTCTCAGTAATCTATGCACATTCTTAAAGTTCCATCATTTTTCTTAACAAAGAGAACCGGTGCGCCCCAAGGTGAAGAACTTGGCCGAATATATCCAACCTTGAGTAACTCTTCTAGTTGAATCTTAAGTTCCTTTAATTCGGCTGGTGCCATTCGACAAGGAGTCATAGAATACGGTTCGGATCCCGAATGCAAATCTATCACAACTTCTATCCCCCGATCTGGTGGCAAAGAACCCAAATTCTCCGGAAAAACATCGGGATATTCTTTAACAACGGTGGTGTCCTCGAACTTTACTTGATCTTTCGGCTTGTTAAGGAGATAAGCTATAAATCCCATAGCTCCGTCTCTAATCAATTTGTGAGCTTCCATGAAAGACACTAGAGGAACCGCTTTCGCACCAATACCAACAATTTCTTCTTCACCCAACTTAATCTTCTTAGCGAAACAATCAACCGTAGCCCGATGCCGAGACAACCAATCCATTCCCAGAATAACCCCATATCTCTTCATAGGAATGACAATGAAATCTGTCGAATACTCTTTCCCTTCCAACAACACTGAGCAGTCTCGTATCAATTGATCCGTCTGCAAACTCCCTTCTAGAGGAGAACTCACCAAATAACAAGAAGATATACAGATAATAGGCAAGCACAGAGAAGCAGCTAGATCACAAGAAATAAAGGAATGCGTGGCACCCGGATCAAAGAGTGCATGAATGCTCATGTCATGAATGTGTATGGTAGCTTCCACCACCGCGGTAGGATCAATCTCAGCATCTTGCTCCTCGCCCTCAAGGGCATAGGCATGGGCTTGGATCATGGGTCTTTGAGCTCCTCTTTGAAAGCCTGGAGTTTTGTTGGGACACACATCTGCCCTATGGTCAGCTTTCCCACATATAAGGCACAAGTTCAACCTTTTCCGGCAGTTATTGTAAGCATGAGTCGGGCCTCCACAATAAAGACATGGGGGCACTTCTCGGCGCTGTACTATAGATGACGGTGCCAATGGTAAAGCTTTCGGGGCTTGCCCTCCAAACCGAGGCTTCTTGAAGGGACCTTTAGATAGTGGAGTAGCTTGAACCATAGGCCTCTTTCCCAAACTTGACCCGGAGCCTTGTCCCATTGGGGCTCTAAAAATTGGATCTTTCTTTTTGAATTCCCCTTCTTGTTCCATTGCCCGCTGCACCGTGTCTGAGAAGGACAAATAGTTGTGCCCAGCCTGGCCATGTCTCAAGTCCTGCCTTAGTCCTGCAATGAATTTCTTGGACTTCCTCTTCTCATCCCGTGTAATGTGAGGAGCATATTTCCCAAGTCTGTTGAAAGTTGCAATATATTGGGCCACGAAACGATTGCCCTGCTTCAAATCCATGAACTCTTGCTCCTTTCGTTCTCTTACATCCTCAGGCAAGAAAAACTCCCGGAATTCCCTTTTGAACACTTCCCATGTAACCTCTTGTCCATCAACTTCCAGCTTTTCCCTTGTTCTCTCCCACCAATCATATGCCTCGCCATCTAATTGAAAAATGGCGAATTAAGCCTTCTCTTGGGTAGTAAACTGCCGAACCCCATAGATCCTTTCCAATCTTGTTAACCAACCCTCCGAAACCGCATCATCAATAGAACCGGAGAACCGAGGAGGATTGTAGCTTAAAAATACTCCATGAGAATCCCTATTCTTGTTCGGTGGAGGGGCTTGTTGCTCGGCTTGTTGTGGTGGAGGAGTTTGAGCCCTTCGGTGCTCAACATAATTGAAGACCGCTTCCATAAAGTTTCCCATATCCATTGGAGGCGGTTGTTGTTGTTCATGTGTAGGAATTCCGTCTCGGCGATGTCGTCGCTCTGGAGATCTATCTCTATCTCTTCTTGGAGGCATTCTGTCAATAGAACACTGAAATGCATGCCTTCTTTAGTCCATGCATGTGCATGCAATTAATTTAAGCAAAAGTCAAAGAATAAAGCACATAATCACATAAGAAATGCATATGCAACACGTTGACAAGTTGTTCCTAGAAAGCCGTACGACTTAGACTGACTCACAAGACACAAAAGCCCGGGTTTTGCAACCCTAAGCTCTGATACCACTTAAGGATGTAGCGCCCGAGCGTGAGGCACCACAACCCCCGTACCGAGACCCGACCCGTATATGAAATGGGAAATCCATACACGTGCCAAATCACGACGAACGGGGACACAACACACATGCTAAGCTAGGCGGGAGCTAACCCTTAAACCAAGCATAACCAAAACATAATTAAATCAGAGTGACCATAACAATAGCGGAAGCAATTCAGCATAAGTAATTATAGGTACCAACACATAGCAATACATATCGTATTTACATATAGGTACCAACACTTACAACCTGTACAAATGCCATCACGGCACAAAATAACATAATATGCGCTCCATACATAATAAGAACAAGTAGATATGAGTGTAAAAGGAAATGCTAGACACTAATGCAAGACTTAGACGACTCGTATTCCCGCCTAGCACCTCCAAACCTGCACAAAACAACTGAAAACAAACCGGGTTCAGTCTAAAAGAGACTGGTGGGTATAAAAAAAACGGGACATAATATATAATACAACGGAATTTAAACATATACATGCAAGCCCTAATTCCATTCGAAGTTTGATAAGAATTTCCCAAGCGGGCAAAACAAAGGAAACATCAATGGAATTACGACTATCATATTCATTCGTAAATAATTATAGGGTTGGCCCGGCGAGTGGGCGTGCATTATCTCCAACCATCACCTCGTGTAATCATATTCATAATTCATTTATTTTCATGCATAATAATCTTATGTGCACATTCGTACGATTCATAATCATACATATACACCTTCTTCCTTCGGTGGTGGACGGGGTTGCAAGGCCCGACCACCTCATACATTGACCCAGGGGGGTACATGAATCCCCCAAGGGCGCTCAGCTACCATTCCACGCTAATCTCCTAGCGAGTTCAGGTCTCTGTTAAATGGTTTGGACTAGCACATGGGATCACCGTCGCCAAAAAATAAGGTAGGATTCATAGAAGAAAGGCTTACGTTTGAAATCATTTACTCGAGAAAAGACTCTATATACGTATATTATACATTTGGTTTAAAACTTTACACATTGGGTTTATATATGGTCATTTTTTCTATTGGAAGAGAAACTCACCTTGAAGCGGCAAAAGGATAAGAGTAGAGCCTCAAACAACGCCCTCGTTTCCAACTAAACCCGAATCTGTGCAAAAGAGGTAGTGTGAGACTCAAAATGACCATATACGAAGCACGGCAATGCAATGTGGATGATATGAGATGCATAAGAAAATGTTCTCAAGTCATGGAAGTATTCTTATGCACAATTAACACAATAAAGTCACATAAACGTTCAAAATCATTCATTTCATTCAATAAGTGGAAGTACCAAGTTCATTCATTCATAAATCATAACAAAACAAGCCATAAACTTGATACATTAATCATAACACATAATAATACATATTACCATAGCATAGAAGTCCTAAAAGAGGAGGAGGAAGATTAAATAAGCGGAGAAAAAGAAGAAAAATGGAACCGGAGTGACGAAAAAAACGCAGGACAAAATCCACCCCCATGGATTTTTCCAAAGGGAAAAATCCACCCCCATGGATTTCCAGAAACTGACTGACCTAAATCCACCCTAGCGGATTTGTCCAAAGGGAAAAATCTACCCCCATGGATTTAAGTCTGCGGCCAAAAAACACAAAACAAGGCAAAAAACCGAAATGGAAGCTAAAAGGCACAAAACCAACTCACAAATCTCAACCCAAAAGCATGTAAAATCAGGTCATAACTCATATATTCAAGCTATATCACATTAAACAACAAGAACTCCAAGTAAAGCATCAAGGAATTAACATCCAAATTATAACTCCAAGTTCCATCAATGGCAAGACTAAGAATCTCCAACAATCATGCAATACAAGTTCATATCCATCTAACTTCATGACAAAGGGTCAAATATTACTCATGCAACTCAAAGAAAATCAAAGGAAATCAAAGTTGATCATCAAAATGCAAAAAGGCCCACTATTCATCATCTTCTTCCAATATGACTCATAAATGGATAAAACCATGAAAAATTGAACATAAAGGGATTACTAAGAGCTATACTACTCAAAAATAAGCTTACCTTCAAGAAAAAGTGAGGAAAGATCGGGAGATGAGCTCAATTTCTCCAAGGGTTGCACTATTCCTCTTTCTTCTTCTCTTTTCTTCTTCTTTTCTTTTCTTTGGCTGAATTTGGGTGTGTGAGATTTCGGTTTGGGGCTGAAAGAGAGAGAGAGAGAGAGATACAAGTGGCTTAGGTCTTGGGGTTAGGGTCAAGGGACGTCATTTAGGGCCGTAACTTGGAGAAAAGTCAATGGTTTGTCGTTTTTAAGCACGAGGTGCTCGTTTCAGTTGAAATTTGAGAATCTAAATGATCTTAAAAAGGTATGAGGCTTATCCCATTGTCTCCGAATTGTCGATACGGATTCAATGGAGGTGACGGAACTCAAATCCGAGTTCCCGAGCTCAAGATATCACATACGGAACCAAGGGTGCGCTAATTGCCCGTTAGCCCCCCGATTTGGTTCCAAGAATCTAATTAAATTCAAAACTCATGCACCCAAGAACAAAATCATGCAACGAACACATATTTAAGATCATAATACACATAATTCATTTATACCAAGCTATCACGGAAAACAGAAATCGAATCGGAATCAAACAAGGTATAATCATATGCGTATAAGCAAATACGTTGGAAATTCAAATAAAATAAGAAATAGATTCAAGTATGGCAAGAATGAAATAAATAAATGAAAGTTAATGTAATTAAACAATTAAATCACGTAAATAGTAAACAATTAATGTAAGTTAAATCCGTATTTTGAGCATTATGTGCTGGACCGCGATGGTCATTTAATTGATGGATTTATATGTTGCTCTTATGAATATTGGTTACTTGATGTTTAAGCTTCCGCATACTTGTGACTGTTTACTCGCTTTGTGAGTCTAGTGCCGCCTAGCTAGGATGTCCGTTTGTCACCGCTTGCTTCGAACCCGGCGGGTATATGGATAGCAATTCTATATACAAGCTAGGTCCGTGTCGCGGGATAGGCGTGGATGCCCTCGTTGGGGCGTTACAGAACCTTTATTCAAAGTGGTATAACAGTGAACAAAACCTGTACCAGAGATTGTTGACTTTAAAGTTGAAGCATTGTACCAAAATGGGAAAGCATTTAACTTAAAAGATAAGAATTTTTGCACCTGAAGGCATTGATTTTGAAATCATTTGAATACGTAGGAATATTCATGGTTCCAGTTGAAATAGTTTAAACCTCACCTATAGAAACGGTATTATGCAATAATACCAGAGCCACAATAAATCCGGATTTCACCTGTGAGTGGTGAATGATTAAGTTTCTATCAACAAACCATGTAGTCACATAAACAAGTAGGGACGACTTCAAGTCATTCAATAGCTCATAACGATATCACATGTACAGGACAAAACATCATCAAAGCATATCACATAATGTAGCGAGATTTCATGATAATTATTCAACAATCATCAAAGCATGAAGGCATAATTGGATTCATGTAATGTAGTACATGGGAGAGTGAAACCATTTAGTGTAGGAGAACCATTTAACTATGAATGGAACATTGATTGCGAGTTATCCTTAAACTTAAGTTAATAGATCAATGCAAACCGAACAATCTTTAATCAATTTATGATCATAGACATGAGCCTTAAGGAACTAAGTTCCAAACTATATTAATGATTCATGATTGAGTGAGGATATCCAAGTATTGAAGTATAAGATCAACAAGAATGCGGAACATTTAAACAAGGAATAATCTGTGATGCCCCGTATTCTCGAGGGGCGTCCTGACGACGTTAACAAGTAAGTCTCTACACTTGTGTGTGTTTAATTTAAGAGTTCTTGAATTATGTGAATTAATGTAAATCCAATTTAATATGTGATCATTCGAATTATTCTAAGATTAATTGCCAACTTGATTAATTACGAGCATATTTAACCCTAACTATCTAATTTGATTTAATTCAAATTTATTCCATGAAATAATTGTTAAATTGATTTTAAATCCATCATGTTACTTAACTTGTTTAATTTCGGTTTACTTGAATTCCTTGAGATTAATTGTCAATCATGTGTTTGCAAAGTGTCGTTAAATTATACGAAAGATTTTTAAAAACTAAATTGAATTAAACTCTAATTGGTAAATCTCTATTTTCATATTAATTTGTAAAATTAAGTCGAAGCTTGAATGTTTATTCGTAATTTTACCAATTTTATTCACGATTATTTGTACGCGATATTTCCCTTTGCTACGCGATAAGGATACCCGGTTGTATATAGCTTGTGCACAAGACACATTTCTCCCAATCCCTTTTTCTCTCTCTCTCTCTCCTCTCCCACTTTCTCTCTCCCGCGGGTTACTATCGCGGCTTCGGTTACGAGCCCATAACTCGATCGTTTCTCGACGGAATTCAACAAATGAATAGTCCATTTCGATTATCTCGGCGAGACCGACGTAAGAGTACCAATTTCACGGCCTAATGAAGAACGGTGGCGGAGTTATGGCCGGATTTCAGTAGCAGCGGCGGAGCTGTCAGACCGCCGCCACTTCGCCGGCGTTTCGCGGCATTTTCCGGCCACCTCCTTGTTACACGCGCCAGAGACCCAGAAAGTAGACTTCCCGGCGCAGCGATTGACGTCGGCGGCGGGGCCATCGGAGTAGAGACGGAGCAACGGCGGCACTAGCTCCGAGGATTTTTCCGGAAAGCTACCTTAGGGCTTTTGAAGAGCTCATCATGGGTAAGACAATGCCTCTTTTGGATCGCATTTTGGTTCACCGGTTTGGAAGTAATTTGAGTTTGAAGATTTAGGGTTTTCGTGTTCTTAGATTTCAGATATAGGACAATCGGCTTGGAATTTCCAGAAATTGATCGAGGATTCGGAACGGGCACGAAGTCTTCATTCAGGACTAATTTTTTGGGATTTTTCTGGCAACTTTCCGGCGGCTCCGGTGGCGGCACTCAAGCGAATTTCGGACAGAATGTTCGTCTCGTTGTGGTGAGTTCAACGCCACTTTCCGTTCGTTAATCGGACACTCGATCTATTTATTACGAATTATTTTGCGTAATTGTGATTATTTGAATTAATTGTTTTAAGTGCAAATAAATTGGCTATTGTTGGTTTGTTGATCGAGATGTCTTCCAATCATATTCGAAAACATGTATTGAATGGATTGTGATATGCATGAATGTTCGATTTACAATTTGAATCCCGATGTGATGAATTTATGCTATGTGTTTAGATATGAAGGGGTGTTAGTGTAATATTTAGAAACTAATCTTTTATGTGACTAAATGAACTTGAATGATATTTTAGAAGAACAAAAATGTTGTGATTTCTCTATATGAATTTGAGACATTCTCAATGTTATGTTTATTGTAAATTGTGTTTCAAATATAAATTTAGATACATGAAAGATGCTTGAACAGCTTGAGACTTGATGCATGATAGGAGTTAGAATTGTAATATCTTGATTTACTCTTACTACTTGACAATGGTATATTATGAATTACGATAAATTGATAATTGTAATGCTTGTAAGTAATTAATTCCTAGTTGAATAATTGTATAAACACTTTAAATGAACAATTATGCTTAGTAATCAACTAAGGGGATGTATGTGTAATACTTCTAAACTTTTATAAATAACTTAGGGGATGTAAGTGTAATATTTATGAAACTATGTATGTGACTTGAGCTTGTGTACCAAATATGTTGTGAAGTTGTAAAGTATGATCTTAAGTGAATTAAATGCACTCTTTATTTGTATCAAGCATGCCATCTACGTACAACAACCTTGTATGTTTATATGATAAAGTTGCTCTTACTTATGCACTTTATAACTCGACATGAACTTAATGCTTAATTCTAATATTATAATTGAACCCTGTGACATTGGATGATTTAATATGCATTTCGTGAATACATTGACTTCGTAAATTGATCTTGCATCTTTGGATATGGAATTGCATGATGGTTGCTTGTAAATATGATCTTGTTGAGCATTGATATGCCTTGATTGACCACGACA
Source organism: Lantana camara (assembly GCA_037501455.1). NCBI lineage: Eukaryota > Viridiplantae > Streptophyta > Magnoliopsida > Lamiales > Verbenaceae > Lantana > Lantana camara. Next base: position 79,545,700 of record CM074856.1, read on the forward strand.
CCTTATCCAAGCACAACATGAACACTTATGCATAACCACGATCATGTTGAGCAACGCCGTGCGTCTTGTTTGGTTCATATAGAGTCTAAGTCTGGGCTTCTGTATGTCTTGTCACAGAGTTTGGTGGTGCCGGTGGGCCCGAGGTTTAGAGTGTTTGGCCCTTCACACTCTTAGACTCTACTTTCACGAGGTGAGGTTTAGGATTTTGTATAGTTACGCGACCTATGGCCTTTATATGCTGAATTCTACCCTTGCATGCGAGTATACCTTACTATAAGTATGTATGTGTTGGAGATGATATGTTTATGATATTGAGCGTGTGTTCTGCGTGGATGGGTGCTTATGGGCTTAAATTCCATCGCGTGGGTTTTGCGTGTATGGGTGCTTACGGGCTTAAATTCCATCGCGTGTGATCTGCGTGGATGGGTGTCTAAGGGCTTAAATTCCATCGCGTGGCAATCTATATAAAAAAAAAAAAAATTAAGTTTTTGAGGCATATGTAAGCTAATTTGGAAAACTCAATTGTGTTACGATTCTGTAGCGAGATTTGCCATGAAAGATTGGTATCTGTTCTGTTCTGTTGTATTGTGGATCCGAGGAGCTACGGGTAATGGGGCCTCCGGGACGGTTAGGGCCATCGGAGTTTCAACCATGTGCGTAGTTTCCAGTTGAGATATCATTGTGCGACCTTAGGGTGATGAGGGAGGCGTGATATCTTGAGCCTTCGGCTAAGGCCGGGGATGACTCTTGTGGGTTCGCTACCCTCTTGAGATCGAGTCTATTTTAGACGGTGTTATTATGGATGGTTTTGGGGACTGTACATCCCCTCCATCATTGGTGTAGCGGTTGGATTGAATGTGATTTATGTTCTGAGGAGTAAAGGTGGGAAGCTTGTACTCGCCCAGCAGTTGATTATGTTATGTTGTTGAATCATGAATCGGGATAGAGTCTTTCTGGAAAATGGTTCCTAAATTTATATCTATATCTTATTCGGGTTCTTTCAAAACGTTTTGGTATGTAACACCTATCCCCGGTTCATGAGTCCATCCTTTTTATTCTGTGCTATGCTCCTTATATATATATATTGTGGGTGTGCGTTAGCCCCCTCACTCGGTCAAGTTGACTGACCCCTCATTTACACTTTTAGTTGCAGGATTGTTGGCGTTTGCTAGGCGGAAGTGAGTCATTTGAGTTACACTTCGTCGGTCTAGTCTTTCTATTTGCATTTGTCTTTTCATACACTTTACTTATGCTTTGACTTGTAGACTTGAGATTATACTTTACTATTCGGTAGCCCTGCGTGGCACTCTCATTCGGCCCTTGTGGCACTTGATGATTATTACTTTATGTTGATATTCGGGACTAGGGATTTATGCCAGTTGAACCCGTCACTTGTTATGTTTGTTGATCTATTATTCGGGATTAGGTATCTATGCTAGTTGAACCCGTCACCTGCTTTGTATGTTTTGTTTTAAATGCTTCCGCTATCTATTGTTGTTGGTTTTAATTGCTTCCGCACTTTGAGTTTTGGTCAAGTTAGATCCGCCTAGCCTAGTGTGTGAGTTGGTCTCCCGTTCGCTCTGATTCGGATTCGGGCATGGACTTTCATTTCATGTTCCGGGTCTGGGTCATAGTGCGGGGGATGGGGCACTTCTCCTTTTGGGGTGTTACATCCTTAAGTGGTATCAGAGCTCTAGGTTGCAAAACCGAGCTCTTGAGTGGTATTGAGTCTGTCTAGGTCGTACGGCATAAGAATAACTGTGCATTACGTTTGTTTGACTTGATATTTTGACCCTTCGGCATGAATTATTTCGTGATTATATGATTGTGTGCACATTATGACTTTGATTATGCAACATCTTATTTTATGTGCTTTATAAATTACAACTAATTGTTGCATTTACGTGATATACTTGTTACATTTCATTTGCATCCTAATTCGCATGCATCGAATTTAGTGTTTGAATTTCAGGGTGCCCTATGAGTCAACACTAAGATTTCCCTCTGTTAACACTACCTATTAGCACTACAACAAAAACACACCATGATTCGAAGATGAAAGGATTCTTCACCAAGATGAATGGTCATGAAAAGGTTCAAAGTTGTAGGAATGAGATTTGCAATATTGACTTACTATCTTAAAGTCAATTGAAAGATGAAGTTTGACGAATTTTAACCTTGAGGATTCGTTCATTTGGAAGTAGTCACCTTGTTGAGGAAATGAGTCAATGGAGGAGAATCTGATCAAGTAGAACCGTTTTGAAGGAGTTTGATGAGCTTTCGCCTTGATGATTCGTTTATTTGGAAGCAGTCACCTTGTTGAGGAAATGAGTCAATGGAGGAGAATCTGATCAAGTAGAACCGTTTTGAAGGAGTTTGATGAGCTTCCGCCTTGATGATTCATTTATTTGGGAGTAGTCACCTTGTTGATGGAAACGAGTTAATGTAGAAGAATCCGATCAAATAAGATCCGATCAAGTTCAAGGGATGTGGATAGGTAACCATGTTACTTAAGCAACGAGCTACAAACCATCGGTGAGTGTTGAAGGTTTTGGTACCGTTTAAGAGTTAACGAACGACAAGACAAGATTGATTGTTAGCTCTTTGGGTGTTTCTTCAAGATGAGATGGAAGACATTATTGATGTGGGAATATAACACTTAGATGCTGAAAAGACTTAATCCAAGTTTCAGAACCATATACCATGAATTGCTTTGGGGAAGTACTTAGCACCACGATCACCCAATGAAACTCTGAGGTAAATATCTAATTGACAAACGAATCATGGACAACTTCTTGAAGATGAGCAGACTAAGATTTAACACATAAATGAGAATTCTTAGGAGAAACTGAGGATGATTCTAGTTGAGCAAGGATTACGGTATAGTAAGGGGTTTGGTGATAGACGAGCTTTGCTGAGTTACCACTTTATGAAAAGACTCAAGACAAAGAGGTTCAGATGACGAGGGTTGCATCATTATCGGCTTAATCAACTCCTACTACTTCATCTCAACTCCCTGTCAAGAGTTTGACACTACGGTGATCGGTACGCCAGGCATTCATGGCATTTGCATACATGCATCGCTTAAATACTCTTACCTTGTTTTGCTTGATGTGGGTGATGACTATTGCTATTTTAATTGTGATAACTTGGATACCTGATCTAGTAATTGTAACTTGAAATTTCTACTCGTTATGAACCGTTGCCGAAATGATTGAATTATACACTTATGTGAACTATTCATGCCTATGTGATTTAAAACTCTCGTGATTGCTCACTAACTTCTCATATAACATACATACATACTGTAACCTTATTTTATAGGGATTCCATCGCGATATCCCCCTTGAGTTGAGGTATGAGCGTTGAATCTATACTCAAGGGACACCGATATCAGTTGTATAAGGTACACCAAACATGCATCGCATACTTTTCGTCAAGTGTTACTATGATGTGTGTATGTCTGAATAACTGACCAGTGGATTTATGTGCAAGAGAGACCTTAGGTTCCCTCTTTTTACGTGTTGGAGAGATGTAGGATTCTCTCTATTTATGTGGTAGAAAGATGTTGGAATCTTTCTAAGTTTTGTGCGCGAGAGATGTTGGATTCTCTTGTACTTAGATATTCAAGGATGCTGGATTCTCTTGAATCTAGGGGTTTGAGGAATGCTGGATTTTCTCAAACTAGAATGTTGGGAGATGTTGGAATCTGCCCGACCTAGGTTGAGAGACGGGGTTCTCTCAATTATGTGCTTGAGAAACGGGGTTCTCTCTTTTATATGTGCTCGAGAGACGGGGTTCTCTCTCTTGTGGGTGCTGAGGGACGGGGCTCTCTCACTTACGTGTTGAGAGATGGGATTCTCTCTTGTTTGTTGTGGTTGCGTTACGCGTTGATCTGACTACGGGTAGCAAGTGGTGCATCGGAGACGACATCGAGGTTGGGTGCAGTTGCAGCTATCCGATCATGGGAAGGACTGACCGAGTTCGAAACAACTAATGGATCAAGTACTCGCACTGACCTCGACGATAACAAAACATCCTAAAGGAGGTTCGGTGTAGATGACAAGAGTAAGCCTCACCATTAGAGTTATGATCTTATGCGAGTTCGGGAGAAGGGTTGGAGCACTACAACTCGAGGATCTACATTTTAGCAGTGGAACCTGGGGACCAGGTTCTCTTAAGGGGGGAAGGTTGTGACGCCCCGTTTTCTCGAAGGGCGTCCTGACGACGTTAACAAGTAAGTCTCTACACTTGTGTGTGTTTAATTTAAGAGTTCTTGAATTATGTGAATTAATGTAAATCCAATTTAATATGTGATCATTCGAATTATTCTAAGATTAATTGCCAACTTGATTAATTACGAGCATATTTAACCCTAACTATCTAATTTGATTTAATTCAAATTTATTCCATGAAATAATTGTTAAATTGATTTTAAATCCATCATGTTACTTAACTTGTTTAATTTCGGGTTACTTGAATTCCTTGAGATTAATTGTCAATCATGTGTTTGCAAAGTGTCGTTAAATTATACGAAAGATTTTTAAAAACTAAATTGAATTAAACTCTAATTGGTAAATCTCTATTTTCATATTAATTTGTAAAATTAATTCGAAGCTTGAATGTTTATTCGTAATTTTACCAATTTTATTCACGATTATTTGTACGCGATATTTCCCTTTGCTACGCGATAAGGATACCCGGTTGTATATAGCTTGTGCACAAGACACATTTCTCCCAATCCCTTTTTTTATCTCTCTCTCTCCTCTCCCACTTTCTCTCTACCGCGGGTTACTATCGTGGCTTCGGTTACGAGCCCATAACTCGATCGTTTCTCGACGGAATTCAACAAACGAATAGTCCATTTCAATTATCTCGGCGAGACCGACGTAAGAGTACCAATTTCAAGGCCTAATGATGAACGGTGGCGGAGTTATGGCCGGATTTCAGTAGCAGCGGCGGAGCTGTCAGACCGCCGCCACTTCACTGGCGTTTCGTGGCATTTTCCGGCCACCTGCTTGTTACACGCGCCGGAGACCCAGAAAGTAGACTTCCTGGCACAGCGGTTGATGTCAGCGGCACGGCCATCGGAGCAGAGACGGAGCCGCACGCGCCGCCCAAAGCTCGCCGCGGCGGCGCGAGTTATTGTAGCGACGGCGGTAGAAACTTCGACGGCCAACGGGGGCCTTTTCTGGCCATCTTTTGGTCTCGGGCTCTTCACAAAAGTTGTTCGGAACGACGAGAACTAGTGATCTGTGATCAGGCGACTCCAGATTCGGTGGTTTGGCGGCGGATCGACAGCGGCAAAGTGGCAGTGCAACGGCGGCACTAGCTCCGAGGATTTTTCCAGAAAGCTACCTTAGGGCTTTCGAAGAGCTCGTCATGGGTAAGACAACGCCTCTTTCGGATTGCATTTTGGTTCACCGGTTTGGAAGTAATTTGAGTTTGAAGATTTAGGGTTTTCGTGTTCTTAGATTTCAGATCTAGGACAATCGGCTTGGAATTTCCAGAAATTGATCGAGGATTCGGAACGGGCACGAAGACTTCATTCAGGACTGATTTTTTGGGATTTTTCCGGTGACTTTTGAAGGCGGCCCGGCGACTTTTCGGCGGCTCCGGTGGCGGCACTCAAGCTAATTTCGGGCAGAATGTTCGTCTCGTTGTGGTGAGTTCAACGCCACTTTCCGTTCGTTAATCGGACACTCGATCTATTTATTACGAATTATTTTGCGTAATTGTGATTATTTGAATTAATTGTTTTAAGTGCAAATAAATTGGTTATTGTTGGTTTGTTGATCGAGATGTCTTCCAATCATATTCGAAAACATGTATTGAATGGATTGTGATATACATGAATGTTCAATTTACAATTTGAATCCCGATGTGATGAATTTATGCTATGTGTTTAGATATGAAAGGGTGTTAGTGTAATATTTAGAAACTAATCTTTTATGTGACTAAATGAACTTGAATGATATTTTAGAAGAACGAAAATGTTGTGATTTCTATATATGAATTTGAGACATTCTCAATGTTATGTTTATTGTAAATTTTGTTTCAAATATAAATTTAGATACATGAAAGATGCTTGAACAGCTTGAGACTTGATGCATGATAGGAGTTAGAATTGTAATATCTTGATTTACTCTTACTACTTGAAAATGGTATATTATGAATTACGATAAATTGATAATTGTAATGCTTGTAAGTAATTAATTCCTAGTTGAATAATTGTATAAACACTTTAAATGAACAATTATGCTTAGTAATCAACTAAGGGGATGTATGTGTAATACTTCTAAACTTTTATAAATAACTTAGGGGATGTAAGTGTAATATTTATGAAACTATGTATGTGACTTGAGCTTGTGTACCAAACATGTTGTGAAGTTGTAAAGTATGATCTTAAGTGAATTAAATGCACTCTTTATTTGTATCAAGCATGCCATCTACGTACAACAACCTTGTATGTTTATATGATCAAGTTGCTCTTACTTATGCACTTTATAACTCGACATGAACTTAATGCTTAATTCTAATATTATAATTGAACCCCTGTGACATTGGATGATTTAATATGCATTTCGTGAATACATTGACTTCGTAAATTGATCTTGCATCTTTGGATATGGAATTGCATGATGGTTGCTTGTAAATATGATCTTGTTGAGCATTGATATGCCTTGATTGACCACGACACCTTATCCAAGCACAACATGAACACTTATGCATAACCACGATCATGTTGAGCAACGCCGTGCGTCTTGTTTGGTTCATATAGAGTCTAAGTCTGGGCTTCTGTATGTCTTGTCACAGAGTTTGGTGGTGCCGGTGGGCCCGAGGTTTAGAGTGTTTGGCCCTTCACACTCTCAGACTCTACTTTCACGAGGTGAGGTTTAGGATTTTGTATAGTTACGCGACCTATGGCCTTTATATGCTGAATTCTACCCTTGCATGCGAGTATACCTTACTATAAGTATGTATGTGTTGGATATGATATGTTTATGATATTGAGCGTGTGTTCTGCGTGGATGGGTGCCTATGGGCTTAAATTCCATCGCGTGGTTTTGCGTGGGTTTTGCGTGGATGGGTGCTTATGGGCTTAAATTCCGTCGCGTGTGATCTGCGTGGATGGGTGTCTAAGGGCTTAAATTCCATCGCGTGGGAATCTATAAAAAAAAAAAAAAATTAAGTTTTTGAGGCATATGTAAGCTATTTTGGAAAACTCAATTGTGTTACGATTCTGTAGCGAGATTTACCATGAAAGATTGGTATCTGTTCTGTTCTGTTCTATTGTGGATCCGAGGAGCTACGGGTAATGGGGCCTCCGGGACGGTTAGGGCCGTCGGAGTTTCAACCATGTGCGTAGTTTCCATTTGAGATATCATTGCGCGACCTTAGGGTGATGAGGGAGGCGTGATATCTTGAGCCTTCGGCTAAGGCCGGGGATGACTCTTGTGGGTTCGCTACCTTCTTGAGATCGAGTCTATTTTAGACGGTGTTATTATGGATGGTTTTGGGGACTGTACATCCCCTTCATCATTGGTGTAGCGGTTGGATTGAATGTGATTTATGTTCTGAGGAGTAAAGGTGGGAAGCTCGTACTCGCCGAGCAGTTGATTATGTTATGTTGTGGAATCATGAATCGGGATAGAGTCTTTCTGGAAAATGGTTCCTAAATTTATATCTATATCTTATTCGGCTTCTTTCAAAACGTTTTGGTATGTAACACCTATCCCCGGTTCATGAGTCCATCCTTTTTATTCTGTGTTATGCTCCTTATATATATATATTGTGGGTGTGCGTTAGCCCCCTCACTCGGTCAAGTTGACTGACCCCTCATTTACACTTTTAGTTGCAGGATTGTTGGCGTTTGCTAGGCGGAAGTGAGTCATTTGAGTTACACTTCGCCGGTCTAGTCTTTCTATTTGCATTTGTCTTTTCATACACTTTACTTATGCTTTGACTTGTAGACTTGAGATTATACTTTACTATTCGGTAGCCCTGCGTGGCACTCTCATTCGGCCCTTGTGGCACTTGATGATTATTACTTTATGTTGATATTCGGGACTAGGGATTTATGCTAGTTGAACCCGTCACTTGTTATGTTTGTTGATCTATTATTCGGGATTAGGTATCTATGCTAGTTGAACCCGTCACATGCTTTGTATGTTTTGTTTTAAATGCTTCCGCTACCTATTGTTGTTGGTTTTAATTGCTTCCGCACTTTGAGTTTTGGTTAAGTTAGATCCGCCTAGCCTAGTGTGTGAGTTGGTCTCCCGTTCGCTCTGATTCGGATTCGGGCATGGACTTTCATTTCATGTTCCGGGTCTGGGTCATAGTGCGGGGGATGTGGCACTTCTCCTTTTGGGGTGTTACATAATCTTTTCGAAGAAAGGATTCAAGTAAACGATTAGTCTCCGTTGAAAGGTCGTGTCAAAAACTCAAGGGTATATATTCTTAGGGTCTTAAAACAATCTTATTTAGAAAAGGAATGTGAACTTTGAAACCTACTTTGATCCCCTGTTTTTGAGAATTTTCGAAAAAGGCTTTGACCATTGAATTCGTCTCTTTGAAACGATCATTTAGGTTAAAAGTCAAAATTCTTGGTTAAGGTCAAAGTCAAAGGTCAAGGGTCAAAGGTCACTATTCAAGTATACGGTATATATACTGTAAGTATACGATACTTATACTGTATGTATACGTGTTTTCATACTGTATGTATACGGTATTAATACGGGGATCGTATTTCTATAGTATTTATACATGATATATATAGTATTTATACAAGAATACAGGCGGTACTTATACTAGAATACATACGGTATCTATACAAAAGTACATACGTATTTATTTAGAAAATACACTTAGTATTTATAGGAAAGTATACATATAGTTATACATATTGGAATCAAATACGTATACGTATATTATACATGTATACCATAACCTATATCAATTGGTCAAGTATAAATATGTAACAATTAATTAAACATGTAACATGTTAAACTATAGGTTATACTTTAATTATGTAACATTAAATAACATGTAACATTTAATTAAATTAGGTAACAAATTAAATTACCTAAGTATGATCCTAAAATAATTAAAACGTAACACATAACATACTAGAATAATTGTCACGTAATTAATTTGTAACAAAATTAAATCATGTAACACTTTCATAATAAACTATAGTTTAAGAGACATAATTCATAAATTCATGAATATTTAAAACATAAATTAAAACACATAATTCATGCATAAAATAAAACATATATTAAAACCTAAACCTAGCATAATTAATAAATAAATTAAAACATAAAATAAAACATATATTAAAACGTAAATTAAACGAATTATAACATAAAAACAAAATAAGAAAATTAACCTGAAAAGGGGGGATGGTTCGAACTCAAGGGGGAGAGGGAGAGAATGGAGTGAGCAAAATGAGATCCCAACACACTTATTTATATTTGTTGGGAAGGACCAAAGTGCAATAAATATTTACTTTAGGGAATTGAGGTGGGGTATTTTAGGAAATTTTCAAAAATATGTTTCCTTCTTTACATAATTGTCACAGCAGGGGTATTCTGGTAATTTCACATTTCTCCTACTTATTTTTTAAGTTGGAAAAGTGTCCAAGAGATAGGAAACAAAATTAGCTTTGAAACGGTTACTCAGGGGTCGAAATCGGACGTACGGTTTAAAAGTTATAAGCTTCGGAAGATAGGATTTTCTTGAATTTCGAAAATTGTTTTAATTATGAAATAAATACTTAGAGTATGATTTGAAGGTCCAAAAAGCATTCCAACAATGTAGGAAAAATTGAGGAACGTTGTAACGCCACGGTTCCGGATGAACAGGTAAGCACGCCACGTGTGAGTTTGAGCGTAGGTTTTACTTTATCTCTTTAATTTTATGATATATTCTTATGTGGCATTCATAATTTTATAAAATTTCACGAAACATCCTTTATGTGAATTATATGAATTCATATCATAGAAAACATTATTACATGACACGGAAAATATTTATTGCATGAAATAATTACCGAGAGTGGTTTAAATTACCAAATTATCCCTAGTTGAAGGTTTCTTTAAAATTCTAGGGACTTAATTGCCTAATCTTTTAAGGACATAGTTGATCAAATTTTAAAACCATGTATACTCCATTGCGTAAGCCATAAACTTGAGGGATTAAATTGCAATTTAAACATTTCACAAAAATCAAGAGGATGAATTACATAATATTCTTGTATGTTCTTTCATACTCTCATTTCATCCTAAAATCACCCAAACACATTTGCTCCTCATTCTCGGTTCATCACGTAAAAAGGGAAGAAGTGAATTTTCCTTCAATCATCAAGATTTCAAGAAGTATTTCAAGGAAACTACGGAGTGATCATCATCTTCATCCATCTTCTTCATTTTTTAGTTTTCAAAGGTTGGTTTGGCATGAGTTGATGATCTTTGATCATATATGTATATGTTAGGGTTTGAGTTGGGTGTGCTAGATGAATTGATTCTAGTTGGAAGCATGATTGGTTGATTATATCAGGAATTATAACATGATTTATTCATGAAATCATTGAAAATTTGGCATGAATGATCAAGTGTGATCATGAACTTGAAACTATGAATTCTTGATAATATTGCATGCTTTGAGTGTTTGAATGTTATTATATCATTTCTTGAGCAAGTATATATGTATATTTCCAGAAAATACATGCTTGTGTTGATCAAAATGGATTTTTGGTGCTTGCTTTGTTGCTTCCCATAGCCTTCCCCTATTTTGCTCTGCTTCTGTATTTTGTAGAAACTGGGAACGACCGTTCCCAGCCTCAAGGCATTGTGGGAACGGGCGTTCCCATCCTTTCAAATAAAATAGACGGCCGACCACGGGAACGGTCGTTCCCATTTTGGCCTTGGAGCCGGAAGGGCCGTTCCCAGCTAGGCACGTTTTAAAATGGGAAAATCGTTGGCGCGTTTTGGGGAACTCATGGGAACGACCGTTCCCATTTTGCAAAGGGGACCGGAACTGCCGTTCCCATCTGGAATGCATAACAAAATTCACTACATAAAATTACGAAAATGACCCCTCGATCCAACGACTTCTTTGACCCCGAATTGCTATAATATGTGCTAATATGAAGTGAAACAACATGTTATCATGCCATATTGTATTTTCGTGGTCGTCTCGATACATTTCCGCCGTTCGTCATATTTTGGTCATTTTAGGTCATGTCTCACGTATATATGTCGTATTTGCACTGGTCACGAGGGCGTGGACGGGGAGCAAGCTCCTTAGAACACTTCTTTATTGTATTTTGCAAGAAAAGGTGAGGTTTTAGGTTATGTTTATAGAACCCTACCACCCTTATGTGCTATTTCGGCCAAAACCTATTATAATTATAAACGTTTTCAAAGTTATAAACATTTCAAGCAAGAAAGTATTGATTGTCATGATGTCAAGCAAGTTTGGCGAGTACATGATTGCACGTGGGCCCGAGGGTAATTCTTGAGCCAACCGGGAAAGCAAGGGCTGACGGGTAACTCCTGAATTATCCTCACATTGTTGGGATCACCCCCGAAGCCACTAGGAGATTAGTGGTGGAAGGAGTTCCGTGTCTAGAGGGTCGTGTCCTCTACACACACCATGTCGTGGATAGTCGAGCCTTGCAAACTCGCTATCACCCGGAGGAAGAAGGAGACTGGGGATTAATCCGGTATGTCGGGTTATCCTCGGGTTATCGCATGACTTCAAGCATGAATTTGTCTATATGAGCACTAAATGAAATTGCATAATCATGTATTGAATTGATAAAGCAAGCACGTATTGTTACGTTTGGTGTTATGGTTAGAGATTCGCCCCTACTCGCCGGGGTCACATGTTCATGAAATGGTTAAGCTAAAATGTTAAAGTGATTGGTTGTAATCTCGGGCAAAGATTAAGTTTATTGAATTATATTCCTTTCATTTCCAAAGTCTTCACCCGAGGCTACACCTTGCATGTGATGTGTGTTATATATATTTATTGCCCCTCACTCAGTCTTCGGTAGACTGATACTTCACTTTTCAGGTATCCTTTTGAGCGTGGTCGTGCTAAGCGGGAGTTGTTCGAGTCTTGCATTTCCACGGGTCTAGTCTCATGCCCTCATGTATAGTTTCATGCTAGTTTCGTGTTATGATAATTATTGTCACGTTTTGGATACTTGTATACGTGTATTATCAAGAGATGGTAATGTATTGATAGATAAACTGGTATCTATAAGTATCTATTCAATAAATATGGTACCTATATGTATGAATGATCTTATTGCTTCTGCTTTCATTATCATGTTTGCTCTGGTTTTGTTGGGGAGAGTGTCCCGCCTAGCTCGTCATTTTTATTGTCACCCGTTCGCTATAGTTTCGGTTTATGTATGGACTTTCCATTTCATACGTGGATCGAGGCTATAGTGCGGGGGATGTGGTGCCCAGGGGGTTAGGGTGCTACAAACGTTATGGTAATGATCTCAAGGGTTAAATCTTCCTATCGAAGGAAATATATCCTACCGACGAAAATTTTTATTTGAAAATAAATTCTTAAATTGCTCTGGACACATAAACGAAACATTAAAGCATTGAAAAAAGAGTTGAAAATTTCTAAGAAAGTAGGTATAGGTTCTTTGAGGTCTCTCGAATAAAATGCATAGTGCTGGTTCGGAAAATGAGTAGTACTTTTGACAAAATTTCCCAAAATACCCCTAATGATCAAGAAAGGATTTCGAAGCTTGGAAAACATGTTCATATGACTGGGGAACATGAGTTATGAACCTCTAGGGTTCCAATGAGATGCTAGGACAAGGTAGGCTCGGGAAATGAATAGTAAATTTGGTTCGTGGTAAGGAAATTCCCCTTAAAACACAATATGACTAATGAATGCACATTGTTCACATAAGAATGCAATGCATGAACATTTGTAAAGGTGAACCAAGGTATATAAACACATTCTTGTCCTTTTTGATCTACTTTTTCTAGCTAGGTCTTGATACGGGCTGTTATAAAATCCAAGAAACACGACTCTATCCATGCAAAAATTACACTTTTTGAGGTTAGCATACAATTTCTCTCTTCTTAACACCTCAAGTACCATCTTCAAATGTTCAACATGTTCATGCAAGTTACGGCTATAAATTAATATGTCATCAAAATAAACGACCACAAACTTGTCAATGTAAGCACGTGATACATGATTCATCAATCTCATGAATGTACTAGGTGTATTAGTTAAACTAAAGGGCATTACTAACCATTCATACAATCCATGCTTTGTTTTAAATATCGTTTTCCATTCATCACCCTATTGCATGCGTATTTGATGATATCCACTTTTCAAATCAACCTTAGAGAAAATTGTAGAACCATGCAATTCATCAATAATGTCATCAAGGCGAGGTATGGGATAACGATACTTAACCGTGATTTTGTTAACAGCCCGGCAATCCACGCACATTCGCCAAGTGCCATCCTTTTTAGGTACCAAAAGAACCGGAACAGCGCATGGACTCATGCTTTCACGTACGTACCCTTTCTCAAGCAATTCCTCAACTTGCTTTTGGAGTTCCTTAGTTTCTTGAGGAGTGCTTCTATAGGCTGGTTGGTTCGGAATTGCAGCTCCGGGAAAGAGGTCAATTTGGTGCTCTATCCCACGAATTGGAGGCAATCCGGGTGGAATCTCTTCCAGGAACACATCCTTGAACTCCTGCAAAAGAGAGGAAGCAATACTAAGTAGGGGAGGGGTGTTGTCAGAAGATAAGAATGTCTTTTTATACATCATTATCATCACCAGCCTTTCTTTTTTGACAACGCTCTCAATTTCTTTTTGTTTTGTGAGGAAACTCATTTTCTTCTTTTCTTTCTTTTCAACTTCGTTTTTTTCTCCCTCTTCACATCCCTTTTCTTTTTCTTTCTTTTCAACTACTTTTTTTTTCCCCCTGTCACATTCTTACTTTTCGACTACTTTCTTTTCTTCTTCTTTTTCCCTATCACTATTACAATCATTGCGTTTAGAAGAGGCTGAAATAGATTCTTTCAATTGACATTGCTCTTCGTACACTTGATTGGGTGGTAGTGGTACCATAATAATGTTTCAGCCGTCTTTGGTGAAACTATACCTGTTTTTGTATCCATCATGCAATGTCTTCCTATCAAATTGCCATGGTCTTCCAAGCAAAATGTGTCCGGCATGCATAGGCACCACATCACAAAGTACCTCATCCGAGTATTTACCGATGGAAAAAGAAATGAGAACTTGTTTTGTTACCTTCAATTCACCATGTTCATTGAGCCATTGGAGCTTGTAGAGTTTAAGATGCTTTAAGGTCTTAAGTCTGAGCCTCTCAACTAACAACTTGCTAGCAACGTTCACACAACTTCCTCCATCGATGATCAATCTACACACTCGGTCTTTGATATGACACCGACTATAAAAGATATTCGCTCGCTATTGCTTGTCCTTGTCCTCTATGGTTTGCATGTGTAAAGCCCTAAGGAGCACCAAACTTTACCCTTCAACAGCATATTCAACATCAGTGCCTCATCCGGTGAATCATGATCTACTTCATGGCCCTCACTTTCAGTTACAGTCTCTCCATTGTCCAGCATGATCATGGTCCTCTTATTTGGACATTGGGATATGATATGACCTGCTCCATGAAACTTGAAACACTTAATGCCACGAGAGCGTTTATTAGAAGCATTACCTTTCTCAAATGAACCCTTAGCCATGGGTGGATCCTCCTTAGGTTTGGACTGTTTTTCGGATGCCTTTGAAGTAGAAGTCCATTTGGCTTTAGAAGAATTTGGTTCTTCACGTTTAGTCATCGTACGCCCCTTCTTGAGTTACCTTCCTTCCTTGATAGCCATATGAACCACTTCATCAAGTTCAACATAGTGATGAAGTTCCACTATGTTTGCAATCTCTCGGTTGAGGCCACATATGAACCGTGCCATAGTCACCTCTCGGTCTTTCTCAACATTTGCCCTAATCATGGCCATCTTCATTTCTTTGTGGTACTCTTCCACGGTCTTGAATCCTTGCCTCAAACTTTATAATTTGAGATGTAGATCACGGTAGTAGTGAGGAGGTACAAAACGTTTCCCCATGACCACTTTCATGTCATTCCAATTATCAATAGGATACTCACCACTTCTCCTCCTATTTAACACCAATTGATCCCACCACATGATGGCATATTCCGTGAAGGACACGGCTGCAAGCTTGACCTTCTTTTCATCCGAAAAGTTATGACACTCATACACCATTTCCACTTTTCTCTCCCATTCAATATAGGCCTCCGGATCAATCTGTCCTTTAAACGAAGGAATAGAGAGTTTAATAGAACCAAGATTGTTATCAATTGTCTCTCTTCCCCTACGTGGTTGGTGGTGCCTTAGTCGTCTTCGGTCTCTTCTTGAGGATGCACTTGAGGCTGCCTTATCAAAGAAATCATCCTCAAACTCATTCTGTGAATTAAGCTGACTTTGATTTACCCTTCCGTTTTGAATTTGAGTCATCCTTTCATCATTTTGATCCAAACGGTCTCGGATCTCATTGAATTGCACGTTCATCCGTTCAAATTGTTGTTGCATGGCTTGTATCATGAAATCTACGTCCTTTGGAGGCTGCTCTCCAGCCATAATGTACCTGCAAAACAAAGGTTAGTGAAAACACCTCACAATAACTCCCTTACGTGTTTACACTCTTTTGGTGTTCACTACCCTCATGTATCACTCAAAGTTATGGCTTTTTCCCTCTATAAGGCTCACAATCTCACCCCTTTTTCCATTCTTTCTCTCAACTCTTGAAGAAAGTCACAAGAAATTTCAGATTCCTTCACCAAATAATCCCTTAAGATGAATGAATCAATAAAGGTGCAAAAATGACACAACGAGCTGATACAAACAACGTATCAATGTGACTTATAATCTGAAACTTAGTATAACTGAAACAATGCTGCCCTCTTCTCTTTCTTTTTTTATAACGCGGCTTTTACTTCCTTTTTTTTTTATGTATGCGTTTTATGCCTTTTTCAGATCCTTCTTCTTTTTTTTTTTTTTAAACTTGCAGCAATATAACAATAATGAAAGAAATTACACAAAAGATAAATGATATGGATACGTAACCTTGGATGGAAACCTAAGTTCTTGATACCAAATGATACGAACACCACGTACTTACCGTGAAATCCTATACCAGAACTTGGAGTTCTTGATTTTCGATCGTCCACTTCAAGGTTAAAATTGAGGAGTGTAACCCGTTTGCTATAATGAGCAAGGAACCAACACTATCAGATTTGAAAAGTAATGTACCCCGTCGACTATAATGAGTCGGGAAATGACATTATCCGGTGGAGGGTTTGAAACCCTAATGACCTTCAGCCATGAACTAGAGAGTTGAACTCCCTTGAATCACAATTCATTAAGAGTTGAGTGAAAAAAACAAAATATAAGGTTGGAATATAAAGATGCATGCATGGAAATTCTAGAGGACAATTCAGAATTCAAAGAGACAAGCTATTCTCGTCACTTTCCTAGTAGGTTAAAAAAAATGGGCTTAACCTAATCTAAATGCATGGAAAATAAATGAAAAGATGGCCCAAAGTATAATATAATAGTGTAGGGCCAAATTACAATAAACTTAACACAATTTGGGGTTAAAATTCGATCACTAAGACATTGAAACAAGGTGGATTGGATCCAGCTGAATACTTGTCTTCTTGGGGATCTTCTTGAGTTATTTGGATCAAAAGGGATTCAACTTCCTCTTGCATTCTTTTGGACCGTGACCGTGTGATAGGTCCAACATTACTTGGTTCATCTTGAGTTGTGATCATATCAACATTTGGATCAAAGTGTGGCCTTGTCTTATGATTCACATCTTAAAGGATTTAATATGAATTAGTCGTAAAGTCCGTGCATTGCTTATCTATCTTCTTGCCCCTCGCGGGAACTAACTTCACTTAAAACCTTGTTCGGGATTTATGGCTTGCATGTGCATGTTCTATATATTTATCGCTCCTGCTCACTCAGTCTTCTAGAGACTGACCCATCTTTCCCACTCTTGTAGGTTCCTGCAGGTTTTGCTAGGCCGAAGTCGAGTCTTAGTTTTTTTTTCAAGTCACTTGTACACTCGAGTCACATTCCATCTTTTTATGATTTAATTGTATCCCAATATGTATATTGGGGCCTGTGTGCAAATTATTGGTTATTGATTCTTGATTCGGGACAGGTTGCATGTTAGTTGAACCCGTTGTTAGGATGCATGATGGAATTAATTATGTTATGGAATTGTTGGGCTTATAGCCATTTTGAAATTTATGCTCAGTCATTGCTTCCGCACCATGTTTTGGCATTGTGATTTAATTGGTACAGGGTTAGATTCCGCATAGCTAGGATATCTTTTATTTTGTCACCTATTCGCTATGAGTCCAGTTCATGCTTGGAGTATTCCATTTCATGTGTGGACTAGACTCGTAGTGCGGGGGATGTGGTGCCTTTCGTCCCGGGTGCTACAAGTGCTCTTCATATATGTAGGTGTGTGTTGGTAGCCCCTCACTCAGTCTTTGGACTGACCCCTCCCCCCCTTTATGTTTTTAGCTCCAGGTTCGGTTCAGGTTGTTGGAGTTCGTGCTAGGCGGCTGTGTGTCATGTCTATTGAGTCGGTGTCTGTTCGTTTCAGTTTGTTAAGTATTTTGTTTTAAATTATGTTGGAAACTTTGTATAAGCTTTATTCTCTACAGGTTTGCATGTACGATTTGAATGTATGAAATTTCGGGAGAGGTTAGGACAGGTGCTTGGATTAGATGAACCCGTTTTGATTGTATGACTATTCGGGACAGGTTTCTAGGGCTAGTTGAACCGGTTTTGTTGTATAGTTATTCGGGACAGGATAGGATAGGTTCCTGGAGTAGCTGAACCCGTATAGTTGTTATTGATATATGAAAGTTTTTTTAAAAGTTGGCATTTTGCGTTGCTTCAGCTGTCATGTTTTGCATCCTTTCGTATGTACAGGATTAGGTACCACCTAGTTTAGGCCTGGTATTTTTGTTTTGTCTCCCGTTTGCTATGGCTCGGTACGTGTGCGGAGTCTTTGTTTCGTTACACGTGTCGGGTTATAGTGCGGGGATGTGGTACCCACCGCTTAGGGCGCTACATTTCATAATAAACTATAGATTATGAAATATAAATCACATAATTCATGAAATTGGAACATAATTCTTAAGCACATAATTCATGCATAAAATAAAGCATATATTATAATCCAAAATCTAACATAGTTAAAGCATAAAATAAAAACATAAATCAAAACATAATTTAAAACATAAATTAAACTAACTAACTAAAAACATAAAATAAAAATAAAAGAAACTTACATCTCTAGGAGATGGTGGTTCGGCATTCTCCATAAACAAGGAGAAATGAGTGCCCAACACCTCTATTTATAGTTGTTAGTAGGGGCTTACTTTGCAATTAAAGAATAAGGAGGGACCTTTTTTTGATTTCCCTAAAGTAGGTTTGCCTTTAGTAAAATTGTTAGGAGAGGGGTATTCTGGTAATTTCACCATCATACTGCAGACTTTAGGATCTGAAATCGGACGTAAGTTTTCAAAGTGATAAACGTCGGAAGAAAGGAATTTCCTTAATTTCATAAAATGATTTAATTATAAAATAAATGCTAGTGTATGATTTGAAGGTCCGAAAAGCTTTCCAAAAATGTAGAAAAAAATTAGGAACGTTATGGCGATGATCTCAAGGGCTAAAAGGTTTTACCAATGGAAATATATTTCACCGACAGAAAAATATTCTTTAAAAATAAATTCTTAAATTGCTTTGGACATACAAACGAAGCCTCGAAGCATTGAAAAACAAACTAAAAAATTCAGAAAAGATATGTATAAGTCCCCCAGGGTTTCTTTAATAAAACGGAGTGGTGATAGTTTGGAAAATGAATAGTACTTTTTCATAAAAGTTCCCAAAATGCCCCTAATGATCAAGAAAGGATTTCGAAACTTGGAAAACATGTTTAAATGACTGAGGAAGATGAGTTATGAACCTCTAGGGTTCTAGTGAGATTCTAGGATAATTTAGGCTCGAAAAATGAATAGTAAATTTGGTTCGTGGTAAGGAAATCCCCCTTAAAACACAATACGACAAATGGAAGCACACTGCTCACATAAGAATGCAATGCATAATGGATTGATGCTTTCTTCTAATCCTTTATTTACCTATTTCTTCTTGTCCCCGAAATTCGGGCTATTACAAATATGGTTTCAAACTCCGTTATTAGAGCTTGGAGATGCTTTAATGGCTTCTTGTTAATTACTTGATTTCATGCCTTGAATTTGAGATATTTTTAAAGCATGTATATATGAACTTATGTCTTGAATTTGAGGTGATTTGATTGAGATTTGCTTATGTTTTGATGCTTTTTGGCTTCTCCCGCGCTAATGCCCAGTTTTCCTGCGTATTTTGAGCCTATATCGAATCCACAGTCGTGGATTTTGGCTTTGAAGAAATCCACGGTCGTGGATTTGAGGCAGGAGCTTCGGATCCGTGGATCCTCCCCTGTTTTCTTTTTGAGCTTGTTCTGTTCCGTTGACCCTTCACCCGAGCTCCAATTGACCTGAATTTTGGAAACAATCAACCTTTTTGAGTCTAAAACATTCTCCAACTGTAATCACCCCAAAATTCGTTCTAGATTATGAGTTATAACCATTTGAATTTTGTATCGCTACTTCACCGGAATTCTGCATTTACCCAACTTCAAACCTCCGCCATTTTTGCCTCGCTTTGAATCATGATTCGAGCCATATACCACAGAAAAGATCTATATGTCTAGTTTCATTTCCATGAAATAAAACTCAATTCCCATTTCTCAAAATCAAGTTATGATCGTTTTCCTACAGCTTGTCCGTCTCGAAAATTTCCAGCTTTTGCCCGTTTTTGCTCGGAACCATTTCTTATGATTTTCTTGCACCTTTTCACCTTCGAACTTGATCCTAACTTGTTGTAACATACGTATGTGTATGTATTTATTCTTATATGCATTTTACATTGCTTTTGTAATCTGATATGTGTGCATACATGAACTTTGCCTATGTAATTGCATCTCTTAAGTGCCTATGCATTGCCGTGCATCTAATTAGTTCATGATTGAGTCTAAGTCTCGGTTGTTGTGTTCTTTTGTTTTAGAGCTTCTTTCCAACGTCGTTGAACCCAAGGTTTAGGTGGTTGTTTGCTCCTTTTTGGCCCCGGACTCTACCTACTTTTGCTACAAGGTGAGGTTTAGGACCCTTTTCTTTTAGATAAGCGACCTATAACCTAAATGTACTGATTTCTCACCCGCATGCGATTATACTATATATTTATATACGAGATACGTGCCTTGTGATATTTTTATGACCGTATCTTATGATTAAAATGTTTTGAACTATAAGTATGAGCGTATATAAGCTTGAAAATATTTTGCAACGAGGCTATACTCCAAACCGTGTGTTGTCAGCAAGCTAGGATCTACCTCAACATCTTATTTTTAAGGAAGACACGGAGAGGTACGTGGATAGCATATTCCGTGTTACACCGTACGGTATGATCGATAAGTTATGTTTATTCATGTAGCAAGTTAAGTAAGTTTAATAAGTTAATTGGTTCTTACTGGGCCCCAGAAACATGGGTAAGGACGCCCAGGACGGCAAGGGCCGTCGGGTTAAGCCTATACACGGTCTCCATTTGCAGTACTCACGCTCCACTCTTGGATGTTGAGGAGGCATGGTGCTTCAAGCACATTATGGGTTAGCTACCCCATGTACATTGGTAATTAGGTGGAGAGGGTTTGACTCCCGAAACACCATTGTTGTTGGGGATGGATACGTTTTATATATTTATGTTTTCTTGGTTTTCGTACGTGGTAGGGGAGTAAGGGTTAGGTACTCGTACTTGCTGAGCTTTTGTATGATTCGTTGATTATGAAACGAGATAGGAGCTTCTTTTAAACTTCAATACGCTTTGTTTTGGTTATGAATGTATAAGTTTATTCCGAAAATGATTTGGTGTGCAAAACCCTACCCCGATTCATAATCTTTTACTTAATATGTGCTCTGCTCTATATTTATATAGCTCGTGGGTGTGTATTATGTAACGCCCCGACTCTTTGGCCGTACAGGCATGACGTCACGAGTGGGTCTAGACCGAGAGTTATGTGACTTATATGTGTTTTAATTGCTAAGTGATTATTTAATGCAATAATTTCATGAATTAATTGTTATTATGTGACGTATACGACCTATATGATTTAATTGACTGTGCTATTTAAATTCGTTTCTAACGTGTTACTTGCTAATTAAATATTTTATTTTACTTATGCGCTTATCTGATCTTATATGAAATCCTTGGACTCTTGAATTTTTAATTGGACCCCAATTGATCACCTACCAAACTTTCGGGATACAATTGAAGCACTTAAAATTGTTGAGGACCAAAGTGCAATTTCTCCCTTATTTTCCCTTCAATAAACGATGTACCTTCCCTCCCCCCCCTCCCCCAATTTCATAAGTCTTCTTTATTTCTTTTATATCCTTCTTCAAAGATCCAAATCCTCCAATCTCTCCCTCCATCAACGAGCCATCATCCAAGCAAGGAAGATGGGAAATTCGAGCTCCATTCTACTTCCTCAAGCTCAAGAATCAAGCTCTTGATTATCTCTCTTTTCTCCTCCATCATTTTTCTCCAAGGTATAATGTGGGTTTTTGAATATATGTGGTTCTTATTCTATAACTTAAATCGTTGGGTGTATATTCCTGAATATATGATAATCTTTGAATACTATGCTTAATTGTTGGCATTTTTTAAGCAAGAAATTGTGTATATATGTGTGTGTGTATATATATATATATATATATAAATTGATGGTTTAATTCATGATTTGATGAGTGTGGGTGTATATATGTTGTATTTAATTGTTGTTATGTGATTTTGGGTGAATTGGGAGCTCCTTTGGCCTTCTTGTGACGCCCCGTATTCTCGAAGGGTGTCCTGACGATATCAACAAGTAAGTCTCTACACTTGTGTGTGTTTAATTTAAAAGTTCTTGAATTATGTGATTTAATATAAATCCAATTTAATATGTGATCATTTGGATTATTCTAAACTTAATGGTTAAGATGATTTTAAATCCATCATGTTACTTAACTTGTTTAATTTCGATTTATTTGAATTCCTTGAGATTAATTGTCAATCATGTGTTTACGAAATGTCATTAAATTGTACGAAAGGTTTCTAAAATTAAATTGAATTAAGCTCTAATTGGTAAATCTATCTCTTTCATTTTAATTTATAAAATTAATTCGGGGTTTGAATGTTTATTCTTAACTCTACCAATTTTATTTGTGATTATTTGTACGCGATATTTCACTTTGCTACGCGATAAGGATACCCGGTTGTATATAGCTTGTGCACAAGATACATTTCTCCCAATCTCCTTTCTCTCTCTCTCTCTCTCTCTTCTCTCTCTCTCCTCTCCCACTCTCTCTCCCGCGGGTCACTATGCGCGGCTTTGGTTACGAGCCCCTAACTCGATGGTTTCTCGATGGAATTCAACAATCGAATAGTATATTTCGATTATCTCGGCGAGACGTACGCAAGAGTACCAATTTCATGGGCTAACAACGAACGGTGGTGGAGTTAAGGCTGGATTTCAGTAGCAGCGGTGGAGCAGTCAGACCGCCACCACTTCGCCGGCCTTTCACGGCTTTTTCCGGCCACCTCCTTGGTGCACGCGCCTAAGACCCAGTAAGAGGGCTTCCCAGTGCTTCATTTGACGTCGGCGGCGTGGCCATCGGATGCCAGACGGCGCCGCACGCGCCGCCTGAAGCTCGCGGCGGCGGCGCGAGTTACTGTAGCGGCGCGATTCCGCCGCTTCCGACGGTGTTTTTCGACGGGGCTTGGTGGTTTCCAAGGTTTTTCGACCTCCTGAGTTCATTTCCGACATCAATTTCACCAGATCTTGTCCGTAGGTGGTGGTTCCGGCGACATGGGCGGCGGCAAAATATTTGGAGGCCAACGGGAGCCTTTTTCGGCCATCTTTTGGCCTCGGGCTCTTCACGAAAGTTGTTCAGAATGACGAGAAGTAGTGGCCAGTGATCACGCGACTCCAGATTTGGCCGATTGGCGGCGGATCGCGGCGGCATAGAGGTGGTGTAACGGCGGCGCTAGCTCCGAGGATTTTCCGTCGAGCTACCTTAGGGCTTTTGAAGAGCTCGACATGGTTAAGACAACGCTTCTTTCGGATCGCGTTTTGGTTCACCAGTTTGGAAGAAATTTGAGTTTGAAGATTTTAGGGTTTTCGTGTTCTTAGATCTGAAATTGGAGGAGATTGACTTGGAATTTCCAGAAATTGATCGAGGATCCAGAACGGGCACGAAGACTTCATTCAGGAATGATTTTTGGGATTTTTTCGGCGTCCTTTGGCGGCGGCCCGATCAAATTCCGGCAGCTACAGTGGTGGCGTTCCGGCGGCGTCTGGTCAGAATGTTCGTCTCGTTGTGGTGAGTTCAACGCCACTTTCCGTTCATTAATCGGACACTCGATCTATTTATTACGAATTATTTTACGTAATTGTGATTATTTGAATTAATTGTTTTAAGTGCAAATAAATTGTTTATTGTTGGTTTGTCGATCGAGATGTATTCCAATCATATTCAAAAATAAGTATTGAATGAATTGTGATATGCATGAATGTTTCGATTTACAATTTGAATCCCGATGTGATGAATTTATACTATTTGTTAAGTACGAAGGGGTGTTGGTGTAATATTTAGAAACTAATCTTTTATGTGACTAAATGAACTTGAATGATATTTTCGAAGAACGAACATGTTGTGATTTCTCTATATGGATTTGGGACGTTCTCAATGTTATGTTTGTTGTAAATTGTGTTTCAAATATAAAAATTGAGATATATGAAAGATGCTTGAACAACTTGAGACTTTATGCATGATAGGAGTTAGAATTGTAATATCCTGATTTACTCTTACTACTCGAAAATGGTATATTATGAATTAAGATAAATTGATAATTGTCATGTTTGTAAGTAATTAATTCCTAGTTGAATAATTGTATAAACACTTTAAACGAACAATTATGCTTAGTAATCACCTAAGGGGATGTAAGTGTAATATTTATGAAACTATGAATGTGACTTGAGCTTGTATACAAAACATGTTGTGAAGTTGTAAAGTAAGATCTTAAGTGAATTAAATGCACTCTTTATTTGTATCAAGCATGCCATCTACGTACAACAACCTTGTATGTTTATATGATCAAGTTGCTCTTACTTATGCACTTTATAACTCGACATGAACTTCATGCTTAATTTTAATATTATAATTGAACCCTGTGACATTGGATGATTTAATATGCATTTTGTGAATACATTGACTTCCTAAATTGATCTTGCATCTTTGGATATGGAATTGCATGTTGGTTGCTTGTACATATGACCTTGTTGAGCATTGATATGCCTTGAATGACCACGACACCTTATCGAAGCACAACAGGAACACTTATGCATAACCACGATCATGTTGAGCAACGTCGTGCGTCTTGTTTGGTTCGTATAGAGTCTAAGTCTGGGCTTTTGTATGTCTTGTCACAGAGTTTGGTGGTGTCGGTGGGCCTGAGGTTTAGAGTGTTTGGCCCTTCACACTCTCAGACTCTACTTTCACGAGGTGAGGTTTAGGATTTTGTATAGTTATACGACCTATGGCCTTTATATGTTGAATTCTACCCTTGCATGCGAGTATACTCTATTATAAGTATGTATGTGTTGAATATGATATGTTGATGATCTTGTGTGAGTCCTGTGTGGATGGAGGTCATGAGGCTCAAAGTTCCATCTCGTAGGAAGGGTGTGAATATAAAACCAGTTTTTGTGGCATATGTAAGCTATTTTTGGAAAACAATTGAGTTTTAATTTTGTAGCGACATTGCCATGAAAGATTGGCGTATGTTATGTTATGATCTGTTCTGTTGTGGATCCTAGGAGCTGCGGGTAATGGATCCCCCGGGACGGTTAGGGCCGTCGGGATATTTATCCATTGCGTAGTTCCATTTGAGATATCATTGCGCGACCTTAGGGTGATGAGGGAGGCGTGATATCTTGAGCCTTCGGCTAAGGCCGGGGATGACTCTTGTGGGTTCGCTACCCTCTTGAGATCGACTCTATTTTAGGCGGTGTTATTATAGATGGTTTTGGGGACTGTACATCCCCTCCATCATTGGTGTAGCGGTTCGATTGATTGTGATTTTTGTTCTGAGGAGTAAAGGTGGAAAGCTCGTACTTGCCGAGCAGTTGATTATGTTATGTTATGGAATTATGAATCAGGATAGAGTCTTTCTGGAAAATGGTTTCTAAACTTATATCTATATCTTATTTGGGTTCTTTCAAAACATTTTGGTATGTAACACCTATCCCCGATTCATGAGTTCATCCTTTTTATTCTGTGCTATGCTCCTTATATATATATATTGTGGGTGTGCGTTAGCCCCCTCACTCGGTCAAGTTGACTAACCCCTCATTTACACTTTTAGTTGCAGGTTGTTGGCGTTTGATAGGCGGAAGTGAGTCCTTTGAGTTGCACTTCGTCGGTCTAGTTTTTCTATTTGCATTTGTCTTTTCATACACTTTACTTATGCTTTCACTTGTAGACTTGAGATTATACTTTACTAATCGGTAGCCCTGCGTGGCACTCTCATTCGGCCCCTTGTGGCACTTGATGATTACTACTTTATGTTGATATTTGGGATTAGGTATCTGTGCTAGTTGAACCCGTCACCTGCTTGGCATGTTTTGTTTAAATGCTTCCGCTATCTATTGTTGTTGGTTTTAATTGCTTCCGTACTCTGAGTTTTGGTCAAGTTAGATCCGC
Organism: Lantana camara; assembly: GCA_037501455.1. Taxonomy (NCBI): domain Eukaryota; kingdom Viridiplantae; phylum Streptophyta; class Magnoliopsida; order Lamiales; family Verbenaceae; genus Lantana; species Lantana camara. Next base: position 79,571,669 of record CM074856.1, read on the forward strand.
CTAGCCTAGTGTGTGAGTTGTTCTCCCGTTCGCTATGATTCGGATTCAAGCATGGACTTTCTATTTCATGACCGGGTCGGGGTCCTAGTGCGGGGGATGTGGCATCCTCCGTTTGGGGTGTTACATCCTTAAGTGGTATCAAAGCTCTAGGTTGCAAAACCGAGCTCTTGAGTCGTGTTGAGTGTGTCTAGGTCATACGGCATAGGAATAACTGCGCATTGCATTTGTTTGACTTGATATTTTGACCCTTCGACATGAATTGTTTCGTGATTATATGATTGTGTGCACCTTTTGGCTTTGATTATGTAACATCTTATTTTATGTGCTTTATAATTTGCAAATAATTATTCCATTTACGTGATATACGTGTTACATTTCATTTGCATCCTAATCCGCATGCATCGAATTTAGTGTTTGAATTTTAGGGTGCCCTATTAGTCAACACTAAGATTTCCCTCCGTTAACACTACCTATTGGTACTACAATGAAAACATACCGTAGTTCGAAAATGAAAGGATTCCTTACCAAGATCAATACTCATGAAAAGGTTCAGAGTTGAAGGAATGAGATTTGCTATATTGACTTACTGCCTTAAAGTCAATTGAAAGATGAAGTTTGACGAATTCTAACCTTGAGGATTCGTTCATTTGGAAGTAGTCACCTTGTTGATGGAAACGAGTTAATGTATAAGGATCTGATCAAACAAGATCCGATCAAGTTCAAGGGATGTGGATAGGTAACCATGTTGGTGCTAACTTAAGCAACGAGCTACAAACCAACAATGAGTGTTGAAAGTTTTGGTGCCGTTTAGGGTTAACAAACGACAAGAAAAGATTGATTGTTAGCTCTTTAGTTGTTTCTTCAAGATGAGATGGAAGACACTGTTGAGGTGGGAATAGAACACTTAGATGCCGAAAGACTTTATCCAAGTTTCAGGATCATATACCATGGATTGCTTTGGGAAGTGTTTAGCACCACGATCACTCAACGAAACTCTGAGGTACATATCTAATTGACAAACGAACCATGAACAACTCCTTGAAGATGAGCAGACTAAGATTTAACACATAAATGAGAATTCTTGGGAGAAACTGAAGATGATTCTAGTTGAGCAAGGATTACAGTCTAGTAAGGCCTTTGGTGATAAACGAGCTTTGCTGAGTTACCACTTTATGAAAAGGCTCGAGACAAAGAGGTTCAGATGACGAGGGTTGCATCATTGTCGGCTTAAACAACTTGTGCTGCTTCATCTCGTCTTTCTTGTCAAGATTTTTACACTTCGGTTAACGGTACGCCAAGCATTCATGGCATTTGCATACATGCATCGTTTAAATACTCTTACCTTGTGTTGCTTGATGTGGGTGATAACTATTGCTATTTTAATTGTGATAACTTGGATACCTGATCTAGTATTTGTAACTTGAAATTTCTACTCGTTATGAACCCTTGCAGAGATGATGAATGAGTTATGTACTTATGTGAACTATTCATGCCTATGTGATTTAAAACTCTCTTGATTGCTCACTAACTTCTCATATAACATAAATATATACTATAACCCTGTTTTATAGGTATTCCATCGCGATATCCCCCTTGAGTTGAGGTATGAGCGTTGAATCTATACTCAAGGGACACCGATATCAGTTGTATAAGGTACACCAAACATGCATCGCATGCTTTTCGTCAAGTGTTACTATGATGTGTGTATGTACGAATAACTGATCAGTAGATTTATGTGCAAGAGGGACCTTAGGTTCCCTCTTTTTACGTGTTGAAGAGATGTAGGATTCTCTCTATTTATGTGGTAGAAAGATGCTAGATTCTTTCTAAGTTTTGTTCACGAGAGATGTTGTATTCTCTTGTACTTAGATATTCAGAGATGCTGGATTCTCTTGAATTTAGGGGTTTGAGGAATGCTGGATTTTCTCAAACTAGAATATTGGGAGATGTTGGAATCTGCCCGACTTAGGTTGAGAGACGGGGTTCTCTCAATTATGTGCTTCAGAGACGGGGTTCTCTCTTTTATATGTACTCAAGAGACGGGGTTCTCTCTCTTGTGGGTGCTGAGTGATGGGGCTCTCTCACTTACGTGTCGAGAGATGGGATTCTCTCTTGTTTGTTGTGGTTGCGTTACGCGTTGATTTGAATACGGGTTCCAATGGCAAGTATGAGACGACATCGAGGTTGGGTGTAATTGCAGCTATCAGATCATGGGAATGACTGACCGAGTTCGAAACAACTAACGGATCAAGTACTCGCACGGACCTCGACGATCACAAGACATCCTAAAGAAGGTTCGGTGTAGATGACAGGAGTAAGCCTCACCATTAGAGTTATGATCTCACGTGAGTTCGGGAGAAGGGTTGGAGCACTACTACTTGAGGATCTACATTTTAGCAGTGGAACCTGGGGACCAGGTTCTCTTAAGGGGGGAAGGTTGTGACGCCCCGTTTTCTCGAAGGGCGTCCTGACGATATTAACAAGTAAGTCTCTACACTTGTGTGTGTTTAGTTTAAAAGTTCTTGAATTATGTGATTTAATATAAATCCAATTTAATATGTGATCATTTGGATTATTCTAAAATTGATGGTTAAGATGATTTTAAATCCATCATGTTACTTAACTTGTTTAATTTCAATTTACTTGAATTCCTTGAGATTAATTGTCAATCATGTGTTTACGTAATGTCATTAAATTGTACGAAAGGTTTCTAAAACTAAATTGAATTAAACTCTAATTGGTAAATCTATCTCTTTCATTTTAATTTATAAAATTAATTCGGAGTTTGAATGTTTATTCATAACTTTACCAATTTTATTTGTGATTATTTGTACACGATATTTCACTTTGCTACGCGATAAGGATACCCGGTTGTATATTGCTTGTGCACAAGACACATTTCTCCCAATCTCATTTCTCTCTCTCTCTCTCTCTCTCTCTCTCTCTCTCTCTCTTCTCTCCATCTCCTCTCCCACTCTCTCTCCGGCCGGTCACTATGCGCGGCTTTGGTTACGAGCCCATAACTCGATCGTTTCTCGACGGAATTCAACAAACGAATAGTCCATTTCGATTATCTCGGCGAGACGTACGCAAGAGTACCAATTTCACGGCCTAACGATGAATGGTGGTGGAGTTATGGCTGGATTTCAGTAGCTGCGGCGGAGCTGTCAGGCCGCCGCCACTTCGCCGGCCTTGCGCGGCGTTTTCCGACTACCTCCTTGGTGCACGCGCCTAAGACCCAGTAAGAGGACATCCCGGCGGTTCATTTGACGTCGACGGTGTGGCCATCGGAGGCCCGACAGGCGGCACGAGTTACTATAGCGGTACGATTCCGCCGCTTCCGACGGTGTTTTTTGACGGGGCTTGATAGTTTCCAAGGTTTTTCGACCTCCTGAGTTCATTTCCGGCATCAATTTCACCAGATCTTGGTCGTAGGTGGTTGCTCCAGCGACATGGGTGGCAGCAGAATATTTGGAGGCCAACGGGGGCCTTTTCCGGCCATCTTTTGGCCTAGGGCTCTTCACGAAAGTTATTCGGAACGACGGCAACTAGTGGCCAGTGATCAAGCGACTCCAGATTTGGCTGATTGGCGGTGGTTCGTGGCGGCATAGTGGCGGTGTAACGACGGCGCTAGCTCCGAGGATTTTTCCGGCGAGCTACCTTAAGGCTTTCGAAGAGCTCGTCATGGGTAAGATAACACTTCTTTCGGATCGCATTTTGGTTCACCGGTTTGGAAGTAATTTGAGTTTGAAGATTTTAGGGTTTCGTGTTCTTAGATCTGAAATTGGAGGAGATTGACTTGGAATTTCTAGAAATTGATCGAGGATTCGGAACGGGCACGAAGACTTCATTCAGGAATGATTTTTCGAGATTTTTTCGGCGTCCTTCGGCGGCGGCCTGATCAAATTCCGGCAGCTACAGTGGTGGCGTTCCGGCGGCGTCTCGTCAGAATGTTCGTCTCGTTGTGGTGAGTTCAACGCTACTTTCCATTCATTAATCGGACACTCGATCTATTTATTACGAATTATTTTACGTAATTGTGATTATTTGAATTAATTGTTTTAAGTGCAAATAAATTGTTTATTGTTGGTTTGTCGATCGAGATGTATTCCAATCATATTCAAAAATATGTATTGAATGAATTGTGATATGCATGAATGTTTCGATTTACAATTTGAATCCCGATGTGATGAATTTATACTATTTGTTAAGTACGAAGGGGTGTTAATGTAATATTTAGAAACTAATCTTTTATGTGACTAAATGAACTTGAATGATATTTTAGAAGAACGAACATGTTGTGATTTCTCTATATGGATTTGAGACGTTCTCAATGTTATGTTTGTTGTAAACTGTGTTTCAAATATAAAAATTGAGATACATGAAAGATGCTTGAACAACTTGAGACTTTATGCATGTTAGGAGTTAGAATTGTAATATCCTAATTTACTCTTACTACTCGAAAATGGTATATTATGAATTAAGATAAATTGATAATTGTCATGTTTGTAAGTAATTAATTCCTAGTTGAATAATTGTATAAACACTTTAAACGAACAATTATGCTTAGTAATCAACTAAGGGGATGTAAGTGTAATATTTACGAAACTATGAATGTGACTTGAGCTTGTATACCAAACATGTTGTGAAGTTGTAAAGTATGATCTTAAGTGAATTAAATGCTCTCTTTATTTGTATCAAGCATGCCATCTACGTACAACAACCTTGTATGTTTATATGATCAAGTTGCTCTTACTTATGCACTTTATAACTCGACATGAACTTCACGCTTAATTTTAATATTATAATTGAACCCTGTGACATTGGATGTTTTAATATGCATTTTGTGAATACATTGACTTCCTAAAATGATCTTACATCTTTGGATATGGAATTGCATGTTGGTTGCTTGTAAATATGACCTTGTTGAGCATTGATATGCCTTGAATGACCACGACACCTTATCGAAGCACAACATGAACACTTATGCATAACCACGATCATGTTGAGCAACACCGTGCGTCTTGTTTGGTTCATATAGAGTCTAAGTCTGGGCTTTTGTATGTCTTGTCACAGAGTTTGGTGGTGCCGGTGGGCCTGAGGTTTAGAGTGTTTGGCCCTTCACACTCTCAGACTCTACTTTCACGAGGTGAGGTTTAGGATTTTGTATAGTTATGCGACCTATGGCCTTTATATGTTGTGTAACGCCCCCGTTTTTCAGTTTAAATAATGTGACGTATTTGTTTATAAATTGCGCAAATTAAGTATTTAATTATATGATTAATTGTTTATAAGTGTTTTTATTTGATTTAAAACCGTAAACTTTTGTTATTTAATTTAATTAATATGGAATTTAAGTTTAGTAAGTTATTTATAACAATATAAATTCGTTCATGCGCATGAGCGTTCTAATTGTGCTTTGTTCATATATGTATTGATATCGAAATGTCGTGAAAATTTAATAGGTCGTAAATATGTGTGTTATGAACATGCCTATATGCTCGGTTTATGTTTTCGGATTCATTTGACGTGTTTATGAATTTAATTTTGATTGTGGAACCAAATCGGGGGCTAACGAGCAATTAGCGCACCCTTGGTTCCGTACGTGATATCTTGAGCTCGGGAATTCGGATTCGAATTCCGTCAACTCCGTTGCCTTCGTATCGACGATTCGGAGACAATGGAACAAGCCTCATACCTTTTTGAAATCATTAAGACCTCCGAAATCCAACCGTAACGGACAACTCGTGCAAGAAGAGCTCTTCATGTTGACTAGTCTCCTTGGTGGGACCCCTTTTACTTAACCAAACTTAACCAAAGATTAACCATGACTTATCTACCTTGAGTTAAGCCCTTTCTCTCCTCTTTATCTCTGAAAACCGAACCATATGCCTCCATTTCCAGCTGCAACTGATCGAGAGAAGGGAGAAGAGGAGAAAGGAAGAAAACCTTGGCCATCCTTTGTGATTTTGAGCTCAAATCACCATTTTTCTTCACCAAAACTTCAAGGTATGAATATTTATGTCTTCTCTACTCACTTATGCTTGATTTCATCTATTTAAAACATGATTTGGATCAGATTTGATTAGGGTTTGAATGTTGGGTTTTGTATGAACTTTTGGGGATTTTTGCTCTAGTGACCTATATGTTGGTGTGGCTGAATTTCTTGCTTATATGTGATCATATGAACTTGTTTCTTGGCTTATTTCTTTCCTAACTCATAGTATATGATGTTAGGAGGATTTCATCTCTTGCTCCTTTTATAAAATTATGAGTTATGGAGCTTCAAACTTGATGATCTACTTGATTCCCCTGTTTTGTGACTGTTGTGTGAAATTTGGTGTTGTTGCATGATCATATGGCCTCCATTTCGTGTGAAAATGCATGGAGTTGATGTAAACTCATTGTTCTATATGTCAGCCTTCATGCTTTAAGTATTTGGTTCCATTTGAAGCCTCAAAACCGCAAGACATGGCCTGTTCTTATGCATGATTTTTGACAGAATTGTTGCTGTTGGGTTTGGTAACTTGTTGGTCCTTCTAATGTGCTTTAAATTGTACCATTTTGCATATATATGATGTATATTAGTTGTTTTGTATGTTAGCATGCATGCCCCAAAGTTTCAGATCCAAATTCAAGCCCTAAGTACTTGATCAAGGCATGATAGAATCATTAGGTTTCATATGTGCGATTTTGGCGACCCAGTTTTGTTGCATGGATTCGATGATTATAACGTGTGATTTAGCTTTTGCACTCTAAATGAAAAATGTTCATAACATGCCAAATATGCTGCATATTAAGTTTAAGAGCATTTGGAGTTCATTTGGTATGCTTTTGGATTGAGTTTGTAAGGGATCAGTTTTGCCGGAAAAACCTTGTGAACGGTTTTGGTTCTGTACCGTGACACCCCCGTGTCACATTTACTCATAAGAGTGAGACACGGGCGTGTCACACCCTCTGCTCAGTTCTGTACTGAGCCACGCCCGTGGCTCAGTTTGGCTAAGGGAGGTGACACCCCCGTGTCACTTCCCATGCGCAGTCTTCGTTACTTCCTCTTCGGTTTTTGATTTGTTTCCCCTCCTTAATGACTTTATCTCCCTTTATGTTGAACTATGAACTTGTTGTACTATGTGTTAGGAGTATTTTGGTTTAATTTCATGGCATTTGGATGTGCTATAGGCATGCTTTTACTTAATGCCGGTTATGGGTGTTTATGTGTCGTTTATGAATCGCCTCGCTTATTTTCTATATCTTATCACTTCTTCTTGTTGCCCAACCTTGAATATATGCTATGTTATGTAATATGAAGTATATGGTAACATTATGGAAGAGCTTGAACATGTTCTGTGCCCTTATTTGGATTCTTGAATTATTGGATTGGAAGTATGAATTGAATGATTTATGATTGAACAAGTGGATAAATTGGTTATATGATTTTCATGACTTAATATGATCTTTATGCCTTCATATCATGCTTGAGCATTGCCGTGCGTCATATGTGGTTCATTTAGAGTCTTGAGTCTCACGAACACGTCTTGTGGTCTTTTGTACAGTTTGTCTCCAGGGTGGAGAGCTTTTGATCGTCAGGCACTTGGTGCTCGATCCTTGTTTCTTCACGGTTAAGGTGAGGGTGGTTTTCGTTTTAGCTATGTAACAAACCCTACAACCCTTATGTGAAAAGCTTTGGCCAAAACCTTATGATTATATATCTATATGATTTTCAAATGGAGTTATCGAGTAAATCTTTCTGAGTTACACCTATGAGTGTACATGAGCTTAAAAATGGTTTTGTAATGAGGCTATGCTCCAAACCGTGTGTCTTCATGCTAGCTACGGAATAGGATGACACGGAGAGGTACGTATATAGCATATGCCGAATTACACGGTAAGGTATGATTCTTATAGTATGATTGATCGAGTAAACCCTTTTCAAATGGATAATGATGGATATGGTATGATTCTTATGAATCAAATGTTTTGGCGAGACACATTTATCACTTATCACAGAACGGGCCCCGGGACTTAGTATACGTGGCTAACCGAGGAAGCAAGGGCTGACGGGGATCCCATATACTAGTCCCACTATTAAACAGCGGTACTGGACCTCGTCAGGAGATTGGCGGGGAAAGGGAGCTGAGTGCCATCTGGGGAGTCATGTAACCCCTTTTGGTCAAAGACAGGGTGGTCGGGCCTTGCAAACCCACCACCAACCCGGAGGAAGAAGGTTGGAATTAATTATAATTGAATGATTGATTGACAGATTGATTATCGATTGATAGGCACTGTGCGGGAAGGCCGGGAATCGGATTGCCCAAACAATATATTTAGGACTTGATTTATGGTCTGCCTGTATTATGATATATTGCATGATCACCTAATCAATATATTATTGATAATTGTCGTACACGGTCGGAGTTGGTTGGAGATTGTGCACGCTCACTCGCCGAGCCTTATATTTATGTATGATTTATGATTGTAATGAAACTAAGATGTTTTAGTCGTAAAATCCGAGCGTTGTTTATCTATTTTCTTGCCTTTTTGGGAACTAAGTTCAAATAAAACCTTGCTCGGGATTTATGACTTGCATGTGCATGTTTTATATATATTTATCGCCCCTGCTCACTCAGTCTTCTAGAGACTGACCCTCTCCCTCCCCAACACTTTAGTGTGCAGGTTTGGCTTTGATTTCGGGGTAGGCGGAGGTTTGGAGTTTTTAAGTGGGTCGAGTTGTGCTAGGAGAGTCTCTGCATTCTCATCTGTATTGGAATTATGTATAACTCATTTCAGTTATGTCACGAAATTTGATACCTATGTATTTATTATGAAATTGGCTTTACTGGATTTTGCTATGGATTGAAAGAGGCCTGAAGAGCCCGATTTCCGTTTATGGCTTGTATTATTGAATTTTGGCTTCGCTATGCATTATATTTTGTGGATTGGTAAACATTACAGGGTCTAGCTCCGCCTGGCTTAGGAAAGTTTTTTTTTTTATGTTTGTCTCCCGTTCGCTAGGGTTTGATACGGGTGCGGATTTACTATTTCGTTACTCGTGTTGAGCCTTAGTGCGGGGGATGTGGTGCCTCACGTGCGGGGTGCTACATCCTTAAGTGGTATCAGAGCCCGGTTGCAAAACCGGTGTTCTTGAGTCGTGTCGGAGTCAGTTTAAGTCGAACGGCATAAGGACTATGTGATATTACGTGCATTGCATCGATCTTGAATCTGGAATTTGGTTTCCTTAAGAATTTCGTTGAATTACTTGTTGCATTTTTCTATGGATTCTTGTCTTTCGTATTGAATATGTGTCATGAGCATGCACTAATCGCATGCATCTACTCTTGAAGTAAGTTATGATTTCCAGGTTATAAAGATGATATCAAACCACGGCCAAGTTCTATGATCCCAACAATCTATTACAATTCCTTCGGAGGTACGGAAGATAGGAAGGATGCCTGGGGAGGAATGTGAAGAATGTTAGTTGTGTGGCTTTGTAGACTGAGTTGCAATTAACGGTTGGGATTCAGAATGGGAGGTTCGACCTTGGCGAAGCGATAGTAGAGGAACATTTGGGGGAATAGAAATAGGAGTTAATCGTGGGGTTATTGAGATTCAAAAGACTAACTTATGAGAATCGGCTACTTGGAGTGCATTAATTGGATCCAACAGGATCTTTCAACCTCAGGAATGAATTACACAAAGCCTTGAAGACATTTTGGTCTTGGATTTGGATCAGGGAAGGGGTACTAGTCATTAAGAGGAGTAGAGACAATAGGGGTCCGGCAAAGGTTATACATCAAGGGTCTACAAAGAAGGACTTCGAACTAAGTCTAGTGATTAGAAGTCGGGTTCTAGAAGGCAAGCATTTGGGGAAACACGAATAGAGGGAAGGTGGCGATATGGGGAACAGGATTTGAGTTCGTTTTCCAAAACCAAGCTGAATTGCCATGTTGGGAAGTAAAATGGAAGATATGAAGCAACAAATGAAAAAGAGAAAGAGAGGAAATCATGTGCTCAAGTAGAAGCAATTGGAGGTGAATTGAATCTACAAAGGATAAACGCGGAATTCTTGATTGAGGCGACGATTAGAAGTAAAGGTCGAATTTCGAGGAGAAGTTTGGATACTAACTCTGGGGACGTGGAAGAATTAAGGATTAAGGAATTGCCATCTCGGATAGTGGAAGATACAAGTGATAGACTCATGGAAAACTTGAAGACCGTGGGAATGGCAAGGAATAATTACCAGGCCAAGTGACCTTGGGATCGGAAGAACGAGGAGAGCTACCGAGCTAATAACTTCCCACATCGGTGACAGGTTCTAAAGCATTCATAGCACGTGCATCATATCTTGCATTAGTTATTTATTCTCGTGACTTTATGCTTATCCGTGCATTCTAATTGGTTTCGTTGCACTAATGTGTTGAATAATTGCTTGATGTAAATGTGACCCATGCATTGTCATTTTAACCCAACATGCATTTTAGTGTTTACTCGATAGGAAGTCCTTTCGTCTCAACTATCAAGTATCAGTTCAATCGAGCTGCATCTGAGTTATGAGGAAGAGAAATAATAGGATGACATTAGAAGGAAGGTGATTTTGGGAAATAAGAACTTCTATTAAAGGATAGGTTAACGGAAACAAGAATTCAGAAGGAGAAGAGAAACCAGAGTTCCAGAGAAGAATAAGGAAGGAGTTGCGGACATCAAGAGAAGTGGGGAAGGAATTGAAAGGCCAAATCCTTGATTTCTATGTCAGTTAAACCTCACCTAATGGGATTTACTCATCGAGGAATTCGATAAAAGAAGAGTCAATGGAGTTCAACCCGGGACAACAGAAATTTAAGGGGGAGAGCACGACTGAGGAGCAAATTGGACGATTGAAAGGGTACTTGAAGAAATATTTCAGTAAGATTAACGAAATTGCAAATTAAGGAAGACCTGGGAGTCTTATTAGTGATGATCAGAAATAAACAGGACGACTTGAATGGTTAAGTTGTTAAAAGGAGAGTTAAGTTACTCACTTCGGGTTGGAGTCCCTCGCTAGGGATAACGGAAATGACTTGGAGAATGTTCTTATGTATAGAACATGGATCTGGGAATAACAGACTTATAAGGGAGCTTCTGGAAACTCCTAAATCAGAATTGACAAAAGGGAGAGTGTTGAATCAAGCTAGCATAGAATGGAAGGAGGGCAATCAAGAGTAAATCAATAGAGTAAAAAGGGGGTGCAATAATGGCAATATTATCAAGTCTTCGGTTAGTCCCACGATAATTCGGAAGGAAAATTAAGAAGGAACCAAACCAGAAAAGATGATCATTGGAGGATTTACATCAAAGTTTAAAACGCATCAAGAATATTTCATCTTTGATTCGAGAAATGTAGGGTCAGATACGGAATATAACCTTAAAGGGGTTAAAGAGAATGAATGGATAAAATGAACGGAAGCTAGAAAAGGATTCGTGTTACGGTAGATCCTAATGACGAATACCTCAAGGTAGGGATGGAATCGTCAAGGTTGTCCGGATTAGTTATCCTTGAGGGTATTTTAAACTCCGATACGGGTAAGATAGTAGCTAGGGACATAACTTCGAGACGAATGGTCTAAGGGTATTCGGGAGGTCAAACTTGGTTAACTACAAAGAGTTGGTTGAATGAAGATTAAGGGAAATGATGGAGACTGGGAGCAGTACCAGGCAGAACGGATCCAAGAGTATGATCCTTAAAGGATTTATCAATAGCTTCACCGAGGAACCTTGAAGAGGTTCAAGACAAGCTGACCACTGAGCTATCTTCAGGATAGATCCTACACTGGACAACGGCAACTCTCAGTCCTAAACTTCGAAACTTCGGTGAACGGTACTTATAGCATTCATGATACATGCATCCATGCAATTTTAACTTATATAACTTTTATGTTAAGTGCTGTAATCTTGTATTGTGTTAAATTACTTGGAATAATTGGATATTAATGTGGGCGATATTTATTACTTGCTTTGGGTGCCTTACGTGATTTTAAATTTGGTTTTTGCGTGAGTTGCTTGGGAGTATTGGAGACTTCCTTGCTTTATTTTCGGTTAAGAGACGGGGATTCTCTTATTTTGTTTGAGAGACGGGGTACTCTCTTTGCTTGCGAGAGACGGGGTTCTCTCATTGTTATTGGAGAGACGGGGTTCTCTCATTGCTGCTTGAGAGACGGGGCTCTCTCCTTGTTGTTTGTGAGAGACGGGGAATCTCTCATTATTTGATTTCAAGCGTGTTTTGAATCCGAGGACGGATTCTTTTAAGGGGGAGAGATTGTAACGCCCCCGTTTTTCAGTTTAAATAATGTGACGTATTTGTTTATAAATTGCGCAAATTAAGTATTTAATTATATGATTAATTGTTTATAAGTGTTTTTATTTGATTTAAAACCGTAAACTTTTGTTATTTAATTTAATTAATATGGAATTTAAGTTTAGTAAGTTATTTATAACAATATAAATTCGTTCATGCGCATGAGCGTTCTAATTGTGCTTTGTTCATATATGTATTGATATCGAAATGTCGTGAAAATTTAATAGGTCGTAAATATGTGTGTTATGAACATGCCTATATGCTCGGTTTATGTTTTCGGATTCATTTGACGTGTTTATGAATTTAATTTTGATTGTGGAACCAAATCGGGGGCTAACGAGCAATTAGCGCACCCTTGGTTCCGTACGTGATATCTTGAGCTCGGGAATTCGGATTCGAATTCCGTCAACTCCGTTGCCTTCGTATCGACGATTCGGAGACAATGGAACAAGCCTCATACCTTTTTGAAATCATTAAGACCTCCGAAATCCAACCGTAACGGACAACTCATGCAAGAAGAGCTCTTCATGTTGACTAGTCTCCTTGGTGGGACCCTTTTTACTTAACCAAACTTAACCAAAGATTAACCATGACTTATCTACCTTGAGTTAAGCCCTTTCTCTCCTCTTTATCTCTGAAAACCGAACCATATGCCTCCATTTCCAGCTGCAACTGATCGAGAGAAGGGAGAAGAGGAGAAAGGAAGAAAACCTTGGCCATCCTTTGTGATTTTGAGCTCAAATCACCATTTTTCTTCACCAAAACTTCAAGGTATGAATATTTATGTCTTCTCTACTCACTTATGCTTGATTTCATCTATTTAAAACATGATTTGGATCAGATTTGATTAGGGTTTGAATGTTGGGTTTTGTATGAACTTTTGGGGATTTTTGCTCTAGTGACCTATATGTTGGTGTGGCTGAATTTCTTGCTTATATGTGATCATATGAACTTGTTTCTTGGCTTATTTCTTTCCTAACTCATAGTATATTATGTTAGGAGGATTTCATCTCTTGCTCCTTTTATAAAATTATGAGTTATGGAGCTTCAAACTTGATGATCTACTTGATTCCCCTGTTTTGTGACTGTTGTGTGAAATTTGGTGTTGTTGCATGATCATATGGCCTCCATTTCGTGTGAAAATGCATGGAGTTGATGTAAAATCATTGTTGTATATGTTAGCCTTCATGCTTTAAGTATTTGGTTCCATTTGAAGCCTCAAAACCGCAAGACATGGCCTGTTCTTATGCATGATTTTTGACAGAATTGTTGCTGTTGAGTTTGGTAACTTGTTGGTCCTTCTAATGTGCTTTAAATTGTACCATTTTGCATATATATGATGTATATTAGTTGTTTTGTATGTTAGCATGCATGCCCCAAAGTTTCAGATCCAAATTCAAGCCCTAAGTACTTGATCAAGGCATGATAGAATCATTAGGTTTCATATGTGCGATTTTGGCGACCCAGTTTTGTTGCATGGATTCGATGATGATAACGTGTGATTTAGCTTTTGCACTCTAAATGAAAAATGTTCATAACATGCCAAATATGCTGCATATTAAGTTTCAGAGCATTTGGAGTTCATTTGGTATGCTTTTGGATTGAGTTTGTAAGGGATCAGTTTTGCCGGAAAAACCTTGTGAACGGTTTTGGTTCTGTACCGTGACACCCCCGTGTCACATTTACTCATAAGAGTGAGAGACGGGCGTGTCACACCCTCTGCTCAGTTCTGTACTGAGCCACGCCCGTGGCTCAGTTTGGCTAAGGGAGGTGACACCCCCGTGTCACTTCCCATGCGCAGTCTTCGTTACTTCCTCTTCGGTTTTTGATTTGTTTCCCCTCCTTAATGACTTTATCTCCCTTTATGTTGAACTATGAACTTGTTGTACTATGTGTTAGGAGTATTTTGGTTTAATTTCATGGCATTTGGATGTGCTATAGGCATGCTTTTACTTAATGCCGGTTATGGGTGTTTATGTATCGTTTATGAATCGCCTCGCTTATTTTCTATATCTTATCACTTCTTCTTGTTGCCCAACCTTGAATATATGCTATGTTATGTAATATGAAGTATATGGTAACATTATGGAAGAGCTTGAACATGTTCTGTGCCCTTATTTGGATTCTTGAATTATTGGATTGGAAGTATGAATTGAATGATTTATGATTGAACAAGTGGATAAATTGGTTATATGATTTTCATGACTTAATATGATATTTATGCCTTCATATCATGCTTGAGCATTGCCGTGCGTCATATGTGGTTCATTTAGAGTCTTGAGTCTCACGAACACGTCTTGTGGTCTTTTGTACAGTTTGTCTCCAGGGTGGAGAGCTTTTGATCGTCAGGCACTTGGTGCTCGATCCTTGTTTCTTCACGGTTAAGGTGAGGGTGGTTTTCGTTTTAGCTATGTAACAAACCCTACAACCCTTATGTGAAAAGCTTTGGCCAAAACCTTATGATTATATATCTATATGATTTTCAAATGGAGTTATCGAGTAAATCTTTCTGAGTTACACCTATGAGTGTACATGAGCTTAAAAATGGTTTTGTAATGAGGCTATGCTCCAAACCGTGTGTCTTCATGCTAGCTACGGAATAGGATGACACGGAGAGGTACGTATATAGCATATGCCGAATTACACGGTAAGGTATGATTCTTATAGTATGATTGATCGAGTAAACCCTTTTCAAATGGATAATGATGGATATGGTATGATTCTTATGAATCAAATGTTTTGGCGAGACACATTTATCACTTATCACAGAACGGGCCCCGGGACTTAGTATACGTGGCTAACCGAGGAAGCAAGGGCTGACGGGGATCCCATATACTAGTCCCACTATTAAACAGCGGTACTGGACCTCGTCAGGAGATTGGCGGGGAAAGGGAGCTGAGTGCCATCTGGGGAGTCATGTAACCCCTTTTGGTCAAAGACAGGGTGGTCGGGCCTTGCAAACCCACCACCAACCCGGAGGAAGAAGGTTGGAATTAATTATAATTGAATGATTGATTGACTGATTGATTATCGATTGATAGGCACTGTGCGGGAAGGCCGGGAATCGGATTGCCCAAACAATATATTTAGGACTTGATTTATGGTCTGCCTGTATTATGATATATTGCATGATCACCTAATCAATATATTATTGATAATTGTCGTACACGGTCGGAGTTGGTTGGAGATTGTGCACGCTCACTCGCCGAGCCTTATATTTATGTATGATTTATGATTGTAATGAAACTAAGATGTTTTAGTCGTAAAATCCGAGCGTTGTTTATCTATTTTCTTGCCTTTTTGGGAACTAAGTTCAAATAAAACCTTGCTCGGGATTTATGACTTGCATGTGCATGTTTTATATATATTTATCGCCCCTGCTCACTCAGTCTTCTAGAGACTGACCCTCTCCCTCCCCAACACTTTAGTGTGCAGGTTTGGCTTTGATTTCGGGGTAGGCGGAGGTTTGGGGTTTTTAAGTGGGTCGAGTTGTGCTAGGAGAGTCTCTGCATTCTCATCTGTATTGGAATTATGTATAACTCATTTCAGTTATGTCACGAAATTTGATACCTATGTATTTATTATGAAATTGGCTTTACTGGATTTTGCTATGGATTGAAAGAGGCCTGAAGAGCCCGATTTCCGTTTTTGGCTTGTATTATTGAATTTTGGCTTCGCTATGCATTATATTTTGTGGATTGGTAAACATTACAGGGTCTAGCTCCGCCTGGCTTAGGAAAGTTTTTTTTTTTATGTTTGTCTCCCGTTCGCTAGGGTTTGATACGGGTGCGGATTTACTATTTCGTTACTCGTGTTGAGCCTTAGTGCGGGGGATGTGGTGCCTCACGTGCGGGGTGCTACATGTTGATTTCTACTCTTGTATGCGAGTATACTCTATTATAAGTATGTATGTGTTGAATATGATATGTTGATGATCTTCTGTGAGTCCTGCGTGGATGGAGGTCATGAGGCTTAAAGTTCTATCGCGTAGGAAGGGTGTGAATATAAAACCAGTTTTTGTGGCATATGTAAGCTATTTTTGGAAAACAGTTGAGTTTTAATTTTGTAGCGAGATTGCCATGAAAGATTGGCGTATGTTATGTTATGATCTGTTCTGTTGTGGATCCTAGGAGCAGCGGGTAATGGATCCCCCGGGACGGTTAGGGCCGTCGGGATATTTATCTATTGCGTAGTTCCATTTGAGATATCATTGCGCGACCTTTGGGTGATGAGGGAGGCGTGATATCTTGAGCCTTTTGCTAAGGCCGGGGATGACTCTTGTGGGTTCGCTACCCTCTTGAGATCGACTCTATTTTAGACGGTGTTATTATAGATTGTTTTAGGGACTGTACATCCCCTCCATCATTGGTGTAGCGGTTGGATTGATTGTGATTTATGTTCTGGGGAGTAAAGGTGGAAAGCTCGTACTCGCCGAGCAGTTGATTATGTTATGTTATGGAATTATGAATTAGGATAGAGTCTTTCTGGAAAATGGTTTCTAAACTTATATCTATATCTTATTTGGGTTCTTTCAAAACGTTTTGGTATGTAACACCTATCCCCGATTCATGAATCCATCCTTTTTATTTTATGCTATGGTCCTTATATATATATATTGTGGGTGTGCATTAGCCCCCTCACTCGGTCAAGTTGGCTGACCCCTCATTTACACTTTTAGTCGCAGGTTGTTGGCGTTTGCTAGCCGGAAGTGAGTCCTTTGAGTTGCACTTCGTCGGTCTAGTCTTTCTATTTGTATTTTTCTTTTCATACACTTTACTTATGCTTTGACTTGTAGACTTTAGATTATACTTTACTAATCGGTAGCCCTGCGTGGCACTCTCATTCGGCCCCCTGTGGCACTTGATGATTACTACTTTATGTTGATATTTGGGATTAGGTATCTGTGCTAGTTGAACCCATCACCTGCTTGGCATGTTTCGTTTAAATGCTTCCGCTATCTACTGTTGTTGGTTTTAATTGCTTCCGCACTCTGAGTTTTGGTCAAGTTAGATCCGCCTAGCCTAGTGTGTGAGTTGTTCTCCCGTTCGCTATGATTCGGATTCGGGCGTGGACTTTCTATTTCATGACCGGGTCGGGGTCCCAGTGCGGGGGATGTGGCATCCTCCGTTTGGGGTGTTACACTTCTTGAAACCATTTTTCGTCACTCCCCTATTTTTTCCTAAGCTTTTGCTACTGCTGGAGTGGTGGTCGCGCCCGCTACCGTTTGGTGACCATTTTTGGTCGCGGTCGCGACCAACAACTCGAGAACTGGCCAATTTTCAGTCGCGGTCGCGACTGATTTTTAGCACAATTTTGTCACGGCCGCGAATCCCTTGTCCGAACTCCGAATTACCTGTATTTTAAGCCCACGGAAACCTCTTGAAGTCTATAATACTCTCCAATTGGAATAACTTTAATATATTATCCGATTTGTGAGATGTTATCAATTCTTTTTCGTGTCGCTACTTTTCCGATAATCTGCGATCACCCATTTTCGGGCCTATGCCATTTTCACCTCGTTTTGAACCGTGATTTGTGCCATATATCATTGGAAAGATCTATATGTCTGGTTTCATTCACAATAAGCAAAACGTAATTCCAAATTCTAGAACTCAAGATATGTTCAATTCTTTACAGCTTGTGCATTACTAAAAACTGTCAGCTCTCACCAAAGCTTGTTCAAATCCATTTTCTTTCTTTCCCTCCACTTCCTCGGACTCCATATGTGGTTTGAATGAATTTATGCTTGGTTAATTGATTATATGTGATATATCTTGATATGATTATGAATTTTATGCTATGAATTCAATGTATAAACGTGAAATGACAACATGAACGTTTATGTGCTACTTTTATGCTGGCGTGAATGGTTTGCTTCATTTAATTGTTTTGTATGTTGTGTATAGCTTCTTCCATGACT
The DNA here is from genome assembly GCA_037501455.1 of Lantana camara. NCBI lineage: Eukaryota > Viridiplantae > Streptophyta > Magnoliopsida > Lamiales > Verbenaceae > Lantana > Lantana camara. Next base: position 79,589,917 of record CM074856.1, read on the forward strand.
TATATATTTTGGGAATATGTTATACTATGTGTTAACTTATATATTATGAAATCATAATTTGATTTTGTTAATACATTTTGTGAATTATGATCCAATATGCCTTAAAATGCTCTCTAGCTTGCAAGCATGAATTGTTCCTCCATTTATTAACCTCATATGATAACTTCTCGCTTCATTTATGACTCACAAGCATTATAAACATGTTATAGTATGAGTTATGATTATTGTATAGAGCTTATGGCTCGATTTAATATAAAATATGAAAGATATGATACACATGAATATGAAACCGCTATGTATTGAACGTTTTAAATGAATTACTTGATTATATGACCTCATCACATGATTCATGATTCTTATGTATCTCATATCATGTGCATAACATGCGGTGCGTCTATGTGGTTTCATATTGAGTCAATTCTCACGAGTACACATTGTTCCTTCTCTTGTACAGTTCGTTTCTAGGGCGGAGACCTCCGAATTGAATAGGCACCCTTGTTACTCATGCTTTATGTCTCGTGGTATTCCAGGTAAGGGTGTTTTCGTTCTAGTTACGTATTAAACCCTAGAACCTTATGTGACGAGTTTGGCCAAAAACCTAATATATATTTATATATGGTTTTCAAATGAATTTATCGAGTAAACATTTTCACAAGGATTATGAGAAATATTATGTTTGTTATGATTGGAAGTGTTTTGGCTAGAATATGATTATGAACATGATTATGAATGCACGGGCCCAGGGACTTAGTGCAAGTGGCTATCCGGGGAGGAAATGGCCGACGGTGATCCCTTGTACTAGTCCCACCATATTTACGGTGATACCGGCCCTCGCTAGGAGGTTTAGCGGGGAATGGGAGTTGAGTGCTCTTGGGGGATTCATGTACCCCCCTGGGTCAATATATGGACCGATGGTCGGGCCTTGCAAGCCCGTCCACCACCCGGAGGAAGAAGGTTGGAACTTATTTTTATGATTATGATTATGTTATGATTGTTATGTACCGTGCAGGAAGGACGGGACACAGATTGCCCAAACGACTATGTCTGATGTTATATTTTATGGCTTGCATGTATTATAATGTATTGTGTGATCGCATATTCTATATAATAATGATGTTTGTCGTACACGGGCGGAGTTTGGTTGGAGACTATGCACGCTCACTCGCCGAGCCTTATTGATTATATATGATTTATGAAATTAATGAATTTAATATGAATTAGTTGTAAAGTTCGAGCAATGCTTAGTTATTTTCTTGCCCTTCGTGGGAACTACATTTAAATAAAACCTTGCTTGGGATTTATGACTTGCATGCGCATGTTTCTATATTTATGTATCGCTCCTGCTCACTCAGTCTTGTAGAGACTGACCCCTCTTTCCCACTCTTCCTTTTTCTTGCAGGTTTTTGCTAGGTGGGAGTCTAGTCTTAGCTTTCTTATCCAAGTCACTTGTACACTTGAGTCACATTTACATTATTTTGATTTAATTGTATCTCTTTATGTATTCGGGCCCGAGTGCCATTATTGATTCTTGATTATGAATTCGGGACATGTTGCCTGTTTAGTTGAACACATGGTTAGGATGCATGTTGAATTTTAATTACCTTATCATCAGGTTATATGTTTGGCTATTATCGAAATTTATGTATATTATTGTTGCGGTTGGGCTTGTAGCCATTGTTGAAATTTATGTATTACACGTTATTGCTTTCGCATTGCACTCTTGGTTATTTTTTTTGATTTAATTGGTACAAGGTTAGTTCCGCCTAGCTAGGATATCTTTTATTTTGTCTCCCGTTCGCTATGAGTCCGGTTCATACTTGGATCATCCATTTCATGTGTGGACTAGACTCGTAGTGCGGGGGATGTGGTGCCTATCGTCCGGGTGCTACATCCTTAAGCTGTATCAGAGCCCCAGGTTGCAAAACCGGGGTTCTTTGTGTCGTGTCTTGTCGAGTATAGGTCGAACGGCTTAGGAACAACATGTCAACGTGTGCACCGTATTGATCATGAGCTTTATTATTGAAATTTGATATGGAAAATATATTATTACATATTTTTAATTTGAATTTTGGTAATTTACGTGTTGCATTTTGCATTAATACATGCCTTTGATACTAATTATGTGTCATGTGCACTTACTAACCAACATGCATTTATATTCAAATTGAGTTGTGAAAATGTAGGTTATTATCATAACATCAAACCACGGCCAATTTCTAAGATTACAACAACCTGTTAAGGGCTCTTCTTTCGGGTATGGATGAGTGGAAGGAGGCTCCGGAGATTTAGAGAAATTTTGGTGTTTGAAGGTCCTTACGACAAAGCCATGTGTTGGGAGTTCAAGCTCGAGATAGGGATTAACTAGTGCGTAAAGTGGGTGTGGAATATCTATAACCTACAAGATAAAACCACGTACCTACGACACAAATGGAGTTGATCAACCAGGACCAAGAGGCTCATTTAATTCAAGGGGAAAGTGAAGGAAATCCTGAAGACATCAAGATTCAAGGCTTTAATGTACAAGCAAGTGGGAAAATTACAAGATGTTTAATTGGGATTGAGTTAGTTGTACAAAGGAGCGTTCGGTGTAAATGATCAAAGAAAAACCTCAAAGGTACTTCATTTCAAGGTTTGGATTGACGAAGGGCGATGATAACTAAGAGGAATCAAGGTAAAATAGGTTTCTTGAGAAGCGAGCAACAAAAGCCTTGGAGGATGAGTGTTCAAGTGAATCAAGCTAATTAGTTTCAAGTTCGGGGTAGAAGATTTGGGATATACTAGGATTTGTGAATGGCGAGCGAGGCGAATTGGCAAAGTAGAACTTCTAAATAAATCAAGTTTCAGAAGCCGAGTTCGGGAAGAAGCTGGATTTGAAAAGAGTTAAACAAAAGCAATCCAACACGGCGAATGCAAACCTATGGGAGGTAACAATGCTAACGGTTTTATCTTCGGCTGGATTGGAGTTTAACTTCTAGATCTAAAATGAATTGTCGTGTTGTGAGACTGAATTGGGAGATAAGGAACAGCAAATGGAAACGATAAAGAAAGGCAAAGAGCGTTTGGAGTAAATTGTGAAATCAGGTTTAAGCAATTGGAGGACGAGTTCGTTCACCCAATTTGAACTCATAAAGCATAAGTCAAGGGAACTTCAAAAGAGTGACAACCATGGAGAAGATTCTGATAACAATTAGAAATCCAATTTCGGGAAAGGATCGAGATATTCAATTCTGTGACCGTAGAAGATTTTGGAATCAAGAATTACAATATTGGGCCATGGCCACACACAAGTTGATACAAGAAAACTTTAAGGATTTAGAAGACCGTGGGTAAATAAGCCATGATCAATAAGTTCAAGGCAAGCTTGTACATAAGGAAATAGAGAACAAATTTTGCAAGCTAAAGTTTACCACCACAGTGACAGGTTTAAGATATTCATGGCACGTGCATCATGCATCGCTTTAAGTTATTTTATTTCTTTTATCTATATGTCCTTGCATCCTTAATTGATTTAATTTCTCCAATGTGTTGCATCTTTAATTGCTTGCTACGTGCATTGGCGTCTTAATCCCACATGCATGTCTTAGTGTTTAATTGATAGGGAATTTCTCCCACTTCGTTTATCGAAAGTTACTCCAACCGGGTCTTACCTGAATCATGTAAAGAAGAAGAAATATGTGGGTTGCAAAGTGTTTATCAAAAGAAAAGAGGAACACTAGGACTCCGAAAAGTAGAACCGAAAATTAGAATGAAGGAGGTAGGTTGTTCTCCCTACCAATCATTTCAAATTGAGTTTGAGTGAAACCACCGGACATATAACTTGGTTAGAACCACCGATATCGAGGAAGCTAAATTGAAGAGGTCAAGAATCTTTGATCTGAGAGCCGGTAGAATAAGTTCAAAAAGTAGAATTAAAATTCTTAAAGGGGAGAGCTGACACGGAAGATGATTTAAATCCACGGTTATGCTCGAACAGGTCACTTCAAAAACGAACAACGAAAATACAAGAATCCACAAGTAACGGGAGTCTACAAAGGCGATAGGAGATGAAATTGAAGGTCTAGCATTCAATGGAATTTCAAGACCAAGGTGAATGAAGTCTCGAAAATGGTATTGGAGGAGACAAGTGCTCTAAGAGATGAAGATGTGGAGTCAAGGAATGCTTGGAAATTGAAACGTTAAGATTGGGTAAAAGAATGATCGTTGGTAGCTTCAGTTGAAGAATCAACCTCATTGATTTCTTGTTCTGAGACTTACAAGTTAAATCTTCCAATATTAAAAGGATCGTAGATGGTATATCGTGTCTTCAGCTTGGAGACATGGGACTATGAAGGAATTTCAAGAATTAGCAAGGACAGTACTGGGTAAAAGGAAAGCCAATCGGATCATCATATTCCGTGATGGACAAAAAGAGAGTTAATTCAACCGCCCATTGGAAAAGGAATACTTAGAAGGGAAATACACAATACGAAAAAATGGGTTACCATTTCATCGGGCTTTTTCCATGATTAACCGGAGAAGTTATTAGGATTGGAGAATGGAATTGGAGCTACTAAAGATTAGCTCAAGTATTTAAGTTGGGGACTAGAACTCAAGCATTAAAGGCTAGCTTGAACAACCAAGAAGGTCGAATACGAATCGAGGTAGGCAACGAGCTAATTGGGTTAAGAGAAAAGATTGTGGAATGAAGACCGAGTGGCTATTTAAGTATTGGATACATCGGGGATTTCAATGCTCGACACTATGGAAGGAATCAAGTGTTGAATCGGATCACTATAATAGAAGATTCCCAAACATCGATGAACGGTATATCAAGCATCAGTGGCATATGCATACATTCAACTTTAGTTTGAATAATTTTATGATGTTAAGTACTTGGATGGCTTGCTGTGTTAACTGCTGTTATATGAACGATACTTGGTTTACTTGATATTTCTTATCTGTCCCTTGTGTGGTATTTACGTGCTTATTTAGTTATCTTTTCTTGGGTTGTTGTGTTGTTTGAGAGAAGGGATTCTCTCGTTGTTCTTTGAGAGACGGGGTTCTCTCGTTGTTGCTTGTGAGAGACGGGGTTCTCTCCTTGTTGTTCGAAAGACGGGGTTCTTTCATTTTCTGCTACCTGCTAGACATTCCAGTGCTTAGGTTTTGGTGAGTTAAGGGTCGTGATTTAATAGCAAGTGAAGACCCCTTGTTGCTTGAAGACCTTTTCCGAACTAATTCCTGATGGGGAGTTGCTAACCCGCGTGGGATGAACACGGGAGAGTTGCGCAGAGTCCAGAACTCAAAACAGTGGACCTGGGGACCAGGTCCTCTTAAGGGGGAGAGGTTGTAACACCCCGACTTTTTGGCCGTACAGGTATGACGTCACGAGTGGGTTTAGACCGAGAGTTATGTGACTTATATGTGTTTTAATTGCTAAGTGATTATTTAATGTAATAATTTCATGAATTAATTACTATCATGTGACGTATATGACCTATATGATTTAATTGACTATGTTATTTAAATTCGTTTCTAACACGTTTACTTGCTAATTAAATATTTTATTTTACTTATGCACTTATCTGATCTTATATGAAATCCTTGGACTCTACTAAATTTTTAATTGGACCCCAATTGATCACCAACCAAACTTTCGGGATACAATTGAAGCACTTAAAATTGTTGAGGACCGAAGTGCAATTTCTCCCTTATTTGCCCTTCAATACACAATGTATCCCCCCTCCCTCCCCCCCCCCCCCCCCCCCCCCAATTTCATTCTTCTTCTTCATTTCTTTTCTATCCTTCTTCAAAGCTCCAAACCCTCCAATCTCTCCCTCCATCAACGAGCCATCATCCAAGCAAGGAAGATGGGAAATTCATGCTCCATTCTACTTCCTCAAGCTCAAGAATCAAGCTCTTGATTATCTCTCTTTTCTCCTCCATCCTTTTTCTCCAAGGTATAATGTAGGTTTTAAATATATAAGGTTCTTGTTCTATAACTTAAATCTTTGGGTGTATATTCTTGAATATATGATAATCTTTGAAAACTATGGTTAATTGTTGGCATTTTTGAAGCAAGAAATTGTGTATATATGTGTGTATATAAATGTGTGTGTATATATATATGTATATATATATATATATATATATGTGTGTGTGTGTGTGGGTTTATGAAAATTGATGGTTTAATTCTTGATTTGATGAGTGTGTGTGTATATATGTTGTATTTGATTGTTGTTATGTGATTTTGGGTGAATTGGGAGCTCCTTTGACCTTCTTGAAGCCATTTTTCATCACTCCCCTGTTTTTCCTGAAGCTTTTGCTACTGCTGGAGTGGTGGTCGCACCCGCGACCGTTTCATGACTATTTTTCGTCGCGGCGGCGACCAACAACTCGAGAACTGGCCAATTTCAGCACAATTTTATCACGGCCACGAATCCCTCGTCCGAACTCCGAATGACCTGATTTTTGAACCCACGGAAACCTCTTGAAGTCTATAATATTGTACAATTAAAATTACTTTAATATATTTTCCAATTTGTGAAATATTATCAATTCTTTTTGGTCTCACTACTTTTCCGACAATCTGCGATCACCCAACTTCGGGTCTATGCCATTTTCACCTCGTTTTGAAGCATGATTCGTGCCATATATCCTTGGAAATCTCTATATGTCTAGCGTCATTCCCAATAAGCAAAACACAATTTAAAATTCTAGAACTCAAGATACGTTTAATTCTTTACAGCTTGTGCATTACTAAAAACTGTCAGCTCTCACCAAAGCTTGTTCAAATCCTTTTTCTTGCTTTCCCTCCACTTCCTCGGACTCCATATGTGGTTTTAATGAATTGTATGCCTGGTTAATTGATTATATGTGATATATCTTGATATGATTATGAATTTTATGCTATGAATTCAATGTAAAAATGTGAAATGACAACATGAACGTTTATGTGCTACTTTTATATAGGTATGAATGGTTTGCTTCATTTAATTGTTTTGTATGTTGTGCATAGTTTCTTCCATGACTTATATATTTTGTTAATATGTTATTATGTGTTAACTTGTATATTATGAAATCATAATGTGATTTTGTTAATACATTTAGTGAATTATGATCCAATATGCCTTAAAATGCTCTCTAGCTTGCAAGCATGAATTGTTCCTCCATTTATTGACCTCATATGATAACTTCTCGCTTCATTTATGACTCGCATGCATTTGTAAACATGTTATTGTATGAGTTATGATTATTGTATAGAGCTTATGGCTTGATTTAATACAAAATATGAAAGATATGAAACACAAGAATGTGAAACCACTATGTATTAAACGTTTTGAATGAATTACTTGATTATATGACCTCATCACATGATTCATGCTTCTTATGTATCTCATATCATGTGCATAACATGCGGTGCGTCTATGTGGTTTCATATTGAGTCAATTCTCACGAGTACACATTGTTCCTTCTCTTGTACAGTTCGTTTTTAGGGCGGAGACTTCTGAATTGAACGTATTACTCATGCTTTATGTCTCGTGGTATTCCAGGTGAGGGTGTTTTCGTTCTAGTTACATATTAAACCCTACAACCTTATATGACGAGTTTGGCCAAAAACCTAATGTACATTTATATATGGTTTTCAAATGAATTTATCGAGTAAACACTTTCACAAGGATTATGAAAAATATTATGTTTATCATGATTGGAAGTGTTTTGGCGAGAATATGATTATGAACATGATTATGAATGCACGGGCCTAGGGACTTAGTGCAAGTGGCTATCCGGGGAGGTAAGGACCGACGGTGATCCCTTGTACTAGTCCCATCACATTTACGGTGATACCGGCCCTCGCTAGGAGGTTTAGTGAGGAATGGGAGCTGAGTGCCCTTGGGAGATTCGTGTACCCCCCCTGGGTTAATATATGAACCGGTGGTCGGGTCTTGCAAGCCCATCCACCACCCAAAGGAAGAAGGTTGGAACTTATTTTTATGATTATGATTATGTTATGATTGTTATGCATCGTGTGGGAAGGTCGGGATACGGATTACCCAAATGACTATGTCTTATGTTATGTTTTATAGCTTGCATGTAGTATAATATATTGTGTTATCGCATATTCAATATAAGAATGATATTTGTCGTATAAGGTCGAAGTTTGGTTGGAGATTATGCACGCTCACTCGCCGAGCCTTATTGATTATGTATGATTTACGAACTTAATGAATTTAATATGAATTAGTTGTAAAGTCCGAGCACTGCTTAGTTATTTTCTTGCCCTTCGTGGGAACTACCTTTAAATAAAACCTTGCTCGGGATTTATGACTTGTATGCGCATGTTTCTATATTTATGTATCGCTCCTGCTCACTCAGTCTTCTAGAGACTGACCCCTCTTTCCCACTCTTCCAGTTTCTTGCAGGTTTTTGCTAGGCGGGAGTCGACTCTTAGCTTTCTTGTCTGAGTCACTTATATACTTCAGTCACATTTACATTATTATGGTTTAATTGTATCTCTTTATGTATTCGGACCCGAGTGCCATTTATGATTCTTGTTTATGAATTCGGGACAGGTTACCTGTTTTGTAACACCCCGCATTTTCGGAGCAAGATACGATGTCGTTTTCCTGTGATTAGATTGTTATTTATTTAACCCTGCTTGTGCTTGAATTGCTTTATTCATGTCTTAATTGTTTAATTGACTCAATTGCGATCTTATGAAAAATATGTGTACTTAATTGAAACATGTTTAGTGCCTAATTGCCCTTTAATTTAAATTATGTGGGCTAATTTGAAATTAATAAAAGTTGGGGATCATCTTTTAATTATAAGAAATTTAATTTGGACTTAATTGGACACCACTTTAAATCTTTGGGGTGCTTTTATAATCATACAATCTCTAATTGGATCTATTTGAACCCTAATTGAATTTTGGGACTTAATCGCATAACTTTTAAACTTGAGGGACCTATTTACAATTTCAGAACTTCAGACTCCCTGTTATATCCGAAACCCTAGCCCCTTTTCATTCATTTCTTCTCCTTCCCGTTTTGCTTTCTTCTCCAGCGGCGCAGTAACCCTCTTCCTGGGTTTCTCTCACCACCGACAATTTCACCGTCGACAACCACTCACCGATCATCTCCTACGGCCATCACCTCATTTCAGCCTGTTAGCACCACCACACCCCTTTTTCCAATGAGATACCACCATTTCCCCTGCTTTCAACGATAAGACAGAGATAGAGCAAACAACTCTGGTAATCTCCGCCATCCTTCCATTTCCAACAATCCATATTCTCCCCTTTCTTAGTCCAGATCTGAAGTAACGATGGAAATCGACCCGCCACGGCCGGCAGCTTTAACGTCGCTATCTTAATCGCAGCCAACTTTATCGGTTCCATCAGTCCCCAACGCCAACCATTGCTGGAACACCACCTCCTTCCTTGTTTCTCTATCTTCCCGTAGCTTTATTTTAGGCAATAAAGGACACCCAGCAGCAGCCGCCGGAAAACAGACGCACAACCTTGTCACAGCCGACACTGGAGCCACGTTCAACAACTGTCGTAGCCACTGTTCTCGATCATCATCACCTTCAGTGCTGCTCTTTTTAATTGTAAATCCCACCCCCAACTTCTGCATAATTTAATTGTACTAATTGTAATTATTGTATTAGTTAACTTTATTATTTATGTTATTTGACCCTAATTAAATGTGTAAGTTAAATAAAAGCCAATCGTGCAGCTGTAATTTGATCTAATTACTGAATGAATCGAGTTCATAAGCTAGGTTCTATAAATTGTGAATTTTTATGTGATATTGCGTGTGTGCGTGAGTGTTGTCGTGTATGTATATATAAATTTGAGTATGTATGCTAAATATATGTTATAAATTATAATAGAATTTGTATGAATATTTTGAAATAGGTTTTGAGTGTTGTGAGTGCTTGCTATATATATATATATATATATATTCATGAACTAAGTATGTATATTGCTATGTGATGTGCATGTGGTAATTGTGATTTGAGAGTGTTGTTGAATGTGTGTATACGTGATGGGGTGTGTATATATATTTATATATATATAACTACATCAATATACATAAATGTGATAACTGATTATGTATGCTAAATATATATATATTTTTGTAATTTCCTTTGGCTTGAGTTTTTGACAATATCAGTACATATTTTTGTAAATGGGGAATGTTAGCCTTTATAATTGACGTTTGTTTGTGCGTGAGAGTAATTGGTGCGTGTGTGAGGTGTTATATGGTTGTATTGTTATAAACTAATTATGCGCATTTAAATTGGAGCATTTGGTTTTCCATTTGATTGGATCCTTATGCACATCTATAATTGTTTTCAATTGAATTTCTATGGACTTGTATGATTTTGTTTGATATTGAATTATACACTTTGCACTTGTCTTTTCCGTGTTTGCTTGATTCTGTGCTATGCTCTGTATATATGTATTGTGGGTGTGCGTTAGCCCCCCTCACTTGGTCAGTTGACTGACACCTCATTTTATCTTTTAGTTTGCAGGTTTCCTTTTGGCTTGAGCTAGGCGGAAGTGAGTCTTCGGAGTGACACTTGTCAGTCTAGTTGGTGTTAGGTTGCATTTGTCGCATACTTTAATTATATTATGTATTTATGTTTCAAACATGAAGATTATGTTTATGTTCTACCTAGACTTAAACCCGTGTGGGGTTAGTAAGCTAATATTTGGATGTTATTAGATATTGATGATACTTATACTGATTATTATATTGGAATATAAATTGACAATCGGGATTAGGTATCTATTGTTTGGTATGATGATTTAATTTCTTCCGCTATCTGATGATGATCGTTTTAAATTGCTTCCGCGCTCTGAGTTTGTCGAGTTAGATCCGCCTAGCCTAGGGTGTGAGTTGGTCTCCCGTTCGCTATGATTCAGATTCGGGCATGGACTTCCTATTTCATGACCGAGTTTGAGTCCTAGTGCGGGGGATGTGGTATCCTCCATCTGGGGTGCTACATCATTAAGTGGTATCAGAGCTCTAGGTTGCAAAACCGAGCTCTAGTGTCGTGTTGTGTCTTTATAGGTCGAACGGCGTAGGGCAATTTGGTTATATTCGCATCCGCATTGTGATTTGAAGAGCTATGCATTTGAATTTTCATCACTTTGCTGAATTTATACTACTTGATGCATTGCATTTCTTGGTAGTTCTTGACTGGTTTATTACGTGGCATGAGCATTTACTAATCAACATGCATATTTCGACAGTGAAGTTGTGGGATTTTCAGGATGCCACCGAGTTAATAATACCACAATTAACCATCTCATCCAAATCCGAGCGACCGGGGACAATCTTCAGCTGGAGTACCACCAATGAATTTGATGGCGATGATGTACCGAGAGTTTAGGACACTTAATCCTCCTCAATTTCGGGAAGGTAATGATATCAGGGTCGAAGAGTAGCTTTTGGAAATAGAGGGTCTCTTTGAGATATGGCCATGCAACTCTCGAGATATGGCTCGCCTTGCTACGTATCTTCTACAAGGTCAAGCAAAGCAATGGTGGAAAACAGTTGCCCAACAGTTAAAGACAACGGACGAAGAGTTGACGTGGGATGTGTTTGTTCGAGAATTCCGAAAGAGGTTTGCACAGGTCATTTTGCACGACCGAAGAGTTGAAGAATTTCTCACTTTAAAACAAGGAGAAAGAACCGTTGTGGACTACATAGGGGAATTCGAGAGGTGGGGCGTGTATGTGCCTCGCATTATGGGTAACGATCGGATGAAGGCTAGATACTTCATGGAGGGTCTTCGGGATGAGTTCAAGGAAAACTTAATTGCGGAGAATACAAGCACATGGGATAAAGCCACGGAGAAAGCATTACGAGTTGAGAATAGGTGGTTGACAAAAAGTAAAGAAGAAGATGTGTCGGAGCCTATATCTGAGCTGGGTTTATGCTCAATTTTATACGTGAGAGGGAGATCCGATCAACAGGGAACTCGAACCAAGAAGATTCGTGGAAAGAAGCATAAGAACAGAAACCCTCCAAAGCCGAAGAAAGAAATCCAATCGTGTACCCATTGTGGAGGAATTAACCATGCTTACGAGGCGTGTCGGGATCGTTTGAAGAGGTGCTATGCTTGCGGGTCAAAGGATCACAGGGTTTCTGACTGTGACCGATCGAGAGCTAATAAGCAACGAATAAGAGACCAACGACTCCAGATTGGAGATCAAGATGAACTCGAACATTGAGGTATCAGCATTCATGGCATTTGCATACATGCATCGCTTAAATACTCTTACCTTGTTTTGTTTGATGTGGATGATGACTACTGTTGTTTAATTGTGATAACTTGGATACCTGATCTAGTATTTGTAAACTTGAGATTTTTGCTTGTTATGAACCGTTGCTGAAATGAATGAGTTATGCACTTATGAGAACTATTCATGCCTATGCGATTTAAAACTCTCTTGATTGCTCACTAAACTCGCATATAACATACATACATACTGCAACCTTCTTTTGCAGGAATCCCATCACAATATCCCCCTTGAGTTGAGGTATGAGTGTTGAATGTATACTTAAGGGATACCGATATCAGTTTTGTAAGGTACACCAAACATGCATCGCATACTTTCGTCAAGTGTTACTCTGATTTGCGTATGTATGAATGTTGATCTGTGGATTTATGTGCAAGAGAGACCTAAGGCTCCCTCTTTTACGAGTTGAAGAGATGTAGGATTCTCTCTATTTATGTGATAGAAAGATGTTGGATTCTTTCTAAGTTTTGTGCACGAGAGATGTTGGATTATCTTGTACTTAGATATTCGGAGATATTGGATTCTCTTGAATCTAAGAGGTTTGAGAAATGTTGGATTTTCTCAAACTAGAATGTTGGGAGATGTTGGAATCTGTCTGACTTAGGCCGAGAGACGGGGTTCTCTCAATTATGTGCTTGACAGACGGGGTTCTCTCAAATTCGTGCTCGAGAGACGGGGCTCTCTCACCTTTTGTGCTGAGAGATGGGATTCTCTCTTGTTTGTTGTGGTTGCGTTACGCATTGTCCTGACAACAGTCTGCAAGTGACGAGTTTGCGACGCCACCGAAGTTGAGTGCAGTGATAACTATTCGTCTTATGGGAATGGTCGAACAACTTGATGAAGGCAACGGTCCAGTAATCGAACGGATCTCAATGACAATGAGACATCGCGAGAAAGGTTCAGTAAAGACAATGAGAGTGAACTTCAGAACGGAGGCTATGTTTTACGTAATTCCTCGAGAAGGGTTAAGACACTACCACTAGAAGCTTTTCCAACTCAGGAGTGGATACTGGGGACTAGGTTCTCTTAAGGGGGGAAGGTTGTAACACCCCGCATTTTCGGAGCAAGATACTATGTCGTTTTCATGCGATTAGATTGTTATTTATTTAACTCTGCTTGTGCTTGAATTGCTTTATTCATGTCTTAATTATTTAATTGACTCAATTGCGATCTTATGAAAAATATGTGTACTTAATCGAAACATGTTTAGTGCCTAATTGCCCTTTAATTTAAATTATGTGGGCTAATTTGAAATTAATAAAAGTTGGGGATCATCTTTTAATTATAAAAAATTTAATTTGGACTTAATTGGACACCACTTTAAATCTTTGGGGTGCTTTTATAATCACACAATCTCTAATTGGATTTATTTGAACCCTAATTGAATTTTGGGACTCAATCGCATAACTTTTAAACTTGAGGGACCTATTTGCAATTTCGGAACTTGAGACTCCCTTTTATTTCCGAAACCCTAGCCCCTTTTCGTTCATTTCTTCTCCTTCCCGTTTTGCTTTCTTCTTCAGCGGCGCAGCAACCCTCTTCCTGGGTTTCTCTCACCACCGGTAATTTCGCCGTCGACAACCAATCACCGATCATCTCCTACGGCCATCACCTCATTTAAGCCTGTTAGCACCACCACACCCCCTTTTCCGATGAGATACCACAATTTCCCCTGCTTTCAACGATAAGACAGAGATGGAGCAAACAACTCTGGCAATCTCCACCATCCTTCCATTTCCAACAATCCATATTCTCCCCTTTCTTAGTCCAGATCTGAAGTAACGATGGAAATCGACATGCCACGGCCGGCAGCTTTAACGTCGCTATCTTAATCCCAACCAACTTCATCGGTTCCATCCGTCGCCAACGCCAACCATTGCTGGAACACCACCTCCTTCCTTGTTTCTCTATCTCACCGTAGCTTTATTTTAGGCATGAAAGGACACCCAGCAGCAGCCGCGAAAACAGACGCACAACCTTGTCACAGCTGACACTGGAGCCACGATGAACAACTGTTGTAGCCACTGTTCTAGATCATCATCACCTTCAGTGCTGCTCTTTTTAATTGTAAATCCCACCCCAAACCTCTGCATAATTTAATTGTACTAATTGTAATTATTGTATTAGTTAACTTTATTATTTAAGTTATTTCAGCCTAATTAAATGTGTAAGTTAAATAAAAGTAAATCGTGCAGCTATAATTTGATCTAATTACCGAATGAATCGAGTTGATGTTGCTGAATTCCAAAGTTTGTTGGTTGTCATAAGCTAAATTCTATAACTTGTGAATTTCTATGTGATATTGTGTGTGTGCGTGAGTGTTGTCGTGTATGTATATATAAATTTGAGTATCTATACTAAATATATGTTATAAATTATAATAGAATTTGTATGAATGATTTGAAATAGGTTCTGAGTGTTGTGAGTGCTTGCTATATATATATATATATATATATATATATATATATAGCATATATATATATATATTATATTCATGGACTAAGTATGTATATTGCTATGTGATGTGCATGTGGTAATTGTGCTTTGAAAGTGTTGTTGAATGTGTGTGTACGTGATGGGGTGTGTATATATATTTATATATATATATATATATATATATGTAATTTCCTATGGCTTGAGTTTTTGACAATATCAGTACATATTTTTGTAAATGGGGAATGTTAGACTTTATAATTGACGTTTGTTTGTGCGTGAGAGTGATTGGTGCGTGTGTGAGGTGTTATATGGTTGTATTGTTATAAACTAATTATGCTTAGTTAAATTGGAGCATTTGGTTTTCCATTTAATTGAATCCTTATGCACATCTATAATTGTTTTCAATTGAATTTCTATGGACTTATATGATTTTGTTTGATATTGAATTATACAACAATTGGGCAATGGGTGTGCTTTAGAGATATCATTTAGTTGCTAAGTGTGTTCGTGGCTACTGTTACACTTTGCATTTGTCTTTTCCGTGTTTGCTTGATACGTTTGAGTTGCTTTATGAATTATATGTTATGGTATGACTTTAATTGCATTTCTAAACTTTAAATATTAATTTCAAGATTTATATGAATACTTGAATTATGCTATGTGACCTACTTGAATTATGCTATGTGACCTACTTGATACACATTATTCCATAATGCATTCCACTCAGGCTTATGTTTGTCGTGCGCCTATGTGGTTCATGTTTGAGTCGTGTCTCATGAGTACTTCGTGTTTCCTCCTCTGTCAGTGATCTCTAGGGTGGGGATAACGTGATCGAGTAGGCATCCGTCTTCTCAGTTTCTGTGTCTTATCGCTTCTCAGGTGAGGTTTAGGATTTTGTATAGTTAAACGACCTATGACCCCAATATGATGATTTCAATCCCTGGATGCGATTATATACTATATATACGATTAAATATGTGTTGGATATGACATGATTATGACCTTATGATACAACTTCAGTTTTGGAAATTAAGTATGAAGGCATATCTAAGCTATTTCGGAAAGTTAAGTTTTGATTATGTAGCGAGATTTCCATGAAAGTTGGCATATGTTATGTTATGTTCTGTTATGGGGCCCAGGAGCTACGGGTAAGGAGCCCCCAGGACGGTAATGGGCCGTCGGGGTTAAACCTGTACGTAGTTTCCATCTGTATGAAGAGGATGTACCGGGACCCACCAGGAGGTTTGGTTCGGAAACGGAGTCCTGAGGGTTGGAGTAGCATTAGCACTCCCCTCGCCTGTCTTGTTGGTTAGGGTCGCATAACCCTACCAAAACCCGGAGTTGAGGTTGTTATGTTATTTATATTTTGTGAGGAGTTGAGGTTGGAAGCTCGTACTAGCCGAGAAGTTGATTATGCTAAGTTATAGAATTATGAATCGGGATAAAGACTTTCTGAAAAATGGTTTCTAAACTTATATCTATATCTATTTGGGTTCTTTCAAAATGTTTTGGTATGCAACACCTATCCTCTGTTCATGAGTCCATCCTTTTATTCTGTGCTATGCTCTGTATATATATATTGTGGGTGCGCGTTAGCCCCCCTCACTTGGTCAGTTGACTGACACCTCATTTTATCTTTTAGTTTGCAGGTTTCCTTTTGGCTTGAGCTAGGCGGAAGTGAGTCTTCGGAGTCACACTTGTCAGTCTAGTTGGTGTTAGGTTGCATTTGTCGCATACTTTAATTATATTCTGCATTTATGTTTCAAACTTGAAGATTATGTTTATGTTCTACCTAGACTTAAACCCGTGTGGGGTTAGTAAGCTAGTATTTGGATGTTATTAGATATTGATGATACTTATACTGATTATTATATTGGAATATAAATTGACAATCGGGATTAGGTATCTATGCTAGTTAACCCGTCAATTGTTTGGTATGATGATTTAATTTCTTCCGCTATCTGATGATGATCGTTTTAAATTGCTTCCGCGCTCTGAGTTTGTCGAGTTAGATCCGCCTAGCCTAGGGTGTGAGTTGGTCTCCCGTTCGCTATGATTCAGATTCGGGCATGGGCTTCCTATTTCATGACCGAGTTTGAGTCCTATTGCGGGGGATATGGTATCCTCCGTCTGGGGTGCTACATGTTTAGTTGAACCCGTGGTTAGGATGCATGTTGAATTTTAATTACCTTATGATCAGGTTATATGTTTGGCTATTATCGAAATTTATGTATGTTATTGTTGCGGTTGCGCTTGTAGCCATTGTTGAAATTTATGTATTACACGTTATTGCTTCCGTATTGCACTCTTGGTTATTTTTTTTTTTAAATTGGTACAAGGTTAGTTCCGCCTAGCTAGGATATCTTTTATTTTGTCTCTCGTTCGCTATTAGTCCGGTTCATGCTTGGATCATCCATTTCATGTGTGGACTAAACTGGTAGTGCGGGGGATGTGGTGCCTATTATCCGGGTGCTACACATTGGCCCCCTGACTCAGTCGAGTTGTGACTGACCCCTCTCCTTTTCCCTCCTTTAGTTGCAGGTTTGCTCGAGCTAAGTGGGGAAGTACGTGGTCGTGTTGTACTAGCTAGTTTGGATCGAGTCAGCATTTCATACTTGCATCTTTGAATACTTATGACTTGAATATGTATTGGTTTGTATTTTGGTGAAGTTTGATCACTCGATGTAAATATTGTATTTCTTTTGGGACGTATGGCTATTTTATTTTTCTTTTACTAAGGTTTAGTGGATTTTATTCATTGCTTCCGCACTTTGTATATCCTCTGTTTTGCGCGCTCTATTAGTATTTAACCCCGCTTAGCCTAGTGTGAGCATGTAGGTCCCCGTTCGCTTAGACTTGGATTCATGTATGGACTCCCATATCGTGTGTGGATTCGGGTCTAGGTGTGGGGGATGTGGTGGCCTGCCGCTCCGGGCGCTTCAGTTTTGGCCCCGACATTCTCTTCTTTTGCTTCAAGGTGATGTTAGGACCTTTTCTATTAGCTAAGCGACCTATGGCTTAAATGTGATGATTTCTCACCCGCACGTGATTATACTATATACTTACATACAAAATATGTGCCTTATGATATGTTATGATTTTATCTTACGATTAAACGTTGTGAATTATAAGTATGAGCGTATATAAGCTTGAAAATGTTTTGCAAGGAGGTTATGCTCCAAACCGTGTGTTATCACGCAAGCTAGGACCTACCTCAACATCTTATTATTAAGGAAGACACGGAGAGGTACGCATATAGCATATGCCGAGTTGCAAGGTAAGGTACATTCGATAAGGTACGTAAGTTAAGTTTAATTCTGTAGCGAGTTAAGTAGGTTAATGAGTTAATTGGTTACAATTTGGCCCCGGAGACGTGGGTAAGGATGCCTGGGATGGTAAGGGCCATTGGGTTAAGCCTATGCACGGTCTCCATTTGAAGTACTTACGCGCGGCTCTTTGAGGTTGAGAAGGTGTGGTGCTTCAAGCACATTGTGGGATATCTACCCCGTGTGCATTGGTATTTAGGTGGAGATGGTTTGACTCCCGAAACACCGTTGTTGTTGGGGATGGATTTGCTTTTTGTATTTATGTTTTCTTGGCTTTATTCGTTTGTAGAGGAGTAAGGGCTAAGTGCTCGTACTCACCGAGCTTTTGTTTGATTCATTGATTATGAAACGGGATAGGAACTTTCGTTAAACTCTAGTATGTTTTATTTTGATTATGAAATGTATAAGTTTGTTTCGAAAAAGGTTTGGTGTGCAAAACCCTTTCCCGGTTCATAATCTTTTGTTTAATAAATGTTCTGCTTTATATTTATATAGTGTATGGGTGTGCGTTAGCCCCCTCACTCAATCAAGTTGTAACTGACTCCTCTCCTTTTCCCTCCGTTAGATGCAGGTCTGCTCGAGCTAAGCGGGGAGTACGTGGTAGTGTTGTACTAGCTAGCTTGGGTCAAGTCAGCATTTCATTTTGTATCTTTGAATACTCTTGACTTGTATATGTACTAGTTTGTATTTTAATGAAGTTTGATCACTTGATGTAAATATTGGTTTTCTTTTGGGGCCGTATGGACATTGTATATGTCTTTTGCTGGTTCTATTGGATTTTATTCATTGCTTCCGCACTTGGTGTATATGTTTTGTGCGCTCTGATAGTGTTCTAGCCCCGCTTAGCCTAGTGAGTGTGTGTAGGTCCCTGTTCACTTAGACCTTGATTCATGTATGGGTTTCCATGCCATATGTGGATTAGGGTTTAGGTGTGGGGGATGTGGTGGCTTGTCGCTCCTGGCGTCATAGTTCATCTAGAGTCTTGAGTCTCACGACCATGCCGTATTACCTTTTGTACAGTTTTCTCCAGGGCAGAGACGTGCCGGGTTCATAGGCTACTTTCAGTCTTCTATTCTTCTTGGTTGTGTTCGGTAAGGTGTAGCCAGGTGGGTTTCTCTTCTAATAGATATGATGACCCGATATATCCTCCTATGTGAAAAGTTTTAAGCCAAACTAATATATTATATATATATCGAGTCTTTTCAAGGGTAAATGATTTCAAACGTAAACCCTTCTTTTTGTATCCCTACCTTATGATTTTGGCGAGTGCATGATTATGAACACGGGCCTAGGGACTTAGTGCATGTGGCTATCCGAGAAGGTAAGGGCCAACGGTGATCCCGTGTATTAGTCCCACATGAACTACGGTGAAACCGACCTCGCTAGGAGTTTTGGCGAGGAAAAGGAACCATTATGTATGAATAGCTAGGTCTTGCAAACTCATCAACCAACCGGAGAAAAAAGGGGTATATGATTATGAATGAATGATTATGTATGAATAATGATTATGAACGCTTATGAATGATTATGAATGAATGAGTATTGCATGATCGCTAAAGAATGAAAGAATGATTAATGCACACACGAGGAGAAGGCTGGAGAATTCGCCCACCCGCCAGGGCTCACGTTATGACCTCATGAATGAATGAAATTGATTGTTGTAATCCCGAGCGTTGTCTTTATTCGTTTTCACTCACTTGGGAATTATTCTAAAACCTCGTACGGGATTATAGCTTGCATGTGCGTATGTTTAAAATCCGTATTATTATTGTATAAGCCTCGTTTTATACCTAACAATCTCTTATAGACTGAACCCGGCTTTGTTTTTAGTTTTCTTACAGGTTCTGGAGAGCTAGGCGGGGTTTTGAGTCCTTAGTGTTTTGGAGTCGTGTGTAGTCTCTTTCACTTCTACACTAATGTTATATATATTTGTCATTTATGATTATGAATGCTTTCGAGCGCCTTGTATGTGGTTAAATTCGAGCCTTTGAGCTCATTGATCCTCTAATTAAACTTTAATGCTTCCGCACTTGTCTTTTCCTTTTCTAATTGCTTGTTTGGTTTCGACTGTTAGCTCCCGCCTAGCATAGCGTGTTTGTTGTGTCCCCGTTCTCCGTGACTCAGCACGTGTATGGACTTTCCATTTCATATGCGGGTTGGGTCTCGGTGCGGGGGATGTGGCGTCTTATGCTCGGGGCGCTACAGACTCGACGTATATACATATAGTAAGTTGGCTTAAAACTTTGCACATTGGGTATATATCGGGTTAACTTTATGTAGTAGAAGAGAAACCCACCTTAGAAGCAAAAGAAACGGCATAAGGACTGTAGCGATGAGCGCATGACGCCACATCCCCCGCACAAGACCCGACCCGTTTATGAAATGGATAGTCCATACACGTGCCAAATCAAGGCAAACGGGGACACAACACGCTCGCTATGCTAGGCGGGAGCTAACCCTTAAACTAATCACAATCCAAGATACAATCATACAGAGTGACGCGATAAAAGCGGAAGCTATATACATTGATACCAAAACATTTACAATGTGCTTTCAAGCTCAAAAAATAAGAATATATACAGGTATTAGAAATGCCATCACAGCTCAACTATCAAGTACACTCAAAGTATTCATAATCATAATACAAAATATAAGATATGAGTGCAAGCGACCCAAAAAAAGTGCTAGACCCGAACACAAGACTCAACCGACTCGGATTCCCACCTAGCAATCCCAAAGCCTGCACAAAATAACTGAAAACAACACGGATTCAGTCCAAAGAGGACTGATGGGTATAAAAGCAGGGAATAATATATAAGTATCTCGACAAAACATTGGGTAGGGTATTTATAAAGAAAGGGTTTTACGTTCAAAATCATTTACTCTAAAAAGACTCGATATATAAGCATAATGGTTTGGTTTAAAACTTTACACATTGGAGATATATTGGGGTCATTTTAACTAATAGAAGAGAAACACACCTTAGAAAACCAAATAATTTGGTTTAAAACTTTACACATTGGAGATATATAGGGTCATTTTAACTAATAGAAGAGAAACACACCTTAGAAAACCAAATAAAAGGTGTAAGAGCCTCAAGGATCGGTCTCGTCTCTGTTCGGACCCAAATCTACGCAAAAGAGCTGAAGTGAGACTCAAAATGACCATATACGACGCAAGGCAATGCTATGAACATCCTATGAAGTGCATATGTGACAATAGTATGTTATGAAGATGTTCTTGTGCACAATTAATGCATTAAAGTCACATAAATAAGCAAAGTCATATGTTCATGTTCATTACTTTCAAAATCATATCAATTCAATTGATGAATTCCATGCCACAATGATAACACATAGTTCAACAAGTTCACATTGCGTATAAGTCATAAATGAAGCGAGAAAAGACAACTAGAAGCAACAAAAGAACACCTCAAACCAATTAGAGTAACACGGCCATGTCATGTTTCAAAGGGGTTGGACACGGCCATGTCCGATTTTTGGAAAATAAAATTCCCAAGTCCGAAAGTTCAACACAACCGTGTCAGGTTTTCTTGTCGTGTCTGAATTTTGAAAACTAAAATTCAAGTTTCGAGAGATCAACACGGCCGTGTCCATTTTCAAGGCAATCATGACACGGCCGTGTCGAGCTTCGTACTCGAAAATCTGGAGCAGTGGAAAACTCTATTTCGTGAGGGAAATGGCAAGAAAATAGGGGTAGCTCCAAGCCATCCTTAGGTTACAATTAAAGACTCAAAATACACATAAAAACTTGGCAAAAACATCACACATACACATATATACAACCGAGCAAGAAAGGAAAGCAAAGGAATGATCATCAAGCAACTTCATCTCAAAGAATTCAAAATCCCATTAATGGCAATTCATTCAATGCTCAACTACCATGAAAAATGAGCTCATAAATACATTAAGGATGCTAAAGTGATCATTAAACATGCTTCAAACCAACCAAAACTCAAAGGAATGTATGTGATCAAGAAATCCATCAAAACCCCAATTATTTATTCAATTCATTAAAACATGCTCAATAACTCATGAAAACTAGCAAACTATATCTTCAAATGACCACAAGGAAGTGGTAGTCACAAATATATGCTTACCACTTGGATTGGATGAAATTTGAAGAAGTTATGAGCTCAAACTTGGGGTTGGATGAATAGTGATGGGAATGGAGGGTTTCTTCCTTGCTTGGCTGAACTTTTCCCTTCTCTATTATGTTTGGAACGAAATGAAGAGGTGAGAATCAACTAAGAGTTCAAGTTCTGAGCTTGTGGGGTCAAACCTTGATTAATTTGGTTAAGTATTGAGTAAACTATAGTTAAAATGGCTAAGGGTGGCAAATCTACGGATGAAGCCTGTTTCGGTTGAATTTCAGAGGTTCAAACGGGCTTAGAAAAACATAAGGTTTGTTCGATTGAACCCGAATCCTTGATACGAGTCCGATGGAGGTGACGGAATTCAAATCCGAATTCCTGAGCTCATGTTATGATGCCCTTAACCCAAGGTGCGCTAAATGCTCTTTAGCCCCTTTTTGGTTCCATTAAACAAAATAAATTCGAAACCAAATCAAACAAGTTCGAAATCAAGTGTCAAGCATCAAAACACATTTATAACACACATAACTCATGCATACCAAGTTTTCACAAAAAACGGAGATCAAATCAGATGTAAACGGCACTCATTGATAATTATGTATGTCCAAACGTTCAAGAATTCAAATAATTCATAACAAATATTCATATAATTAAAAGATTAACGAAATAACATGTAAATAATAACATAATTAAATAATTAAATACGCACTTATGTAAACATATACGTCATACCTGTACGGCCGAAAAGTCGGGACATTACAAGGACCTCCCTGACCGGCCTTGTCTCTGTCCGGACCCAAATCTGCCCAAAAGAAGTGAAGTGAGACTCAATATGATCACAAACGATGCATGGAAATGCAATGAACATGACATGTGATGCATAAGACACAAAATCATGTTATGAAGATGTTCATGTGTACAATTAATGCCTTAGAGATACATAAACAAGCAATTCGTTCGAGTACATTCATTACATGAAGGTATCATATTCATTCGAGTTCAAACCTTCATAAATCATATCAATTCAAACCATGAACTTCATACAAAAATCATAAGACATACATTAACATGTTAACGATGCATGTAAGTCATAAAAGAAGCAAAAAAATAACATACAAAATGAATAAACGAAGAGCAAAGACATGCATACAAGAGAAGAGGTGAGACAAGGTAGTGTCTCCTTCTTAGGCTAAAATGGGACACGCCCATGTCTGAGTACATGTGCCAAAATGGCTGGAGACACGGGGGTGTCTCATGCCAAGGCATTTTTGAGACACCCCGTGTCTGAGTACAGTCACGAAAGGTGTATGGAGACACGCCCGTGTCTAAAAAATGATACGGGGGTGTCCCTTTACGGGAGCAGTTCCTCTGGCGAAAATGAAGCTGAAAATGGCTACAAACCAAGGGAAAAACAGTGCATACATGAAAAACAACTCAAGAAGTTCACCTTAAAGCTCTAAAACATACGCAGCAGCTGATCCAAAGAGTGCAGTTCATATGAATAGTTTTGAGTTCAAAAACTCAACAAACCTTCAAAGACATTAATGGTAACTCATTTATTACACAACTAACATGGAATAAGATTCATAAATTGAAGTCAAGGAGTTCATATGATCCATAAATATGCACGAATTCATCTCAACACGCGCACCAAAAAAAACTAATTCAGTTCAACACTCATATTAGACAAGAATTACAAGAATGAGGAAAACCCTCACTATTCAAGTATCTCTTCAAATCACAATCAAACCAAGGTCAAAACATCAAATTCATGGATTAAAAGAAGCACAGAAGAGTTAGGAATCCAAAAATATCATTACCTTGAAGAGATGATGAAGTATAGAGGTAAGATGAGCTTCAATGGCCACGGTTTGAATAATGCTTTCTTCTCTTCTTTTTTCTTCTTAGTTATAACTTTCTTTCTCCTTTATTTTTGGGGTGGTTCGAATGGAGCTGATGTGGGGGAGAGAGAGGGTTGAGTCTTGTGTATAGAGTCAAATTAGGGCAAGAAAGGGGTTGGTATGGGCCCACAAGCACAAGTGTGGTCAAAGGTATTTTAGTGTAAGGTGCTTGGTTCGGTGGAGTTTTGGAGGTCCAAATGGGTTTAGAAAATGGGGAGGCTTGTTCCATTGAACCTGAATTGTCAAAATAAGCCCAACGATGGTGACAAAATTTGAATCTGATTTCCCAAGCTGATGTGAATCATGATGAACCGCGACCACAACTTGTCCCAAATGAAGACTTGGTCCGATCCATAGCTCAAGAAGATAACAAACAAAAGGAGCAAAGTTATGGTGGTCCAATTACACGAGCAAAGGCCAAAATGATCCAAGAAGAAGTTGGGAATATCTTAAACCAATTTGCTCAAGCTGGACTCCAACCTTCAAAATTGGCTGCCAAACCCACTCTTCTATACTTCAATGTTTTTACGTCCAATTCTTAAATTCCAATGTGTGGTATGATGTAATTCGGCCCTAAGTCTATTATAGTATTATTTGGGCCTTTATTTTGTCATTCTTTAGCTGCATATTAGTTTAATTAAGCCCACTTTTGTAAGCCTTCAAGGCAAGTGGCGGGAATAGCTTGTGTCCCTTAGTTTCTAAGTGTCTCTTAGGTTTCCATGCATGCATCTTTATATTCAGCATTGTAACTTGTTTTTTTTTTAATCAAGAAGTCAATCATTGAATTTTCATTCAAGTGAGTTTTACTCTCAAGTTCTTGCTGAAGCATACCGGAGTTTCACACCTCCACCGGATAACGTTATTTCTCGACTCCTTATAGTCGACGGGGTGCGTTACTTAAACTTTGATAGTGCTGGTTCTTTGCTCAATATAGCAAACGGGTCACAATCCTCTAATTCAACCTTGAAGTGGACGATCAGATTCTTTGAACTCCAAGTGTTGGTATTGGGTTTCACGACAAGTACGTGGAGTTCGTATCATTTGGTATCTAGAGCTTAGGTTTCCATCCAAGGTTACGTATCCGTATCGTTTATCTTTTGTGTAATTTCTTTTCGTTATTGTTATATTGCTAAAAAAAAAAGGATCGAAAAAGGCAAAAACGCAACACAAAAAATATTGAAGTAAAAGCCGCGTTAATTTTTGAAAAAAAAAAAAAAAAAAAAAGAGAGAGAGAAGCGTTGTTTCAATTGTAATCTCAAATCATAAGTCACGTTGATTCGTTTGTTTGTATCATTTATAGTTGTAATTGTTCGTTAGTGTCAATTTTCGCACCCTTATTGATTCATTCATCTTAAGGGATTATTTAATTGAGGGATCTGAAATTTCTTATGTCTGTCTTCAAGAATTGAGAGAATGAGTGGTAAAAGGCTTGCGTTGTGAGCGCAAAAGAGGGAAAAAGCCATATTCTTAAGTGATACACGAGCGTGAGTGACTTTAAACGACGGCAAACACGTGAGGGAGGGTTGTGAGGTAATTTTTACTAATGATTTTTCTTGCAGGCTTAAAACATGATGGAAGAACAAAATGAACAGCCTCCAATGGAAGTCAACTTTGTTCTCCATGTAATGCCACAACAATTTGATAGGTTGAACGTACAGTTTGGTGAGATCCGGGATCGATTAGAGAAAAATGATGAACGGGTGACTCAATTGCAACAAAATGCTCTCCCGCCTAGGAGACCAAACTGACGACCAGCAAATCTTGGTATCAATCCTCGTGATGGACTTGATAATGAAGAGAATGACTTTGATGAGGCTGCATCAAATGCCTCTTCAAGGAGAGATCATAGACGTCCAAGATACCAACAACAACGAAGAAGAAGATGGGTAATTTATAATAACCTCGGATCTATCAAGCTTTCTATTCCTTCCTTCAAAGGACAAAATGACCCGGAACCTTACATCGAATGGGAACGATAGGTGGAGTTAATTTATGACTACCACAAATATTCGGAAGAAAAAAAGGTAAAGCTTGCAGCCGTATCCTTTTCGGACTATGCTATTGTATGGTGGGATCAAGTGGTGATAAGTAGACGAAGAAGTGGTGAGTACCCTATTGAAAAGTGGGATGAGATGAAGGTGGTTATGAGGAAGAGGTTCGTACCTCCTCACTACTATCGGGACCTACAACTTAAGTTGCAAAGTTTGAGGCAAGGGTTCAAAAAGGTAGAGGAATACTACAAGGAAATGGAGATGGCAATGATTCGAGCAAGTATTGAGGAGGACCATGAGGCAACCATGGCTCCGTTCATATGTGGTCTCAACCGAGAGATCGCCAGTGTAGTAGAACTTCATCACTATGTTGAACTCGAAGAACTGGTCCATATAGCTATCAAGGTGAACAGACAACTTAAGAAAGGACGGACTATGGTTAAGCGTGATGATTCAAATACCTCTAACCCAAAGTGGAATTCTTCTCCAAAAACAGCCAAAAAGCCTTCAAAACCAAAGGAGGATCCACCTATGACAAAGGGTTCGTTTGAGAAAAGTAACACCTCTACACATATCAATCGTGATATTAAGTGCTTTAAATATCATGGAGCAGGTCATATAATGTCTCAATGTCAGAACAAGAGAGCCATGATCTTGTTAGACAATGGAGAACTTGAGACCGAAAGTGAGGGCGACAACGTAGGCCTTGAATCATCGGATGAAGCAAGTGATGTTAAGCATGCGGTTGTGGGGCAAAGTTTGGTGGTTCTAAGAGCTTTGCACATCCAAGCTCTTGAGGACAAGGATGAACAACAAAGGGAAAACATCTTATACACACGGTGTCATGTTAAGGAGCGAGTGTGTGGGTTGATCATTGATAGCGGTTGTTGCGTGAACGTGGCTAGTAAATTGATGGAGGAAAGGCTCGGCCTTAAAACCTTGAAGCACCCGAGACCTTACAAGCTCCAATGGCTCAATGAACATGGTGAAATGAAGGTAACAAAACAAGTTCTTATCTCCTTTTCAATTGGCAAATACATGGATGAGGTTCTTTGTGATGTAGTGCCGATACATGATGGCCATATATTGCTTGGAAGACCATGGCAATTTGATAGACGAATGGTGCATGATGGCTATAAGAATCGATATAGATTTACCAAGGATGGGTGGAACATCACCTTGGCACCTTTACCACCAAGCCAAGTGTATGAAAAATAATGCCAAATTAAGAAATCCATTTCGTCTTCTTCAAAACAAAGTGATTATAATAGTCAGAAAGAGTATGAAAAAGAAAAAGAAAAGGAATGTGAAAAAGAAAAAGAGTGTAAAAAAAAAAGACGAGGGACAAAAGAAACTTGTTGAAAAGAAAGGAAAAAAAAACAGTGAGTTTCTTTACAAAAGAAAACGAGATCGAGGGAGTGATTAAAAAGGAAAAGCTTGTGACGATGATGATGTATAAAAACGTGTTACTTTCATCTAACGGAACCCCTCCCTTGCCTAGTGTTGTTTCTTCTGACTTTCAGGAGTTTGAGGATGTATTCCCGGAGGAAATACCACCCGGTTTACCCCCAATACGAGGAATAGAGCAACAAATCGACCACATTCCCGGGGCCACCATTCCAAACCGACCAGCTTACCGAAGCACCCCTCAAGAGACGAAAGAGCTACAGAAACAAGTTGAAGAGTTACTTGCAAAGGGATATGTGCGTGAGAGCATGAGTCCGTGCATGGTTCCGTTACTCTTAGTGCCAAAAAAGGATGGGACGTGGAAGATGTGTGTGGACTGCCGAGCCGTCAATAAAATAACGGTAAAATATCGCTATCCTATCCCTCGGTTAGATGATATGATAGATGAGTTGCATGGATCTACAATCTTTAAAATTGATTTGAAAAGTGGCTACCACCAAATAAGAATGCAAGAAGGTGATGAATGGAAAACAGCTTTTAAAACTAAGCATGGACTGTATGAGTGCTTAGTAATGCCTTTTGGCTTAACTAACACACCTAGTACCTTCATGAGATAGATGAATTATGTATTGCGTGCTTATATTGGTAAATTCGTAGTGGTTTACTTTGGATATATTGATCTTTAGCCGTAATTTGCATGAACATATTGAGCATTTGAGGTTAGTACTTGAGGTACTAAGGTATGAAAAGTTATATGCTAATCTTAAGAAGTGTAGCTTTTGCATGGATAGAGTCGTGTTCCTTGGATTTGTTGTGAGTGCAGGTGGAATAGAGGTAGATGGAGAAAAGGTTAAGGCAATCCAAGAGTTGCCTACACCCAAGACCATCACAGAAGTAAGGAGTTTTCATGGTTTGGCCGGGTTTTATAGGAGATTCGTGCCCAATTTCAGCACCATAGCTGCCCCTTTAATGGAAATCATCAAAAAAAGCGTAGGATTTAAGTGGGGAGAAGCTCAAGAAATGGCATTCCAAACATTGAAAACGAAGCTAAGTTCAGCTCCTCTTTTACTTTTACCGGATTTTTCTAAAACTTTTGAGATCGAATGTGATGCTTCGGGTGTTGGTATAGGTGTTGTGCTTATGCAAGAGAAGAAACCAATTGCATACTTTAGTGAGAAACTCAATGAAGCTGCATTGAACTACTATACATTTGACAAGGGGCTCTATGCCTTGATTAGGGCCTTAGAGACGTGGTAGCATTACTTTTGGTCGAAAGAGTTCATCATTCATACGGATCATGAGTCATTAAAACATTTGAAGGGGCAAGGAAGTTTGAACCGAAGGCATTCTCGCTGGGTTAAATTTATAGAGATGTTTCCTTATGTGATTCGGTACAAGCAAGATAAGGATAATGTTGTTGCCGATGTCTTATCACGAAGGTACGTTCTTCTTTCTACCCTTAGTGATAAATTCATGTGATTTGAACATATTAAGGAACTATACTCAAGTGATTCTGATTTTGCTGAAATATTTGCATCTTGTGAACAAAAGCATTGTGACAAATTTTATGTTCAAGATGGTTATTTGTTTAAAGAGAACAAGTTATGCATCCCAAATTGTTCTTTGCGTCAATTTCTGATCCGTGAGTCATATGGGGGAGGATTAATGGGACATTTTGGTGTTTTAAAAACTTTGAGCATACTTAAGGAACATTTCTTTTGGCCTCACATGAAACGGGATGTTGAACGAACTTGTCATAGATGCGTAACTTGTAGAAAGGCTAAGTCATGAGTTAAACCACACGGCCTTTACACACCATTACCTGTTCCCATGCATCCTTGGACTGATATTTCTATGGATTTTGTGCTAGGAATGCCGAGAACACAAAATGGAAAGGATTCAATTTTTGTTATTGTTGATCGATTTTCTAAAATGGCACATTTCATTCCTTGTAATAAAACGGATGATGCAACGCATGTGGCTGGATTGTTCTTTCGGGAAGTGGTAAGACTTCATGGAATTCCAAAATCAATTTTAAGTGATCGAGATGTGAAGTTTTTGAGTCACTTTTGGCGGGTATTGTGGGGAAAATTGGGGACAAAACTGTTATTTTCCACCACTTGTCATCCTCAAACGGATGGACAAATGGAGGTAGTGAATCGAACCTTGGGAACTCTTTTAAGGGCTGTGTTTAAAACAAATTCAAAGAATTGGGTTGAGTGTATTCCATTTGTTGAATTTACATGTAACCGTTCAATACATTCTTCTACTTATTTCTCACCCTTTGAGCTTGTTTATGGTTTTAATCCCTTAACTCCTTTGGATTTGCTTCCTTTACCTATGAATGAACTTGTAAGCTTAGATGGCAAGGAGAAAACTGGACTAGTGAAGAAAATGCATGAGGATGCTCGGCTTCACATTCTCAAAAGAAACAACCAAGCTATGATTCAAGCCAACAAGGGACGAAAGAAAGTTGTTTTCAAGGAACGTGACTTGGTTTGGGTTCACTTTAGGAAAGGGAGATTCAATCATCAGCGAAAGTTCAAACTTGACCCACGGGGAGACGGACCATTCAAAGTGTTGAAAAGGATCAATGATAATGCTTACAAAATTGATCTCCCGGATACGTATAGTGTAAGTTCCACCTTTAATGTTGCTGATTTATCTCCTTTTGATGCAGATTCAGATTCGGGGACGAATCCTTTTCAAGAAGGGGGGAATGATGTGAATCATGAGGAACCGCGACCACAACTTATCCCAAATGAAGAGTTGGTCCGATCCATAGCTCAAGAAGATAACAAACAAACGGAGCAAAGTTATGGTGGTCCAATTACACGAGCACGGGCCAAAATGATCCAAGAAGAAGTAGGGAATATCTTAAACCAATTTGCTCAAGCTGGACTCCAACCTTCAAAATTGGCTGCCGAACCCAATCTTCACCACTTCAAAGTTTTTATGTCCAATTCGTAAAGTCCAATGTGTGGTATGATGTAATTTGGCCCTAAGTCTATTATAGTATTATTTGGGCCTTTATTTTATCATTCTTTAGCTGCATATTAGTTTAATTAAGCCCACTTTTGTAAGCCTTCAAAGCAAGTGGCGGGAATTGTAACAACCCGAGCGTAGGGCGCCACATCCCCCGCACTAGAGCCCGACACGTGTAACGAAACGGGGAATCCGTACATGTACCAAGTGCTAGCGAACGGGTGACAAACAAAAGACCTTCCTAAGCTAGGCGGCCTAAACCCTCAAATAGAGCGTGTAAAACAAAATCATACAAAAGCGGAAGCATTAAACGAACTTAAACAAAACATAACATAGAGGTTACAAACCACTTAAAACGGATTATACACAAACTTGTCATAACGTGACTAAGAGCAACAAATACAAACTTAAATCTCAAATTACAAACTTCAAATAAACTAATGCCAAAGGAACTAAAAGTGAAAATGCAGACTTCTCTAGACCGACAAGACTCCAAGGAAAGCAAACCAAAAGCCGCCTAGCTCAAACCAACGGACCAGAACCTGCAAACTAAAAATATAAAGGGAGGGGTCAGTCCAAAGACTGAGTGAGGGGTTACACACGCACTCATATATACGTATAAGGTGCACAACACATATCGTAGAGGGGAGTTCGTGAACCGGGACGTGATTTTTACATTCGAAATCATTTTCTCATGTGATACTACGCATAGGGAATAAAGAGTTAGGCCGAATGCCAAAACTATTTCTTAACTAACTAGCATAACGGAAATAAAACGTAACCCACACATCATCTGTCTACCTAAAATCAGCCGTCCCGGATGCATAACACGCCCAAACACATATCCGTCGACCTAAAATCAGCCGTCCCGGACTCACAACGCATACACAGACATAACAGAAGCAGAGTCTTACCATAAACCGACCAAAACAAGGTCCACGACCTATTGCATATCATACCGGAGGTACACAACCTCAAGAACATAGTATAAGAGGAGGCATAAGCACAAACATATCATAATCATAAAGCGTTACATAACCCTAGCATATTCATACTTCAACTTATTTATATTCCAACACTTTCCTAACATGTTACTAGCATAACCTAGCATAACATATTCTAACATGAAGCTTAACATGATCATAATTCTAACATAATCAAAGTCCCAGCGTAATCTTACTTAAACTTAACATAATCTTGTTTCCAACATAGTCATATTCCTAGTATATTCATACCTTGTACTTAGCACAATCATATCTCTAACATAATCATATTCTAAAGCATATCACTTAATCACACGTATTCTTAACTCGCACTTACATACATATATAGAGAAAACTTATACTTGCATGCAAACATATCGGTCATATTTCATTAGGGTATATCTATAACCTAACCTCACCTTACATCGACGAAAACGGGCAAACGGAGATAAAACCAACACCTATGGAGCGATCTCGTCACCAACGGGACACTCCTCTGAACAAGACGGACATCAAAGATAACCTTAGACTTAAAATGAACCATATAAATGCTCGACACATGCGTATGAGTACGAATGATGTAATGCAAGTCATAATCATTTCACTCTTAAGCAAAGTCGGATCATTAAGGACATATCACTTAAACAACACTTGAATCAAGCACATAACAAGCTAATCAAACATAATATTCATCAGATAGCATCATATCACATCACATCACATTCCAAACACACTTAAGCACAAGACATATAAGAGAAGCAATTTGGTGCAAAGAGACATTACACATTGTAATTAGGTTAAACCAACACACAACTCGCAAACACGCACAGAAATCATAGCAAAACGAACATATACACGTCATAATACATAATTCATACATCAAGCACATCAAAATCACACATTAACAAGTCATAACATATCATATCATGCATATAAACAAGTATATATCACATTAAGATCAAGATCGGGGAGGGAAACGAGCAAGACGAACAAGAAAACAAGTACGAGCGCAAGGTATGACCGTACCCCAGACCCACACCCGTGGATTTTTATCAAAGAACAGATCTACGGCCATGGATCTGAGTTACAGAAAGTTCCGACGCAGAAGCACCAAATCAACAGCCGTGGGTGGTTTTTAGTGTAAAAATCCACGGCCCTGGATCTGCTCCAGCAGCAAAAACTCGAGATTTTGGCTCCTAAAACACCAAGAACTCAACCTAGGCTCAAGACAACACATAATACAAGGTATATACAACAAAGATACATGAATTCATGCCCTAAATCATGCTAAAACCGAAGCTAGAGTGAAGCAAAAGGAAGAGATGCATCAACAAGATCATGTTCTTCAAATTCATCAAAGGTACTTCCATGAATCCTCGTCCAACATACCAACCAAGTTCATATAACTCTTAAAGGATGTCTTAGAAGCAATTACCATGCATCAAGCTCAAATAAATTGCAAGAAATCATGCAAGAATCATCAAATTTCTACAAACCCTCACTATTCAAGCAATAGGCCATAACTGATGCAATCCTAGGTTAAAACTCATCAAATTGGAATTAAAAGCACCACAAAGACATGGAGAATCCAAAAATGGATTTACCTCTTGGTTTGGAGAAGAAATGGTTGTGTGGATCTCTCAAAACTTGGACAAAGGCTTGTTTCCCCTTTCTTTCTCTTCTTCTCTTCCTTGGAGCTGATGTTGCTGCACTTTTCCTTCTCTCTCTTCGGGTGTGGGACGAAATGGGGGTGTGGGAGAGAGTGAGGGATCGGTTTGTGGCAAATAAGTCAAGGTTAGAAGTTTAATTGGGGTTAAATGGGACCCACAAGTGAAGACTAGTCAACAAAAGGTTACTCTTGGCGCAAGGTGTTTGTTCCGGGTGAAAAACGGGGGACCAAATGGGCTTAGAAAAATATGAATCTTAATTCCTTATCTTTCTTTCTTCGTTACGAGTCCAACGCATCTTCCGGAATTCGAATCCGAATTCCCGAACTCAAGGTACGCCGCCCGGAACCCAAGGTGCGCTAAATGCTCTTTAGCCCCCTTTAAGTCCCGTTACACCAAAGCAATTAAAACTCAAATAAACAAGTTATGAAATGCATATAAATCATATAAGAACAATTATAATTCACATAATTTATACATGGCAAGTTGTCACCAAAAATGGGATTAAAAACAAGGTTAAACAAGCTTGAAACGAGTGAAAAAGGGATGAAAACGTTTAAAACATAAACATGAGGCATATAAAAAATATTCAAATATCCAAATAAATCACATAATGGCATACTTAATTATTTAAATGCGCACTTAGCACACTCATGGTATGATGTAATTCGGCCCTAAGTCTATTATTGCATTATTTGGGCCTTTATTTTGTCATTCTTTAGCTGCATATTAGTTTAATTAAGCCCACTTTTGTAAGCCTTCAAGGCAAGTGGCGGGAATAGCTTATGTCCCTTAGTTTCTAAGTGTCTCTTAGGTTTCCATGCATGCATCTTTATATTCAGCATTGTAACTTGTTTTTTTAATCAAGAAGTCAATCATTGAATTTTCATTCAAGTGAGTTTTACTCTCAAGTTGTTGCTGAACGATACCGGAGTTTCAAACCTCCACGGATAACGTTATTTCTTGACTCCTTATAGTCGACGGGGTGCATTACTTAAACTTTGATAGTGATGGTTCTTCACTCAATATAGCAAGCGGGTCACACTCCTCTAATTCAACCTTGAAGTAGACGATCAGATTCTTAGAACTCCAAGTATTGGTATTGGGTTTCATGGCAAGTACGTGGAGTTCGTATCACAAGCTCAAGTTATGCCGCCCGGAACCCAAGGTGCTCAAAATGCTCTTTAGCCACTTTTTGGTCCCGTTCACAAAAACGATCCAAAAACCAAATCAAACCAGTTCAAAATCATGCAACAAGCATAAAATCATATTCATAACACACATATCTTATGTATATCAAGTTTTCAAAA
This sequence comes from Lantana camara, assembly GCA_037501455.1. Lineage (NCBI taxonomy): Eukaryota > Viridiplantae > Streptophyta > Magnoliopsida > Lamiales > Verbenaceae > Lantana > Lantana camara. The sequence continues at coordinate 79,624,332 of CM074856.1, forward strand.
AAAATCAAAAATCAAATCGGATACCAACGACACACATTCACACTCATAAGATCATAGCGTTCAAGAATTCAAATAAAATTCCATAACAATTATTTCACATAAATTCAAAGAATAGAAAATAACATTATAATAAACATATAACAACATAATTAAATAATTTAAAAGCACAATTAATAAACATATACGTCATACCTATACGACAAAAAAAGTATGGGCGTCACAGAGCAATTCATTGCCTTAACTGCCTTTGTTGTTTGCCTATTAGGTGTCTTCCTGTAATACAAAAACTAAGTGAATGTATGATGCAGGCCATTAGTGAGTGATTATGACACCTAATAAGAACAACGAAGTCACATAAGCTATGCAAATGCAACACTTAATGAATTAAAAGCATAATTTAAAGCACATAAAGTGAGAATTCTTTTCATAGCGTAATGTAATGCACACGTTAGCATGTTGTTCCTGTGCCGTTCGACCTATACTCGACACAATAAGACAGTAGATCTCCAGTTTTGCAGCTTGGAGCTCTGATATAACTTTAGGATATATGGCCCGGAGCGTGGGCCACCAAATCCTCCGCACTAAGACCCGAACTCACATATGAAATGGGAAATCCATACACGAGCCCAAGTCAAAGCGAACAGGAGACCAAACACTCGCTAGGCTAGGCAGGGCTAAACAACTCAAGGTACAATATAAAACAAACATACTATAAGAGGTGACGGGTTCAACTATCCCTAGAAGCCTGTGTAGCACCCCGGAGTACAAGGCACTACATCCCCGCACCATAGTTCGACACGTGTAATGAAATGGGAACTCCGTACACGCACCAAGCTACGGCTAACGGGAGACAAACAAAATCTCTCCTAGGCTAGACGGTCTAGACCCTAAAACCGAGTGCACAATAAAATCAAACTCACATGCGGAATCTACAGGATCTCAAACAAACCATTATACATGCATACAAATCAAGAGTAAACCGAGTCAAGTTATACATGCCATGTCCACCATGGGCCAAATAAATCATACCGATGCTCATAATTCGAATTTCGATGCATAATCTTATACATATTTATACATAGTACCAAAACAGGAAAGTAAAGATGAAGTTATGCAAAGACTCTACAACAAAACTCTGACGAATCAAAAGAAAGACAGCCGCCTAGCTAGAACTCAAAAAACCTGCACCTGAAACTCAAAGAAACAAGGGGAAAAGAAAACAATGAAGAGAGGTCAGTCCTAAAGACTGGTGTGGGGGCTAACACATGCACACGTACCTATACGTAAGAGCATAGCATATTCAAAATTAAATTGTTCATGAACCAGGGCGTGGTTTTTGCATTCTAAAACATTTTAACCCGTGATAATATATATGAAGAAAAAGGTTTGAGGCCGAAGGTAAAAATCAACAAATTTTAGAAGATAGAAGTCCACTCCTGTTTCCCAAACCATAACCGGAGGCAAAGCATACTAACTCAGCGTGTACGAGTTTCCCAACCCACCTACTTCACATTCATAAGCAAAATACAAAGGTAAAGCAAAGTGGAAAGTCAATCCAACCTTCTCCGTTTGGGGAAGGGAGGCGCGACCCCTCAACCCCGGCTCTCGGCATAACATATGAGCAGGGGATCTTACCCGTCCCTTCGACGATATTCCATGTCGGCTCAGGAAGACCAGCCTTCCCCTCGACCTCTCGAGGTTGAGCTATGTCTCCCATTGGTGGAGTTGTGTTGACAAGAGAGCTCGGTGACCCCACGGCCGACCCGAGTTCACATACCACGTATCCGGGGCCCAAGGCAAAGTGCAAAATGCATATATATAATCACAGACTTATCTTTAAAACCAAAGCTCGCTAGTGCAATACACACACCAACCCTTTCGAAAGGAAACAAACAAAAACGTAGCTTATATATATATAAAAACATTTTCAAAATATTCAATAGCAAACGGGCCAATTCCAACAAAATACATATCAAACACGTATCTATCTATCTATCTATCTATCTATATATATATATATATATATATATATATATGTCGTATACGGGCTTAAAAACTCATGTAGGGTTGTAGGTCACATTAACTAAAAGAAAGAAAACCTCACCTTGTAGACCAAACCGAACGTTATGAACCGAAAGACACCAAAAGGCCCACCTCCTCAACAATGGGACGAACCTAAGAACAAAACAAACAACAAAGGACAAACTTAGACTCAATATGAACCATATAGACGCTCGACAAATTCATATGGATGCAAATGATGCAATGCACATCACATAAGTTCAAACTTAGGCATATTAAGGCAAATTGCATACGATCAAAGCAACGACACACCAATTAAGCCCATAGCTCATCAAATAGGCACATAACACCTCATATAGTCGCATATCAACACCATATATGAACTTAAAACACCTAAAGAAAGTGAAAGATACAAAGAAGCCACAAGAGTTGGCATATGGAACATATAAGTTCGCACATGTATACAAACATCGAAATCACATAATCGGCACATAAAACAACATGTACAACAACATAACACATTATTCAAACTCAACTACATCAAAGACATGCATAAACAACTCATAACGAAGCCATACATACACATAAACAAGCATACAACACACAAGGAACAAGGACGGGGAGGGAAAAGAACGAAACAAGCAATGAAACAAACACAACACAAGAACGGGGAAACAGGGGTGACTAACGGTCGTTAGCCACAAAACACAAATGGCCGTTAGTCAGGTCAGTGGCTCAGGGGAGCCACTAACGGCCGTTAGTCCCGTTTTGTGCACAAGTACAGTAATGGGCATTAACGAGCCCAGACATCATCTTCTTCGAGCTTCCACCTATAAATCACACATTAAACCAAACCCAAACCTAGACAAGAGAAAGGGGAGGGTCTTAGGTATGAAAATTACACTCCAAACATGACCTAAAAACAAGAAATAACAAGGAGCAACAAGGAAGATACAAGTCTTGCAAGAATCAAACCTATACTATTCATGTTCTTCAAGCTTTAATGGTGGATCTATACACACATGAGGAGCACAAAATTGGAGCATAAAACAATTCATGGAGCTTCAAATTATCACAAATCATGTAGCACCCCAGAGCGAAGAGTACTACATCCCTCGCACTATAGCCCGACACGTGTAACGAAATAGGAACTCCGCATATGCACTAAGCTACGGCGAACCGGTGATAAGAAAAATCTCTCCTAGCGGCTAGGCGGTCTAGACCCCAATTCAGAGTGCACATAAATAACCAAAATCAAATGCGGAAGCACCAGGATTTCAAACATACAAATACACATGCTTAAATGATTACAAATATACATTCTATGCCATTCTCGGGCCAAATAAATCATGCAAGTTCCATAATTCAAATTCCATATTATAATCTTATACATTTTCATATATAATATCAATACATAAACGTAAACATGCAAAATATGAAAAAGACTCAACTAACAAACTCGAACAACTCAAATGAAAGACCGCCGCCTAGCTCGAACCAACACCTGAATCTGCAAACTCGAACAAACGAAAGGGGAAAATGAAGACAACGAAGAGGGGTCAGTCTTAAAGACTGGTGAGGGGGCTAACACACCCACACCTACTTACACATAAGATCAAAGCATATTCAAAGTAAGGAAATTCATAAACCAGGACGTGGTTTTTCCATGCCAAAACATTTATCCCGTGATATTATATATAAGGAAAAAGGTTTAAGGCCGAAGGCCAAAATCAACCAATTTTAATAATTAGAAGTCCACTCTCGTTTCACGAATTAGGTTCAAAATCAAACACACAACTCGGAGAGTACGAGTTTCAGCCCAACCTAACTCCGTTCAGATTCAAATCATAATTTGAAATTCAAACGAAATCAAAGTCACACAAACATACCTCTACTCCGGGTGATGGAAGGGTCGATCGTACCCTAACCATTGGTTCTCATGTTAGGGTCATGACTTTCATGACACTTACGCCCAAGGATTCCATCCCCCACCAACCTTCTAGTGGGTTTCGGGTTGATCCTATAAGTTGGAGACCATACTCGAGAGTGACCCGATGGCACAACAACGTCCCGGGGCTCCTTTGCACAAATCTCCGGGGCCTAGTCAAATTGTTCGGAAATGTAACTCCCCGGTTTTTCATTCGTTCAAATTTATCGTATGTGTTTATAAATTGCGCAAATTAAATTATTTAATTAGGTGATTAATTATTTATGAGTGTTTTAAATATTAAATTTTAAAATAAATGGTTATTATTTTAATTTATTTCATTTTATTTCAATTTGTTATTTTAGTATTTTTTTTAATTGTTAATTAATTGGTTAATGTTAATCAAAATTTTATTTTACTATAATAATTAATTTTAAAAATCTCGTTGACTTAAGTTATATTTTTTTTTAAATAGAATTTAATTTTTAGTACTTAATTTATAATGTTATGAATTTATTAATGTTTTACGCATGAGTGTTTTATTCGTGCTTCGTTCTTATACAAATTGATATCGAAATTTCCTGAAAATTCAGTATGTCGTAGATTTATGTGTGATGAACATGTCTATATGCTCGTTTTATGTTTTTCATCTCGTTTGACATGGCAACGAACTTATTTTGATTTGTGAAACCAACTCGGGGGCTAGCGAGTAATTAGCGCACCCTTGGTTCCGTATGTGATATCTTGAGCTCGGGAACTCGGATTCGAGTTCCGTCACCTCCGTTGCACTCGTATCAAAGATTCAAGTTCAATAGAACAAACCTCATATTTTTCTAAGCTCGTTTTGACCTCCGAAAATTAACCGGAACTTGCAACGTCCGCCTAAATGACCACCTACCACTATTTTAATCATATCTTGAACCATGGTTAACCAAATTGAGTAAGGTATGAACCCACATGACCCTCACTTAACCCTTAATCAGCCTATTTTACTTTCATTCGATTTCACACTCCAAACCAAAGCCTTAGCAGCTGCAAACCGACACCCCCTTGAAGCTCCAAGAGAAACACATTTCATTTTCACCTTTTGAGCTCATAGCTCCACCAAACCTCTTCCAACTTGAAAGGTAAGCTCACGATATTATTATTCATCCTCTTTTCATTCTTTAGACTCTTATTTTACTGATTTTCATGTTGGTTTGAGTATGCTATGGGACAAGTGTTGAATAGTAAGGGTTTATGTCCTTTATTTGAATCTTTCATGTTTCCTTGGGATTCCTTTGAATGTAATGCATGAAATTGGATCTTATGAACTTCATTTAATGATATATGAACTTATCTTGCTTGATAGTTGAGAATTGATGAGATACCATTAAATGATTTTGTATGAAATTGTCCCCTTTCCCCACTTTTACTTCGTGCTGCTGCTGCTGCGTGTTAAGAGTGGCTTTGGGGCCTAAGATATTAATGTTGTGTTACTCTATCTTGCACCTTTATGGATCTAATTATTGGTTGGAAGTTTGAGGTTGTTCTTGCTCTGTTTTCCTACCCTGCGCTGCGTGAAATTGCTGCTGCTGCTGTCTACTTGTTCTGCAACACTCTCCCCGGGTGGGGAGAGTTTAAACTGAAAGTGTCCCCGGGCAGGGACATCTGGTGCAGAAGATTCTGCATCTCCTTTCCCCGGGCGGGGAGAGTTTGTACGGGATGTTGCCCGGGCGGGGAGTGCATTTCTGTATGCTGCTGCTCCTTCCTTGCTTTCTTGTCGCTGCTGCTACTTCTTGCTTTCTTTCTTTCTTCTTACCTACTACTTGTTTCCTTTTCCTACTGCTGCGTATGTTTATTATATATATATATATAAACTGCTGTAGTTGTTATTCTTCCTTTTCTTTACGTTATTATATATATATGTTGTGTGTAGTTTGTGTTTTACATGCATATATTTTATATATATATTAATGCATGCTTGTGTGTTTGTGCAATACGTGTATATACATATATGTATTTTGTGTCTTAATGTATGTATATGGTTGTGCAGGTTGGTTTATACGTGAGTGCATGTGTGTACATGTATAATATAGATATATATTATATTTTGTAAATGTGTATATAAAATATAATAAGTGTTTGAGTGCATGTGTAATATGTAATAATATATATATATATATATGGTGCATGCACATATATGTACTATTTTGAATGCATGATTTTGGGTGGGGTGTACGTGAGGTGCATATATATATATATATATATTATACTATGGAATGAATTTTTAAGATGTGTGTATGTGTTTATGTAATTTAATATATATAAATATATATATACTAAATTGTTAGATTAGTTTTGTTATATATCTTGATCTTAAATAATTCAATTTCATGTATATGAATCTAGTGCTTCTTTAAATTATTTGAATGCCTTTATTTGTTTACTTTAAAATTGTAAACTTGTTATCTTTGAGCTATGATCATTATATTTAATTCTTGGGTTCATTTGAAATGAAATTATGAAACTAAAGTGGGATGATATGTATTGAATTAATATGAAATCTAAAGGCCATTAATTAAGGATTTGAGTGGTATGATATTATTCCTTGAATTGTGACCTTTAAATTGTGGAGTTTTATGCTATGAATTACGAAATGAATGAATGTGAAACCTTTGTTTGTTGATTAAAATTGATCGATGAACTCGACTTGACATGATTCATGAAAGGATATGAAACAAATCAGTATGATACCTTCATTTCTCGAAAGTACTTGAATGAATTACTTGTTTATGTATTTCTAAGGCATTAATTGTGCACATGAATATCTTCATAACATTACCTCGTATGCATCTCATATCATGTGCATAACATGCCGTGCGTCGTATATGATTCATATAGAGTCTTGAGTCTCACGTATACATTATGTTATCTTTGTACAGTTTTCTCCAGGGCGGAGATGCCGGGTTCATAGGGCACTTTTGAGTATTACTTTTCTTCTTGGTATTGTCGGTAAGGTGTTACAGGTGGGTTTTTATTAGCTAAGATGACCCCGATATATCCTTATGTGAAGTCTTAAGCCAAAATGTTATATATATATATATGTTTATATATTAAGTCCTTTCAAAAGAGTCTATGATTTTCAACGTAAAGCCTTTTTCCTTTCATGGATCCCTTACCAAATGTTTTGGCGAGTTCAGTGAACACATTGTTTATGGGGCCCGGGACTATGTGTATGTGGCTATCCGGGAAATTTCGGGCTGACGGTGATCCCCGTGCACTAGTCCCAACAAATATTAACGGTGATGCCGGCCCTCGCTAGGAGATTAGCGAGGAATGCGAGTTGAGTGCCTTTGGGGAACTCATGAACCCCATTTGGTCAATGATTGAGGTGGCCGGGTCTTGCTAACCCGTCCACCACCTGGAGGAAGAAAGTTGGAACTTGTTTTATGTTATGATTATGAATGATATGATTGAAAGTATGTTAATGAACGAATGCCTGAACGAATGAATGAATGTGGTATGATCACTAATGATTGATTGAACGATTGGATGAATTAATGCACACACGAGGAGAAGTTTGGAGAATTCGCCCTCTCGCCGGGCTCACGTAATGACCTCGTGACTGAATGAATAAATGAAATTAATTGTTGTAATCCCGAGTGTTGTTTTGCTTTGTTTACACCCACTTGGGAAATATTTAAACAAACCTCACACGGGATTATAGCTTGCATGTGGGCGTGTTTAAATTCTGTAATATTATTTATGTTATGCCCTGTTTTATACCCACCAGTCTCCTATAGACTGAACCCGGCTTGGTTTTCAGTTCTTTTGCAGGTTTTGGAGCGTTAGGCGGGATTTTGGGTCTGTCGAGTCCTGTGTTAAGTCCGAGTCACACCACACGCATTTTGTATTGATCAAGTTATACTTTGAATGTATGAGATGTTATGATTATGATATATTCATTCGGGACAGGTTTCTAGGGATAGATTGAACCCGTCAATTGCTAGTTGTATTTATGACTGTTTACATATTATGCTTCTACATATGCGTTTTATTTTATTGATTTGCTTATTTGGTTTCGAGGTTCTAACTCCCGCCTAGCATAGTGTGTGAGTTGGTCTCCCGTTCGCTATGATCCGAATTTGGGTACGGACTTTCCATTTCGTAAACGGGTTTGGGTCATAGTGCGGGGGATGTGGCATCTTCCGTCTGGGGTGCTACATCCTTAAGTGGTATCAGAGCCCGGTTTGTAAAACCCGGGTTCTCGTGTCGTGATTGAGTCAGTTTAGGTCGTGCGGCATTGGAACAACTTGTCAACGTGTGCATTGCATTGAACTTTCATTGTTAAATTGTTACTAATGGTTGGACATTACTTATCCTAGATGAGCTATTTACTATTTCGTTGCTTTAGGTTTTGCATTTGCATTTTATGTGTGCTGATTGATCAAAATTTGTGCCATAAGCATATACTAATCCCCATACAACTATATTTGAGTTAAATATTCGGGTATAGGTTACTATCACACTATCAGAATTGCTATCGACCTCAACTTCGGACATCTTCTACTTATCAATGAAAGGATAGTGGAGTCAACAGGAATTGGGAGTTGGGTATTATACCCTTTTGGTTCACGAAATGGGGTTACATTCCACCGCCCAACATTGTGATAGAAGGTGAGGTTAACTACAAAGATCCGGGGGTCGTGTCCTTCTCTAAATGAAGCTATGTTCTTTCGTGTCCTTACTATGGTGCACCAAAACTCTCCCATCATTACAAAGAGCCTTATTGGAAGAGAAGTCAGGATAGAAACCACAAGGAAGGATTTTATTAGAGAGGAGACGAGCAAGAGAACACAAATTCGGTCAAAGGAAGAAGGAGAGGTAAATTGAAACACTTGGATTTCAGGTAAGGAAGAAGTCATTTTGGAAGGCGTTGATGAGAACCGATCGATATGACGATGTCAAATTCATGGAAATCCAAGGTGCTAAAGGTTCTATCTTTAGTTGGATTGAAGTCTGCTTTCCAAACTTAAGCTGAATTGTCGGGTTGTGAGTTCGAATTGGGAGACATAGAGCAACAAACGGAAACGATGAAGAAAGACAAAGAGTTGTTGAAGGGAAATTATGTGCTCAAGTGTAAGCAATTAGAAAATGAGTTCATCCAATCCTTGAATTTATAAAGAATAGTTAAGAGAACCTTGAGTAGAGAGACAACTAAGGGTAAGATTGGAACATCATTTGGGATCAATCTTTGAAGGGAGTCAAGATGCCAATTCCATGGACGTAGAAGATGTTGGGTTCGAGGTGTTTTAATTTTTGGTCACGCGAACATGTAAGTGGATATGAGGAAACTTTGAAGGTCTAGAAGAATAGAGGTTTAAGAAATCGTGACCTCGGACCATGGAGAATTGGGGACTATGGGGAAGCAAGTCAGGAATTGGAAAGCATTATCATCAACGATCGAACAATGTTTAGTCTTACGACTTGTGCTCACAACATCGAGATCAAAGGACAAGATATCGACTAAAGATACCACTACGGTAACAGGTTAAATGCATTCATAGCACATGCATCATACGTTGCTTTAAATTATTTAAATTCCCTTATGTATATGCGCATTTCTAGTTGATATGTTTGCTCCAAAGGGTTGTGTATTTAATTGCTTGTAATTGTACCACGTGCATTGGCATCTTAACTCGACATGCATCTTTAGTGTTTACGTGTTAGAATGGCTTTCCCTTTCTATGTTTCAACTACCACTCCAACCAAAGTTTTTTCGAATCAAATAAAAGAAGAAGAATATTTTGGTGGTGGAGCTAAGACAGGGATGAGAATTATGGTCCGGAGGTTAAAAGTTAGGGTCGACTCCGGGCTGTTTGGATCGAACAAGATTAGGAAATGGGTTCTGAGAATTAAATAAGAAGTGAACGACAAAGGATTTGGATTGCTATTATGATTAAAACTCCTCCTAATGGAAATTGCTCGTCAAGGAGTCTGATAAAGGAAGGATCGATGGAGTTTAAGATGTAAGGGTGGAAATTTTAAGGGGGAGAGCATGACCAAGAAACAGAATTAAGCTTGCAGCTATGCTCGAAGAATTATTTGGTATGAATAACCAAAATGCCAGCCCTGGAAGATATGGAAGCTTAATAATGGTGATTGGAAAGGAATAAGGAGGCCTCAACGATTAAACCGTTGAGGTGAGAACTAAGTCATTAAAATTCGAGTTGAAGATTACCACGGGGAGAATGAGAAGGAAGGTGGATAACACACGACATATAAACCTTATTCAGTTGTCAATCGTCCCTTCATAAGGGCTTCAGAGGATATTAATTAAAGGAAATTGAAAAATAATTATCATTAAAGGACTTGGATCAATCATCAAGGATCATTAAGAAATTTTTATCCCTAATTAAGAGATTACAAGGAACAAAACCAAATGTACAACTATTGGTTTGAAGAGAACGAAGATATACCATGGATAAGAAATGAGAAGGGATCCACGAAAAGGTTAGTCTAATGGTGGGAACGATCATGAGATGGAAATCGAACTTAGGGCCTTAGAAGTAGTTGATCTTGAATATGGTGAGTTCGGGCCTTGACAAGGATAGAAGATTCAAACATGAATCATGGAAGGAACGTTTTGGTGACGTGTAGGATAAAGCAGAGTTCGATTAGTTGAAAGAGTAGTCATGTCAAGGAAAGATGTAAAGGTTAAGGGTGAGGAGTTAGAGAAGGAAGGGAGCACTATTCTAAGAGTTAATTGAATTCCAAGGCACCCGCCAAATTGAAGAAGGTAATCAAGGTGTAAGAGTCAAAGCAGGATCAGCCAAAAGTTGTCTTCTCTTCAAGGGGACACTCATATGAAGGGCGTTAAAGATAAGTTAAGAGCCAAGCCAGCTTTTGGGTCACATTATACAATTGGACCATGAATTAATCAACTTCAAATTTCTTGACTACGGTGAACGGTACATAAAACATTCATGGCATAAGCATACATACAATTTGATTTAATTGATTCTTAATATTCTATACCTTACTAATTAATTATTTTCGTTGTACTTGGTTATGTTGTAATTGAGGTTTATTACATGTCTCTGTGTGATCTTTGTGATTATTCATTATTGTAATTCACGTTTTGAAATCTTTTCTTCTTGGTGTTTATTCTTTGATGTAATTCCTGTTTTTGAGAGACGGGATTCTCTCATTGTTGTTCGAGAAACGGGGTTCTCTCCTTGTTGCTTGCGAGGTGTAACACCCCGCATTTTCGGAGCAAGATACGATATCGTTCTCGTGCGATTAGATTTTATTTATTTAACTCTGTTTGTGCTGGAATTGCCTTATTTACGTTCTAATAGTCTAATTGACTCAATTGCAATCTTATGGAAAAATGTGAACTTGATTGAAATATGTGTTTAGTTCCTAATTGCTCTTTAATTTAAATGATGTGGGCTAATTTGTAATTATTAAACTTCGGGGGTCAATTTCTAATTATAAGAAATTGAATTTGACTTATATGGAAACAACTTTAAACCTTGGGGTTGAATTTATAATTCTAACATCTTTAATCTGGGCTTAATTGAACCTATCTAAAATCCGTGGACTTAATTGCATGATTGGAATTCATGAGGACTCAATCGCATTGACTTATTTTTCGAAGGACCTACTCACAATTTCAGGAATTGGGACCCTTTGATATACGAGGAACCCTAGCTGCACTCATTATTTCCCTTCTTCCTCATTTCATCTCTCCTCTCCTTTCACTCTCCATAGCAGCGGCGCAGCAACAAAATCCGCCACTGCCGTCGGTGGCACCATCTTCCTCAGCCACACCATCCCAACACCACCATCGTCACCCTTTCCTCTCTCCTCCTCAACACAGCAGAGCAGCCGCCGGCTCCTTGCCGGAAATTGCTTCGGATAGCCATGGATTCCGGAGAATCACCATCACTACCTTCGTTCAGTTCCGTCAACCTCCGACGGGAGTAACCCCTCTCCGTCGCTGCAACCACTCAACCACCACCTCCACCGTCATAACTCATATCCAGCAACCCCACTCCACCTCTGACCACTTCGACTTCGATCTGGAAAGAGGCAGTCATCGGAGCTTCCTCACTCAGCAACCCCGCCGTCGTGGCTTCGACCAGTGCCATCACAACTCTGTTCTCTCCGCCCTAGCCCAGATCTGAACAGGGACGAAAGCCTCCCCCACCTGATCCTAATGTTTCACCACCATGGCCAGCCACAACACTCCGGCGGCCCTCTTCCTTGTAGCCGCTAGCAAACATTGCTAATCAGCTTTTCATCGCAGTTAGATACCACCGCCTCGTCTCTGTCGATAACGACCACCTCCAACCTTCGTCCGTTCCTCTTCCTCAACCTAGAAAAAGAAGCAGGACAACAATCGGTAGTACCTTTCAGCATCGCCTGGACTCACCTCTTCGCAGGCCGTTTCTGCTGCATGACCAACTTCTTCATTTCTCAAGTATGAACCCGTCACCTGCTTTGCATGTGGGATTATGAATTGATTCGGGACTAGGTATTTATGCTAGTTGAACCCGTCACCTGCTTTGCAAGTTCTGTTTTAAATGCTTCCACTATCTATTGTTGTTGGTTGTAATTGCTTCCGCACTCTGAGTTTGTCAAGTTAGATCCGCCTAGCCTAGCGTGTGAGTTAGTCTCCCGTTCGCTATGATTCGGATTCGGGCATGGACTTTCCATTTCGTGACCGGGTCTGGATCTTAGGGCGGGGGATGTGGCATCCTCCATTTGGGGTGTTACATCCTTAAGTGGTATCAGAGCTCTAGGTTGCAAAACCGAGCTCTTGAGTCTTGTTGAGTCTGTCTAGGTCGTACGGCATAGGAATAACTGCGCATTGCAATTGTTTGACTTGATACTTTAACCCTTCGGCATGAATTGTTTCGTGATTATATGATTGTGTGCACATTATGACTTTGATTATACAACATCTTATTTTTATGTGCTTTGTAAATTGCAACTAATGGTTGTATTTACGTGATATACGTGTTACATTTCATTTGCATCTTTAAACCGCATGCATCGAATTTAGTGTTTGAGTTTCAGGGTGCCTATGAGTCAACACTAAGATTTCCCTCCGTCAACACCTCCTATTAGCACTACAAAGAAAACACTCCATAATTCGAAGATGAAAGGATTCTTTACCAAGATCAATGGTCAAGAAAAGGGGCAGAGTTGAAGGAATGAGATTTGCTATATTGACTTACTATCTCAAAGTCAATTGAAAGATGGAGTTTGACGAATTTTCACCTTGATGATTCGTTCATTGAAAGTTGTCACCTTGTGGATGGAAATGAGTCAATGGAGGAGAATCTGAGCAAGTAGAAACCGTTTTGAAGGAGGTTGATGAACTTTAGCCTTGATGATTCGTTCATTTGAGAGTAGTCACCTTGTTGATGGAAACGAGTTAATGTAGAAGAATCCGATGAAGTTCGATCCGATCAAGTTCAAGGGATGCGGATTAGTAACCATGTTGGTGCTAACTTAAGCAACGAGCTACAAACCATCAATGGGTGTTCAAGGTTTTGGTACCATTTAGAGTTAACAAACGATAAGACAATATGGGTTGTTGGCTCTCTGGGTGTTTTCTTCAAAGGTGAGATGGAAGATTCTGCTGAGATGGAAGATTCTGCCGAGATGAGAATAGATCACTTAGATGTCGAAAGACTTTACTCAAGTTTTAGAATCGAAACCCATGAATTGCTTTGGGAAGTGCCTAATACCATGACCGTCCAACGTAGCTCTGAGATAGATTTCTGATTGGCGATTGAATTATGGGCAATCCCTTGAGGATTAGCAGACTAAGGTTTAACACATAAGTCAGAGTTCTTGAAGGAGACTGTGGATGATTCTGGTGGAGCAAGGATTATGGTTTAGTAGAGAATTGGATGATGGACATAATTGCTGAATTGGCTCTGTACATCAAAAGATTTAAGACAAGAAGTTCAAATGACGAAGATTGTATCATTATCGTCTTAATCAACTCCTACCATTTCGTCTCAACTTCCTGTCAAGTGTTTGGCACTACGGTGATCGGTACGTCAAACATTCATGGTATTTGCATACATGCATCGCTTAAGTATTCTTATCTTATTTTGTTTGATGTGTGTGATGATTGTCGTTGTGCTGATTGTGATAACGTGGCTACCTGATCTATCATTGATAACCTAGAATATCGATTTTGGTGGACTATTGCTGAAATGAATAAGTTACGTGTTTATGAGGATTAAGCATGTCTGTGTGATTTAAAACTCCCTTGATTGCTCACTAACCTCGCATATAACATACATACATACTATAATCTTATTTTACAGGGATTCCATTGCGATATCCCCCTTGAGTTGAGGTATGAGCGTTGAATCTGTACTCAAGGCATACCGATATCAGTTGTGTAAGGTACACCAAACATGCACCGCATACTTTTAAACAAGTGTTACTCTAATTTGCGTACGTATGATTGTTGATATGGGGGTTTATGTGCAAGAGAGACCTTAGGGTCCCTCTTTTTACGTGTTGGAGAGATGTAGGGTTCTCTCTATTTATGTGATAGAAAGATGTTGGATTCTTTCTAAGTTTTGTGCACGAGAGATGTTGGATTCTCTTGTACTTAGATATTCAGAGATGCTGGATTCTCTTGAATCTAAGGGTTTGAGAAATGCTGGATTTTCTCAAACTAGAATGTTTGGGAGATGTGGAAATCTATCAGACTTAGGTTGAGAGACGGGGTTCTCTCAATTATGTGCTTGAGAGACGGGGTTCTCTCAATTGTGTGCTTGAGAGACGGGGTTCTCTCAATTTTGTGCCGGAGAGATGGGGTTCTCTCAATTGTGTGCTTGAGAGACGAGGTTCTCTCTCTTGTGTGTGCGCGAGGGACGGGACTCTCTCACTTTATGTGCCAAGAGATGGGATTCTCTCTTGTTTGTTACGGTTGCGTTACGCATTGTCCTACAATGGTCTGCAAGTGACGAGTTTACGACGCCACCGAAGTTGAGTGCAGCGATAAGTATTCGTCTTATGGGAATGGTCGAACAACTTGATGAAAGCAATAGTCTAGTACTCAAACGGATCCCAATGACAACGAGACCTCACGAGAAAGGTTCAGTAAAGACAATGAGAGTAAACTCCACAACAGAGGCTATGTTTTACGCAACTCCTCCAGAAGGATTAAGACACTATCAACTCAAAGCTTTTCTAGCTCAGGAGTGGAACCTGGGGACCAGGTTCTCTTTAGCGGGGAAGGTTGTAACACCCTGCATTTTCAGAGCAAGATATCGTTCTCGTGCGATTAGATTTTATTTATTTAACTCTGTTTGTGCTGGAATTGCCTTATTTACGTTTTGATAGTCTAATTGACTCAATTGCAATCTTATGGAAATATGTGAACTTGATTGAAATATGTGTTTAGTTCCTAATTGCTCTTTAATTTAAATTATGTGGGCTAATTTATAATTATTAAACTTCGGGGGTCAATTTCTAATTATAAGAAATCGAATTTGACTTATATGGAAATAACTTTAAACCTTGGGGTTGAATTTATAATTCTAAAATCTTTAATCTGGGCTTAACTGAACCTATCTAAAATCCGTGGACTTAATTGCATGATTGGAATTCATGAGGACTCAATCGTATTGACTTATTTTTCGAAGGACCTACTCGTAATTTCAGGAATTGGGACCGTTTGATATACGAGGAACCCTAGCTGCACTCATTATTTCCCTTCTTCCTCATTTCGTCTCTCCTCCCCTTTCACTCTCTATAGCAGCGGCGCAGCAAAAAAATCCGCCACTGTCGCCGGCGACACCATCTTCCTCAGCCACACCATCCCGACACCACCATCATCACCCTTTTCTCTCTCCTCCTCAACACAGCAGAGCAGCCGCCGGCTCCTTGCTGGAAATTGCTTCGAACAGCCAAGGATTCCGGAGAATCACCATCACCGCCTTCGTTCAGTTCCGTCAACCTCCGACAGGAGAAACCCCTCTCCGTCGCTGCAACCACTCAACCACCACCGCCACCGTCATAACTCAGATCCAGCAACCCCACTCCACCTCTGACCACTTCGACTTCGATCTGGAAAGAGGCAGTCATCGGAGCTTCCTCACTCAGCAACCCCGCCGTCGTGGCTTCGACCAGTGCCATCACAACTCTGTTCTCTCCGCCCTAGCCCAGATCTGAACAGGGACGAAAGCCTCCCCCACCTGATCCTAATGTTTCACCACCATGGCCAGCCACAACACTCCGGCGGCCCTCTTCCTTGTAGCCGCTAGCAAACATTGCTAATCAGCTTTTCATCGCAGTTAGATACCACCGCCTCGTCTCTGTCGATAACGACCACCTCCAACCTTCGTCCGTTCCTCTTCCTCAACCTAGAAAAAGAAGCAGGACAACAATCGGTAGTACCTTTCAGCATCGCCTGGACTCACCTCTTCGCAGGCCGTTTCTGCTGCATGACCAACTTCTTCATTTCTCAAGTATGAACCCGTCACCTGCTTTGCATGTGGGATTATGAATTGATTCGGGACTAGGTATTTATGCTAGTTGAACCCGTCACCTGCTTTGCAAGTTCTGTTTTAAATGCTTCCACTATCTATTGTTGTTGGTTGTAATTGCTTCCGCACTCTGAGTTTGTCAAGTTAGATCCGCCTAGCCTAGCGTGTGAGTTAGTCTCCCGTTCGCTATGATTCGGATTCGGGCATGGACTTTCCATTTCGTGACCGGGTCTGGATCTTAGGGCGGGGGATGTGGCATCCTCCATTTGGGGTGTTACATCCTTAAGTGGTATCAGAGCTCTAGGTTGCAAAACCGAGCTCTTGAGTCTTGTTGAGTCTGTCTAGGTCGTACGGCATAGGAATAACTGCGCATTGCAATTGTTTGACTTGATACTTTAACCCTTCGGCATGAATTGTTTCGTGATTATATGATTGTGTGCACATTATGACTTTGAGTATACAACATCTTATTTTTATGTGCTTTGTAAATTGCAACTAATGGTTGTATTTACGTGATATACGTGTTACATTTCATTTGCATCTTTAAACCGCATGCATCGAATTTAGTGTTTGAGTTTCAGGGTGCCTATGAGTCAACACTAAGATTTCCCTCCGTCAACACCTCCTATTAGCACTACAAAGAAAACACTCCATAATTCGAAGATGAAAGGATTCTTTACCAAGATCAATGGTCAAGAAAAGGGGCAGAGTTGAAGGAATGAGATTTGCTATATTGACTTACTATCTCAAAGTCAATTGAAAGATGGAGTTTGACGAATTTTCACCTTGATGATTCGTTCATTGAAAGTTGTCACCTTGTGGATGGAAATGAGTCAATGGAGGAGAATCTGAGCAAGTAGAAACCGTTTTGAAGGAGGTTGATGAACTTTAGCCTTGATGATTCGTTCATTTGAGAGTAGTCACCTTGTTGATGGAAACGAGTTAATGTAGAAGAATCCGATGAAGTTCGATCCGATCAAGTTCAAGGGATGCGGATTAGTAACCATGTTGGTGCTAACTTAAGCAACGAGCTACAAACCATCAATGGGTGTTCAAGGTTTTGGTACCATTTAGAGTTAACAAACGATAAGACAATATGGGTTGTTGGCTCTCTGGGTGTTTTCTTCAAAGGTGAGATGGAAGATTCTGCTGAGATGGAAGATTCTGCCGAGATGAGAATAGATCACTTAGATGTCGAAAGACTTTACTCAAGTTTTAGAATCGAAACCCATGAATTGCTTTGGGAAGTGCCTAATACCATGACCGTCCAACGTAGCTCTGAGATAGATTTCTGATTGGCGATTGAATTATGGGCAATCCCTTGAGGATTAGCAGACTAAGGTTTAACACATAAGTCAGAGTTCTTGAAGGAGACTGTGGATGATTCTGGTGGAGCAAGGATTATGGTTTAGTAGAGAATTGGATGATGGACATAATTGCTGAATTGGCTCTGTACATCAAAAGATTTAAGACAAGAAGTTCAAATGACGAAGATTGTATCATTATCGTCTTAATCAACTCCTACCATTTCGTCTCAACTTCCTGTCAAGTGTTTGGCACTACGGTGATCGGTACGTCAAACATTCATGGTATTTGCATACATGCATCGCTTAAGTATTCTTATCTTATTTTGTTTGATGTGTGTGATGATTGTCGTTGTGCTGATTGTGATAACGTGGCTACCTGATCTATCATTGATAACCTAGAATATCGATTTTGGTGGACTATTGCTGAAATGAATAAGTTACGTGTTTATGAGGATTAAGCATGTCTGTGTGATTTAAAACTCCCTTGATTGCTCACTAACCTCGCATATAACATACATACATACTATAATCTTATTTTACAGGGATTCCATTGCGATATCCCCCTTGAGTTGAGGTATGAGCGTTGAATCTGTACTCAAGGCATACCGATATCAGTTGTGTAAGGTACACCAAACATGCACCGCATACTTTTAAACAAGTGTTACTCTAATTTGCGTACGTATGATTGTTGATATGGGGGTTTATGTGCAAGAGAGACCTTAGGGTCCCTCTTTTTACGTGTTGGAGAGATGTAGGGTTCTCTCTATTTATGTGATAGAAAGATGTTGGATTCTTTCTAAGTTTTGTGCACGAGAGATGTTGGATTCTCTTGTACTTAGATATTCAGAGATGCTGGATTCTCTTGAATCTAAGGGTTTGAGAAATGCTGGATTTTCTCAAACTAGAATGTTTGGGAGATGTGGAAATCTATCAGACTTAGGTTGAGAGACGGGGTTCTCTCAATTATGTGCTTGAGAGACGGGGTTCTCTCAATTGTGTGCTTGAGAGACGGGGTTCTCTCAATTTTGTGCCGGAGAGATGGGGTTCTCTCAATTGTGTGCTTGAGAGACGAGGTTCTCTCTCTTGTGTGTGCGCGAGGGACGGGACTCTCTCACTTTACGTGCCAAGAGATGGGATTCTCTCTTGTTTGTTACGGTTGCGTTACGCATTGTCCTACAATGGTCTGCAAGTGACGAGTTTACGACGCCACCGAAGTTGAGTGCAGCGATAAGTATTCGTCTTATGGGAATGGTCGAACAACTTGATGAAAGCAATAGTCTAGTACTCAAACGGATCCCAATGACAACGAGACCTCACGAGAAAGGCTCAGTAAAGACAATGAGAGTAAACTCCACAACAGAGGCTATGTTTTACGCAACTCCTCCAGAAGGATTAAGACACTATCAACTCAAAGCTTTTCTAGCTCAGGAGTGGAACCTGGGGACCAGGTTCTCTTTAGCGGGGAAGGTTGTAACACCCTGCATTTTCAGAGCAAGATATCGTTCTCGTGCGATTAGATTTTATTTATTTAACTCTGTTTGTGCTGGAATTGCCTTATTTACGTTTTGATAGTCTAATTGACTCAATTGCAATCTTATGGAAATATGTGAACTTGATTGAAATATGTGTTTAGTTCCTAATTGCTCTTTAATTTAAATTATGTGGGCTAATTTATAATTATTAAACTTCGGGGGTCAATTTCTAATTATAAGAAATCGAATTTGACTTATATGGAAATAACTTTAAACCTTGGGGTTGAATTTATAATTCTAAAATCTTTAATCTGGGCTTAACTGAACCTATCTAAAATCCGTGGACTTAATTGCATGATTGGAATTCATGAGGACTCAATCGTATTGACTTATTTTTCGAAGGACCTACTCGTAATTTCAGGAATTGGGACCGTTTGATATACGAGGAACCCTAGATGCACTCATTATTTCCCTTCTTCCTCATTTCGTCTCTCCTCCCCTTTCACTCTCTATAGCAGCGGCGCAGCAAAAAAATCCGCCACTGTCGCCGGCGACACCATCTTCCTCAGCCACACCATCCCGACACCACCATCATCACCCTTTTCTCTCTCCTCCTCAACACAGCAGAGCAGCCGCCGGCTCCTTGCTGGAAATTGCTTCGAACAGCCAAGGATTCCGGAGAATCACCATCACCGCCTTCGTTCAGTTCCGTCAACCTCCGACAGGAGAAACCCCTCTCCGTCGCTGCAACCACTCAACCACCACCGCCACCGTCATAACTCAGATCCAGCAACCCCACTCCATGTAACGCCCCGACTTTTCGGACGTAAAGGTAGAGCGTATGTGTTTACCTAATTGCGCGAATTAATTGTTTTTACGTATTTTATATTTAATTTTATTATAATTGTTATTATTTTATTATATTATATTATAATATTTTATTTTAATACTATTAGTTATATATATATAGTTCGTATTATATGTATATATATATAAATACGTTTAATTATTTTATTATTTGTTTAATGATTATGCTAATTATATATTATGTTAATTAATCATGTTTTAATTAGTTCATTGATTATTCTATATATATATATATATGTATATTCACGTATAATATATACTTATGCATGAGGATTTTAATTATGCATGCAAACTAAAATATTTTGCATGAAAGTCATATTTATACATGGGAATATAATTTTGCATGAATATTATATTTTTGCATGGGATTAAAATATTCATGCATGGAGTTTATAAATTGTGCATGGGAATTTTATAATTCATGCATCAATTGTGTGATTGAGGTTGTTCGTTTATTTTGTGCTTCGTTCTCTTATGAAATGATATCAAATTGCTACGATTTTGTAATATGTCGTACATATATGTGTTATGAACATGATTTTACACTCAATTTATGTTTTTGAATTCATTTGCTATGTTAACGAATTTAATTTCATTTGAGGAACCAAAACGGGAGCTAACGAGCACTTAGCGTACCCTTGGTTCCGAATTTAATATCTTGAACTCGGGAACTCGGATTCGAGTTCCGTCAACTCCGCTGAACTCGTAACGAAAATTCGGGTTTAGTAAACTTAGCCGTACAATTTTCCTAATTCATTTGAATCTCCGAAATCCAACCGAAAAACGAATCGGCGACCAACATGACCTTGTGGCACTAAATCAGCCATATCTTGGCCAAACCATAACCAAATTAACCATGGTTTGATCCTTTGAAACCCTAACTCAACCCTTTATCATGATATACTCAGCCTTGACCGATATTATCCTCTCACAAACCCCAAACTTCAGCCAAAGCTTCTGTCTCTCTCTCCAGTCCCGAAACCCTTCTTCCCTTGGAGATTTTGGAGCTCAATCTCGTCCAAACTTCAACCAATCATCAAGGTAAGCTTAGGGTTGCATAGTATGATTAATTCTGAGCATTTTCATCTTTCCATTCACAAGTTTGAGCATGGTTTAATCATTTCTGGGCCATTTTATCGAAAGTATGAGTTTTTGGGCAAAATCTTGATCTTCTTCATTTCTCAATGATTTTGTTTGATTCCAAGCTTGAGATTAATTGTTTTAACATCCTCATATCAATTATGATCATTGCTTTCGTGTTTGTTGAGAAATATGTGAGAGATCATTTTTGAAATTTTCAAAAAAGGCCACGTGAAGGTCACGTATGCTTCCTTTCTTGTTTGAGCTTGTTTGGGACTGAATTACTTGTTGAATTTATGATGTTTTGCTGCATATTTGTGACCTTAAAATACCTGAACATGTTGGTTGAAGATTCATTTGGCCATGCTCTGTTTTTTCCCGTGAATGTCTTGCCCTGTTTTGGGACTGATTTGAGCTGCTGCGTTGCGTGCTTCTTGCTGTTACTTTCATGGTTTTGTTGGGTTGTATTGTGGCTGAATTCTTGCTGTAAATCATGCCTTGTATTGCTGCACGTTTCGCTTGAAATTCATGCTGGAGTGTTGCTCTGTTTCTGCGCCATTTTTGCTGTCGAAAACAGAGGTTCCTGCTGTGCGACACGGGCGTTCCATTTCTGCCTTTCCAGCGCGACACGGGGGTGCAGATGGGTCTGGGAATTCTGTACCGAGACACGGGCGTGTCTCGGTCTAGGCTTGGAGGGTGACACGGGGGTGTCACCCCGTTTTTCTGAATTTCTTGGCCTGCTTTTTCTTCTTCTTCCTCGCGTGAATGTTGTTGCTGCGTTCCGATTCTGTTGCTGGGCTGCTATGTTGGTGTTGTGTGATCATATATGCATGGCTGTGTGTGTGAGTGAGATTGCATGCATGGCTTTTGGTGTGTGCATGTATATTTACATAATATATAATATATTTATGCATGCATGTGTAATACATATGTAATATATATAGATATGTATTTAATATATAATATATATGCATGCATGGGTGTGTGTGTACGTGAGTATATATATATGTAGTATATTTGTAATTTATGCATGCATGTGTGTGTGTTTGTACGTATATATATATGTATATATTATATATATTGTATATTATATACTATATGTTATTTATATATGTTATATTATATATTTATTATATATTTTAAATATTATTTGATTTAATTCACTTCTAGAAATTAATTGATTTCCATTTCGCGTATTTAATTATCGACTTTTGATTGAACGTTTTATCTATTTCATCCCTAAATGTGAATTTGAATATTATATGTGTTGTGCTTACTAATTGAATATTAGATTAATTGATATGAGTTATGAATTTACGAATATTATGAATTTATGAATTTATGAAATTAATATGAAATTATGAAATTATGAACTTATGAAATTGAATGATTATATGTTTTAATTTTATTAATCGTACACATGAACATTTTTATGATATAATATGATCATTTATACATTCATGTCATATTCACCTCATTGCCGAGCGTCATATGTGGTCATTGCGTCTCATACCTTTTCTTTTGCACAGATTCGGGTTCGGTCGGAAACAAGGGCGAGCATTGAGACGCTTGTGCTTTTACTTTGCTTGGTAAAGGTGGGTTTTTCTTCTATTAGTTAAAACAACCCTATAAATCCCTTATGTGCAAAGTTTTAAGCCAAAACAATATATTCATATAAATCGAGTCATTTTGGGTAAATGATTTCAAACGTTTGACCCCTTTTTAATTATGAAACCCTACCTTATCTTTTGGCGAGACACATTTATTATTTATTATTTAACGGGCCCCGGGACTTAGTATATGTGGCTAACCGAGGAAGCAAGGGCTGACGGGGATCCCATATACTAGTTCCAACCAACTACGGTGATACCGGCCCTCGCTGGGAGTTTTAGCGAGGAATGGGAGCTGAGTGCCTTTGGGGGATTCATGTACCCCCATTGGCCATTGATTTATTCGGTGGTCAGGTCTAGCTAACTTGTCCACCACCCGGAGGAAGAAGGTGTATATGTATGATTATGATCATTTATGTGTGTGCACGAAAGATATGTATGATAACCACTAATTATAATATGATTACACGAGGAGAAGGTTGGAGATTGTGCACGCTCACTCGCCGAGCTTAAACCCTTATGAATAATTATGAATGAATATGAACGTCGTAATCCCGTTGATGTCATCTTTGTTTTAACCACTTGGTAAATTCCTTTCAAACTTCACACGGGATTAGGGCTTGCATGTATGTGTTTAATTTATGCGTTATTATATATCTTATGCCCCGTTTTTATACCCACCAGTCTCTTTTAGACTGAACCCGGTTGTTTTCAGCTGTTTTGTGCAGGTATAGGAGTGCTAGGCGGGAATACAAGTCGTCTAGGTCTTGCATTTATGTTTAGCACTTCTTTCAGTCTCATATTCATACCCTTGTTGCTACTTTTGTATTTGATTCTAGTTTATATTGGAGCGTTAAGATTTTGTAGGCCGTGAGTGCCGTTGCATATTAGAATGCTTTTGCATATCGATTTTTGGAGCTTGTTAGCTCATTGTATATATACTATGTAGTTCTTGCTTCCGCGAATTTTATTTAGCTCTGATTTTATGATTCCTGCTCTGATTGGTTCAAGGGTTAGTCCCGCCTAGCATAGCGTGTGTGTTGTGTCCCCGTTCGCCGCGGATTCGGCACGTGTATGGACTTCCATTTCATATACGGGTCGGGTCTCGGTGCGGGGGATGTGGTACCTTACGCTCGGGTGCTACATCCTTAAGTGGTATCAGAGCTTAGGGTTGCAAAACCCGGGCTCTAGTGTCGTGTTGAGTCAAGTTAGGTCGTTCGGCTTTAGGAACAACTTGTCAATGTGTTGCATATGCATTGTTTACGTGCTTGTGTGCTTTAAATCTTGAATCTTGATCGAATTAATTGCACTTGCATGCATGGACTAAAGATAGCATGCATTTTAGTGTTTCTTGAACAGGATGCCTCCACGTAAACATAGTGAGAGATCTCCCGGACCTCGCCGTCCTCATGATCGATCTTCTACGCCTCCACCCCAACCACAAGCACCACCGATGGATATGGGGAATTTTATGGAAGCGGTTTTCAACTACGTAGAGCATAGGAGGGCTCAAGCTCCCCCACCGCAACAGGCAGAACGACAAGTTCCTCCACCAAATCATAATGATAATAGAGATCCTCATGGGGTATTTCTGAGTTACAACCCCCCTCGACTTTCTGGTCCTATCGATGATGCGGTCTCGGAGGGTTGGTTGATTCGAGTAGAGAGGCTACCTGGAGTCCGACAGTCTTCTACGCAAGGGGAGGAAATCAAAAAGAAGGATCCGGTTGTTAGAGCTCCTAAGGGAAGAGGATCCGGATCGAATTCGGGAAAGAGGCCGATGATTCAAGCTAGTCTGCCTCCTAAGGGTCTATTTAAGAAACCTCGGTTTGGAGGACAAGGTTCTGGAACAAGTTCGGGAAAGCGACCTTTGGTTCAAGCTACTTCCCCTCCCAAGGGTCCGTTTAAGAAGCCAAGATTGGGAGGACCAACTCCACCGGTTCCAATAGCTTTGCCTGCACCAACAAGGGATCAACAACGTCCGAGTGAAGCACGATTGGCTCAAGCTCCTTGTACACATTGTGGAGGACCAACTCATAATTATTATAACTGTCGGAGGAGGTTGAATTTGTGCTTTATATGTGGAAAAGCTGACCATAGGGCGGATACTTGTCCCTACAAAGACCCCGAATATCAACGACGAGTTCAAAGGCCAATGATCCCGGCTCGTGCTTATGCTATCGAAGGTGAAGAGCGAGGTACAGAGATTGATCCCACAGCCGCGGAAGAAGGTACCCTATGCATACATAACATGAGCATACATACACTCTTTGATTCGAGTGTCACGCATTCTTTATTTCTTGTGACTTAGTTGCTATTCTGTGATTGCCTGTTATTTGCTTTTTTCTTCTTGTTATTTGGTGAGTTCGCTTTTGGTGGGAGTCTTCAGACAGATCAGTTGGTTCGGGAGTGTTCAGTTTTGATTGAAGGGAAAGAATATCCGACTGATTTGGAAGAGTTTAAAGATTCAATTAGAGGTATTACTCAAAGTTGGATATATACGGCCAAGTTCGTCCCATTGGGGTGCTCCGGCTGCTTTATGGTATTTGGATAAGTTGTGGTAATCTGCCTCGATGACATCCTGGTTTATTTGAGAATTCCGGAGGATCATGCCAGGCACCTCAGGATTGTGTTGGATACCTTAAGAGAGCATCGGATTGTATGCTAAGTTTAACAAAGGCAAGTTTTGGATTGATCAGGTAGCATTTCGGGATCCTATTATTTCAAGGAAGGTTTGGGATGTGTATTGATGCAATGGAAGAGTGATCTCCTATGCCTCAAGGAAATTGAAGGAGCATGAACAGAATTACCCACTCATGATTTGGAGTTAGTGACAGTGATCTTTGCTTTGGGTAAGCAGAGACACTATCTTCATGGAATTTCGTTCGAGGTCTTTCCTAATTACAAGAGTCTCTAATACTTATTCTCACATAAAGAATGGAACAAGAGACAACGGCATTGGATGGAACTCTTGGCGGATCATGAGGGTACAATCCGATATCATTCCGGCAAAACTAAGTTGGTCGTGGATGCACTTAGTAGGGAAACTAGTGTGTCTGATGTGAAAGTGGGAATTGGAGTTGAGAATGAGTTGTTCAGACTAATGTTTAGTGTTCGGAATATTACGGTTCGACCAGATCTTAAACAGAGGTTAGTTGATGCTCAGAGGATTGATCCCGAGATCCAGAAATTAGCTGATTTAGATTGTCCGTTTGGATTTAATGATACGGGACTTCTAAGATTTAAGAATAGAGTTGTTGTACCGAATGAGTTAAAAAGGATTATTCTTGAGGAAACCCATCGGTCAGGGTATTCGTTACATCCCGGAAGGAACAAGAGGTATAAGGATCTTAAACGAATTTTATTGATGGAATGGATGAGAACGGGATGTTATCAGCTTTATGAAACACTGCATGACTTGTCCAGCGGTTAAGGCGGAACATTAAAAGCCATCGGGAATACTTCGATCATTGTCTATCCCGGATAGGAAGTGGGAACACTCTATGGATTTTGTTTTGGGATTACCAAGAGTGAGAGGAGGTTTCAATGAAATTGGGTTATCGTGGACAGGTTGACGGAATCCGCTCAATTTCTAGCAATCAGAATGTCCGATAAGTGAGTAAGTTGGCTAAGAGATACAATGATGAGATTATCAGACTCCAGGGTGTACTTGTTAGTATTGTCTCGAATCGGGATCTCAGATTTACTTCAAGGTTATGACAAGAACTGCAGAAGTGTTTGGGAATGAGGTTTTAATTCAGCACAGCTTTCCATCCTCAGACCGACGGACAATCAGAAAGGTTGATTAAGTATCTGGAGGATCTGTTGAGAGCATGTGCATTGGACTTTTACAGCTCGTGAAATGAACAGCTACAGTTAATCGAGTTGCTTACAGCAATAGCTATCAAGCCTCGATTGAAATGGCCCTTATGAAGCTCTGTATGGACGTAAATATCGAGTACCGTTGTTCTTGGACTTGGAGGAACGGAATTAGACTAAGCAAGAAGGAATTAAAAGAGGGGAAAAGAAGGAAAAACTTTCTAAGACTGTACAAGAGGCTATTGACAAGGTCCGGATAATTAGACCACGGATGAAGGCTGCTTAGGATCGACGAAAGATTTATGCAGGTCTACGGAAGAAGAAATTGGAGGTTGAGATTGGAGATAAGGTTTTCCTAAAGGCTTTCCCATGAAGAGAATTCTCAAGGACTAGACGAGGAGGAAAATTAAACACTCGCTCCGAAAAGTATTCTCGAGATGAGTCTGAGGTTCTACCGGTTGAAGAAGTGGAATTAGAACCGGATCTCACCTTCGTTTAGAGGTCGATTAAGCTATTGGATCGAGAACTTCAGGGACTTGAAATCGGCGTATTCCACGAGTCAAGATTCTTTGGAGAAGTGGTATAACCGAAGAAACTACGTGGGAAATGGAGGATAAGATGAAAAGGTTTCATCCTGAGTTAATTCCGAGCGAGCAGTGAATCCGAGGACGGATTCTTTTAAGGGGGAGAGATTGTAACGCCCCGACTTTTCGGACGTAAAGGTAGAGCGTATGTGTTTACCTAATTGCGCGAATTAATTGTTTTTACGTGTTTTATATTTAATTTTATTATAATTGTTATTATTTTATTATATTATATTATAATATTTTATTTTAATACTATTAGTTATATATATATAGTTCGTATTATATGTATATATATATAAATACGTTTAATTATTTTATTATTTGTTTAATGATTATGCTAATTATATATTATGTTAATTAATCATGTTTTAATTAGTTCATTGATTATTCTATATATATATATATATGTATATTCACGTATAATATATACTTATGCATGAGGATTTTAATTATGCATGCAAACTAAAATATTTTGCATGAAAGTCATATTTATACATGGGAATATAATTTTGCATGAATATTATATTTTTGCATGGGATTAAAATATTCATGCATGGAGTTTATAAATTGTGCATGGGAATTTTGTAATTCATGCATGAATTGTGTGATTGAGGTTGTTCGTTTATTTTGTGCTTCGTTCTCTTATGAAATGATATCAAATTGCTACGATTTTGTAATATGTCGTACATATATGTGTTATGAACATGATTTTACACTCAATTTATGTTTTTGAATTCATTTGCTATGTTAACGAATTTAATTTCATTTGAGGAACCAAAACGGGAGCTAACGAGCACTTAGCGTACCCTTGGTTCCGAATTTAATATCTTGAACTCGGGAACTCGGATTCGAGTTCCGTCAACTCCGCTGAACTCGTAACGAAAATTCGGGTTTAGTAAACTTAGCCGTACAATTTTCCTAATTCATTTGAATCTCCGAAATCCAACCGAAAAACGAATCGGCGACCAACATGACCTTGTGGCACTAAATCAGCCATATCTTGGCCAAACCATAACCAAATTAACCATGGTTTGATCCTTTGAAACCCTAACTCAACCCTTTATCATGATATACTCAGCCTTGACCGATATTATCCTCTCACAAACCCCAAACTTCAGCCAAAGCTTCTGTCTCTCTCTCCAGTCCCGAAACCCTTCTTCCCTTGGAGATTTTGGAGCTCAATCTCGTCCAAACTTCAACCAATCATCAAGGTAAGCTTAGGGTTGCATAGTATGATTAATTCTGAGCATTTTCATCTTTCCATTCACAAGTTTGAGCATGGTTTAATCATTTCTGGGCCATTTTATCGAAAGTATGAGTTTTTGGGCAAAATCTTGATCTTCTTCATTTCTCAATGATTTTGTTTGATTCCAAGCTTGAGATTAATTGTTTTAACATCCTCATATCAATTATGATCATTGCTTTCGTGTTTGTTGAGAAATATGTGAGAGATCATTTTTGAAATTTTCAAAAAAGGCCACGGGAAGGTCACGTATGCTTCCTTTCTTGTTTGAGCTTGTTTGGGACTGAATTACTTGTTGAATTTATGATGTTTTGCTGCATATTTGTGACCTTAAAATACCTGAACATGTTGGTTGAAGATTCATTTGGCCATGCTCTGTTTTTTCCCGTGAATGTCTTGCCCTGTTTTGGGACTGATTTGAGCTGCTGCGTTGCGTGCTTCTTGCTGTTACTTTCATGGTTTTGTTGGGTTGTATTGTGGCTGAATTCTTGCTGTAAATCATGCCTTGTATTGCTGCACGTTTCGCTTGAAATTCATGCTGGAGTGTTGCTCTGTTTCTGCGCCATTTTTGCTGTCGAAAACAGAGGTTCCTGCTGTGCGACACGGGCGTTCCATTTCTGCCTTTCCAGCGCGACACGGGGGTGCAGATGGGTCTGGGAATTCTGTACCGAGACACGGGCGTGTCTCGGTCTAGGCTTGGAGGGTGACACGGGGGTGTCACCCCGTTTTTCTGAATTTCTTGGCCTGCTTTTTCTTCTTCTTCCTCGCGTGAATGTTGTTGCTGCGTTCCGATTCTGTTGCTGGGCTGCTATGTTGGTGTTGTGTGATCATATATGCATAGCTGTGTGTGTGAGTGAGATTGCATGCATGGCTTTTGGTGTGTGCATGTATATTTACATAATATATAATATATTTATGCATGCATGTGTAATACATATGTAATATATATAGATATGTATTTAATATATAATATATATGCATGCATGGGTGTGTGTGTACGTGAGTATATATATGTAGTATATTTGTAATTTATGCATGCATGTGTGTGTGTTTGTACGTATATATATATGTATATATTATATATATTGTATATTATATACTATATGTTATTTATATATGTTATATTATATATTTATTATATATTTTAAATATTATTTGATTTAATTCACTTCTAGAAATTAATTGATTTCCATTTCGCGTATTTAATTATCGACTTTTGATTGAACGTTTTATCTATTTCATCCCTAAATGTGAATTTGAATATTATATGTGTTGTGCTTACTAATTGAATATTAGATTAATTGATATGAGTTATGAATTTACGAATATTATGAATTTATGAATTTATGAAATTAATATGAAATTATGAAATTATGAACTTATGAAATTGAATGATTATATGTTTTAATTTTATTAATCGTACACATGAACATTTTTATGATATAATATGATCATTTATACATTCATGTCATATTCACCTCATTGCCGAGCGTCATATGTGGTCATTGCGTCTCATACCTTTTCTTTTGCACAGATTCGGGTTCGGTCGGAAACAAGGGCGAGCATTGAGACGCTTGTGCTTTTACTTTGCTTGGTAAAGGTGGGTTTTTCTTCTATTAGTTAAAACAACCCTATAAATCCCTTATGTGCAAAGTTTTAAGCCAAAACAATATATTCATATAAATCGAGTCATTTTGGGTAAATGATTTCAAACGTTTGACCCCTTTTTAATTATGAAACCCTACCTTATGTTTTGGCGAGACACATTTATTATTTATTATTTAACGGGCCCCGGGACTTAGTATATGTGGCTAACCGAGGAAGCAAGGGCTGACGGGGATCCCATATACTAGTTCCAACCAACTACGGTGATACCGGCCCTCGCTAGGAGTTTTAGCGAGGAATGGGAGCTGAGTGCCTTTGGGGGATTCATGTACCCCCATTGGCCATTGATTTATTCGGTGGTCAGGTCTAGCTAACTTGTCCACCACCCGGAGGAAGAAGGTGTATATGTATGATTATGATCATTTATGTGTGTGCACGAAAGATATGTATGATAACCACTAATTATAATATGATTACACGAGGAGAAGGTTGGAGATTGTGCACGCTCACTCGCCGAGCTTAAACCCTTATGAATAATTATGAATGAATATGAACGTCGTAATCCCGTTGATGTCATCTTTGTTTTAACCACTTGGTAAATTCCTTTCAAACTTCACACGGGATTAGGGCTTGCATGTATGTGTTTAATTTATGCGTTATTATATATCTTATGCCCCGTTTTTATACCCACCAGTCTCTTTTAGACTGAACCCGGTTGTTTTCAGCTGTTTTGTGCAGGTATAGGAGTGCTAGGCGGGAATACAAGTCGTCTAGGTCTTGCATTTATGTTTAGCACTTCTTTCAGTCTCATATTCATACCCTTGTTGCTACTTTTGTATTTGATTCTAGTTTATATTGGAGCGTTAAGATTTTGCAGGCCGTGAGTGCCGTTGCATATTAGAATGCTTTTGCATATCGATTTTTGGAGCTTGTTAGCTCATTGTATATATACTATGTAGTTCTTGCTTCCGCGAATTTTATTTAGCTCTGATTTTATGATTCCTGCTCTGATTGGTTCAAGGGTTAGTCCCGCCTAGCATAGCGTGTGTGTTGTGTCCCCGTTCGCCGCGGATTCGGCACGTGTATGGACTTCCATTTCATATACGGGTCGGGTCTCGGTGCGGGGGATGTGGTACCTTACGCTCGGGTGCTACACTCCACCTCTGACCACTTCGACTTCGATCTGGAAAGAGGCAGTCATCGGAGCTTCCTCACTCAGCAACCCCGCCGTCGTGCCTTCGACCATTGCCACCACAACACTGTTCTCTCCGCCCTCGCCCAGATCTGAACAGGGACGAAAGCCTCCCCCACCTGATCCTACTGCTTAACCACCATGGCCAGCCACAGCACTCCGGCGGCCCTCTTCCTTGTAGCCGCTAGCAAAGGTTGCTAATCAGCTTTCCGTCGCAGTTAGACACCACCGCCTCGTCTCTGTCGACAACCACCACCTCCAACCTTCGTCCATTCCTCTTCCTCAACCTAGAAGAAGAAGCAGGATAACAATCGGTGGTACCTTTCAGCATCGCCTGGACTCACCTCTTCGCAGGCCGTCTCTGCTGCATGACCACCTTCTTCATTTCTCAAGTTCAGACTCGGCAACAGCAATCGGTAGTCAATATTCCGTCACAGCTTTGCTCCTCCTAATTGAATTGTAAACCCAATTTTTCCCCTTTTCTTTTAAGTAATTTCTTATCTAATTTAGTTTTCTGTTCAAATTGTTCAGTTTATGAATTTTTAAGTGTAAGTGTACTATGAACTACTTAAGTGAATTTGTTTTGTCAGTCAATCAGATTACAATTTGAATTCTTATGATTTCTTGCCATACGAGTTGGGGTCTATTGAATAACTGTGATGTTGTTGTTGTTTCTTGAGTATACCTGTGTATTCATTTAATTAGTTGAATGGTATAATCGGTCTTAAATTATGTTAGTGTTATGAATTAGTTTAATTAGAATGGTTGTTGTAATATTGTATATGCTGGGAATGAAATTTCGTGATTATACTTTGGAGTGAATTGCAATCTTTTGTTGAGGTAATGCCTATGCTATGAAATTCATGCCATTCTAGAGTTAGTAATTAAACCAATATATGATTATCATATATTAATTTAAAATGAGAGCAATTGGTTAAGTATGAGATTTAATGATCCGAATTTTGTTAAAGTTTAATATTTGAACTAAGTAGGTTTAATACTTAGAAACTGACACTTATTTTGAAAGCTTTAATGATCTAATTGATGGATGTTAACAATTGTTTGAGAAACTTGACTAGTGGACTTTAAATTATTAATCTAGTACACAAATGGTGTGTATGGGTGTGGTATACATATACATATATATATATAAATATTTATATACTAAGTATACTAGTATGTGTTAATAAATTTTAGTAACAAAATTTGAACTAATAAATAAATGGCGCCATCATTTAATGTTTGGGAATGGGGCGTGTATATGTGATAGTTAACCCACACCTTTAACTTGTGGTTCTTGAATAGGTATTGTATGTATATATAAATATGTATAGTAGATATATGTATAACTAGAGTAGATGTTTGTTTCGTTTTGGGGAGTGTTAGATTTATTAGATACGTAGTTGTAATTTACTATTTACTCGGACATTTGACAATCTCAATATATATTTTCCAATGAGGAATGCTGGATTTTATAATTGATATTTGTCATGTATGTTGCGAGATACTAAATTGTGTGCATGAACACTTTCATGGCATCCTTGTAATCTCAATGTACATATCATATCATTCCTTGTCATCTCATAATCATCGCCGTGCGTCATTGTGGTTCATGTCCGAGTCTTTATCTCATGAGTGCACTGTATTCCCTTTTCTGTACAGTAATCTCCAGAGTGGAGACAACCTGATCTAGTATGCATTCGTCTTCTCAGTTTTTGCGTCTCGTCGTTTCTCAGGTGAGGTTTAGGATTTTGTATAGTTATACGACCTATGGCCTTAATATGCTAATATCAACTGTAACGCCCCGATTTTCAGACAGTCAGGTACGCTAGACACGTGTGGGTTTCGAGCGTTAGGACTTTATTTTATTATTTTCATTTATTTAATTTATATGTGTTATATTAATTTCTATAAATTGTTTTCAACATGATTACATGGAAATTATATGAAATTCCTTTCATTTGACAATTCTTGTATAAATAGAATTTAATTCTCACATGAATTAATTGTCCAATTTGTATTAATTGCATAATTGTCCTTAATTGCTGATTTCCTTTTCTTTAAGGACCCAATTGCATGAAAACCTTTTGGACTTAATTGATCATTTTCCAAACTTGCTATGCTCAATTGCATGAACTTATATTCTTAAGGATTTGGTTGCAAATATTACAATATTTCCCCAAATATATCGGTATATCATATGCATCTCTTCCACAAGCTTCATTTTCATTTCTTGCCAAAACCTTATTTGCTTCCTTGACTACCGAACCAACTTCATGAAAGAGAAGAAGAGAAATCCTTCATCTTCAAGCTAGAATTTGCTAGGAAATTCATGATTCAAGCTCAAGCATCCATACTCATCATCTTCTTTCATCTATTTTCATCTCAAGGTATATATGATCATTTATATGATTTCTTGGAATTTATCTCTTGAAGCTAGGGTTAAGAATTATTAAGGTACATGGATTATTTGTTGAAAGGAGTATGAATAATTGATCATAGCTTGGGAATCATGCATGAATTCTTGGAGAATTTGATGATATATGATGGATTTATGTATGAACTTGAAAGTGAGGATTTGAGATGATCAAGAATGAAACAAGTGTTTGTATTGTGTTTTATTGCACTTTAAGCATGTATACTTATTTCCTTTCATGAATTATTATGTTTGGAATTGGATTATGTGAGTTTGTTGAGAATTAGAGGTGGTTTCGTGCTTCCCCTGTTCTTCTCCCCTGCTTCTGCACCTTCTGTAAAACGGGAACGACCCTTCCCGTTCCCTTTGTAATTGGGGAACGGCCGTTCCCATTGATTTGAATAACATGCAGGCGGCGAAGAGGGGAACGGCCGTTCCCACTTTGTCTCACAGATGGGAACGGCCGTTCCCATCTTCGGGAGCATTTCGGGACTGGGGAACGGCCCTTCCCATTTTACACTAAAACCTGGAACGGCCGTTCCCAGGATCCTGGAAGTGCAGAAACATTCTGCACAAAATTACATTTTTAGCCCCTCAATCCAATGGTTTATTTGGCCCCAAATTGCTATTATATGATTAACTATGTGTCAAAACAAGATGTTATCATGCTACATTGTGTGTTGCTCGATGTCTCGTGTATGATCACGCCGTGCGTCATTATATGGAATAATGTCCTCGAATTATAGTCTCATGCACGTACATTGTCCCGTTTCTTGTCCAGTTATTCTCCAGGGCGGAGATTGTGGATCATGAGCACGTTCACGCATTCACGAGTCGTGTGTCGCCTGTCAGGTGAGGTTTAATTTCTAGTTATATAGAACCCGTATAACCTTTACATGATTTTTGGCCAAAGGTATTTATATTTATAAGTTCATGAAATCACTTATTATTTCAAGCATGTTAGTGTTCACGAATCAAGCATGCCATGTTCATGAAAGCAAGTACTTGTGTTCTCTTGGCCAGGCTCTCCTTAGTGAGGGTGTTGGGCTGGTCTTCCGGCTGGTGGTTGTCCGTCCAACCACAGGAAGAACAATACCCTATCGTGTATGTGTGTTCTCTTGGCCAGGTCCTCCTTAGTGAGGGCGCTGGGCTAGTCTTCGGGCTGGTGGTTTTCCGTCTAACCACAAGAAGAACAAAGCCCTATCGTGTACCTGTGTTCTCCTGGTCAGGTTCTCCTTAGTGAGGGCGCTGGGCTAGTCTTAGGGCTGGTGGTTGTCCGTCCAACCACAGGAGGAACAAACCCTATCGTGTTACAAGCAAGCCATGTATTGATTGCATGATTTCCATTCCATGAATGTGCTAATTGAGTACACTATCGCACGATTGCATGATAATTGAATTGCGTGATCGCCTATTAAATTATAATCTAGCAAGCATGTTTATTGATTGCATGAAATGAACAAGTGATTAATATTGATAGTTGTATTCTCGGGCGAAGCTATATTATTATAGAACTTATATATTTACCTTTTATAAATCTTTACCCGAGAATATAACTTGCATGTTATCTGCGCTAATACGTATTTAAACCCCTCACTTGGTCTTCACAGACTGACGCCTCCACCTTTCAGGTATTGCAGGTGTACGCTAGGCGGGAAGTGAGTCGAGTCCAGTCCTGGTAGTCGAGTCCTGCACGGTGTATTTTATTTAATTGTTTATTTATTGTTCAAGGGATTTAGGTTATTGTTATTGTTTATTTGGAGATGATAATGTATTGATATGTAACTTTAGAATATATCTTAATTGGAAAATGAGAAATGTCATGACTTGATAAATGGAAATATTTAATAGAAACTAGTTTATGCTTCCGCTTTATTTTGTTGCATGTATTAGTAATCCCGCCTAGCTTCTAGTGTATTGCATTGTCACCCGTTCGCTATAGGTTGGTTCATGTACGGATTGGCCGTTTCGTGTGTGGATTAACCTATAGTGCGGGGGTGTGGCACCTCCACGTGTGCGGGGTGCTACATCAACCCTCGCATGCGAGTGTACCTTACTATAGATATGTATGTGTTGAATATAATATTTTTATGATCTTGTGCTTGCACTTCTCCGTGGGTGGGCTATCCCTGCAGCGTGGGAATGTAAGTGCGTGAGTCCTGCGTGGGCGGGCTATCCCTGCAGCGTAAGAATACTTATAAAAACCAGTTTTTGAAGCATATGTAAGCTATTTTGGAAAAAACCGTTGTGTTGTGATTATGTAGCGAGATTTGCCATGAAAGATTGGCATATGTTATGTTATGTTATGTTCTGTTATGTTATGGGGCCCAGGAGCTACGGGTAAGGAGCCCCCGGGACGGTTAGTGTTAGGAATAGTGCCCTAGAAAGCCGATTGTATATCCGCTTTGTACTTTTCCTTATTGTAATCACATACAATCTTTGAATAAAATAACGAATTCAGGCAACACTTCTTTATATGCTCTTGTTTGGTATGCGTTTACTTTAGCTGTGCATGTATGAGAACTCTCCTAATCCTGATGACTTTAGGACTCTACCATTTAGGTGAAATGGTTCATGAAACGAGCCCTAAATCACATAAGTCATGATTAGTAAAATACTCCAAGCCGATGAGTCCTACAGACAGTGGGAGTGTCCACCTGACTCCTCTAAGGCTTGCTTGTGGGATCACGCCCTTAAGAAGGACCACCTTGTTTCATGGAGGTGCAAAGTGTATAGTTGATACGTGCGTGATACATGAGGGTGCTTACTTTAACAAGTAAGTTCACTGAGGTGCCCCGTGTGAGAACATTCCTAAATGGGAAAGGAAGTTTCTATTTCAGGAAATGGAAATTTCCAGATTAGGAAATATCTCACGAGTCATTGATGTGATTAATTGATCCTTAGACTTGAGGTTCCTTGTCACTTTATGAGTTAACTCTGTAGTCTTAGGTATAAGCTTTAAAGGGTGTCGCCTTAGACAACTGATTCAAGGCTTATGCTGGGGCTGCACAAGTGATTCATGAAAGTGAATGAGAATCAAGATAGGACCTACACTTGCATTTGCAAGGTGATGTCTTATTGTGTAAGTCATTCATATGCCATATGGAGTCCTTGGCCAAGGCAGTAGATCAAGACATCAAGAAAAGGGTTTCTTGGATTGAGATCAAATGGATATGAAATGCCCTTAGCTTTAAGACCGGATTATTAGGGTTCTGATTATTCCCTTGCCCTAGATCTTGGTTGAGAGATAGTAAGTAGGAGGATTGTATCTCACATGAATCAATGACTTAAAGGTTCTGTCGAATCCGAACATTCCAATTCAGCTAGGGGTTAAACACCTGTTGCTAGACTATGGTCGTTTAATCTGTGGACTGATTAATTAATTAGGGTCACTGCTAATTGAATTGAGAACCTAGAGGGTCACACACAACAACTTGGTTACATGAGTTGAGGCTTGAAAATGATTAAACGAGTTAATCGGGCCAAGAAGGTTCCACACGTGTGAAGTCACACGTGTGGCTCACGTGAGTGACACGTGTCACACACGTGTGTATATATATATTATATATATATTAAATAATTAATTAGTTAATTATTTAATAGACTTTGGTTTAATTTTGAATTAAAAAGAAAGTCTAATTTTGGAGAAAATAATCTAGTTAATTAATTACGAATTAATTAATTAGATAAAAATAAGTTATTTATTTTATAATAAATAAAGTATAAAATTATCTAAAAATAGTTTGGATATTTTTAGCTCTCTTAAAAGTTGACTTGAATTAGAATTCAAAGTCAAAGTTGGAAAATACTTGATGATCAAGTAATAGGAGAGAGAGGGACCAAATCCTTTGTCCATTAGGACTAGGTTCGGCCGCCCCTCCCCTTTCCTATATATAGGGGAGCTCATGCTCCCCTTTAGAGCTAATTGACAATTCTTGGTTCATGTGTTGAACACCTTCCTTTCTCCAAGATAAATTAAACCCTAGGTTAAAGCCTAAACACTAACTAGAGAACTAGCATCCTTACTAGTTAGATTGTGATCAAGTTGGTGGACTTTCTCTAGAGACTTCAAGTTAGAAGTTTGAAGATTCGAGCTTTACCAAGGAGAGGGGATCAAGCCGCGAGAAGAGCGTTCTTGGGTGGCTTGAAACGCTTCAAGAAAGAATAGAAAGAAAAGTAAGTTTTCTATCTTTACGAATTTGGTTACACGATTGCGAGTTCTAGGTCCTTTTGTTGGGAAAATTTTTTAAATTCCGCTGCTTTCTGATTCGTGTTTTCCAACAGTTAGGGCCGTCGGGGATATACCTGTGCGTAGTCTGCATCTGTATAAAGAGGATGTACCGGGACCCACTAGGAGGTTTGGTTGGGAAACGGAGTCCTGAGGGTTTGAGTAGCATTAGCACTCCCCTCGACTGTATGGATGGTTAGGGGCAACCCTACCATCACCCGGAGTTGAGGTTGGCATGTTATTTTTGTTTTGTTATTATATGAGGAGTTGAGGTTGGAAGCTCGTACTCGCCGAGCATATAGTATGATATGTTATGGGAATCATGAATCGGAATAGAGTTTCTGAAAATGTTTTCTAAGTATATCTATATTTATATATTTGGGTCTTGCTTTGAAACGCTTTGGTATGCAACACCTATTCCCGGTCCATGAGTCCACCCTTTTGATATGTGCTGTGCTCTGTATATATATATTTTGTGGGTGTGCGTTAGCCCCCTCACTCAGTCAGTTGATTGACACCTCATTTACCTTTTAGTTTGCAGGTTTCCTTTTGGCTTGAGCTAGGCGGAGGTGAGTCTCCTGAGTCACGCTTGTCAGTCTAGTTGGTATTAGGATGCAATTGTCGCATACTTTATTTATATTATGTATTTATGTTTTCACACTTGAAGGTTATGTTTATGTTCTACTTAGACTTAAACCCGTGTGGGGTTAGTAAGCTAGTATTTGGAAGTTAGTAGATATTATGATGATACTTATGTTGTTCATTATGTGGGATTATGAATTGATTCGGGACTAGGTATTTATGCT
Organism: Lantana camara; assembly: GCA_037501455.1. Classification (NCBI taxonomy): domain Eukaryota; kingdom Viridiplantae; phylum Streptophyta; class Magnoliopsida; order Lamiales; family Verbenaceae; genus Lantana; species Lantana camara. The sequence goes on from CM074856.1 coordinate 79,663,025, forward strand.
AGTTGAACCCGTCACCTGCTTTGAATGTTCTGTTTTAAATGCTTCCGCTATCTATTGTTGTTGGTTGTAATTGCTTCCGCACTCTGAGTTTGTCAAGTTAGATCCGCCTAGCCTAGCGTGTGAGTTGGTCTCCCGTTCGCTATGATTCGGATTCGGGCATGGACTTTCCATTTCGTGATCGGGTCTGGATCTTAGTGCGGGGGATGTGGCATCCTCCTTTAGGGGTGTTACATCCTTAAGTGGTATCAGAGCTCTAGGTTGCAAAACCGAGCTCTTGAGTCGTGTTGAGTCTGTCTAGGTCGTACGGCATAGGAATAACTGCACATTGCATTTGTTTGACTTGATACTTTAACCCTTCGGCATGAATTGTTTCGTGATTATATGATTGTGTGCACATTATGACTTTGATTATGCAACATCTTATTTTTATGTGCTTTATAAATTGCAAGTAATAGTTGCATTTACGTGATATACGTGTTACATTTCATTTGCATCTTTAACCCGCATACATCGAATTTAGTGTTTGAATTTCAGGGTGCCCTATGAGTCAACACTAAGATTTCCCTCCGTCAACACCTCCTATTAGCACTACAAAGAAAACACTCCATAATTCGAAGACGAAAGGATTCTTTACCAAGATCAATGGTCAAGAAAAGGTGCAGAGTTGAAGGAATGAGATTTGCTATATTGACTTACTATCTCAAAGTCAATTGAAAGATGGAGTTTGACGAATTTTCACCTTGATGATTCGTTCATTGAAAGTAGTCACCTTGTGGATGGAAATGAGTCAATGGAGGAGAATCTGAGCAAGTAGAAACCGTTTTGAAGGAGTTTGATGAACTTTCGACTTGATGATTCGTTCATTTCGAAGTAGTCACCTTGTTGATGGAAACGAGTTAATGTAGAAGAATCCGATGAAGTTCGATCCGATGAGTGTTTTAATTATTAAATTTTAAAATAAATGGTTATTATTTTAATTTACTTCATTTTATTTCAATTTGTTATTTTAGTATTTTTTTTAATTGTTAATTAATTGGTTAATGTTAATCAAATTTTTTTTTACTATAATAATTAATTTTAAAATTCTCGTTGACTTAAGTTTTATTTTTTTAAAATAGAATTTCATTTTTAGTACTTAATTTATAATGTTATGAATTTATTAATGTTTTGCGCATGAGTGTTTTATTCGTGCTTCGTTCTTATACGAATTGATATCGAAATTTTGTGAAAATTCAGTATATCGTAGATTTATGTGTGATGAACATGTCTATATGCTCGTTTTATGTTTTCGATCTCGTTTGACGTGGCGACGAATTTATTTTGATATGTGGTATCTTCAGCTCGGGAACTCGGATTCGAGTTCCATCACCTCCGTTGCGATGTATCGAAGATTCAAGTTCAATAGAACAAACCTCATATTTTTCTAAGCTCATTTTGACCTCCAAAAATCAACAGGAACTTGCAACGTCCGCCTAAATGACCACCTACCACTATTTTAATCATGTCTTGAACCATGGTTAACAAAATTGAGTAAGGTATGAACCCCTATGACCCTCACTTAACCCTTAATCAGCCCATGTTACTTTCATTCCATTTCACACTCCAAAACCAAGCCTTAGCAGCTGCAAACCGAGACACCCTTGAAGCTCCAAGAGAAACACATTTCATTTTCACCTTTTGAGCTCATATCTCCACCAAATCTCTTCCAACTTGAAAGGTAAGCTCATGATATTATTCTTCATCCTCTTCTCATTCTTTAAACTCTTATTTTACTGATTTTAATGTTGGTTTGAGTATGCTACGGATCAAGTGTTGAACAGTAAGGGTTTATGTCCTTTATTTGAATCTTTCATGTTTCCTTGGGATTCCTTTGAATGTAATGCATGAAATTGGATCTTATGAACTTCATTTAATGATATATGAACTTATCTTGCTTGACAGTTGAGAATTGATGAGATACCATTAAATGATTTTGTATGAAATTGTCCCCTTTCCCCTCTTTTACTTCGTGCTGTTGTTGTTGCGTGTTAAGAGTGGCTTTGGGGCCTGAGATATTGATGTTGTGTTACTCTATCATGCACCTTTATGTATCTAATTATTGGTTGGAAGTTTGAGGTTGTTCTTGCTCTGTTTTCCTACCCTGCGCTGCGTGAAACTGCTGCTGCTGCTGCCTGCTTGTTCTGCAACACTCTCCCCTGGGGGGAGAGTTTGAACTGAAAGTGTCCCCGGGCGGGGACACCTGGTGCAGAAGATTCTGCATCTCCTCTCCCCGGGCGGGGAGAGTTTGTGAGGGATTTTGCCCGGGCGGGAGTGCATTTTTGTATGCTGTTTCTCCTTCCTTGCTTTCTTGCCGTTGCTGCTACTTTTTGCTTTCTTTCTTTCTTCTTACCTGCTGCTTGTTTCCTTTTCCTGCTGCTGCGTATGTTTACTGTATATATATATAATCTGCTTTAGCTGTTGTTCTTCCTTTTCTTTATGTTATTATATATATATGTTGTGTGTAGTTTGTGTTTTGCATGCATGTATTTTATATATATATATTAATGCATGCATGTGTGTTTGTGCAATACGTGTATATACATATATGTATTGTGTGTCTTAATGCATGTAAATGGTTGTGCAGGGTGGTTTGTACGTGAGTGCATGTATAATGTAGATATATATTATATTTTGTAAATGTGTATATAAAATATAATAAGTGTTTGAGTGCATGTGTAATATGTAATAATATATATATATATATATATATATATATATATATATATGGTGCATGCACATATATGTACTATTTTGCATGCATGATTTTGGGTGGGGTGTACGTGAGGTGCATATATATATATATATATATATATATATTATACTATGGAATGAATTTTTAAGATGTGTGTATGTGTTTATGTAATTTAATATATATAAATATATATATACTAAATTGTTGGATTAGTTTTGTTATATATCTTGATCTTAAATAATTCAATTTCGTGTATATGAATCTCGTGCTTCTTTAAATTATTTGAATGCCTTTATTTGTTTACTTTAAAATTGTAAATTTGTTATCTTTGAGCTATGATCATTATATGTAATTCTTGGGTTCATTTGAAATGAAATTATGAAACTAAAGTGGGATGATATGTATTGAATTAATATGAAATCTAAGGGCTATTAATTAAGGATTTGAGTGGTATGATATTATTCCTTGAATTGTGACCTTTAAATTGTGGAGTTTTATGCTATGAATTACAAAATGAATGAACGTGAAACCTTTGTTTATTGATTAAAATTGATCGATGGACTCGACTTGGCATGATTCATGAAAGGATATGAAACAAATGAGTATGATACCTTCATTTCTGGAAAGTACTTGAATGAATTGCTTGTTTATGTATTTCTAAGGCATTAATTGTGCACGTGAACATCTTCATAACATTACCTCGTATGCATCTCATATCATGTGTATAACATGTCGTGCGTCGTATATGGTTCATATAGTGTCTTGAGTCTCACGTATACATTATGTTATCTTTGTATAGTTTTCTCCATGGCGGAGATGCCGGGTTCATAGGGCACTTCTGAGTATTTCTTTTCATCTTGGTATTGTCGGTAAGGTGTTACAGGTGGGTTTCTATTAGCTAAGATGACACCGATATATCCTTATGTCAAGTTTTAAGCCAAAAAGTTATATATATATATATATATGTATGTTTATATATTGAGTCCTTTCAAAAGAGTTTATGATTTTCAACGTAAAGCCTTTTTCCTTTCATGGATCCCTTACCAAATGTTTTGGCGAGTGCAGTGAACACATTGTTTATGGGTCCCGGGACTATGTGTATGTGGCTATCCGGGGATGTTCGGGCTGACGGTGATCCCCGTGCACTAGTCCCAACAAATATTAACGGTGATACCGGCCCTCGCTAGGAGATTAGCGAGGAGTGGGAGCTGAGTGCCTTTGGGGAACCCATGAACCCCATTTGGTCAATGATTGAGATGGCCGGGTCTTGCTAACCCGTCCACCACTCGGAGGAAGAAGGTTGGAACTTGTTTTATGTTATGATTATGAATGATATGATTGAATGTATGTTAATGAACGAATGCATGAACGAATGAATGAATGTGGTATGATCACTAATGACTGATTGAATGATTGGATGAATTAATGCACACACGAGGAGAAGGTTGGAGAATTCGCCCTCTCGCCGGGCTCACGTAATGACCTCGTGACTGAATGAATAAATGAAATTTGTCGTTGTAATCCCGAGTGTTGTTTTACTTTTTTTACACCCACTTGGGAAATATTTAAACAAACCTCACACTGGATTATAGCTTGCATGTGGGCGTGTTTAAATTCTGCAATATTATTTATGTTATGCCCTGTTTTATACCCACCAGTCTTGTAACGCTCCGATTTTCAGACAGTCAGGTACGCTCGACACGTATGGGTTTCGAGCGTTAGGACTTTATTTTATTATTTCGTATATGGATTGACCTATAGTGTGGGGTTGTGGTACCCCACGTGTTAAGGGGTGCTACATCTAAGGTGGTATCAGAGCCCGGTTGCAAAACCGAGGTTCTAGTGTCGTGTCGTGTCAAGTCTAGGTCGTACGGCACAGGAATTTCTTGATAATCTGAGAGTCTTGCATTTTATTTGAAATTACCTGGCTACTTGGATTCTTTGAATTACCTGAAATACTTGATAGCTTGTACTTTGTATTAATTCATGTTATTAATTGCCATTGAGTAATCTTGAATTGTTTGGAAGTTTATGTGACCAACGTGTTTATTTTAAATGTTGATGAAATACTTGTTTCAATTTATATTAAATTCTTGTTATCAGTATCAATTATGTGACGATTACATGACATGAACACGCTTCACCCACATGCATTTATTTGCAAGATAAGTTGTGAGTGATAGGTTTTGGAAATGTACGAATCAAGGCTGGAGGATTTTGAAGAATGACAAATGATGATTGTGGAAGAGAGGTGTGTATACCGATATATTTGAGGAAATATGCAATATTTATGATCAAATCCCTAAAGTTCTATAAGTTATGCAATTGGGTATCTAAGGTTAGGAAATGATCAATTAGGTCCCTTAACATATTCATGCAATTACGTCCTTAAAGAAAGGGAAATGAACAATTAAGGACAATTATGCAATTAATACAAGTTGGACAATTAATTCATATAACAATTAAATTCCATTCATACGAGAATTCTCAAGTTGACACATATCTCATATATGTTCACATATTCGTGTCGAAATACAATTTAGAAAAATTAATATAACACGTACAAATTAATTAAACGAAATAATAAAATAAAGTCCTAACGCTCGAAACCCACACGTGTGGAGCGTACCTGACTGTCTGAAAATCGGGGCGTTACAACTCTGTCCCCCTTAAGAGAATCCGTCCTCGGATTCCTTGTCCTGAATTCCTTGAATTTAACTGGCTCTTACATGTTCGTCCCACGCGGGTTAGCTACTCCCCATCAGGGACTAGTTCGAAAGAGGTCTTCGATCCACAATGTCCTCCCATGTGTGAATTCACGACCCTCAACTTTCCGAAGGTATGCTAGCATGTTTCCTTCATGATTTATTGCAAGTAAGATTGAATTATATGAGTGTTGTCGCCGTCGCCTCCATAAGTATACCAGTTTACCATGAACACTTCAGAAAGATGAAAGACTGATTGATCCTCTCTTTCAAGATATTTCGTGGAATTGTGGGGTATGTTATCAGATTTCAGGAATCAAAGGAAGACGTTTCACTAGGACCTGATTCTTTCAGTTTCTAAGCAAGTGTGCTTGCTGAATTACTCTCACGGCATGACAACCTTGATTATTCTGTAGTAAATATCGGTCGTGCTATCTTCTAAGGGAATAGAAGTGCTACTTTCGAGTTTCAAACAAAAGAGTTAGGATCTTTGCTTCGGGAAGATGTTTTACTTTGATTACGAAGGTCGAGAAAATGGTAAAACCGGTTCTCTCTGTTTGTTGGACAAGAGTTTGCTTGAAACACAAAGTCAGTCTTTTAAGCTCGAATACATAATCCCTTCAGGACAAGAAATCTTGGGTATATTTCAATTCCAAAACCGGAAGGTGAATGTGAGAATCAGTACGGGAAAGGATTCAACTGGCAAACCTGGAATTAAAACGGGTCAGAAGATGTGGTGATTAATGATGATTTACGGATTATGTTAGAAAATAGTACAAGAGCAGAGATGGTTACTAGAAATGGGAATGTCGAACCGTACCGGTACCAAGCGAGCAAAACCTCAACTAAAGAATCAAGTATTCAACCAAATCAATTCAGGGACAGAACTTCAATCCTCGGTGAACGGTACACATAATCATGCATACCACGTGCATCATTATTTTATCATTATCATTATCTTGTTATTTCTATACATGAATCCTTGTTTGTTATTAATTGTTGATTATTATTATTATTATTATTATTATTATTATTATTATTCTTGTACATGATTTCTTGTTTACTATTAATTGTAATGTGAACAATTAATTGTATAAATGATAGTTTTACTTGATCCATGTGTGGTAAGCATGAATATTTGTCTAAGCGTGCTTGAATTTTATTCGTGTGCGTGAGAGACGGGGATTCTCTCAGGGTTGTCAAGAGACGGGGCTCTCTTGTTACTTGCTCGAGAGGCGGGGTTCTCTCGTTGGTTGTTTGAGGGTCGGGGCACTCTCGCTATTTTAATTACTTGTCAACTTGTTTTAGTGGAAGGTTAGATTTTCCTTCGAGTGTTAAATTTCGGAAAGTTGAGGGTCGTCAATTCAGACATGGGAGGACATTGTGGATCGAAGACCTCTTTCGAACTAGTCCCTGACGGGGAGTAGCTAACCCGCGTGGGACGAACATGTAAGAGCCAGTTAAATTCAAGGAATTCAGGACAAGGAATCCGAGGACGGATTCTCTTAAGGGGGAGAGAGTTGTAACGCCCCGATTTTCAGACAGTCAGGTACGCTCGACACGTGTGGGTTTCGAGCGTTAGGACTTTATTTTATTATTTCGTATATGGATTGACCTATAGTGCGGGGTTGTGGTACCCCACGTGTTAATGGGTGTTACATCTAAGGTGGTATCAGAGCCCGGTTGCAAAACCGAGGTTCTAGTGTCGTGTCGTGTCAAGTCTAGGTCGTACGGCGTAGGAATTTCTTGATAATCTGAGAGTCTTGCATTTTATTTGAAATTACTTGGCTACTTGGATTCTTTGAATTACCTGAAATACTTGATAGCTTGTACTTTGTATTAATTCATGTTATTAATTGCCTTTGAGTAATCTTGAATTGTTTGGAAGTTTATGTGACCAACGTGTTTATTTTAAATGTTGATGAAATACTTGTTTCAATTTATATTAAATTCTTGTTATCAGTATCAATTATGTGACGATTACGTGACATGAACACGCTTCACCCACATGCATTTATTTGTAAGATAAGTTGTGAGTGATAGGTTTTGGAAATATATGAATCAAGGCTGGAGGATTTTGAAGACTTAAGAGATTGATCGACCGTTCGAACCAAGTTGCAATTCGGTCAATGGAGAACGAACACCGGGATCGAGCCCAACATTACTACACTGATAGGTTCTTCAATGCATTCATAAGCACGTGCATTGTAATTGTTAATTAAATTCTTTTTCATTTATAAATGTTGTTCTAATTGTATTTGAAATTTCCTACTTGATGCCTTGGATACATGTTCAAATTATTTACATTATTCACATTTTCTTACTAATACGTATATCTTCAAAATGATATAATTGTTCTAATATGTTGCATTTTCAATTGGTGGCGATATGTGCATTAACACCTTAACCATCATGCATTATTTAGTGTTTATTGTGAATAGGCTCCCCTATATTCTGCACAATCCTTGTTCCTGTTTCTACAACTTGAATTTCAAAGAAGGGATTTCTGAATCATTGGGTATCGTATCGGGAATCGGGTCATTTGATGTTGCTTGATGATTAAAAATATTTGGGACAGTGAGAATTTATTGATCCAGAATTTAGTGGGAGTGGGTATGATATAAATATTTGGACAATTTTGGAACGGGGAAAGGTTGATAAGTCCAAGCAGATAAATGTTCAGTGGGTCCTTCAACCTTCAGAAATTAATTAGTCCTTTGGAGATGTGTTTAGAATTAAGAAAGTAACTTCCTTGTTTCGGACTATGGTGCCGAACTTGTAAATGTCAATTCGCTGGAAAGCATTAGGTGAGTGTAGGATGTTGAAGAATTTTAACATCAAACCGAAGTGGTGTTAGTCAGGGAGCTTCAAGTTGAGTATGTTGATAGCAGAAAGAATTAGAAAAGGATCATCAATCAAAATCTTGATTAATAATAAGCAGAACGAGGAAAAGTGTAACACCCCCGTTTTTCAATTTAAATAATGTGACGTATTTGTTTATAAATTGCGCAAATTAATTATTTAATTATATGATTAATTGTTTATAAATGCTTATAACTGATTCAAACTATAAACTATTTCTATTTTAATTTAATTCATTTTATTTTACTTTGATATTTGGTGTTTAATTTCTTAATTGAGGTTTCACGTACCTTAACCGTTTCGGTAATTTCTTTAATTAATTACAACATGTTATTAGTTTGTTTAATTTATTTAATATGGAATTTAAGCTTTAGTCATTCATTTATAACAATGTGAATTCGTTCATGCGCATGAGTGTGCTATTTGTGCTTCGTTCATATATGTAATGGTATCTGATTGGCGTGAAACTTTAATATGTCGTAAATATGTGTGTTATGAATATGTCTATATGCTCAGTTTATGTTTTCGGATTCACTTGACGTGTTTATGAATTTAATTTTGATTGAGGAACCAAATCAGGGGCTAACGAGCAATTAGCGCACCCTTGGTTCCGTGCGTGATATCTTGAGCTCGGGAATTCGGATTCGAATTCCGTCAACTCCGTTGCCTTCGTATCGACGATTCGGAGACAATGGAACAAGCCTCATACCTTTTTGAAATCATTAAGACCTCCGAAATCCAACCGTAACGAGCAACTCGTGCAAGAAGAGCCCTTATGTTGACTAGTCTTCTTGGTGGGACCCTTAACACCCTCTTAACTTAACCACACCTTAACCATGACTTTTGTACCATGGGTTAAGCCTCCTTCTACCCCTTTTCCTCTGAAAAACCGAACCATACATCTCCATTTTCAGCTGGAACTGAACGAGAGAGAGAGAAAGAGGAGAAGAAAGAAAACCCTAGGCCATTCTTTGTGATTTTGAGCTCAAATCACCATTTTTCTTCACCAAATCTTCAAGGTATGAATAATTATGTCTTCTCTACTCTATTATACTTGATTTCATCTATTTACAACATGATTTGGGTCAGAATTGGTTAGGGTTTGAATGATGAGATTGATATGAACTTTTAGGGATTTTTGTCCTAGTGACCTATTTGCTTGTGTGGCTGAATTCCTTGCTTAAACATGATCATATGAACTTGGTTCTTGGCTTATTTCTTTCCTAACTGATAGTATATGATGTTAGGAGGATTTCTTCTCTTGCTCCTTTTATAAAATTATGAGATATGGAGCTTCAAACATGATGATCAAACTATTTCCCCTGTTTTTGAACTGCTGTGTGAAATATGGTGTTGTTGCTTGATCAAATGGTCTCCATTTCGTGTGAAATTGCATGGAGTGGATGTACACTCATTATTTTATATGTTAGCATTCATGTTTCAAGTATTTGGATCCATGTGAAGCCACAAAACCGAAATACATGGCCTGGTTGTACGCATGCTCCATGACAGATTTGTTGCTGTTGCTTATGTGTGGTTGTTGGTCACCCTAATGTGCTTTAAATTGTGCCATTTTGCATATATATGATGTATATTAGTTGTTTAGTATGTTAGTATGCATTCCCCAAAGTTTCAGATCCAAATTCAAGCCCTAAGTACTTGATCAAGGCATGATAGAATCATTACGGTTTATATGTGCGATTTTGGCGATCCAGTTTTGTTGCATGGATTCGATGATCTTAACATGTGATTTTGTAGCACCCTAGACCCCAAGGCGCCACATCCCCCGCACTGTAGCCTCGATCCACGTATGAAATGGACAGTTCATACATAAACCAAGACCACAGCGAACGGGTGACAACAAAACGACGCTCTAGGCGGGACCCTCTCCCCAACAAAATCAACAATCATGATAATGAAAAGCGGAAGCAATAAAGTCATTCATATATATAGGTACCATATTTATTACATAGATACATATAGGTACCGTTTACTATCAATACATTAGGGTCTATGAATAATATACACAACCATGAATTCAAAATACTAATATCGATCAATAACGTGAAATGTTCCAAAAATAATATACATGAAGGTATGAAACTAGACCCGTGGAAATGCAAGACTCGACCAACTCCCGCCTAGCACAACCACGCTCAAAAGGTACCTGAAAAGTGGAGTATCAGTCTACCGAAGACTGAGTGAGGGGCAATATTTAAATATAACACACGTCACATGCAAGTTGTAGCCTCGGGTAAAGACTTTTAGAAAAATAATACTTATACAGTTCAAGAAATCTCATCTTTTGCCCGAGATTACAACTATCCATTTTAACACGTTTAATTAATCATGCTTGTCAATATCATGAACATGTGGCCCCGGCGAGTAAGGGCAATCTCCAACCGAACTCCCAATCGTGAACAATACGTGGTCATGCTTGCTTGCTTGATAAATACGTGATCACGCAATATATTTTAGTGCTCACATAGACAATTTCATTCTTGAAAACATGCAATAACCCGAGGATAACCCGACATGCCGGATTAATCCCCAGTCTCCTTCTTCCTCCGGGTGATAGCGAGTTTGCAAGGCTCGACTATCCACGACATGGTGTGTGTAGAGGACATGACCCTCTAGACACGGAACTCCTTCCACCACTAATCTCCTAGTGGCTTCGGGGGTGATCCCAACAATGTGAGGATAATTCAGGAGTTACCCGTCAGCCCTTGCTTTCCCGGTTGGCTCAAGAGTTACCCTCGGGCCCACGTGCAATCATGTACTCGCCAACATGCTTGAAAATCATGACAATCGATACTTTCTTGCTTGAAATATTTAATACTTTGAAAACGTTTATAAGTATAATAGGTTTTGGCCGAAAACTAGCACATACGGGTTGTAGGGTTCGTTTTACCAAAACAAAACCTCACCTTTCTTGCAAAATATAATAAATAAGCGTTCTACGGAGCTTGCTCCCCGTCCACGCCCTCGTGACCTGTGCCAATACGATGTACAATCGTGAGACATGACCTAATATGACCAATATATGACGAACGGCGAAAACGGGTCGAGACGACCATGAAAATGCAATGTGGTATGATAACTTTTGGTTTTACATCATATTAGCACATATTATAGCAATTCGGGGTCAAAGAAGTCGTCGGGTCGAGGGGTCAAAATCGTAATTTTATGCAGTGAGTTTTGTTCTGTCAGCCCCTTGGGAACGGCCGTTCCAAGCTTCCTTTGTAACTGGGAACGGTCGTTCCCGTTGCCCAGAAAAACGCGGCAACGTTTTTAATTTTAAAACGCGCCTACGCTGGGAACGGCCCTTCCGGCTCTAAGGCCAAAATGGGAACGGCCGTTCCCATAGTCGGCCGCGCTCATTTGAATCAAAAGAAGGGAACGCCCGTTCCCGCAATGCCTTGAGGCTGGGAACGGTCGTTCCCAGTTCTGCAACTGGGAAAAACAGAGCAAGAACAGAGCATGCTCTCGGGAAGAAAACACCAAAGCAACCAAAAGCCAATTTTGATCCCCAAATGCTATAATCTCTGGAATTATGATGCAAATACACTTATAGCATAATAATATCACACTTAAACACATAAAACATGCAATACAACAAGATTTCCAAGGTTTCATGTTCATGGCCAACTTTGATCAATCTTGACAATTATTCAAGAATTCATACCCTTGATCATGCTATAATCCAATATATGACCCTATAATCACACTTTGATTGCCAACAACTCATTTAGCACATAAATCCTAAACCCTAGCTCATCACTTATGATCATAAATCATCCAATCATGCTCAACCAACCTTGAAAGTGGAAGAAATGAAGAAGTATGATGATGTTGATGATGATCTCTCAATTTCTTGAAACACTTCTTGAAATCTTGATGATTGAGATAAAGATTATCTTCTCCTCTTTTCTTCCTTGAAATACCGAGAGAGAGATGAAGGAGTTGGGAAATATTTTGGTTGAAAAATGATCAAAGAAGGTGGGAGAAGAGATGATATCGGTACATTCCATTCTTGGTTTGAGTGAAAATTGTCAAATTGCCAATAACTCCTTTAACTCATGAATGTATGCACTTAAGTGTATAAGCTTTTGAAATAAAATCAATTAGGCCCTTATAAAATCATGCAATTAAGTCCCTAGCATTTTAGAAAATATTTAACTAGGGATAATTTGGTAATTTTGTCACTCTCGGTATAAATTTGCATGCAAGAAATATTTTACGTGTCATGAAATAATATTTTGAATGATATGAAATCATATAATTGATATAAATAATGTTTCATGAATTTTATAAAAATATGAAATGCCACGTAACATTTTATGAAACTAAAAGAAATAAAATAAACCTACGCTCGAACTCACACGTGGCGTGCTTACCTGTTCATCCGGAAACCGGGGCGTTACAACTCTCCCCCCCCCTTAGAAGAATCTGGTCCCCAGATTCTCTAGTCCTGCTCGAACAACTCCGGGTGGAACCGTTTCATTTTATCTTCTGTTTCCCACGTGGCTTCCTCGGTCTTGTCACTTCTCCACAACACCTTAACCATGGGAATCCTCCGGTTTCTTAATTCCTGAAATTTCCGATCCATAATCTTAATCGGCCTCTGAACAAACGTCAAATTCGGTTCCAACTCAACTTCTTCCACGGGGAGAATCGTAGTCTCATCGGGGTAATATTTCCTTAGTTGTGAAACATGAAATACGTTGTGAATCCCCGTAAGACTCGGTGGTAGGTCCAGTCGATAGGCTACCTCGCCTATTCTTTCCAAAATCTCAAACGGACCTAGGTAGCGAGGATTAAGCTTTCCTCCTTTCCCGATCCGGGTGAAACCTTTCCTTGGTGACACCTTCAAGAAAACCCGGTCACCAACCTCGAATTCTAGATCCCTTCGGCGCTTATCAGCATAGCTCTTCTGTCTATCTTGCGCGGCTTTCATCCGTTGTTGAATCGTCTGAACTTTTTCAATCATAGCTTGGACGACTCTGGAAGGTCTTTCGAATCTTTCACCTTTCTTTACCCCTTCCTGTTTCGACCATTTCCATTCTTCCAAGTCGAAGAACAACGGAGATCGGCACTTTCTTCCATAAAGTAATTCATAAGGAGCCATCCCGATCGAAGCCTGAAAGCTGTTATTATAAGCAAACTCGATCAAGGGAAGCTGTTCTGTCCACGAGTTCTGAAAATCCATCACGCAAGCCCGAAGAAGATCTTCCAAATACCTGATTAACCTTTCAGTCTGACCGTCTGTTTGTGGGTGAAATGCTGTGCTGAACTTAAGTTTCGTTCCCAAAACGGCCTGCAACTCTTGCCACAACTTAGAAGTGAATCTCGGGTCTCGATCTGAAACTATGCTCACCGGAATACCATGAAGTCGAATAATCTCTCTGTTATAGATTTCGGCCAACTTCGGGATCTTATAGGACATCCGGACCGGTAGAAAGTGAGCAGACTTCGTAAATCTATCCACGATCACCCAAATTCCATCAAACCCGCCTTTAACCTTTGGTAATCCAGAAACAAAGTCCATCGTTACTTGTTCCCACTTCCATTCGGGAATAGGTAACGGTTGTAGAAGTCCCGCGGGTTTTTGATGCTCAGCTTTCACTTTCTGACAAGTCAAGCAATGTTTCACATACTCTGCCACGTCTCTCTTCATCCCGTTCCACCAATAATACTGTTTCAAATCCTTATACATCTTATTTCCTCCTGGGTGGATCGAGTATGCTGACTTGTGAGCTTCTTCGAGTAGGACCCGTCTCAATTCTTCAGGTACGACCACTCTGCTCTTAAACCGAAGCAACCCGGTCTCATCAAACCCAAACGGACTCTCCGGGTCATCCTTAGCCTTACTTGCAAGCTTCTGTACTTCCGGATCCCTATTCTGAGCCTCAAATAACTGATTCTTCAATTCCGGCTGAACTGTGATGTTAGAAATCCGAGCCTTTAACACGATCGGGGCAACTTCCTTACTTTCTTTTATTTCCAAACTCGATACACTCGCCTTCCTGCTAAGTGCATCGGCGACCACATTGGCTTCCCCGGGATGGTATTTAATTGTGCAATCATAGTCTTCCAACTTTTCCATCCATCGCCGTTGCCTCATATTCAAATCCTTCTGTGTGAATAAATACTGGAGGCTCTTATGGTCGGTAAAAATCTCAAAGGAAGTCCCGTAAAGATAATGTCTCCATTTCCCGAGCGCAAAGATCACAGCTGCAAGCTCCAGGTCGTGTGTCGGATAATTCCTTTCATATTCCTTTAGCTTCCGAGAAGCATAAGCGATCACTTTTCCTTTCTGAGTCAAAACACAACCTAAGCCTTCCTTAGAAGCATCTGTGTAGACTGCATACTCTTCTGAACCCTCGGGAAGTGTTAACACCGGAGCTGAGACTAACTTTTCTTTCAGAAAGTTGACACTTTGATCACACTTCTCATCCCAAACAAACTTAACATCCTTCTTTGTCAACCGGGTTAACGGTGCAGCAATCTTGGAGAAATCCTGAACAAACCTTCTGTAATAACCGGCCAATCCCAAGAAGCTTCTAATCTCAGAGGCGTTCTTTGGTTTCTCCCACTTAAGCACGGCCTCGATTTTCGAGGGATCGACTTCCAATCCTTTCCCTGAAATCACATGCCCCAAGAATGAAACCCGATCGATCCAAAATTCACACTTGCTAAACTTGGCAAATAACTGATGCTCTTTTAGTGTCTGAAGAACGAGCCTGAGATGTCTTGCGTGCTCCTCGGCTGATTTTGAGAAAACCAGAATATCATCGATAAAAATCACCACAAACTTGTCAAGGAAAGACCTGAATATCCGGTGCATCATATCCATAAAAGCTGCAGGGGCATTGGTTAATCCAAACGGCATAACCACGAACTCGTAGTGCCCGTACCGAGTATTGAATCCCGTCTTTGGAATGTCCTCTGCTCGGATTCGCAGCTGATAGTATCCCTGTCTTAAATCCAATTTCGAATACACCTTAGAACCCTGGAGTATATCGAACAACTCCTCGATATGTGGGAGGGGATACTTGTTCTTGATAGTCATCCTGTTCAACTCCCTGTAATCGATGCACATTCTTAGAGTCCCGTCCTTCTTCTTAACAAACAATACCGGTGCTCCCCACGGCGAAGAACTTGGCCGAATGTACCCAACTTCCAATAAAGCCTCAAGCTGAACCTTTAATTCTTTCAACTCAGCTGGAGCCATTCGATAGGGAGTCTTTGAATACGGCTCGGCATTCGGGAAAAGATCAATTACAAATTCAATCTCCCGCTCAGGCGGCAAGGAATCCAATTTCTCTGGGAATACCTCGGGGAAATCCTTTACCACTTCAGTATCCTCCAATTTTACCTGATCTTTCGGCTTGTTCAGAACATAAGCAACAAACCCTGTAGCCCCGTCTCTGACTAACTTCTGAGCCTCTGAAAACGAAAGTAGGGGTACGGTCTTCGAGGTACAGCCTGTAACAACCTCTGAACCCAACTGAACCTTCTTGGCCCGACAATCAATTGTAGCACGGTGTCTATAAAGCCAGTCCATCCCCAGAATAGCCCCGTATCTCTCCATTGGCATCACGATAAAGTCTGTCAGAAATTCCCTGCCTTCAATCACCACTGGAACATCCCTGTAAACCTGATCCGTCTCTCGCCTACTACCGAAAGGAGTACTAACTATATAGCGCACAGAAGTACACATAGCAGGCAAAGACAAGGTAATAGCAATAGAATGCGCAAGAAAGGAGTGTGTAGCTCCTGGATCAAATAATGTATGGATGTTCGTGCCATGGATGCAAATAATACCTTCAACTACTGCAGCGGGGTCAATATCAGCATCGTGCTCCTCTCCAGCAAGTGCATAAGCTCGGGCTCTCACCAGTGGCCTCGGTCCTGCAGGTGGTGGGTCCTGACGATCCGGACAACCATCCACCAAGTGCTCGTTACTCCCACAGATCAAACACAAACCCAACCGGCGCCTGCAGTTATCATAGGTGTGTGTAGGATGTCCACACCATGTGCATCTCGGTCTCTGAGGTGGCTGGGGTGGTGCTGGAGCTCTCGGACCCCTCAGTAACGGCCCTGAACCCTTCTGTGATGGCCCGGTATACTTAGGTTTCTTCCCGGTATCCCTCTGAGCTGGAGGTGTAGGGTAAACCATCGGCCTTTTTCCTGAACTCGATCCTTGACCCGATCTCGAGCCCGAAGCCTGTCCTGCTCGCTGAGTAGCCCTCCTAGCACTATCAGAATCCTCAACCTTCAGGGCCTTTGCAGTAGCCTTGGCCCAGGTGCTCGTATTAGCCGCTTTCAGTGCATCCTGAATATCTGGTCTCAACCCCTGAACAAACTGCATCGCCTTGTGAAAGTCATCGTTCGCTATGTTGGGTGCATAGCGAGAAAGCCTCTCGAACTCGGCGATATACTGACCCACGGACCTGCCTCCCTGCTTTAGCTCTGTAAACTCCCTCAATCTGCGGGTACGGGAAGCTGGAGGAATGTACTTGTTTCTAAACTCCCGTACGAAGACCTCCCAGGTAATCTCGGTCCCTGCTGCCTCCAGAACAATCTCTGTACTCTCCCACCAGGAGTAGGCCTCTCCCTGAATAAGAGTAAGTGTACAGCGAGCCTTCTCCTGACTGTCACAAGGAATAAGCTGCCAAATCCTTTCAATCTCCTTCAGCCACATCTCTGCCTGGATATCGTCTCCCTTATAGAACTTCGGGGGACGCTGATTCTGAAACTCCCGTAAAATAGCAGAAATGGGGTTCTCCGGAGGTGCTACCTGCGCTGGTGGTGGTGGTGGAGGTACCCGCTCCTGTAACCTCTGATCAATAAGCCCCACTACCGCATTCATGAAATCCTGGGGCTGTGCCTGAGCAGGTGGAGGAGGTGGTGATCTCTCGCGGCGATGATGTCGGCGATGATGATGCCTGTGCCTCGAGTATCGATCACTAGAATATCTATCACGCTCCATCCTGAAATTAGATCACTAAACATGCGTGGCTTGATCAATAAATGCAAATGTGTGCATATAATTTCCATATATCAAGTAACATATATTCAAGGAAGATCAAGTAGTGTAATTAATGCGAATAAGGGAGTAAATCAAGTAAATCAACCCAATGCAGACTCCCAAATACCACATAATCCTATGCCGTGCGACCTAGACTGACTTGACGCGACTCGAGAACCTCGGTTTTGCAACCGGGCTCTGATACCACCTGTAGATGTAGCACCCTAGACCCCAAGGCGCCACATCCCCCGCACTGTAGCCTCGATCCACGTATGAAATGGACAGTTCATACATAAACCAAGACCACAGCGAACGGGTGACAACAAAACGACGCTCTAGGCGGGACCCTCTCCCCAACAAAATCAACAATCATGATAATGAAAAGCGGAAGCAATAAAGTCATTCATATATATAGGTACCATATTTATTACATAGATACATATAGGTACCGTTTACTATCAATACATTAGGGTCTATGAATAATATACACAACCATGAATTCAAAATACTAATATCGATCAATAACGTGAAATGTTCCAAAAATAATATACATGAAGGTATGAAACTAGACCCGTGGAAATGCAAGACTCGACCAACTCCCGCCTAGCACAACCACGCTCAAAAGGTACCTGAAAAGTGGAGTATCAGTCTACCGAAGACTGAGTGAGGGGCAATATTTAAATATAACACACGTCACATGCAAGTTGTAGCCTCGGGTAAAGACTTTTAGAAAAATAATACTTATACAGTTCAAGAAATCTCATCTTTTGCCCGAGATTACAACTATCCATTTTAACACGTTTAATTAATCATGCTTGTCAATATCATGAACATGTGGCCCCGGCGAGTAAGGGCAATCTCCAACCGAACTCCCAATCGTGAACAATACGTGGTCATGCTTGCTTGCTTGATAAATACGTGATCACGCAATATATTTTAGTGCTCACATAGACAATTTCATTCTTGAAAACATGCAATAACCCGAGGATAACCCGACATGCCGGATTAATCCCCAGTCTCCTTCTTCCTCCGGGTGATAGCGAGTTTGCAAGGCTCGACTATCCACGACATGGTGTGTGTAGAGGACATGACCCTCTAGACACGGAACTCCTTCCACCACTAATCTCCTAGTGGCTTCGGGGGTGATCCCAACAATGTGAGGATAATTCAGGAGTTACCCGTCAGCCCTTGCTTTCCCGGTTGGCTCAAGAGTTACCCTCGGGCCCACGTGCAATCATGTACTCGCCAACATGCTTGAAAATCATGACAATCGATACTTTCTTGCTTGAAATATTTAATACTTTGAAAACGTTTATAAGTATAATAGGTTTTGGCCGAAAACTAGCACATACGGGTTGTAGGGTTCGTTTTACCAAAACAAAACCTCACCTTTCTTGCAAAATATAATAAATAAGCGTTCTACGGAGCTTGCTCCCCGTCCACGCCCTCGTGACCTGTGCCAATACGATGTACAATCGTGAGACATGACCTAATATGACCAATATATGACGAACGGCGAAAACGGGTCGAGACGACCATGAAAATGCAATGTGGTATGATAACTTTTGGTTTTACATCATATTAGCACATATTATAGCAATTCGGGGTCAAAGAAGTCGTCGGGTCGAGGGGTCAAAATCGTAATTTTATGCAGTGAGTTTTGTTCTGTCAGCCCCTTGGGAACGGCCGTTCCAAGCTTCCTTTGTAACTGGGAACGGTCGTTCCCGTTGCCCAGAAAAACGCGGCAACGTTTTTAATTTTAAAACGCGCCTACGCTGGGAACGGCCCTTCCGGCTCTAAGGCCAAAATGGGAACGGCCGTTCCCATAGTCGGCCGCGCTCATTTGAATCAAAAGAAGGGAACGCCCGTTCCCGCAATGCCTTGAGGCTGGGAACGGTCGTTCCCAGTTCTGCAACTGGGAAAAACAGAGCAAGAACAGAGCATGCTCTCGGGAAGAAAACACCAAAGCAACCAAAAGCCAATTTTGATCCCCAAATGCTATAATCTCTGGAATTATGATGCAAATACACTTATAGCATAATAATATCACACTTAAACACATAAAACATGCAATACAACAAGATTTCCAAGGTTTCATGTTCATGGCCAACTTTGATCAATCTTGACAATTATTCAAGAATTCATACCCTTGATCATGCTATAATCCAATATATGACCCTATAATCACACTTTGATTGCCAACAACTCATTTAGCACATAAATCCTAAACCCTAGCTCATCACTTATGATCATAAATCATCCAATCATGCTCAACCAACCTTGAAAGTGGAAGAAATGAAGAAGTATGATGATGTTGATGATGATCTCTCAATTTCTTGAAACACTTCTTGAAATCTTGATGATTGAGATAAAGATTATCTTCTCCTCTTTTCTTCCTTGAAATACCGAGAGAGAGATGAAGGAGTTGGGAAATATTTTGGTTGAAAAATGATCAAAGAAGGTGGGAGAAGAGATGATATCGGTACATTCCATTCTTGGTTTGAGTGAAAATTGTCAAATTGCCAATAACTCCTTTAACTCATGAATGTATGCACTTAAGTGTATAAGCTTTTGAAATAAAATCAATTAGGCCCTTATAAAATCATGCAATTAAGTCCCTAGCATTTTAGAAAATATTTAACTAGGGATAATTTGGTAATTTTGTCACTCTCGGTATAAATTTGCATGCAAGAAATATTTTACGTGTCATGAAATAATATTTTGAATGATATGAAATCATATAATTGATATAAATAATGTTTCATGAATTTTATAAAAATATGAAATGCCACGTAACATTTTATGAAACTAAAAGAAATAAAATAAACCTACGCTCGAACTCACACGTGGCGTGCTTACCTGTTCATCCGGAAACCGGGGCGTTACAGATTTAGCCTTTGCACTCTAAATGAAAAATGTTCATAACATGCCAAATATGTTGTATATTAAGTTTCAGAGCATTTGGAGTTCGTTTGGTATGCCTTTGGATTGAATTTGTATGAGTTTAGTTTTGCCGGTAAAATTTTACGTGTGATTTGGTTCTGTACCGTGACACCCCCGTGTCTCATTTACTCATAAGAGTGAGACACGGGCGTGTCACACCTTCTGGGCAGCTCTGTACTGAGCCATGCCCGTGGCTCAGTTGGGCTAGGGTTGGTGACACCCCCGTGTCACTTCCCATGTGCAGTCTTCGTTACTTCCTCTTCGGTTTTTGATTTGTTTCACCTCCTTAATGACTTTATCTCCTTTTGTGTTAAACTATGAACTTGATTTGCTATGTGTTAGGAGTATTGTGGTTCAATTTCGTGGCAATTGGATGAGTTATAGGTATGCTTTTGCTTATTGCCGTTTATGTGTGTTTATATGTCGTTTATGAATCGCATCACTTAATTTCTATATCATATGATTTCTTCTTGTCGTCAAACCTTGGATATATGCTATGTTATGTAATATGAAGTATGTAGTAGCATGTTGGGAGAGTTTGAACATGTTCTATGCTTCTATTTGAGTTCTTGAATAAATTGAATGGAGATATGAATTGAATGATCTATGATTGAACAAGTGAATGAATTGGTTATATGATTTTCATGACTTAATATGATCTTTATGTCTTCATATCATGTGTGAGCATTGCCGTGCGTCATATATGGTTCATTTAGAGTCTTGAGTCTCACGAACACGTCTTGTGGTCTCTTGTACAGTTTGTCTCCAGGGAGGAGAGCTTTTGATCGTTCAGGCACTTGGTGCTCGATCCTTGTTTCTTCACGGTTAAGGTGAGGGTGGTTTTCGTTTTAGCTATGTAACAAACCCTACAACCCTTATGTGAAAAGCTTTGGCCAAAACCTTATGATTATATATATATATATATGGTTTTCAAACGAAATTATCGAGTAAATTCTTCTGAATTATACATATGAGCGTATATAAGCTTGAAAAATGGTTTTGTAATGAGGCTATGCTCCAAACCGTGTGTCTTCATGCTAGCTACGGATTCGGATGACACGGAGAGGTACGTATATAGCATATGCCGAATTACACGGTAAGATATGATTTCTTATAGTATGTATTGATCGAGTAAATCCTTTTCAAATGATTTATGAATTATGGTATGTACTTATGATTGTTATGTTTTGGCGAGACACATTTATTACTTATTACTTAACGGGCCCCGGGACTTAGTATATGTGGCTAACCGAGGAAGCAAGGGCTGACGGGGATCCCATATACTAGTCCCAACTTATATACGGTGATACCGACCCTCGCTAGGAGGTTTAGCGGGGAATGGGAGCTGAGTGCCCTTGGGGGAGTCATGAAACCCCATTGGCCTATTATTGAGGTGGTCAGGTCTTGCAAGCCCGTCCACCACCCGGAGGAAGAAGGTTGGTTATGATATGATTTATACTTATGATTATGAATATGTTATGATTGATAGGCACCGTGCGGGAAGGCCGGGAAACGGATTGCCCAAACGAATATGATTTAGGATTTGATATATGAATTGTGTGTATTATGATATATCGCATGAACACCTAATCAACTTATTACTGATATTTGTCGTACACGGTTGGAGTTTGGTTGGAGATTGTGCACGCTCACTCGCCGAGCCTTATATTTATGTATGATTTATGAATGTAATGAATTTAATATGAATTAGTCGTAAAGGTCGAGCATTGTCTATCTATTTTCTTGCCCTTTTTGGGAACTAAATTCAAGTAAAACCTTGCTCGGGGTTTATGACTTGCATGTGCATGTTTTATATATATGTATTGCTCCTGCTCACTCAGTCTTCTAGAGACTGACCCCTCTCCCTTCCCAATCTTTTTAGTGTGCAGGTTGGAGTTTGGAGTTTCGGCTAGGCGGAGGTGGTTGGAGTCTTTATGTGGTCAAGTTAGTTAGAAGAGTCTCTGCACTCATTCATGTATTAGATTTATGTATAATTCGATTCCTTAGTATCCCGAACTTGAATATTTATGAAATTATTATTGAATTGATTTTATTGGGATTTGCTATGTTTTAAAAAGAGGCCTGGAGAGCCCAAATTCTACTTATGGTTTGTATGATTGAACTTTGGTTTTACTATGCATTATATTTTGTTGTTTGGTTATCACTGCAGGGTCTAGCTCCGCCTGGCTTAGGAAGGTTTTTATGTTTGTCTCCCGTTCGCTATGGTTTGATACGGGTGCGGATTTACTGTTTCGTTACTCGTGTTGAGCCATAGTGCGGGGGATGTGGTGCCTCACGTGTGGGGTGCTACATCCTTAAGTGGTATCAGAGCCCGGTTGCAAAACCGGTGTTCTCGTGTCATGTCTGAGTCAGTTAGGTCGCACGGCATAGGAACAACTTGTGAATGTGTGCATTGCATCGATCTTGAATATGGAATTTGGTTTCCTTAAGAATTTTGTTGAATCACTTGTTGCATTTTATATGGATTCTTGTCTTTCGTATTGAATATGTGTCATGAGCATGCACTAATCGCATGCATCTACTCTTGAAGTAAGCTGTGATTTATAGGTTATAAAGATGATATCAAACCACGGCCAAGTTCTATGATTCCAACAATCTATTACAATTCCTTCGGAAGCACGGAAGATAGGAAGGATGCCGGGGAGGAATGTGAAGAATGCTAGTTGTGTGGCTTTGTAGACTGAGTTGCAATTGACGGTTGGGATTCGGAATGGGAGGTTCGACCTTGGCGATGCGATAGCAGAGGAACATTTGGGTGAAATCGGAATAGGAGTTAATCATGGGATTGTTGGGACTCAAAAGACTAACTTGCGAGAATCTGCTACTTGGAGTGTTTTAATCGAATTTAACAAGATCTTTCAACCTAAAGAATGAAAGGGATGAACCTTGAAGATATTTTGATCCCGGATTGGATCGTTGAAGAGGTCTCAATAGTTAGGAGAGACTTAGATAAAATGGGCCCGGTAAGAGCTGTGTACCTGGGGTCGACAAGAAGGATTTCTGATTAAGCTTAGTGAATTGAAATCAAGTCTATCGAAGTTAAGACCGGGAAGAGTTGGACTTGGGTGCTTTGGATATCGATCGTGATGGGAAACTCATAAACAATAGTCACGGTAATCTTGAGCAAGGTGTTGAGTGGGAGATGAGCTTGTTTTTCCAAAACCAAGTTGAATTGCCATGTTGTGAAGTAAAATGGAAGATATGAAGCAACAAATGGAAATGGTAAAGAAAGGCAATCACTCCTCGCAAGGAAATCATGCGCTCAAATGTAAGCAGTTGAAGGTGAATTAAACTCACAAGGGATAGGCGCGGGATTCTTGATTGAGACGACGATTGGAAGTAAAGGTCGAATTTAGAGAATAAATTGGACGCTAACTCCTTGGAAGTGAAAGATACAAGTTGATATATAAAGATGCATGGGAATCTCGAAGACCGTGGGAAAGGCAATGAATAATTACCAAGTCAAAGTAACCGCGGAACTTGGAGTAGCAAGGAAAAGCTGTCGAGCTAACTACTTACCCCATTGGTGACAGGTTCCAAAGCATTCATTGCACGTGCATCATATTTTGCATTAATTATTTATTTTCTTGATCTTATGTTGTCCGTACATTTCTAATTGGTTTGGTTGCGCTAATGTGTGGTATAATTGCTTGGTGTAAACGTGACACATGCATTGCCATCTTTACCCGACATGCATTTTAGTGTTTACTTGATAGGAAAATCTGGCACCTCAATTGTCAAGTATATCCTCGCTCGAACCATATCTGAATTAAAGGAAAGGAAATAATGGCGTGGCACATGACAAGAAAGAAAATTGGGAAATAAAGAACTTTAGGTAAGGGATAGGTTAGTGGAAAGGACCTCCGAGGGAAAGTCAGATTAGATTCATCTTTGGGGTGTTCGGATCGAATAAGAATGGGGAAGAGAGATTGAGGGAGTTCGATGAAAAAGCAAAAATTTTAAGGGGGAGAGTACGACCGAGAGATAAAATGGAGGATGGAAGTAGTGCTCGAATAAATATGTCAATAGCAACAACGGGGATGCAAATTAAGGAGAATCCGGATATCCAAATGGTGGCCATTGGAAATGAATAAGAGGACGGTAATGGTTAAGTTGTTAAGAGAGAAGTGTCAATGCCAAATTCGAGGGAAGATTCTTCGCGATATAAAGAAGAGAGTTATTAAACGACTCTATGCCTGGAATTCCAAATTGGGAGTGATGAAATTATATGGGAGTTTCCGTGACCTCCTAAGATGGAATTAACTAAAGGAAAATTTGATCAATCTATTAGATGAGGTGATGTTGTCGACCAAGATTTATTTAGCAGAAGTATTAAGGGATCCGAGACAACATTATTAAGTTATCGGTTCTATCAAAGGTGATCCGGAAGGAAATCCACGAAGAAACCAAACCGGAGAAGATGATCATTGGAGGATTTACATCGAACTTCAAGAGTCATCAAGAACACTCTATCTTCGATTCAAGAAAAATGGAGCTAGATGCCAAATATAACCTGAAGGGGGGTCAAAAAGGGGGTGAATGGATTTGTTAAGATAGAAGCTATAGGTCTAACTTCGAGACAGATGATCTAAGGATATTCGGGGAGGTCAAGCTTGGTTAATTAAAAGGAATTGGAGGGTCGAACGAAGATTGTGGGAAATGGTGAAGACTGGAAATAGTACATGTCAGAACGGATCCAAGAGTATGATCCTTAAAGGATTTAGCAATAACTTCACCGAGGAACCTTGAAGAGGTTCAAGACAAGCTGACCACTGAGCTATCTTCAGGATGGATTCTACACTGGATAACGACAACTCTCAATTCTAAACTTTGAAACTTCGGTGAACGGTACTTATAGTATTCATGATACATGCATCCATGCGAATTTAACTTATATAAATTTTATGTTAGGTGTTTTGATCTGCATGGTGTCAAATTACTTGGAATATTTAAAAATCAATATGGGAGACAATTACTACTTGCGTGGGGTGCCTTAAGTGATTTTAAATTTGGTTTTTGCGTGAGTTGCTTGGGAGTATTGGAGACTTCCTTGCTTCATTTTCGGTTAAGAGACGGGGATTCTCTTATTTTTGTTTGAGAGACGGGGTACTCTCTTTGCTTGCGAGAGACGGGGTTCTCTCATTGTTGTTGGAGAGACGGGGTTCTCTCATTGCTGTTCGAGAGACGGGGCTCTCTCCTTGTTACTTGTGAGAGACGGGGAATCTCTCATTGTGTGTTTTCAGGCGTGTGTGAATCCGAGGACGGATTCTTTTTAAGGGGGAGAGATTGTAACGCCCCCGTTTTTCAATTTAAATAATGTGACGTATTTGTTTATAAATTGCGCAAATTAATTATTTAATTATATGATTAATTGTTTATAAATGCTTATAACTGATTCAAACTATAAACTATTTCTATTTTAATTTAATTCATTTTATTTTACTTTGTTATTTGGTGTTTAATTTCTTAATTGAGGTTTCACGTACCTTAACCGTTTCGGTAATTTCTTTAATTAATTACAACATGTTATTAGTTTGTTTAATTTATTTAATATGGAATTTAAGCTTTAGTAATTCATTTATAACAATGTGAATTCGTTCATGCGCATGAGTGTGCTATTTGTGCTTCGTTCATATATGTAATGGTATCTGATTGGCGTGAAACTTTAATATGTCGTAAATATGTGTGTTATGAATATGTCTATATGCTCAGTTTATGTTTTCGGATTCACTTGACGTGTTTATGAATTTAATTTTGATTGAGGAACCAAATCGGGGGCTAACGAGCAATTAGCGCACCCTTGGTTCCGTGCGTGATATCTTGAGCTCGGGAATTCGGATTCGAATTCCGTCAACTCCGTTGCCTTCGTATCGACGATTCGGAGACAATGGAACAAGCCTCATACCTTTTTGAAATCATTAAGACCTCCGAAATCCAACCGTAACGAGCAACTCGTGCAAGAAGAGCCCTTATGTTGACTAGTCTTCTTGGTGGGACCCTTAACACCCTCTTAACTTAACCACACCTTAACCATGACTTTTGTACCATGGGTTAAGCCTCCTTCTACCCATTTTCCTCTGAAAAACCGAACCATACATCTCCATTTTCAGCTGGAACTGAACGAGAGAGAGAGAAAGAGGAGAAGAAAGAAAACCCTAGGCCATTCTTTGTGATTTTGAGCTCAAATCACCATTTTTCTTCACCAAATCTTCAAGGTATGAATAATTATGTCTTCTCTACTCTATTATACTTGATTTCATCTATTTACAACATGATTTGGGTCAGAATTGGTTAGGGTTTGAATGATGAGATTTATATGAACTTTTAGGGATTTTTGTCCTAGTGACCTATTTGCTTGTGTGGCTGAATTCCTTGCTTAAACATGATCATATGAACTTGTTTCTTGGCTTATTTCTTTCCTAACTGATAGTATATGATGTTAGGAGGATTTCTTCTCTTGCTCCTTTTATAAAATTATGAGATATGGAGCTTCAAACTTGATGATCAAACTATTTCCCCTGTTTTTGAACTGCTGTGTGAAATATGGTGTTGTTGCTTGATCAAATGGTCTCCATTTCGTGTGAAATTGCATGGAGTGGATGTACACTCATTATTTTATATGTTAGCATTCATGTTTCAAGTATTTGGATCCATGTGAAGCCACAAAACCGAAATACATGGCCTGGTTGTACGCATGCTCCATGACAGATTTGTTGCTGTTGCTTATGTGTGGTTGTTGGTCACCCTAATGTGCTTTAAATTGTGCCATTTTGCATATATATGATGTATATTAGTTGTTTAGTATGTTAGTATGCATTCCCCAAAGTTTCAGATCCAAATTCAAGCCCTAAGTACTTGATCAAGGCATGATAGAATCATTACGGTTTATATGTGCGATTTTGGCGATCCAGTTTTGTTGCATGGATTCGATGATCTTAACATGTGATTTAGCCTTTGCACTCTAAATGAAAAATGTTCATAACATGCCAAATATGTTGTATATTAAGTTTCAGAGAATTTGGAGTTCGTTTGGTATGCCTTTGGATTGAATTTGTATGAGTTCAGTTTTGCCGGTAAAATTTTACGTGTGATTTGGTTCTGTACCGTGACACCCCCGTGTCTCATTTACTCATAAGAGTGAGACACGGGCGTGTCACACCTTCTGGGCAGCTCTGTACTGAGCCACGCCCGTGGCTCAGTTGGGCTAGGGTTGGTGACACCCCCGTGTCACTTCCCATGTGCAGTCTTCGTTACTTCCTCTTCGGTTTTTGATTTGTTTCACCTCCTTAATGACTTTATCTCCTTTTGTGTTAAACTATGAACTTGATTTTCTATGTGTTAGGAGTATTGTGGTTCAATTTCGTGGCAATTGGATGAGTTATAGGTATGCTTTTGCTTATTTCCGTTTATGTGTGTTTATATGTCATTTATGAATCGCATCACTTAATTTCTATATCATATGATTTCTTCTTGTCGTCAAACCTTGGATATATGCTATGTTATGTAATATGAAGTATGTAGTAGCATGTTGGGAGAGTTTGAACATGTTCTATGCTTCTATTTGAGTTCTTGAATAAATTGAATGGAGATATGAATTGAATGATCTATGATTGAACAAGTGAATGAATTGGTTATATGATTTTCATGACTTAATATGATCTTTATGTCTTCATATCATGTGTGAGCATTGCCGTGCGTCATATATGGTTCATTTAGAGTCTTGAGTCTCACGAACACGTCTTGTGGTCTCTTGTACAGTTTGTCTCCAGGGAGGAGAGCTTTTGATCGTTCAGGCACTTGGTGCTCGATCCTTGTTTCTTCACGGTTAAGGTGAGGGTGGTTTTCGTTTTAGCTATGTAACAAACCCTACAACCCTTATGTGAAAAGCTTTGGCCAAAACCTTATGATTATATATATATATATGGTTTTCAAACGAAATTATCGAGTAAATTCTTCTGAATTATACATATGAGCGTATATAAGCTTGAAAAATGGTTTTGTAATGAGGCTATGCTCCAAACCGTGTGTCTTCATGCTAGCTACGGATTCGGATGACACGGAGAGGTACGTATATAGCATATGCCGAATTACACGGTAAGATATGATTTCTTATAGTATGTATTGATCGAGTAAATCCTTTTCAAATGATTTATGAATTATGGTATGTACTTATGATTGTTATGTTTTGGCGAGACACATTTATTACTTATTACTTAACGGGCCCCGGGACTTAGTATATGTGGCTAACCGAGGAAGCAAGGGCTGACGGGGATCCCATATACTAGTCCCAACTTATATACGGTGATACCGGCCCTCGCTAGGAGGTTTAGCGGGGAATGGGAGCTGAGTGCCCTTGGGGGAGTCATGAAACCCCATTGGCCTATTATTGAGGTGGTCAGGTCTTGCAAGCCCGTCCACCACCCGGAGGAAGAAGGTTGGTTATGATATGATTTATACTTATGATTATGAATATGTTATGATTGGTAGGTACCGTGCGGGAAGGCCGGGAAACGGATTGCCCAAACGAATATGATTTAGGATTTGATATATGAATTGTGTGTATTATGATATATCGCATGAACACCTAATCAACTTATTACTGATATTTGTCGTACACGGTCGGAGTTTGGTTGGAGATTGTGCACGCTCACTCGCCGAGCCTTATATTTATGTATGATTTATGAATGTAATGAATTTAATATGAATTAGTCGTAAAGGTCGAGCATTGTCTATCTATTTTCTTGCCCTTTTTGGGAACTAAATTCAAGTAAAACCTTGCTCGGGGTTTATGACTTGCATGTGCATGTTTTATATATATGTATTGCTCCTGCTCACTCAGTCTTCTAGAGACTGACCCCTCTCCCTTCCCAATCTTTTTAGTGTGCAGGTTGGAGTTTGGAGTTTCGGCTAGGCGGAGGTGGTTGGAGTCTTTATGTGGTCAAGTTAGTTAGAAGAGTCTCTGCGCTCATTCATGTATTAGATTTATGTATAATTCGATTCCTTAGTATCCCGAACTTGAATATTTATGAAATTATTATTGAATTGATTTTATTGGGATTTGCTATGTTTTAAAAAGAGGCCTGGAGAGCCCAAATTCTACTTATGGTTTGTATGATTGAACTTTGGTTTTACTATGCATTATATTTTGTTGTTTGGTTATCACTGCAGGGTCTAGCTCCGCCTGGCTTAGGAAGGTTTTTATGTTTGTCTCCCGTTCGCTATGGTTTGATACGGGTGCGGATTTACTGTTTCGTTACTCGTGTTGAGCCATAGTGCGGGGGATGTGGTGCCTCACGTGTGGGGTGCTACAAAAAGGTTACGGGAATTAAGTCAGCAGAGAAGCTTGCAAGTGGGAAAGGATAAGAAAATTTTATTTTCTTAAGGGGGAGAGCCGGTCTGAAAACAAGTTCAAGTCTGAAGTTAGATAACACTCGAGGAAGTTGGTAATTTTCAGAGAATCAATTCTTCCTGGAATCCGGTATCCGAATCATGTGAAGGAGGTTGTCAATAACCTAAACTTTCTCCCTCTCATACAAAGAAAGTCCCATCATCGACAGTACCTTTGTAGCGCCTCCCCAACACTACAACCCCGCACCGCAATACTCCCTGAGTGGAGGTTAGACCCAACACCCAGGAAATACTACGGTGAACGGTCAGGATAATATATGAATGGAGTATTTATCACAGTGCAGCGGAAGATAAAGAGATTCAACTTTACCAATGAACGGGGAGGATAACGTATAATGAGTAAGGATTATCATTATTGATCAAAGTAGTTCGCAGAAGAGTACAACAGGTTGACATGCAAGGATAAAGTATGAGATGGTTTGTTTCTACAGAGAGTAGGCTCAAGACAGTGTACTATTAGAATCGGATCCAACCTACGGTTGTAGTGCTTCAAGATACCTCTAGTTGTCGTTCAGTGATTCCTGAAATCATGCATTTTAATAATAGGCGAGAGGATTAGTCAAAGTGACTAACTGAAGGGGGTATGAGGGTTTATAGATATATGTATATGATCAAGAAGATCTTGATCTACAATATTAACAATAGGATATAGCAAATATGGAACGGTTCATGATATGTGTAAAACAGGGATAGGGGTAGTTTGGAATATTTGTAGAAATATGAACCGTTTGTAACAAGAACATTAATGCCCGCAAGCTAGGCCTTTCCATCCATAACTCCTTAAATAATTGGTAAAATAATATCGGGCTGATCAGGCTCCGATACTTCAATAAAACCAACAATATTAACTCCACTACTCCTTGATGTCAATAGGGAATCAAACCCTAGAGACCACGAACTAGATTCGGGAGGCAGCTATCTCTCCCTCATCCCTTGGCGTGGAGTAACTAACCTCCAGTTAAACCACTACCAAGAGGTGGTGGCAGTCCGCAGCACCAACAATACCCTCGGCCCGATACCTTGCGGGTAATTGCTCACTACGGTTACAGCCGGGGCCCATAACATGAATCGAGAACAATATTTTTCTTGCATAACCCGGAATCAATGTTTTGATAAAATGGACTTGAAATATATAATGTTCTAGTAAAACGTTGATTCCGACAAGAAAGTATTTTTCCCTTAAGAAGGACATTGTAGTACAATAATATGTATATAGGGCAGTAAATCAAAATGATAGGTAGGCTTGAAAATAGTTTTTATATATAGATACGTATGTATAGGCATGATTCCAGTTGAAAACATTTTAACCCTCACCTATACCGGTAGTCAGACATTGTAACGTGGATTCCAGTGCGCCTGAAAGTATTAACTACTATAGACTTAGAACTAGGTTCCTTATATTAATCAAATAAGCACACAAAACACATAATGTTCATGCATAAAAGGGTTACATCAAGTAAACACATAAACTATATCATGTTAGAGAATTTCCGGTAGACTCTAATTTCAACCGTTTAAGGGAAATTAAGTAATTAATCAGGTTTCATGAATTCTTTAACCAATTAAATATTTATTAATCACATTATAATCCTTATTATAACATTAGAAATGAAATTTAGAATTTAATTTGACAATGTAGGTTATATTTCGAAAATAATCCATAATTTACCGATTTTTGGAAAATTCGGATAAAATCTTTATTTAAAAATTCCAAAACTAATTTTATAATTATTTTAATAATATTTTCGAAATTATCAGCTTATGGGTTGACCAAAAAGTCAAAGTTACTATTGAAAACATTTACTATTCAATTTCTTATGAATTAAACATTTTATAACACAAAATCGAACACACATACTCACACACTATCACAAGTGCACTTAAAATTATTCAAGAACAACATGAACATGTTCTTGAGCCTATTTGAATATTCAAAGAAGGTATGTAACACACTTGATCATATTCATATTTATAACATAGAATTTGAAGCATAATATAGCAAAATATATAAATTCTCTATGAAAAATAATTCTAAATAAATTATTCTTAGCATGAATTTAATCAAACAAGATCATAATTATTTAAACACATATTCATATCATATCATAACATAACTCATGCATTTAATTAAATAAAATGCATATATGTTATCACATTTTTCCTAAACTAGCATAAATAGCATATATTCAATAAAATAAATTCCTAAAGCATAATTTAATTAAATCTAAGTATGCTATGACTATATTATACTAAGAACATAATATAAAGCATGAAATAATAAAAGAAAACATACCTTAGAGAGAGAGAGGGAGAATGGCGTGACAAATGGAGAGAAGAGAGTGATTTTGTGTGTTGATTTGTGAGGTATAAATGAGGCTTGAGGGGGGTATTTATAGGTAGTCATGAGGGGTTTCTAAGCAATAAATGAGAGTTTATGGGAGATGTGGTTGTCTTCTAATTCATACAAATGCTTGGTGATTATTTAGGAGATGTGGTTGAATTATATTATGAACAAATGCTTGGTAATTAACTAGGTAATGTGGAGAAAGTATGCTCATTTGTTTAATCCTTCTAGAAGATCATGTGGTCATGGATGATGTCATTTTGATTAAAAATAAATGTAAAATAATATAAAATTTATTCAAGAGTCGAGAGATAAAAACTTGAAGTAGTAAATTAATGAAAGAACGAGTGAAAAATAAGCTTCGTTATGATTATAAATGTGGAATATTTAGAGTTTTTGTTTATAAATTATGAATATTAAAGATGATGAAAATCATAGGAAAATTATATAAACGAAGCTATGATAAAGTTTAGAGTTTGGAAAAATCACTATAATGTAGTGAAAAATTCATGGATCGTTTCAAGTATAATTTTGACTATTGAATAAAAGTTAATTGTTTAGAATGAAATGGTGATTTTTAAATAGGAGAATATTTATAAAAGACGCTATGGGTGAAATCAAGTTTTTGGTAAATGCATGAAAATTCATAAAATAATTTAAGGGTCGTTTTGGTTATGATTTAGAATATCAAAAAGTAGATGTGTAAGGATTTATGGATGATCGAATCATAAGCTAGGGTTTTTGCCGGTTTTTGATACTACGGGAGTTAGGATGGGAATTATGGTTCACGGAGAGTATCACGATCCTCGAAATAATGTGAGGATTCTTTTGGTTAAAATATTGGGTAATGAAAGTATTTCGGGAAATGTAGGAATATTTTTGAGCAATAGGGGTATTTTCGTAATTTCCAACTTGCCCCTGTTTCGGGCTGTTACAATCCTTCCCCCTTAAAAAGAATCTGTCCTCAGATTCTCCTCATGTTTTACAATAACTTTAAGTAATGTTGATATCCTCCATTTATGATAAGACAGGTTTCCAAAGGAGGGCTTATTTTAAACACATAAGTAATTGTTCAAGTAAGAAATTTGAATGCGCACATAAATGATGCAATGAATGCATGGTGCCAGGATTAGTAACTGGGGTGTTTAAAATGCATACCTTTAACAACTTTGGGGATGGCAACTTTAAACTGCAACCACCCTTATAGAGATAATATAATGCATGGTAGTTGAGAATGATGTGCAGATGATCACAAAATTAAAATTTCCAAGTAATAGCAACTAACAGACACAACATCCTTAGCGAAGATAAAGCATATATAGAGGCACAGGAAATTAATAAGTTAGTTTTCGGTCCTACTGGTATCTTGAAGCAATTCTAATAACTTAGGATTTGAACGAATTAGAAAGTATAGGTGAAGTGTTTCCATGAGTTAGGAATACTAGTATGATGAAAGAGATGTAGATCTTGTAACCATATCTACCAAGAATTTGATAATTGAAGGATTTGATAGAACTCAGGATTTTGGTGTGGATTAAGACTGTATGCTTGACTTGATCGAGGAAGGGTTTAGTACTTATAATTGTAACAAATCACATGCTGGTCGGCCGCCCCAACAGTGATTGGTCACAATTTAAGCACTAAAGACACGAAAGCACATATGAGACTCTATGAATGATGAACCCAGATTTCCGCAACCTGGGGCTCTGATACCACTTTAATTGTTGCTCCTCCCCAACACTACAACCCCGCACCGCAATACTCCCTGAGTGGAGGTTAGACCCAACACCCAGGAAATACTACGGCGAACGGTCAGGATAATATATGAATGGAGTATTTATCACAGTGCAGCGGAAGATAAAGAGATTCAACTTTACCAATGAACGGGGAGGATAACGTATAATGAGTAAGGATTATCATTATTGATCAAAGTAGTTCGCAGAAGAGTACAACAGGTTGACATGCAAGGACAAAGTATGAGATAGTTTGTTTCTACAGAGAGTAGGCTCAAGACAGTGTACTCTTAGAATCGGATCCAACCTACGGTTGTAGTGCTTCAAGATACCTCTAGTTGTCGTTCAGTGATTCCTGAAATCATGCATTTTAATAATAGGCGAGAGGATTAGTCAAAGTGACTAAGTGAAGGGGGTATGAGGGTTTATAGATATATGTATATGATCAAGAAGATCTTGATCTACAATATTAACAATAGGATATAGCAAATATGGAACGGTTCATGATATGTGTAAAACAGGGATAGGGGTAGTTTGGAATATTTGTAGAAATATGAACCATTTGTAACAAGAACATTAATGCCCGCAAGCTAGGCCTCTCCATCCATAACTCCTTAAATAATTGGTAAAATAATATCGGGCAGATCAGGCTCCGATACTTCAATAAAACCAAGAATATTAACTCAACTACTCCTTGATGTCAATAGGGAATCAAACCCTAGAGACCACGAACTAGATTCGGGAGGCAGCTATCTCTCCCTCATCCCTTGGCGTGGAGTAACTAACCTCCAGTTAAACCACTACCAAGAGGTGGTGGCAGTCCGCAGCACCAACAATACCCTCGGCCCGATACCTTCCGGGTAATTGCTCGCTACGGTTACAGCCGGGGCCCATAACATGAATCGAGAACAATATTTTGCTTGCATAACCCGGAATCAATGTTTTGATAAAATTGACTTGAAATATATAATGTTCTAGTAAAACGTTGATTCCGGCAAGAAAGTATTTTTCCCTTAAGAAGGACATTGTAGTACAATAATATGTATATAGGGCAGTAAATCAAAATGATAGGTAGGCTTGAAAATAGTTTTTATATATAGATACGTATGTATAGGCATGATTCCAGTTGAAAACATTTTAACCCTCACCTATACCGGTAGTCAGACATTGTAACGTGGATTCCAGTGCGCCTGAAAGTATTAACTACTATAGACTTAGAACTAGGTTCCTTATATTAATCAAATAAGCACACAAAACACATAATGTTCATGCATAAAAGGGTTACATCAAGTAAACACATAAACTATATCATGTTAGAGAATTTCCGGTAGACTCTAATTTCAACCGTTTAAGGGAAATTAAGTAATTAATCAGGTTTCATGAATTCTTTAACCAATTAAATATTTATTAATCACATTATAATCCTTATTATAACATTAGAAATGAAATTTAGAATTTAATTTGACAATGTAGGTTATATTTCGAAAATAATCCATAATTTACCGATTTTTGGAAAATTCGGATAAAATCTTTATTTAAAAATTCCAAAACTAATTTTATAATTATTTTAATAATATTTTCGAAATTATCAGCTTATGGGTTGACCAAAAAGTCAAAGTTACTATTGAAAACATTTACTATTCAATTTCTTATGAATTAAACATTTTATAACACAAAATCGAACACACATACTCACACACTATCACAAGTGCACTTAAAATTATTCAAGAACAACATGAACATGTTCTTGAGCCTATTTGAATATTCAAAGAAGGTATGTAACACACTTGATCATATTCATATTTATAACATAGAATTTGAAGCATAATATAGCAAAATATATAAATTCTCTATGAAAAATAATTCTAAATAAATTATTCTTAGCATGAATTTAATCAAACAAGATCATAATTATTTAAACACATATTCATATCATATCATAACATAACTCATGCATTTAATTAAATAAAATGCATATATGTTATCACATTTTTCCTAAACTAGCATAAATAGCATATATTCAATAAAATAAATTCCTAAAGCATAATTTAATTAAATCTAAGTATGCTATGACTATATTATACTAAGAACATAATATAAAGCATGAAATAATAAAAGAAAACATACCTTAGAGAGAGAGAGGGAGAATGGCGTGACAAATGGAGAGAAGAGAGTGATTTTGTGTGTTGATTTGTGAGGTATAAATGAGGCTTGAGGGGGGTATTTATAGGTAGTCATGAGGGGTTTCTAAGCAATAAATGAGAGTTTATGGGAGATGTGGTTGTCTTCTAATTCATACAAATGCTTGGTGATTATTTAGGAGATGTGGTTGAATTATATTATGAACAAATGCTTGGTAATTAACTAGGTAATGTGGAGAAAGTATGCTCATTTGTTTAATCCTTCTAGAAGATCATGTGGTCATGGATGATGTCATTTTGATTAAAAATAAATGTAAAATAATATAAAATTTATTCAAGAGTCGAGAGATAAAAACTTGAAGTAGTAAATTAATGAAAGAACGAGTGAAAAATAAGCTTCGTTATGATTATAAATGTGGAATATTTAGAGTTTTTGTTTATAAATTATGAATATTAAAGATGATGAAAATCATAGGAAAATTATATAAACGAAGCTATGATAAAGTTTAGAGTTTGGAAAAATCACTATAATGTAGTGAAAAATTCATGGATCGTTTCAAGTATAATTTTGACTATTGAATAAAAGTTAATTGTTTAGAATGAAATGGTGATTTTTAAATAGGAGAATATTTATAAAAGACGCTATGGGTGAAATCAAGTTTTTGGTAAATGCATGAAAATTCATAAAATAATTTAAGGGTCGTTTTGGTTATGATTTTGAATATCAAAAAGTAGATGTGTAAGGATTTATGGATGATCGAATCATAAGCTAGGGTTTTTGCCGGTTTTTGATACTACGGGAGTTAGGATGGGAATTATGGTTCACGGAGAGTATCACGATCCTCGAAATAATGTGAGGATTCTTTTGGTTAAAATATTGGGTAATGAAAGTATTTCGGGAAATGTAGGAATATTTTTGAGCAATAGGGGTATTTTCGTAATTTCCAACTTGCCCCTGTTTCGGGCTGTTACAATCCTTCCCCCTTAAAAAGAATCTGTCCTCAGATTCTCCTCATGTTTTACAATAACTTTAAGTAATGTTGATATCCTCCATTTATGATAAGACAGGTTTCCAAAGGAGGGCTTATTTTAAACACATAAGTAATTGTTCAAGTAAGAAATTTGAATGCGCACATAAATGATGCAATGAATGCATGGTGCCAGGATTAGTAACTGGGGTGTTTAAAATGCATACCTTTAACAACTTTGGGGATGGCAACTTTAAACTGCAACCACCCTTATAGAGATAATATAATGCATGGTAGTTGAGAATGATGTGCAGATGATCACAAAATTAAAATTTCCAAGTAATAGCAACTAACAGACACAACATCCTTAGCGAAGATAAAGCATATATAGAGGCACAGGAAATTAATAAGTTAGTTTTCGGTCCTACTGGTATCTTGAAGCAATTCTAATAACTTAGGATTTGAACGAATTAGAAAGTATAGGTGAAGTGTTTCCATGAGTTAGGAATACTAGTATGATGAAAGAGATGTAGATCTTGTAACCATATCTACCAAGAATTTGATAATTGAAGGATTTGATAGAACTCAGGATTTTGGTGTGGATTAAGACTGTATGCTTGACTTGATCGAGGAAGGGTTTAGTACTTATAATTGTAACAAATCACATGCTGGTCGGCCGCCCCAACAGTGATTGGTCACAATTTAAGCACTAAAGACACGAAAGCACATATGAGACTCTATGAATGATGAACCCAGATTTCCGCAACCTGGGGCTCTGATACCACTTTAATTGTTGCTCCTCCCCAACACTACAACCCCGCACCGCAATACTCCCTGAGTGGAGGTTAGACCCAACACCCAGGAAATACTACGGCGAACGGTCAGGATAATATATGAATGGAGTATTTATCACAGTGCAGCGGAAGATAAAGAGATTCAACTTTACCAATGAACGGGGAGGATAACGTATAATGAGTAAGGATTATCATTATTGATCAAAGTAGTTCGCAGAAGAGTACAACAGGTTGACATGCAAGGACAAAGTATGAGATAGTTTGTTTCTACAGAGAGTAGGCTCAAGACAGTGTACTCTTAGAATCGGATCCAACCTACGGTTGTAGTGCTTCAAGATACCTCTAGTTGTCGTTCAGTGATTCCTGAAATCATGCATTTTAATAATAGGCGAGAGGATTAGTCAAAGTGACTAAGTGAAGGGGGTATGAGGGTTTATAGATATATGTATATGATCAAGAAGATCTTGATCTACAATATTAACAATAGGATATAGCAAATATGGAACGGTTCATGATATGTGTAAAACAGGGATAGGGGTAGTTTGGAATATTTGTAGAAATATGAACCATTTGTAACAAGAACATTAATGCCCGCAAGCTAGGCCTCTCCATCCATAACTCCTTAAATAATTGGTAAAATAATATCGGGCAGATCAGGCTCCGATACTTCAATAAAACCAAGAATATTAACTCAACTACTCCTTGATGTCAATAGGGAATCAAACCCTAGAGACCACGAACTAGATTCGGGAGGCAGCTATCTCTCCCTCATCCCTTGGCGTGGAGTAACTAACCTCCAGTTAAACCACTACCAAGAGGTGGTGGCAGTCCGCAGCACCAACAATACCCTCGGCCCGATACCTTCCGGGTAATTGCTCGCTACGGTTACAGCCGGGGCCCATAACATGAATCGAGAACAATATTTTGCTTGCATAACCCGGAATCAATGTTTTGATAAAATTGACTTGAAATATATAATGTTCTAGTAAAACGTTGATTCCGGCAAGAAAGTATTTTTCCCTTAAGAAGGACATTGTAGTACAATAATATGTATATAGGGCAGTAAATCAAAATGATAGGTAGGCTTGAAAATAGTTTTTATATATAGATACGTATGTATAGGCATGATTCCAGTTGAAAACATTTTAACCCTCACCTATACCGGTAGTCAGACATTGTAACGTGGATTCCAGTGCGCCTGAAAGTATTAACTACTATAGACTTAGAACTAGGTTCCTTATATTAATCAAATAAGCACACAAAACACATAATGTTCATGCATAAAAGGGTTACATCAAGTAAACACATAAACTATATCATGTTAGAGAATTTCCGGTAGACTCTAATTTCAACCGTTTAAGGGAAATTAAGTAATTAATCAGGTTTCATGAATTCTTTAACCAATTAAATATTTATTAATCACATTATAATCCTTATTATAACATTAGAAATGAAATTTAGAATTTAATTTGACAATGTAGGTTATATTTCGAAAATAATCCATAATTTACCGATTTTTGGAAAATTCGGATAAAATCTTTATTTAAAAATTCCAAAACTAATTTTATAATTATTTTAATAATATTTTCGAAATTATCAGCTTATGGGTTGACCAAAAAGTCAAAGTTACTATTGAAAACATTTACTATTCAATTTCTTATGAATTAAACATTTTATAACACAAAATCGAACACACATACTCACACACTATCACAAGTGCACTTAAAATTATTCAAGAACAACATGAACATGTTCTTGAGCCTATTTGAATATTCAAAGAAGGTATGTAACACACTTGATCATATTCATATTTATAACATAGAATTTGAAGCATAATATAGCAAAATATATAAATTCTCTATGAAAAATAATTCTAAATAAATTATTCTTAGCATGAATTTAATCAAACAAGATCATAATTATTTAAACACATATTCATATCATATCATAACATAACTCATGCATTTAATTAAATAAAATGCATATATGTTATCACATTTTTCCTAAACTAGCATAAATAGCATATATTCAATAAAATAAATTCCTAAAGCATAATTTAATTAAATCTAAGTATGCTATGACTATATTATACTAAGAACATAATATAAAGCATGAAATAATAAAAGAAAACATACCTTAGAGAGAGAGAGGGAGAATGGCGTGACAAATGGAGAGAAGAGAGTGATTTTGTGTGTTGATTTGTGAGGTATAAATGAGGCTTGAGGGGGGTATTTATAGGTAGTCATGAGGGGTTTCTAAGCAATAAATGAGAGTTTATGGGAGATGTGGTTGTCTTCTAATTCATACAAATGCTTGGTGATTATTTAGGAGATGTGGTTGAATTATATTATGAACAAATGCTTGGTAATTAACTAGGTAATGTGGAGAAAGTATGCTCATTTGTTTAATCCTTCTAGAAGATCATGTGGTCATGGATGATGTCATTTTGATTAAAAATAAATGTAAAATAATATAAAATTTATTCAAGAGTCGAGAGATAAAAACTTGAAGTAGTAAATTAATGAAAGAACGAGTGAAAAATAAGCTTCGTTATGATTATAAATGTGGAATATTTAGAGTTTTTGTTTATAAATTATGAATATTAAAGATGATGAAAATCATAGGAAAATTATATAAACGAAGCTATGATAAAGTTTAGAGTTTGGAAAAATCACTATAATGTAGTGAAAAATTCATGGATCGTTTCAAGTATAATTTTGACTATTGAATAAAAGTTAATTGTTTAGAATGAAATGGTGATTTTTAAATAGGAGAATATTTATAAAAGACGCTATGGGTGAAATCAAGTTTTTGGTAAATGCATGAAAATTCATAAAATAATTTAAGGGTCGTTTTGGTTATGATTTAGAATATCAAAAAGTAGATGTGTAAGGATTTATGGATGATCGAATCATAAGCTAGGGTTTTTGCCGGTTTTTGATACTACGGGAGTTAGGATGGGAATTATGGTTCACGGAGAGTATCACGATCCTCGAAATAATGTGAGGATTCTTTTGGTTAAAATATTGGGTAATGAAAGTATTTCGGGAAATGTAGGAATATTTTTGAGCAATAGGGGTATTTTCGTAATTTCCAACTTGCCCCTGTTTCGGGCTGTTACAATCCTTCCCCCTTAAAAAGAATCTGTCCTCAGATTCTCCTCATGTTTTACAATAACTTTAAGTAATGTTGATATCCTCCATTTATGATAAGACAGGTTTCCAAAGGAGGGCTTATTTTAAACACATAAGTAATTGTTCAAGTAAGAAATTTGAATGCGCACATAAATGATGCAATGAATGCATGGTGCCAGGATTAGTAACTGGGGTGTTTAAAATGCATACCTTTAACAACTTTGGGGATGGCAACTTTAAACTGCAACCACCCTTATAGAGATAATATAATGCATGGTAGTTGAGAATGATGTGCAGATGATCACAAAATTAAAATTTCCAAGTAATAGCAACTAACAGACACAACATCCTTAGCGAAGATAAAGCATATATAGAGGCACAGGAAATTAATAAGTTAGTTTTCGGTCCTACTGGTATCTTGAAGCAATTCTAATAACTTAGGATTTGAACGAATTAGAAAGTATAGGTGAAGTGTTTCCATGAGTTAGGAATACTAGTATGATGAAAGAGATGTAGATCTTGTAACCATATCTACCAAGAATTTGATAATTGAAGGATTTGATAGAACTCAGGATTTTGGTGTGGATTAAGACTGTATGCTTGACTTGATCGAGGAAGGGTTTAGTACTTATAATTGTAACAAATCACATGCTGGTCGGCCGCCCCAACAGTGATTGGTCACAATTTAAGCACTAAAGACACGAAAGCACATATGAGACTCTATGAATGATGAACCCAGATTTCCGCAACCTGGGGCTCTGATACCACTTTAATTGTTGCTCCTCCCCAACACTACA
The DNA here is from genome assembly GCA_037501455.1 of Lantana camara. NCBI lineage: Eukaryota > Viridiplantae > Streptophyta > Magnoliopsida > Lamiales > Verbenaceae > Lantana > Lantana camara. Next base: position 79,704,640 of record CM074856.1, read on the forward strand.
ACCCCGCACCGCAATACTCCCTGAGTGGAGGTTAGACCCAACACCCAGGAAATACTACGGCGAACGGTCAGGATAATATATGAATGGAGTATTTATCACAGTGCAGCGGAAGATAAAGAGATTCAACTTTACCAATGAACGGGGAGGATAACGTATAATGAGTAAGGATTATCATTATTGATCAAAGTAGTTCGCAGAAGAGTACAACAGGTTGACATGCAAGGACAAAGTATGAGATAGTTTGTTTCTACAGAGAGTAGGCTCAAGACAGTGTACTCTTAGAATCGGATCCAACCTACGGTTGTAGTGCTTCAAGATACCTCTAGTTGTCGTTCAGTGATTCCTGAAATCATGCATTTTAATAATAGGCGAGAGGATTAGTCAAAGTGACTAAGTGAAGGGGGTATGAGGGTTTATAGATATATGTATATGATCAAGAAGATCTTGATCTACAATATTAACAATAGGATATAGCAAATATGGAACGGTTCATGATATGTGTAAAACAGGGATAGGGGTAGTTTGGAATATTTGTAGAAATATGAACCATTTGTAACAAGAACATTAATGCCCGCAAGCTAGGCCTCTCCATCCATAACTCCTTAAATAATTGGTAAAATAATATCGGGCAGATCAGGCTCCGATACTTCAATAAAACCAAGAATATTAACTCAACTACTCCTTGATGTCAATAGGGAATCAAACCCTAGAGACCACGAACTAGATTCGGGAGGCAGCTATCTCTCCCTCATCCCTTGGCGTGGAGTAACTAACCTCCAGTTAAACCACTACCAAGAGGTGGTGGCAGTCCGCAGCACCAACAATACCCTCGGCCCGATACCTTCCGGGTAATTGCTCGCTACGGTTACAGCCGGGGCCCATAACATGAATCGAGAACAATATTTTGCTTGCATAACCCGGAATCAATGTTTTGATAAAATTGACTTGAAATATATAATGTTCTAGTAAAACGTTGATTCCGGCAAGAAAGTATTTTTCCCTTAAGAAGGACATTGTAGTACAATAATATGTATATAGGGCAGTAAATCAAAATGATAGGTAGGCTTGAAAATAGTTTTTATATATAGATACGTATGTATAGGCATGATTCCAGTTGAAAACATTTTAACCCTCACCTATACCGGTAGTCAGACATTGTAACGTGGATTCCAGTGCGCCTGAAAGTATTAACTACTATAGACTTAGAACTAGGTTCCTTATATTAATCAAATAAGCACACAAAACACATAATTTTCATGCATAAAAGGGTTACATCAAGTAAACACATAAACTATATCATGTTAGAGAATTTCCGGTAGACTCTAATTTCAACCGTTTAAGGGAAATTAATTAATTAATCAGGTTTCATGAATTCTTTAACCAATTAAATATTTATTAATCACATTATAATCCTTATTATAACATTAGAAATGAAATTTAGAATTTAATTTGACAATGTAGGTTATATTTCGAAAATAATCCATAATTTACCGATTTTTTGGAAAATTCGGATAAAATCTTTATTTAAAAATTCCAAAACTAATTTTATAATTATTTTAATAATATTTTCGAAGTTATCAGCTTATGGGTTGACAAAAAAGTCAAAGTTACTATTGAAAACATTTACTATTCAATTTCTTATGAATTAAACACTTTATAACACAAAATCGAACACACATACTCACACACTATCACAAGTGCACTTAAAATTATTCAAGAACAACATGAACATGTTCGTGAGCCTATTTGAATATTCAAAGAAGGTATGTAACACACTTGATCATATTCATATTTATAACATAGAATTTGAAGCATAATATAGCAAAATATATAAATTCTCTATGAAAAATAATTCTAAATAAATTATTCTTAGCATGAATTTAATCAAAAAAGATCATAATTATTTAAACACATATTCATATCATATCATAACATAACTCATGCATTTAATTAAATAAAATGCATATATGTTATCACATTTTTCCTGAACTAGCATAAATAGCATATTTTCCATAAAATAAATTCCTAAAGCATAATTTAATTAAATCTAAGTATGCTATGACTATATTATACTAAGAACATAATATAAAGCATGAAATAATAAAAGAAAACATACCTTAGAGAGAGAGAGGGAGAATGGCGTGAGAAATGGAGAGAAGAGAGTGATTTTGTGTGTTGATTTGTGAGGTATAAATGAGGCTTGAGGGGGGTATTTATAGGTAGTCATGAGGGGTTTCTAAGCAATAAATGAGAGTTTATGGGAGATGTGGTTGTCTTCTAATTCATACAAATGCTTTGTGATTATTTAGGAGATGTGGTTGAATTATATTATGAACAAATGCTTGGTAATTAACTAGGTAATGTGGAGAAAGTATGCTCATTTGTTTAATCCTTCTAGAAGATCATGTGGTCATGGATGATGTCATTTTGATTAAAAATAAATGTAAAATAATATAAAATTTATTCAAGAGTCGAGAGATAAAAACTTGAAGTAGTAAATTAATGAAAGAACGAGTGAAAAATAAGCTTCGTTATGATTATAAATGTGGAATATTTAGAGTTTTTGTTTATAAATTATGAATATTAAAGATGATGAAAATCATAGGAAAATTATATAAACGAAGCTATGATAAAGTTTAGAGTTTGGAAAAATCACTATAATGTAGTGAAAAATTCATGGATCGTTTCAAGTATAATTTCGACTATTGAATAAAAGTTAATTGTTTAGAATGAAATGGTGATTTTTAAATAGGAGAATATTTATAAAAGACGCTATGGGTGAAATCGAGTTTTTGGTAAATGCATGAAAATTCATAAAATAATTTAAGGGTCGTTTTGGTTATGATTTTGAATATCAAAAAGTAGATGTGTAAGGATTTATTGATGATCGAATCATAAGCTAGGGTTTTTGTCGATTTTTGATACTATGGGAGTTAGGATGGGAATTATGGTTCACGGAGAGTATCACGATCCTCGAAATAATGTGAGGATTCTTTTGGTTAAAATATTGGGTAATGAAAGTATTTCGGGAAATGTAGGAATTTTTTTTGAGCTATAGGGGTATTTTCGTAATTTCCAACTTGCCCCTGTTTCGGGCTGTTACAATCCTTCCCCCTTAAAAAGAATCTGTCCTCAGATTCTCCTCATGTTTTATAATAACTTTAAGTAATGTTGATATCCTCCATTTATGATAAGACAGGTTTCCAAAGGAGGGCTTATTTTAAACACATAAGGTAATTGTTCAAGTAAGAAATTTGAATGCGCACATAAATGATGCAATGAATGCATGGCGCCAGGATTATTACCTGGGGTGTTTAAAATGCATACCTTTAACAACTTTGGGGATGGCAATTTTAAACTGCAACCACCCTTATAGAGATAACATAATGCATGGTTGTTGAGAATGATGTGCAGATGATCACAAAATTAAAATTTCCAAGTAATAGCAATTAACAGACACAACATCCTTAGCGAAGATAAAGCATATATAGAGCCACAGGAAATTAATAAGTTAGTTTTCGGTCCTACTGGCATCTTGAAGCAATTCTAATAACTTAGGATTTGAACGAATTAGAAAGTATAAGTGAAGTGTTTCCATGAGTTAGGAATACTAGTATGATGAAAGAGATGTAGATCTTGTAACCGTATCTACCAAGAATTTGATAATTGAAGGATTTGATAGAACTCAGGATTTTGGTGTGGATTAAGACTGTATGCTTGACTTGATCGAGGAAGGGTTTAGTACTTATAATTGTAACAAATCACATGCTGGTCGGCCGCCCCAACAGTGATTGGTCACAATTTAAGCACTAAAGACACGAAAGCACATATGAGACTCTATGAATGATGAACCCAGATTTCCGCAACCTGGGGCTCTGATACCACTTTAATTGTAGCGCCTCCCCAACACTACAACCCCGCACCGCAATACTCCCTGAGTGGAGGTTAGACCCAACACCCAGGAAATACTACGGCGAACGGTCAGGATAATATATGAATGGAGTATTTATCACAGTGCAGCGGAAGATAAAGAGATTCAACTTTACCAATGAACGGGGAGGATAACGTATAATGAGTAAGGATTATCATTATTGATCAAAGTAGTTCGCAGAAGAGTACAACAAGTTGACATGCAAGGACAAAGTATGAGATAGTTTGTTTCTACAGAGAGTAGGCTCAAGACAGTGTACTCTTAGAATCGGATCCAACCTACGGTTGTAGTGCTTCAAGATACCTCTAGTTGTCGTTCAGTGATTCCTGAAATCATGCATTTTAATAATAGGCGAGAGGATTAGTCAAAGTGACTAAGTGAAGGGGGTATGAGGGTTTATAGATATATGTATATGATCAAGAAGATCTTGATCTACAATATTAACAATAGGATATAGCAAATATGGAACGGTTCATGATATGTGTAAAACAGGGATAGGGGTAGTTTGGAATATTTGTAGAAATATGAACCGTTTGTAACAAGAACATTAATGCCCGCAAGCTAGGCCTTTCCATCCATAACTCCTTAAATATTTGGTAAAATAATATCGGGCTGATCAGGCTCCGATACTTCAATAAAACCAAGAATATTAACTCCACTACTCCTTGATGTCAATAGGGAATCAAACCCTAGAGACCACGAACTAGATTCGGGAGGTAGCTATCTCTCCCTAACTAACCTCCAGTTAAACCACTACCAAGAGGTGGTGGCAGTCCGCAGCACAAACAATACCCTCGGCCCGATACCTTCCGGGTAATTGCTCGCTACGGTTACAGCCGGGGCCCATAACATGAATCGAGAACAATATTTTGCTTGCATAACCCGAAATCAATGTTTTGATAAAATGGACTTGAAATATATAATGTTCTAGTAAAACGTTGATTCCGGCAAGAAAGTATTTTTCCCTTAAGAAGGACATTGTAGTACAATAATATGTATATAGGGCAGTAAATCAAAATGATAGGTAGGCTTGAAAATAGTTTTTATATATAGATACGTATGTATAGGCATGATTCCAGTTGAAAACATTTTAACCCTCACCTATACCGGTAGTCAGACATTGTAACGTGGATTCCAGTGCGCCTGAAAGTATTAACTACTATAGACTTAGAACTAGGTTCCTTATATTAATCAAATAAGCACATAAAACACATAATGTTCATGCATAAAAGGGTTACATAAAGTAAACATATAAACTATATCATGTTAGAGAATTTCCGGTAGACTCTAATTTCAACCATTTAAGGGAAATTAAGTAATTAATCAGGTTTCATGAATTCTTTAACCGATTAAATATTTATTAATCACATTATAATCCTTATTATAACATTAGAAATGAAAGTTAGAATTTAATTTGACAATGTAGGTTATATTTCAAAAATAATCCATAATTTACAGATTTTTGGAAAATTCGGATAAAATCTTTATTTAAAAATTCCAAAACTAATTTTATAATTATTTTAATAATATTTTCGAAATTATCAGCTTATGGGTTGACCAAAAAGTCAAAGTTACTATTGAAAACATTTACTATTCAACTTTTTATGAATTAAACACTTTATAGCACAAAATCGAACACACATACTCACACACTATCACAAGTGCACTTAAAATTATTCAAGAACAACATGAACATGTTCTTGAGCCTATTTGAATATTCAAAGAAGGTATGTAACACACTTGATCATATTCATATTTATAACATAGAATTTGAAGCATAATATAGCAAAATATATAAATTCTCTATGAAAAATAATTCTAAATAAATTATTCTTAGCATGAATTTAATCAAACAAGATCATAATTATTTAAACACATATTCATATCATATCATATCATAACTCATGCATTTAATTAAATAAAATGCATATATGTTATCACATTTTTCCTAAACTAGCATAAATAGCATATATTCCATAAAATAAATTCCTAAAGCATAATTTAATTAAATCTAAGTATGCTATGACTATATTATACTAAGAACATAATATAAAGCATGAAATAATAAAAGAAAACATACCTTAGAGAGAGAGAGGGAGAATGGCGTGAGAAATGGAGAGAAGAGAGTGATTTTGTGTGTTGATTTGTGAGGTATAAATGAGGCTTGAGGGGGGTATTTATAGGTAGTCATGAGGGGTTTCTAAGCAATAAATGAGAGTTTATGGGAGATGTGGTTGTCTTCTAATTCATACAAATGCTTTGTGATTATTTAGGAGATGTGGTTGAATTATATTATGAACAAATGCTTGGTAATTAACTAGGTAATGTGGAGAAAGTATGCTCATTTGTTTAATCCTTCTAGAAGATCATGTGGTCATGGATGATGTCATTTTGATTAAAAATAAATGTAAAATAATATAAAATTTATTCAAGAGTCGAGAGATAAAAACTTGAAGTAGTAAATTAATGAAAGAACGAGTGAAAAATAAGCTTCGTTATGATTATAAATGTGGAATATTTAGAGTTTTTGTTTATAAATTATGAATATTAAAGATGATGAAAATCATAGGAAAATTATATAAACGAAGCTATGATAAAGTTTAGAGTTTGGAAAAATCACTATAATGTAGTGAAAAATTCATGGATCGTTTCAAGTATAATTTTGACTATTGAATAAAAGTTAATTGTTTAGAATGAAATGGTGATTTTTAAATAGGAGAATATTTATAAAAGACGCTATGGGTGAAATCAAGTTTTTGGTAAATGCATGAAAATTCATAAAATAATTTAAGGGTCGTTTTGGTTATGATTTAGAATATCAAAAAGTAGATGTGTAAGGATTTATGGATGATCGAATCATAAGCTAGGGTTTTTGCCGGTTTTTGATACTACGGGAGTTAGGATGGGAATTATGGTTCACGGAGAGTATCACGATCCTCGAAATAATGTGAGGATTCTTTTGGTTAAAATATTGGGTAATGAAAGTATTTCGGGAAATGTAGGAATATTTTTGAGCAATAGGGGTATTTTCGTAATTTCCAACTTGCCCCTGTTTCGGGCTGTTACAATCCTTCCCCCTTAAAAAGAATCTGTCCTCAGATTCTCCTCATGTTTTACAATAACTTTAAGTAATGTTGATATCCTCCATTTATGATAAGACAGGTTTCCAAAGGAGGGCTTATTTTAAACACATAAGTAATTGTTCAAGTAAGAAATTTGAATGCGCACATAAATGATGCAATGAATGCATGGTGCCAGGATTAGTAACTGGGGTGTTTAAAATGCATACCTTTAACAACTTTGGGGATGGCAACTTTAAACTGCAACCACCCTTATAGAGATAATATAATGCATGGTAGTTGAGAATGATGTGCAGATGATCACAAAATTAAAATTTCCAAGTAATAGCAACTAACAGACACAACATCCTTAGCGAAGATAAAGCATATATAGAGGCACAGGAAATTAATAAGTTAGTTTTCGGTCCTACTGGTATCTTGAAGCAATTCTAATAACTTAGGATTTGAACGAATTAGAAAGTATAAGTGAAGTGTTTCCATGAGTTAGGAATACTAGTATGATGAAAGAGATGTAGATCTTGTAACCATATCTACCAAGAATTTGATAATTGAAGGATTTGATAGAACTCAGGATTTTGGTGTGGATTAAGACTGTATGCTTGACTTGATCGAGGAAGGGTTTAGTACTTATAATTGTAACAAATCACATGCTGGTCGGCCGCCCCAACAGTGATTGGTCACAATTTAAGCACTAAAGACACGAAAGCACATATGAGACTCTATGAATGATGAACCCAGATTTTCGCAACCTGGGGCTCTGATACCACTTTAATTGTTGCTCCTCCCCAACACTACAACCCCGCACCGCAATACTCCCTGAGTGGAGGTTAGACCCAACACCCAGGAAATACTACGGCGAACGGTCAGGATAATATATGAATGGAGTATTTATCACAGTGCAGCGGAAGATAAAGAGATTCAACTTTACCAATGAACGGGGAGGATAACGTATAATGAGTAAGGATTATCATTATTGATCAAAGTAGTTCGCAGAAGAGTACAACAGGTTGACATGCAAGGACAAAGTATGAGATAGTTTGTTTCTACAGAGAGTAGGCTCAAGACAGTGTACTCTTAGAATCGGATCCAACCTACGGTTGTAGTGCTTCAAGATACCTCTAGTTGTCGTTCAGTGATTCCTGAAATCATGCATTTTAATAATAGGCGAGAGGATTAGTCAAAGTGACTAAGTGAAGGGGGTATGAGGGTTTATAGATATATGTATATGATCAAGAAGATCTTGATCTACAATATTAACAATAGGATATAGCAAATATGGAACGGTTCATGATATGTGTAAAACAGGGATAGGGGTAGTTTGGAATATTTGTAGAAATATGAACCATTTGTAACAAGAACATTAATGCCCGCAAGCTAGGCCTCTCCATCCATAACTCCTTAAATAATTGGTAAAATAATATCGGGCAGATCAGGCTCCGATACTTCAATAAAACCAAGAATATTAACTCAACTACTCCTTGATGTCAATAGGGAATCAAACCCTAGAGACCACGAACTAGATTCGGGAGGCAGCTATCTCTCCCTCATCCCTTGGCGTGGAGTAACTAACCTCCAGTTAAACCACTACCAAGAGGTGGTGGCAGTCCGCAGCACCAACAATACCCTCGGCCCGATACCTTCCGGGTAATTGCTCGCTACGGTTACAGCCGGGGCCCATAACTTGAATCGAGAACAATATTTTGCTTGCATAACCCGGAATCAATGTTTTGATAAAATTGACTTGAAATATATAATGTTCTAGTAAAACGTTGATTCCGGCAAGAAAGTATTTTTCCCTTAAGAAGGACATTGTAGTACAATAATATGTATATAGGGCAGTAAATCAAAATGATAGGTAGGCTTGAAAATAGTTTTTATATATAGATACGTATGTATAGGCATGATTCCAGTTGAAAACATTTTAACCCTCACCTATACCGGTAGTCAGACATTGTAACGTGGATTCCAGTGCGCCTGAAAGTATTAACTACTATAGACTTAGAACTAGGTTCCTTATATTAATCAAATAAGCACACAAAACACATAATTTTCATGCATAAAAGGGTTACATCAAGTAAACACATAAACTATATCATGTTAGAGAATTTCCGGTAGACTCTAATTTCAACCGTTTAAGGGAAATTAATTAATTAATCAGGTTTCATGAATTCTTTAACCAATTAAATATTTATTAATCACATTATAATCCTTATTATAACATTAGAAATGAAATTTAGAATTTAATTTGACAATGTAGGTTATATTTCGAAAATAATCCATAATTTACCGATTTTTGGAAAATTCGGATAAAATCTTTAGTTAAAAATTCCAAAACTAATTTTATAATTATTTTAATAATATTTTCGAAGTTATCAGCTTATGGGTTGACAAAAAAGTCAAAGTTACTATTGAAAACATTTACTATTCAATTTCTTATGAATTAAACACTTTATAACACAAAATCGAACACACATACTCACACACTATCACAAGTGCACTTAAAATTATTCAAGAACAACATGAACATGTTCGTGAGCCTATTTGAATATTCAAAGAAGGTATGTAACACACTTGATCATATTCATATTTATAACATAGAATTTGAAGCATAATATAGCAAAATATATAAATTCTCTATGAAAAATAATTCTAAATAAATTATTCTTAGCATGAATTTAATCAAAAAAGATCATAATTATTTAAACACATATTCATATCATATCATAACATAACTCATGCATTTAATTAAATAAAATGCATATATGTTATCACATTTTTCCTGAACTAGCATAAATAGCATATTTTCCATAAAATAAATTCCTAAAGCATAATTTAATTAAATCTAAGTATGCTATGACTATATTATACGAAGAACATAATATAAAGCATGAAATAATAAAAGAAAACATACCTTAGAGAGAGAGAGGGAGAATGGCGTGAGAAATGGAGAGAAGAGAGTGATTTTGTGTGTTGATTTGTGAGGTATAAATGAGGCTTGAGGGGGGTATTTATAGGTAGTCATGAGGGGTTTCTAAGCAATAAATGAGAGTTTATGGGAGATGTGGTTGTCTTCTAATTCATACAAATGCTTTGTGATTATTTAGGAGATGTGGTTGAATTATATTATGAACAAATGCTTGGTAATTAACTAGGTAATGTGGAGAAAGTATGCTCATTTGTTTAATCCTTCTAGAAGATCATGTGGTCATGGATGATGTCATTTTGATTAAAAATAAATGTAAAATAATATAAAATTTATTCAAGAGTCGAGAGATAAAAACTTGAAGTAGTAAATTAATGAAAGAACGAGTGAAAAATAAGCTTCGTTATGATTATAAATGTGGAATATTTAGAGTTTTTGTTTATAAATTATGAATATTAAAGATGATGAAAATCATAGGAAAATTATATAAACGAAGCTATGATAAAGTTTAGAGTTTGGAAAAATCACTATAATGTAGTGAAAAATTCATGGATCGTTTCAAGTATAATTTCGACTATTGAATAAAAGTTAATTGTTTAGAATGAAATGGTGATTTTTAAATAGGAGAATATTTATAAAAGACGCTATGGGTGAAATCGAGTTTTTGGTAAATGCATGAAAATTCATAAAATAATTTAAGGGTCGTTTTGGTTATGATTTTGAATATCAAAAAGTAGATGTGTAAGGATTTATTGATGATCGAATCATAAGCTAGGGTTTTTGTCGATTTTTGATACTATGGGAGTTAGGATGGGAATTATGGTTCACGGAGAGTATCACGATCCTCGAAATAATGTGAGGATTCTTTTGGTTAAAATATTGGGTAATGAAAGTATTTCGGGAAATGTAGGAATTTTTTTTGAGCTATAGGGGTATTTTCGTAATTTCCAACTTGCCCCTGTTTCGGGCTGTTACAATCCTTCCCCCTTAAAAAGAATCTGTCCTCAGATTCTCCTCATGTTTTATAATAACTTTAAGTAATGTTGATATCCTCCATTTATGATAAGACAGGTTTCCAAAGGAGGGCTTATTTTAAACACATAAGGTAATTGTTCAAGTAAGAAATTTGAATGCGCACATAAATGATGCAATGAATGCATGGCGCCAGGATTATTACCTGGGGTGTTTAAAATGCATACCTTTAACAACTTTGGGGATGGCAATTTTAAACTGCAACCACCCTTATAGAGATAACATAATGCATGGTTGTTGAGAATGATGTGCAGATGATCACAAAATTAAAATTTCCAAGTAATAGCAATTAACAGACACAACATCCTTAGCGAAGATAAAGCATATATAGAGCCACAGGAAATTAATAAGTTAGTTTTCGGTCCTACTGGCATCTTGAAGCAATTCTAATAACTTAGGATTTGAACGAATTAGAAAGTATAAGTGAAGTGTTTCCATGAGTTAGGAATACTAGTATGATGAAAGAGATGTAGATCTTGTAACCGTATCTACCAAGAATTTGATAATTGAAGGATTTGATAGAACTCAGGATTTTGGTGTGGATTAAGACTGTATGCTTGACTTGATCGAGGAAGGGTTTAGTACTTATAATTGTAACAAATCACATGCTGGTCGGCCGCCCCAACAGTGATTGGTCACAATTTAAGCACTAAAGACACGAAAGCACATATGAGACTCTATGAATGATGAACCCAGATTTCCGCAACCTGGGGCTCTGATACCACTTTAATTGTAGCGCCTCCCCAACACTACAACCCCGCACCGCAATACTCCCTGAGTGGAGGTTAGACCCAACACCCAGGAAATACTACGGCGAACGGTCAGGATAATATATGAATGGAGTATTTATCACAGTGCAGCGGAAGATAAAGAGATTCAACTTTACCAATGAACGGGGAGGATAACGTATAATGAGTAAGGATTATCATTATTGATCAAAGTAGTTCGCAGAAGAGTACAACAAGTTGACATGCAAGGACAAAGTATGAGATAGTTTGTTTCTACAGAGAGTAGGCTCAAGACAGTGTACTCTTAGAATCGGATCCAACCTACGGTTGTAGTGCTTCAAGATACCTCTAGTTGTCGTTCAGTGATTCCTGAAATCATGCATTTTAATAATAGGCGAGAGGATTAGTCAAAGTGACTAAGTGAAGGGGGTATGAGGGTTTATAGATATATGTATATGATCAAGAAGATCTTGATCTACAATATTAACAATAGGATATAGCAAATATGGAACGGTTCATGATATGTGTAAAACAGGGATAGGGGTAGTTTGGAATATTTGTAGAAATATGAACCGTTTGTAACAAGAACATTAATGCCCGCAAGCTAGGCCTTTCCATCCATAACTCCTTAAATATTTGGTAAAATAATATCGGGCTGATCAGGCTCCGATACTTCAATAAAACCAAGAATATTAACTCCACTACTCCTTGATGTCAATAGGGAATCAAACCCTAGAGACCACGAACTAGATTCGGGAGGTAGCTATCTCTCCCTAACTAACCTCCAGTTAAACCACTACCAAGAGGTGGTGGCAGTCCGCAGCACAAACAATACCCTCGGCCCGATACCTTCCGGGTAATTGCTCGCTACGGTTACAGCCGGGGCCCATAACATGAATCGAGAACAATATTTTGCTTGCATAACCCGAAATCAATGTTTTGATAAAATGGACTTGAAATATATAATGTTCTAGTAAAACGTTGATTCCGGCAAGAAAGTATTTTTCCCTTAAGAAGGACATTGTAGTACAATAATATGTATATAGGGCAGTAAATCAAAATGATAGGTAGGCTTGAAAATAGTTTTTATATATAGATACGTATGTATAGGCATGATTCCAGTTGAAAACATTTTAACCCTCACCTATACCGGTAGTCAGACATTGTAACGTGGATTCCAGTGCGCCTGAAAGTATTAACTACTATAGACTTAGAACTAGGTTCCTTATATTAATCAAATAAGCACATAAAACACATAATGTTCATGCATAAAAGGGTTACATAAAGTAAACATATAAACTATATCATGTTAGAGAATTTCCGGTAGACTCTAATTTCAACCATTTAAGGGAAATTAAGTAATTAATCAGGTTTCATGAATTCTTTAACCGATTAAATATTTATTAATCACATTATAATCCTTATTATAACATTAGAAATGAAAGTTAGAATTTAATTTGACAATGTAGGTTATATTTCAAAAATAATCCATAATTTACAGATTTTTGGAAAATTCGGATAAAATCTTTATTTAAAAATTCCAAAACTAATTTTATAATTATTTTAATAATATTTTCGAAATTATCAGCTTATGGGTTGACCAAAAAGTCAAAGTTACTATTGAAAACATTTACTATTCAACTTTTTATGAATTAAACACTTTATAGCACAAAATCGAACACACATACTCACACACTATCACAAGTGCACTTAAAATTATTCAAGAACAACATGAACATGTTCTTGAGCCTATTTGAATATTCAAAGAAGGTATGTAACACACTTGATCATATTCATATTTATAACATAAAATTTGAAGCATAATATAGCAAAATATATAAATTCTCTATGAAAAATAATTCTAAATAAATTATTCTTAGCATGAATTTAATCAAACAAGATCATAATTATTTAAACACATATTCATATCATATCATATCATAACTCATGCATTTAATTAAATAAAATGCATATATGTTATCACATTTTTCCTAAACTAGCATAAATAGCATATATTCCATAAAATAAATTCCTAAAGCATAATTTAATTAAATCTAAGTATGCTATGACTATATTATACTAAGAACATAATATAAAGCATGAAATAATAAAAGAAAACATACCTTAGAGAGAGAGAGGGAGAATGGCGTGAGAAATGGAGAGAAGAGAGTGATTTTGTGTGTTGATTTGTGAGGTATAAATGAGGCTTGAGGGGGGTATTTATAGGTAGTCATGAGGGGTTTCTAAGCAATAAATGAGAGTTTATGGGAGATGTGGTTGTCTTCTAATTCATACAAATGCTTGGTGATTATTTAGGAGATGTGGTTGAATTATATTATGAACAAATGCTTGGTAATTAACTAGGTAATGTGGAGAAATTATGCTCATTTGTTTAATCCTTCTAGAAGATCATGTGGTCATGGATGATGTCATTTTGATTAAAAATAAATGTAAAATAATATAAAATTTATTCAAGAGTCGAGAGATAAAAACTTGAAGTAGTAAATTAATGAAAGAACGAGTGAAAAATAAGCTTCGTTATGATTATAAATGTGGAATATTTAGAGTTTTTGTTTATAAATTATGAATATTAAAGATGATGAAAATCATAGGAAAATTATATAAACGAAGCTATGATAAAGTTTAGAGTTTGGAAAAATCACTATAATGTAGTGAAAAATTCATGGCTCGTTTCAAGTATAATTTCGACTATTGAATAAAAGTTAATTGTTTAGAATGAAATGGTGATTTTTAAATAGGAGAACATTTATAAAAGACGCTATGGGTGAAATCGAGTTTTTGGTAAATGCATGAAAATTCATATAATAATTTAAGGGTCGTTTTGGTTATGATTTTGAATATCAAAAAGTAGATGTGTAAGGATTTATTGATGATCGAATCATAAGCTTTGCCGGTTTTTGATACTACGGGAGTTAGGATGGGAATTATGGTTCACGGAGAGTATTAAGATCCTCGAAATAATGTGAGGATTCTTTTGGTTAAAATATTGGGTAATGAAAGTATTTCGGGAAATGTAGGAAAATTTTTGAGCTATAGGGGTATTTTCGTAATTTCCAACTTGCCCCTGTTTCGGGCTGTTACAACCTTTGTTCCATTATTATCTTCCTGAAAGTGAGTACACCGTCCGCAGTTCTCCGATAGTCTCAGGATATCATTTCACTCAGTAAATAAAAAGGATTCAGTTTGGTAATGCTCGGAAGTAATCTTCAGTTCTATTACGTTAACTCTGACAAGAGTTTTCTTACGAAGTTATTACTTATACCCTAGAGATGCCAATAATAGCACACCGTGTTCTCATCCGTGTTGTCACCCGTTCGCTATAGGTTGATTCATGTACGGAGTAGCCGTTTCGTATATGGATTGACCTACAGTGCGGGGTTGTGGTACCCCACGTGTTAAGGGGTGCTACAAGTCTCCTATAGACTGAACCCGGCTTGGTTTTCAGTTCTTTTGCAGGTTTTGGAGCGCTAGGCGGGATTTTGGGTCTGTCGAGTCCTGTGTTAAGTCCGAGTCACACCACACGCATTTTGTATTGATCAAGTTATACTTTGAATGTATGAGATGTTATGATTATGATATATTGATTCGGGACAGGTTTCTAGGGATAGATTGAACCAGTCAATTGCTAGTTGTATTTATGACTGTTTACATATTATGCTTCTGCATATGCGTTTTATTTTATTGATTTGCTTATTTGGTTTCGAGGTTCTAACTCCCGCCTAGCATAGTGTGTGAGTTGGTCTCCCGTTCGCTATGATCCGGATTCGGGTACGGACTTTCCATTTCGTAACCGGGTTTGGGTCATAGTGCGGGGGATGTGGCATCTTCTGTCTGGGGTGCTACAGAAAATTCAAAGTTCAAAAGTTCCAAATTATCAAAAATCGGACTTATATTTCAAAGTCATAACTCACTATTTCCAAAACGTGTACACCAACCCTTTTCAAATCAAACGAACGGAAAAGATATCATACTTATATATAAAAGTGTTTTTCAAACGTTTCATAACAAATGGGCCAATTCCCACAAAATACTTATCAAACACGTATCTAAGTACATATATATATATATATATATATATATACACGTAGGTCGCAAATGGGCTTAAATCACATTTAGGGTGTAGCACCCCGTGCGAGGAGCACCACATCCCCCGCACCATAGCCCGACACGTGTGACGAAATAGGAGCTCCGGTCACGCACCAAGCTATGGCGAACGGGTGACAAATAAAACACACCTAAGCTAGGCGGAACGTAGACCCTATCAAGCAAAATCAACCAACAAAGCAGAGTACATCGGAAGACTAAAGATCAAGCACAAGCATTGGCCATAGGCCTACAGAAATTATACACACGGCTCACATGCAGACTTGGGCTCCTCAGGCCTCTTTTAAACAATTACAAAACCCAACAAGGACAATTCAAATAACAAATGCATAAGTTTACATATACAAATCTTACATATTGATCCGAATTCAAATAATACAAATGCAAATGCAGACAAAACTAACTCAGACCGACCAACTCAAAAGACTTCACTCAACTCCGCCTAGCTCCAAACTCCAAAGCAGACCTGCACACTAAAAGATTGGGGAGGGAGAGGGTCAGTCTACAACTCGACCGAGTGAGGGGGCTAACGGACACCAACACATATATACATATAGAGCAAAGCACGTATCAAACAAAAGACTATGAACCGGGAATAGGGTTTTACACACCAAAGCTATTTTCCAAAAGAACTCATATTTATACATATATTCATAAACTGTTAAGTGTGAAAACTCGTAAGGATTCATAGATTCAAAAACGCATATGGATTCATAAAAAACTCAGAGGGATTCAAATAGATTCAGACCGATTCACATAGTCAAACTTACATGGATTCATATATATTCAAATTGATTCATAAATTCATAAATTCAGAGCTTAATCGTATAAATCTCTTATAAAAATCGAAATCTCCTATCCCATTTCATAATCACCAAAACAAAAGAATTCAAATACCCGGCGAGTACGGGTTTCGAACCTTACTCCTTAATCAAAAGACTTAAAAGATTCGTAAGGAAGCATAAACTCATAGGATTCATAAATTCATAGATTTATATTCCCGTATTCCAACCTTTCTACAGAAGTCTGCAAGGGAGTTACGGGCCCACATCGTGCAACTCAATATACGTGGGGTCGCGAGCCCACAACGTACCTTCTCCGGCCTCAGCCGAAGGCTCAAAGCACCACGCCTTCTCCATCTCTCTCAGAGTCGCGCGTAGATACTTCAAAGGAGCATGTGCAGAGGGGTGATAACGTGTGACCCCAACAGCCGCACTGGGTCTCCCTTACCCACACCTCTGGAACCCGAGGATTCAAATAGATTCAAATGGATTCAAATAGATTCGAAGGATTCATAAGAAACATACCTAACTCGCAAACTAAGGAAACGTACGATTCAAACATAAGACACATACCGTAGGAAACATACCTTACCGTGCAACTCGGCATATACTATACACGTACCTCTCCGTGTCATCCTAATCCATAGCTAGCATGAAAACACACGGTTTGGAGCATAGCCTCGTTGCAAAACCATTTTAAGCTTATATACGCCCATAGGTATAATTTCAGAGGAATTCATATTAAATCGAATTAACAAGATTCATAACATATTATAAGACACATATTTAATATACATATAGTATATATTCGCATGCGGGCTTGAAAACGAGCATATAGGGTCGTAGGTCGCTTTAACTAAAAAAAACAAACCTAAACCTCACCTTACACTGACATTGTAACATCCCGACTGATCAGACTCTTCAGGTAACTTATTATGTGCGCTATTCAATTAATTCTTTACATGATTGTGTGATATTTATTGTTAACGTGGATTAATTGAAGTTATTTGAACTTAATTGCTTTGATATGAATTTGATTAACCTCATACTTGCTCGTTTTGGATCCGTATTTAATTCTGATTTCTGTGAATTTGTGATATGTGCTAATTATATGTTTTATGGACCCGATTATGTGCTCGTTACATGTTTTGGTATTTGTTTTGCTTGCCTTTTTGGGTTCGTTTTGGAGACGGGACCTAAAGGAGGCTAAAGAGCATTTAGCGCACCTTGGGTTCCGGGACGCGTATCTTGAGCTCGGGAATTCGGATTCGAATTCTGTCACCTCCATTGAACTCGTATCGATGATTCGGGTTCGATGGGACAAGCCTCATATTTTTCTAAGTTCATTAAGACCTTCGAATTTCACCCGTAATGAGCCCCTTACGCTTGAGAGCTACCTTTTGACCTAGCTTTGAGTTGTGGACCCCACCTTAACCCAACTAAGCCCTTAACCTTGAGTTATACTTGAGTTAACTTACCATTTCAGCCCCTAAACCCCCCATAACCGATCCATTCTCTCCCTCTCTCCTCTATACCGATCAGCAAACAAGGAAGCAAGAGGAAGAAGAAAAGCCTTTGGCCATTTCATTGATTTTGAGCTCAAATCTTCGCCCAAGCTCCTCCAATTTGAAAGGTAAGTCCATGGTTGTCATCTACACTCTTTCTTCTCTCTTCTATGTGATCTTGAGCTCAATCCTTTGGTTTAATATAGAGACATAGCAAGCTAGTGAATAGTTGTTGTTGGGAGTATTTGTGGATCTTTGCTTCCATTCCTTGTTTCCTTGAGATTGGATGTTGATATATGAGTTCTAGAGCATGATTATGAACATTTATTGCACTTCCTTACATGGTAGTTGGAGTATGATCAATTTACCATTAATGAGCTTAAGGATTGGATGAGATATACTTGATACATTTCTTTCCCCTTTCATGACTTGAATTGCTTACAATTTTGGAGCTGAATTTGTGGATACTTGTTGGGCATGAAACTTTGGTGAATTGGTGCCATTTGGATGTGTATTGTATGTATTTTGAAAGGCATAAGATGTTCCCTTGAAGCCCCAACTGAAAATGCCCTGTTTTTGCTCCAATTTCGGACCTTGTTTCGCCAAAATTTTTCCAGGCCGAAGGCCTGACACGGCCGAGTCAAGTTTCAAAGGAAAATGGACACGGTCGTGTTGAGCCCTCGACATTGTTTTTCTGAATTTTTCCGCCTGACACGGCCGCGTCAGTTTACAAAGGAAAATGGACACGACCGTGTCAAGCTCTCGGAAATGTTTTTTTTCGAATTTATTTGCCTGACTCGGCCGTGTCCGTTTCCCTTTGTTTTCTGACACGGCTGTGTCAATTAGGGTGCGTCCGAGGAGATTTCTTTCGCCTTTCCGTTGTTTCTTGTTGATCTTTCTTGCCTCGTTTTTGATGTGTATGCATGATTAGCTTGTTCTATTATGTGCTAAGCCTTATGTTATAAATTTATGCTTTGATTTACATCCTCGTTTATGATATATGCTCCTAGGTGCCTTGTATACTCGCATATCGCTTCATTATGAATTCCTTTGATATCATTTGCATCATAAGCATACATACGCATGTACCGAGCGTCAATGTGGTTCATATTGAGTCTAAGAGTGTCTTGTTGTTTGTCTTGTTCAGAGGATCTTCCTGTTGGGGACGAGCTTGCTCCGTAGGTGGTCGGTTTCCCCTTTTTGGTCCCCGCTACGTCCGTTGCAAGGTGAGGTTTTGATTCCTTTAGTTATTTAACTTACAACCCAATTTGATTTGAAACCTCGCATGTGAGTACGTATAATATATGGTAAATACGTGTATAATACATATGTTGCGGGATTTCTCCCCTTTGTTATTAGAATTTGAAAACGTTTTGTATAAATATATAAACTATTTTGCTTTCGTTTCAAAAGTTTAGCTTTGTGCAAGTGTGTGTGTGTAAGCGAGATTGGCTTTGAAAGATAAGCTTTGAAATAAGTTTGTGTGACTTTCGTGATATGTTTGGGCCCCGGAGTGTGGTATGGTAATCTCGGGACGACCGAGGGGTCGCCGAGCTCTCGCATCAACACCTCCATTTGAGAGTCTCACCCAACCTTAGGAGGTTGAGGAAGGGTGTTTCTCTTGAGCCGGCGGAGGCAACCGCCGAAGGTTTCAAGGTAGTAATTAAACCTTGTCTCGTTTCTGTATGTGGATAGTTAGGGCCGATCAACCCTTCTATCAACCGGTGTTGGGGATGGATGATGATTTTCTTTGTTTTGCTTTGTTCTTCGCCTATGGAAGTTGGGAGTTTAGTGTGTGACTCGTACTCGCCGAGTTGGTTTAGCTTTTTATGATCTATGGAACGAGAGTGGATTCTTAATTTACCTAAAACTTGGAGTTTGGCTTTTGGCCTTTTTACCTTTGCTTTAACTTATATATATCGATATCACGGGAATTAATTTGGCTTGCAAAAACCACTCTCGGTTCAAAGATTTTCCGTTTTGATTAAATGCTTTGCTCTATATATATATCGGGTGCATGCGTTTGCCCCCTCACTAGTCATTAGGACTAACCCTCGTTGTTGTTTTTCCCTTTTTCCTTTCTTTTGAGTTGCAGGTTCTTCCGAGTCAAGCTAGGCGGCAAGTGTCTTTTGGAGTTTACTTGTGGTTTAGCTTGAGTCTTCATGCATTCGTAGTGGTTTATTTCCTCTTTTGCTTGTGTACTTGGAGACTATGTATTCCTATTACACTTGTGTTATTTTGGCCATGACGGCATTGTATATTCTGTTTATGATCCAGCATGAATACTTGACCCTCCCTCATTTTGATGATGTATATATATATGTGATGATCTTGGGATATAGGTTTAACTTGTGAACTGCTTTAGTTGCTTCCGCTACTCTGATTTCATTTTGCGCAGTGCTTGAGGGTCTAGGCCGCTTAGCGAGGGAGTGAGTTTTGTGTGTCTCCCGTTCGCTACGGTTTGATACCAATGCGAACTTCTATTTCGTTACTCGTGTTGGACCTTAGTGCGGGGGATGTGGCACCCTTCGCTTCAGGGGTGTTACATCCTTTCGTGGTATCAAAGCTCTCGGTTGCAAAACCGGAGCTCTGGAATCGTGTTGAGTCTGTCTAGGTCGTTCGATTTAGGAGTACGCGTTTATTTGCATTCATCTACACCTCTTTATGATTTATTTGTTTTCAATTCTTGGTAATTGACTACATGATCATAAACTGAACTCTGTGCATCGATATCTTCTTGATTTGTGTATTTTCAGGATGCCTCCAAGAAGGAGAGCAGATAGGGAGCAGACCCCTGACCTTAATCAACCCCCTCCACAAGCACCTCCACCTCCTCCATTGAATGCTGAGAATATAGTGCAGGCCCTTCTGAATCAACTTCAGCAAAATCAGAGGGATAATCATCAGGGTGAAGGACAAGTGGACATGTAAATCCGGTTTTCAAGGAGTTCAGAAACAACAACCCGCCTAAGTGGTATGGAGGAGACGACATCCAAGCAGAAGAATGGTTGTCAGAGATCGCGGGAATTTGGGAAATTTACCCCGCCCCTTCACATGAGAAAGCTGTTTGCACGGCTCGGTTTGTTTAAGGCCCAGCTTCCAATTGGCTCAAAGCTACAAGAGCTCGATTGGAAAGGAGTGGAGAAGAGTTCGATTGGGAAAGCTTCGCGAGAGAATTTCGTCACAAGTATGTTCCTCCAAGTGCTCGCGAGAGGAGACTTCAGCAATTTTCAGAATTGAAACCAGGGAACCGTTCGGTTGAAGAGTATATCATGGAATTTGAGAGGCTTGCACCGTATGCTCCACACGTTTCCAATGATGACACCCAGAAGGCACGGAACTTTATTCATGGTTTGAGATATGATATTCAGAGTGCTCTTAAGGCGGCTACCGTGGATACGTGGGAGAAGGCTACGAGGAAAGCGATCAAAGTGGAAGCTAACAATACAAGATTGAGGCCGACCTACTCTTCGGGCCAAGGTTCGAGCTCAAATTTGGGGAAGAGGCCTGCATCCTATGGTGGGTCTCCGGTTTTCAAACCCCAAGGTCCTAACACTTCATTCAAGAAAGCTCGACCTCCGGTCCCCGCGGCGCCAGCTTTACCGGCCCCGATTCAATATGGTTATTGCAAGGGTCCCAATCACACCGAGGAGAATTATCGGAAGAAATTGAGGAGATGTTATAAATACGGAGAACCCGGCCATTTGATTAGCACTTGTCCTCAGATGAAAGGCCCTCAGCCTCGAGCTCCTCATCCCTTGAATGTGATGCCTCCGAGAGCACCGATCCAAGCGAGAGCTTATGCTTTGGAGGGCGAGGAAGAGGATGCAGAGGTGGATGCCAACGCCGTTGTTGAAGGTACTATCCACATTCATGGTATTCCATTACATGCATTGTTTGATCAGGGAGAAACGCATGCATTGTTTGCTTCCCGGCTTGTTGCTACTCTGCCATTGCCTGTTGCTTGTTTCGATGATTCCTTTATTGTTTCTTCTCCCCTTGGTGCTACCTTGTCTACGAATTGTGTCTACCGTGGTTGTCCGGTGGTCTTGGAAGGTATAGAGTATCCGGCAGATTTGATCAAGATGCCTATCAAGAAGTATGGGGTGATTTTGGGCATGGACTGGTTGTACCGTTACCGGGCCATGATGGATTGTTTTGCTAAGAGAGTGACCTTGAGTTCTACGGCCTTTTCGGGTCAGAGGTTAAAGACCTGCCCGTTTATTTCCTTTATGGAAGCTAGTAGAATGTTCCGGGATGGTGCGATGGGCTACGTGGCCTACCTTTTGAATAAGCCAAAGGATCAGGCCAAGCTCGAGGAGAGGGAGATCGTGAAGGAATTCCCCGATGTGTTTCCGGAGAACTTGGGATCTTTACCTCCGGATCGGGACGTCGAGTTTGTAATAGATCTCTATCCCGGAGCAGAACCGTACGCGAAATCTCCCTATAGGATGGCTCCAGCCGAGTTGAAGGAGTTAAAGACGCAATTGGACGAGCTCTTAGAATGTGGTTACATTTACCCGAGCACTTCTCCGTGGGGTGCTCCGGTCCTGTTTATAAAGAAGAAAGACGGGGACTTTGCGGATATGTATCGACTACCGTGAGCTGAACCGGTTAACGGTTAAGAACAAATACCCGCTCCCTCACATTGAAGAGTTGTTCGACCTACTGCAAGGTTCAAGTATTTATTCCAAGTTGGATTTAAGGCAAGGGTATTACCAATTGCGTATCCGGGAGGGAGATATACTGAAGACGGGTTTCAACACAAGGTACGGTCATTTCGAGTTTGTGGTCATGCCATTTGGTCTTACCAATGCCCCAGCCGCGTTTATGGATATGATGCACCGAATATTCTGGCCTTACCTCGATAAATTCGTGGTCATCTTGATAGATGATATTCTGGTGTATTCGAGGTCCGAGGAAGAGCACGCGCGGCATTTGAGTATTGTCTTGTCTACACTTCGGGAGCACAAATTGTTTGCTAAGTTCAGTAAGTGCAAGTTCTGGCTGGATCGAGTTTCCTTTTTAGGTCACTTCATTTCTGGGAATGGTATAGAAGTGGGTCCGGCGAAGATTGAGACGGTGATGCTTTGGAAGCAACCTAAGAATGCCTCGGAAGTGAGAAGTTTTCTCGTGTTAGCAGGGTACTACAGGCGCTTTGTGAAAGATTTCTCGAAGATTGCTTGCCCGTTGACCCGGTTAACTAAGAAAGAGGTTAAATTCGAGTGGGATGAGGTGTGTGAGAAGAGTTTCCAAACTCTTAAGGGAATATTGACCACTGCACCGGTTTTAACCCGACCCGAGGGTTCAGAAGGCTACTCAGTTTACACAGACGCCTCGAAGGAAGGTCTCGGTTGTGTGTTGATGCAGAATGGTAAGGTGGCAGCCTACGCCTCAAGGAAATTAAAGGATCATGAGAAGAACTATCCCACTCATGACTTGGAACTCGCAGCAGTGGTGTTTGCTTTGATGAAATGGCGACATTATCTTTATGGAGTTACTTTTGAAGTATTCACCGACCACCAGAGTCTTAAGTATCTGTTTACCCCGAAGGATTTGAATGTGAGACAGAGAAGATGGATGGAGCTGCTCGAGGATTATGATTGTAAGATTCAGTACCATCCGGGTAAAGCCAATGTGGTGGCGGATGCTTTGAGCAGGTAGGCTAGTGTCTCAGGTTTGGAAGCAGGTTCTAGTAGGCAGAATTCAGTGGTTATGGTTTCAGAGGCTCGTTTGGCTAATATTTTGGTCCAACCGGTTTTGAAGCAGCGTTTAATAGAAGCTCAGTCCGTGGATTTGGAGATTCAGAAATTGGTAATTAAATCAAGGGATGATCCTGAAACCAAGTTTGGATTTGATGATTCGGGGTTGTTTCGATTCAAGACTCGGGTTTGTGTTCCGGATGAGTTGAAGCAGTTAGTACTTGAGGAATCTCACAAGTCAGCATATGCAGTACGTCCCGGTACCACCAAAATGTACAGGGATTTAAGGACTTTATATTGGTGGAACGGCATGAAGAGAGACGTCGCTAACTATGTTCGAAGATGTCAAACATACCAGGTGGTGAAGGAAGAACACCAGAAACCGGGAGGAACTCTCCAACCACTTCCAATACCCGAGTGGAAGTGGGAGCAAGTGACAATGGACTTTGTGTCCGGCTTGCCAAGGACCAAAGGAGGTTCCGATGGGATTTGGGTGATTATTGATCGGTTGACGAAGTCAGCACATTTTCTTAAAGTGAAGATGTCTGATAAGGTTCTTAAATTGGCCCGATTATATCGGAAAGAGATTGTTAGATTGCATGGTACCCCGGTCAGTATTGTTTCAGATAGGGATCCTCGGTTTACATCCAGTTTTTGGCAGGAGTTGCAGAAGGATTGGGGTACAAAGCTTCAGTTTAGTACTGCATTTCACCCACAGACGGATGGCTAGTCTGAAAGGCTAATAAGGTATCTCGAGGACATGCTTCGTGCTTGTGCCTTAGATTATCCGAATTCGTGGGATGAACAGTTGGATTTGATCGAGTATGCCTACAATAACAGTTTCCAGTCTTCTATTGGCACGGCACCGTATGAGGCATTATATGGAAGGAAATGCCGATCCCCTCTCTTTTGGGATATAGACAAGTGGAGATGGACTAAAGACGGAAAGCTCGGAAGGGCTAAGAAACCTAAGGAGATTCAGGACACCATCGAGAGGGTGAAAATGATTCGACAGAGGTTGAAAGTGGCCCAAGACCGGCATAAAAGTTATGCAGATAGGAGAAGACGACCTTTAGAGTTTGAGAAAGGAGATAAGGTCTTTTTAAAGGCATCTCCTAGAAAAGGGTATGCTCGGATTGGTAAAGGCGGGAAGCTTAACCCTCGCTACTTAGGCCCCTTTGAGATCCTTTGAGATCCTTGATCGAGTTGGGGAAGTAGCTTAACCGGGATTCACAATGTATTTCATGTCTCACAGCTTCGGAAACATTATCCCGATGAGTCTTCTATTCTTCCAGTCGAGAAAGTTCAGTTGGAACCGGATTTGACCTTTAAGAAGTATCCAGTTAAGGTGTTGGACCGGAAGATACAAGAGTTGAGGAATAGGCAAATCCCTCTTGTGAAAGTCTTGTGGCGTGATCAAGAATCCGAGGAAGCCAATTGGGAGACCGAGAGTAAGATGAAACAGTTGTATCCGGAGCTTTTCAAGACCTCGCCTCGGACCTGAGGACAGGTCCTTTTGAAGGAGGGAGGTTTGTAACATCCCGACTGATCAGACTCTTCAGGTAACTTATTATGTGCGCTATTCAATTAATTCTTTACGTGATTGTGTGATATTTATTGTTAACGTGGATTAATTGAAGTTGTTTGAACTTAATTGCTTTGATATGAATTTGATTAACCTCATACTTGCTCGTTTTGGATCCGTATTTAATTCTGATTTCTGTGAATTTGTGATATGTGCTAATTATATGTTTTATGGACTCGATTATGTGCTCGTTACATGTTTTGGTGTTTGTTTTGCTTGCCTTTTTGGGTTTATTTTGGAGACGCGACCTAAAGGAGGCTAAAGAGCATTTAGCGCATCTTGGGTTCCGGGACGCGTATCTTGAGCTCGGGAATTCGAATTCTAATTCCGTCACCTCCATTGAACTCGTATCGACGATTCGGGTTCGATGGGACAAGCCTCACATTTTTCTAAGTTCATTAAGACCTTTGAATTTCACCCGTAACGAGCCCCTTATGCTTGAGAGCTACCTTTTGACCTAGCTTTGAGTTGTGGACCCCACCTTAACCCAACTAAGCCCTTAACCTTGGGTTATACATGAGTTAACTTACCATTTCAGCCCCTAAACCCCCCATAACCGATCCATTCTCTCCCTCTCTCCTCTATACCTATCAGCAAACAAGGAAGCAAGAGGAAGAAGAAAACCCTTTGGCTATTTATTTGATTTTGAGCTAAAATCTTCACCCAAGCTCCTCCAATTTGAAAGGTAAGTCCATGGTTGTCATCTACACTCTTTCTTCTCTCATCTATGTGATCTTGAGCTCAATCCTTTGGTTTAATATAGAGATATAGCAAGCATGTGAATAGTTGTTGTTGGGAGTATTTGTGGATCTTTGCTTCCATTCCTTGTTTCCTTGAGATTGGATGTTGATATATGAGTTCTAGAGCATGATTATGAACATTTATTGCACTTCCTTACATGGTAGTTGGAGTATGATCAATTTACCATTAATGAGTTTAAGGATTGGATGAGATATACTTGATGCATTTCTTTCCCCTTTCATGACTTGAATTGCTTACAATTTTGGAGCTGAATTTGTGGATACTTGTTGGGCGTGAAACTTTGGTGAATTGGTGCAATTTGGATGTGTATTGTATGTATTTTGAAAGGCATAAGATGTTCCCTTGAAGCCCCAACTGAAAATGCCCTGTTTTTGCTCCATTTTCGGACCTTGTTTCGCCAAAATTTTTCCAAGCCGAAGGCCTGACACGGCCGCGTCAAGTTTCAAAGGAAAATGGACATGACCGTGTTGAGCCCTCGACATTCTTTTTTTGAATTTTTCCGCCTGACACGGCCGCGTCAGTTTACAAAGGAAAATGGACACGGCCGTGTCAAGCTCTCGGAAATGTTTTTTTTCGAATTTATTTGCCTGACACGGCAGTGTCAATCAGGGTGCATCCAAGGAGATTTCTTTCGCCTTTCAGTTGTTTCCTGTTGATCTTTCTTGCCTCGTTTTTGATGTGTATGCATGATTAGCTTGTGTTATTATGTGCTAAGCCTTATGCTATAAATTTATGCTTTGATTTACATCCTCGTTTATGATATATGCTCCTAGGTGCCTTGTATACTCGTATATCGCTTCATTATGAATTCCTTTGATATCATTTGCATCATAAGCATACATACGCATGTACCGAGCGTCAATGTGGTTCATATTGAGTCTAAGAGTGTCCCTTGTTGTTTGTCTTGTTCAGAGGATCTTCCTGTTGGGGACGAGCTTGCTCCGTAGGTGGCCGGTATGTGGTAGCATTATGGAAGAGCTTGAATATGTTCTATGCTCCTATTTGAGTTCTTGAAATAAATTGATTGGACATATGAATTGAAGAATTGGAATGATTTATGATTGAACAAGTGAATGAATTGGTTATATATTTTCATGACTTAATATGATCTTTATGCCTTCATATCATGCTTGTGCATTGCCGTGCGTCATATATGGTTCATTAAGAGTCTTGAGTCTCACAAACACGTCTTGTGGTCTTTTGTACAGTTTGTCTCCAGGGTGGAGAGCTTTTGATCGTTCAGGCACTTGGTGCTCGATCCTTGTCACTTCACAGTTCAGGTGAGGGTGGTTTTTGTTTTAGCTATGTAACAAACCCTACAACCCTTACGTGAAAAGCCTTGGCCAAAACCTTATGATTATATATATATGATTTTCAAATGAAGTTATCGAGTAAATCCTTCTGAATTATGCGTATGAGCGTATTTAAACTTAAAAATGGTTTTGTGATGAGGCTATGCTCCAAACCGTGTGTCTTCATGCTAGCTACGGAATAGGATGACACGGAGAGGTACGTATATAGCATATGTCGAATCACACGGTAAGGTATGATTTCTTATAGTATATATTGATCGAGTAAACCCTTTTCAAAAGATTTATGAATTATGGTATGTACTTATGATTGATATGTTTTGGCGAGACACATTTATGACTTATGACTGAACGGGCCCCGGGACTTAGTATATGTGGCTAACCGAGGAAGCAAGGGCTCACGGGGATCCCATATACTAGTCCCAACCAACTACGGTGATACCGGCCCTCGCTAGGAGGTTTAGCGGGGAATGGGAGCTGAGTGCCCTTGGGGGAGTCATGAAACCCCATTGGCCCATGATTGAGGTGGTCGGGTCTTGCAAGCCCGTCCACCACCCGGAGGAAGAAGGTTGGATATGATTTATGATTTATGTTATGATTTTATTATGTTTATGCACCGTGCGGGAAGGCCGGGACACGGATTGCCCAAACGAATATATTTATGATTTATGATTTATGGTCTGTGTGTATTATGATATATCGCATGATCGCCTAATCAATATATTATTGATATTTGTCGTACACGGTCGGAGTTTGGTTGGAGATTGTGCACGCTCACTCGCCGAGCCTTATAATTATGTATGATTTATGAATGTAATGAATTTAATATGAATTAGTCGTAAAAGTCGAGCATTGTTTATCTATTTTCTTGCCCTTTTTGGGAACTAAATTCAAATAAAACCTTGCTCGGGATTTATGACTTGCATGTGCATGTTTTATATATATGTATCGCTCCTGCTCACTCAGTCTTCTAGAGACTGACCCTCTCCCTCCCCAACTTCTAGGGTGCAGGTTTGATTTTGGAGTTCGAGCTAGGCGGAGGTGTTTGGAGTCTTTAGGTGGGTCGAGTTAGGTTAGGAGAGTCTTTGCTCTCGCATTTGTATTGGATTTATGTATGATTCGAGCCTTCGGTATCATGAACTTGAATAAATATGTAATTGTTATTGGACTGTTTTTAATGGATTGTATTTATGAGTTTAAAAGAGGCCTGAAGAGCCCAAAGTCTACTTATGAGTTGTACGTTTGAAATTGAGTTTGCAATGCATTATACGTTGTTGATTGGCTTCATTGCAGGGTCTAGTTCCGCCTAGCTTAGGAAGGTTTTTATGTTTGTCTCCCGTTCGCTAGGGTTTGATACGGGTGCGGATTAACTATTTCGTTACTCGTGTTGAGCCTTAGTGCGGGGGATGTGGCGCCTCACGTGCGGGGTGCTACATCCTTAAGTGGTATCAGAGCCCGGTTGCAAAACCGGTGTTCCTGAGTTGTGTGTGAGTCAGTCTAGGTCGTACGGCTTAGGGACTATATGACAATGTGTGCATTGCATTGATCTTGAACTTGACTTTGGCTTTCCTTTTTGAATTTTGTGGGACTATCTGTTGCATTTACATAAGGATCCTTGCATTAATTGTTGAAAATGTGTCATGAGCATGCACTAATCGCATGCATTTACTTTTGAAGTAAGCTATGACTTATAGGTTATGGAGATGATATCAAACCACGGCCAAGTTCTAGAACAAAGAAGGTCGATTGCAAACTTTTCTGAGACATGGAAGATGGGCAGGATACTCTGGGAAGAATGTAGAGAATTAGAGATGTGAGACTTCTCAAATGGAGCTAGAGTCAAGGATGAGGATTCGGAATAGGAGTTGATCATTGGATTGTTGGGACTCAAAGGACTAATTTATGAGAATCTACTACTTGGAGTGTTTTAATTGGATTTAGCAAGATCTTTCAACCTAAAGGATAAAGTGAACGAACCTCGAAGATGTATTGGTCCCGGATTTGGATCAGGGAAGAGGTACTAGAAACTAGAGGAGTAGAGATAACAGGGGTCCGGTAAGGGTTGTGTATCTGGGGTCGACAAGAAGGATCTATGATTAAGCCTAGTGAATGGAAATCAAGTCTATCGAAGTTAAGACCGGGAAGAGTTGGACTTGGATGCTAACTCAGTGGACGTGAAAGAATTAGGGATCAAGAAATTGCAATCTCGGACAGTGGAGGATACAAGTTGATTTACAAAGATGCATGGGAGTCTCGAAGACCGTGGGAAAGGCAAGGAATAATTACCAAGTCAAAGTAACCTCGGGACTTGGAGTAGCAAGGAAAAGCTATCGAGCTAGCTATTTACCCCATTGGTGACAGGTTCCAAAGCATTCATAGCACGTGCATCATATTTTGCATTAATTATTTATTCTCTTGATCTTATGTTATCCGTGCATTTCTAAATGGTTTTGTTGCGCTAAGGTATTGTATAATTGCTTGATGTAAACGTGACACATGCATTGCCATCTTTACCCGACATGCATTTTAGTGTTTACTTGATAGGAAAATCTGGCACCTCAATTGTCAAGTATATCCTCACTCGAACCATATCTGAGTTAAGGGAAAGGAAATAATGGCGTGGCACATGACAAGAGAGACAATTGGGAAATAAAGAACTTTAGGTAAGGGATAGGTTAGTGGAAAGGACCTCCGAAGGAATGTCAAATTAGATTTATCTTTGGGGTGTTCGGATCGAATAAGAATGGGGAAGAGAGGTTGAGGAAGTTCCATGAAAGAGCAATTTTAAGGGGGAGAGCACGACCAAGAGATAAAATGGAGGATGGAAGTAGTGCTCGAATAAATATGTCAATAGCAACAACGGGGTTGCAAATTAAGGAGAATCCGGATATCCTAATGGTGGCCATTGGAAATGGATAAGAGGATGGTAATGGTTAAGTTGTTAAGAGAGAAGTGACAAT
Source organism: Lantana camara (assembly GCA_037501455.1). Taxonomy (NCBI): domain Eukaryota; kingdom Viridiplantae; phylum Streptophyta; class Magnoliopsida; order Lamiales; family Verbenaceae; genus Lantana; species Lantana camara. Next base: position 79,735,065 of record CM074856.1, read on the forward strand.
GCCAAATTCGGGGGAAGATTTTTCGAGATATAAGGAAGAGAATTATTCACGACTCTATGTTTGGAATTCCGAATTGGGAGTGATGAAATTATATGGGAATTTTTGTGACCTCCTAAGATGGAATTAACTAAAGGAAAAATTGGATCAATCTATGATATGAGAGGATGTTGTTGATCAAGACTTATTCAGTAAAAGTATTAAGGGATCCGAGACAACATTATTACGTTATCGGTTCTATCAAAGGTGATCCGGAAGGAAATCCGGAAGAAACCAAACCGGAGAAGATGATCATTGGAGGATTTACATCGAACTTCAAGAGTCATCAAGGACACTCTATCTTCGATTCAAGAAATGTGGAGCTAGATGCCAAATATAACCTTAAGGGGTCAAAGGGTATGAATAGATAACATGAACGGGAAATGGAAAAGGATTCGCGTTCAGGTAGATCCTATTGACAAATACCTCAAGGTAGGGATTGAGTCGCCAAGGTGGTCAGGGGTAGTTATTCTCGAGGGGATTTTAAACTTCGATATGAGTAAGATAGTAGCTATGGACCTAACTTCGAGACGGATAGTCTAAGGGCATTCGGGAAGTCACATTCGGTTAATTAAAAAGAGTTGGTTGGGCGAATCAGGATTGGGGGAAATGGTGAAAACTGGAAGCGGTACAAGTTAAAGAGGGGTCTAAGAGTAGGGTCCTTAAAAAGGATTCATCAATAGCTTCACCGAGGAACCTTGAAGAGGTTCAAGACAAGCTGACTACTGAGCTATCTTCAGGATAGATCCTACCTTGGACAACGACAACTCACAAATCGGAACTTTGAAACTTCGGTGAACGGTACTTATAGCATTCATGATACATGCATCCATGCAAATTTAACTTATACAATTTTTATGTTAGATGCTTTAATCTTGTATTGTGTTAAATTACTTGGAATAATTGAATATTAATGTGGGCGACATTTATTACTTGCTCTGGGTGCCTTACGTGATTTTAAATTTGGTTTTGCGTGAGTTGCTTGGAAGTATTGGAGACTTCCTTGCTTTATTTTCGGTTAAGAGACGGGGATTCTCTTATTTTTGTTTGAGAGACGGGGTACTCTCTTTGTTTGCGAGAGACGGGGTTCTCTCATTGTTGTTGGAGAGACGGGGTTCTCTCATTGCTGCTCGAGAGACGGGGCTCTCTCCTTGTTGTTGGTGAGAGACGGGGAATCTCTCATTATTTGTTTTCAAGCGTGTTTTGAATCCGAGGACGGATTCTTTTTAAGGGGGAGAGATTGTAACGCCCCCGTTTTTCAGTTTAAATAATGTGACGTAATTGTTTATAAATTGCGCAATTTAATTATTTAATTATATGATTAATTGTTTATAAAATGTTTATATTTGATTTAAACTATTTCTATTTTAATTTAATTCATTTTATTTTACTTTGATAATTGGCGTTTAATTTCTTAATTGAGGTTTCACGTACCTTAACTGTTTCGGTAATTTCTTTAATTAATTACAACATGTTATTAGTTTGTTTAATTTATTTAATATGGAATTTAGGTTTTAGTAATTAATTTATAACAATATGAATTCGTTCATGCGCATGAGTGTTCTATTTGTGCTTTGTTTATATATGTATTGATACCGAAATACATGGCCTGTTTGTACGCATGCCCCATGACAGATTTGTTGCTGTTGAGTTTGGTAACTTGTTGGTCCTTCTAATGTGCTTTAAATTGTACCATTGTGCATATATATGATATATATTAGTTGTTTGGTATGTTAGCATGCATTCCCCAAAGTTTCAGATCCAAATTCAAGCCCTAAGTACTTGATCAAGGCATGATAGAATCATTAGGGCTCATATGTCCGATTGTAGCGACCCAGTTTTGTTTCACGGTTTCGATGATCTTAACGTGTGATTTAGCTTTTGCACTCTAAATGAAAAATGTTCATAACATGCCAAATATGTCGCATATTAAGTTTCAGAGCATTTGGAGTTCATTTGGTATGCTTTTGGATTGTGTTTGTAAGGGATCAGTTTTGCCGGAAAAATCTTGTGAACGGTTTTGGTTCTGTACCGTGACACCCCCGTGTCACATTTACTCATAAGAGTGAGACACGGCCGTGTCACACCCTCTGCTCAGTTCTGTACTGAGCCACGCCCGTGGCTCAGTTTGGCCAAGGGAGGTGACACCCCCGTGTCACTTCCCATGCGCAGTCTTTGTTGCTTCCTTTTCGGTTTTTGAATTGTTTCACCTCCTTAATGACTTTATCTCCTTTTGTGTTAAACTATGAACTTGTTTGGCTATGTGTTAGGAGTACTATGGTGCAATTTCATGATATTTGGATGTGTTATAGGCATGCTTTTATGTAATGCCGTTTGTGTGTGTTTATATGTCGCTTATGAATCGCATCACCTATTTTCTATATCATAAGACTTCTTCTTGTTGTCAAACCTTGGATATATGCTATGTTATGTAATATGAAGTATGTGGTAGCATTATGGAAGAGCTTGAATATGTTCTATGCTCCTATTTGAGTTCTTGAAATAAATTGATTGGACATATGAATTGAAGAATTGGAATGATTTATGATTGAACAAGTGAATGAATTGGTTATATATTTTCATGACTTAATATGATCTTTATGCCTTCATATCATGCTTGTGCATTGCCGTGCGTCATATATGGTTCATTAAGAGTCTTGAGTCTCACAAACACGTCTTGTGGTCTTTTGTACAGTTTGTCTCCAGGGTGGAGAGCTTTTGATCGTTCAGGCACTTGGTGCTCGATCCTTGTCACTTCACAGTTCAGGTGAGGGTGGTTTTTGTTTTAGCTATGTAACAAACCCTACAACCCTTACGTGAAAAGCTTTGGCCAAAACCTTATGATTATATATATATGATTTTCAAATGAAGTTATCGAGTAAATCCTTCTGAATTATGCGTATGAGCGTATTTAAACTTAAAAATGGTTTTGTGATGAGGCTATGCTCCAAACCGTGTGTCTTCATGCTAGCTACAGAATAGGATGACACGGAGAGGTACGTATATAGCATATGTCGAATCACACGGTAAGGTATGATTTCTTATAGTATATATTGATCGAGTAAACCCTTTTCAAAAGATTTATGAATTATGGTATGTACTTATGATTGATATGTTTTGGCGAGACACATTTATGACTTATGACTGAACGGGCCCCGGGACTTAGTATATGTGGCTAACCGAGGAAGCAAGGGCTCACGGGGATCCCATATACTAGTCCCAACCAACTACGGTGATACCGGCCCTCGCTAGGAGGTTTAGCGGGGAATGGGAGCTGAGTGCCCTTGGGGGAGTCATGAAACCCCATTGGCCCATGATTGAGGTGGTCGGGTCTTGCAAGCCCGTCCACCACCCGGAGGAAGAAGGTTGGATATGATTTATGATTTATGTTATGATTTTATTATGTTTATGCACCGTGCGGGAAGGCCGGGACACGGATTGCCCAAACGAATATATTTATGATTTATGATTTATGGTCTGTGTGTATTATGATATATCGCATGATCGCCTAATCAATATATTATTGATATTTGTCGTACACGGTCGGAGTTTGGTTGGAGATTGTGCACGCTCACTCGCCGAGCCTTATAATTATGTATGATTTATGAATGTAATGAATTTAATATGAATTAGTCGTAAAAGTCGAGCATTGTTTATCTATTTTCTTGCCCTTTTTGGGAACTAAATTCAAATAAAACCTTGCTCGGGATTTATGACTTGCATGTGCATGTTTTATATATATGTATCGCTCCTGCTCACTCAGTCTTCTAGAGACTGACCCTCTCCCTCCCCAACTTCTAGGGTGCAGGTTTGATTTTGGAGTTCGAGCTAGGCGGAGGTGTTTGGAGTCTTTAGGTGGGTCGAGTTAGGTTAGGAGAGTCTTTGCTCTCGCATTTGTATTGGATTTATGTATGATTCGAGCCTTCGGTATCATGAACTTGAATAAATATGTAATTGTTATTGGACTGTTTTTAATGGATTGTATTTATGAGTTTAAAAGAGGCCTGAAGAGCCCAAAGTCTACTTATGAGTTGTACGTTTGAAATTGAGTTTGCAATGCATTATACGTTGTTGATTGGCTTCATTGCAGGGTCTAGTTCCGCCTAGCTTAGGAAGGTTTTTATGTTTGTCTCCCGTTCGCTAGGGTTTGATACGGGTGCGGATTAACTATTTCGTTACTCGTGTTGAGCCTTAGTGCGGGGGATGTGGCGCCTCACGTGCGGGGTGCTACAAGGGTAAAGTGAACTTTTCCAGATATGAACCATCCTTTATGAAACAGAATTTTGCCCGCAAGCTAGGCTCCTCCATCCTTACTCCAGAAAACATGATTTGGTAGAGCATCGGACCAGGATCAACAATAATTCCACGTATAGTAGAGTATCGGACCAAGATCAACAATAACCCCACATAAAGTAGAGCATTGGACCAAGATCAACAACAACTCCGCACAAAGTAGACAATTGGACCAAGGTCAACAACAACTCTTACTAACACATAGAAACATGCACCATCCTCCACCGGTTGTCACTTCGGGTAGCTAGCCCTAGGCGACCTGTAAACATGTAATGGGAACAGATTTGTTGTCCGTTCCCAGACAGATTGTCCTGACTTAACAAACCTCCTGTTAAAAGTCGGTGTTAATTGTCTAAGTGTGGCGGCCGGTATTGGTGATGTCGTTGGCGCTCACCTCCCGAGCATCATCTCCACGCATAACCGCCGGGCCTAAACTGTAAACTGTATGCTTACATTTAAGATTAGCAGTGACCAGAGTATCGCTCCAGTATGCTAACTATAACATGTGAAACTGTAACTGTAACATATGATGTTGTCTGTAGAACATATGATTCTGTCTGAAAACATGTGATTCTGTCTGTAAAACATGTGATTCTGTCTGTAAACTGTACTTTGAAAACATATGCAGATCATGTAACTGTCTTTGAACAAGAATGCAGAACTTTGGAAAACATGTGCTGTAGATCAAGGTATACTATTAAAGTATGAATGATCCTTTCAAGAGAATGTCCCGATAAAAGGGATAGTTCAAAACGAGGTTTAGCTTTGAATTTCAAAACATGAGATACGATAGTATAATCGTGGTTCCGTTGGAAAACATTTATAACTTCACCTCACCTATCAGTAACAAAGGTAGGTAGACAGATTATGCGGTGCCCTGGGGATCCCAGTGCTCAACTTTAACTCCGGTAGGTGGTGTACTAGAGTGAGCTTAAGAACTAAGACCCACTACTAACCAAGATGCATATGAAATGCATGAAACAATAAACAAGGAACATCTAAAGAACATGTAACACAAGAGAGTAATACCATTTAAGGTATTCAAGAAAGGTAACACACAAAGGAATACGTCAAAGTGAGTTACTCTTAACGTGAGACTATGATCTTACTATAACCGAGTAAGCTTTAGTCAAATTATGAATCCTATCGCAACCTTAAGTTATAAAACAAGTCCACGAAAGAAAACACATTTTGAAAACACATTTTAGACCCTGGATATGGAAACCCTATGTGCAAATGTCTATAGAGAAAGCACAAGTTTTATTTTATTTTTACTATTCAAAAGCACTATTCAAAAGTACTATTCCATATTACTATTCATGATTACTATTCACAGGTTACTATTCACATGTCGGGTCAAAGGGTTGGGTCAAACCCTTACTATACACACACACCCACACCAAGCACGAACACACACACACACACGGCATGTACACATACACACACCCTAATTAAATTATGATCTTGATTATAACCTATACTTTCAAGTTCATGTTATAATAATCAAGACTGATCTAGGTTAAAGGTATAACCTATGGTTAAGAGATCTAATTAAGGCATAAGATCAAGTTATGAAACTCTAATCTATCTTAGGTTACAACATGTGACATTATTAAAGTGTATAACATATGATCAAGGCACTATTCCATTAATCCATATCATATCATAAGCTCCATTCATAATTCAAGAATCATATAACAATGTGACAACATGTCACAACATATATCATATCATATCATATCATATATCATGAACCTTTAGGCATGTAACATGTAACAATTTAATTCAATACCAGCATGTAACAAGTTATGACATAATAAATTGTAAATCACTATTCCATTATCTAGCATGCATGAACATAATTTAAATTCCATAATCATGCATCAATTCTCATAATATAACCACCATATCACATGATCATAGCATATACTAGAGCAATTCATAACATATTGAAGCATATACTAAACAATTAAAACGTATAAACAACTATTAAAACATATCATGAAAACTATATAATAAATGCATAAAATAAAATCATATATGGCTTAGGGAAGACCCTAAGACCCAACCTAAACATAATATAAACATACCATAACATAAAAACATAAACTAAACTAAACATAACATAAAAACAAAACAAACTAACCTAGCTACAAGGGGGGGGGGGGGGCGACGGCAAAGAGGGGGAGAGAGAGAGAAGAAAGGGTGTTGTCAACACAACTTTGAGCAAGGATTCTAATGGCATGAGAGGGGTATTTATAGTTGTGAAGAAGCCCCTCACCTTGCAAATAGAGATGGCTTAAGGGTAGGAGAGCAAAACAAGAGTTCATCCACTTGCATCTTCTAGAAGCTTTAGGGATTATGAAGGTAAAAATGGGACTGCTGGGGGTATTTCTGTAATTTCGTTGCCCAAGACTCGAGGATAAGTGGCTGAAAGTATAACCATTCCGACGGCGAGAAAATTAGCTTCGAAACGCATATTCATTCATCGAAATCCGATTTACCGTTTGAAAGATACATTAGTTTTAGTGAATAAAAGTTTTGAGCTCGAAACTCAACATGAGTGAAAAACGACTTTCTAGAATGATTTTCAAGTCCGGATTGCTTCCAAAATTCAAGAAATAAATTGAGAAGCGTTTTGAGTCCAAAATCGACTATAAAACATTTTACCGTTAAAAAGTTGAAAACGTAGGATGAATAGTGAATTCTCACGTACGAATGTACGCTTCAAAATTTCAAGCTAGGGTTTGAATCAAGAGTTGTAAAACATCTCAAAAATCTTGAAATAGCTCAAGTAGTGCAAATCCGAAGAGAAAACATTTTCCGAATGAAAACCGTTCGTAAAAGGAATAGTAAACTAGGGTTTTCAAAAACGTTTTCCATAAAACAAAGTTCCGGAATGCATTTCCAAGCCAAGAATGATTTCAAAAGACTCGTCTTGACTCAAGGATCGATTCGACTGTAACTTGGGTAGGAAAAGGTATCAGAATCAAAAGCTTATTTTCTGATGAATAGTAACTTTGGTCGGTAAGTTCCAAAAATACCCTTATGGCTCAAGAAAGACTTTCTGAGTTCGGGAAACCAGTTCAAACGATTTGGCAACATGTGTGATGAACCTCTAGGGTTCGAGTAGCATTATGAACAAGGTAGGCTCGGGTTATGAATAGTAAACTGAATCAAAGGTCAAGAATTCTCCCCTTAAAACATGTCAGATCATATACGAGCACAAAGTTCATGTAAGAATGCAATGCATGATGATTCAAAAAGTTGGATCACGGTCTATAAACGCTTTACCAATGCCCTTAACTTACTGTTTTCATCCAGGCCCTGTTTTGGGCTTTCACAATCACCCCTCCTGAAAGAGAATCTGTCCTCAGATTCTTCCGCTGTAACCGTAAATAACTTGGGGTGATGCTTCTGCATTTTATCTTCTGTCTCCCAGGTTGCCTCTTCTGTCCCATGTCCCTTCGAAAGGACTTTAACCAAAGGAATCTTCCTATTCCTCAGCTCTTGAAACTTCTTATCTAGAATCTTAGCGTGCTTCAAAACATAAGTCAAATCCGGTTCCAACGGTATCTCCTCTACCGGCACAACCTCTGTCTCATCCGAGAAACACTTGCGAAGCTGAGATACATGAAATACGTTGTGGATTCCTGTTAGACCTACAGGCAAATCCAATCTATAAGCAGTCGGTCCGACTCTCTCCAGTATCTCATACGGTCCAACATATCTTGGGTTTAGCTTTCCTCCTTTTCCAATTCGGAAAAACCCTTTCCTTGGCGATGCCTTCAGAAATACCTTCTCGCCCACTGCAAATTCCAAATCCCTTCTTCGTCGATCAGCATAACTCTTCTGCCTGTCCTGGGCAGCTTTCATTCTCTAGCAAATGATCTGAATCTTTTCCGTCGCTTCTCTTATCCACTTAGCAGAATTCACCCTGATTGGTCCTTCCTCAGTACATCTTGCTTCATCCAAATCCCAGTATAACGGGGATCTACATTTCCTTCCATACAAGGCTTCATATGGAGCAGCTTTAATAGAAGCTTGATAACTATTGTTGTATGCAAACTCCACAAGGGGTAAACACTCTTTCCAACTTTCCTAGAAGTCCAAAGCGCAAGCTCTTAGCATATCTTCCAAGTATTTAATCATCCTTTCTGATTGTCCATCCGTCTGAGGATGCGCTGCAGTACTGAAGTTCAACTTCGTCCCCATCAAAGTCTGAATTTCTTTCCACAATTGCGACGTGAATTTTGGATCTCTGTCCGACACTATACTGTTTGGAACTCCATGTAGTCTAACAATCTCTTGCTGATACAGCTTTGCCAACGTGCTAACCTTATCCATCGTCTTTACCGGCAAAAAGTGCGCTGACTTGGTCAATCGATCAATGATCACCCAGATACTATCTTGTCCTCCTCTGACTTTGGGTAATCCAGTGACAAAATCCATCGTGATTTGCTCCCACTTCCAAGTCGGAATCGGTAATGGTTGCAACTTCCCACTCGGCTTTTGGCGCTCAGCTTTAACTTTCTGACAAGTTAAGCACTTCTTGGCATAGTTGGCTATGTCTCTCTTCAGTCCATTCCACCAGAATTGCGTCTTAACATCTTGATACATCTGTGTACCTCCGGGATGTATCGTGTACTTAGTCTTGTGCGCTTCGTCGAGAATCTCTTTCCTCAAAACAGTTTACCGCATACTTAACCTTTGTACCTCAATATTCCATGTTCATCAACCCTGAACTTAGTCTCATCATCCTTCTCCTTAGATTCGAGACATTTCTTGATCCACTCGTCGTTCTTCTGGGCTTCCAACACTTGTTCTTTCAATGGTGATATCATCACAACGTTCGCGATTCGAGCTTTAGTTATCACCTCTATTCTTTCTCTTTGATCAATCTCGGGATTGGCAGAAATCTGTGCCAAATGAACTTTCCTGCTTAGAGCATCGGCTACAACATTCGCCTTTCCTGGATGGTATTGAATAATTCAATCGTAGTCCTCCAGAAATTCCATCCATCTCCTCTGTCGCATATTCAACTCCTTCTGAGTGAATAGATATCGCAGGCTCTTATGATCAGTAAAGATCTCAAACGTAATGTCTCCACTTTCCCAGAGCGAAAATTATCGCTGCTAACTCCAAATCATGTGTCGGGTAGTTAACCTCATGCGTTTTGAGTTTCCTTGTTGCATACGCAATCACTTTTCCATTCTGCATCAAAACTCCTCCTAGTCCTTCTTTCGAAGCATCGGTGTAAACAGTGTATCCTTCTTTTCCTTCTGGTAACGCTAACACGGGTGTAGTTGTTAGCATCTCTTTCAATCTTTGAAAACTTTGCTCACACTTCTCAGACCATTCGAACTTCCCTTCTTTCTTTGTCAACTTAGTGAGAGGTGTAGCTATCTTCGAGAAATCTTTGACAAACCTTCGGTAGTAACTAGCTAATCCCAGAAAACTCCTCACTTCTGAAGGATTCTTCGGTGACTTCCAATCCATAATCGTTTCGATCTTCGAGGGATCCACTTCGATTCCAGATCCTGATATGATATGTCCGAGAAACGTAACTCTCTCAAGCCAGAACTCACATTTGTTGAACTTTGCATATAGCTTGTGATCCAGCAAAGTGCGTAACACGATTCGAAGATGCTCAGCATGTTCCTTCGGTGTCTTTCAAAGTACCAAGATATCGTTGATGAAGATCACTACAAACTTGTCAAGAAACGGCTTGAATATACGGTGCATCATATCCATGAATGCAGCTGGTGCGTTCGTCAAACCAAATGGCATTACCACAAACTCAGAATGTCCGTATCGGCTATTGAAAGCAGTCTTCGGAGTATTTGCTTCCCTAATCTTTAATTGATAATACCCTTGTCTAAGATCTAACTTAGAGTAAACCTTCGATCCTTGAAGTATATCGAACAGCTCTTCGATATGAGGGAGAGGATACTTATTCTTGATAGTCATCCTGTTCAGCTCCCGATAGTCAATGCATAAACGCAATGATCCATCCTTCTTCTTAACAAAAAACACAGGCGCTCCCCATGGCGATGTGCTCGGTCGAACATATCCAGACTCTATCAGTTCGTCCAACTGCTTCCTTAGTTCTTCCAATTCAGCTGGAGCCATTCTGTAAGGTGTCTTTGAGTACGGCTCAGCTCCTGATATCGTCTCTATCGTAAACTCCAACTCTCGGTCAGGGGGTAACAAATCCAAATGCTCAGGAAACACATCTAGGAACTCGTTCACCACTTCCACTTCTTTGATCTTAAGTTGATCTTTCGGTCTATTCAAAAGATAAGCAACAAATCCGCTAGCTCCTTTCTGAATCAACTTCTTAGCTTCCATCGAAGAAATCACTGATAACTTCTCAACTTTCCTTTCTGATGTTCCACTTTCATCTTCTTCCAAGATGATCTCTTTCTTGTAACAATCCAACTTAGCTCGGTACTTAGACAACCAATCCATACCAAGTATAACGTCGTATCTCGTCATCGGTAACTCAATCACATCCGTCGAATAACAACGGGTACTAATACATATAGGGCAGCGTTTATATACTTGATCCGTAACAAGGCAAGTTCCCAAAGCAGAACTCACTTCAAATTTATATGGCAAGTATTCAAGTGGAAACTGTAAATGCGCACATAATTCAGAAGCAACAAATGAATGCGTAGCACCAGGGTCATACCAGACCTTAACTGGCGTGTTAAGAATGTACACAATACCTTCTACAACAGACGAAGGATCAACCTCCTCCTTACCATCCAAAGCATAAGCTCTGCCTCTGACCACCTGTTTGTTCGTCGTACCCACCACTGCTTTTCCTTTATCCTGGACCCCAAATCTCCTGATCCTGTGCGGGCAACTATCCATCTGGTGCTCAGAGGAACCACACGCGAAACACTGTCCAGCTTTCTTGCGACAGTTCTCCTCAGTGTGTCCTGTTCGGCGACAATATCTGCAAACAATTTCCTCTGGACCTGGCTGAGGTGCTCTCTGCTGTTGTGGCACCCTCTGATACTGCTGTGGCGCTTTCTGCTTCTGTTCTTGCTGTTTCGGTGGAGCGTTCTGCTGCTGACGCTGTGGTGTTACCATTGGCCTCTTTCTAGTTCCTTGGGGAAAAGATCCGGAAGGTCGCTTATTCCCTTGATAAGGCTTAGGGTTAGAAGGTCCTTGACGTGCAGTAGTTATCTTGATCTCCTTGTGTGCAACTTCAACCCTTAGCGCTCTATCAACAACACGATTGTAGGTGTCAATGTCCAAAGAAGCAAGTGCCAATCGAAGTTCAGGCTTCAGTCCATCGATAAACCTTTTCGTCTTGCGATGTTCATCAGTCAGAATATGAGGCGCATACTTGATCAGCCTCACAAACCTAGCCTTATACTCCATCACATTCATAGTTCCCTGAACCAAGCTCATAAACTCAGCCTCTCGTGCATCACGAGTCACTTGAGGCGTGTACTTCTGCTGAAACTCTCTGATAAACTCATCCCAACTTCCTTCAACGTTATTCTCATTCCACATATGCTGAACGTGCTTCCACCAATTGTATGCAGCTCCTTCCATAAGAAAAGTAGCATACCGAACTCGTTCATGATCCTCTGGGTAGATCTCCCTAGCCTCGAAAATCTTCTCAAGACTGGTAATCCAATTCTCAGCCTTTATGTCGTTCGGTTCTCTATAGAACTTAGGTGGATTCATCCTCAGAAATTTCTCCAGTGTCCTTTCATTAGGAGGATTATCTCTCGGTGCACAAGCCCTCATAAATTATCGTAGCACATCCCTTAATTCCGGAGTTCTTTCCCGTTCAGGGGGTGGCGTGACATCTCTTTGGGGTGGCAGTGGTGGTACACGATTCCGGGGTGCTCTTCTCGGTGGCATGTTGTTACTGAATTCACAAGCATTCAGATACATATATTCGATGCATGACATATAATGATTCATAGAATCCGTAACCACGTATTCACATTCCCACGTATTCACATATATGTATGAGAACCATTCCCATAACAACATATCAGCAAAGATTCCAACATATCATGTAATCAGAAACAACTGTCAGACAACATATAAACGGGAACAGAAGCTCGGGTAACATATCAACATATCAGAAACATGTACAACATATCCCAAAACATGATCAACATATAAACGGGAACAAAACGTGTACTGTCATATCAACAAGAACTGTAACAAGATCAGAAGTATGATCAACATATCCAATAACAAGAATATCAGCATGCTAACAATAAATGAAATGGCATGATCCTATCAACGGTCCTATTGGTATCTTGAAGCAACTCTAAGACTCATGCAATGACAGTTATGGAAAGCAGTAAACAGATATCCAACATAAAGCCGAAAGTGTTATAACTGTGCAAGGTTTGGTAAAATTTACTATAGGCCACATGTTAACAGTATTAATTCAAAATGGGGAAGACCCGATACTATCGAGTTGACTCCCTTACAGGACTTACCAATCCGTCCAACCTTGCTGAAAATAACCTAGTAGGTACCAAGTCATCTGACCCGTCATCCGTGGTGCCAAAAGTCGGGGATCATCTACCAAAGCTATACATCCCCTCATCCAAAAGTCAGTCCTTAACTGTCCCGGCTATACGTCCGCCATCCATAGATAGTATATATGCGTCAGTACTATATACAGAAAACCTCATATCAGTAATCAACCCTGATAACTGTGGTCCAAAGAACCCCTGGTGGTGTCATCAGAAACAGCAACGACCTCACCCTGTCCGTGACCTACTGGCTCATCTCCGCCATCATCATCATCATCAGATCCTCCATCGCCTCCATCAGACTGCTCCTGCATAGGCTCGGGCTCCTGAGAAGCCTGACTGACATCCTGACCCTCGACCTCCTCAACTGCCTGCTCATCGGATAAGTGATAGGTATCATATAGGCGAGCTCTCATGCGGGCAGGTTAGTGCTGGTGACGCTCCATAGAGGTGTCGCGATCAATAGTCATCTACATAAGATCTGCCTCCAGCTCAGTAATACGAGCAGCCCTCTGATCAGCAATATGAGTCATCTCTGCAGCATGCTCACGAGCGATGTCCCTATCAATCTGGTACTGCTGTGACTGATCCTGATGGCGAATAGACTCCAACCTGACCTCACGGGTCCTCTGATACTCCTGAAAGTAACCATCTCTCTCAGACTCGAGATAGTGCACAACTCTGTTAGGATAGGAATACCCAGGCCTGCCACTGTTCCTAGACCTGCGCCAGGTGTAGAAACGAGTGCCTCCACGGCGAGAAACTGCCACAATACGCGGGGCCTCAAACTGCTCAAAGAAAGCCTCATCCATCTGCTGATTAGGATCCTGGTGTGGCTGAACTGCCATAGCTCTACAGAAGATACCACAGATATGAAATCCAGATAACAGAACCATGCAATCCCCAAATATCGTGTCTCGATGCAATATGAGAATGATCCTGGATGCAATGCGTGAACAATCCATGATGCAACATGAGAGCAATCTAGGTTAAGTCTCTTCTTACTTAACCCGATGCTCTGATACCACCTCAGGCTGTAACGCCCCCACCCGTACCAGAACAAGAGGAGAGCGGCGTCTCAACCCCCGTACTGAAGCACCTCTCTAGTAATGGTGTGAGCCATCACTCAAGAAATACTCCAGCGAACGGCTGTCTATCAGAACTATATATGTACAACGATGTGGCTATGCAGCGGAAAATCAGAGTATTTTAAAACTTTTCAAAACATGTGCGTGATGGCATGTAACAAGCAAGAACATATTGATCGTGTAAGAGAGACTCGGCATATCAGAACATGTAACATATTCACATATAAGTACCGATATAGCAGAGTTCAATGTATCGGTAACAGAGTAGCAGAAAGAGTATAACAAAGATACTCAAGTATTCAAAAACATATACAGAAGTATAAAGTTTGATGCAGCCATAAAACATATGCAGGACACAAAAAGGAAGTAATACTAAGTCCTGACTGAAACAAAAATGACAATCTAGAGCTTCAAGATACCTCTAGACTGCGGCTGCAAGACCTGAAACCACGAAGCAAGAAAACGGGAGAGGTATTAGTCAAAAGGACTAAGTGAGGGAATACTTTAAAGAAAGTACTGAGTGATAAAGAACTTGAAGTAAAGTTCAGAACTTTTAATGCAATGCTTTAAAGAAGAACTTGGAACAAGTTCGGTCGATAAAACCCTTTGAATGCGATGTTGTATGAGAATGCACGTTATAAAACATTTTCATGAATGCTATCACACGCGCAAACATATGCTGTTGATGGTTCATAGTTCTTTCGTAAAACGGGATAAGGGTAAAGTGAACTTTTCCAGATATGAACCATCCGTTATGAAACAGAATTTTGCCCGCAAGCTAGGCTCCTCCATCCTTACTCCAGAAAACATGATTTGGTAGAGCATCGGACCCGGATCAACAATAATTCCACGTATAGTAGAGTATCGGACCAAGATCAACAATAACCCCACATAAAGTAGAGCATTGGACCAAGATCAACAACAACTCCGCACACAGTAGACAATTGGACCAAGGTCAACAACAACTCTTACTAACACATACAAACATGCACCATCCTCCACCGGTTGTCACTTCGGGTAGCTAGCCCTAGGCGACCTGTAAACATGTAATGGGAACAGATTTGCTGTCCGTTCCCAGACAGATTGTCCTAACTTAACAAACCTCCTGTTAAAAGTCGGTGTCAATTGTCTAAGTGTGGCGGCCGGTATTGGTGATGTCGTTGGCGCTCACCTCCCGAGCATCACCTCCACGCATAACCGCCGGGCCCAAACTGTAAACTGTATGCTTGCATTTAAGATTAGCAGTGACCAGAGTATTAGTCCAGTATGCTAACTATAACATGTGAAAATGTAACTGTAACATATGATGCTGTCTGTAGAACATATGATTCTGTCTGAAAACATGTGATTCTGTCTGTAAAACATGTGATTCTGTCTGTAAACTGTACTTTGAAAACATATGCAGATCATGTAACTGTCTTTGAACAAGAATGCAGAACTTTGGAAAACATGTGCTGTAGATCAAGGTATACTATTAAAGTATGAATGATCCTTTCAAGAAAATGTCCCGATAAAAGGGATAGTTCAAAACGAGGTTTAGCTTTGAATTTCAAAACATGAGATACGATAGTATAATCGTGGTTCCGTTGGAAAACATTTATAACTTCACCTCACCTATCAGTAACAAAGGTAGGTAGACAGATTATGCGGTGCCCTGGGGATCCCAGTGCTCAACTTTAACTCCTGTAGGTGGTGTACTAGAGTGAGCTTAAGAACTAAGACCCACTACTAACCAAGATGTATATGAAATGCATGAAACAATAAACAAGGAACATGTAAAGAACATGTAACACAAGAGAGTAATACCATTTAAGGTATTCAAGAAAGGTAACACACAAAGGAATACGTCAAAGTGAGTTACTCTTAACGTAAGACTATGATCTTACTATAACCGAGTAAGCTTTAGTCAAATTATGAATCCTATCGCAACCTTAAGTTATAAAACAAGTCCACGAAAGAAAACACATTTTGAAAACACATTTTAGACCCTGGATATGGAAACCCTAGGTGCAAATATCTATAGAGAAAGCACAAGTTTTATTTCATTTTTACTATTCAAAAGCACTATTCAAAAGTACTATTCTAGATTACTATTCACGATTACTATTCACAGGTCGGGTCAAAGGGTCGGGTCAAACCCTTACTACACACACACACCCACACCAAGCACGAACACACACACCCCCCCTAATTAAATTATGATCTTGATTATAACCTATAGTTTCAAGTTCATGTTATAATAATCAAGATTGATCTAGGTTAAAGGTATAACCTATGGTTAAGAGATCTAATTAAGGCATAAGATCAAGTTATGAAACTCTAATCTATCTTAGGTTACAACATGTGACATTATTAAAGTGTATAACATATGATCAAGGCACTATTCCATTAATCCATATCATATCATAAGCTCCATTCATAATTCAAGAATCATATAACAATGTGACAACATGTCACAACATATATCATATCATATCATATCATATATCATGAACCTTTAGGCATGTAACATGTAACAATTTAATTCAATACCAACATGTAACAAGTTATGACATAATAAATTGTAAATCACTATTCCATTAGCTAGCATGCATGAACATAATTTAAATTCCATAATCATGCATCAATTCTCATAATATAACAACCATATCACATGATCATAGCATATACTAGAGCAATTCATAACATATTCAAGCATATACTAAACAATTAAAACGTACAAACAACTATTAAAACATATCATGAAAACTATATAATAAATGCATAAAATAAAATCCTATATGGCTTAGGGAAGACCCTAAGACCCAACCTAAACATAATATAAACATACCATAACATAAAAACATAAACTAAACTAAACATAACATAAAAACAAAACAAACTAACCTAGCTACAAGGGGGGGTGGCCGACGGCAAAGAGGGGGAGAGGGAGAGAAGAAAGGGTGTTGTCAACACAACTTTGAGCAAGGATTCTAATGGCATGAGAGGGGTATTTATAGTTGTGAAGAAGCCCCTCACCTTGCAAATAGAGATGGCCTAAGGGTAGGAGAGCAAAACAAGAGTTCATCCACTTGTATCTTCTAGAAGCTTTAGGGATTATGAAGGTAAAAATGGGACTACTGGGGGTATTTCTATAATTTCGTTGCGCAAGACTCAAGGATAAGTGGCTGAATGTATAACCATTCCGACGGCAAGAAAATTAGCTTCGAAACGCATATTCATTCATCGAAATCGGATTTACCGTTTGAAAGATACATTAGTTTTAGTGAATAAAAGTTTTGAGCTCGAAACTCAACACGAGTGAAAAACGACTTTCTAGAATGATTTTCAAGTCCGGATTGCTTCCAAAATTCAAGAAATAAATCGAGAAGCGTTTTGAGTCCAAAATCGACTGTAAAACATTTTACCGTTAAAAAGTTGAAAACGTAGGATGAATAGTGAATTCTCACGTACGAACGTACGCTTCAAAATTTCAAGCTAGGGTTTGAATCAAGAGTTGTAAAACATCTCAAAAATCTTGAAATAGCTCAAGTAGTGCAAATCCGAAGAGAAAACATTTTCCGAATGAAAACCGTTCGTAAAAGGAATAGTAAACTAGGGTTTTCAAAAACGTTTTCCATAAAACAAAGTTCCGGAATGCATTTCCAAGCCAAGAATGATTTCAAAAGACTCGTCTTGACTCAAGGATCAATTCGACTGTAACTTGGGTAGGAAAAGGTATCAGAATCAAAAGCTTATTTTTTGATGAATAGTAACTTTGGTCGGTAAGTTCCAAAAATACCCTTATGGCTCAAGAAAGACTTTCTGAGTTCCGGAAACCAGTTCAAACGATTGGGAAACATGTGTGATGAACCTCTAGGGTTCGAGTAGCATTATGAACAAGGTAGGCTCGGGTTATGAATAGTAAACTGAATCAAAGGTCAAGAATTCCCCCCTTAAAACATGTCAGATCATATACGAGCACAAAGTTCATGTAAGAATGCAATGCATGATGATTCAAAAAGTTGGATCACGGTCTATAAACGCTTTACCAATGCCCTTAACTTACTGTTTTCATCCAGGCCCTGTTTTGGGCTGTTACACGACCCAAATTAAAACGATTATAACTCACAATCTAGAACGAATTTTCAGAGTGATTCCAATTGGAGATTGTTCTAGACTCAATAAGGTTGAACATATCCAAAAATTAGCTCAATCCGAGGTCATATGAGGGGGTACCCAGCCAGGGAAAAACAAGGCAGAAATCTACCCGGCCGGGGAAAAACAGTGCAGAAACTTTCTGCACTAAAACTACCCGCCCAGGTACTTTTAACACATAAAACTACCCACCCGGGTAGTCCTTCTGGACGAGAAAAAGAAGCAGAAACAGGGGCTAAACATGGAGGAAACAAAAAATGATCAAAACCACCTCAAAACTCAACCAAATGCAATGAAAATCAAGGCACAAGTTCATGGAAACATGCTCTAACACATATCTTAAACTTAAGGCATGAAACAAACAAGAAACCAAGTTGCCATTTCATCTTCTTCAAGCTGCATTAATGGAGTTATATGCAATGCTCACCTAACAAATGAAAATTACAACATTTATGCAACAAGGGAACTCAAAAGAAGAATATATATCAAATTTAGATTATATAATTCAAGTATGAAGGCAAGAGATCAAATTTTCATACAAGCATACTATTCATCATCTTCTCCAAGTTCATAGAATCAAGAAAGGAAAGCAAGATTCAATCGGTACAATCGAACCACGTAAGGAGAGGATCACAAATCTTACCTTGAATCTTCGATCGGTTGGTCAAATCTCGCAAGCTTGAGCCAAAGCTTGAAGGGCCAAATGGGGAGGTTTTCTTCTTCTCCTTTCTTGCCTTGTTTTGATCGTTCCAAAATGAGGAAAAAAGGGGAGATATTTTCAGCTATAAAGGGTTAAAACGGGTTGGTTTACGGGTTGGGTCAAAAAGGATCCGGTCCACTCGGATCGGATTTTAAAACGGTAGGGGTATCAAATGGCTTTAGAAAATTAAAAGGTTAATTTTATCGAATCCGAATCCTTGAAACAAACTGAATGACAAGGTCGGAATTCGAATTTGAATTCCCGAGCTCAAGGTAGCCACGAGGGCTAAAATACCCAAATTAAAATTAGGTCCCTAATCGGCAAATATTGGAGGATTGAGTCCAAGTACATTTAATAAATTCTGAAGCACACATGATTAAATAAAATTACAAATTGACACGTAAGGCATGCTAATCACATAATTACTGAATTAAACTCTCCCGAGACATCGTACCTGGATTGCCGAGAAGACGGGGTGTTACATAGGGTTATAGGCCATAATAACTAAAAGAACAAAACTCACCTTGTCGACCAAACCGGACGAGACGAACCCAAAACACCTCTAAAAGACCTCCTCGTCACCCACGGAATGAACCTATGGAAAAAACAAAGAACAAACGACAAACTTAGACTCCAAATGAACCAATTAGATGCTCGGTGAACGCTTATGAATGCAAATGATGAATATGAAATGCAACGAGAAAGCACTTAAGTCATATTAGGCCATATCGAATCATAACTCATATAATTATGTCAAATGAATTCATAAATTTCACATAACGAGTATATTATGTCATATAACATATTAACAAATCTTTCACATCGTAAAAGAATCAAAGAGATATCACACGAGGCAAAGAAACAAGGTATTCACACATTCACACATGTTAGAGAGCATATAACATCATATATCGCGTATAAAAGCATCGAATTCACATCAAACAAATTCATAAATTTAGCATAGTGATCATAACACATCATATTATAACATATCATAAGCTTTCATAAGTTTAAATTTCATAAGAGACGCAAAGGATGCAGGAAAACATCACACGTGTCAATTAAACGTTCAAGAAATCAAGTCACATTTACACTTAACAAACGAGACCATAAAATTAAAATAAATAACCAAACATAACATAATTCAATATATTAACATGTTAGGATCATAATCGGGAGTGGGAGGAATCGAATAAAATTGAAAACAAAGCAAGAAACGAACAACGAAATAAAGCCGAGCACACAAGGAACAACACCACACAAAACAACCACAAAAGAGGAGGGTAATGGGGGTTAACCTCCCCAAGCACAAATGAGGTAACCCCCGTTAACGGAGGCAGGACCAAAAGTTCCTGGCAGCCATGGAGGTAACGCCCGTTACCTCCACAAAGCTCAAAATCCTTAACGCCCGTCACTCCGCACCGTCTTTATCATCCTCGCGAAATAGCACCCTGTTCTTCTCCTTTATTCAATGGGAAGCAGCAGCAGCTTCACAAGGCAACAATGGCAGCAGCAATCAAGGAAAAACTACAGCAAAAACACCCTAAACCGATCCTAAACCATCCGGCAACAAGAAGAAGCACAAAAGTTCCAAATCACTCAAAAAGCTTCAAGAAACATTCAAGTTCTCCAATGGTGGAATCAAATACTTAACATATAAATCAAATTCAAGTTCATGAGTACATGAACGAAGCTAGAGTGGTCATATTTGATGTATCAATCCACAAGAAATCTGAAAATAAAGCTATGAATTCAAGAAATGGAAATTAAAACTAACTATTCACACATGTGGCCACGGCATGCTCAAAACTCCTTCAGAAAATAAGCACTTAAAAGAAATCCAAGAAGAAGGAGAGTAAGATCATGGGCTTACCTTTCGAATTTGATGAAGAATGGAGGTCGAACGAGCTTGAAATGTGCAAGAGTGAATAGTGGCTGGAGCCCCTTTTCGTTTCTCTTCCTTAGTCTCGGTTTTCCCCTTCTCTCTCCCCTTTGTTGAGCTGAATATCAAATGAGGCTTATTTAGGGTTAAATAGGGTTAATTTAGGGTTATATAGGCTCAAGAATGAGTTAATTTGGATAAGAAATGAGTGAGTTATGATCAAAACCGTAAAGTGTGGCAGATCTGCACGAGAAGCTCGGTTCGGGCAAAATTTGGAGGATCACACGGGCTTAGAAAAATAAAAAACTAGGTTACATAGCTTCCATTCTTAATTACAAGTCCGGCGCTTCTTCCTGAATTCGAATCCGAATTCCCGAGCTCAAGATATAAATTCAGGAACACAAGGCGCACTAAAACAAGTTAGGCCCTCAAGTCCCTAACAAATAAAATATGGAGCTTTACCATATCAAACAAGTCCAAAAACATAAAACGAGCATATAGACAAATTTATTACACATATTTTTCATGCATAACAAATTTTCACAAACTTGGAAACAAGTCGGAACTCAAACGGATTGAAAACAAGTTCAAAAGGTCAAAACGTTCAAATATTCATATATAACACTTAACAAATAATTTAATTAATTTCAAGAATATCACTTAAACATTAAAATAAATATATAATTACATAATTAAAATAATTTAAATGCTCACATAACACTCTCAAAACAGCGTACCTGTACGGCTGGACGAGCGGGATGTTACAAACTCCCCTCCTTCAAAAGAACCTATCCTTAGGTCCGAAGTGAGATCTTGAACAACTTCGGGATGAACTCAACTCGTTGAAATGGGATACCACTCAATTCCCATGAGATCTCCTTAGCCTTAGCAAATCGGACACAAGGTCCTTGATGTTCGGTCTTCAACAGATGACGTACCGGTTCCAATTAAAATTTGGAAGTAGTTGGAGAATCGTACCAGTTCTTGATGCTCGGTCTTTAACCGATGATGCCTCAGACATTGATACACGAAGTTTGCAACGTCTCTTCTCATGTCAATACATCTTATTGGTTCTTGAGGTCTTCAAACAAACTTGAACCAAGAGTGGGGTAAGTCTCGTGACCTTGAACTTCTCGAGGCGTAAGCCACGCTCTCCCGTTAGCAACACACAACCAAAGCCTTCCCTAGTGCCTCGATTGTAACGGTGTAGTTTTGAGTACCCTCGGGTAAGCAAAGCCAGTAACGAGGGTAACTCTCACTTCAAACACCTCTTCCCACTCAAAACCGTACCTCTAACTTGTTATTCATGTCAATGGGTTGGCAACTTTTAGAGAAGATTCCCCTAGTATACCCCAACGACATAAGAGACCTCATAGTCTGAGGTTATTCTCAATTCTTCTACCCAGATGCGTAGTCGGCTATACCCTTGTAGAAACCCAAACTCGGTGTGCCTACGAACTCTTGGAGAAGAACGAACCACTCTTCGAAGCGTACAAAAGGGTAGTTACCTTCCACAGTTAACCTGTGCAGCTCACGGTAGTTTATATTCACCCTGAAGTCCCATTTCTTCTTAGGTAGGGCTAAAGTACACCACAAAGAAGCACTCGAACGGATGAAACCACCTTCTAAGAGCTCATCGAACTACCTTTTCAACTCCAACAACCATGCTACGGCCATCCGGTAGGGAGTCTTCAAACAAAGTCAATTTCAGGATAAAGATCACGACAACCTCAATGTCCCTATCAGGTGATAACGAAATCCAACCTTCAAGGAAACATTGAGAAAGTCATTCCTCGATCTTCATCTCCTTAAGCTTGGTTCAACCCTTCGGTTAACCCAAAAGTAAGCCACATAGCTTATCGCACCGTCCTGAAATAACTAACAGTTTCTTCAAAGGATATATACGGGCTAGCCTTCAATCTATTACCGAAAATATCATTGAGCCCCGAACGGACCTCCTAAAAGTAACCTCTAGCTCAACTCGGCACTCGAACAACCAACCCATGCCTAAAGTAGCTCCGTACCCCACTAGGCGCCTTCAAATAAAACCATCAAGCAATCTCGGCCCTCACAACTCACAATTACCCGAGCACTCAACCTCACCAATCTCTCTAAGAAGAGAGTTCACACAAATAAGGGAAGCCACAATGCAAGAAACAAGTTCTTGTTAAACTTGGATAGCATGTTTTATGATTAAACGAAACTATGTGCTTATTTGGACATTAAAAGTACAATTAGGGACAAATTGGTAAATTTATATTTTTGAGACTGTAACTAGTTAGAACTTAATGAATTTGAGTAGATAATTCGATTATGAGTTTGTGGGTTCTTCAATCGCTCAATTCGGAGTTCGGACGAAGAAGTTATGGCCATTTTACAAAAAGTCAACCCTTTTAAGCATAAATGTTGACCTGCGACCCAATTTCAATTCTAACCCAATTTGAGACCCTATTTCACTTGAATCCGACTCGTATGACCCGCTCCATGACCCTATTCAGCTGACCCAAATCAGATTCTAAACACTAAACTTAAGTGACGTTATTTTCCAAGAATCAAACTCATTTTCTCCCGACACTCTTTCAAAACCCATTCATATACTCTCAAGAGCTTCAAGCCACCCTCAAGCCATCTTCAAGAGCCAAGAGCGAAGATTAAAGCTTGAGATTCAAGACTAAAGAACAAGTTCTCCTCTTCTATTTTCAACTCTCAAGGTAAGATTTTGTGCTCTTTTGTTGGGTTTGTGTTCTTGAAGGTTCTAAGCTTTAATGTGAATTTAGGGTTCATGTTAGATGGATTAAATCCAAATTTTGTGGTGGAAATATGCTTCTTATGATGTTGGGAACAATTTGATGTAAGAATTTCTCATTTTCATGCTTGTTTGAAGAAATCACCATTGTTGACCTTTGAAGCTTTTATGACGAATTCTTGCATGTCCATGTTCTAGCTTATTTTAGCTTGACTTGATGATGGATTCTTGTTCCTTATGTGTTTTTATGAAGAATGTGATAGATACCTTTGAGATTTATGCATGATTGAAGATTTCACCATTGTTGAGCCTATCATGTTTGATGCTTTTAAACTCCCGTTTTCAAAATGTATATATAGGCTTTAAAACCAAGTTTTGTGAGCTTTGCTCATATTATGTATGTTTGTTTATGAAAAATGATTTGCAAGTAAAACTTGAGTTGGTATATGGGATATGCAATAGCCTAAGGTGCTTGTCCCACATCGGTTGGAGACGGGAACAAAGCGTCCTTTATAAGGGGGTGGATACCTTTCCCTTGATGAGGCCTTTTCCCGGATGGTGATCTTAGCCATTGGGAGGAACAAAACCGTGATGGTGGTGTCGCTTAGCACACCAAAGCGGATAATATCGAAAGGCGGGTTTTTGGGCTGTTACAAATGGTATCAGAGCCGGGGCCCGGGCCGGTGTGCCAGCGAGGACGCTGGGCCCTCTTGGGGGGTGGAATGTAATAGCCTATGGTGCTTGTCCCACATCGGTTGGAGAGGGGAACAAAGCCTCCTTAATAAGGGGGTGGATAACTTTCCCTTTTGAGGCCTTTTCCCGGATGGTGGTCTTAGTCATTGGGAGGAACAAAACCGTGAGGGTGGTGTCGCTTAGCCCACCAAAGCGGACAATATCAACAGGTGGGTTTTCGGGCTGTTACAAATGGTATCAGAGCCGAGGCCCGGGCCGGTGTGCCAGCGAGGACGCTGGGCCCTCTTAGAGGGGTGGAATGTAATAGCCTAAGGTGCTTGTCCCACATCGGTTGGAGAGGGGAACAAAGCCTCCTTTATAAGGGGGTGAATACCTTTCCCTTGTTGAGGCCTTTTCCCAGATGGTGATCTTAGCCATTGGGAGGAACAAAACCGTGAGGGTGGTGTCGCTTAGCCCACCAAAGCGGACAATGTCGGCAGGCGGGTTTTCAGGCTGTTACAGGATAGGTACCCCAAATGCTTTTGGAACATTCATTTGAATAGTATATACGTAAGAGTTGTGTAGCGAGGTTTGTTGCCCCATGCAAGGACGCGTGCTTTGTTGGATGCTATAGCGCTTGGGGGCCAAGGTGAGTGATATTCTGGGAAGGTAAGGGCCGATGGATGTCCTCATTCAAAGTTCCCATGTTTAAGAACTTGTTGACTAAAACTCCAAGGAGATTTCGGGGTTAAGGTTTGCAAGGGAGAGGCCAGTTTCATGGACCCGTCTCTTCATATGGTAAGGATGTTCGGGGGCCATACACCCACGACATCTGTAGCACCCCTTAAGACGTGGAGGTACCACACCCCCGCACTATAGATCAATCCACATACGAAACGGCCATCCGTACATGAATCAACCTATAGCGAACGGGTGACAATGCAATACACGACAAGCTAGGCGGGATAACTTATACATGCGACAAAATAAAGCAGAACCCCAATAACATTATAACATCATCATATCGATACATTATCATCTCCCAAATAACATTCACGTGTAAGTGCTCATAACTATTAACATGATACTCTGAAATGCCAATACATGGAAAGAAAACTATGCTAGACTCAGCTGGATAAACGACACGACCCGACTCCCGCCTAGCACGCCACGAACAAAACCTGAAAGGTGGAGGCGTCAGTCTGTTAAGACCGAGTGAGGGGCATAAATATATAAACACAAGTAGCATGCAAGTTATAATCTCGGGTAAGGTTTTATACCCGAAAACAATCTAAGTTCAATAATAACTTAGAGCTCGCCCGAGGTTACAACTATCAAGTTTAACACGATAATCACGTTTATTATAACAATCAGTGGCCCTGGCGAGGGGCGTGCACGATCTCCAACCAGCCTCGACAGTGAACAAGGGTTGCACTTTTATTTAATTAAGTTATCATGCAAGTCATTAAAGTGCACACGATCAATAAAACGAAATCCATCCTTCACCATTGGTGGTGGGTTTGCAAGGCCCGAACCACCAACGATAACACGTTGCACGTCGGGAGCATGACCCCCACGTACGGGACTCCTTCCTCCACCAAACCTCCTGGTGGATTCAGGGGGCATCCCAACGGTGTGAGAGAGGTGTGTGAGTTACCCGTCAACCCTATGCTTTCCCAGTTGGCTCAAACACTCACCCTCGGGCCCATAAACACGATACACGATACACGGTAATTCGCCAAACACGATCACGGTAACACGATAACACGATACACAGCTTGCTTGTCATGAACACGATTAGTTTCAAGAAACACGACTTGTAACACGATACACGGATGCTTATTAAATCCCTTGTTTCTTGGAAAACGATTATAAAGATATATGTATATGTAATTTGGCCAAAATCCACATAAAGGTTATATGGTTCTAGATAATTAGTAACTAAACCTCACCTTTACCGACAAATGCAGGTCAAGACACGGCCTACGGCCCCTGCTCCACATCACGAGAAGATACTCTGTGCAAGGGATACATGTATTCGTGAGACTTGACTCTAAAATAGACCAAATATGGCGAACGGCAGAAATGCAACGAGATGACGAGGAAAATACAATGCGGCATGAAAACATCTTGTTTCTGTACATATTGGATCATATAATAGCAATTCGGGGTCAAAGAAGTCGTCGGATCGAGGGGCTATTTTCGTAATTTTATGCAGAATGTTTTGTTCTGCATGTCAGGTGGGAACTGCTGTTCCAGCTTCCCTTTGTAAATGGGAACGATCGTTCCCGTAACCCCAAAGACGCGGTAACGATTTTTAAATACAAAGGGCGCCTTTAGCTGGGAACGGCCCTTCCGGCACTAAGGCCAAAATGAGAACGGCCGTTCCCATGCTCGGCCGCCTATTTTCATTTGAAAAGGTGGGAACGCCCGTTCCCATAATGCCTTAAGGCTGGGAACGGTCGTTCCCAGTTTCTGCAACTTACCAACAGAGCAAAAACGGGGGAGGCTCTCGGGAATGAACAACAAAGCCACTAAAATTCCATTTTCAGCCAACAAAGCTATGATTTTCTGGAAATCTGATGCATATATATTCAAAAAGTGCTAACATAACACTTAAACACATAAGGCATGAAATATTATCAAGATTTCCAAGGTTTCATGCTCATGTTCATGTTGATCAACCAAGCTCAAATTTCCAACAATTCCATGAATAAATCATGTCATAATTCATGCTATGATCACATAATCATGCTTCCAATTCCAATTAATTCATCTAGCATATCCATCTCAAACCCTAGCTAACTCAATTATGGTCAAGAATCATCCATTCATGCACAACCAACCTTGAAGATGAAGATATGGAGAAAATAGATGATGAGGATGATCAACTCCCAAACTTGGAAAATTTCCTGAAAATTCTTGATGAAAATGATAAAATTCTCTTTCCTTCTCCTTGTTTCTTGATACCGAGAGAGAGAACAAAGTTTTTGGGAGATTTTTTTGGATTGAAAATGGGATCATGGAAGCTAGGAGATGAAATAACGATGCATCCCATTTTTGTAATGTGTGAAAGTTCCAATTTTACCAATTAATCCTTAAAATGTTTAAGTTATGCAATTAAGGATGTAAGGTTTTTAAATGGGATCAATTAGGTCCTTGAAAGATCATGCAATTAGGTCCCTAAAGTTAAGAGAATGACCAAGTAGGGATAATTCGGTAATTTGAAGCACTCTCGGTTTTTGTTTCACGTGATAAATATTTTCAAGTTATGAAATAAATTCTAACTTTAATAAAAATTCATGAAATTTTATGAAAGTTTGATAAAATACAATCTATAACATTATAATAAACATAAGAAATTATTTTATGAAAATCGGGGCGTTACAATTCTCCCCCCCTTAAAAGGACCTGGTCCCCAGGTCCACTGTCGAGTTTAATGATGCATAAGAGTCCCCGTCTCTTGAACAAGAATGAAAGAACCCCGTCTTTCAACAAGAAGTGAGAAAACCCCATTTCTCGGTAAAGAATGGGAGTGCCCCGTCTCTCGAATGAGTTAGGAGAGAGCCCCGTCTCTCGGACATATACCACGTAACAAACCAATCAATGCTAGAAACATTTATCACATAAGCAGCAGGTATAGTAACGCTAATCACATTAATTTATCCTTTATATCGAAGCACATTATAGATGGCAAAAGCTATATTAATAATAAAATTCCATGATGCTCGTGATATGCATGTTTGAAGGTACCGTTCACCGTGGTTCTTGCCTGTTAAGTGAGCTCTGACCCCCGGTGGACCGTTCTTTACGTTTTGGACACGTATCAATTTGATGTTAAGAACTTCCACAACGGAAACATAAACGCTATCGCTTTCTACATCCATCATAGGTATGTTTGTCCCATCCACAATAGGTACAGAGTGGTTTCCCTGATTGTGATGGTGATGCCCTAATAGAACCCTTCTCGGAAATTGATCTATCAATTTGAGACTTTTTCTTTTTCGACCTCTCCTGGGAGGATAAAATGGAAGTAGCATTGGACCTTTTCATTGTAACAGGGTCCTGTCCAGATCCCGAAGCTGGATCCGGATCGAATACTCTAGACCTCCTTGCATTGTCCGAATCCTCGACTTTCAATGCTTTAGTGGTAGCCTTGGCCCAGGTACTTGTGTTAGCATCTTTCAAAGCATCCTGAATATCCGGCATAAGTCCCTGCATGAATTGTGTTGCCTTGTGAAAGTCATCGTTCGCTATATTGGGAGCGTAACGAGATAATCTTTCAAACTCTGCGATGTACTCGCCAACAGATTTCCCTTCTTGCTTATCACTGAATTCCCTCAACCTACGAGTGCGGGAAGCTGGTGGAATGAACTTATTTTTGAATTCCCGAATGAATACTTCCCAAGTAATAGCTTCCCCGACAGCCTCTAATACGATTTGGGTACTCTCCCACCATGAGTAAGCCTCGCCCTGGATCAAGGTAAGAGTGCAACGTGCTTTTTCCTGAGTATCACACGGAATAAGCTGCCAAATTCTTTCTATTTCCTTTAACAACATCTCTGCCTGAGTATCATTACCCCTGTAAAACTTGGGAGGTTGTTGATTCTGAAATTCCCGTAGTATCGCGGAGATAGGGTTTGTAGCGCCCGGGACGACAGGCGCCACATCCCCCGCACTACAAGTCTAGTCCACACGTGAAATGGATGATCCAAGCATGAACCGGACTCATAGCGAACGGGAGACCAAAATCAAAATTATCCTAGCTAGGCGGAATCTAACCCTGTACCAAATAAATCAAGAATACCTAGAATGTAAAGCGGAAGCAATAACGTATAATTCAAAATCTTCAACAATAGTTACACGCCCAACAATTCCCAATACATAATTTAAATCCACCAAGCAAACTAACAACGGGTTCAACTAGGCATGCAACCTGTCCCGAATTCAATATCCAACAATAATCATAATTGGCACACAGGCCCAATACATAACAGAAATACAATTAAATCATAAAAGAATGTAAAATGTGACTCGAGTGTACAAGTGACTCGACAAGAGATTAAAACTTGACTTCCGCCTAGCAAAACCTGCAAGCAACTGAAAAGTGGGGAAAAGGGGTCAGTCTCTAGAAGACTGAGTGAGCAGGAGCTATACATATATAGAGAAACATGCACATGCAAGTCATAAATCCCGAGCAAAGTTTTATTTAAAGTTAGTTCCCAAAAAGGGCAAAAGAATGACTAAGCAATGCTCAGACTTTACAACTATTCATATTAAATTCATTAAGTTCATAAATCACACTCAATCAATAAGGCTCGACGAGTGAGCGTGCACAATCTACAACCAAACTCCGACCGTGTACGATAAATATCATTAATACATTAAATAGGTGATCATGCAGTATATCATAATACACACAGATCACATATCATGTCCTTAACATATTGGTTTGGGCAATCCGTTTCCCGGCCTTCCCGCACAGTGCCTATCAATCATAATCAATCAATCAATCAATCATTCAATCATTTTCAATCATAAATAAGTTCCAACCTTCTTCCTTCGGGTTGGTGGTGGGTTTGCAAGGCCCGACCACCCAATCTGTAACAGCCCTACTCAGGGCCAAGTCGAGAAAGGTAAAGGGGGTAACTCAGGAAGTGTTTATAACCTCGATCCCTATTAATTCTCTTCATGCATTGCATATTATGTGACTTATGTGCTTTAATATGTTATAGTTGAATAGAAATTCGTGAATTTAATTCCTTCTTCTATTTAACTTGTACCTTGAAACTCTTTTCATAAAAACTTAGAATTCTAATATTCATTCCCTTCTAGCACCTAAAACCCCTTCATATGCTTCAAAACCCATTCCTACAGTTTTAGGTTGGAAATTACGAAAATACCCCTACAGCCCAGAAATATTCTTACATTTCCCGAAACACTTTCACTACCCAAAATTTTAACCAAAAGAATCCTCACATTATTTCGAGGATCGTGATACTCTCCGTAAACCACAATTCCTATCCTAACTCCCGTAGTATCAAAAACCGGCGAAAACCCTAGCTTATGATTCGATCATCAATAAATCCTTACACTTCTACTTTTTGATATTCAAAATTTTAACCAAAACGATCCTTAAATTATTTTATGAATTTTCATGCATTTACTAAAAACTCGATTCCACTATAGCATATTTTATAAATATTTTCCTTTCTAAAAATCATCATTTTATTTTGAACAAATTAGCTTTTATTCAATAGTCGAAATTATACTTAAAACGATCCTTGAATTTTCCTCTACATTATGGTGATTTTTCCAAACTCTAAACTTTATCATAGCTTCGTTTATATAATTTTCTTATGATTTTCATCATCTTTAGTATTCATAAATTATAAACAAAAACTCCAAATATTTCATATTTATAATCAAAACGAAGCTCACTTTTCACTCATTCTATTATTAATTCACTACATCAAAATTTTATCTCTCGACTCTTGAATAAATTTTATATTATTTTTACATTTATTTTTAATCAAAATGACATCATCCATGACCACATGGTCTTCTAGAAGGATTAATTACATGAGCATAATTTCTCCACATTTCTTAGTTAATAACCTAGCATTTGTTCATCATGAAATTAAACCACATCTCCAATTTAATTACCAAGCATTTGTTGAAACCTTAGGCAACCACATCTCCCATAAACTCTCATTTATTGCTTAGAAACCCCTCATGACTACCTATAAATACCCCCCTTAAGCCTCATTTATACCTCACATTCAACACACAAAAATCACTCTCTCCCTCTCCCCATCCTCACGCCACTCTCCCTCTTTTCTCTCTAAGGTATGTTTTCTTCTATTATTTCATGTTTTATATAATGTTCTTGGTATAGAAATAATAGTAGCATGCCTAGGATTAATTAAATAATGCTTTAGGAATTTATTTTATGAAATATGTGCATAGTTGATAGTTTAAATATAATGTGAGCACATTATGGAATTTTATTTAATTATATGCATGAATTATGATATGATATAATGTGATTATGTATTTAAATGCTTATGATCTTGTTTGATTAAATTCATGCTAAGAGTAATTTATTTAGAATTATTTTTCATAGAAAGTTCATATATTTTGCTATATTGTGCTTTAATCTTATGTTATGAATATGAATGTGATAGAACATGTTACACACCCTCTTTGAATATTCAAATAAGCTCAAGAACATGTTCATAATGTTCTTGAATATGTGTGTGTGCATGTGTGTGCCGTGATCAATGTGTGTGTGTGTGTGACTTTGATTTTGTGTTATAAAGTGTTTAATTCACATGAAATTGAATAGTAAATGTTTTCAATAGTAATTTTGACTTTTTGGTCAACCAAAATACTTATAATTTCGAAATTATTACAAAAATAATTATAAAATAAGTTTTGGAATTTTTAAAGAAATATTTTTCCCCGAATTTTCCAAAAATCGGTAAACTATGTAATATTTTCAAAAGATAACCTACATTGTCAACTTTAACCATAAATCTTATTTCAAATCTTATAATTATAATTATCATATGGTATATATATATTTGATTAGCTAAAGATCTCGTAAACCCTAAATTATTAATCAAATTCCCTTAAACGGGTAAATTTAGGGTTTACCGGGAAATCTTTAACATATTACATAATGTGTACCTTATGGTGCGTATGATTGATTAATTTGAATATTAGAACCTAGTTCTAAGCCAGTAGTAGTTATTACTTTCAGGCGAGGATATAATTGAACAGTGGAATCCCAAGGATTTTATCTAGACCGTCAAGACACTCGGTGAGGGTTAAAATGTTTTCAACTGGAATCATGCCTATACATACGTATCTATATAAAAAAACTATTTTCAAGCTTACCCATCATATTGATTTACTGCCATATATATATATTACTTTACTACACTATCCCTTTAAAGGGAAAAATACTTTCTTGCCGGAATCAACGTTTTTCTAGAACATTATATATTTCAAGTCCATTTTATCAAAACATTGATTCCGGGTTATGCAAGCAAAATATTGTTCTCGATTCCTGTTATGGGCCCCGGCTGTATCCGTAGTGAGCAATTACCCGGAAGGTATCGGGCCGAGGGTATTGTTGGTGCTGCGGACTGCCACCACCTCTTGGTAGTGGTTTAACTGGAGGTTAGTTACTCCACTCCAAGGGATGAGGGAGAGATAGCTGCCTCCCGAATCTAGTTCATGGTCTCTAGGGTTGGCTCCCCTATTGACACCAAGGAGTAGCGGAGTTATTGTCTTATTGGTTTTATTGAAGTATCGGTGTCTTGATCAACACCGTTACTATTTTATCATGATTTAAGGAGTTACGGATGGAGAGGCCTAGCTTGCGGGCATTCAAGTTCTTGTTACAAACGGTTCATATTATTTCTGCAAATATTCCAAATACCCCTATCCCTATTTTTACAAATATTATGAACCGTTCCCTATTTGCTATATCCTATTGCCAATATTTTGATCAAGATCTTCTTGATAATATATATATATATAAATACATATATTTATACTTATAATTTATTACACCCCCTTCACTTAGTCACTTTGACTAACCCTCTCGCCCGGTTTCAAATGCATGATTTCAGGAATCCACGGAGCGACGCCTTAGAGGTATCTTGAAGCTTTAAGGTGTCATATCATAGTCAATCAGGATTGTACTAAGAGTGCATGTACCTATGTCAATAAGCACTCTCCTATGGAATTAGATCTTTCGCTGTAATTACTTATCCAACTTAATGATATGTGTTTCGTCATGTATTGTCCCCTTATATTGCTCAAGTTTATTTTCCGTTGCGTTTAAATTTTTATACTCTGGTATTGTATAGTCTTGTCCGTTCGCCGGAGTATTTCTCGAGTGCTAGGACTCACATCCACTCGGGAAGTACAATGGTGCGGGGTTGTAGTGTTAAGGGGCGCTACAACTAAAGTGGTATCAGAGCCCGGTTAAGTTAAGAAGAGACTTAACTGAAAGGGTGCTCTATCCTCTTGTCTGTTGCACTATGTGTTAAGGTTGCTTCAAGATACCAGTAGGACCGTAAGTTAACATGTTATTCTTCTGTGTCTTTATATGCCTTATATGTGCTACGATTTATGTGATATTACGTGTATTGATTGTCACTACTTGGAAAATTTCTACTTAAGTGATTATCTGCAAGTCATTCTTAACCATCATGCATCATATTCTCTCTACAAGTACATTACAGCTCATAATGTCTCCCCGAAGAACCGCCCAAGAAAGCACTCCACCAAGAGAAGATATGTCCTCAGCCGGAGGAAATTCTGAGCTAGTAGATGCTTTAAAAGAGATAGTGCAAACCTGCGCTAATGGATCAAAAGGTAACAATGAGAAGTCCTTAGAAAAGTTTCTTCGGATGGATCCACCTAAGTTCTTCGGAGAACCCAATGATGTGAAGGCAGATAACTGGATAGCAAGTCTTGAGAAAATCTTTGAAGCAATGGGTATTAGTTCTGAAGAACCTGAAAGAGTTCAGTATGCTATCTTCATGCTAGAAGAAGTGGCCCTAAGTTGGTGGAAATATACAAAACGAGTCTGGGCAGAAAATCAGGTGAATCATGGGTGGAATGACTTTGTGAGAGTGTTCTACGACATGTATATTCCCCAGGTGACTAGGGATGCCCGAGAAGCAGAGTTTATGAATCTAGTTCAAGGCAAAGCACCGGTGGCCGAATATGAAGCTCAGTTTGTTAGGCTAATCCAGTATGCCCCACATATCCTACATGATGAACGCCGCAAAATTAAACGGTTTGTTGATGGTCTTAGATCCAATCTTCGATGGGCCTTAGCTCCATTTGAATTGGGAACCTACACTAAGGCTGTAGAAACGGCTATGAAAACGGAGGCCACACATAAGGAAGTCCATCTGGCAAACAATCGTTCCGAGCCACCCTATAAGTCATCCCAGGAATCTAAACGTCCCGCTGAACCATTTAAGTCAACTTCCGGAAAGAAACAAGTACAGTCCTGGCCCAAGCCCCAACAGGCACCACCAAAACTTCAGGAAGAGATTATTTGTGAGTACTGTCAGAGGCGGGGGCATACTGAGGAGGAATGTCGAAGGAAGGCTGGTACATGTTTATGGTGCGGAGACCCTGATCATCAAATAGAAAATTGTCCGAAAAGACCAAAACCAAGAAATAAAGGGAAAGCTATGGAAGGAACATCTGGGAGACCGATGGTCAAAGGACGAGCTTATGCTGTGGAAGGAAACATGAAACCAAATCTTGCTAATAATGAGGGTACGGTACGCATTCTAAACACGCCAGTTACTACTTAATATGGTGCTGGCGCCACGCATTCATTGCATCACTTATGTGTGCATCTAAATTTCTTATCTGAACAATTGCCATATGTGTTTAAAGTAAAGTTCTCCTTTGGAAACTAGTTTATCATGAATAGAGGATACAAACATTATCTAAAGCTATTATGAAACATGAGTAGAATCTGAGGACAGATTCTTTTAAAGGGGGGAAGATTGTAACAGCCCTACTCAGGGCCAAGTCGAGAAAGGTAAAGGGGGTAACTCAGGTAGTGTTTATAACCTCGATCCCTATTAATTCTCTTCATGCATTGCATATTATGTGACTTATGTGCTTTAATATGTTATAGTTGAATAGAAATTCGTGAATTTAATTCCTTCTTCTATTTAACTTGTACCTTGAAACTCTTTTCATAAAAACTTAGAATTCTAATATTCATTCCCTTCCAGCCCCTAAAACCCCTTCATATGCTTCAAAACCCATTCCTACAGTTTTAGGTTAGAAATTACGAAAATACCCCTACAGCCCAGAAATATTCTTACATTTCCCGAAACACTTTCACTACCCAACATTTTAACCAAATGAATCCTCACATTATTTCGAGGATCGTGATACTCTCCGTAAACCACAATTCCCATCCTAACTCCCGTAGTATCAAAAACCGGCGAAAACCCTAGCTTATGATTCGATCATCAATAAATCCTTACACTTCTACTTTTTTATATTCAAAATTTTAACCAAAACGATCCTTAAATTATTTTATGAATTTTCATGCATTTACTAAAAACTCGATTCCACTATAGCATATTTTATAAATATTTTCCTTTCTAAAAATCATCATTTTATTTTGAACAAATTAGCTTTTATTCAATAGTCGAAATTATACTTAAAACGATCCTTGAATTTTCCTCTACATTATGGTGATTTTTCCAAACTCTAAACTTTATCATAGCTTCGTTTATATAATTTTCTTATGATTTTCATCATCTTTAGTATTCATAAATTATAAACAAAAACTCCAAATATTTCATATTTATAATCAAAACGAAGCTCACTTTTCACTCATTCTATTATTAATTCACTACATCAAAATTTTATCTCTCGACTCTTGAATAAATTTTATATTATTTTTACATTTATTTTTAATCAAAATGACATCATCCATGACCACATGGTCTTCTAGAAGGATTAATTACATGAGCATAATTTCTCCACATTTCTTAGTTAATAACCTAGCATTTGTTCATCATGAAATTAAACCACATCTCCAATTTAATTACCAAGCATTTGTTGAAACCTTAGGCAACCACATCTCCCATAAACTCTCATTTATTGCTTAGAAACCCCTCATGACTACCTATAAATACCCCCCTTAAGCCTCATTTATACCTCACATTCAACACACAAAAATCACTCTCTCCCTCTCCCCATCCTCACGCCACTCTCCCTCTTTTCTCTCTAAGGTATGTTTTCTTCTATTATTTCATGTTTTATATAATGTTCTTGGTATAGAAATAATAGTAGCATGCCTAGGATTAATTAAATAATGCTTTAGGAATTTATTTTATGAAATATGTGCATAGTTGATAGTTTAAATATAATGTGAGCACATTATGGAATTTTATTTAATTATATGCATGAATTATGATATGATATAATGTGATTATGTATTTAAATGCTTATGATCTTGTTTGATTAAATTCATGCTAAGAGTAATTTATTTAGAATTATTTTTCATAGAAAGTTCATATATTTTGCTATATTGTGCTTTAATCTTATGTTATGAATATGAATGTGATAGAACATGTTACACACCCTCTTTGAATATTCAAATAAGCTCAAGAACATGTTCATAATGTTCTTGAATATGTGTGTGTGCATGTGTGTGCCGTGATCAATGTGTGTGTGTGTGTGACTTTGATTTTGTGTTATAAAGTGTTTAATTCACATGAAATTGAATAGTAAATGTTTTCAATAGTAAATTTGACTTTTTGGTCAACCAAAATACTTATAATTTCGAAATTATTACAAAAATAATTATAAAATAAGTTTTGGAATTTTTAAAGAAATATTTTTCCCCGAATTTTCCAAAAATCGGTAAACTATGTAATATTTTCAAAAGATAACCTACATTGTCAACTTTAACCATAAATCTTATTTCAAATCTTATAATTATAATTATCATATGGTATATATATATTTGATTAGCTAAAGATCTCGTAAACCCTAAATTATTAATCAAATTCCCTTAAACGTGTAAATTTAGGGTTTACCGGGAAATCTTTAACATATTACATAATGTGTACCTTATGGTGTGTATGATTGATTAATTTGAATATTAGAACCTAGTTCTAAGCCAGTAGTAGTTATTACTTTCAGGCGAGGATATAATTGAACAGTGGAATCCCAAGGATTTTATCTAGACCGTCAAGACACTCGGTGAGGGTTAAAATGTTTTCAACTGGAATCATGCCTATATATACGTATCTATATAAAAAAACTATTTTCAAGCTTACCCATCATATTGATTTACTGCCATATATATATATATTACTTTACTACACTATCCCTTTAAAGGGAAAAATACTTTCTTGCCGGAATCAACGTTTTTCTAGAACATTATATATTTCAAGTCCATTTTATCAAAACATTGATTCCGGGTTATGCAAGCAAAATATTGTTCTCGATTCCTGTTATGGGCCCCGGCTGTATCCGTAGTGAGCAATTACCCGGAAGGTATCGGGCCGAGGGTATTGTTGGTGCTGCGGACTGCCACCACCTCTTGGTAGTGGTTTAACTGGAGGTTAGTTACTCCACTCCAAGGGATGAGGGAGAGATAGCTGCCTCCCGAATCTAGTTCATGGTCTCTAGGGTTGGCTCCCCTATTGACACCAAGGAGTAGCGGAGTTATTGTCTTATTGGTTTTATTGAAGTATCGGTGTCTTGATCAACACCGTTACTATTTTATCATGATTTAAGGAGTTACGGATGGAGAGGCCTAGCTTGCGGGCATTCAAGTTCTTGTTACAAACGGTTCATATTATTTCTGCAAATATTCCAAATACCCCTATCCCTATTTTTACAAATATTATGAACCGTTCCCTATTTGCTATATCCTATTGCCAATATTTTGATCAAGATCTTCTTGATAATATATATATATATAAATACATATATTTATACTTATAATTTATTACACCCCCTTCACTTAGTCACTTTGACTAACCCTCTCGCCCGGTTTCAAATGCATGATTTCAGGAATCCACGGAGCGACGCCTTAGAGGTATCTTGAAGCTTTAAGGTGTCATATCATAGTCAATCAGGATTGTACTAAGAGTGCATGTACCTATGTCAATAAGCACTCTCCTATGGAATTAGATCTTTCGCTGTAATTACTTATCCAACTTAATGATATGTGTTTCGTCATGTATTGTCCCCTTATATTGCTCAAGTTTATTTTCCGTTGCGTTTAAATTTTTATACTCTGGTATTGTATAGTCTTGTCCATTCGCCGGAGTATTTCTCGAGTGCTAGGACTCACATCCACTCGGGAAGTACAATGGTGCGGGGTTGTAGTGTTAAGGGGCGCTACAACTAAAGTGGTATCAGAGCCCGGTTAAGTTAAGAAGAGACTTAACTGAAAGGGTGCTCTATCCTCTTGTCTGTTGCACTATGTGTTAAGGTTGCTTCAAGATACCAGTAGGACCGTAAGTTAACATGTTATTCTTCTGTGTCTTTATATGCCTTATATGTGCTACGATTTATGTGATATTACGTGTATTGATTGTCACTACTTGGAAAATTTCTACTTAAGTGATTATCTGCAAGTCATTCTTAACCATCATGCATCATATTCTCTCTACAAGTACATTACAGCTCATAATGTCTCCCCGAAGAACCGCCCAAGAAAGCACTCCACCAAGAGAAGATATGTCCTCAGCCGGAGGAAATTCTGAGCTAGTAGATGCTTTAAAAGAGATAGTGCAAACCTGCGCTAATGGATCAAAAGGTAACAATGAGAAGTCCTTAGAAAAGTTTCTTCGGATGGATCCACCTAAGTTCTTCGGAGAACCCAATGATGTGAAGGCAGATAACTGGATAGCAAGTCTTGAGAAAATCTTTGAAGCAATGGGTATTAGTTCTGAAGAACCTGAAAGAGTTCAGTATGCTATCTTCATGCTAGAAGAAGTGGCCCTAAGTTGGTGGAAATATACAAAACGAGTCTGGGCAGAAAATCAGGTGAATCATGGGTGGAATGACTTTGTGAGAGTGTTCTACGACATGTATATTCCCCAGGTGACTAGGGATGCCCGAGAAGCAGAGTTTATGAATCTAGTTCAAGGCAAAGCACCGGTGGCCGAATATGAAGCTCAGTTTGTTAGGCTAATCCAGTATGCCCCACATATCCTACATGATGAACGCCGCAAAATTAAACGGTTTGTTGATGGTCTTAGATCCAATCTTCGATGGGCCTTAGCTCCATTTGAATTGGGAACCTACACTAAGGCTGTAGAAACGGCTATGAAAACGGAGGCCACACATAAGGAAGTCCATCTGGCAAACAATCGTTCCGAGCCACCCTATAAGTCATCCCAGGAATCTAAACGTCCCGCTGAACCATTTAAGTCAACTTCCGGAAAGAAACAAGTACAGTCCTGGCCCAAGCCCCAACAGGCACCACCAAAACTTCAGGAAGAGATTATTTGTGAGTACTGTCAGAGGCGGGGGCATACTGAGGAGGAATGTCGAAGGAAGGCTGGTACATGTTTATGGTGCGGAGACCCTGATCATCAAATAGAAAATTGTCCGAAAAGACCAAAACCAAGAAATAAAGGGAAAGCTATGGAAGGAACATCTGGGAGACCGATGGTCAAAGGACGAGCTTATGCTGTGGAAGGAAACATGAAACCAAATCTTGCTAATAATGAGGGTACGGTACGCATTCTAAACACGCCAGTTACTACTTAATATGGTGCTGGCGCCACGCATTCATTGCATCACTTATGTGTGCATCTAAATTTCTTATCTGAACAATTGCCATATGTGTTTAAAGTAAAGTTCTCCTTTGGAAACTAGTTTATCATGAATAGAGGATACAAACATTATCTAAAGCTATTATGAAACATGAGTAGAATCTGAGGACAGATTCTTTTAAAGGGGGGAAGATTGTAACAGCCCTACTCAGGGCCAAGTCGAGAAAGGTAAAGGGGGTAACTCAGGTAGTGTTTATAACCTCGATCCCTATTAATTCTCTTCATGCATTGCATATTATGTGACTTATGTGCTTTAATATGTTATAGTTGAATAGAAATTCGTGAATTTAATTCCTTCTTCTATTTAACTTGTACCTTGAAACTCTTTTCATAAAAACTTAGAATTCTAATATTCATTCCCTTCCAGCCCCTAAAACCCCTTCATATGCTTCAAAACCCATTCCTACAGTTTTAGGTTAGAAATTACGAAAATACCCCTACAGCCCAGAAATATTCTTACATTTCCCGAAACACTTTCACTACCCAACATTTTAACCAAATGAATCCTCACATTATTTCGAGGATCGTGATACTCTCCGTAAACCACAATTCCCATCCTAACTCCCGTAGTATCAAAAACCGGCGAAAACCCTAGCTTATGATTCGATCATCAATAAATCCTTACACTTCTACTTTTTTATATTCAAAATTTTAACCAAAACGATCCTTAAATTATTTTATGAATTTTCATGCATTTACTAAAAACTCGATTCCACTATAGCATATTTTATAAATATTTTCCTTTCTAAAAATCATCATTTTATTTTGAACAAATTAGCTTTTATTCAATAGTCGAAATTATACTTAAAACGATCCTTGAATTTTCCTCTACATTATGGTGATTTTTCCAAACTCTAAACTTTATCATAGCTTCGTTTATATAATTTTCTTATGATTTTCATCATCTTTAGTATTCATAAATTATAAACAAAAACTCCAAATATTTCATATTTATAATCAAAACGAAGCTCACTTTTCACTCATTCTATTATTAATTCACTACATCAAAATTTTATCTCTCGACTCTTGAATAAATTTTATATTATTTTTACATTTATTTTTAATCAAAATGACATCATCCATGACCACATGGTCTTCTAGAAGGATTAATTACATGAGCATAATTTCTCCACATTTCTTAGTTAATAACCTAGCATTTGTTCATCATGAAATTAAACCACATCTCCAATTTAATTACCAAGCATTTGTTGAAACCTTAGGCAACCACATCTCCCATAAACTCTCATTTATTGCTTAGAAACCCCTCATGACTACCTATAAATACCCCCCTTAAGCCTCATTTATACCTCACATTCAACACACAAAAATCACTCTCTCCCTCTCCCCATCCTCACGCCACTCTCCCTCTTTTCTCTCTAAGGTATGTTTTCTTCTATTATTTCATGTTTTATATAATGTTCTTGGTATAGAAATAATAGTAGCATGCCTAGGATTAATTAAATAATGCTTTAGGAATTTATTTTATGAAATATGTGCATAGTTGATAGTTTAAATATAATGTGAGCACATTATGGAATTTTATTTAATTATATGCATGAATTATGATATGATATAATGTGATTATGTATTTAAATGCTTATGATCTTGTTTGATTAAATTCATGCTAAGAGTAATTTATTTAGAATTATTTTTCATAGAAAGTTCATATATTTTGCTATATTGTGCTTTAATCTTATGTTATGAATATGAATGTGATAGAACATGTTACACACCCTCTTTGAATATTCAAATAAGCTCAAGAACATGTTCATAATGTTCTTGAATATGTGTGTGTGCATGTGTGTGCCGTGATCAATGTGTGTGTGTGTGTGACTTTGATTTTGTGTTATAAAGTGTTTAATTCACATGAAATTGAATAGTAAATGTTTTCAATAGTAAATTTGACTTTTTGGTCAACCAAAATACTTATAATTTCGAAATTATTACAAAAATAATTATAAAATAAGTTTTGGAATTTTTAAAGAAATATTTTTCCCCGAATTTTCCAAAAATCGGTAAACTATGTAATATTTTCAAAAGATAACCTACATTGTCAACTTTAACCATAAATCTTATTTCAAATCTTATAATTATAATTATCATATGGTATATATATATTTGATTAGCTAAAGATCTCGTAAACCCTAAATTATTAATCAAATTCCCTTAAACGTGTAAATTTAGGGTTTACCGGGAAATCTTTAACATATTACATAATGTGTACCTTATGGTGTGTATGATTGATTAATTTGAATATTAGAACCTAGTTCTAAGCCAGTAGTAGTTATTACTTTCAGGCGAGGATATAATTGAACAGTGGAATCCCAAGGATTTTATCTAGACCGTCAAGACACTCGGTGAGGGTTAAAATGTTTTCAACTGGAATCATGCCTATATATACGTATCTATATAAAAAAACTATTTTCAAGCTTACCCATCATATTGATTTACTGCCATATATATATATATTACTTTACTACACTATCCCTTTAAAGGGAAAAATACTTTCTTGCCGGAATCAACGTTTTTCTAGAACATTATATATTTCAAGTCCATTTTATCAAAACATTGATTCCGGGTTATGCAAGCAAAATATTGTTCTCGATTCCTGTTATGGGCCCCGGCTGTATCCGTAGCGAGCAATTACCCGGAAGGTATCGGGCCGAGGGTATTGTTGGTGCTGCGGACTGCCACCACCTCTTGGTAGTGGTTTAACTGGAGGTTAGTTACTCCACGCCAAGGGATGAGGGAGAGATAGCTGCCTCCCGAATCTAGTTCATGGTCTCTAGGGTTGGCTCCCCTATTGACACCAAGGAGTAGCGGAGTTATTGTCTTATTGGTTTTATTGAAGTATCGGTGTCTTGATCAACACCGTTACTATTTTATCATGATTTAAGGAGTTACGGATGGAGAGGCCTAGCTTGCGGGCATTCAAGTTCTTGTTACAAACGGTTCATATTATTTCTGCAAATATTCCAAATACCCCTATCCCTATTTTTACAAATATTATGAACCGTTCCCTATTTGCTATATCCTATTGCCAATATTTTGGTCAAGATCTTCTTGATAATATATATATATAAATACATATATTTATACTTATAATTTATTACACCCCCTTCACTTAGTCACTTTGACTAACCCTCTCGCCCGGTTTCAAATGCATGATTTCAGGAATCCACGGAGCGACGCCTTAGAGGTATCTTGAAGCTTTAAGGTGTCATATCATAGTCAATCAGGATTGTACTAAGAGTGCATGTACCTATGTCAATAAGCACTCTCCTATGGAATTAGATCTTTCGCTGTAATTACTTATCCAACTTAATGATATGTGTTTCGTCATGTATTGTCCCCTTATATTGCTCAAGTTTATTTTCCGTTGCGTTTAAATTTTTATACTCTGGTATTATATAGTCTTGTCCGTTCGCCGGAGTATTTCTCGAGTGCTAGGACTCACATCCACTCGGGAAGTACAACGGTGCGGGGTTGTAGTGTTAAGGGGCGCTACACAATCATTGACCAAAAGGGGTT
Organism: Lantana camara; assembly: GCA_037501455.1. Lineage (NCBI taxonomy): Eukaryota > Viridiplantae > Streptophyta > Magnoliopsida > Lamiales > Verbenaceae > Lantana > Lantana camara. Next base: position 79,778,040 of record CM074856.1, read on the forward strand.
ACATGACTCCCCAGATGGCACTCAGCTCCCTTTCCCCGCCAATCTCCTGACGAGGTCCAGTACCGTCATTCAATAGTGGGACTAATGTGAGGGTTTACCGTCAGCCCTTGCCTCCTCGGGTCCCCACTCATACCAGCCCCTGGGCCCCAATCAGTGCAATCAATCAATCAATCATTCTTTCTTTCTCGCCAAAACATTTGATTCATAAGAATCATACCATATCCATCATTATCCATTTGTAAAGGGGATTACTCGATCAATATTTACTCGATCAATCTTTACTCGATCAATATTTACTTGATAACTTTACTTCAAAAGTAACATATATATAATCATAAGGTTTTGGCCAAAGCTTTTCACATAAGGGTTGTAGGGTTTGATATGTAACTAGAACGAAAACACCCTCACCTGGAATACCACGAGACAAGAAACAAGAGCAATACGGGTGCCTATTCAACTTGGAAGAATCCACCCTGGAAACCAACTGTACAAGAGAAGGAACAATGTGTACTCGTGAGAATTGACTCAATATGAAACCACATAGACGCACGGCAATCCTCATGAAGTGTTATGATATGTTATGAGATGATATAATAGAGAATAAATCCTAAAATGTTATGGAGTGATGCATACATGATCAATCATTCAATTCATAATATAAGACAATACATATTAACAATGCATATAAATCAATTAGAAGCTATTGAGCACATAGAGAATGCCATTAAGAATTGCAATCATGTACGCATAACTCACGTCCTTATCAATTTTTCATAGCAAGAGTCATCCCTATAATACAACATATTCATAAGACTTTATAATACATGTTAACCATATTTAAGAATCATTTTAAGGTGAAAGGAATCCATTAAGTTCATAAAGGAAACAATAATTGCAAAGGAGATCATATTAAAGCACTTAAACGTTCACACATTAAATTGATAGCATAAAATCCATAATCATATCAAATTATATCATATATTCTCAATTAATCAAGCATAAAAGTCATATAGTTCATATATGGGAGCCAAGAGGGTGAAAGGAACACAAGAAAAAGAGTTTTGGTAAGATTTAGCAAAAGTTGACAAATTCGGGAATGAACAAGCTGTAGGAAAATGGAAATATCCTGAGTTGTAGATATTGGAATTAAGTTTTGCTTGTGGGATATAAAACTAGACACATGGATCTTTTCAATGATATATGGCACGAATCATGGTTCAAAAGGAGTTGAAAATGGCGTAGGTCCGAAGTTGGGTGAAAGCAGTTTTCAGGTAAAGTGGCGACACCAAAAAGAATTGATCATATCTCACAAATGAGAAATGATATTGAAGTGATTCCAATTAGAGAATATTCTACACTTCAAGTGGTTTCAGTGGGTTCAAAAATCCGGTCTTTCCGAGTTCGGACGAGGGAGTCGCGGCCGTGACAAAATTACACTGAAAATCAGTCGCGGCCGCGACCGAAAATTGGGCAAGTCTCGAATTATTGGTCGCGACCGCGACCAAAAATGGCCACAAAACGGTCGCGGGCGCGACGCCTAATTCCAGCAGCTGCGTTTGGCGATGGGAAACAGGGCAAAACTCGATTTTTGGCTCCCAAACCACTTCCACACCAAACCAATGCTAGAAATCAGCTACAAACTAACATATAACATGTATTTGATCATATCTATCAATTAAGTACCATTTAATCCAAGGAAACATGCTTTGATTCATGAAATTTCCAACACAAAACCTTTATGAAATGAAGTGATCAATCATGCATCAAACTCTATGAATTCTAATTATAATTGTACGAAATCATCTCAAATCTCCAAACAAGCTACATATACTCCCAAGTATTTCATATAATCATCAAACCCTAACAAAAGTTTAAATTCTCATTATATATATATATATATATATATATATATATATATATATATATTCATGCTCACCTTGTTGAAGAAAATGGAAGGGAAAGGAAGGGATGAAGCTAAGATGATTTCTTGGAGTAGATGGAAGTAAATCTTTGGCTCTTGGCTTGATCAACCGATGGAGAGGGAGAGGAAATGGTATGCTTGTGTTTTATGTTTGTGCCTCTAAAATGAGAAGAGATGTATGTATATGTGTATATATGATATATATCGTGAAGAGAAGGGGAAGAATAAAGGAAATTTGCCATCAAGTCCTCAAGGAATTTAAGTCAATGCAAACAAGTATACAAAGTTATGAATGTGGCAACTTATTCCTTGTCAAGTTATCAATTGAGCCCAAAAATTTTATAAAGTTTCAATCAAGGGCGAATGAACATGAATTCTCGCAAGTATGTAAAATTAAACACTTAAACATGTTCGGGAACATTAGACATACAATTCACGTAATGAAATTCACGAAAAGGACATTATAAATCGTATAATCATAAGAATTCACATATTAGCAATTAGTTCACAAAATTAATAAATTAAACACTTAAGTCATATAGGTCACAGAATATCAATTAGTTCAAGAAATTATTAAATTAAATAATCACTTAGTAATTAAAGCACATAAAGCCACATAACTCTCGGTCTAAACCCACTCGTGACGTCATACCTATACGGCCAAAAAGTCCGGGCGTTACAACCTCTCCCCCTTAAGAGGACCTGGTCCCCAGGTCCATTGCCTCGAATTCTGAACTCTGTGTAAACTTTCCCATTTTTCATCCCACGCGGGTTAGCAACTCCCCGTCAGGAATTAGTTCGGAAAAGGTCTTCAAGCAACAAGGGGTCTTCACTTGCTATTAAATCACGACCCTTAACTCACCAAAGCCCAAGTACTCGAAAGTCTAGCAAGTAGCAAGTAGCAAGTAACGAAAGAACCCCGTCTTTCGAGCAACAAGTAGAGAACCCCGTCTCTCGCAAGCAACAACGAGAGAACCCCGTCTCTCAAACAACAACGAGAGAACCCCGTCTCTCAACAACAACAACAACAACAACAACAACAACAACAACATAGTCAACCCAAGAAAAAGAATAAACGAACAAGTACATATACCACATAAAAAAAACAAGTAGGAGATATTAAATACATCGAGAATTAATTATACAAAAAATAGCTAATACATCAAATAATCCAAGCACTTAGCATCATAAAATTATTCAAACTAAAGTTGCATGTATGTATATGCCATGGATGCTAGATGTACCGTTCACCGATGCTCAAGAATCTTATTTTGTAATGATCCGGTTCAATACTTGATTCCTTCCATAGTGTCAGGCATTGCCATCTCCAATGTATTCAATACTTAAATAACCACCCGATCTTCATCACATAATCTTTTCTCTTATCTTCTCCAAACACCTTAGTCCGAAGCTCTAATTTTTAGTGTGGACTTGATCTTAACTCAATTAGCTCGTTGTCCACCTCGATTAGTATTTGACCTTCTTAGTTGTTCAAGGTAGCCTTTAAATGCTTAAGTTCTAACCTCCAACTTGAATACTTGAGCTAATCTTTACTAGCTCAATTCCCATTCTCTAATCCTAATAACTTCCCCGGTTATTCATTGAAAATGCCCGACGAAATGGTAACCCATCTTTTCATATTGTGTATTCCCCTTCTAAGTATTCCTTTTCCAAATTAACTCTTATTTCGACACTTGAGTTGATTCTAGCTTCATCTATCACGGAATATGACAACCTGATTGACTTTTCCTTTATCCGATATCCTCCTTACTTATTTCTAAAAAAATTCCTTCACGGTCCTATCACCTTCAAGGTGTACACGTGATATAACCACCATCATTCCGATCTTGGGGAATTGAGTTCGAGCATAACTGTGGATTGAAATCCTCTCCCGTGTCGGCTCTCCCCCTTAAGAATTTCAATTCTAACTCTTTGAACTTGTTCTACCGCCTCTTGAATCAAAGATTCTCGACCTCCTCAACTCGGCTTCCTTGATATAAACGGTTTCAATCTCACAAACTGTTCGTAACTTTTCCTCACGTTTACTTTGAAGCGACATGTAAGAGTAGTGACCCATTTCTTCCTTTCCAATTCCCAGCTACTTCTCCCAACCTCTTAATTGTTCTTTCCCTTTTGATCCTCACTTCACAACCCAATTATTTTCCTTTCCTTATCATGATTTGATTGTGGCTTGGTTGGAGTAATGCTTGATAAATAAAGTGGAGGGAGTTCCTACCATTAAAGCATCTAAAATGCATGTGGGGTTAAGATGCCGATGCACATATCACCCATGCAACCAATTAAAGATACAACATGTCGAAACACTTATATCAATTAAAGATGCTACGTATTGGAGTAATTATCAAGTAGAAATGAACGCATACATATAAATAAGGGAGGTTAAATAATTTAATACTACGTATGATGCACGTGCCATGAATGCAATACACTTGTTACCGTAGTGGTAAGCTTTAGCCCGGGAACTTGTTCTTCATGTCCTTAATTACGGATTTGGGTTTGAGCTTGTTAACAATCTCTCGTTTTCCCACGGTCTTCAAAATCTGCATAAGTTTTCCTTGTATCAATTTGAGTGTCTCCATAGCCCGAGATTGCAATTTCTTTAAACCAAAGTCTTCTATAACCGTGGAGTCGGCATCTCGAATTATTCCCAAGTATCGATTTCCAAAAGTTATCCGAATCTTCACATGGATTATGACCTTGATCAACGTTCCCTTAACTTATTTTTATGAGTTCAAATTGGTGAAATGAACACGTCCTCCAATTGCTTAAACTTGACTCCACAATTTACTCCAAAGCTCTTTGCCTTTCTTGATCGTTTCCATTTGTTATTCCATATCTTCCAATTCAACCTCACAATACGACAATTTATCTTGGATCTGGAAATTAAACTCTAATCCGGCTGAAGATAAAACCGTTAGCATTGTTACCTCCCATAGGTTTGCACTCACCATGTTGGATCGATTTTCTTTAACTCTTTTCAAATCCAGCTTCTTCCCGAATTCGGCTTCTGCAACATGATTTATTTAGAAGTTCTGCTTTACCGATTCGCCTCGCTCTAACCTTGAAGATTTTCCCACGGTCGAGCAACTTTACAAACTTTGCAAAATTTCTCCATTCCGGGTCAAATTTAATAAATTTAATAGTTAAGGAAAATATCTTGGGCGTCCTCTTTGAAATTTCGAAAGTGGAACGATTTCTAGTTTTCTTCCAACTAACACTAGTCTCATTCCAAAACCTGAAGTATCTCGACATGTTTCTTTTCTCCAACTTACTTCTTATTTGAAAATTGTAAGTTTTCCCTTTTCCATAATTAAGCTCCTCGATCCTTAGCTTCAATTCGGATCATTTCTCTTAACTAAAGGTTTTCTTCTTGAGTATTCTAAACCCGAATGTTGAACCTTTAGTACCTTCAAATTTCCTTTTGCCTCCTTCTTAAATAAAACGAATCGCACGCCCGGTTGATCAACTCCCTTCCACGGTATAGAGAGGTATGTGTTTATTTCGTGGATATAAACATCACACTCTCGTACTATTGCTTCCTCCACTCCAAATTTTCACCCAAAATTTAATTCCTTCTTGAACTCGAACTCTCAACCTATGCCCCAGTCGTAAAAATCACCAAATAACCCAAAGCCTTTTGAAATTCATAGGCTCTTCTTCAAATCGCCCACACTTGAAGGAGGAACTTATGCTAAGTGGTTGTAATCGTAGGAAATGGTCGTGGTTTGATATTATAGTGACATCCTACAATTCACAACTCAACTCAAATATAATGCATGCCGGTTAGTAAATGTATATGGCACATAATTAGCATCAAAAGCACGCATTAATGCAAAATGCAACACGTAAATTAACAAAATTTAAGTTAAACACATTTAATAATGTATCTTCCATGTCAAATTTCAATAATAAAGCTCAAGATCAATGCGGTGCACACGTTAACACATTATTCCTAAGCCGTTCGACCTACACTTGACATGACACGACACAAGAAACCCCGGTTTTGCAACCGGGCTCTGATACCACTTAAAGATGTAGCGCCCGGGACGACAGGCGCCACATACCCCGCACTACAAGTCTAGTCCACACGTGAAATGGATAATCCAAGCATGAACCGGACTCATAGCGAACGGGAGACCAAAATAAAAATTATCCTAGCTAGCCGGAATCTAACCCTGTACCAAATAAATCAAGAATACCTAGAATGTAAAGCGGAAGCAATAACGTATAATTCAAAATCTTCAACAACAGTTACACGCCCAACAATTCCCAATACATAATTTAAATCCACCAAGCAAACTAACAACGGGTTCAACTAGGCATGCAACCTGTCCCGAATTCAATATCCAACAATAATCATAATTAGCACACAGGCCCAATACATAACGTAAATACAATTAAATCATAAAAGAATGTAAAATGTGACTCGAGTGTACAAGTGACTCGACAAGAGATTAAAACTTGACTTCCGCCTAGTAAAACCTGCAAGCAACTGAAAAGTGGGGAAAAGGGGTCAGTCTCTAGAAGACTGAGTGAGCAGGAGCTATACATATATAGAGAAACATGCACATGCAAGTCATAAATCCCGAGCAAAGTTTTATTTAAAGTTAGTTCCCAAAAAGGGCAAAAGAATGACTAAGCAATGCTCAGACTTTACGACTATTCATATTAAATTCATTAAGTTCATAAATCACACTCAATCAATAAGGCTCGGCGAGTGAGCGTGCACAATCTCCCACCAAAATCCGACCGTGTACGACAAATATCATTAATACATTAAATAGGTGATCATGCAATATATCATAATACACACAGATCACATATCATGTCCTGAACATATTTGTTTGGGCAATCCGTTTCCCGGCCTTCCCGCGCAGTGCCTATCAATCATAATCAATCAATCAATCATTCAATCATTTTCAATCATAAATAAGTTCCGACCTTCTTCCTCCGGGTTGGTGGTGGGTTTGCAAGGCCCGAACACCCAATCATTGACCAAAAGGGGTTACATGACTCCCCAGATGGCACTCAGCTCCCTTTCCCCGCCAATCTCCTGACGAGGTCCGGTACCGCCGTTCAATAGTGGGACTAGTGTGAGGGTTTACTGTCAGTCCTTGCCTCCTCGGGTCCCCACTCACACCAAGCCCCTGGGCCCCAATCAGTGCAATCAATCAATCAATCATTCTTTATTTCTCGCTAAAACATTTAATTCATAAGAATCATACCATATCCATCATTATCCATTTGTAAAGGGGATTACTCGAACAATATTTACTCGATCAATCAATATTTACTCGATCAATCTTTACTCGATCAATATTTACTCGATAACTTTACTTTAAAAGTAACATATATATAATCATAAGGTTTTGGCCAAAGCTTTTCACATAAGGGTTGTAGGGTTTGATATGTAACTAGAACGAAAACACCCTCACCTAGAATACTACGAGACAAGAAACAAGAGCAATACGGGTGCCTATTCAACTTGGAAGTCTCCACCCTGGAAACCAACTGTACAAGAGAAGGAACAATGTGTACTCGTGAGAATTGACTCAATATGAAACCACATAGACGCACGACAATCCTCATGAAGTGGTATGATATGTTATGAGATGATATAATAGAGAATAAATCCTAAAATGTTATGGAGTGGTGCATACATGATCAATCATTCAATTCATAATATAAGACAATACATATTAACAATGCATATAAATCAATTACAAGCTATTGAGCACATAGAGAATGCGATTAAGAATTGCAATCATGTACGCATAACTCATGTCCTTATCAATTTTTCATAGCAAGAGTCATCCCCATAATACAACATATTCATAAGACTTTATAATACATGTTAACCATATTCAAGAATCATTTTAAGGTGAAAGGAATCCATTAAGTTCATAAAGGAAACAATAATTGCAAAGGAGATCATATTAAAGCACTTAAACGTTCACACATTAAATTGATAGCATAAAATCCATAATCATATCAAATTATATCATATATTCTCAATTAATCAAGCATAAAAGTCATATAGTTCATATATGGGAACCAAGAGGGTGAAAGGAACACAAGAAAAAGAGTTTTGGTAAGATTTAGCAAAAGTTGACAAATTCGGGAATGAACAAGCTGTAGGAAAATGGAAATATCCTGAGTTGTAGATATTGGAATTAAGTTTTGCTTGTGGGATATAAAACTAGACACATGGATCTTTTCAATGATATATGTCACGAATCATGGTTCAAAAGGAGTTGAAAATGGCGTAGGTCCGAAGTTGGGTGAAAGCAGTTTTCCGGTAAAGTGGCGACACCAAAAAGAATTGATCATATCTCACAAATGATAAATGATATTGAAGTGATTCTAATTGGAGAATATTCTACACTTCAAGTGGTTTCCGTGGGTTTAAATATCCGGTCATTCCGAGTTCGGACGAGGGAGTCGTGGCCGTGACAAAATTACACTGAAAATCAGTCGCGGCCGCGACCGAAAATTGGGCAACTCTCGAATTATTGGTCGCGACCCCGACCAAAAATGGTCACAAAACGGTCGCGGGCACGACCCCTAATTCCAGCAGCTGCGTTTGGCGACGGGAAACAGGGTAAAACTCAATTTTTGGCTCCCAAACCACTTCCACACCAAACCAATGCTGGAAATCAGCTACAAACTAACATATAACATGTATTTGATCATATCTATCAATTAAGTACCATTTAATCCAAGGAAACATGCTTTGATTCATGAAATTTCCAACACAAAACCTTTATGAAATGAAGTGATCAATCATGCATCGAACTCTATGAATTCAAATTATAATTGTATGAAATCATCTCAAATCTCCAAACAAGCTACATATACTCCCAAGTATTTCATATAATCATCAAACCCTAACAAAAGTTTAAATTCTCATTATATATATATATATATATATATATATATATATATTCATGCTCACCTTGTTGAAGAAAATGGAAGGGAAAGGAAGGGATGAAGCTAAGATGATTTCTTGGAGTAGATGGAAGTAAATCTTTGGCTCTTGGCTTGATCAACCTATGGAGAGGGAGAGGAAATGGTATGCTTGTGTTTTATATTTGTGCTCTAAAATGAGAAGAGATGTATGTATATGTGTATATATGATATATATCGTGAAGAGAAGGGGAAGAATAAAGGAAATTTGCCATAAAGTCCTCAAGGAATTTAAGTCAATGCAAACAAGTATACAAAGTTATGAATGTGGCAACTTATTCCTTGTCAAGTTATCAATTGAGCCCAAGAATTTTATAAAGTTTCAATCAAGGGAGAATGAACATGAATTCTCGCAAGTATGTAAAATTAAACACTTAAACATGTTCGGGAACATTAGACATATAATTCACGTAATGAAATTCACGAAAAGGAAATTATAAATCATATAATCATAAGAATTCACATAATAGCAATTAGTTCACAAAATTAATAAATTAAACACTTAAGTCATATAGGTCACATAATATCAATTAGTTCAAGAAATTATTAAATTAAATAATCACTTAGTAATTAAAGCACATAAAGCCACATAACTCTCGGTCTAAACCCACTCGTGACGTCATACCTGTACGGCCAAAAAGTCGGGGCGTTACAGGGTTCTTTGGTGGGTCTAATGGTGCAGGCGGTGCAGGAGGAACTCTTTCTTGAAGTCTCTGATCAATTAACCCAACAAATGCATTCATGAAATATTGTGGTTGAGCGGGAGGGGGTGAAGGAGCACGAGGAGAATGATCGTGGGGATGTCTCCTATGTTCGGGAGAATGATCACGGTGAGATTTATCTCGAGGCATCCTGTAACCGAAACACTCGATATGCATGTTGGATTAGGAAATGCTAATGAACATAATTGAAATCATAAAATGCAAGTATAACATGTAATTCAAATAACTCAAGGTCAATCAATTAACAATTAATAGCAGGAATCAATGCTAGGCACAGTCATCAAGTAATTTAAATAATTCAACTAAATTCAGGTAATTCCAAGTAGCTCCAAATAAGATGCAAGCCTCACGAAGTATCAATTAATCCTATGCCGTTCGACCTAGACATGATACGACACGACACGAGAACCTTGGTTTTACAACCGGGCTCTGATACCACCTTAGATGTAGCACCCCTTAACACGTGGAGGTACCACACCCCCGCACTATAGATCAATCCACATACGAAACGGCGATCCGTACATGAATCAACCTATAGCGAACGGGTGACAATGCAATACACGACAAGCTAGGCGGGATAACTTATACATGCGACAAAATAAAGCGGAAGCCCAATAACATTATAACATCATCATATCGATACATTATCATCTCCCAAATAACATTCAGGTGTAAGTCCTCATAACTATTAACATGATACTCTGAAATGCCAATACATGGAAAGAAAACTATGCTAGACTCAGCTGGATAAACGACACGACCCGACTCCCGCCTAGCACGCCACGAACAAAACCTGAAAGGTGGAGGCGTCAGTCTGTTAAGACCGAGTGAGGGGCATAAATATATAAACACAAGTAGCATGCAAGTTATAATCTCGGGTAAGGTTTTATACCCGAAAACAATCTAAGTTCAATAATAACATAGAGCTCGCTCGAGGTTACAACTATCAAGTTTAACACGATAATCACGTTTATTATAACAATCAGTGGCCCTGGCGAGGGGTGTGCACGATCTCCAACCAGCCTCGACAGTGAACAAGGGTTGCACTTTTATTTAATTAAGTTATCATGCAAGTCATTAAAGTGCACACGATCAATAACATGAAATCCATCCTTCACCATTGGTGGTGGGTTTGCAAGGCCCGAACCACCCATGATAACACGTTGCACGTCGGGAGCATGACTCCCATGTACGGGACTCCTTCCTCCACCAAACCTCCTGGTGGATTCAGGGGGCATCCCCACGGTGTGAGAGAGGTGTGTGAGTTACCCGTAAGCCCTATGCTTTCCCGGTTGGCTCAAACACTCACCCTCGGGCCCATAAACACGATACACGGTAATTCGCCAAACACGATCACGGTAACACGATAACATGATACACGGCTTGCTTGTCATGAACACGATTCGTTTCAAGAAACACGACTTGTAACACGATACACGGATGCTTATTAAATCCCTTGTTTCTTGGAAAACGATTATAAAGATATATGTATATGTAATTTGGCCGAAATCCACATAAAGGTTATATGGTTCTAGATAATTAGTAAGTAAACCTCACCATTACCGAAAAATGCAAGTCAAGACACGGCCTAAGGCCCCTGCTCCACGTCACGAGAAGATACTCTGTGCAAGGGATACATGTAATCGTGAGACTTGACTCTAAAATAGACCAAATATGGCGAACTGCAGAAATGCAACGAGATGACGAGGAAAATGCAATGTGGCATGAAAAAATCTTGTTTCAGTACATATTGGATCATATAATAGCAATTTGGGGTCAAAGAAGTCGTCGGATCGAGGGGCTATTTTCGTAATTTTATGCAGAATGTTTTGTTCTGCATGTCAGGTGGGAACGGCCGTTCCAGCTTCCCTTTGTAAATGGGAACGGTCTTTCCCGTAATCCCAAAGACGCGGCAACGATTTTTAAATACAAAGGGCGCCTTTAGCTGGGAACAGCCCTTCCGGCACTAAGGCCAAAATGAGAACGGCCGTTCCCATGCTCGCCCGCCTATTTTCATTTGAAAAGGTGGGAACGCCCGTTCCCATAATGCCTTAAGGCTGGGAACGGTCGTTCCCAGTTTCTGCAACTTACCAACAGAGCAAAAACAGGGGAGGCTCTCGGGAATGAACAACAAAGCCACTAAAATTCCATTTTCAACCAACAAAGCTATGATTTTCTGGAAATCTGATGCATATATATTCAAAAAGTGCTAACATAACACTTAAACACATAAGGCATGAAATATTATCAAGATTTCCAAGGTTTCATGCTCATGTTCATGTTGATCAACCAAGCTCAAATTTCCAACAATTCCATGAATAAATCATGCCATAATTCATGCTATGATCACATAATCATGCTTCCATTTCCAATTAATTCATCTAGCATATCCATCTCAAACCCTAGCTAACTCAATTATGATCAAGAATCATCCATTCATGCACAACCAACCTTGAAGATGAAGATATGGAGAAAATAGATGATGATGATGATCAACTCCCAAACTTGGCAAATTTCCTGAAAATTCTTGATGAAAATGATAAAATTCTATTTCCTTCTCCTTGCTTCTTGATACAGAGAGAGAGAACAAAGTTGTTGGGAGATTTTTTTGGATTGAAAATGGGATCATGGTAGCTAGGAGATGAAATAACGATGCATCCCATTTTTGAAATTTGTGAAAGTTCCAATTTTCCCAATTAATCCTTGAAATGTTTAAGTTATGCAATTAAGGATGTAAGGTTTTGAAATGGGATCAATTAGGTCCTTGAAAGATCATGCAATTAGGTCCCTAAAGTTAAGAGAATGACCAAGTAGGGATAATTCGGTAATTTGAAGCACTCTCGGTTTTTGTTTCACGTGATAAATATTTTCAAGTTATGAAATAAATTCTAACTTTAATATAAATTCATGAAATTTTATGAAAGTTTGATAAAATACAATTTATAACATTATAATAAACATAAGAAATTGTTTAATGAAAATCGGGGCGTTACAACATCAATGGTGTAAGGATGGATTGTGTTTGATTTCGATTGGTTTCGCAAGTAAGGATGGAGTGTTCGTACTTGTTGAGCCGGTGCTTTGGTTCATGATTCGTTTTATAAACCTTGCATTTACTTTGAAAATGAGTTGGATCATGAATGTCTTTGTTTTGAGCATGCATTGAACCTCTTATATCACTTATATTATGTAAACTTCTCCTCACCGGTTCCGTTTGAACTGATCTCCTTTACCTTTAGTGTCTGCAGGTGGCTTTTGGGAGTCGAGCTAGGCGGGGTCTTTCTTGAGAGTCATGTCTTTGAGTCTAGTTTGTACTCGTTATGCTTGTATTACATATGACGAATGTTTATGCTTTCAGATTTATTTATGAATTAATATGTGTTGAGTTGATGATGTTACCTTATTAGATGGACCATGGTGGTCTCTAGGATGATTTACATTCCCGCATTTTGAGCATTTTGTGTTGGGCCATGATGGTCACTTAGTTGATGGATTTGTTATTACCACCTTGTGTTAATTATATTGAGAAGGATTATGAAGTGCATGTAATGTCATAGATGAATTCATATGCAAGTATTATGCTTTATGCTTCCGCGAACTTGTGTTTGTTCTTATTCCTTGTTGTGAGTCTAGTACCGCCTAGCTAGGTTGTCTGTTTGACACCGCTTGCTTCGAGCTTGGCGGGTATATGGATAGAAACTCTACATACAAGCTAGGTCCGTAGCGCGGGATAGGCGTGGGATGCCCTTGTTGGGGCGTTACACCCCTATTTGGTTGGTATCAGAGCCAAAGGTTCAAAACCGGGCTCTCGAGTCGTCTGGGTCGTACGACAATGGGAACAACTTGCTTATGTGCTTTAAATTGATTCATTTTGCATATGCTACTTTGTTGATTAACATAATTGTACTTGCATCATATGAACATTTTTTGATTGAATACGTTGTTTCTATTATGGCTGTTACGTTGATTACTTGCTTACATTAACTAAGTTGTAACTACTTTGTTGTACTTGATTAACTCTGTGTTTATGTGTTGGCTTGTTTTGATTTATGTACAACCTTATGATATGTATATCATGTTAATTATTGCTTTTAAATTATGCAATTACATGTACGCATTTCGTCTATCACAGGCACCAGTTGAGAGTGTTTACGATTGATTTAGTAGGCATCGTCCGTCTACCTTTTTGGGCACTACGGATGACATGAAAGCGGAGTATTGGATTACTACAATTGAGAGGATATTTCGGGTGGTCAGTTGCACCGAAATAGAGAGGCTTTATGTGCTATTGACCTCCTCCGTGATGAAGCATACAATTGGTGGCGAAGCACCATCTCCCGCCTTGGGGTTGGTGAAGATAATGTCACTTGGGAGAGGTTTGCAAGAGAGTTTTGGGCACAATCAAGGAAGTGCCGTGAAAGGGAGTTTATGAATTTGGAACAAAGAAACATGCCCATGACGGACTACGTAGCCGAATTTAACCGATTGTCCCCATACGCACCTCACATAACCGATGAGGAAGACCGCAAGTGTGAGAAATTTGTGGAAGGGCCTCGTAGTGAGATAGCAAAATCTTTGGCTACGGTATGAATTGATAACTAGGCTACCGCTACCGGGCTAGCGTTGAAGGTTGAAGCGGAGGAGCAAAGACTCAGAGCTAAGAAGGGTGTTTCTAACTCCGGTTCGAATTCGGGTTTCAAGAGGGCAGCCCCTCGTTCATTGTAACAGCCCGAAAACCGCCTGTCGATATTATCCGCTTTGGTGGGCTAAGCGACACCACCCTCACGGTTTTGTTTCTCCCAAGAATTCTGATTTATGTGTTAAATCTTAGTCTGCTCATCTTCAACGAGTTGTCCACGATCCATTTGTCAATTAGATATTTACCTTAGAGTTTCCTTGGATGATCATGGTGCTAAGCACTTCCCAAAGCAATCCATGGTATATGATTCTAAAACTTGGATAATGTCTTTCGGCTTCTAAGTGTTCTATTCCCACAACAACAATGTCTTCCATCTCATCTTGAAGAAACACCCAAAGAGCTAACAACCAATCTTGTCTTGTAGTTCATTAACTCTAAATGGCACCAAAACCTTCAACACTCACTGATGGTTTGTAGCTCGTTGCTTAAGTAACATGGTTACCTATCTACATCCCTTGAACTTGATCGGATCTTATTTGATCGGATTCTTCTATATTAACTCGTTTCCATCAACAAGGTGACTACTTCCAAATAAACGAATCATCAAGGCGGAAAGCTCATCAAACTCCTTCAAAACGGTTCTACTTGATCAGACTCTCCTCCATTGACTCATTTCCTCAACAATGTGACTACTTTCAAATGAACGTATCCTCAAGGTGAAAATTCGTCAAACTCCATCGTTCAATTGACTTTAAGATAATAAGCCAATATAGCAAATCTCATTCCTTCAACTCTGAACCTTTTCATGACCATTGATCTTGGTAAAGAATCCTTTGATATTCGAATTATGGCGTGTTTTCGTTGTAGTGCTAATATGTAGTGTTATCGGAGGGAAATCTCAGTGTTGACTCATAGGGCACCCTGAAATTTAAACACTAAAGTCGATGCATGCGGATTAGGATGCAAATGAAATGTACCAAGTATATCACGTAAATGCAACAATTAGTTTCAATATATAAAGCACATAAATAAGATGTTGCATAATTAAAGTCATAATGTGCACACAATCATAGAATCACGAAACAATTCATGTCGAAGGGTCAAAATATCAAGTCAATCAAATGCAATGCGCAGTTATTCCTATGCCTTACGACCTAGACAGACACAACACGACACTAGAGCTCGGTTTTACAACCTAGAGCTCTGATAGCACTTAAGGATGTAACACCCCAAACGGATGATGCCACATCCCCCGCACTAAGACCCAAACCCGGTCACGAAATGGAAGGTTCATGCCCGAATCCAAATCAAAGCGAACGGGAGACCAACTCACACACTAAGCTAGGCGGAACTAACTCGATAACTCAGAGCACGGAAGCAATTTAAACAATCATCAACAGATAGCGGAAGCAAATAAATCAACATTCAAAACATGTGACGGGTTTAACTAGCATAGATACCTAGTCCCAAATATCAAAGCATCATAACATAATAACCGACAAGTGCCATACAGGGCCGAATACGAATGCCACACAGGGCTACAGAAAGATAAAGTATAATCTCGAATCTACAAGTCGTAACAAGAGTAAAGTGTATGTAGGACAAATGCAACTAGGAAAACTAGACCGACGAAGTGCAACTCAAAGAGTCACTTCCCGCCTAGCAAACGCCAATAGACCTGCAACTAAAAGTTTAAATGAGGGGTCAGTCAACTTGACTAAGTGAGGGGGCTAACGCACACCCACAATATATATATAAAGAGCATAGCACAAAATAGAAGGGTGGACTCATGAACCGGGGATAGGTGTTGCATACCAAAACATTCTAAAATAACCCAAATCGATATACATATAAGTTTACAAACCATTTTCCAGAAAGACCCTATCGGCTCGGTGAGTACGAGCTTCCAACCTTTACTCCTCAGAACATATATAAAAAATCAATCCATCCTCTACACCAATGATGGAGGAGATGTACCGTCCCCAAACCATCGAGAATAAACCGTATAAAATAGACTCGACCTCAAGGGGTAGCGAACCCACAAGAGTCATCCCCGGCCTTAGCCGAAGGGTCAAGATATCACGCCTCCCCTATCTCCCTGAGTCGCGCAATGATATCTCAAATGGAATTGCGCACATGATTGGAACCCCGAGGGCCCTAACCGTCCCGACGGACCCATTACACGTAGCTCCCTGGATCCATAATAGAATAGAACAGAACAGATACCATATAACATGGCCAACTCGCTAAAGAAAAATAACACAACTGATTTTTCCAAAATAGCTTACATATGCCTCAAAAACTGATTTTTATATATATCCCCACGTTGTGGAATTTAAGCCACGTAGGCTCCCACCCACGCAGGACGTACGCAAAAATCATAAACATATCATATCCAATACATACGTATCTATAGTAGGGTATACTCGTATACAAGGGTAGAAATCAGCATGTAAAGGCCATAGGTCGCATAACTATACAAAATTCTAAACCTCACCTCGTGAAAGTAGAGTCTGAGAGTGTGAAGGACAAACACTCCTAAACCTCGAGCACACCACCGCCACCAAACTCTGAAAAAGAACATACAGAAGCCCGGACTTAGACTCTATATGAACCAAACAAGACGCACGACGTCATTCAACATGATCGTGGTTATGCACAAGTGTTCATGCTGTGCTTTGATATGGTGTCGTGGTCATTCTAGGCATATCAATGCTCAACAAGGCCATATTTACAAGCAACCAACACGCAATTCCATATCCAAAGATGCAAGATCAATTTAGGAAGTTACTGTATTCACAAAATACATATTAAATCATCCAATGTCACAGGGTTCAATTATAATTTATATTAATTATGCATATCAATTATATATATATATATATATATATATATATATATATATATATATAACATCACTCACGCACACACACAACAGCACGTAGGTACACATGCACAACACACTAAATCCACAATTAATTATAAAGATATTACAATTCTTGCATAGCCCATTTTAGAAAATTACAAAACGTGGGATTCTCAAATAATTCATTTATTATCAGCACATTAATTACCAACATCCAATTTAATTAAGGATCTTATGAATTTCACATGACTTACAACACACAGACGCACACTCACGAGGCACAGTTAGTATTTAATTTGTTTGTGAAATATACTCAGCATACACGCACACACACACACACACAAAATCCTAATTCAATACAATCCCACAAATCCAATTATAACATATATTTAATATGTACTCAAATTTATATATATATATATATATATATATATATATATATATACCAACAGTCACGTTATGCATTTATTGTATAACATTTAATTGCCCAACTCATGTGCTAATCTAATTTAATAACATATTTGCACCAATTTAAACTCAGACATACAAAGGCAAAGCATATACATCACAGTTCCCACTCAATTCCACTCCAGACACAATACACTTATATATATAATCCTAATTTTATAAAAACCAACAAAACACCCAACTCAGCTCATTACCAAATAGCTACTAGAAGTACTAGTCCCACGAAACTCAATTTAGTAGGTTATAAGGGTATAGATTGTCAATTTAAAGAACTTCATGCAATTACAAATTCGAATTCAATTTAGTAAGGTCATATATTGTAATACACAAATGTATGATTCAAAACGTGAATTACGAAGCATCTTACAAAATTGTACATAGCAGATTCCCAATTAAAACATCCCAACTTCACAATTTATCAAATATAATGATGCATACACGAAATGTACCGTACGTTAGTGACTCCCGATTTGCAGCTAGGTATATATAAGCATCACCAATTAAACTAGAATTCATTACAAAACATATTCCATCATAAATTTTCAGATTAAAATGTAGATTTCCTCATAACAACACGATTCATTAAATTGAAAATTCAATTCTCGGTTTATAAAAGAATAATTATACAACTACACTATACACAAGTGATTCTATAAACAAAATGCAGGTAAAGGAAAAAGGGGAAAGACCGAAGCCTACAATCGGAAATTGAAAGAGAACAATCGGTAGCGATCTTGGCCGAAGAAGGGATAGATTCTGGCAATGAGTCAGCGGCGATTTCCATTGACGGTGGCGGAAGGTGCTTGTTCCGTGGCTGAAACTGGCGACGAAGTGGCGGCTTCTTAGATTTGTCGCTGCTCTGTTTCTATTGTTAGAAAAGAAGAGGCGAAACAGAGAGTTTATTGTTCATCCTTCCCTTCTCAGATCTGGAATGAGAGAGGAAGATGGAGGACTGTGGTTCTTCGCCGAAATCGTGGTCGGATCTAGGGCCAGATGGCAGTGGTTGTGCGTCGGATCTGTAGCCAGACCGCCATGGCTGTTGGTGCACAGTAGCAGTAGAGCTTGCTGGGGACGAAGATGGCGGTAAAGGGTTGCGGCGTGAAGAGAACTCGCCGGATCCGGAATAACCGAAGCCATGGTGTGCTTGTGGTGGCGGGATGGCGAGGAGGAGGGTAGAGCTTCCGAAGATGGTGTGGCGGGAGGATGGTGATGGGTTGTCGGAGAAAGTGGCGGCGGCAGTTCGCTGGTGGTTGGAGATGCCAGCGCCGCTGGCTGCTGCTATTGAAGACGATGAGAGGAATAAGGGAAATAAATGAGAGCAGTTAGGGTTTACACGGTATAAAAGGGATCGCAATTTCCAAATTTTCAAAAAAGTCCCTCGAGTTGTCCTGTTGCGCAATTAAGTCCATTAAATTAAAAAGGAGATCAATTAGGTTTAATTAAAGGTTGTGAAATTATAATAGCACCCCCAAGATTTAAATTAGCGACCAATTAAGTCCAATTGAATTTCTTATAATTAGAAAACGATCCCCAATTGTATATAATTACAATTTAGCCCACATAATTTAAATTAAAGAGCAATTAGGTCCTAAACACATATTTCAATTAAGTCCGCATATCTTCATAAGGCTGCAATCGAGCCAATTAAACTATTAAAACATGAACAAGGCAATTCAAGCACAAGCAGAGTTAAATAAATAACAATCTAATCGCACGAAAACGACATCGTATCTTGCTCCAAAATACGGGGTGTTACATTCATTCTCTCAATCTTTTCCACCGAAGAAGGGCCATATGATGGATAACAATACTATATACAAGCTAGGTCCGTAACGCGGGATAGGCGTGGAATGCCCTTGTTGGGGCGTTACACCCCTATTTGGTTGGTAACCCACCGAGTATAACATGAAATTGGTCCTAAATCACTGCCCAAAAGGGATATCCATTGGTTATACTTGGACTCTTTAACTTATATACTGAACTTAATTCTCATATTACGTCATATAAGTCCACCGAAGTATAAGCAATTTTATGCGATATAATTACCAAACTCATGCTGTAACGCCCCGGTTTTTCATTTATACTTATGTGACGTATTTGTTTATAAATTGCGCAATTAAATTATTTAATTATGTGATTAATTGTTTATACGTGTTTTATATTTAATTTTAATATAAATTGTTATTATTTTATTTTATTTTAATTTTATTCTATTTCATTTATTTTATTTATAATATTGCATTTCGTTAATTAAATATTTTATGTTGTTAATTAAGTGTTTATGTTAATTAAATTATAACCTTAATTATCTGAATTAATTTTATAAATCCGTTAACATTTTTTTAATTTAAAATAGAAATTTTAAATGTTGGTTTTAATTTATAATATATGAAATTATTAAGGTTAGGCGCATGAATGTTTATTTGAGCTTCGTTCTTATATGAAATGATACCGAAATGTCGTGGAAATTTAGTATGTCGTAAATTTATGTGTTATGAACATGCCTATATGCTCGGTTTATGTTTTCAAATTCATTTGACGTGTTAACGAATTTAATTTGATTCATGGAACCAAATCGGGGGCTAACGAGCAATTAGCGCACCCTTGGTTCCGTACGTGATATCTTGAGCTTGGGAACTCGGATTCGAGTTCCGTCAACTTCGTTGAACTCGTATCGAAGATTCAGGTTTAATAAACTTAGCCTTATATTTTTCCAAAATCATTTGAACCCCCGAAATTCAACCGAAAACCGAAACGGATGCAAATCTGCCACCCTTTACTACAAATGCCATAACTTATACAAACCTTGACCAAATTAACTATGGTTGGATGTTTTAGAACCCTAACTCAACCATCTAACCAGTATTAAACACCCCAAACCGAGATAACCTTCATCACATAAAGAAAACTCAGCTAAAACATTCTTTTCTCCTGTTTTCCCGTAACCCTTGGGCACCTTGGAGATTCAAAGCTCAAATCTCCTCCAAACCTCCATTAATCCAAAAGGTAAGCTTAGGGTTGTATTATACATTCAATATGTGTCATTTTAAGCTATGCATCCCCAATTTTGATCATGGTTTCATGAGTTTTGACTGAATTTGGAAAAATATTAGGTTTTGAGCAATTGTATTAATCTCATCCGATTCTTGATGGATTTGAGTGATTCCAATCTTGAATATGATTGTTTTAACATCCTCTTCTCATTTATGATCATTGATTATGTGGTAGTTGAAGTATTCATGAGATTTCATTAGTGACACTTTGAGGAAAATTGACGAAATGATCTTTAACATCTCTTTCTCACGTATGCCTTGCCTTGATTGCATGTTTGGATGTTAATTGGGACTGAAATCTTGTTCTTTTGCTGTGATACCATAACTGAACATGTGGGGTTCAAATCGAACATCTGCTGCTCTGTTTTTTTCGTGGTTTTGCCCTGTTTTAGGGCCTGTTTTTGCTGTTGTTCGTTGCTGCCATTTCCCTTGCTTAACTGCTGTAAATTATCAGTCATTAGGGGGAGTTGTTGGTGTCATTTTTCTTCTAGATTTATTGCCTTACTTGTAGGTTAGTGTTGCTGTGTTTTCATGCCAAGAAACAGGAGATTACTTCATTTTTTCTCACCAGATGCGTCTGAACTAGAGCTCCCCGGGCGGGGAGATTTTGGCCGTAAAACGGCCCGGCCGGGTAGCCTTGGTGCAGAAACCTTCTGCACAAAGCTCCTCGGGCAGGGACTTTTGCTGCACATAATCTCCCCGGGCGGGGAGATTGCTTCTGTAACTGCCGTGGGCTGCAGTGTGCTACGCTGTTGTTTTCCTTTCCTTCTTGCATGATGTGTGTAATGTTGGTACTGGAATGACTTGTGCATGCAGGGTGTGTGGTTATGTTACATGCATGAGGTAATTCTTTAGTTAAATTGTAATGCATGGTGTACGTGTGCATGTATATTTCTATATATATATGAAATATACATACTTTAGAATGCATGCGTGCATGCTTTATATATGTATAAATATATATTAAATTGTTAATATGCATGCATGGAAAAACTGCATGTTGTTATGTACGTATACATATATATATTTATATATACATGTTTATATTATATTAAATATTATTTGATTTAATTGAATTATAGAATTTAATTGTTACCTATTTCATGTTTTATTTAATTTTCGATATTGAATTGAACATATTTAATTGTTTATGTTCTCATTGTAAATGCGATTTAATACGTGTTATGGTCATCTTTGAACATCTTAGATTAAATTGATATGAAATGTGAATTTATGCACTTGAATGAATGAATGAACGAATGCCTTGGTTATATACCTTAAATTCCTTAATCGTGCACATGAGCATTTTATGACCTAATATCATTTCTTATGCATTCAAATCATGATCATACATTGTCGTGCGTCGTATATGGTTCATTTGGAGTCTTGAGTCTCATGAACACGTTACGTTGTCTTTTGTACAGTTTATCTCCAGGGTTGAGAAATCTTGATCTTTCAGGCACTCGGTAACTCGTATCCTTGTATCGTCATGTTTCAGGTGAGGGAGTTTTCGTTTTAGTTACATATTAAACCCTACAACCTTATGTGACAATTTTTGGCCTAAAACCTTATGTATATATATGTTATCTTTACAAAGTGGAGTCATTGAGTAAATTCTTCTAAAATTATACGTATGGGCGTTGTAATAGCCTAAGGTGCTTGTCCCACATCGGTTGGAGAGGGGAACAAAGCCTCCTTTATAAGGGGGTGGATACCTTTCCCTTGTTGAGGCCTTTTCCTGGTTGGGCACCTTCGGGTTTAAATACCAACGGGAAGAACAAAACCGTGAAGGTGGTCTCGCTTAGCCCACCAAAGCGGACAATATCGACAGGCGGGTTTTCGGGCTGTTACAAATGGTATCAAAGCCGGGGCCCGGGCCAGTGTGCCAGCGAGGACGCTGGGCCCTCTTGGGGGGGGTGGACTGTAATAGCCTAAGGTGCTTGTCCCACATCGGTTGGAGAGGGGAACAAAGCCTCCTTTATAAGGGGGTGGATACCTTTCCCTTGTTGAGGCCTTTTCCTGGTTGGGCACCTTCGGGTTTAAATACCAACGGGAAGAACAAAACCGTGAGGGTGGTGTCGCTTAGCCCACCAAAGTGGACAATATCGACAGGCGGGTTTTCGGGCTGTTACAGGCGTATATAAGCTTAAAATGGTTTTGCAACGAGGCTATGCTCCAAACCGTGTGTCTTCATGCTAGCTATAGATTAGGATGACACAAAGAGGTAGGTGTATAGCATATGCCGAGTTACACGGTAAGGTATGTTTTCTTATAGTATGTATCCTAAGTATGAAGCAAATGTTTTGGCAAGATTATGCATGTATGTTATGTTCACGGGCCTAGGAATTTAGTACATGTGGCTATCCGGGGAGGCACGGGCCGACGGTGATCCCATGTGCTAGTTCCACTATGTTACGGCGATACCGACCCTCGCTAGGAGCTTTAGCGGGGAATGGGAGCTGAGTGCCCTTGGGGGAGTCATGAAACCCCATTGGTCTATGTATGAGGTGGTCGGGTCTTGCTAACCCGTCCACCACCCGGCGGAAGAAGGTTGGAACTTCTTTTTTATGATTATGATTATGTTATGATTGATATGCACTGTGACGCCCCGATATTTCGGCTGTACAGGTATGACGTAATTGTTTACCTAATTGCACAAAATAATTATTTTCGTGTTTATATAGTAATTTTATTTTAAATGCATTAAATGTTATTTACTTTATTTTATTATTGTTAGTATACTTATGTATTTATCTAATTGTTAATTGTGTGAGTAATTTAATAAGTATTTTGTGAATTCTTTACAACTTGATATTTATTGCATAAATTGAACTTGATTGCAACATGAATTAAATTCCCGCATTTGACTTAATTTCGTTGTGCCTTTATTTGATCATTTCATGAACTTTGAGGACCTAATTGCATGGACTTAATTGATCACATTTCAAAGCTTGGGGTTTCACTTGCATAACTTATTAAATTGGAGGACTTAATAGCAATTTTGGCCAATTCTTTTCCCCTCATAGCTGCATATTATGTTCCATTCCTTTCTTTCTTTCATACATACATTATACACATCTTTGTTCTTGCTCCCAAGCCAACCAATCAAACCCTTGCCAAAGTGGGGGAGATTTCTTCTTTCAAGCTTCATATTTGTGGGATTTGAGATCTTAGAAGCATCATCAACACCATCTCCTCTTCTCTTCTCTCATTTCTTTCATTTGAGGTATTTATGGAACTTTGATGAATTTCTTGAATATATGTGATAGTTAGGGCTTTGGTTGGAATTGGTTAATGTGTGTACTTGTTGTTGCTTATATGTTTAGGAACTTTGAGCTCAAGTTGTATGCATTTATCTTGTGAAGTTTGGACTTGGAAGCATGAATGAGTATATGGGTTTTAATCGATGAAATCTTGATGATCAATGCATGGTATGGGAATATATGCTTGATTTTATTGTGCTTTAAGTATGGTCACATGTTTCTTTAAGTTTTGGGTTGCAATTGTTGTTTGTTGTTACTGTCACGTTGAATGCCATGTTTTTTTTTCTGTTACGCACAATGACACGGGCGTGTCACTTTTCTTCCCTTCGGCGTGACATGAGGGTGCATGGTTGGGCTGATTTTCTGTACCGTGACATGGGGGTATCACGGTTTGCTTTGTTTTTGAGACACGGGCGTGTCACCTTGTTTTCATACATTTTGTCCGCTGTACCGTGACACGGGGGTGTCACGGCTTAGTGTATTGAGGTGACACGGGCGTGTCACCCTTTGTTTCTCGTGCATTTTCTTCGCATGCTACTGTACATGCATGTGCTTTGTATATATTGGATATGTGTTAAATGTTATTTGATTTAATTGAATATATGCAATTGTTTGTTTCCAATTTGAACGTATTTTAACTTGTGCTTCGATTCTATATGAAGTTGTTGAATCAATGTGTTTGAAAGTGTGGAATTATGAGTTCGAATGAATTGAACAATTGATTGAATGACTTGATTATATGATTTAAATGTATTAATAGTGCACATGAACATCTCATAGCATAATCTTATCTTTTATACATTCCTATCATGATCATTGCATTGCCGAGCGTCTTATTTGGTCATATTGAGTCTCACTTCACCGTTCTTGCACAGATTTTGATCCACTTGGAGACGAGGCCGGTCAGTGAGGCTCGTGCTTTCTTCTTTTGACGGTTTAAGGTGGGTTTCTCTTCTACTTATATAAAACGACCCGATATATCTCCCTATGTGAAAAATTTTAAGCCAAAGTAATACGATATATATATATATATATATATATTGAGTCTTTTATCGAGTAAATGATTGCAAACGTAAAGCCCTTATTTCTTCAACCCTACCTAATGTTTTGGCGAGAATGAATGAATGTTATGCACGAATGGGGCCCAAGGACTTAGTGTGAGTGGCTAACCGGGAAGGCACGGGCCGACGGTGATCCCTCACACTAGTTCCACCAATGAACGGCGTAACCGGACCTCGTTAGGAGTTAGGGAGGAATGGACGCTGAGCGCCATCTGGGGAGTCATGTAACCCCTTTTGGTCAATGAATGGGTGGTCGGGCCTTGCAAACCCACCACCAACCCGGAGGAAGAAGGAGTAAATGTTTATGAATGTGCACAAAAGAATGATTGCATGAAAAGAATGAATGAATGAATGTTTAAATGGTTTACACAAGGTGTTGGTTGGAGATAATGCACGCCCACTCGCCGGGCCACTAATGACCTAATGTTAATAATTCGTTATAATCCCTTATGATGATTCTTTTCACCCACTTGGGAAAGTCTTTAAAAACCTCACTCGGGATTATAGCTTGCATGTGATTGTTTAATTACCGTCATATATTCTATTTATGCCCTGTTTTATACCCACCAGTCCCTTTTGGACTGAACCCGTTTGGTTTTCAGTTGTTTTGTGCAGGTGTTGAGGGAGCTAGGCGGGAAACGAGTCCTAGGTCTTGCATTCGTCTTTAGCTCTGTATTTTGAGTCTTACACTTGCATAATTTTATTTCGATCATTGTATATGTTTAATGACGTGGAGCGTTTATGTTTTGGGCCGTGATGGCAATTGACGTTGTATATGAATGATTTTTGGAGCTTGGATGCTCATGGTACTTATATATATGGTATATGTTCGTTTATTGCTTCCGCTTTAATGTTTTATGTTGTTATATGGTTTTAAGGGTTAGCCCGCCTAGCTTAGAGTGTGTGTTTATCCCCGTTCGTCGTGATTTGGCTCGGGTATGGATCGTCCATTTCATATTCGGGTCGGGTCTCAGTGCGGGGGATGTGACGCCTTGCGTTCGGGTGTTACATCCTTAAGTGGTATCAGAGCTTAGGGTTGCAAAACCCTGGCTTTCGTGTCGTGTGAGTCAGTCTAGGTCGTTCGGCTTAGGGACTACTTGACAATGTGTTGCATATGCATCTCTTTTGTGCTTAGTTGATTTAAAATTTGATGTTTGATTGAATTATTTGCATTAACATGCATAGACTAAAAATAGCACGCTTTTTTAGTGTTTGTTGACAGGATGCCTCCACGAAGACATCGTGATCGATCTCCAGGACGACGTCATCATCCTGATCGTACTCCTACACCTCCACCTCCACAACCACCGCCGGCAGAGGCCTTTGTTAATTCAGTTATCAATATCATAGACCAATGGCCTTTGTTAATTCAGTTATCAATATCATAGACCAATGGCTACGAGATTATGTACCACCGGCACCTCCAGCACCACCTGCACCTGTTGTACCGCCCGAGGCACCTCTTTCTGTTATACTTAGGGAGTTTCAGAATCAAAGACCTCCCAAGTTCTTCAAGGGAAATGATATACAAGCGGAATTGTGGCTGAAAGAGGTAGAGAGGATATGGGAACTCATTCCATGTGAGTCCCGAGAGAAGGCTCGATGCACCATCACTTTAATACAAGGGGAAGCCTACTCTTGGTGAGAAAGCACTCGAATTGTATTGGAAGCAGCTGGAGAGGAGATCAATTGGGAAATCTTTACAAGGGAATTCAAGAACAAGTTCATCCCTCCCTCATCCCGTACTCGAAGATTGAGAGAATTTACCGAATTGAAGCAAGGATCGAGGTCTGTAGCCGAGTATATTTTGGAGTATGAGAGGTTATCCCGCTATGCACCAAATATAGCAGGTGATGACTTCCATAAGGCTATGCAGTTTGTTCAAGGGCTTCGACCGGATATCCAGACAGCTGTAGAGGCAGTTAATACGAGCACGTGGGCGAAGGCTACTTCGAAAGCCTTAAAGGTTGAAGATTCTGTGAATGCGAGGAGGCCAGCTTATCGCCAAGGACAAGGATCAGGATCCGGCTGGGGATTTAACAAAGGAAAGAGGCCGATGAATGTACCAGCTCCACCCCAAAAAGGGCCTTTCAAGAAGCCTAAAGTAGGAGTCTGATTGCAACCGTTCCACGACCACCTCAGGCTCCACCGGTTCCTAAGGGATCTCGCAATGATCAGCCTCCATGTACTTATTGTGGATGGCCAACTCATTCTTGCAACAACTGCCGAAAGAGATTGAGATTGTGTTTGATTTGTGGAAAAGGGGATCATATGGCTTTTTCATGCCCGGACAAGATTCCAGGATATCAAGCTGGGGCTCAGAGACCGATGGTCCAGGCACGAGCCTATGCTCTTGAGAGCGAGGAGCAGAATGTAGAGGTCGACCCAAACGCCGTGGTGGAAGATACCGTAGGCATTCATAACACGAGCATTCATGCATTATTCGATCCGGGTGCCACGCATACTTTTATATCTTCTGATCTATGTGCCTCTCTGTGCCTACCTGTTATTTGCTCAAATTCCTGTTATTCAGTGAGTTCGCCTCTTGGAGGTAGTTTGCAGACAGATCGTGTTGTCAGGGGTTGTTCAGTTTTGATAGAAGGGAAAGATTATCCGGCAGATTTCATTGTGATGCCTATGAAGAAGTGTGGGGTAATCTTCGGGATGGATTGGTTGTATCGGCACCGGGCCGAGGTTGATTGTTTTAAGAAGAAGATAAAATTAGGTGAAGAGTTGATTGGAGGAGTTGGGTCAAAGAAGGTACCTCTTTTGTCGTTTATGGAAGCTCGCAAGTTGGTAAAAGATGGAGCCACGGGATTTATTGCCTATCTTCTTAATAAACCAAAGGATCGATCAAGTTTTGAGGAGACGGTCGTGGTAAAGGAATATCCCGACGTATTTCCAGAAATTTTGGGTTCTCTACCACCGGATCGGGAGATTGAATTTGTTATTGATTTATATCCGGGATCAGAACCTTAGTCCAAGACTCCTTATAGAATAGCTCCGGTAGAGTTGAAGGAGCTGAAGATTCAACTCAAGGAATTACTTAAGAGTGGATATATTCGACCGAGTTCATCTCCGTGGGGTGCACCGGTTCTCTTTGTCAAGAAGAAAGATGGACCATTGAGGATGTGTATAGATTACCGGGAGCTTAATCGGATGACTATCAAGAATAAGTACCCGTTGCCCCACATCGAGGATTTATTTGATATGTTGCAAGGTTCAAAGGTTTATTCGAAATTGGATTTAAGGCAAGGGTACTACCAGTTGAAAATCCGGGAAGAGGATATACCAAAGACAGGATTTAATACCCGGTATGGGCATTACGAGTTCGTAGTGATGCCTTTTGGTTTGACAAATGCCCCTGCAGCATTCAGGGACATGATGCATCGGATTTTTCGGCCGTATTTTGGATAAATTCGTCGTAATCTTCATTGACGACATTCTTGTTTATTCGAAGACTCCGGAAGATCATGCTAGGCATCTCAATTTGGTATTGGAAACTTTGAGAGAGCACCGGTTGTATGCGAAGTTTAGTAAGTGTGAGTTTTGGATCGACCAGGTTGCTTTTCTAGGCCATATTATTTCAAGTAAGGGTTTGGAAGTTGATCCTTCAAAGATCGAGACGGTTATTCAGTGGCAGAGTCCGAAAAATGCTTCCGAGGTTAGAAGTTTCTTGGGATTGGCAGGTTATTACCGAAGATTTGTGAAGGATTTTTTGAAGATAGCTGGTCCTTTAACGCGATTGACTAAGAAGAAAGCTAAATTCGAGTGGGACAAGGAATGTGAAGCGACTTTTCAACTCTTGAAGGAAAAATTGACCGCTGCACTGGTATTAGCACTTCCCGAGGGCACTGAAGGATACATTGTTTATACGGACGCCTCGAAAGAAGGGTTGGGATGTGTTTTGATGCAGAATGGTAAGGTAATAGCTTATGCCTCGAGGAAATTGAAGAATCATGAACAGAATTATCCCACTCACGATCTCGAGCTTGCGGCAGTGATCTTCGCTTTGGGAAAGTGGAGACACTATCTTTACGGAGTTTCTTTTGAGATCTTTTCTGACCACAAGAGTCTCCAGTATTTGTTTTCTCAGAAAGAATTAAACAAGAGACAGAGGCGTTGGATGGAGATGTTGGCGGATTATGAGTGTACGATTCGATATCATCCCGAAAAGGCCAACGTGGTCGCGGATGCGCTTAGTAGGAAGGCTAGCGTGTCAAGTGTTAAGGTGGAAGTTGAGGATGAATCTGAATCTTTCAAGCTAAGAGCTAGTATTCGGAATATTACCGTTCAAACGGATCTTCAGCATAGATTGTTTGAAGCTCAGAAAGTGGATTCCGAGGTTCAGAGGTTAGTGCAGAAAGCTAGACATGATTCAGAGAGTCCGTTCGGATTTGATGACACCGGACTTCTAAGGTTTAAGAACAGAGTGGTGGTTCCGGAAGAGTTAAGACGGTTGATATTGGAAGAAGCTCATCGGTCAGGATATTCGATACATCCCGGGGGAAATAAGATGTATAAGGACTTAAAGAAATTTTATTGGTGGAATGGACTTAAGAGGGAGGTGATCGACTTCGTGAGACATTGTTTGACTTGCCAAGTGGTGAAGGCAGAACATCAGAAGCCATCGGGGCTACTGCAACCGTTACCTATTCAAGAATGGAAGTGGCAGCAAGTGGCAATGGATTTCGTTACGGGTCTTCCTAGAGTGAAAGGTGGTTTAGATGGAATATGGGTAATAGTGGATCGACTGACGAAATCAGCATATTTTCTTGCTATTCGAATGTCGGATAAGGTGAAAAAATTAGCTAAGAAGTATGTGGATGAAATTGTCCGACTTCATGGAGTACCGGTTAGCATTGTATCAGATCGGGATCCGAGGTTTACTTCTAGATTTTGGCAAGAATTGCAAAGGAATCTGGGTACAAGGCTTTAATTCAGCACAGCTTTCCATCCTCAGACGGACGGGCAATCAGAGAGATTAATTAAATATTTGGAGGATATGTTGAGAGCATGTGCATTGGATTTTTCGAGTTCGTGGAACGAACAATTGCCTTTGATTGAATTCACCTATAACAACAGCTTTCAAGCATCGATAGAAATGGCTCCATATGAGGCTCTCTACGGACGGAAATGTAGGTCACCGTTGTTCTTTGATTTGGAAGAATGGAATTGGACGAAGCAAGAGGGTGTGAAACGAGGAGAGAACAAGGAAAAACCCTCTAAGGTTGTGCAAGAGGCAATTGATAAGGTCCAAATAATCAGACAACGGATGAAAGCAGCCCAGGACGGACAGAAAAGCTATGCCGATCACCGAAGGAAAGATCTTCAGTCTGAAGTTGGTGATAGGGTATTCTTGAAAGCCTCACCTCGTAAGGGATTTTCGAGGATTGGAAAAGGAGGGAAATTGAATCCCCGGTATCTAGGACCGTATGAGATTTTGGAGAAAATTGGAGTTACGGCCTATCGTTTGGACCTACCCCCGAGTTTGACCGGAATCCATAATGTATTTCATGTGTCTCAGCTTCGGAAATATTATCCGGATGAATCGGAAGTTATCCCCGTTGAGGAAGTGGAGTTAGAACCGAATCTCACCTTCGTTCAGAAGCCGATTAAGATTTTGGATCGTAAATTTCAAGAGCTTCGAAATCGGCAGATTCCACTAGTCAAAGTCTTATGGAGAAGTGATAAAACGGAAGAGGCTACATGGGAGACGGAAGATAAGATGAAGAGATTTCATCCCGAATTGTTTTCGAGTGATCAATGAATCCGAGGACGGATTCTTTTAAGGGGGAGAGGTTGTGACGCCCCGATATTTCGGCCGTACAGGTATGACGTAATTGTTTACCTAATTGCGTAAAATAATTATTTTCGTGTTTATATAGTAATTTTATTTTAAATGCATTAAATGTTATTTACTTTATTTTATTATTATTAGTATACTTATGTATTTATCTAATTGTTAATTGTGTGAGTAATTTAATAAGTATTTTGTGAATTCTTTACAACTTGATATTTATTGCATAAATTGAACTTGATTGCAACATGAATTAAATTCCCGTATTTGACTTAATTTCGTTGTGGCTTTATTTGATCATTTCATGAACTTTGAGGAACTAATTGCATGGACTTAATTGATCACATTTCAAAGCTTGGGGTTTCACTTGCATAACTTATTAAATTGGAGGACTTAATAGCAATTTTGGCCAATTCTTTTCCCCTCATAGCTGCATATTATGTTCCATTCCTTTCTTTCTTTCATACATACATTATACACATCTTTGTTCTTGCTCCCAAGCCAACCAATCAAACCCTTACCAAAGTGGGGGAGATTTCTTCTTTCAAGCTTCATATTTGTGGGATTTGAGATCTTAGAAGCATCATCAACATCATCTCCTCTTCTCTTCTCTCATTTCTTTCATTTGAGGTATTTATGGAACTTTGATGAATTTCTTGAATATATGTGATAGTAAGGGCTTTGGTTGGAATTGGTTAATGTGTGTACTTGTTGTTGCTTATATGTAGGAACTTTGAGCTCAAATTGTATGCATTTATCTTGTGAAGTTTGGACTTGGAAGCATGAATGAGTATATGGGTTTTAATCGATGAAATCTTGATGATCAATGCATGATATGGGAATATATGCTTGATTTTATTGTGCTTTAAGTATAGTCACATGTTTCTTTAAGTTTTGGGTTGCAATTGTTGGTTGTTGTTGCTGTCACGTTGAATGCCCTGTTTCTTTTTCTGTTACGCACAGTGACACGGGCATGTCACTTTTCTTCCTTTCAGCGTGACACGGGGGTGCATGGTTGGGCTGATTTTCTGTATCGTGACACGGGGGTGTCACGGTTTGCTTTGTTTTTGTGACACGGGCGTGTCACCTTGTTTTCATGCATGTTGTCCGCAGTACCGTGACACGGGGGTGTCACGGTTTGCTTTGTTTTTGTGACACGGGCGTGTCACCTTGTTTTCATGCATGTTGTCCGCTGTACCATGACACGGGGGTGTCACGGCTTAGTGTATTGAGGTGACACGTGCGTGTCACCCTCTGTTTCTCGTGCATTTTCTTCGCATGCTACTGTACATGCATGTGCTTTATATATATTGGATATGTGTTAAATGTTATTTGATTTAATTGAATATATGTAATTGTTTGTTTCCAATTTGAACGTATTTTAACTTGTGCTTCGATTCTATATGAAGTTGTTGAATCAATGTGTTTGAAAGTGTGGAATTATGAGTTCGAATGAATTGAACGATTCATTGAATGACTTGATTATATGATTTAAATATATTAATAGTGCACATGAACATCTCATAGCATAATCTTATCTTTTATACATTCCTATCATGATCATTGCATTGCCGAGCGTCTTATTTGGTCATATTGTGTCTCACTTCACCGTTCTTGCACAGATTTTGATCCACTTGGAGACGAGGCCGGTCAGTGAGGCTCGTGCTTTCTTCTTTTGACGGTTTAAGGTGGGTTTCTCTTCTACTTAGATAAAACGACCCGATATATCTCCCTATGTGAAAAGTTTTAAGCCAAAGTAATACGATATATATATATATATTTTGAGTCTTTTATCGAGTAAATGATTGCAAACGTAAAGCCCTTATTTCTTGAACCCTACCTAATGTTTTGGCGAGAATGAATGAATGTTATGCACGAATGGGGCCTAGGGACTTAGTGTGAGCGGCTATCCGGGAAGGCACGGGCCGACGGTGATCCCTCACACTAGTTCCACCAATGAAAGGCGTAACCGGACCTCGTTAGGAGTTAGCGAGGAATGGACGCTGAAAGCCATCTGGGGAGTCATGTAACCCCTTTTGGTCAATGAATGGGTGGTCGGGCCTTGCAAACCCACCACCAACCCGGAGGAAGAAGGAGTAAATGATTATGAATGTGCACAAAAGAATGATTGAATGAAAAGAATGAATGAATGAATGTTTAAATGGTTTAAACAAGGTGTTGGTTGGAGATAATGCACGCCCTCTCGCCGGGCCATTAATGACCTAATGTTAATAATTCGTTATAATACCTTATGATGATTCTTTTCACCCACATGGGAAAGTCTTTAAAAACCTCACTCGGGATTATAGCTTGCATGTGATTGTTTAATTACCGTCATATATTCTATTTATGCCCTGTTTTATACCCACAAGTCCCTTTTGGACTGAACCCCTTTGGTTTTCAGTTGTTTTGTGCAGGTGTTGAGGGAGCTAGGCGGGAATACGAGTCCTAGGTCTTGCATTCGTCTTTAGCTCTGTATTTTGAGTCTTACACTTGCATACTTTTTTTTCGATCATTGTATATGTTTAATGATGTGGAGCGTTTATGTTTTGGGCCGTGATGGCAATTGACGTTGTATATGAATGATTTTTGGAGCTTGGATGCTCATGGTACTTATATATATGGTATATGTTCGTTTATTGCTTTCGCTTTAATGTTTTATGTTGTTATATGGTTTTTAAGGGTTTGCCCGCCTAGCTTAGAGTGTGTGTTTGTCCCCGTTTGCCGTGATTTGGCTCGGGTATGGATCGTCCATTTCATATTCGGGTCGGGTCTCTGTGCCGTGGATGTGATGCCTTTCGCTCGGGTGTTACATGCACCGTGCGGGAAGGCCGGGACACGGATTACCCAAACGAATATGTTTTATGATATATGATCTGTGTGTATTATGATATATTTCATGATCACCTATTTAATGTATTAATGATATTTGTCGTTCACGGTCGGAGTTTGGTTAGAGATGATACACGCTCACTCGCCGAGCCTTTATGTTTATGTATGAATTATGAGCTTAGTAAATTTAATATGATTAGTCGTAAAGTCCGACCATTGTTTATTTATTTTCTTGCCCTTCGTGGGAACAAACTTCCAATAAAACCTTGCTCGGAATTTATAACTTGCATGTGCTTGTTTTTATATACGTATATCGCTCCTGCTCACTCAGTCTTCTAGAGACTGACCCTCTCCCTCCCCAACCTTTTAGTGCGCAGGTTTGGCTTTGGAGTTTCGAGCTAGGCGGAGTTGTATGGAGTCTTTGAGTTGGTCAAGTTAAGTTAGGAGAGTCTCTGCAATCGCTTATGTATTTAAATCATGCATGATTCGATTCTATAATATTATGAACTTGAATCTTTATGTAATTGTTATTGAATTGCCTTGTCGGCCTTTGTAATGAACTAAAGAGGCCTGAGGAGCCCAAGTCTGCCTACGGTTCGAGTGTTTAATTTCTGCAGGCCCGTGGCCAATGTATGTGTTTGGATTTAGATCTCCGTTGCATTATGTCTTGTTGATTACTTATATTCGAAGGGTCTAAGTTCCGCCTCGCTTAGGAGGGTTTTTCTGTTGTCGCCCGTTAGCTATGGTTTGATACGGGTTCGGATTTTACCATTTCGTTACTCGTGTTGAATCATAGTGCGGGGGATGTGGCGCCTCACGTGCGGGGTGCTACACATGCCTTGTAGTAACATGCATAGAAAGGTCATATTCGAAATTATAGATAAGTGTATGCATAGTGATCACATAAACGTCATGCTCAAAATAGATAGTGCATCATTTAATCACATAAGTCATGCTTCTACGATAAATGACAAGTTCTCGATTTATTTAATCATGCCTTACAAGTTCATAACATGCATTGGAGTACAAAATCAAGAATTACATACATTCATGGTTT
Organism: Lantana camara; assembly: GCA_037501455.1. Classification (NCBI taxonomy): domain Eukaryota; kingdom Viridiplantae; phylum Streptophyta; class Magnoliopsida; order Lamiales; family Verbenaceae; genus Lantana; species Lantana camara. The sequence goes on from CM074856.1 coordinate 79,812,709, forward strand.
AGATATATTACAAATAGATCCCCTAGGCGATTCACATAAGTTTGGAATTAATACACAAACATCCCCTATGGTTTCTAACAACTTGATATAAACTATCCCTTTGTTAATTAATTATGTTCAGCGAAAGTTCTCCCATAACTAAATTCGGCATAGTCTCAACCAAAAATCATGTATCCCAGAAATCAAGAAAACATCGTAATGACACAAGTACATATTTATGACTCAAAACAATTCAACATAACTCATAAATCTCATGGTTACATGAATACAAGGATTACAAGAACTAACACATTGTAGCATAATTTGTCCCTGAAAGCATTTATACAATTGCACAAGTAGGAGACAAGCTATTTACGACCATAACGATTATTATTAATCACTTACCACGATGGAAAGAGAGGCTATTACAATGAACCAAGTTTAGGAGAACTCATATAACAATCAGTACGTAAACAGTCATATTCTAGCTCACCGAATTCATATTGACACTTGAAGCAACTAGCATCGCAAGGCACATACATACCAAATAATTACATTTTAACATATATCACCAACAAGTTTAACAATCAGGTAAGGACATCCGGACCAAAATGTATGGGTGCAATGCCATGAATGCAATCTATACCTTTCACCGTTATTGTAACGCCCTGTTTTCTCGGCAATCCAGGTATGACGTCACGGGTGCTACATCCTTAGGTGGTATCAGAGCCCGGTTGCAAAATCGGGGTCTCTCGTGTTGTGTCACGTCAAGTATAAGTCAAACGGCTTAGGAACAACTTGTCAACGTGCGCACTGTTGGAAAACACGAATCAGAAATCAGCGGAAATTTAAAAATTTTCCAACAAAAGGATCTAGGACTCGCAATCGTGTAACCAAATTCGTAGGGATTAGAAACTTACTTTCTTAATTAACTTTCTTGAAGCGTTTCAAGCCACCCAAGAACGCTCTTCTCGCGGCTTGATCCCCTCTCCTTGGTAAAGCTCGAATCTTCAAACTTCTGACTTGAAGCTCTCTAGAGATAGTCCACCAACTTGACTACAATCTAACTAGTAAGGATGCTAGTTCTCTAGTTAGTGTTTAAGCTTAACCTAGGGTTTAGTTTATCTTGGAGAAAGGATGGTGTTCAACATATGAACCAAAAGAATTCTCGATTAGCTCTAAGGGAAGCTGGAGCTCCCCTATATATAGCAAGGGGAGGACCAAAAATCCTAGTCCTTATGGGCTAAGGATTTTGGTCCCTCTCTCCTATTACTTGATCATCAAGTAATTTTGACTTTGACTTTGAATTCAAATTCAAATCAACTTTCAAGAGAGCTAAAATATCCAAACTATTTTTGGATAATTTTATACTTTATTAATTTAAAATAAATAACTTATTTTATCTAATTAATTAATTCATAATTAATTAACTAGATTATTTTTCTCCAAAATAAGAATTTCTTTTTAGTTCAAAATTAAACCAAAGTCTATTAAATAATTAACAAATTAATTATTTAATCACCAAATTAAATATTCACGCACATGCACACGTGTCCATGAAGGACACGTGTCATGCACGTGACCCACACGTGTCGTTCCACACATGTGGAACCCTTTGGCCCGATTAACTCATTTAATCATTTTAAAGCCTGAACTCATGTAACCAAGTTGTTGTGTGTGACCCTCTAGGTTCTCAATTCAATTAGCAGTGACCCTAATTAATTAATTCACTAATTAATTAATCAGTCCACAGATTAAACGACCATAGTCTAGCAACAGGTGTTTAACCCCTAGCTCAATTGGAATGTTGAGATTCGACAAAAGCTTTAAGTCATTGATTCATGTGAGATACAATCCTCCTACTTACTATCTCTCAACCAAGATCTAGGGTAAGGGAACAATTAGAACCCTAATAATCCGATCTTAAAGCTAAGTGCATTTCATATCCATTTGATCTCAATCCAAGAAACCCTTTTCTTGATGTCTTGATCTACTGCCTTGGCCAAGGACTCCATATGGCGTATGAATGACTTACACAATAAGAGATCACCTTGCAAATGCAAGTGTAGGTCCTTTCTTGATTCTCATTCACTTTCATGAATCACTTGTGCAGCCCCAGCATAAGCCTTGAATCAGTTGTCTAAGGCGACACCCTTTAAAGCTTATACTTAAGACTACAGAGTTAACTCATAAAGTGACAAGGAACCTCAAGTCTTAAGGATCAATTAATCACATCAATGACTCGCGAGATATTTCCTAATCTGGAAGTTTCTATTTCCTGAAATAGAAACTTCCTTTCCCATTTAAGAATGTTCTCACACGGGGCACCTCAGTGAACTTACTTATTGAAGTAAGCACCCTCATGTATCACGCATGTATCAACTATACACTTTGCACCACCATGAAACAAGGTGGTCCTTCTTAAGGGCGTGATCCCACAAGCAAGCCTTAGAGGAGTCAGGTTGACACTCCCACTGTCGGTAGGACTCATCGGCTTGGAGTATTTTACTAATCATGACTTATGTGATATAGGGCCCGTTTCATGAACCATTTCACCTAAATGGTAGAGTCCTAAAGTCATCAGGATTAGGGGAGTTCTCATACATGCACAGATAAAGTAAACGTATACCAAACAAGAGCATATAAAGAAGTGTTGCCTCAATTCGTTATTTCATTCAAAGATTGTATGTGATTACAATAAGGAAAAGCACAAAGCGGATATACAATCGACTTTCTAGGGCACTATTCCTATCAATCTCCCATTTGCCCGTTAAAGCCATTCTAAAGCTACTCTAAGTCCCATCTTCTGAACATGACCTTCGAAAGCTTCTCGACTAAGGGGTTTAGTAAGTGGATCTGCCACGTTCTCTGCTGATGTGACCCTCTCGATTTGCACATCTCCTCTTTTGATAATATCACGGATTAGGTGATACTTCCTCATAATGTGCTTGGTCCGTTGGTGAGATCTTGGTTCTCTTGCTTGAGCAACCGCCCTAGTGTTGTCACAAAACACAGAAATGGGGTCTTTCATGCTAGGAATAACATTCAACTCATGAATGAAGTTTCTTATCCAAACACTTTCCTTAGCTGCATCATTTGCAGCCAAGTATTCTGCCTCAGTGGTCGAATCTGCAGTGGTAGTTTGATTGGAACTCTTCCAACTCACTGCTTCGCCGTTTAGGCAGAAAATGTATCCTGACGTTGACTTAAAATCATCTAAGTCAGATGCAAAGCTTGCATCGCAGTATCCTTCGACAGTAAGATCTTTTTGACCACCGTAAACTAAGAATAAATCTTTAGTATTTTTCAAGTACTTAAGAATATTCTTCACGGCAGCCCAGTGACAATCTCTAGGGTCAGATTGGAAACGACTTGTTACACTAAGTGCATAAGCCACATCTGGTCGAGTACATAACATTGCATACATTATGCTACTTATTGCTGATGCATAAGGTGTATGAGTCATTCTTTCCTTCTCGAGGTTAGTCTTAGGATACATCTTCTTTGAAAGACATGTTTCTACACTCATAGGAAGGTTCTTAACCTTTGCTGACTCCATATTGAATCTCTTCAATACTTTGTCAATGTACATCGACAGTAACCTTCTAGATCTATCTCGATAGATTTTAATTCCAAGGATATAGGACGCATCACTAAGATCTTTCATCTCAAATTGGTTCGATAACCATAACTTAGTTACTTTCATGTCATCCTTCGAATTCCCAGTAAGAAGGATGTCATCAACATAAAGTACCAAGAATTGCACTGAGGTCTCCAATTCTTTTCTATACACACATGATTCATTCGAAATTTGAATGAAGCCAAACCCTTTCACTGATTCATCAAATCGAATGTTCCAATTCCTAGAAGCCTGTTTCAATCCATAGATTGATCTTTGGAGTTTGCAAACCTTTTGCTCACTCCCACTGAACGTGAAACCTATGGGTTGCTCCATATAAATGTCCTTATCAATATCACCATTGAGAAAGGCAGTTTTCACATCCATTTGCCATATCTCATAGTCATAATATGCTACAATGGCAAGCATGATCCGAATAGACTTTTGCATTGCAACTGGTGAGAAGGTTTTATCAAAGTCCACGCCGGGTCTTTGAGTGAATCCTTTTGCAACCAGTCTTGCTTTGTAGGCTGCAATGCTTCCATCAACTCCAAGCTTTCTCTTAAAGATCCATTTGTAACCTATGGGTTTGACCCCATCAGGAAAATCTACCAAGGTCCCAACTTGGTTGGAGTTCATGGAGTCCATTTCAGATTTCATGGCTTTTATCCACTGTTCAGAGTCAGAATTTGAAAGTGCCTCCTCATATGTTAAAGGATCATTATCCTTTTGAGAGATTTCATGGAAGAATCCATACCATCTCTCCAGCTGTCTAGAAGTGCGTTCAGAACGCCTAATAGGAGGATTTTCGTGTGTATCGAAATTCGTGATTGGTCGTGGTTGGTCAGAAGGGGACGTTTCTTCAGTGGGTGGTGTGGGATCACTTTGTACTTCCTCTAATTCTATGATCTGGCCTTTCTTTTCTCTAAGGAATGGTTCCTCAAGAAAAATGGCATTTCTGGAAACAAACACCTTTTGCTCAGATTGATCATAGAAGTAGTATCCTATGGATTCCTTAGGATAACCTTCAAAGTGGAATAAGTTAGAACGAGATTCTAACTTATCTCCCACTTTCCTCTTCACGTAAGCAGGACAACCCCAAATTCTTAAGTAAGAATAACTAGGGATTTTAGCATGCCGCATTTCATAGGGCGTTTTAGGGACTGACTTAGAGGGAACTAGATTCAAAACCTTTGCTGCACTTTCTAGGGCATAACCCCAGAAAAAAGGTGGTAAGTCAGTGAAACTCATCATGGAACGAACCATATCAAGTAGGGTTCGATTCCTTCTCTCAGAAACTCCATTAAGCTGAGGAGTTCCCGGAGGAGTCCACTGAGAGATAATCCCATTATCTTTGAGATGATTAAGGAATTCTTCACTAAGATATTCGCCTCCTCGATCAGATCAAAGTGCTTTGATCTTGTGACCAGTTTGGTTCTCAACCTCCTTTTGAAATTCTAAGAATTTCTCAAAAGCTTCAGATTTATACTTCATTAAGTATACATATCCATACCGACTAAAGTCATCAGTAAAGGTTATAAAATACTGATGATTGTTTCTTGTGCTTACACTAAGCGGTCCACAAACATCAGTATGGATCAAATCCAAAACCTTAGTGGCACGTTCCACAGTTCCTTTAAAAGGAACTTTGGGCATTTTTCCTTTGAGACAGGATTCGAAAGAAGTTAACTCCTTAAGATCATTTTCAGAGAATGATCCTAAAGTATTTATCTTGCTAATGCTGTTCTTGGAAATGTGTTCTAATCTAGCGTGCCATAAGGGAGCTGAAACTTTGTCATCTCTCTTACGTTTAGTTTCTCGTTGTATATATTGATATTTTGAGTTAGATAAAGTCCATTACTTAGAGTACCGATGTGAACGAAAGAGTTGTTCCGTTTGATAAAGTATTTACCATTCTTAATATAAGTTTCATAACCTTCACAATCTAAAATTGGAACATAAATTATATTACGAATAATGCTGGGTACATAAAGGACTTTATTTAAGACTAACTCAAAACTACCTAAATCTATTCTAATTGTGCCTAAAGCTCGAGCTTCAACATTTGAGTCATCGCCGATCTTCAAGACACATTCTCCTTCTTTGAGTTGTTGGACTTCACTTAGCATCTGTACATCATTACAGATATGAGGTCCACAACCGGTATCAAGTACCCAATAACTAGAATTAATAGAAAGATTTACTTCAACGAGAAAGATACCTTTCTTTAGAGTAGCCTTGTACTCTGGGTAGTTTCTCCTCCAATGTCCCGCTTTGCCACAATGGAAGCAAACATCCTCTTCCTGATCACGCTTCTTCTTTTGGCCCTTCCCCTTCGAAACGCAACCAGTGGGCCTAAGGGGTTTCTTCTTCTTCTTTTGGGCTTTCTTGCCCTTACCTTTAGAAGGCCCAGAAGAGGAAGATGGAACATTCACCATCAAAACCTTATTGTCCTTCTCGATCGTGCTTTCAGCAGTCACAAGCTGACTAATCAGCTCAGCTACAGTAGCACCAGCATGATTCATGTTGAAAATAAGGGCAAATGGGTTGAATGATGGTGGGAGCGAAGCTAGCAACAAATCCACTGAAAGCTCATCTTTCAGTGGCATGTCCATGGAAGCAAGTTTCTCAGTAAGGGCGAGAAACTTGAGTCCATATTCATGGACACTTGAACCTTCCCTCATTCTCAAGTGGAACAATTCCTTTGAAGTGTTATACCTTGTAACACGTTCGTGAGGGCGGTAAAGTTGCTCTAAGTGGTCGTAAATCTCCCAAGCGAATTCCATGGCCTCATGTTGCCTTTGTAAGTCCGGAAACATGTTAGCCAACATAAGGCAACAGGCTTGAAGATTATCATCCTTCCACTTCTGAATCGCGTCCCATTCGGCCCGAGTGGGAGCCTCCCCTTCGGGACTAGGCTCCCCTTCGAAGAGAACATAAGTTCTCTTCTCAGAATCTAAAATGATTTTTAGATTCTTCAGCCAATCAGAATAGTTGGGACCAGTCAACTTGTTTGACTCGAGGATCGATACATGAGGGTTTTTGGTTGCCATTTCAAAACACGTAGAGAATCACAGAATCTACGACCTAAATGGTAAAACAGAGAACTAGTGAGCATGCTGAATTATAACGATATACAAAAGATAAGGTCTTTAATCTAATGTAGCTCCCACTGTTTTTCAAAAATTTATAATTCCCAAAGATCTAAGAGGAACACGTTTCCCAGTGGGTACTAAGATCCTAGGCATTTTACCTCGAACCCACGACTCGTGGACATCCTAAGTAAGAACCCCAGGTAGGTACAACTTACCAATTCTAACACCTTTAGAACTCTTAGTAATTGTTTTTGCATCACCTATCTTTCAATATGGACCCACGACTCGTGCGACATCCATATTTACTTAGGCGTTAAGCTAGACCCATCAATCGTAAGATCATGATCAAAACTTAGTTCGAACGACCCACGACTCGTGGACATCGCCCTTGCCAAAATTGACCACGAAATATTGACCATTTAAAATGATCCATTAGGTAACTAAGAACCAATAAGCTCCACTAGCTATCCCACGACTAGCGGAAAATAACTAGTTTCACTTACTAAACTTAAAAACTATTGATGGAATGCTAGGAATTTAATTCAAAATTTGCATCTCGAATTAAATACCTATTTATTCGAAATTAGCTTAATATTTAATGGGAATTTTCGAATCAACCGGAGAGTTGTCCGGTTTGACCTCACCAACATATATGTTATCCAATTTTATTACTCTTGATTAATGCAAGTACACTTAAATGCATTTCAAACAAGCACCTAAACAGATAACATGTCCTAGCATGATACTAACATGTAAAGATCATGGGTTCTACCTATCTTATGCGTGATATGTGGGAGCCACTCCACAATCACAAGTTCTAATATACATGCCACATAAACAGTTTAAATGACATAAGGGAAAACAGTAACAAAATACGAGCCCCATCTTTATTACATTTTTACAATTGAGATTCCCCTCCCTAACATTTCGAGGGGTCTTCACTTATGGCCTCCTTGTTACTTGAATGTGGTCCATCTTACTCCATGGGTGCATTGTCTCCAAAACGAAAATAAAACCTCACCACCTATCTCTACTCTCAAATTACAATAAAAAGAAAAAGACATAAAGTAATAAGGCTCAATCTTCATATTGGCCTTAGACAATTACACGGGGCATACCCCAGCCTCAAAAACAGTAATATGGAAAGCCACATAATAAATCATATAACAGTACGCACATAAGTGAGGCTCCAACCTCAATTGAAAAACGCAACTATAGGGCTCCAACCCCAATTTAAACCATTCATGTGCATAAATTAAAACCATACATAAGTTTAAACCCATGATCACCTAACATGCTTTTGCAAGAATTTAAATTTAACCAATAAATTAAAATTCTAGCTTTAAGCTCTAATAGCTTAAAACACGACTTAGATGCAATTCTTGTTCAAGAGCCTTTTCAATAAAACCCGAATAACTATAAACCAATAAAATTCTAATTAATTTCTGAAAAATTAATAATTTTATTCTTTCAATATTTTCATAAAATAAAGTTTGTAATTTTTCCAATATTTAAATCACATAAAATTTTCAAATCCCAATTTAAACAATTATTTCAAAAATAATTCAAAATTAATAAAACAAAATTTTACAGAAAAATTAAATCGGGATTTCAAGGACCGAAAACACGGAAAACGTTAAAATCGGGCCCGGAACGAGCAACTGCTCATTGCGCAGCGTCGCGCTAGCTTGCTGCTGCTCGCGTGCGGGCGATCCCGGGCGGGTGCTCCCGCGCGGTTGCGGGAGGGCTGGGCGGCGGCGACGGGCCTGGACGTGCAACGTGCTAGCACGCCTAGGCTCGTCCTTTTCGTGTTCCGTTTTGTATTTTGGGTTTCTCCAAAACCCGGTTCAATCCAAAAACTAGAAAAATACGATTTAAATAGATTTTAATCAAAACGGTTTTCAAAAACACAATTTAAGACAACAGTTTCAGAAATTCAAGAAAAATTACAGTTTCGTAATTCAGGCTTTCTAAAAGAACTCATGAATACCTAATTTGCATCAAAGCCTAAGAATTTCTACCAAATTCAGATTAATTGAGATGAATCGGAAACACGATTAACGAGGTGGCTCTGATACCACTTGTTGGAAAACACGAATCAGAAAGCAACGAAAATTTAAAAATTTTCCAACAAAAGGATCTAGGACTCCAATCGTGTAACCAAATTCGTAGGGATTAGAAACTTACTTTCTTAATTAACTTTCTTGAAGCATTTCAAGCCACCCAAGAACGCTTTTCTCGCGGCTTGATCCCCTCTCCTTCGTAAAGCTCGAATCTTCAAACTTCTAACTTGAAGCTCTCTAGAGATAGTCCACCAACTTGGCTACAATCTAACTAGTAAGGATACTAGTTCTCTAGTTAGTGTTTAGGCTTAACCTAAGGTTTTGTTTATCTTGGAGAAAGGATGGTGTTCAACACATGAACCAAAAGAATTCTAGATTAGCTCTAAGGGGAGCTCGAGCTCCCCTATATATAGGAAGGGGAGGACCAAAAATCCTAGTCCTTATGGGCTAAGGATTTTGGTCCCTCTCTCCTATTACTTGATCATCAAGTAATTTTGACTTTGACTTTGAATTCAAATTCAAATCAACTTTCAAGAGAGCTAAAATATCCAAACTATTTTTGGATAATTTTATACTTTATTAATTTAAAATAAATAACTTATTTTATCTAATTAATTAATTCATAATTAATTAACTAGATTATTTTTCTCCAAAATAAGAATTTCTTTTTAGTTCAAAATTAAACCAAAGTCTATTAAATAATTAACAAATTAATTATTTAATCACCAAATTAAATATTCACGCACATGCACACGTGTCCATAAAGGACACGTGTCATGCACGTGACCCACACGTGTGGTTTCACACGTGTGGAACCCTTTGGCCCGATTAACTCGTTTAATCATTTTAAAGCCTGAACTCATGCAACCAAGTTGTTGTATGTGACCCTCTAGGTTCTCAATTCAATTAGCAGTGACCCTAATTAATTAATCCACTAATTAATTAATCTGTCCACAGATTAAACGACCATAGTCTAGCAACAGGTGTTTAACCCCTAGCTCAATTGGAATGTTGAGATTCGACAAAAGCTTCAAGTCATTGATTCATGTGAGATACAATCCTTCTACTTACTATCTCTCAACCAAGATCTAGGGTAAGGGAACAATTAGAACCCTAATAATCCGATCTTAAAGCTAAGTGCATTTCATATCCATTTGATCTCAATCCAGGAAACCCTTTTCTTGATGGCTTGATCTACTGCCTTGGCGAAGGACTTCATATGGCATATGAATTACTTACACAATAAGAGATCACCTTGCAAATGCAAGTGTAGGTCCTTTCTTGATTCTCATTCACTTTCATGAATCACTTGTGCAGCCCCAACATAAGCCTTGAATCAGTTGTCTAAGGCGATACCCTTTAAAGCTTATACCTATGACTATAGAGTTAACTCATAAAGTGACAAGGAACCTCAAGTCTTAAGGATCAATTAATCACATCAATGACTCGTGAGATATTTCCTAATCTGGAAGTTTCTATTTCCTGAAATAGAAACTTTCTTTCCCATTTAGGAATGTTCTCACACGGGGCACCTCAGTGAACTTACTTATTGAAGTAACCACACTCATGTATCACGCACGTATCAACTATACACTTTGCACCTCCATGAAACAAGGTGGTCCTTCTTAAGGGCGTGATCCCACAAAGCCTTAGAGGAGTCAGGTTGACACTCCCACTGTCGGTAGGACTCATCGGCTTGGAGTATTTTACTAATCATGACTTATGTGATATAGGGCTCGTTTCATAAACCATTTCACCTAAATGGTAGAGTCCTAAAGTCATCAGGATTAGGGGAGTTCTCATACATACATAGATAAAGTAAACGCATACCAAACAAGAGCATATAAAGAAGTGTTGCCTCAATTCGTTATTTCATTCAAAGATTGTCTGTGATTACAATAAGGAAAAGCACAAAGCGGATATACAATCGGCTTTCTAGGGCACTATTCCTAACAAGCACCGCATTGATCATGAGCATGTATTATTGGAAAATTTGATGAATTACATGTTAAAATTTAAGTTTTGTTGAATTATGTGTTGCATTTTGCATCCATACGTGTTTTTTGTGTTAATTATGTGACATATGCATACAATAACTCGCATGCATTTATATTTGAGTTGAGTTGTGATTTATAGGTTGCTATCACGACATCAAACCACGGCCAAATTCTTAAAATAACCACCATACACTACAAACATTCTTTATGGACATGGGTGATTGAAGAAGGCTCCGGATGTTAACAAAAATTCGGGTAATTGGTGATTCCTATGACGGGGCTTTGGCTAAGGAATTCAAGACCGAGGTGAGAATTAATTCATGTAAGAAGATGGTTATGGTTGAGGTAATGGTACAAGAGTTTAATGTTATAACCCTCCAACAAACACACACTCCTACCCCGCAACGAAGTACATAAACCGGGTTCAAGAGGCCGTTTAACTCAAGGAAGAAGTGAAGGAAAGACCTTGAAGATTTTAAGATTCAAGGTTCCAATTTGTAATCAAGATGAAGACCTTTAAGTAGTTAGATTTAAAATCAAGTTGTGGAAGTGAAGAGCAGACTTGAAGGCATCAGGATTCAATGTTCGAATTGGAATGGATCGAAGAAAAGAATTTTCATGGTTCTAGAGTTAAGGTTCTAGAGGGCAAAAAGGGAGTGATTCGAATTTAAATCAAAGATTGAGAGATTAAGTTCGAGGTACAGAGATTGCATTTTGAAATGAAAGAGATCAGGAAGAAAGACATGAATCGGGATACTTCGGATTGAGAGATAAGGTTCACGTCGGTTGAAAAGGATTTAGAGGCTAAACCATTTTGAATTCTTGAAGACAACAAGTAGTGGAACGGAACGATGGGATAGTTAAGCAAAACCATGAGAAGCCAAGATAACCAAATTGACCTTCAAATTCAGCTTTTGAATCAGAATGGAAGAAATTGGATTAGGATACTTCGGGTTTCGAATAAGATGGTCATTGAATCAGGAAGGAATCAAAGAGAGAACCAATCAACGTGGGGATTTTAAGTCCATGAGCGATACCAATGCTAAAAGATCTACCTTCTGTTGAATTGGAAGATATGGAGCAACAAAGACAAATGACAGAGAAAGGCAAAGAGCTTTTGGAGGAAAATTATGTGCTCAAGTGTAAACAATTGGAACACGAGTCAGTCAACCAACTTGAATTACAAAAGGCAAATCAAGAGAACTTTGATCAAGAAGAATTTAGATTCAATAATCACAAAATTTTGGAGTTTGGAGAAACACAAGTCGATACAAAGAACTTTAAAGATTTGGGAGGCCATGGGAAGTCAAGACACCAGAATTGACATTTAAGTTCGGTATTCGGGTCGGAGTGGAAGTCGGATTACTTAATCGTGGAAGATGAGAGTTCATTTCTCCGTATGAACTCTCAAAGAATAGAACAAGATAACTCCAATTAAGGTAATGACCCTAGAGAAGACTTTAACAAATTGGAATTAGAATTTGGAAAAGAATCAAGAGTTCGGTTCCGTGGATATAGAATTGGGGTTCAAATAATAACTCGGACCGTGGGAACACACTACCTTATACAAGAAAGATAAGGAAACTTGGAAGACCGTGGTTAAACAAACAAAGACCAACAAATTAAAGAGCAAAGGACAAAGTGTCGGACTAAAGCTTATCGCTACGGTGAAAGTACTTGCATTCATGGCATGTGCATTATTCACTACTTAAATTATTTAATTTTCTTACATTGTATTTAATTGATATAATTGCTTAAGTGTGATGCATATTTGATTGTTTATAAGGTGTTCCATGCATCAAGCATTCTTACCCGGCATGCATAGCTTGATGTTTGCTTGATAGGAAGTCTTCTTCAACTCATACTTCGCGTGCTATATTAAACAAGTTGAGTTTGGGTCGATTGGTGAGTTTTGGGTTGCCAAGTAGATGAGGATATAATGGAAGACTTTGATAAGTTGGGAATTGAATCGAAGTTAGGTTGAAAGGGAAGTAATCGCTATCCTAACTAATCACCTCAAGGGAATGGGGGCAATAATACCGAAAACATCACATATCCAGGACCATCCATTCTAAGTAAGATGATTCTTGAATAAGTCGAATAGTTTGGATAAAGAAGTGGTGAGTCAAGATAACAACCGAAGGTGGAGTGAATTCTTAAGGGGGAGAGCATGACCTAGGCATAAATTTAAATTCTAGGTCATGCCAAGAATATAACTTCAAGTGGAATTAATGAATGTGCAAGGTTTAACAAGCAATAGGACTGTAGGAAATAAATACAAAATAAGTTGGAAAATCTTAGAAAGTGATGAAAACGCAAGTTGAGATGATAAGAGCTTTGGGGGCGCATTGGAAGGGATTGATATCTCAAGTAGTGAAAATGCAGGCTCGAGGATGTTTAAGGATTTGTCTACGAGTGGGATGGGTTTGAAAGATGGTTGCTTACGCCGCCCCCTTTCAATAAGAGAAGTAAGAACTCAATCCCCCAAGACTTAAAAGGATTGAATTGGTATAATGGTTATTGGATGCCAAAGATGATGGGACGAGGAGTAACGAGGAGAAAATAATGTAAGGAGAGCCGGAGATAACTCTAGAATTGGAAATCATAATTCGAGCTAATGGCGAGTTAACCCAAGCATCTGAGTTCCTCAAAAATAACTCATTAAGAAAAGCTAGTTGATTAGATTATAGTCGAGAGCACCCTCCACACTTGAGAGAAGTGATTAAGAATCGAGTTATTCAGAAGATGGAATTAATTAAGGACCGGGCACATGTCAAGGGTATAAGAAGAAGCCGAGGAACAACTTAATCACATGATAAGGCATTCACACAAGTAACGAGATCATCATCAAATCTTAATTCTTGGGTGAACGGTACATCGAACATTCGTGACATATACAAACATGCAACATTAATTTGAACAATTTCATGATGAGATATGCCCTAATCACTAATTGTATTAACTACTTTTGTATGATAATTGATGTACTTGATATCTTCCTCTTGCTTCTTGAGTGCTTTTACGTTTTGGTGCTTTCTTTATGCCAAAGGGTGTTGAGCCCTTTCGTGTTGTGCTTGGAGATTCTCTTGCTTTGTGTGCTCAAGAGACGAGGTTCTCTTATTAGTTGTTCGAGAGATTGGGTTCTCTCATTGTGTGCTCAAGAGACGGGGTTCTCTTGTTAGTTGCTTGAGAGACGGGGATTCTCTCATTTGTCTCTTCTTATCTGTTTAGCTTACCAACTGGCGGCAGCTTAGATTCTCGAGTGCTTAAGCCTCACTGTGAGATGAGGGTCATGACTAGATAACAAGATTCATAGAAAGCATATGAAGGTTCGCGACACTTCAGGAAGATGGTTCGAGTACCCCAACATCAAGCCTTAATCGTGATGCGTTGAAGTACTTCCTTGTTGCTTGAAGACCTATTCCGAACTAATCCCTCACGGGGTGTTGCTAACCCGCGTGGGATGAACACGGGAGAGTTTGCTCAGAAGTTAAGACTCGAGGCAGTGGACCTAAGGACAGATCCTTCTTAAGGGGGAGAGGTTGTAACGCCCCGTTTTCTCGGTAATCCAGGTATGACGTCACGGGTGAGGTCAGATCGAGTGCTACGTGGTTTAATTATTAGATCGAGTGCTACGTGGTTTAATTATTTAATTACATGACTTGAGTGCTATTATGTGCTTGCCTTCGATTTGATTATATGAGTTAATTACATGACTTAATTATTTAATTGTATGAGTTAATTGTAATACATGAACTTGGCTTCCATTTATATTATTACGTGCAAGTACTTTTGTAACTTAAATTCCGAGCATGATCTAAGTGTCTAATTTTATTCTAATTACTTTGTAATTGAAATCCTTGGATTCATTTCAACTCTAAATTTAGACCAAATTGCTCACCTATCAAACCTTGGTACCCAAATTCAAGTACTTAAACTCTTGGAGGACATCAGTGCAATTTCCCTTTCTTCTCCCTCTCTCTTTCACGATATAACATACATATACATACATACTTCTCTTCTTCCTTCATTTCATCAAGAACAAACACAAGAAACACACCCATATTTCTTCTCTGATCTCTTTCTCGATCAAACAAGGAGGCTAAGAGACAAGGATTCAAGCTCTTTTTCTTCAAGAAATCAAGTAAAGACCTCTTCTTCTTCATCCCTTTCTTTTCTTCCATCCAAGGTAAGGTTGTATATGTATATATGTTAAGAATGTGGGTTTTTTGAACTAGGGTTTGAGGTTAAGGTGGTAAGCATGATTTCTTGTCTATGTGTTGTGAGAATACTTGAAATTCATGAATCAATTGCAAGGAACTTGGGGTTGTTGGATGTATCCATGTTCTTGAATAAATGAGGGTTTAATGTATGTATTTGGGGGTGATTAAGCATGCTATACTGTGTTATAACTTGTTAAGAAGTGGTATTAAGTGTTTATACATGTTATGTGATTGTTTTTAGTATATTTGATGCCTTGGTTTAGTGTTGGAGTGAGTTTGGGAGCAATTCCCATGAACCCCCTATTTTCCCTTTTTTTCGCCCAGCGGCTTCCCAAACGCCCGTTTGGATTTCCATTTCATGCACCCAATGCCCGTTTGGCACTACTACAGGAGACTTTCACACGCCTGTTTCTGGTTTCAGACCAATTTTCAAACGGGTGTTTCTCCCTTATACGAACTCCAATTGACCTGAATTTTTAAGCCACGGAAACCTCCTGAAGTCTAAAACACTCTCCAATTAGAATCATCTCAATATCTTTCCTAGTTTGGGAGATATAATCAATTCTTTTAGGTGTCGCCACTTTCCCGACAAACTGCACTCGCCTAAATTCAAGCTTATGCCATTTACTCCTCGTTTGGAACTAGAACACGAGCCATATATCATTTTAAAGGTCTACATGTCTAATTTCATATCTAACAAACAAAACCTAATTCCCACTTCTATAACTCAAGATATTCTTATTTTTCCACAGCTTGTTGTGCATTCACGACTTGCATAAACCGAGTCACAAAAGCCATAATATCCTTTGCATTCAGTAGAGGCGGCGGTGGCGGTAGCAGTGGATTTGGATTTTCAACTGGAGGATCTTGCTCATTTTGGCATACCGGAGAGCGATCACGTCTGCGAGGTGGTATCCTACACACAATCTTATCATGTATGCATCTCGGTTAGTCAAACGCTCATGCCACATAATATCAAGCAAGCAATGTAATTGCATAATTTAAAAGCAATTAACAAGATGTACATAACATAAGGTTGTACACAAACCAAAACAATCCAACACATAAACATAAAGTTAATTAAGTATAAAAAATTAGTTACAACATAGGTAATGTAAGCAAGTAATCAATGTAACAACCACAATAGAAATAATGTATTCAATCAAAAAATGTCCATATGATGCAAGTACAATTATGTTAATCAACAATGTAGCATATGCAAAATGAATCAATTTAAGGCACATAAGCAAGTTATTCCTATTACCGTACAACTCGAGACGACTCAAGAGCCCAGTTTTGAACCTTTGGCTCTGATACCAACCAAATAGTGGTGTAACGCCCCAACGAGGGTATCCACGCCTATCCCGCGCTTTGGACCTAGCTTGTATATAGAATTTCTATACAAATACCCGCCAAGCTCGAAGCAAGCGATGACAAACGGACAACCCTGCTAGGCGGTACTGGACTCACAAAGCTAGTAAATCAAACACAACTATGTGGAAGATTAAATCAAAACAAAACAAATGCATAAGATTCATTCATTCATCAAGTAAAGTGATCATCATGGTCCAGCACAAAATGCTCAAAGTGCGGGGTTAAAGTTTGCAAGGGAGAGGCCGATTTCATAGATCCGTCTCTTCATATGGTAAGGATGTTCGGGGACCGTACACCTACGACATCAATGGTGTAAGGACGGATTAGTTTGATTTTGATTGATTTGAGAAGTAAGGATGGAGTGCTCGTATTCGTCGAGCCGGTGCTTTAGTTCATGATTCATTTTATAAAACTTGCATTTACTTTGAAAATGAGTTGGATCATGAACCTCTTTGTTTTGAGCATGCATTGAACCCCTTATATTACTTATATTATATAAACTTGTCCTCACCGGTTCCTTTTGAGCTGACCTCCTTTACCTTTCCAACGGACATCCTAGCTAGGCGGTACTAGACTCACAAAGCAAGTAAATGAACACCAGTACGCGGAAGCTTAAATCAAACATAACAAGTACATAAGATTCATTCATCCATCAAGTAAAGTGACCTTCATGGCCCAACACGAAATGATCAAGGTATGGAATGTAAAATCATCCTAATGACCAACACGGTCCAAATTAGCATAAAATAACATCATACATACTAAAACCATAAATCCCGAAACATAACATAAAACGTAAAGTATGCCACAGCATAACGAGTATAACTAGACTCAAAACAAGACTCTCAAGAAGACCCCACCTAGCGTGACTCCAAAACGCAACCTGTGGACACGAAAGGTAAAGGAGGTCATCTCAAAAGGAACCAGTGAGGAGAAGTTTAGATAATATAAGTTACATAAGGGGTTCAATGCATACTCAAAACAAAGACGTTCATGATCCAACTCATTTTCAAAGTAAATGCAAGTTTTATAAAATGAATCATGAACCAAAGCATTGGCTCGGCAAGTACGAGCTGTAGCACCCGAGCGCAAGGTACCACATCCCCCGCACCGAGACCCCACCCACATATGAAATGGTGAATCCATATACGAGCTAAATCACGGCGAACGGGGACACACACACAGACGCTATGCTAGGCGGGACTAACTCTTGAACCATATAAATAAAAGATAACAATAAATCAGAGTAATGATAGTAAAGCGAAAGCGTTCATTTACATATAACATTTTCAACGAGAAATTAAGCTCCAAAATAGAGTATTTACAAAGCTAACATGCCATCACGGCCTATCATGTACGCCCAAGTCATAGGCTCTGTACAAAAATCATAAACAACTAATATGAATGCGTGCAAGACCCAAAATAAAGAGCTAGAGACAAATACGAGACACACCGACTCGAATTCCCGCCTAGCACTACTTACACCTGCACAAAACAACTGAAAACAATTCGGGTCCAGTGTATAGAAGACTGGTGGGTGTAAAACAGGGCATAATATATAGGTAATACGAAACTTAAACACATTCATGCATGTTATAATCCCGAAAGAGGTTTTACAACGGTTTCCCAAGTGGGTAAAACAAGAAGTCATTCATCGGGATTATAACTCTCATTTTCATATTCAATCAATAGGTTATAATGAGCCCGGCGAGAAGGCTAAGTCTCCAACCTCCACCTCGTGTAATCATTAAAGTATTAAGTAGGTTTTCATGCATACATTCTTTCGTTCTCAATCAATCGATCAATCATATCCTTTCAATCATTCATAATCATTCATATAATTCCCTTTTTCCTCCGGGCGATGGACGGGTTTGCAAAACCCGCCCACCTCAAATACTGGCCAGAGGGGTTTCATGAGTTCCCCAAAGGCACTCAGCTTCCTTTCCTCGCTAATCTCTTAGCGAGTTTCGGACTCTGTGGTTTGGTGAAACTAGTGTACGGGTTCACCGTCAGCCCGTGCTTCTCCGGTTAGCCTTGTACACTAAGTTTCGGGCCCCAATCAGTGCAATCAATCAATACTCACCAAAACATTTAGGTAGGGTGTTCAATAAAGAAAAGGTCTTAACGTTAAAATCATAGACTCTTTGAAAGACTCGGTATATATATATATTAATTTGGTTTAAAGCGTTTCACATAGGGATATATTAGGTTGTTTAACTAAGTAGTAGAGAAAACCACCTTGAAAGACAAAAGAAATAACAAGAAGACCCTCACGGCTCGTCCTCGTCTCCAACTAGACCCAGATCTGTGCAAAGAAAGTGAAGTGAGACTCAAAAGAGCACATAAGACATTCGTCTAAATAATGAATATGATATGAATGCATAAGAGGTGATATTATGTCTGGAAATATTCATATGCATGATTAATGTCTTAAAGACATATAAACAATCATTCCATTCATTTCAAGAAGCGTTTGATTCCGTTCAAGTTCATAACTTCCATATTTCATACCAAATCAATCCAAGAAATCTAAATAATGATCATAACATATACTATAACATGTATACATATCATACAAGTCATAAAAGAAAGAATAAATAACCATTTATGGTTATATTGATGGCAAAGATCTATGCATGCAAATACTTGGAACAAAGTTGACACGTTGAAACATAACTCGAAAAACATTCAACGAAAAATCATAAAATTTCATAACATATAAGGTAACACATAATATGACATGTCAATGAAGTGTATGAACCAAAAATGAGCCAAGGAAACCATGCAATTTAAGTTGGATTTTCAAAAATGCATGCAGATTTAATAAGGGTCGTGGCCGCGACCCATTTTGCTCAAAAAATGGTAGCGGTCGCTACCTATTTTTTTCCTAATTTTTTCTCCAATTTTGTCAGATCTCGAAACATGGCCAAAAATAGGTTGTGGGCGCGACTTGAAATACACTTGTTTCAGGTCACGGGTGCGACCTGAGTGAACAATGCAACAAACACACTCACAAGTCGCGGCCGCTACCGTTTTTTCTCTAATCGCGGTCGCGGCCGCGACCGCCCTATACAAGTAGCAAAGTGCAACGAAAACAGAGCAGCACCCATGCCAAACCTTAACCAACATGTCCAGGTATGATTTAACCACAAATATGCAACAAAACATCCACAAAACAACTCTCAAACATGCTTCCAAAGTGATCAAACGTGAGGAGGAGGAATATGTGATCATTTCATGCAAATTTCTTCCAAGTATCATTAATGGAATCTCAACCAATGTGACACCCCTATCCCACATCGGAAAAGTATAAGGATTAAGTTCAGTATATAAGTTAAAGAGTCCAAGTATAACCAATGGATATCCCTTTTGGGCAGTGGTTTAGGCCCAATTTCAGGTTATACTCAGTGGGCTTGGAGACTTGCGCGCGCGTCCAACGGGCATTTGTCACGCCCTGGGTCCGCGGACCCATTGGACGCGAGCGTAAGTCTCTAAGCCCACCGAGTATAACCTGAAATTGGACCTAAACCACTACCCAAAAGGGATATCCATTTGTTATACTTGAACTCTTTAACTTATATACTAAACTTAACTCTCATACTTTCCCAATGTGGGACAGGGGTGTCACAATCACCCCTCCTTCAGAATCGCGACATCCTCATCGCTGCATGACATATAGCCCATGACCGACTCATCTGCGTTGGGACTCTAGAGGTGGCTCATACGGACTCAAGAGGTGGCTCCCACGCATGTAGCACTTTGCCCCGCAGGCTCAAGAAGTGGCTCCCATGTGTGTAGCACTTTGCCCCGTATAGTACTTAGCTCCTACGGTTGACGAGCGGCTCTGATACCATTTGTCTCGCCCCGGGTCCGAGGGCCCATTGGACGCGAGTACAAGTCTCCAAGCCCACCGAGTATAACTTGAAATTGGGCCTAAACCACTGCGCAAAAGCGATATCCATTGGTTATACTTAGACTCTTTAACTTATATACTAAACTAATCCTTATACTTTTTCGATGTGGGACAGGGTGTCACAATCACCCCTTCTTTAGAATCGCAACGTCCTCATCGCGGCATGACATATAGCCTATGACTGACTCATCCGCGTTGGGACTCTAGAGGTGGCTCCTACGGGCTCAAGAGGTGGCTCCCACACATGTAGCACTTTACCCCGCAGGCTCAAGAGGTGGCTCCCATGTGCGTAACACTTTGCCCCGTATAGCACTTAGCTCCTACGGCTGACGAGCGGATCTAATACCATTTGTCACACCCCGGGTCCGTGGGCCTGTTGGACATGAGCATAAGTCTCAAAGCCCACCGGGTATAACCTAAAATTGGACCTAAACCACTGCCCAAAAGGGATATCCATTGGTTATACTTGAACTCTTTAACTTATATACTAAACTTAACTCTCATACTTTCTCGATATAGGATAGGGGTGTCACAACCAAACCTCAGCTACCACTAAATACAAGTTCATAAATGAAATAAAGGAAGTAAAGTGATCACTTTCAAGCTTTAAAACCAACAAAAGCATCAAGTATTCCATGAGATCAAGAATTTCAACTTAATCCTAACTATTCCCTCATATCATCCAATTGCCATAAATACATGCTTAAAATTAGGGATGCATGCTTCAAAATAGCCACTAATGAATGTATAACATAACCCTAAACTCACCTTGTGGATTGGATGAAGGTTGGAAGAGTCACTCCAAAATCTCCAAGGATTGCAAGATGACGGGAAAAACTGGAAAGCAGGGGTTTTGGATGAATTTTCTCTCAAGTGTGGTTTGTGGTTCGACTGGAAGAGGGTAAGGGGTGTTAGTGGGCTAAACTAGGGTTCCAAAGACTCCAACCATGATTGATTGGGTCAAGGTTTATAGGAGTTATGGCCATTTTAGTAAAGTGTGGCAGTTTTGACGGTCGTTTAGTTTTTCGGTTGAATTTCGGAGGTTCAAATGATTTTGCAAAAATATGAGGCTAATTTCATTAAACCTAAATCTTCGATACGAGTTCAACAAAGTTGACGGAACTCGAATTCGAGTTCCCGAGCTCAAGATATTTACCAATTTATACTTAATTTATACTTTAATATCCAAATAAGTAGATTGTTTCGTTTAATCGCAAAGCATGCTAACAAAGCTCAATAACAACAATATGGGCACATAATTATCACGCCACACATATCATGTAAATCATATATTTCACATAAGCAAAAAATGATTATCAATTTAAGGCATAATTCAAATATTTCATGCAAGGAAAAGAGTAAACCGTGCTCTCTCGTATCAAACCTGACCTTGATCGAGGAACGGGGCGTCATAACCTCCCCTCCTCAAAGAAATCTGGTCCCCAGATTTACCATCGGAAAACAACTCAGGGTGAAAACTCCACATCTTCTCTTTCGTTTCTCAAGTTGCTTCTTCGGACTTGAGATCTTTCCAAAGTACCTTAACCAACGGGATTAGCCAATTCCTTAATTCCTGGATATTCCTATCTAAGATCTTCACCGATTATTGCACAAGTGTTAAGTCTGGGTCCAATTATACCTCTTTCACCGGAAAACTCTCCATCTGCCCTTGCAAATACTTCCTCAATCCATTCCACAGATCCAAGTTGTTCGATAGATCTCGATTTTAGGTTGTCGCTCTTACCAATTCGTGAGAAACCCTTTCTTGGTGTTACCTCTACGAAGACTTGGTCACCTAATTCGAATTCCAAGTCTTTTCTTCTTCGATCAGCATAACTCTTTTGTCGGTCTTGTACCGCTTCCACATGTGGCTTAACATTTCGAACCTGACGATGCAAAAGATCTTAGTTGGCGCTCACACATTCGGTCTATCTTGGTCTTGCTTATCCTCTTCAAAAGATCCCTTCTGATCGGAGCCAAAGACACACTACAAGAGAACCCCATCTCTCAAAACACAACGAGAGAACCCCATCTCTCACACGCAAACGAGAGAACCCCATATCTCATATACAACGAGAGAACCCCATCTCTCACCCTAAGTCCAAAGGAATCCCGCATCCCTCAAACGTCTAAGTTTAAAAGAGTTAACGTCTTGCAAACTCCTAAATTCGGGAGGATGTAATATTCCCAAATAACTATAACCAAGGAAAACCAACATCCCTCGGACACATAAAAGAGGGAGAATCCCGTAACTCCCAAGCACACGCACAACTACTCAGAGCTAAAACTTGCAAGGCACAAAAGCCACACGGTGAAAGACTATCGTGAGGTCGAGTTGTTCTTCTTCGGTGAGAAAAAGCTGTTCGTCGAGTCAAAAAGCGTCCCTTGAGGCTCACCGTGACAAAGTACATAGAGTTAAGCATGTACAACATTCAGGGTAACAACTATCACTTGAATTATCTCATATTTACATCATATAAGTCCGCCGAAGTATAACTAAGATCATGCATTACAATTACCGAACTCATGTTCATAATACAATGACAATTACATAAGATTCAAGTTCATAATAACACAGGGTCGAATCATACACCATTTAAATACATAAGTGAATGCAGAGACGCTACTAACTTAACTTAACCAACTCGAACTCGACACAACCCCGCCTAGCTCGAACTTCAAAGCCAAACCTGCACACTAAAGTGTTGGGGAGGGAGAGGGTCAGTCTCTAGAAGACCGAGTGACCAGAAGCGATATACATATATATAAAACATGCACATGCGAGTTATAAATCCCGAGCAAGGTTTTATTTGAAATTAGTTCCCAAAGGGCAAGAGAATGACCAAGCAATACTCGGATTTTTCGACTAACCATATTAATTCATTACGTCCATAATTCATACATAAACATAAGGGCTCGGCAAGTGAGCATGCATCATCTCCAACCAAACTCCGACTGTGTACGACACATATCATTAATACTTTAAATAGGCGATCATGCAATATATCATAATACACGCAGATCATATATCATATCATAAAACATATTCGTTTGGGCAACGGTGCAAATCAATCATAAACATAATCATAATCATAAAATAAGTTCCAACCTTCTTCCTCCGGGTGGTGGATGGGTTTGCAAGGCCCGACCACCTAAACATATCATTGTGACTATGAGGTTCATGAGGCCTCAAAGCCCGGTTAGCGTTTTCTCGTCAAAACCTCCTTGACGAGGTCCATTTCGCCGTTAACATAATGGAATCAGCACATGGGATCACCGTCGGCCCTTGCCTCCCCGGATAGGCACATGTACTAATTCCTAGGCCCGTGAACATAACATACATGCATAATCTCGCCAAAACATATCAGTTCATGTGAAACATATCATATTTCATAGTTCATTTGAAAAGGGATTACTCGATCAATATTTACTCGATAACTTTACTTTAAAAGTAACGTATATATATATATATATACATAAGGTTTTTTGCCAAAGCTTGTCATATAAGGTTGTAGGGTTTAATACGTAACTAAAACGAAAACACCCTCACATGGAACATGGCGATACCAGGATACGAGTTACCGAGTGCCTAGTTGATCAAGATTCTCCACCCTGGAGATAAACTGTACAAAAGACAACATAACGTGTACGTGAGACTCGAGACTCCAATGAACCATATAAGACGCACGGCATGCAATGAACATGATATGAATGCGTAACAGATGATATTATATCAAAAGATGTTCATGTGCACTATTAAAGTCTTAAAGACATATAAACATTCAATTCATTCATTCAATGAAGCATTCGTATTCAAACGAGTTCATATCCTTCACATTCCACGTTAAAGGAATTTAAATCATATAATCAAGTCATTCGATCTTTTGTTCACTTTCATCCGAAGTCATAATTCCACATTTTCAATCAATTTAATTCAAGAATTCAAGTAGGAGCATAGCACGTATTAATTCACATTTAAATTTAGAAAGTAAACAATTAAACACATTCAATTTAGAATTGGAAATTAAATCAAACTTGAAATAGGTAACAATTAAATTCTAAAATTCAATTAAATCAAATAACATTAAATATTTAATAAACATATATAAATATATATACAAATACATAATATAAATCACTCTAATTATATATATATAATATAGTAATGCATGTATATCATTACATATATGTACGTGAATAGCATGCAAAACAACATGCATGGAAACCCAAATTTAACAAATTCCATGCATTCACATTTCATGCACTACAACAATTAGCAACCAAAATTAAAAGGAACAGAAGGCGGAAGAAAAAGAAAACAAAACAGCAGCAGGTTCACGAACACCACAGAACATGTATGGAATTACAAGGTGACACCCCCGTGTCAACAACACAGAACAAACCGAGACACCCCCGTGTCTCGGTACAGAGGTTTCAGACCACCCTTGCACCCCCCGTTCCACGCTGAAAAGAAAAAGTTTGACACCCCCGTGTCGGAATGCAGCAGCACAACAAATACGCAGGCTTATCCCATGTTTTTTGACAGCAACAGACGCAGCAAGAAGGCAGCAACCAAAGCATGAATTGTAGCAACAAGAAGGCATGAAATGCAGCACAAAATAGCTTTAATAAGCCACTAAAACTGACAGCAAAAGCCAGGAGGAAACGCAGCAGTTTGACAGCATAATTTCAGGCCAAAAATCACACGAAAAACAGGGCATAAATGATCCTCTTCATCTCCACAATTTCAGGTCAGTTTAGGCTATCAAAACGCAGCAAAACAACACAAAATCAACGTCTAAACTCAGTTTCAAATGAGCTCAAACGTGTAAGGTAGTATACGTGACCCTTTCATGAAAATTTCTCAACATCTCATAAACACCTCAACTACCATGTAATCAATGATCATAAATGAGAAAAGGATGTTAAAATAATTATTTTCGGGCTTGGAATCATTCAAAAAGATCAAGAATTGAAAGAGATCAACAAATTTGCCCCAAACCTCTTATTTTCGAACTCAGCCCAAAAACCTATAAACCATGCTCAAATTTGGGGATGAATGAATTAAAATGATGCATATTGAATGTACATAACATAACCAAGCTTACCTTGTGGATTAATGGAGGTTTGGAAGGAGATTTGAGCTTGAATCTCTAGGTAGGGCTTGAGCTAACGGGAAAAACTGGGAAGCAGGAGATGTATGGGATACTTTCAGCAAGTGGGAAGGGTTGGTTCGGTTTGGGGGGTTTATGGCTGAATAAAGGGTTGAGTTAGGGTTCCATAGAGTCTAACCATAGTTAATTTGGTCAAGGTTTGAGCAAGATATGGTCATTTTACTGCAGCAAGGTCAGTTTGGTCGCCGTCTTGTTTTCCGGTTGAATTTCGGAGGTTCAAATGACGTTAGAAAAATATAAGGCTAAGTTCACTAAACTCGAATTTTGGTTACAAGTTCAGCAAAGTTGACGGAACTCGAATCCGAGTTCCGGAGCTCAAGAAATTAAATATGGACCCAAGGGTGCGCTAATTGCTCGTTAGCCCCCGATTTGGATTCCAAAATTCAAATTAAATCCGAAACACAAGCAAATAATTTCAAAAATGCAAAACGAACATATATTCATATACAAGACACGTATAAGTTCAACATATTAAAAATGCACGAAATTTCGGTATCAATTCATATAGAAACGAAGCACGTAAATCTCACTCATACGCAATGTATCAATAAAATTCATAATATTTACAATAATATGCAATTAAATCCGTATATAATATATTATAAATAATAATGCATGCATACGTATATATATATATATATATTATTTATAATACATGCATGCATAAATAATTTATAAATGTAAAATGCATGCACTACTATATTCAGGCACACGTACACAATTAACATATATATATAAATATAAATATATTTGATATTAATATTATTAAAATAAAGTAATTAACATTTAATATAAATAAAATTAAATTAAATATATAAACACGTAGAAATAATTATTTCGCGCAATTAAGGAGCACACAAATTAATCACATAAATTCAAATTCAAATACAGCATATATTTCAATTAATCACTTATTAAACAATTAAACAATGAAATTTAATTATAGAAAACACTAAAAACCAATTAATTTGCGCAAATTAGTAAACACATATGTCATTTTAAAATACTGAAAAGTTGGGGCGTTACAAATTCACCCCCTTAAAAAGAATCCGTCCTCGGATTCACTAAATCGATCGAACAAACAATGAGAGATTCCCCATCTCTAACAAGCAACACGGAGAGAGCCCCGTCTCTCACAAACAACACGAAGAGAGCCCCGTCTCTCACAAACAACAATGAGAGAGCCCCGTCTCTCGCAAGCAAAGAGAGTACCCCGTCTCTCAAACAAAAATAAGAGAATCCCTGTCTCTTACACACAACGAGAGCACCCCGTCTCTCAAACAAAAATAAACAAACAACAAACAAACAAAAATAAAGCAAGGAAGTTTCCCATACTCCCAAGCAACTCACGCAAGATCATAATTAAAATCACATAAGGCACTCGAAGCAAGTAACAAATATCGTTCACGTTAACTATCAAATACTCCAATCAAATTGGACAAGGTAAAAATCAAAGCACATAACATAGAAATTATTTGAATTAAATTTGCATGAATGCATGTATCATAGAGGCTACAAGTACCGTTCACCGTCGTTGCGTAGTTTAGGGCTATGAGTTTGTTATCCCTGTATGATCTGCCCCGAGAGTGAGCTCAGCATTTACCTTGTCTTTAATTTCTTCAATGTAACCCGGTGAAGCCATGATAAATCCTCTTCGATCTTTAATCATTTCCCATAATCTTCATTAAATCAAACCAACTCTTAATACCCGAGCTTTGATCCCCCGTCTACTGTTAGATCACCCATCCTGAAATTAAATCCAATGCTATTTTCCTTTTTCCATATGAAAATCTAACAAACTACCAAAGATAACTACCCTTAGCGCCCCTAACAGTTCTTTCCCGACCTGACTATATATGTCACACAATCTTCTACTATCTTCCGTTCAATCTCTCCTTTTACTCTCTTTAAATCTCTATGGTGGAATTTGATATTCGGCCCCTAACATTCTTTAATCGAAGATAAGATGTTCTTGGTGATCTTGGAACTCTGATTTAGCCTTTCCAAGGTTCGTCCTTGCCGATTTATTGCTTCTTAAATTTCCTTACCACTCATGTAATCAAGCTTCATTGACAATATACTTTTCCATGATAATTTGAATCAGTTTCCTCTTGACAATTCAATTTAGAAATTTTCCCCAAGCTCCTTCATAACTCTTTTGTTGGAAATCGTGCACGCCCCTCGCCAGGGCCATTGATTGTTGGAATAAAAGTGATTAGCGTTTTAAACTTGATAGTTGTAATCTCGGGCGAGTTCTATATTATTCTTGAACTTAAATTATCTTTAGTCATAAAACCTTACCCGAGGTTATAACTTGTATGTTATCTGCGCTAATATATTTATGCCCCTCACTCAGTCTTCCATAGACTGATGCCTCCACCTTTCAGGTTGTCGCGGTCGTGTGCTAGGCGGGAGTCAGAGTCGTGTCATGTCATCCAGCTGAGTCTAGCACTTCATACATTTTAAGGCTATTGATAGTGATATTTTCGGATTTAGCATGTTATGGTTATTGTTAGTAATTGGAGATTTTTGCATGTATAATATGAGAGATGATAATGTATTGACATGGTGAGCCTTTGGATATTTGACATATGGTGAAATGATAATGTTATGCTTCAGCTTTTGAGATTCTTATGTTGGCTTTAATTCATTTAGGGTCTAGTCCCGCCTAGCTAGCTTGGTTCTTTTATTTGTCACCCTTTCGCTATAGGTTAGTTCATGTACGGAGTATCCATTTCGTATGTGGATAAGCCTATAGTGCGGGGGTGTGGCATCTCTATGTATAGGGGTACTACAACATATATAACGCTTCCCGTGTCTCTCCCAATAGTTATCCCCAAAGTGATTGGTGCTCCCACAGTGTTTGCATGAGCCTCGCCCCTTAGTAACTGAAGGGGCCAATGAATCGGATGCAGAGGTTTTAGCCTTCTTATCTCGTAACTCCTCGGGTGGTACTTGGCGAGTCGAAGGTGCCATCAAAGATGGTGATCTCTTAGACCTCGGTCCAGAAACTATTCCCTTAGTCCGAAACCCTTGTTCCTTGACAATGAGCGTAGGTATCGATGCCAGGGGTGCCAGTAAGGTTTGCTGTGCTTGGATGACTTGCAAAATCTGAATCATAATAGTGAGCAAATCTTTAACATTTGGAGGTGACAATGGTGGTGCATTTTGATTTTCTACCAGAGGATCTAGCTCATTTTGGCGTGTCGGAGAGCGATCACGTCTACGAGGAGGCATCCTACACACAATCTTATCATGTATGCATATCGGTTAGTCATATGCTTATGTCACATAATATCAACCAAGCAATGTAATTGCATAATTTAAAAGCAATGCACAAGATATCCGTATCATAAGATTGCGTACAAATCAATACAAGCCAACACATAAGCACCGAGTTAATTAAGTACAACGAAGTAGTTGTAATTTAAGTGATATAAGCAAGTAGTTAACATGAGGCCCACAATAGAAACAACATATTCAATCAAAGATGTTCACATGGCGCAAGTACAATTATGTTAATCAATAATGTAGTATATGCAAAATGAATCCATTTAAAGCACATGAGCAAGTTGTTCCTATTACCGTACGACCTAGACGACTCGAGACGACTCAAGAGCCCGGTTTTGAACCTTCGTATTTGGGGTTTTGTACGAGTTGTATCTCTGTACCGAGACACAACCATGTCTCAATTTTGGCTTAGAGAGAGACGCGCCAGTGTCTCAAGGTAGATTTCGAATCATTTTGGTTCTGTACCGAGACACGGTTGTGTCTCACTTTACGCTGCGGGGGAGACATGGTTGTGTCTCACCTCTTTTGTGTGACTGTTGTTTGTTTTGCTTTTCGTTTACTTATTTTGTTATTTCTTTGCTTCGTTTTCACTTCCATTACACTTCCCACACCCCTAGCATGATATATATGACTTAGAATCATGTTTATATATCTTGTAATGTCTTGTATGCCTCGATTATGTATAAGGATGTTCTAAGTGATTCACATGTTGCTAATTGCATGCCTTACGACTTGAAAGCTTGTTATATGACTCATATGGTGTTGTTTGATTGTAATTGCTACACTTATGCTATCTTTGGACATTCATAGCGCATCATTAGCATATTTACATTTACTTTGAAGCCGTGCATCATCTTAATTGGTTTCGAGTCGTGTCTTACCCTTGTTAGTATGTTTGGCTTGTTAGGTGGTGAGTCTCCAAACGAGTAGCTTGTTTGCACATGGTTGGCCTTTGGAGTTCTTGGTAAAGGTGAGGAGTTAGGATATAAAACGTTTTCAAAACTGTGGACACCTATAGCCTATCATGTTTGATGGTTTTAAACTTTCGTTTTCAAAACTTATATGTAGGCTTTATAAGACAATTTTTGTGAGCGTTGCTCATATTATAGTTATTTCTGTTCGAAAACGGTTTACAAGCAAAAATTGAGTTGGTATATGGGATAAGTACCTAAAATGCTTTTGGAACTTTCATTGAATATTATGTATGTAAGAGTTTGTAGCGAGGTTGTTGCCCCATGCAAAGACGTTTGCTTAGTTGGATGTTATAGCGCTCGGGGGCCAAGGTGAGTGATATTCCGGGAAGGCAAGGGCCGACGGATGTCCTCATTCAAAGTTTCCACATGTAAGAACTTGTTAACTAAAACTCGAAGGAGGTTTCGGGGTTAAGGTTTGCAAGGGACAGGCTAGTTTCATGGACCCGTCTCTTCATACGGTAAGGATGTTCGGGGGCTGTACACCCACGACATCAATGGTGTAAGGACGGATTGGTTTGGTTTCGATTGATTTCAGAAGTAAGGATGGAGTGCTCGTACTCGCCGAGCTGGTGCTTTGGTTCAGGATTCATTTTATAAAACTTGCATTTACTTTGAAAATGAGTTGGATCATGAACGTCCTTGTTTTGAGCATGCATTGAACCCCTTATATCACTTATATTATGTAAACTTCTCGTCACCGGTTCCTTTTGAGCTGACCTCCTTTACCTTTTGTGACAACCCCGCTCGTTCGACATATAAGGTACGCCGCGTTTCAACTTTATTATGTGTTTAATTATGTGATTTTGTATTTTGCGTGACCCTATTTTGAACTCTTTTAGAGTTTAGGGGCTTGTTTGCAATTTTCTCCTTTTAGGGGTTTTTCGATCATTTCTCGTTCGAGTGAGATTTCGATCTCTTTGACCCCTTTAACACGTTCGGTGCAGCCAAGCGAGTCTGTAGACTCTAAGTTTGCCCAATTCTGACATCGTTAAACCCTTTTTCTGACCGTTTTTGCTTACGAGGACCCGGGATATAACACCCGAATCCTCATAATTCATGCCAAACTCCAGCTTCAGTCGTTTCTCTCTACTCTCCCACTTTTCTCCTGCGATCAACACACACACTTACACCTTCAACATACACTAGCCCATAACTTGCTTGTTTCTCGATGAAATTCGACATGTGAGTAATGGAAATTGATCAGCTCGACGAGCCCGACACGATGATACCAAGATCGTAGCCTGAAACCCAGTGGTGGCGGTGCTATCGCGAGTTACAGACGGTGAGAATTACCTCCGCACTTCGTCGGTGGATCGGCTTCCGGCATCGGAATTGACCGATTTTTGGATAAGCTTGTAACGAGACATTCTGGCCACCATTTCTGAAGCAACGGCATGGCCAACGAATTGGCAACCGCGGCTCACGCGCCGCCTGAAAGTCACGGCGGGCGGCGGCGCTACTGTAGCTCGACGAAACTTGTCGTTTCGGCGACCTTTTCCAATGGACTTCAACGGTTCCTAACGTTTTTGATCCTCCTAAACTCATTTTCGGCCACCTTTTTGTCCGAATTGCGGTGGAGATAGGGTTTTTCGGTGAGAAGCAGTGGCGGAGCTTAGAGGCAGCGGTTCGGCCTTTTCCGGCGGGTTTTTGGTGACGGCCCCTTCACAAGAATTACTCTACTCGACGAGGCCAAGCTTTTCACGTTGGTGGTGGTTCAAGAACCGGCCGTTAGCGGCGGACCGATGGCGAACCGGCGGTCAGTTTTTCGGCGACTTTTTTCGGCTTTTGGCTAGGGGATTTCGAAGGCCTCGTTACGGGCTTTCTAACGGTATGTTCAGATTTCGTTTTTGTTTTACGGTTTGAATTTAGTTTCAGTTTTTGTTCTAGGGATTTAGTTCGGTTTTTTGTCAACGAAATCCGTTGTGTTTCGTATTTTCTGAAATTGGTTGAGGGCTTTTGTCAAGCAGGCCAAGGCACACGTTTCTGTGCTTCTGGGGATTTTTCTGACCACCGGAGGCCGTGTTCTGGTGGTGGCATTCTGGTGACTTTCAGTCAGCGGGTTCCTTTCGTCGTGGTGAGTCCAACGCCACTTTCCGTTCGTCAATCGGATGTCCGGTTGATTTGTTATGAATTTTTGAAGTTATTGTATTTATTTTCGTTAATTGTTTTAATTGTAATTTCGATCTTGTATGAACTATGAAATGAAATTACGAGTTGTATCATGTATGAAAATATGTTATGATATGTGATAAGCTTGATTCTTGATTTATTGAATTTAATTGCCTCGTTTATGCCACTTCTTGTATATGATTATTGTTTTTAAGGGGTGTTAATGTAATTTTAGAAATTAATTGATTATGAATCCTATATAATAAATTATAAAAAGATACGTTGTGCTTTAATTTGAATGAATTGTTAAGTATATTAATTGATGGGAAAGTTGTATGTTCTGCAAATATGTAATTTTGAATAAATTGATATGAACTTGATGTTTTAATCTCGCAAGACTTGGAGCATGATAGGATTTAAATTATTATGTCTCGATTTATAATTTCCTACCTGATGATATGAATTCTATAAGTTATATATCTTCTAATGTGTGAAATGATTGTGATTTGACATGAATAACTTAATTTGGATAAATGTGAACTATTTGTGCATCATTTGTATTCGTGAGCATAGCCGTGCATCTTTGTGGTTGTGATTTGAGTCTAAGTCTTGTGTTCTGTGTTTTCAGTCGATCAGCGTTTTCCCAGGGAGTGTTTGTCAGCTATTTGGGTTCCAGTGGGACTTCTTGGCTTGTGTTTTCCGTTCTCGTCGGTGTAAGGTAAGGTTTTAGGACTTTTGTTTTAGTTAAAGCGACCTATAACCCTCTGTGCTTGTTTTCAAGCCTGCATTCAACTATTCTATTATATTTATATAATAGATATGTGTTTATACGATACGTTTATGATTTGTTATACGGTTAAAGGTTTCCGAACCGTATATATACGAGCATATGTAAGCTTGAAATGTTTTGCAACGAGGCTATGCACCAAACCATGTGTCTTCATACCAGCTGCGGATTGGGATGACACGGAAAGGTATGTTTATAGCATATGCTAAGTTGCAAGGTATGGTATGTCTGATCAAGTATGTAAGTCTGTTATGTTTTGAAAAGTATGATATGTAGTGAGTTATGATCTGATCTGTTCTGTTCTATTCTGATTTGTTGGGCCCCGGAGACCTGGGTAAGGACGCCCGGGACGGTAAGGGCCGTCGGGTTAAGCCTGTGCACGGTCTCTATTTGAAGTACTTACGCACGACTCTAGGAGGTTCAGGAGGTGTGGTGTTTTGAACCCTCGGTGGATAGTCGGGGAAGGCACAGTGTGGGTTAGATACCCGGTGTGTATTCATATTGTTTGTAGTGAGGGTTTGCTCCCCGAACTACTTGGTTGTTAGGGTTAGATTGTTTATGATATCTGTTTGTTTTCTGTTTTGATACGTATGATAAGGTATGGAAGTAAGGTTGGAGACCCGTACTCGTCGGGTATTAGATTATGATCTGTTATGTTGATTATGAAACGAGATAGGAGCTTCTCTTGATATGATACGTTCATGCTCAGTTTGTCATATTTTGAATAGATAAGTATACGTTTAATTTGAAAATGGTTTTGGTATGCAAAACCCTACTCCCGGTTCATAATCTTTCTTTTGTTATGTGCTCTGCTCCTTAATATGTATAGTGTGTGTGTGTTCAGCCCCCTCACTCAGTCAGTGGCCTAATCCTCGCCCCACCTATGTTTTTAGTTTGCAGTTGCAGGTTGTTGGAGTTGGAGCTAGGCGGCTTTGAGTTGGGTCTGTCGAGTCTGCGTCGGTCTATTAGATTTGTTAAGTACTTTGATTTGATTTGTGTAGGAAACTATGTATATGATATATATTATGCAGGTTGGTACTTATCATTTGGATGTATGAAATTCGAGACAGGTTAGGACGGGTTCATGGAATTAGTTGAACCCGTTTTCATTGTATGATTATTCGGGACAGGTTAGGACAGGATTACTTGATTAGTTGAACCCGTTTAATTGATGTTGATTTACCTTCTGGAATACATAAATTATGACTGTTGATTAAAGTTTTGATAGTTCATATTTTGCATCGCTTCTGCATTCAGGTTTTTCATATTTTACTTGTACAGGGTTTAGGTACCGCCTAGCTTAGGTTGGATTTTTCGTTTGTCACCCTTTCGCTGTGACTTGGTGCGTGTGCGGACTTTTCATTTCGTACATGTGTCGGGTCAAAGTGCGGGGGTGTGGTGCCCCACGCCTTGGGGTGTTATAGCTTTCGTGTCCGTAGGTTGCGTTTTGGTGTCATGCTACGCGGGGTCTTCTTGAGGGTCATGTTTTTAGTCTAGTTGTACTCGTTATGCTGTGGCATACTTTACGTTTTATATTATGTTTTGGGACTTATGGTTTTTGTGACGCCCCATCCGATAAATCGTACAGGTATGCACCACGAGAGAGTTTACCTTATGCACCTATGTGATTTAATTCCCTTTTTATGTGTTTAGATCCAACTTTGATTGAAAGTGTGACTTAATTGACTAAAATCCAAAACGGTAAAATATGAATTCTTGCATGACAACTTAAGAATGGGACATGGTTGAATTTAAATTAATTAGTTGTTGGAGTTGGATTTAAATAGGACTTGGACCTATTTGTGTGTTTGGGCCTAACATGAGTTAGGTGAGTTTTGTGTCATTCGGGACCTATATGAGCTCGGGAATTCGAATTCGAATTCAGACACCTCCATTGTGTTCGTTTCAATGATTCGAGTCCAATGGAATTTATTTCACAATTTTTGGATACCATTTGGACCTTTATCCCTTTTATTGACCGGTTCACTTGAACCGGGAGTCACATAAATCGGTTTTCTTATCTTGACCTAAAACTATAAGCCACTACATAACCTAGATCCCCTTTTCATTTCATTTTAAACCACACAAGTTAGCCTCAAAGAGAATCATGGAGAAACTTCAAGAGAAGATCAAGACTTGAACCATCTCTCATTCTAAGAGCTCATATTCTTCGATTCTTCATTCCTTCACAAGACATGTAACGCCCAAGCGCGAGACGTCACATCCCCCCGCACCATGACCCGACTCGTATACGAAATGGATTTCCATACACGTGCCGAATCATAGCGAACGGAGACATACACACTCGCTAAGCCAGGCGGGACTAGCCTATAATTTAAACCCCAACAACAACAACAACCACAGCAATCAGAGCCAAAGGAAACGCGGAAGCAATAATTCATATATTATATATTGAGCTAGATGCTCTAGGTACCAACTTGTAATTCATATATATTGAGTTATACGCTCTATGTACCAATAATTCATGTAAGATACATATAGGTACCATATCCATGTACGCTCCATACATATACAAAATCCAAAAGTATTAAAATGTAATCAAATGCGTGTAAAGGAAAGGCTAGACACTATGCAAGACTCTTCACCCGACTCGCATCCCACCTAGCATCCCCTTCCTGCAAAAATAACTGAAACAACTCCGGGTTCAGTCTTAGACAGACTGGTGGGTATAAAAAGAGAGGCATAATATCATAATATTTCGGAATTTAAACACGTACATGCAAGTTATAATCCTTATTCGAGGTTTAGAACCCTTTTTCCCAAGTGGGAGTTCAATAAGATACAACGAATAGGATTATAACCGTTCATTCATTCATTAGGTCATTAGTAGCCCGGCGAGAGGGCATGCATTATCTCCAACCACCACCTCGTGTAATTCATTAATTATTCATTCATTCATTCGTTCATGCATTCATTCTTTCGTGCACATTCATAGATCATTCATTCGATCATTCATATACTCCTTTTTCCTCCGGGTAGGGAACGGGTTTGCAAGGCCCGAACCCTCATTCATTAATGTTAGAGGGGTACATGAATCCCCAAAAGCGCGGGTCCCCTTTCGTTCACTAATCTCCTAGTGAAGTCCAGGTTGCCGAAATTGTTGGAACTAGTATAAATGGATTCCCGTCAGCCCAAGCTTTCCCGGTTCACCTCTACACTAAGTCCTGGGCCCCCATTCATTGTGATCACTCAATCATTACTCGCCAAAACATTTTGGTAGGATAGTCATAATAAAAGGCTTTCGTTTAAAACATTGCTCATAAAAAACTTGGTATAAATACCTATATAGGATTTTGGCTAAAATCTTGCACATTAGGTGTTCGGGGTAGTATTGTTATCTAATAGAAGAAAAACCCACCTGGTAGACAAAAAGAACCCGACAAAAGACCTCACTACTCAACCTCGTCACCCACTGGACCAAGACCTGTGTGACGAAGGTAGTGTGAGACTCAATCATGACCACATTAGACGCTCGGCTAATAAATGACATGCTATGGAATGCTTAAAATGCGATAATATGTTCAATTATGGTCATGAATGTCATAAAATCCCATTAAACACATAATTCAACAAGTTTCGTTCATTATACTATAAAACCGTATTCAATCTCGATCACATCGTTCATACTTTCATTCATAAGGTTATCAATAGCATAAATCAATCATAAAACATAGCTTTAATACACTCACGTTGCATACAATTCACAAATACGAGCAATAAATGCAAAACAAGCAATAAAAGAGTTCCCCCAAAGCTGCCATTTCAAATGACACGGCCGTGTTGAGTTTTCAAAGGAAACGGACACGGCCCTGTCCGAGGTTTAAAATCCAAAAATTCAAGGTCGAGAGCTTGACACGGCCGTGTTGAGGTTTCAAAGGAATTGGACACGGCCGTGTCCGAGATTAAATTCAAAAAATTCAAAGTCGAGAGCCCAACACGGCCATGTCCATTTTCAATTCAAAGCTGACACAGCCGTGTCAGCTCATCGTCTTCCGAAAAAAACAGAGCAGAAACTCTGTTTTCTACGTGGGAAAAGCTTTAAAAAGAGGGCAGCCACAAGGAAGCTCAGATATTGCACTTAGACATGCTTTCAATTCATATAATTCACATATATCATGCAATCCAATCATATATACAAGAATTCACACCCAAAGTTGGCCAAAGTTCATCCAAAATCAAGTTTCCATCCATGGAAGCTTCAAGGTCCATTAATGGCAAATCATGCTATAATCAACCAACACAAAATCTTAGCATATAGAAATGATAAGGAAGCTACAAGCAACACATTCCATGCATCAAATTCCACTTTGAACCATTAAAGCTAATAATCAAGCCCAAACCCTCAATTCATACTCAAACTCAAAACACAAGAATCCTTCACTCATGCCAAGCTATTCATGGATGAAAAGATAGAGGAGAAGATGGAGATTCTAAATCACTAATTACCTTGAAAGGAGATGGAGGATTGGTTAAGCTTGAGCTCAAAGATTGGATGATCGAAAATGAAGGGTTTCTTGGAGCTTCTTCCTTGGCCTCTTGAAATGATGATGATCGATCAAAATGGGTGCAAGGAGGAGGAGAATGTTGATTTTTAGTAATAAAATGGGTAGGATTCGGGTCGGTTCAAGTCCGGTTTGTTTAGTAAACGGTTCAAACAAGTTATAAGAAACGAGGTTAAGAAAAAGTTCGTTATCGGAGGTTCAAACGGTATCGAAAAAGTATAAGGTCAAGTTTAATGGATAGGTATTGTCGAAACAAGTTCAACGCCGGTTACGGATCTCGATTTCGAGGTCCGGAGCTCAAGATATCGTGAAAACCGTTCAGGGTTACCTATATACAAATAGGTCCCTAAACTTTCAAAAAGTGGCAATTAAGCCCAAACTCAATTTCCAATTGAGTCCAAAACATTCAAATAAGTTACAATCAAGCCCACTGAATACACGAAACACGTAATTTCATTCAATCAACACCGAATTCATGAAATTCAGAATCTCACACTTTCATCCACATATTCATAACTCAAATTAGAATTCATATAAAATTTAAACAATTAAATCAAATTAGAAACGAATCCAATTAGTAAAATAAGATGTAAAATCATATAATTAAATGTAAATGCGCACGTAACTCTTACCTGCATGTGTGAAAACACGGGGCGTTACAACCTCTCCCCCTTAAAGAGAATCCATCCACGGATTCATTGCTCAGTCGGAAACAACTCGGGATAGAACTTCTTCATTTTCTCCTCTGTTTCCCACGTGGCTTCTTCCGTCTTATCACTTCGCCATAACACTTTCACCAAGGAAAAACCTCTGTTTTGAAGTTCTTGAAATTTCTGATCCAGAATCTTAACTGGTTTCTGAACAAAAGTGAGATTCGGTTCAAGCTCCACTTCTTCAATCGGTATGATCACTGATTCATCGGGGTAGTACTTCTGAAGTTGTGATACATGGAAGACATTGTGAATACCCGTTAAACTCGGAGGCAAATCCAATCTGTAAGCTGTATCTCCGATTCTCTCCAAAATCTCATAAGGTCCCAAATATCGGGGATTCAACTTTCCTCCTTTTCCAATTCGGGTAAATCCTTTCCGAGGTGAAGCTTTCAGGAATACCCTATCCCCAACTTCAAATTCAAGATCTTTCCTTCGCTTATCTGCATAACTTTTCTGTCGATCTTGAGCTACTTTCATCCGTTGTCGAATAATATGAACTTTCTCAATAGCATCCTGAATCGCATTGGAAGGTTTATCTTTCCTTTCACCTCTTTGTACCCCTTCTTGCTTACTCCACTTCCATTCTTCCAAATCGAAAAACAACGGAGATCGGCACTTCCTTCCGTAAAGAAACTCATACGGTGCCATTTCTATCGAGGCTTGATAACTATTGTTGTAAGCAAATTCAATCAAGGGCAGTTGTTCGTTCCAAGAACTCGAGAAATCCAACGCACACGCCCTTAACATATCCTCAAGATATCTGATTAACCTTTCAGATTGCCCATCAGTCTGTGGATGAAAAGCTGTACTGAATTGGAGCTTAGTCCCCACACATTTCTGTAACTCTTGCCAAAACTTGGAAGTAAATCTTGGATCCTTGTCTGAAACAATACTAGCTGGCACTCCATTTAACCGAACGATCTCATCACAATACCTCTTAGCCAACTTACCTATCTTATCTGACATCCGAACTGCAAGAAAATGCGCTGATTTGGTTAACCTGTCCATGATTACCCAAATTCCATCGAATCCACCTTTCATTCTAGGTAAACCCGATACAAAATCCATTGCTATCTGTTCCCATTTCCACTCGGGAATAGGTAGTGGCTGTAACAATCCTGAAGGCTTCTGTAACAGCCCGGATTTTTGAGATCAGGATAGCACGGGTAAGTAAAGGGTTAAGAGGAAAGCGTTTATAGCCTTAGTCCATTACACATTCCATTTTATGTGAATTATGTGCATTTATGTTCTGATTTATGATTTGTGCCTTTTTGAGAGAATCACATCACTATTCATTCACCGAACCCTAGACCTTTACCTAAACCTTGAAAAAACCTTAGAAAGCTGATTTCCATATTTTCCAAACTGGTATCATAGCTTTCATCATTCTGAAATACATTTTTAAAAATTGTTTGTTGAAAATTCCATTTAGGTCCCTAGATACTATTCATCTTTAATTGTAGGAATCTTCGAAACACTTTTACCTATTCAATATTGGGCTCGATAGAATCCTTGCAAAATTTTATGAATTTTGGTATGATTTCCAAACCCTAATTCTTAACGTAGCTTCCGTAGAAATCAAAACCGGCCGAAAAACCCTAGTTTTGGCCTAAATTAGAAATTTCCGAATTTCAAAGTTTTTTCTGTACAATATTATGACCATTACAATCCTTGGATTATTTTATGAATTTTAGGACCTTTTCCAAACTCTAGTACAAACCCTAACTCGTTTTATAAATTTTTCTTTATTTTTCCCAAAGTACTATTTCTACCGTAAAAACTAATTTTAAAACCGTCCAACATTTGGTATACAATATTACAGTCAAAATGATCCTTGAATTATTTCAAGAATCATGGACACTTTCTCGGGAATCAATTCACATTCTAGCTTCGTTTATGAATTTTATCGTATTTTTCAAAATTCCCGAACGACCACTACTTTAAATGTAGAGGTTCAAACGTTAAGTATTTATAACCATTAGAAAGCTCTTTCGATTCTCTTTCTTTTGCAATTTCTCTCATTTCAAACTAAACCCTAGACGTTCTTCTACGAATTTATTACCATCTTCATCCTATTTTAGAATTATTTTTATTTGGTCATGATTACTAAAATAATTAATTATTTCTTAAACTTACACCTAAGTATACACTTAACCCCCCTAATAAATGAACCTAGCTTATTCAC
The DNA here is from genome assembly GCA_037501455.1 of Lantana camara. Classification (NCBI taxonomy): domain Eukaryota; kingdom Viridiplantae; phylum Streptophyta; class Magnoliopsida; order Lamiales; family Verbenaceae; genus Lantana; species Lantana camara. Next base: position 79,852,728 of record CM074856.1, read on the forward strand.
TACATGATTCATCTAATTAATTGCAACATAAGCCCCTAAATACCAACTATAAATACCCTTAGAAGCATAACATAAAATTCACACAAAATCATCATATTTCCCTCCCAAAAGCCACGGCAATCACTCTCTCTCTCTCTAAGGGGCAATTTTCTTTTATTATTTCATGCTTTATGTTATGTTTTTAATATTATAATATTAGTAGCATGCTTAGGAATAATAAAATTATGTTTTAGGAATTTATTTTTATAATATATATGCATAATTGGGAACTTTATGTGTAATGTGCCTACATTATGAAATTTTATTTAATTAATTGCATGAATTATGATACGTTGTAGCATGAGTATGTATTTAAATAATTATGTTCTTATTTGATTAAATTTATGCTTAGAATAATTTATTTAGATTTAGTTTCATAATTAAAGTGCTACATTTGAATTTAATCATGTGTTATGGACTTAGAACTTGTTGAATATGATCATGAACTAGTATGAACATCTTCATAAGCTTAAGAACACCTTCATAATGTTCTTGAACCAAATTCATGTGCTCGGGTGATAGTGTGTGTATGTGTGTGTTTAATTTTGTGTTATAATGTGTTTAATTCATAAGAAATTGAATAGTAAATGTTTTTAATAGTAATTTTGACTTTTGGTCAACATTTAATTAATTAATTTCGAAATTAATTTAATTTTAATTATAAAATATGATATTGGAATTTTAAATAATTATTTTTCCAAATTAATTCAAAAGTTAATAAAATTATAAAATAATTTCAAAATCAACTTACATTGTTGAATTAAATTCCAAATTTAATTCCTAATGTTCTAATTAAGGTCACAACATGATTTATAAATATTTAAGTGGTTAAAGAATTTTTGAAACATAATTAATTAATTAATTTTCCTTAAACAGTTGAAATTAAATTTTACCGGGAAAATAATTTCTAAATGATTTGAGAATTCTCTAATATGTTATATTTCTTAAACCTTATGTGATTATGTGATTAGAATCATAAGAACCTACTTCTAAGTCAATAGTAATTACTTTCAGGCGACAATTGCTCTGAACAGTGGGATCCGTTCCAACCTATTTGAATTTCTGTACTAGGTGAGGGTTAAAACATTTTCAACTGGAATCATGTATATATCTATATCTAATTATAAAATGATTTCCAAATCTACCTATCTATTATTTGATTTCCTATCTATACATATTAATATAATACATATTCCTCTTTATGAGGAAAATACCAATAGGTCGGAATCAGGATCTTATCCGGACATTATATATTTCAGTCCTATTAATACTAAGAACTGATTCCCGACTAAGCAAGTCAATCATTATTATTTATCAAAATGGGCCCGGCGTGTAGCTGTGTCGAGCAATACTCGGAAGGTATCGGGCCGAGGGTATTGTTGGTGCCACAGACCGCCACCAACTCTTGGTCGTGGTTTAGCTGGAGGTTAGTTACTCCACGCCAAGAGACTTACAAGGGAGAATAACCTCCCTGGGAGACATAGCTTCCTCCCACATATTACATATCGTCGGTAGGGTTTGCTCCCCTACTGACACTACGGTGTTGCGGAGTTATTATCATATTTAGTTTTATTAAAGTACTGGTGCCTTGATCAGCCCGGTACTATTTTACAAATATTTTAAGGAGATTGGAGGGAGACGCCTTACATGCAGGTGGTACAAATCTTTTATTAAACGGTTCATTATTTATAAATAAACTCCAAATACCCCTTTCCCGGTTTCTAGCTTATGAACCGTATCATATTTGCTATATCCTATTGCTATCATTATATATATATATATATATATAACCATATATATATATAAATCTAATCTTCCTTCACTTAGTCACTTTGACTAATTCCTCGCCTGTTTCAAACAAATGATTTCAGGGAGCGAGGACAACGACACCTAGAGGTATCTTGAAGCTATAGGTGTCATATTTATTAGATCAGGTTTAGATTAAGAGCATTTAATCCTGATCATATATATTGCTAATAAATTGCTCTCACATTGACTCCGTACACTGCACTATTATATTACCCCCTTACAATATCATGCACTATTTTGTGTGTTATCTTGTTGCTTGTTGCAAATTTTAAATTCTTCCTTTTTCCGCTGCATTTTACCCTACGCTCTACTTAAATACTGTCTATACCGTTCGCCGTAGTATTTCTCGAGTGCTAGGTCTCACATTCGCTCGAGGGTAGTACGGTGCAGGAGTTGTAGTGTTATGGGGCGCTACAGCTTCTGATGTTCCGCTTTCACTAATTGACAAGTCAAACAATGCTTCACGTAATTCATCACATCTCTCTTCAACCCGTTCCACCAATAATACTGTTTCAAGTCCCGATACATCTTGTTTCCACCAGGATGTACCGAATACGCAGTTTTATGAGCTTCATCCAAAATAGCTCTTCTCAATTCTGTTGGAACTACCACTCTGTTCTTAAACCGAAAGATTCCCGTATCATCAAGGAGTCTGATCGAGCCTTGTCTATCAACTTCTGAATGTCAACATCCGTCCGTTGTGCCTCAAATATCTGTTGCCTTAACTCTGGCCGTACTGAGATGTTACCAATACGAGCTTTTATCTTAACCAACTCCATTGGTTGTCCAATATTTACCTTCAAATTGGATACATTAGCCTTCCTGCTCAATGCATCCGCGACCACGTTAGCTTTGCCTGGGTGATACTTAATCACACAATCATAGTCCTCGAGAGTCTCCATCCATCTTCGTTGCCTTCTATTCAACTCCTTCTGAGAGAATAAGTACTGAAGACTCTTGTGATCAGTGAAAATCTCAAAAGAGGTTCCATACAAATAATGTCTCCACTTCCCTAAGGCAAAAATCACCGCTGCCAGCTCAAGGTCGTGAGTGGGATAATTCTTCTCATGCTCTTTCAATTTCCTAGAGGCATAAGCAATTACTCTCCCGTTCTGCATCAAAACATAACCTAAGCCTTCATGGGAAGCATACGTATACACCATAAACCCTTCAATACCATCTGGAAGTGCAAGTATCGGCGCAGAAGTTAACTTATCCTTCAAGAGCTGAAAATTAGCCTCACACTTCTCATCCCACTTAAACCGAACCTCTTTCTTGGTTAATCGGGTCAACGGAGCCGCAATCTTAGAAAAATCCTTAACAAATCTTCGGTAATAACCGGCTAAACCCAAGAAACTTCGGATCTCAGAAACATTCTTAGGACTCTGCCACTTAGAAACTGCCTCTACTTTCGAAGGATCCACTTCTAATCCTTTGCTCGAAATAATATGTCCCAAGAAACTCACCCTGTCAATCCAAAACTCGCATTTACTGAATTTTGCAAAAAGCTGATTATCTCTTAGTGTCTCCAAAACCAATCTCAAATGCCGAGCATGATCCTCTTCTGACCTTGAGTACACCAAAATATCATCGATGAAGATCACGACAAACTTATCCAAATACGACCGGAAAATCCGATGCATCATGTCCATAAAAGCTGCCGACACGTTAGTTAATCCAAAGGGTATCACCCCGAATTCATAATATCCATACCGGGTATTAAATCCTGTCTTAGGAATATCTTCCTCCTTGATCTTTAACTGATAATATCTCTGCCTTAAATCAAGCTAAGAATATACTCTTGACCCTTGTAACATATCAAACAAATCCTCTATATTAGGCACTGGATATTTATTCTTTACAGTCATCCGATTCAACTCCCGGTAGTCAATGCACATCCTTAAAGTTCCATCTTTCTCCTTAACAAAGAGAACCGGCGCGCCCCACGGGGATGAACTCGGTCGAATATAACCATTCTTAAGAAGTTCTTCCAGCTGAACTTTTAACTCCTGTAACTCTGCCGATGCCATCCGGTAAGGAGTCTTAGAATAAGGTTCAGATCCCGGATATAAGTCTATTACAAATTCGATCTCTCGATCCGGAGGCAAAGAACCTAAAACTTCCGGAAACACCTCAAGATATTCCTTCACCACTTCTGTCTCTTCCAACTTCGCCTGATCTTTCGGCTTATTCAAGATATAGGTAATAAATCCCGTTGCCCCATTCCTTATCAACTTGTGAGCTTCCGTGAACGACAAAAGAGGAGCAATCTCTGATTCTTTCCCTACCACCACTTCTTCTCCCAACTTAACTGTCTTGATGAAACAATCAACCGTGGCGTGATACCGAAACAACCAATCCATTCCCAGAATCACCCCATATCTGTTCATCGGCATTACCACCAAATCTGCTCGATAGTCTCTGCCTCCAAACCCAAACACACAATCTCTGACCACTCGATCCGTCTCAAGACTTCCACCCAATGGCGAACTCACCACATAACAAGCATTCAAACACATAACAGGCAAACACAAAGTATCAATTAATTTGTAAGAAATAAAAGAATCAGTAGCGCCAGGGTCAAATAATGCATGTATGTTCGTGTTATGGATGCATATCGTACCTTCCACTATAGCATTGGGATTGGCTTCCACATTTTGTTCTTCACCCGCAAGAGCATAAGCACGAGCTGGAATCATCGGCCTCTGAGCTCCCGGTTGATAGCCTGGAGTCTTATCCGGACAAGTATTGACCCATATGTGTCGTTTTTCCACAAATCAGACACTGTCCCAACCTCCTTCTGCAAGTGTTGTATGTGTAAGTCGGGCCTCCACAAAATAGACATGGTGACCTATCATGCCGAGGATCAGTAGTAGCTGGAGGTGCTGGTGGCTTCGGCGGTGCAGCTCCTGTACGTCGAAACCTCTTGTTTTGCCCTTGAAATGGCTGAGGAAGAGATACCATAGGCCTTTTCCCCTTTCCGAACCCCGATCCTTGTCCCATTTGCATACGAGGTAAGGGGTCCTTTTTCTTATACTCCTCTTCCAATACCAGAGCCCTCTGTACAGTGTCAGCAAAAGATTCAAAGTTATGGCCTGCGTGCCCATGTCGGAGATCCTGTCTCAATCTTGCTATGAACTTCTTTGCCTTTCTCTTTTCATTCCGTGTAATGTGAGGTGCATACTTGCCAAGCCTATTGAAAAGAGAAATATATTGAGCCACCGTTCGAGTCCATTGCTTTAAATCCATAAATTTTTGTTCTTTCCTTTCTCGAATGACTTCAGGAACAAAGGCTTCTCTAAACTCCCTTACAAACATTTCCCAAGTAACTTCTTCCCCTTCCACTTCAAGCTTCTATCTAGTACGTTCCCACCAATCGTATGCTTCTCCATCCAGTTGAAAAATGGCAAATTGAGCTTTCTCTTGAGAGGTAAATTGTCGAACATTGAAAATCCTCTCAATCCTTGTGAGCCATCCTTCCGATATTGCATCATCAACAGAACCCAAAAATCTTGGAGGGTTATAGCTCAAAAACAACCCATGATGATCTCTCGGGGTATTATGAGGAGGTGCTTGATGTTCAGCCTGCGGTTGTGCTAGTGGATCCTGAGCCCTTCTATGTTCCACGTAATTATATACCGCTTCCATAAAGTGCTCCATATTCATAGGCGGTTGTGGAGGATTAGGAGAACGATCTCTATGATGATGATGACCCGGAGACCTTTCCCGATGTCTTCTCGGAGGCATCATGTTCACTCAAACACTAACATGCGTTCTAATTTTAGTTCATGCGTGACAATGCATTAAATTCATTCAATCAATTAAATCAAGAATCCAAGCACATTATCACATAAAAATGCAAATACCCCACATTAACAAGTAATTCCTACAGCCGAACGACCTACTGACTCAACACGACACTAGAACCCTGGTTTTGCAACCCTGGGCTCTGATACCACTCAAAGGATGTAACGCCCGAGCGCGAGACGTCACATCCCCCGCACCATGACCCGACCCGTATACGAAATGGATTTCCATACACGTGCCGAATCATAGCGAACAGAGACATACACACTCGCTAAGCCAGGCGGGACTAGCCTATAATTTAAACCCCAACAACAACAACAACCACAACAATCAGAGCCAAAGGAAACACGGAAGCAATAATTCAAATATTATATATTGAGCTAGATGCTCTAGATACCAACATGTAATTCATATATATTGAGCTATACGCTCTATGTACCAATAATTCATGTAAGATACATATAGGTACCATATCCATGTACGCTCCATACATATACAAAATCCAAAAGTATCAAAATGTAATCAAATGCGTGTAAAGGAAAGGCTAGACACTATGCAAGACTCTCCTCCCGACTCGCATCCCACCTAGCATCCCCTTCCTGCAAAAAAAACTGAAACAACTCCGGGTTCAGTCTTAGCCACACTGGTGGGTATAAAAAGAGAGGCATAATATCATAATATTTCGGAATTTAACCACGTACATGCAAGTTATAATCCTTATTCGAGGTTTAGAACCCTTTTTCCCAAGTGGGAGTTAAATAAGATACAACGAATAGGATTATAACCGTTCATTCATTCATTAGGTCATTAGTAGCCCGGCGAGAGGGCGTGCATTATCTCCAACCACCACCTCGTGTAATTCATTAATCATTCATTCATTCATTCGTTCATGCATTCATTCTTTCTGCACATTCATAGATCATTCATTCGATCATTCATATACTCCTTTTTCCTCAGGGTAGGGAACAGGTTTGCAAGGCCCGAACCCTCATTCATTAATGCTAGAGGGGTACATGAATCCCCAAAAGCGCGGGTCCCCTTTCGTTCACTAATCTCCTAGTGAAGTCCAGGTTGCCGAAATTGTTGGAACTAGTATAAATGGATTCCCGTCAGCCCAAGCTTCCCCGGTTCACCACTACACTAAGTCCCGGGCCCCCATTCATTGTGATCACTCAATCATTACTCGCCAAAACATTTTGGTAGGATAGTCATAATAAAAGGCTTTCGTTTAAAACATTGCTCATAAAAAACTTGGTATAAATACCTATATAGGATTTTGGCTAAAATCTTGCACATTAGGTGTTCGGGGCCATATTGTTATCTAATAGAAGAAAAATCGACCTGGTAGACAAAAAGAACCCGACAAAAGACCTCACTGCTCAACCTCGTCACCCACTGGACCAAGACCTGTGTGATGAAGGTAGTGTGAGACTCAATCATGACCACATTAGACGCTCGGCTAATAAATGACATGCTATGGAATGCTTAAAATGCGATAATATGTTCAATTATGGTCATGAATGTCATAAAATCCCATTAAACACATAATTCAACAAGTTTCGTTCATTATACGATAAAACCGTATTCAATCTCGATCACATCGTTCATACTTTCATTC